>OU343160.1:105612830-107033070 GCA_910595825.1 Philhelius pedissequus
CGCGGAATTATAAAAGAAAAAAATAGTTTCAAAACAGAATTGTCAAAAATATATCAACTTTGTTGTTCTTTGACCGATTTCAATGAAATTTAACTATGTTCTAGCTGACGCAGAATTATAAAAAAAAAAAATAGTTTCAAAAGAGAATTGTCAAAAATATGTCAACTTTGTTGTTCTTTGACCTATTTTAATGAAAATTAAATGTGTTCTAGCTGAAGCAGAATTATAAAAGAAAAAAATAGTTTCAAAACAGAATTGTCAAAAATATATCAACTTTGTTGTTCTTTGACCGATTTCAATGAAATTTACCTATGTTCTAGCTGACGCAGAATTATAAAAGAAAAAAATAGTTTCAAAACAGAATTGTCAAAAATATGTCAACCTAGTTGTTCTTTGCCCGATTTCAATGAAATTTAAATATGTTCTAGCTGATGCAGAATTATAAAAGAAAAAAATAGATTCAAAATAGAATTGTCAAAAATATGTCAACTTGGTTATTCTTTGATCGATTTCAATGAAATTTAAATATGTTCTAGCTGACGCAGAATTATAAAAGAAAAAAATAGTTTCAAAACAGAATTGTCAAAAATATATCAACTTTGTTGTTCTTTGACCGATTTCAATGAAATTTACCTATGTTCTAGCTGACGCAGAATTATAAAAGAAAAAAATAGTTTCAAAACAGAATTGTCAAAAATATGTCAACCTAGTTGTTCTTTGCCCGATTTCAATGAAATTTAAATATGTTCTAGCTGATGCAGAATTATAAAAGAAAAAAATGGTTTCAAAATAGAATTGTCAAAAATATGTTAACTTGGTTATTCTTTGACCGATTTCAATGAAATTTAAATATGTTCTAGCTGACGCAGAATTATAAAAGAAAAAATAGTTTCAAAACAGAATTGTCAAAAATATATCAACTTTGTTGTTCTTTGACCGATTTCAATGAAATTTACCTATGTTCTAGCTGACGCAGAATTATAAAAGAAAAAAATAGTTTCAAAACAGAATTGTCAAAAATATGTCAACCTAGTTGTTCTTTGCCCGATTTCAATGAAATTTAAATATGTTCTAGCTGATGCAGAATTATAAAAGAAAAAAATAGATTCAAAATAGAATTGTCAAAAATATGTCAACTTGGTTATTCTTTGATCGATTTCAATGAAATTTAAATATGTTCTAGCTGACGCAGAATTATAAAAGAAAAAAATAGTTCCAAAACAGAATTGTCAAAAATATATCAACTTTGTTGTTCTTTGACCGATTTCAATGAAATTTACCTATGTTCTAGCTGACGCAGAATTATAAAAGAAAATAATAGTTTCAAAACAAGAATTGTTAAAAATATGTCAACGTTGTAGTTTTTTGGCCGATTTCAATGAAATTTAAATATGTTCTAGCTGATGCAGAATTATAAAAGAAAAAAATAGTTTCAAAATAGAATCCCAAAAAATATGTCAACTTCGTTGTTCTTTGACCGATTTCGATGAAATTTAAATATGTTCTAGCTGCGCAGAATTATAAAAGAAAAAAATAGTTTCAAAACAAGAATTGTTAAAAATATGTCAACGTTGTAGTTTTTTGGCCGATTTCAATGAAATTTAAATATGTTCTAGCTGATGCAGAATTATAAAAGAAAAAAATAGTTTCAAAATAGAATCCCAAAAAATATGTCAACTTCGTTGTTCTTTGACCGATTTCGATGAAATTTAAATATGTTCTGGTTGCGCAGAATTATAAAAGAAAAAAAAATAGTTTCAAAACAGAATTGTCAAAAATATGTGAGCCCAGTTGTTCTTTGCCCGATTTCAATTAAATTTAAATATGTTCTAGCTGACGCAGAATTATAAAAGAAAAAAATAGTTTCAAAACAGAATTGTCAGAAATATGTGAACCCAGTTGTTCTTTGCCCGATTTAAATGAAATTCAAATATATTTTAGCTGACGCAGAATTATAGAAGAAAAAATAGTTTCAAAACAGAATTGCCAAAAATATGTCAACCTAGTTGTTCTTTGCCCGATTTCAATGAAATTTAAATATGTTCTAGCTGATGCAGAATTATAAAAGAAAAAAATGGTTTCAAAATAGAATTGTCAAAAATATGTTAACTTGGTTATTCTTTGACCGATTTCAATGAAATTTAAATATGTTCTAGCTGACGCAGAATTATAAAAGAAAAAAATAGTTTCAAAACAGAATTGTCAAAAATATGTGAACCCAGTTGTTCTTTGCCCGATTTCAATGAAATTCAAATATATTTTAGCTGACGCAAAATTATAGAAGAAAAAAATAGTTTCAAAACAGAATTGTCAAAAATATGTCAACCTAGTTGTTCTTTGCCCGATTTCAATGAAATTTAAATATGTTCTAGCTGATGCAGAATTATAAAAGAAAAAATGGTTTCAAAATAGAATTGTCAAAAATATGTTAACTTGGTTATTCTTTGACCGATTTCAATGAAATTTACCTATGTTCTAGCTGACGCAGAATTATAAAAGAAAAAATAGTTTCAAAACAGAATTGTCAAAAATATGTCAACCTAGTTGTTCTTTGCCCGATTTCAATGAAATTTAAATATGTTCTAGCTGATGCAGAATTATAAAAGAAAAAAATAGATTCCAAATAGAATTGTCAAAAATATGTCAACTTGGTTATTCTTTGATCGATTTCAATGAAATTTAAATATGTTCTAGCTGACGCAGAATTATAAAAGAAAAAAATAGTTTCAAAACAGAATTGTCAAAAATATATCAACTTCGTTGTTCTTTGACCGATTTCGATGAAATTTAAATATGTTCTAGCTGCGCAGAATTATGAAAGAAAAAAAAAACAGTTTCAAAACAGAATTGTCAAAAATATGTGAGCCCAGTTGTTCTTTGCCCGATTTCAATGAAATTTAAATATGTTCTAGCTGACGCAGAATTATAAAAGAAAAAAATAGTTTCAAAACAGAATTGTCAAAAATATGTGAACCCAGTTGTTCTTTGCCCGATTTCAATGAAATTTAAATATATTTTAGCTGACGCAAAATTATAGAAGAAAAAAATAGTTTCAAAACAGAATTGTCAAAAATATGTCAACCTAGTTGTTCTTTGCCCGATTTCAATGAAATTTAAATATGTTCTAGCTGATGCAGAATTATAAAAGAAAAAATGGTTTCAAAATAGAATTGTCAAAAATATGTTAACTTGGTTATTCTTTGACCGATTTCAATGAAATTTACCTATGTTCTAGCTGACGCAGAATTATAAAAGAAAAAATAGTTTCAAAACAGAATTGTCAAAAATATGTCAACCTAGTTGTTCTTTGCCCGATTTCAATGAAATTTAAATATGTTCTAGCTGATGCAGAATTATAAAAGAAAAAAATAGATTCCAAATAGAATTGTCAAAAATATGTCAACTTGGTTATTCTTTGATCGATTTCAATGAAATTTAAATATGTTCTAGCTGACGCAGAATTATAAAAGAAAAAAATAGTTTCAAAACAGAATTGTCAAAAATATATCAACTTTGTTGTTCTTTGACCGATTTCAATGAAATTTACCTATGTTCTAGCTGACGCAGAATTATAAAAGAAAAAAATAGTTTCAAAACAGAATTGTCAAAAATATGTCAACCTAGTTGTTCTTTGCCCGATTTCAATGAAATTTAAATATGTTCTAGCTGATGCAGAATTATAAAAGAAAAAAATAGTTTCGAAACAGAATTGTCAAAAATATGTCAACTTCGTTGTTCTTTGACCGATTTCGATGAAATTTAAATATGTTCTAGCTGCGCAGAATTATAAAAGAAAAAAATAGTTTCAAAACAAGAATTGTTAAAAATATGTCAACGTTGTAGTTTTTTGGCCGATTTCAATGAAATTTAAATATGTTCTAGCTGATGCAGAATTATAAAAGAAAAAAATAGTTTCAAAATAGAATTCCAAAAAATATGTCAACTTCGTTGTTCTTTGACCGATTACGATGAAATTTAAATATATTCTGGCTGCGCAGAATTATAAAAGAAAAAAAAAATAGTTTCAAAACAGAATTGTCAAAAATATGTGAGCCCAGTTGTTCTTTGCCCGATTTCAATTAAATTTAAATATGTTCTAGCTGACGCAGAATTATAAAAGAAAAAAATAGTTTCAAAACAGAATTGTCAAAAATATGTGAACCCAGTTGTTCTTTGCCCGATTTCAATGAAATTCAAATATATTTTAGCTGACGCAGAATTATAGAAGAAAAAAATAGTTTCAAAACAGAATTGTCAAAAATATGTCAACCTAGTTGTTCTTTGCACGATGTCAATGAAATTTAAATATGTTCTAGCTGATGCAGAATTATAAGAGAAAAAAATAGTTTCAAAATAGAATTGTCAAAAATATGTCAACTTGGTTATTCTTTGACCGATTTCAATGAAATTTAAATATGTTCTAGCTGACGCAGAATTATAAAAGAAAAAAATAGTTTCAAAACAGAATTGTCAAAAATATATCAACTTTGTTGTTCTTTGACCGATTTCAATGAAATTTACCTATGTTCTAGCTGACGCAGAATTATAAAAGAAAAAAATAGTTTCAAAACAGAATTGTCAAAAATATGTCAACTTTGTTGTTCTTTGACCGATTTCAATGAAATTTAAATGTGTTCTAGCTGACGCAGAATTATAAAAGAAAAAAATAGTTTCAAAACAGAATTGTGAAAAATATATCAACTTTGTTGTTCTTTGACCGATTTCAATGAAATTTAAATATGTTCTAGCTGACGCAGAACGATAAAAGAAAAAAATAGTTTCAAAACAGAATTGTCAAAAATATGTCAACCTAGTTGTTTTTTGCCCGATTTGAATGAAATTTAAATGTGTTCTAGCTGATGCAGAATTATAAAAGAAAAAAATAGTTTCAAAACAGAATTGTCAAAAATATGTCAACCTAGTTGTTCTTTGCCCGATTTCAATGAAATTTAAAAATGTTCTAGTTGACGCAGAATTATAAAAGAAAAAAATAGTTTCAAAACAGAATTGTCAAAAATATGTCAACCTAGTTGTTCCTTGCCCCGTTTTCAATGAAATTTAAATATGTTCTAGTTGACGTAGAATTATAAAAGAAAAAAATAGTTTCAAAATAGAATGGTCAAAAATATGTCACCTTCGTTGTTCTTTGCCCGATTTCAATGAAATTTAAATATGTTCTAGTTGACGCAGAATTATAAAAAAAATAGTTTCAAAACAGAATTGTCAAAAATATGTCAACCTAGTTGTTCTTTGCCAGATTTCAATGAAATTTAAATATGTTCTAGTTGACGCAGAATTATAAAAGAAAAAAATAGTTTAAAAACAGAATTGTCAAAAATATGTCAACCTAGTTGTTCTTTGCCCGATTTCAATGAAATTTAAAAATGTTCTAGTTGACGCAGAATTATAAAAGAAAAAAATAGTTTCAAAACAGAATTGTCAAAAATATGTCAACCTAGTTGTTCTTTGACCGATTTCGATGAAATTTAAATATGTTCTAGCTGACGCAGAGTTCTAAAAGAAAAAAATAGTTTCAAAACAGAATTGTCAAAAATATGTCAACTTTGTTGTTCTTTGACCGATTTCAATGAAATTTAAATATGTTTTAGCTGACGCAGAATTATAAAAGAAAAAAATTGTTTCAAAACAGAATTGTCAAAAATATGTCAACTTTGTTGTTCTTTGACCGATTTCAATGAAATTTAAATATGTTCTAGCTGACGCAGAATTATAAAAGAAAAAAATAGTTTCAAAACAGAATTGTCAAAGATATGTCAACCTAGTTGTTCTTTGCCCGATTTCAATGAAATTTAAATATGTTCTAGTTGACGCAGAATTATAAAAGAAAAAAATAGTTTCAAAACAGAATTGTCAAAAATATGTCAACCTAGTTGTTCTTTGACCGATTTCGATGAAATTTAAATATGTTCTAGCTGACGCGGAATTATAAAAGAAAAAAATAGTTTCAAAACAGAATTGTCAAAAATATATCAACTTTGTTGTTCTTTGACCGATTTCAATGAAATTTAACTATGTTCTAGCTGACGGAGAATTATAAAAGAAAAAAATAGTTTCAAAAGAGAATTGTCAAAAATATGTCAACTTTGTTGTTCTTTGACCTATTTTAATGAAAATTAAATGTGTTCTAGCTGAAGCAGAATTATAAAAGAAAAAAATAGTTTCAAAACAGAATTGTCAAAAATATGTCAACTTCGTTTTTCTTTGACCGATTTCGATGAAATTTAAATGTGTTCTAGCTGCGCAGAATTATAAAAGAAAAAAATAGTTTCAAAACAGAATTGTCAAAAATATGTCAACTTTGTTGTTCTCTGACCGATTTCAATGAAATTTAAATATGTTTTAGCTGACGCAGAACTATAAAAGAAAAAAATAGTTTCAAAACAAAATTGTCGAAAATATGTCAACCTAGTTGTTTTTTGTCCGATTTCAATGAAATTTAAATGTGTTCTAGCTGATGCAGAATTATAAAAGAAAAAAATAGTTTCAAAACAGAATTTTCAAAAATATGTCAACCTAGTTGTTCTTTGCCAGATTTCAATGAAATTTAAATATGTTCTAGCTGACGCAGAATTCTAAAAGAAAAAAATAGTTTCAAAACAGAATTGTCAAAAATATGTCAACTTTGTTGTTCTTTGACCGATTTCAATGAAATTTAAATATGTTTTAGCTGACGCAGAATTATAAAAGAAAGAAATAGTTTCAAAACAGAATTGTCAAAAATATGTCAACTTTGTTGTTCTTTGACCGATTTCAATGAAATTTAAATATGTTCTAGCTGACGCAGAATTATAAAAGAAAAAAATAGTTTCAAAACAGAATTGTCAAAGATATGTCAACCTAGTTGTTCTTTGCCCGATTTCAATGAAATTTAAATATGTTCTAGTTGACGCAGAATTATAAAAGAAAAAAATAGTTTCAAAACAGAATTGTCAAAAATATGTCAACTTTGTTGTTCTTTGACCGATTTCAATGAAATTTAAATGTGTTCTAGCTGACGCAGAATTATAAAAGAAAAAAATAGTTTCAAAACAGAATTGTCAAAAATATATCAACTTTGTTGTTCTTTGACCGATTTCAATGAAATTTAAATATGTTCTAGCTGACGCAGAACTATAAAAGAAAAAAATAGTTTCAAAACAGAATTGTCAAAAATATGTCAACCTAGTTGTTTTTTGCCCGATTTTAATGAAATTTAAATGTGTTCTAGCTGATGCAGAATTATAAAAGAAAAAAATAGTTTCAAAACAGAATTGTCAAAAATACGTCAACCTAGTTGTTCTATGCCCGATTTCAATGAAATTTAAAAATGTTCTAGTTGACGCAGAATTATAAAAGAAAAAAATAGTTTCAAAACAGAATTGTCAAAAATATGTCAACCTAGTTGTTCTTTGCCCCGTTTTCAATGAAATTTAAATATGTTCTAGTTGACGTAGAATTATAAAAGAAAAAAATAATTTCAAAATAGAATGGTCAAAAATATGTCACCTTCGTTGTTCTTTGCCCGATTTCAATGAAATTTAAATATGTTCTAGTTGACGCAGAATTATAAAAAAAATAGTTTCAAAACAGAATTGTCAAAAATATGTCAACCTAGTTGTTCTTTGCCAGATTTCAATAAAATTTAAATATGTTCTAGTTGACGCAGAATTATAAAAGAAAAAAATAGTTTAAAAACAGAATTGTCAAAAATATGTCAACCTAGTTGTTCTTTGCCCGATTTCAATGAAATTTAAAAATGTTCTAGTTGACGCAGAATTATAAAAGATAAAAATAGTTTCAAAACAGAATTGTCAAAAATATGTCAACCTAGTTGCTCTTTGACCGATTTCGATGAAATTTAAATATGTTCTAGCTGACGCAGAATTCTAAAAGAAAAAAATAGTTTCAAAACAGAATTGTCAAAAATATGTCAACTTTGTTGTTCTTTGACCGATTTCAATGAAATTTAAATATGTTTTAGCTGACGCAGAATTATAAAAGAAAAAAATAGTTTCAAAACAGAATTGTCAAAAATATGTCAACTTTGTTGTTCTTTGACCGATTTCAATGAAATTTAAATATGTTCTAGCTGACGCAGAATTATAAAAGAAAAAAATAGTTTCAAAATAGAATTCCAAAAAATATGTCAACTTCGTTGTTCTTTGACCGATTACGATGAAATTTAAATATGTTCTGGCTGCGCAGAATTATAAAAGAAAAAAAAATAGTTTCAAAACAGAATTGTCAAAAATATGTCAACTTTGTTGTTCTTTGACCGATTTCAATGAAATTTAAATGTGTTCTAGCTGACGCAGAATTATAAAAGAAAAAAATAGTTTCAAAACAGAATTGTCAAAAATATATCAACTTTGTTGTTCTTTGACCGATTTCAATGAAATTTAAATATGTTCTAGCTGACGCAGAACGATAAAAGAAAAAAATAGTTTCAAAACAGAATTGTCAAAAATATGTCAACCTAGTTGTTTTTTGCCCGATTTTAATGAAATTTAAATGTGTTCTAGCTGATGCAGAATTATAAAAGAAAAAAATAGTTTCAAAACAGAATTGTCAAAAATATGTCAACCTAGTTGTTCTTTGCCCGATTTCAATGAAATTTAAAAATGTTCTAGTTGACGCAGAATTATAAAAGAAAAAAATAGTTTCAAAACAGAATTGTCAAAAATATGTCAACCTAGTTGTTCTTTGCCCGATTTCAATGAAATTTAAAAATGTTCTAGTTGACGCAGAATTATAAAAGAAAAAAATAGTTTCAAAACAGAATTGTCAAAAATATGTCAAAATAGTTGTTCTTTGCCCGATTTCAAATAAATTTAAATATGTTCTAGCTGACGCAGAATTATAAAAGAAAAAAATAGTTTCAAAACAGAATTGTCAAAAATATGTGAACCCAGTTGTTCTTTGCCCGATTTCAATGAAATTCAAATATATTTTAGCTGACGCAGAATTATAGAAGAAAAAAATAGTTTCAAAACAGAATTGTCAAAAATATGTCAACCTAGTTGTTCTTTGCACGATGTCAATGAAATTTAAATATGTTCTAGCTGATGCAGAATTATAAGAGAAAAAAATAGTTTCAAAATAGAATTGTCAAAAATATGTCAACTTG
Source organism: Philhelius pedissequus (assembly GCA_910595825.1). Classification (NCBI taxonomy): domain Eukaryota; kingdom Metazoa; phylum Arthropoda; class Insecta; order Diptera; family Syrphidae; genus Philhelius; species Philhelius pedissequus. The sequence goes on from OU343160.1 coordinate 105,621,958, forward strand.
GTTATTCTTTGACCGATTTCAATGAAATTTAAATATGTTCTAGCTGACGCAGAATTATAAAAGAAAAAAATAGTTTCAAAACAGAATTGTCAAAAATATATCAACTTTGTTGTTCTTTGACCGATTTCAATGAAATTTACCTATGTTCTAGCTGACGCAGAATTATAAAAGAAAAAAATAGTTTCAAAACAGAATTGTCAAAAATATGTCAACTTTGTTGTTCTTTGACCGATTTCAATGAAATTTAAATGTGTTCTAGCTGACGCAGAATTATAAAAGAAAAAAATAGTTTCAAAACAGAATTGTGAAAAATATATCAACTTTGTTGTTCTTTGACCGATTTCAATGAAATTTAAATATGTTCTAGCTGACGCAGAACGATAAAAGAAAAAAATAGTTTCAAAACAGAATTGTCAAAAATATGTCAACCTAGTTGTTTTTTGCCCGATTTGAATGAAATTTAAATGTGTTCTAGCTGATGCAGAATTATAAAAGAAAAAAATAGTTTCAAAACAGAATTGTCAAAAATATGTCAACCTAGTTGTTCTTTGCCCGATTTCAATGAAATTTAAAAATGTTCTAGTTGACGCAGAATTATAAAAGAAAAAAATAGTTTCAAAACAGAATTGTCAAAAATATGTCAACCTAGTTGTTCTTTGCCCCGTTTTCAATGAAATTTAAATATGTTCTAGTTGACGTAGAATTATAAAAGAAAAAAATAGTTTCAAAATAGAATGGTCAAAAATATGTCACCTTCGTTGTTCTTTGCCCGATTTCAATGAAATTTAAATATGTTCTAGTTGACGCAGAATTATAAAAAAAATAGTTTCAAAACAGAATTGTCAAAAATATGTCAACCTAGTTGTTCTTTGCCAGATTTCAATGAAATTTAAATATGTTCTAGTTGACGCAGAATTATAAAAGAAAAAAATAGTTTAAAAACAGAATTGTCAAAACAATGTCAACCTAGTTGTTCTTTGCCCGATTTCAATGAAATTTAAAAATGTTCTAGTTGACGCAGAATTATAAAAGAAAAAAATAGTTTCAAAACAGAATTGTCAAAAATATGTCAACCTAGTTGTTCTTTGACCGATTTCGATGAAATTTAAATATGTTCTAGCTGACGCAGAGTTCTAAAAGAAAAAAATAGTTTCAAAACAGAATTGTCAAAAATATGTCAACTTTGTTGTTCTTTGACCGATTTCAATGAAATTTAAATATGTTTTAGCTGACGCAGAATTATAAAAGAAAAAAATAGTTTCAAAACAGAATTGTCAAAAATATGTCAACTTTGTTGTTCTTTGACCGATTTCAATGAAATTTAAATATGTTCTAGCTGACGCAGAATTATAAAAGAAAAAAATAGTTTCAAAACAGAATTGTCAAAGATATGTCAACCTAGTTGTTCTTTGCCCGATTTCAATGAAATTTAAATATGTTCTAGTTGACGCAGAATTATAAAAGAAAAAAATAGTTTCAAAACAGAATTGTCAAAAATATGTCAACCTAGTTGTTCTTTGACCGATTTCGATGAAATTTAAATATGTTCTAGCTGACGCGGAATTATAAAAGAAAAAAATAGTTTCAAAACAGAATTGTCAAAAATATATCAACTTTGTTGTTCTTTGACCGATTTCAATGAAATTTAACTATGTTCTAGCTGACGGAGAATTATAAAAGAAAAAAATAGTTTCAAAAGAGAATTGTCAAAAATATGTCAACTTTGTTGTTCTTTGACCTATTTTAATGAAAATTAAATGTGTTCTAGCTGAAGCAGAATTATAAAAGAAAAAAATAGTTTCAAAACAGAATTGTCAAAAATATGTCAACTTCGTTTTTCTTTGACCGATTTCGATGAAATTTAAATGTGTTCTAGCTGCGCAGAATTATAAAAGAAAAAAATAGTTTCAAAACAGAATTGTCAAAAATATGTCAACTTTGTTGTTCTTTGACCGATTTCAATGAAATTTAAATATGTTCTAGCTGACGCAGAATTATAAAAGAAAAAAATAGTTTCAAAACAGAATTGTCAAAGATATGTCAACCTAGTTGTTCTTTGCCCGATTTCAATGAAATTTAAATATGTTCTAGTTGACGCAGAATTATAAAAGAAAAAAATAGTTTCAAAACAGAATTGTCAAAAATATGTCAACTTTGTTGTTCTTTGACCGATTTCAATGAAATTTAAATGTGTTCTAGCTGACGCAGAATTATAAAAGAAAAAAATAGTTTCAAAACAGAATTGTCAAAAATATATCAACTTTGTTGTTCTTTGACCGATTTCAATGAAATTTAAATATGTTCTAGCTGACGCAGAACTATAAAAGAAAAAAATAGTTTCAAAACAGAATTGTCAAAAATATGTCAACCTAGTTGTTTTTTGCCCGATTTTAATGAAATTTAAATGTGTTCTAGCTGATGCAGAATTATAAGAGAAAAAAATAGTTTCAAAACAGAATTGTCAAAAATACGTCAACCTAGTTGTTCTATGCCCGATTTCAATGAAATTTAAAAATGTTCTAGTTGACGCAGAATTATAAAAGAAAAAAATAGTTTCAAAACAGAATTGTCAAAAATATGTCAACCTAGTTGTTCTTTGCCCCGTTTTCAATGAAATTTAAATATGTTCTAGTTGACGTAGAATTATAAAAGAAAAAAATAATTTCAAAATAGAATGGTCAAAAATATGTCACCTTCGTTGTTCTTTGCCCGATTTCAATGAAATTTAAATATGTTCTAGTTGACGCAGAATTATAAAAAAAATAGTTTCAAAACAGAATTGTCAAAAATATGTCAACCTAGTTGTTCTTTGCCAGATTTCAATGAAATTTAAATATGTTCTAGTTGACGCAGAATTATAAAAGAAAAAAATAGTTTAAAAACAGAATTGTCAAAAATATGTCAACCTAGTTGTTCTTTGCCCGATTTCAATGAAATTTAAAAATGTTCTAGTTGACGCAGAATTATAAAAGATAAAAATAGTTTCAAAACAGAATTGTCAAAAATATGTCAACCTAGTTGCTCTTTGACCGATTTCGATGAAATTTAAATATGTTCTAGCTGACGCAGAATTCTAAAAGAAAAAAATAGTTTCAAAACAGAATTGTCAAAAATATGTCAACTTTGTTGTTCTTTGACCGATTTCAATGAAATTTAAATATGTTTTAGCTGACGCAGAATTATAAAAGAAAAAAATAGTTTCAAAACAGAATTGTCAAAAATATGTCAACTTTGTTGTTCTTTGACCGATTTCAATGAAATTTAAATATGTTCTAGCTGACGCAGAATTATAAAAGAAAAAAATAGTTTCAAAATAGAATTCCAAAAAATATGTCAACTTCGTTGTTCTTTGACCGATTACGATGAAATTTAAATATGTTCTGGCTGCGCAGAATTATAAAAGAAAAAAAAATAGTTTCAAAACAGAATTGTCAAAAATATGTCAACTTTGTTGTTCTTTGACCGATTTCAATGAAATTTAAATGTGTTCTAGCTGACGCAGAATTATAAAAGAAAAAAATAGTTTCAAAACAGAATTGTCAAAAATATATCAACTTTGTTGTTCTTTGACCGATTTCAATGAAATTTAAATATGTTCTAGCTGACGCAGAACGATAAAAGAAAAAAATAGTTTCAAAACAGAATTGTCAAAAATATGTCAACCTAGTTGTTTTTTGCCCGATTTTAATGAAATTTAAATGTGTTCTAGCTGATGCAGAATTATAAAAGAAAAAAATAGTTTCAAAACAGAATTGTCAAAAATATGTCAACCTAGTTGTTCTTTGCCCGATTTCAATGAAATTTAAAAATGTTCTAGTTGACGCAGAATTATAAAAGAAAAAAATAGTTTCAAAACAGAATTGTCAAAAATATGTCAACCTAGTTGTTCTTTGACCGATTTCGATGAAATTTAAATATGTTCTAGCTGACGCAGAATTCTAAAAGAAAAAAATAGTTTCAAAACAGAATTGTCAAAAATATGTCAACTTTGTTGTTCTTTGACCGATTTCAATGAAATTTAAATATGTTTTAGCTGACGCAGAATTATAAAAGAAAAAAATAGTTTCAAAACAGAATTGTCAAAAATATGTCAACTTTGTTGTTCTTTGACCGATTTCAATGAAATTTAAATATGTTCTAGCTGACGCAGAATTATAAGAGAAAAAAATAGTTTCAAAACAGAATTGTCAAAGATATGTCAACCTAGTTGTTCTTTGCCCGATTTCAATGAAATTTAAATATGTTCTAGTTGACGCAGAATTATAAAAGAAAAAAATAGTTTCAAAACAGAATTGTCAAAAATATGTCAACCTAGTTGTTCTTTGACCGATTTCGATGAAATTTAAATATATTCTAGCTGACGCGGAATTATAAAAGAAAAAAATAGTTTAAAAACAGAATTGTCAAAAATATGTCAACCTAGTTGTTCTTTGCCCGATTTCAATGAAATTTAAATATGTTCTAGCTGATGCAGAATTATAAAAGAAAAAAATAGTTTCAAAACAGAATTGTCAAAAATATATCAACTTTGTTGTTCTTTGACCGATTTCAATGAAATTTACCTATGTTCTAGCTGACGCAGAATTATAAAAGAAAAAAATAGTTTCAAAACAGAATTGTCAAAAATATGTCAACCTAGTTGTTCTTTGCCCGATTTCAATGAAATTTAAATATGTTCTAGCTGATGCAGAATTATAAAAGAAAAAAATAGATTCAAAATAGAATTGTCAAAAATATGTCAACTTGGTTATTCTTTGATCGATTTCAATGAAATTTAAATATGTTCTAGCTGACGCAGAATTATAAAAGAAAAAAATAGTTTCAAAACAGAATTGTCAAAAATATATCAACTTTGTTGTTCTTTGACCGATTTCAATGAAATTTACCTATGTTCTAGCTGACGCAGAATTATAAAAGAAAAAAATAGTTTCAAAACAGAATTGTCAAAAATATGTCAACCTAGTTGTTCTTTGCCCGATTTCAATGAAATTTAAATATGTTCTAGCTGATGCAGAATTATAAAAGAAAAAAATAGTTTCAAAACAGAATTGTCAAAAATATGTCAACTTCGTTGTTCTTTGACCGATTTCGATGAAATTTAAATATGTTCTAGCTGCGCAGAATTATAAAAGAAAAAAATAGTTTCAAAACAAGAATTGTTAAAAATATGTCAACGTTGTAGTTTTTTGGCCGATTTCAATGAAATTTAAATATGTTCTAGCTGATGCAGAATTATAAAAGAAAAAAATAGTTTCAAAATAGAATTCCAAAAAATATGTCAACTTCGTTGTTCTTTGACCGATTTCGATGAAATTTAAATATGTTCTAGCTGCGCAGAATTATAAAAGAAAAAAAAAATAGTTTCAAAACAGAATTGTCAAAAATATGTGAGCCCAGTTGTTCTTTGCCCGATTTCAATTAAATTTAAATATGTTCTAGCTGACGCAGAATTATAAAAGAAAAAAATAGTTTCAAAACAGAATTGTCAGAAATATGTGAACCCAGTTGTTCTTTGCCCGATTTCAATGAAATTCAAATATATTTTAGCTGACGCAGAATTATAGAAGAAAAAAATAGTTTCAAAACAGAATTGCCAAAAATATGTCAACCTAGTTGTTCTTTGCCCGATTTCAATGAAATTTAAATATGTTCTAGCTGATGCAGAATTATAAAAGAAAAAAATGGTTTCAAAATAGAATTGTCAAAAATATGTTAACTTGGTTATTCTTTGACCGATTTCAATGAAATTTAAATATGTTCTAGCTGACGCAGAATTATAAAAGAAAAAAATAGTTTCAAAACAGAATTGTCAAAAATATATCAACTTTGTTGTTCTTTGACCGATTTCAATGAAATTTACCTATGTTCTAGCTGACGCAGAATTATAAAAGAAAAAAATAGTTTCAAAACAGAATTGTCAAAAATATGTCAACCTAGTTGTTCTTTGCCCGATTGCAATGAAATTTAAATATGTTCTAGCTGATGCAGAATTATAAAAGAAAAAAAATAGATTCAAAATAGAATTGTCAAAAATATGTCAACTTGGTTATTCTTTGATCGATTTCAATGAAATTTAAATATGTTCTAGCTGACGCAGAATTATAAAAGAAAAAAATAGTTTCAAAACAGAATTGTCAAAAATATGTGAACCCAGTTGTTCTTTGCCCGATTTCAATGAAATTCAAATATATTTTAGCTGACGCAAAATTATAGAAGAAAAAAATAGTTTCAAAACAGAATTGTCAAAAATATGTCAACCTAGTTGTTCTTTGCCCGATTTCAATGAAATTTAAATATGTTCTAGCTGATGCAGAATTATAAAAGAAAAAAATGGTTTCAAAATAGAATTGTCAAAAATATGTCAACTTGGTTATTCTTTGATCGATTTCAATGAAATTTAAATATGTTCTAGCTGACGCAGAATTATAAAAGAAAAAAATAGTTTCAAAACAGAATTGTCAAAAATATATCAACTTCGTTGTTCTTTGACCGATTTCGATGAAATTTAAATATGTTCTAGCTGCGCAGAATTATGAAAGAAAAAAAAAACAGTTTCAAAACAGAATTGTCAAAAATATGTGAGCCCAGTTGTTCTTTGCCCGATTTCAATGAAATTTAAATATGTTCTAGCTGACGCAGAATTATAAAAGAAAAAAATAGTTTCAAAACAGAATTGTCAAAAATATGTGAACCCAGTTGTTCTTTGCCCGATTTCAATGAAATTCAAATATATTTTAGCTGACGCAAAATTATAGAAGAAAAAAATAGTTTCAAAACAGAATTGTCAAAAATATGTCAACCTAGTTGTTCTTTGCCCGATTTCAATGAAATTTAAATATGATCTAGCTGACGCAGAATTATAAAAGAAAAAAATAGTTTCAAAACAGAATTGTCAAAAATATATCAACTTTGTTGTTCTTTGACCGATTTCAATGAAATTTACCTATGTTCTAGCTGACGCAGAATTATAAAAGAAAAAATAGTTTCAAAACAGAATTGTCAAAAATATGTCAACCTAGTTGTTCTTTGCCCGATTTCAATGAAATTTAAATATGTTCTAGCTGATGCAGAATTATAAAAGAAAAAAATAGATTCCAAATAGAATTGTCAAAAATATGTCAACTTGGTTATTCTTTGATCGATTTCAATGAAATTTAAATATGTTCTAGCTGACGCAGAATTATAAAAGAAAAAAATAGTTTCAAAACAGAATTGTCAAAAATATATCAACTTTGTTGTTCTTTGACCGATTTCAATGAAATTTACCTATGTTCTAGCTGACGCAGAATTATAAAAGAAAAAAATAGTTTCAAAACAGAATTGTCAAAAATATGTCAACCTAGTTGTTCTTTGCCCGATTTCAATGAAATTTAAATATGTTCTAGCTGATGCAGAATTATAAAAGAAAAAAATAGTTTCAAAACAGAATTGTCAAAAATATGTCAACTTCGTTGTTCTTTGACCGATTTCGATGAAATTTAAATATGTTCTAGCTGCGCAGAATTATAAAAGAAAAAAATAGTTTCAAAACAAGAATTGTTAAAAATATGTCAACGTTGTAGTTTTTTGGCCGATTTCAATGAAATTTAAATATGTTCTAGCTGATGCAGAATTATAAAAGAAAAAAATAGTTTCAAAATAGAATTCCAAAAAATATGTCAACTTCGTTGTTCTTTGACCGATTTCGATGAAATTTAAATATGTTCTGGCTGCGCAGAATTATAAAAGAAAAAAAAAATAGTTTCAAAACAGAATTGTCAAAAATATGTGAGCCCAGTTGTTCTTTGCCCGATTTCAATTAAATTTAAATATGTTCTAGCTGACGCAGAATTATAAAAGAAAAAAATAGTTTCAAAACAGAATTGTCAGAAATATGTGAACCCAGTTGTTCTTTGCCCGATTTCAATGAAATTCAAATATATTTTAGCTGACGCAGAATTATAGAAGAAAAAAATAGTTTCAAAACAGAATTGCCAAAAATATGTCAACCTAGTTGTTCTTTGCCCGATTTCAATGAAATTTAAATATGTTCTAGCTGACGCAGAATTATAAAAGAAAAAAATAGTTTCAAAACAGAATTGTCAAAAATATGTCAACCTAGTTGTTCTTTGCCCGATTGCAATGAAATTTAAATATGTTCTAGCTGATGCAGAATTATAAAAGAAAAAAATGGTTTCAAAATAGAATTGTCAAAAATATGTTAACTTGGTTATTCTTTGACCGATTTCAATGAAATTTAAATATGTTCTAGCTGACGCAGAATTATAAAAGAAAAAAATAGTTTCAAAACAGAATTGTCAAAAATATATCAACTTTGTTGTTCTTTGACCGATTTCAATGAAATTTACCTATGTTCTAGCTGACGCAGAATTATAAAAGAAAAAAATAGTTTCAAAACAGAATTGTCAAAAATATGTCAACCTAGTTGTTCTTTGCCCGATTGCAATGAAATTTAAATATGTTCTAGCTGATGCAGAATTATAAAAGAAAAAAATAGATTCAAAATAGAATTGTCAAAAATATGTCAACTTGGTTATTCTTTAATCGATTTCAATGAAATTTAAATATGTTCTAGCTGACGCAGAATTATAAAAGAAAAAAATAGTTTCAAAACAGAATTATCAAAAATATATCAACTTTGTTGTTCTTTGACCGATTTCAATGAAATTTACCTATGTTCTAGCTGACGCAGAATTATAAAAGAAAAAAATAGTTTCAAAACAGAATTGTCAAAAATATGTCAACCTAGTTGTTCTTTGCCCGATTTCAATGAAATTTAAATATGTTCTAGCTGATGCAGAATTATAAAAGAAAAAAATAGTTTCAAAACAGAATTGTCAAAAATATGTCAACTTCGTTGTTCTTTGACCGATTTCGATGAAATTTAAATATGTTCTAGCTGCGCAGAATTATAAAAGAAAAAAATAGTTTCAAAACAAGAATTGTTAAAAATATGTCAACGTTGTAGTTTTTTGGCCGATTTCAATGAAATTTAAATATGTTCTAGCTGATGCAGAATTATAAAAGAAAAAAATAGTTTCAAAATAGAATTCCAAAAAATATGTCAACTTCGTTGTTCTTTGACCGATTACGATGAAATTTAAATATGTTCTGGCTGCGCAGAATTATAAAAGAAAAAAAAAATAGTTTCAAAACAGAATTGTCAAAAATATGTGAGCCCAGTTGTTCTTTGCCCGATTTCAATTAAATTTAAATATGTTCTAGCTGACGCAGAATTATAAAAGAAAAAAATAGTTTCAAAACAGAATTGTCAAAAATATGTGAACCCAGTTGTTCTTTGCCCGATTTCAATGAAATTCAAATATATTTTAGCTGACGCAGAATTATAGAAGAAAAAAATAGTTTCAAAACAGAATTGTCAAAAATATGTCAACCTAGTTGTTCTTTGCACGATGTCAATGAAATTTAAATATGTTCTAGCTGATGCAGAATTATAAGAGAAAAAAATAGTTTCAAAATAGAATTGTCAAAAATATGTCAACTTGGTTATTCTTTGACCGATTTCAATGAAATTTAAATATGTTCTAGCTGACGCAGAATTATAAAAGAAAAAAATAGTTTCAAAACAGAATTGTCAAAAATATATCAACTTTGTTGTTCTTTGACCGATTTCAATGAAATTTACCTATGTTCTAGCTGACGCAGAATTATAAAAGAAAAAAATAGTTTCAAAACAGAATTGTCAAAAATATGTCAACTTTGTTGTTCTTTGACCGATTTCAATGAAATTTAAATGTGTTCTAGCTGACGCAGAATTATAAAAGAAAAAAATAGTTTCAAAACAGAATTGTCAAAAATATGTCAACCTAGTTGTTTTTTGCCCGATTTTAATGAAATTTAAATGTGTTCTAGCTGATGCAGAATTATAAAAGAAAAAAATAGTTTCAAAACAGAATTGTCAAAAATATGTCAACCTAGTTGTTCTTTGCCCCGTATTTAATGAAATTTAAATATGTTCTAGTTGACGTAGAATTATAAAAGAAAAAAATAGTTTCAAAATAGAATGGTCAAAAATATGTCACCTTCGTTGTTCTTTGCCCGATTTCAATGAAATTTAAATATGTTCTAGTTGACGCAGAATTATAAAAAAAATAGTTTCAAAACAGAATTGTCAAAAATATGTCAACCTAGTTGTTCTTTGCCAGATTTCAATGAAATTTAAATATGTTCTAGTTGACGCAGAATTATAAAAGAAAAAAATAGTTTAAAAACAGAATTGTCAAAAATATGTCAACCTAGTTGTTCTTTGCCCGATTTCAATGAAATTTAAAAATGTTCTAGTTGACGCAGAATTATAAAAGAAAAAAATAGTTTCAAAACAGAATTGTCAAAAATATGTCAACCTAGTTGTTCTTTGACCGATTTCGATGAAATTTAAATATGTTCTAGCTGACGCAGAGTTCTAAGAGAAAAAAATAGTTTCAAAACAGAATTGTCAAAAATATGTCAACTTTGTTGTTCTTTGACCGATTTCAATGAAATTTAAATATGTTTTAGCTGACGCAGAATTATAAAAGAAAAAAATAGTTTCAAAACAGAATTGTCAAAAATTGTCAACTTTGTTGTTCTTTGACCGATTTCAATGAAATTTAAATATGTTCTAGCTGACGCAGAATTATAAAAGAAAAAAATAGTTTCAAAACAGAATTGTCAAAGATATGTCAACCTAGTTGTTCTTTGCCCGATTTCAATGAAATTTAAATATGTTCTAGTTGACGCAGAATTATAAAAGAACAAAATAGTTTCAAAACAGAATTGTCAAAAATATGTCAACCTAGTTGTTCTTTGACCGATTTCGATGAAATTTAAATATGTTCTAGCTGACGCGGAATTATAAAAGAAAAAAATAGTTTCAAAACAGAATTGTCAAAAATATATCAACTTTGTTGTTCTTTGACCGATTTCAATGAAATTTAACTATGTTCTAGCTGACGCGGAATTATAAAAGAAAAAAATAGTTTCAAAAGAGAATTGTCAAAAATATGTCAACTTTGTTGTTCTTTGACCTATTTTAATGAAAATTAAATGTGTTCTAGCTGAAGCAGAATTATAAAAGAAAAAAATAGTTTCAAAACAGAATTGTCAAAAATATGTCAACTTCGTTTTTCTTTGACCGATTTCGATGAAATTTAAATATGTTCTAGCTGCGCAGAATTATAAAAGAAAAAAATAGTTTCAAAACAGAATTGTCAAAAATATGTCAACTTTGTTGTTCTCTGACCGATTTCAATGAAATTTAAATATGTTTTAGCTGACGCAGAACTATAAAAGAAAAAAATAGTTTCAAAACAAAATTGTCGAAAATATGTCAACCTAGTTGTTTTTTGTCCGATTTCAATGAAATTTAAATGTGTTCTAGCTGATGCAGAATTATAAAAGAAAAAAATAGTTTCAAAACAGAATTGTCAGAAATATGTCAACCCAGTTGTTCTTTGCCCGATTTCAATGAAATTCAAATATATTTTAGCTGACGCAGAATTATAGAAGAAAAAAATAGTTTCAAAACAGAATTGCCAAAAATATGTCAACCTAGTTGTTCTTTGCCCGATTTCAATGAAATTTAAATATGTTCTAGCTGATGCAGAATTATAAAAGAAAAAAATGGTTTCAAAATAGAATTGTCAAAAATATGTTAACTTGGTTATTCTTTGACCGATTTCAATGAAATTTAAATATGTTCTAGCTGACGCAGAATTATAAAAGAAAAAAATAGTTTCAAAACAGAATTGTCAAAAATATATCAACTTTGTTGTTCTTTGACCGATTTCAATGAAATTTACCTATGTTCTAGCTGACGCAGAATTATAAAAGAAAAAAATAGTTTCAAAACAGAATTGTCAAAAATATGTCAACCTAGTTGTTCTTTGCCCGATTGCAATGAAATTTAAATATGTTCTAGCTGATGCAGAATTATAAAAGAAAAAAATAGATTCAAAATAGAATTGTCAAAAATATGTCAACTTGGTTATTCTTTGATCGATTTCAATGAAATTTAAATATGTTCTAGCTGACGCAGAATTATAAAAGAAAAAAATAGTTTCAAAACAGAATTGTCAAAAATATATCAACTTTGTTGTTCTTTGACCGATTTCAATGAAATTTACCTATGTTCTAGCTGACGCAGAATTATAAAAGAAAAAAATAGTTTCAAAACAGAATTGTCAAAAATATGTCAACCTAGTTGTTCTTTGCCCGATTTCAATGAAATTTAAATATGTTCTAGCTGATGCAGAATTATAAAAGAAAAAAATAGTTTCAAAACAGAATTGTCAAAAATATGTCAACTTCGTTGTTCTTTGACCGATTTCGATGAAATTTAAATATGTTCTAGCTGCGCAGAATTATAAAAGAAAAAAATAGTTTCAAAACAAGAATTGTTAAAAATATGTCAACGTTGTAGTTTTTTGGCCGATTTCAATGAAATTTAAATATGTTCTAGCTGATGCAGAATTATAAAAGAAAAAAATAGTTTCAAAATAGAATTCCAAAAAATATGTCAACTTCGTTGTTCTTTGACCGATTACGATGAAATTTAAATATGTTCTGGCTGCGCAGAATTATAAAAGAAAAAAAAAATAGTTTCAAAACAGAATTGTCAAAAATATGTGAGCCCAGTTGTTCTTTGCCCGATTTCAATTAAATTTAAATATGTTCTAGCTGACGCAGAATTATAAAAGAAAAAAATAGTTTCAAAACAGAATTGTCAAAAATATGTGAACCCAGTTGTTCTTTGCCCGATTTCAATGAAATTCAAATATATTTTAGCTGACGCAGAATTATAGAAGAAAAAAATAGTTTCAAAACAGAATTGTCAAAAATATGTCAACCTAGTTGTTCTTTGCCCGATTTTAATGAAATTTAAATGTGTTCTAGCTGATGCAGAATTATAAAAGAAAAAAATAGTTTCAAAACAGAATTGTCAAAAATATATCAACTTTGTTGTTCTTTGACCGATTTCAATGAAATTTACCTATGTTCTAGCTGACGCAGAATTATAAAAGAAAAAAATAGTTTCAAAACAGAATTGTCAAAAATATATCAACTTTGTTGTTCTTTGACCGATTTCAATGAAATTTAAATATGTTCTAGCTGATGCAGAATTATAAGAGAAAAAAATAGTTTCAAAATAGAATTGTCAAAAATATGTCAACTTGGTTATTCTTTGACCGATTTCAATGAAATTTAAATATGTTCTAGCTGACGCAGAATTATAAAAGAAAAAAATAGTTTCAAAACAGAATTGTCAAAAATATATCAACTTTGTTGTTCTTTGACCGATTTCAATGAAATTTACCTATGTTCTAGCTGACGCAGAATTATAAAAGAAAAAAATAGTTTCAAAACAGAATTGTCAAAAATATGTCAACTTTGTTGTTCTTTGACCGATTTCAATGAAATTTAAATGTGTTCTAGCTGACGCAGAATTATAAAAGAAAAAAATAGTTTCAAAACAGAATTGTCAAAAATATGTCAACCTAGTTGTTTTTTGCCCGATTTTAATGAAATTTAAATGTGTTCTAGCTGATGCAGAATTATAAAAGAAAAAAATAGTTTCAAAACAGAATTGTCAAAAATATGTCAACCTAGTTGTTCTTTGCCCGATTTCAATGAAATTTAAAAATGTTCTAGTTGACGCAGAATTATAAAAGAAAAAAATAGTTTCAAAACAGAATTGTCAAAAATATATCAACTTTGTTGTTCTTTGACCGATTTCAATGAAATTTAAATATGTTCTAGCTGATGCAGAATTATAAGAGAAAAAAATAGTTTCAAAATAGAATTGTCAAAAATATGTCAACTTGGTTATTCTTTGACCGATTTCAATGAAATTTAAATATGTTCTAGCTGACGCAGAATTATAAAAGAAAAAAATAGTTTCAAAACAGAATTGTCAAAAATATATCAACTTTGTTGTTCTTTGACCGATTTCAATGAAATTTACCTATGTTCTAGCTGACGCAGAATTATAAAAGAAAAAAATAGTTTCAAAACAGAATTGTCAAAAATATGTCAACTTTGTTGTTCTTTGACCGATTTCAATGAAATTTAAATGTGTTCTAGCTGACGCAGAATTATAAAAGAAAAAAATAGTTTCAAAACAGAATTGTCAAAAATATGTCAACCTAGTTGTTTTTTGCCCGATTTTAATGAAATTTAAATGTGTTCTAGCTGATGCAGAATTATAAAAGAAAAAAATAGTTTCAAAACAGAATTGTCAAAAATATGTCAACCTAGTTGTTCTTTGCCCGATTTCAATGAAATTTAAAAATGTTCTAGTTGACGCAGAATTATAAAAGAAAAAAATAGTTTCAAAACAGAATTGTCAAAAATATGTCAACCTAGTTGTTCTTTGCCCCGTTTTCAATGAAATTTAAATATGTTCTAGTTGACGTAGAATTATAAAAGAAAAAAATAGTTTCAAAATAGAATGGTCAAAAATATGTCACCTTCGTTGTTCTTTGCCCGATTTCAATGAAATTTAAATATGTTCTAGTTGACGCAGAATTATAAAAAAAATAGTTTCAAAACAGAATTGTCAAAAATATGTCAACCTAGTTGTTCTTTGCCAGATTTCAATGAAATTTAAATATGTTCTAGTTGACGCAGAATTATAAAAGAAAAAAATAGTTTAAAAACAGAATTGTCAAAAATATGTCAACCTAGTTGTTCTTTGCCCGATTTCAATGAAATTTAAAAATGTTCTAGTTGACGCAGAATTATAAAAGAAAAAAATAGTTTCAAAACAGAATTGTCAAAAATATGTCAACCTAGTTGTTCTTTGACCGATTTCGATGAAATTTAAATATGTTCTAGCTGACGCAGAGTTCTAAAAAAAAAAAATAGTTTCAAAACAGAATTGTCAAAAATATGTCAACTTTGTTGTTCTTTGACCGATTTCAATGAAATTTAAATATGTTTTAGCTGACGCAGAATTATAAAAGAAAAAAATAGTTTCAAAACAGAATTGTCAAAAATATGTCAACTTTGTTGTTCTTTGACCGATTTCAATGAAATTTAAATATGTTCTAGCTGACGCAGAATTATAAAAGAAAAAAATAGTTTCAAAACAGAATTGTCAAAGATATGTCAACCTAGTTGTTCTTTGCCCGATTTCAATGAAATTTAAATATGTTCTAGTTGACGCAGAATTATAAAAGAAAAAAATAGTTTCAAAACAGAATTGTCAAAAATATGTCAACCTAGTTGTTCTTTGACCGATTTCGATGAAATTTAAATATGTTCTAGCTGACGCGGAATTATAAAAGAAAAAAATAGTTTCAAAACAGAATTGTCAAAAATATATCAACTTTGTTGTTCTTTGACCGATTTCAATGAAATTTAACTATGTTCTAGCTGACGCGGAATTATAAAAGAAAAAAATAGTTTCAAAAGAGAATTGTCAAAAATATGTCAACTTTGTTGTTCTTTGACCTATTTTAATGAAAATTAAATGTGTTCTAGCTGAAGCAGAATTATAAAAGAAAAAAATAGTTTCAAAACAGAATTGTCAAAAATATGTCAACTTCGTTTTTCTTTGACCGATTTCGATGAAATTTAAATATGTTCTAGCTGCGCAGAATTATAAAAGAAAAAAATAGTTTCAAAACAGAATTGTCAAAAATATGTCAACTTTGTTGTTCTCGGACCGATTTCAATGAAATTTAAATATGTTTTAGCTGACGCAGAACTATAAAAGAAAAAAATAGTTTCAAAACAAAATTGTCGAAAATATGTCAACCTAGTTGTTTTTTGTCCGATTTCAATGAAATTTAAATGTGTTCTAGCTGATGCAGAATTATAAAAGAAAAAAATAGTTTCAAAACAGAATTTTCAAAAATATGTCAACCTAGTTGTTCTTTGCCAGATTTCAATGAAATTTAAATATGTTCTAGCTGACGCAGAATTCTAAAAGAAAAAAATAGTTTCAAAACAGAATTGTCAAAAATATGTCAACTTTGTTGTTCTTTGACCGATTTCAATGAAATTTAAATATGTTTTAGCTGACGCAGAATTATAAAAGAAAAAAATAGTTTCAAAACAGAATTGTCAAAAATATGTCAACTTTGTTGTTCTTTGACCGATTTCAATGAAATTTAAATATGTTCTAGCTGACGCAGAATTATAAAAGAAAAAAATAGTTTCAAAACAGAATTGTCAAAGATATGTCAACCTAGTTGTTCTTTGCCCGATTTCAATGAAATTTAAATATGTTCTAGTTGACGCAGAATTATAAAAGAAAAAAATAGTTTCAAAACAGAATTGTCAAAAATATGTCAACTTTGTTGTTCTTTGACCGATTTCAATGAAATTTAAATGTGTTCTAGCTGACGCAGAATTATAAAAGAAAAAAATAGTTTCAAAAGAGAATTGTCAAAAATATGTCAACTTTGTTGTTCTTTGACCGATTTTAATGAAAATTAAATGTGTTCTAGCTGAAGCAGAATTATAAAAGAAAAAAATAGATTCAAAATAGAATTGTCAAAAATATGTCAACTTGGTTATTCTTTGATCGATTTCAATGAAATTTAAATATGTTCTAGCTGACGCAGAATTATAAAAGAAAAAAATAGTTTCAAAACAGAATTGTCAAAAATATATCAACTTTGTTGTTCTTTGACCGATTTCAATGAAATTTAAAAATGTTCTAGTTGACGCAGAATTATAAAAGAAAAAAATAGTTTCAAAACAGAATTGTCAAAAATATGTCAACCTAGTTGTTCTTTGCCCCGTTTTCAATGAAATTTAAATATGTTCTAGTTGACGTAGAATTATAAAAGAAAAAAATAATTTCAAAATAGAATGGTCAAAGATATGTCACCTTCGTTGTTCTTTGCCCGATTTCAATGAAATTTAAATATGTTCTAGTTGACGCAGAATTATAAAAAAAATAGTTTCAAAACAGAATTGTCAAAAATATGTCAACCTAGTTGTTCTTTGCCCGATTTCAATGAAATTTAAAAATGTTCTAGTTGACGCAGAATTATAAAAGATAAAAATAGTTTCAAAACAGAATTGTCAAAAATATGTCAACCTAGTTGCTCTTTGACCGATTTCGATGAAATTTAAATATGTTCTAGCTGACGCAGAATTCTAAAAGAAAAAAATAGTTTCAAAACAGAATTGTCAAAAATATGTCAACTTTGTTGTTCTTTGACCGATTTCAATGAAATTTAAATATGTTTTAGCTGACGCAGAATTATAAAAGAAAAAAATAGTTTCAAAACAGAATTGTCAAAAATATGTCAACTTTGTTGTTCTTTGACCGATTTCAATGAAATTTAAATATGTTCTAGCTGACGCAGAATTATAAAAGAAAAAAATAGTTTCAAAACAGAATTGTCAAAGATATGTCAACCTAGTTGTTCTTTGCCCGATTTCAATGAAATTTAAATATGTTCTAGTTGACGCAGAATTATAAAAGAAAAAAATAGTTTCAAAACAGAATTGTCAAAAATATGTCAACTTTGTTGTTCTTTGACCGATTTCAATGAAATTTAAATGTGTTCTAGCTGACGCAGAATTATAAAAGAAAAAAATAGTTTCAAAAGAGAATTGTCAAAAATATGTCAACTTTGTTGTTCTTTGACCGATTTTAATGAAAATTAAATGTGTTCTAGCTGAAGCAGAATTATAAAAGAAAAAAATAGATTCAAAATAGAATTGTCAAAAATATGTCAACTTGGTTATTCTTTGATCGATTTCAATGAAATTTAAATATGTTCTAGCTGACGCAGAATTATAAAAGAAAAAAATAGTTTCAAAACAGAATTGTCAAAAATATATCAACTTTGTTGTTCTTTGACCGATTTCAATGAAATTTAAAAATGTTCTAGTTGACGCAGAATTATAAAAGAAAAAAATAGTTTCAAAACAGAATTGTCAAAAATATGTCAACCTAGTTGTTCTTTGCCCCGTTTTCAATGAAATTTAAATATGTTCTAGTTGACGTAGAATTATAAAAGAAAAAAATAATTTCAAAATAGAATGGTCAAAGATATGTCACCTTCGTTGTTCTTTGCCCGATTTCAATGAAATTTAAATATGTTCTAGTTGACGCAGAATTATAAAAAAAATAGTTTCAAAACAGAATTGTCAAAAATATGTCAACCTAGTTGTTCTTTGCCCGATTTCAATGAAATTTAAAAATGTTCTAGTTGACGCAGAATTATAAAAGATAAAAATAGTTTCAAAACAGAATTGTCAAAAATATGTCAACCTAGTTGCTCTTTGACCGATTTCGATGAAATTTAAATATGTTCTAGCTGACGCAGAATTCTAAAAGAAAAAAATAGTTTCAAAACAGAATTGTCAAAAATATGTCAACTTTGTTGTTCTTTGACCGATTTCAATGAAATTTAAATATGTTTTAGCTGACGCAGAATTATAAAAGAAAAAAATAGTTTCAAAACAGAATTGTCAAAAATATGTCAACTTTGTTGTTCTTTGACCGATTTCAATGAAATTTAAATATGTTCTAGCTGACGCAGAATTATAAAAGAAAAAAATAGTTTCAAAACAGAATTGTCAAAGATATGTCAACCTAGTTGTTCTTTGCCCGATTTCAATGAAATTTAAATATGTTCTAGTTGACGCAGAATTATAAAAGAAAAAAATAGTTTCAAAACAGAATTGTCAAAAATATGTCAACCTAGTTGTTCTTTGACCGATTTCGATGAAATTTAAATATGTTCTAGCTGACGCGGAATTATAAAAGAAAAAAATAGTTTCAAAACAGAATTGTCAAAAATATATCAACTTTGTTGTTCTTTGACCGATTTCAATGAAATTTAACTATGTTCTAGCTGACGCAGAATTATAAAAGAAAAAAATAGTTTCAAAAGAGAATTGTCAAAAATATGTCAACTTTGTTGTTCTTTGACCGATTTTAATGAAAATTAAATGTGTTCTAGCTGAAGCAGAATTATAAAAGAAAAAAATAGTTTCAAAACAGAATTGTCAAAAATATGTCAACTTCGTTTTTCTTTGACCGATTTCGATGAAATTTAAATATGTTCTAGCTGCGCAGAATTATAAAAGAAAAAAATAGTTTCAAAACAGAATTGTCAAAAATATGTCAATTTTGTTGTTCTCTGCCCGATTTCAATGAAATTTAAATATGTTTTAGCTGACGCAGAACTATAAAAGAAAAAAATAGCTTCAAAACAAAATTGTGGAAAATATGTCAACCTAGTTGTTTTTTGTCCGATTTCAATGAAATTTAAATGTGTTCTAGCTGATGCAGAATTATAAAAGAAAAAAATAGTTTCAAAACAGGATTTTCAAAAATATGTCAACCTAGTTGTTCTTTGCCAGATTTCAATGGAATTTAAATATGTTCTAGTTGACGCAGAGTTATAAAAGAAAAAAAAATTGTTTCAAAACAGAATTGTCAAAAATATGTCAACCTTGTTGTTCTTTGCCCGATTTCAATGAAATTTAAATATGTTCTAGTTGACGCAGAATTATAAAAGAAAAAAATAGTTTCAAAACAGAATTGTCAAAAATATGTCAACCTAGTTGTTCTTTGCCCGATTTCAATGAAATTTAAAAATGTTCTAGTTGACGCAGAATTATAAAAGAAAAAAATAGTTTCAAAACAGAATTGTCAAAAATATGTCAACCTAGTTGTTCTTTGCCCCGTTATCAATGAAATTTAAATATGTTCTAGTTGACGTAGAATTATAAAAGAAAAAAATAGTTTCAAAATAGAATGGTCAAAAATATGTCACCTTCGTTGTTCTTTGCCCGATTTCAATGAAATTTAAAAATGTTCTAGTTGACGCAGAATTATAAAAGAAAAAAATAGTTTCAAAACAGAATTGTCAAAAATATGTCAACCTAGTTGTTCTTTGACCGATTTCGATGAAATTTAAATATGTTCTAGCTGACGCAGAATTCTAAAAGAAAAAAATAGTTTCAAAACAGATTTGTCAAAAATATGTCAACTTTGTTGTTCTTTGACCGATTTCAATGAAATTTAAATATGTTCTAGCTGACGCAGAATTATAAAAGCAAAAAATAGTTTCAAAACAGAATTGTCAAAGATATGTCAACCTAGTTGTTCTTTGCCCGATTTCAATGAAATTTAAATATGTTCTAGTTGACGCAGAATTATAAAAGAAAAAAATAGTTTCAAAACAGAATTGTCAAAAGTATATCAACTTTGTTGTTCTTTGACCGATTTCAATGAAATTTAACTATGTTCTAGCTGACGCAGAATTATAAAAGAAAAAAATAGTTTCAAAAGAGAATTGTCAAAAATATGTCAACTTTGTTGTTCTTTGACCGATTTTAATGAAAATTAAATGTGTTCTAGCTGAAGCAGAATTATAAAAGAAAAAAATAGTTTCAAAACAGAATTGTCAAAAATATGTCAACTTCGTTTTTCTTTGACCGATTTCGATGAAATTTAAATATGTTCTAGCTGCGCAGAATTATAAAAGAAAAAAATAGTTTCAAAACAGAATTGTCAAAAATATGTCAACTTTGTTGTTCTCTGACCGATTTCAATGAAATTTAAATATGTTTTAGCTGACGCAGAACTATAAAAGAAAAAAATAGCTTCAAAACAAAATTGTCGAAAATATGTCAACCTAGTTGTTTTTTGTCCGATTTCAATGAAATTTAAATGTGTTCTAGCTGATGCAGAATTATAAAAAAAAAAATAGTTTCAAAACAGAATTTTCAAAAATATGTCAACCTAGTTGTTCTTTGCCAGATTTCAATGGAATTTAAATATGTTCTAGTTGACGCAGAGTTATAAAAGAAAAAAAAATAGTTTCAAAACAGAATTGTCAAAAATATGTCAACCTTGTTGTTCTTTGCCCGATTTCAATGAAATTTAAATATGTTCTAGTTGACGCAGAATTATAAAAGAAAAAAATAGTTTCAAAACAGAATTGTCAAAAATATGTCAACCTAGTTGTTCTTTGCCCGATTTCAATGAAATTTAAATATGTTCTAGTTGACGCAGAATTCTAAAAGAAAAAAATAGTTTCAAAACAGAATTGTCAAAAATATGTCAACCTAGTTGTTGACGGAGTAAATTTCCATCAATAAAAGACCAAAACTTTAGAATTCAATTTCTTTTTATTAATTTAATTTTTTACTAGACTTAATATATAATGAATAGAGAAACTAAAATTTTCGTTTTCTTCGGTTGGGTCGGTAGCAAAAAAAAAGGAAAAGAAAGTGCTCGCTATTTTTCTCTTTTTCTCCCTCGAGTCATTTGACATTAGCGTAATGCTGGTGATACCAAGTTTTATAGGGTGTTAGCGTTACCAGGTTTGTCAACACTCCCCCCTGGTAAGCTGGAGCTCTGTTTCTGCTTACCATCTTCGGCCAAACCTGGACTATTGACATCTAGACGTGCAAGTTTGGTAGCGGGCCTAGTGTAGCACCCTGATGATGTTTGTACTACAGCACTTCGCACTTGGTCATCCTTTCCTGGGAAAACATTTTTAACTATTCCTTTCGGCCATTGATTGCGCGGGAAATGTGGGTCTACGACGATAATAATATCGCCGATTCTGATTGGTCTGGTTGGGTTGAACCACTTTGTCCGCTTAGTTAAGGTCGGTAGGTACTCTTGTACCCAACGCTTCCAAAATGAATTAGCGAATTGTTCGCATATCATCCAGCCTTTCTTGAGAGAAGTGCCATCGTCGTTGAATTCACCGAACTGAGTTTTACCATTGGAAGAACCCAATAAAAAATGGTTCGGTGTTAAAGCCTCATCGCTGTCACTGTCTAATGGAACATAGGTTAGTGGCCTCGAATTGATGATATTCTCGACTTCAGCCATCATGCTTAACAGAACTTCGTCCGAAGGGTTTCGAGAAGGATTCATGCTGGTTAGAACTTGCTTCACGGAACGAACCATTCGTTCCCAACTCCCCCCCATGTGTGGCGATGCTGGTGGTATGAAACTCCATTTTAGATCTACACCAATAAACTCGTTTATAATTTTTGCGCGATCTATCTGTTCAACAGAATCAAGAAGTTCCTTGCTTGCACCCCGAAAGTTCGTCCATTATCACTTGTTATTTCCAATGGCGTGCCTCTGCGAGCTATAAACCTTTTAATCGCCAAGATGCACGAATCTGCCGATAGACTGTGAGCTATCTCGATATGAATCGCTCGGATCGTTAAACAAGTGATAAGGACGCCCCATCTCTTCTCTAAATGTCTTCCAACTTTAACATTAATTGGACCGAAGTAATCTATGCCGATGAAGGAAAACGGTCGGGTAAAAGATTTCAATCTGCTCGGTGGAAGCTCACCCATACGTGGGGGTATGGGTTTTGATTTGCTGTTTCTGCAGCCCTGGCATTTATTTATTACTTTTTTCACTGTAGTCCTAAGTGATCCGATGAAGTATCGTTGTTTCAATTCGTTTATGACGGTTTCTGTATATTGGTGACGAAAACGTTGATGAACTTCTTCAATGATTAATTTAGTTATATAATGCTGTTTTGGCAGGATCACCGGACGTTTAGTTTCATATGGAACATCAGTAGCAGCATCAATACGACCATTTATTCGAAGAACATCATTGGAATCCATATAGGGAGACAACTTGTATAGAGGATTTGTTTTCTCTAGAGTTGAAGTATCTTGTTTATTTTTGAAAGCGGAGACTTCCTCTAGAAATGCTTCCGATTGGCACTGACGATATAAACAATTCTGTGAACGCTTCAGATCTTCTGGCGACAAAGATATTAATTCGTCTCTCACCCTTTTTCGAAACTTAATGTCGATGAACTTGAAGACGTAGGCAAGTGATCGCAAAAGTCTGTTCCATTTAGAAAAACGAGTATAATCTATTACACTTGCATTGGCTTTCACATGTTGAATAAAATTCACCCTGGCTTCTTCTACGGTGGTAAATTGAAGAGATTCGTCTTTTGGCCATTGGTCTTCCGGCTTGAAAAGAATTGTAGGCCCATTGTACCATCGGGATTCAGATTCGAATTTAACGTTACGTTTCCATTTAGTTCCTTCGTCCGCCACATTTTCTTTTGTTGGAATCCATCTCCAATCTCTAGGGTCAGATGCTTCAATAATTTCTCCAATTCTAAAAGCAACGAAGTGTTTAAATCGACAATGTTCTGATCTAATCCAATATAGAACCGTTTTTGAATCTGTCCAAAAAATTACTTTATCTATGGATATAGAATGTCCATCTCGAATAGATTTAGACAGGCGAACACCCAGTACTGCAGCTTCCAATTCTAGTCTTGGTATAGACGTATCCTTGAGCGGTGCTACTTTTGCCTTACTACCAACGAGAGCGCACTCAACAAGGTCACCAGATGAGAATCGAAGGTATGCCACTGTTGCATAAGCGTTCTCACTCGCATCAACGAACATATGTAGTTGAACATTTGGTTTGCTTTTATATTCGATCCTTTTTAGGTATGGGCGATTAATCGTAATCTTTTGTACCATAGGTAAATGATCAACCCAATCGCACCATTCTACAAAATGATGCTCCAGTATTTTCTCGTCCCACTGTACTGATGATCGCCAGATTTCTCTTAATAAAATTTTAATTTTGATTAGAAAATGTGTAATCAGTCCAAGTGGGTCGAATATGCTCATTAATGTTCTCAAGACTTCTCTTTTCGTTGGACATACTTGACCATACAAAATATTCGGTTTAATCTTAGGACATTTAAATAAAAAGGAGTAGGTATCGCTGTCGTTCGACCACCACATTCCCAATATTTTTTCGTAATTATTAGGAAGATTCAGTCCAGTAATTTTTTTTGCAGTGTAATCAATTATTTCAGCATTGAGGGCACGTGAGACATTTTGTGAATTCGACATAAAGTTATGAATCTTAAAGCCGGCTCTTGAGTGAATGTTTTTTACAGCTCTCACTAAATTAACCGCTTCGCTCTCGGTGTCGACACTGTCTAGATAATCGTCGACGTAGTGATTATCAATTATAGCCTTCGCGGCTCTAGGATAAATAGTAATGAACTCATTTGCATTTTTGTTTTTTACAAATTGAGCGCAATAAGGAGAACACGTTGCTCCAAATATCATTACTCTCATAACGTATTCGTCAATTTGCTTTGTTTTTGAGTCTCTCCACAAAAACCTTTGAGCACTTCGATCGCTCTCATTTATTAGAACTTGGTGGAACATTTCACATATATCTGCACATATTGCAATTTTTCTTTCTCTGAATCGATAAAGGACGGCAGTTCGAGACGGAAGTGTGTCCGGCCCACTCAGTAGGACGGAGTTTAATGAGACACCATCAACCTGTGCTGCGGCATCCCATACCATGCGGACTTTATTTGGTTTACTCGGGTTAACCACTGGGAAAATCGGCAAGTACCATGTTCGTGATGTTTTCTGGTCAGATTCATTTTTATCGAGTTTCCTTGCATATCCCTTTTCTAGGTATTTATCGATTTCTTTCTGAAGCTTTGCTGCTAGTGTAGGGTCTTTAGACATTTTGGAATCCAAACATTTTAAACGACGTTCAGCCATACGACGACTATCAGGCAGTGTAACTGTATCATTTTTCCATAACAGTGGCTCTATAAACCGGTTTCCCTTACGATAGCATTTCGTTTCCATAATTTGTTTTGCCTTCGTATCATCTGTTGACAATAATTTCTTTATGGATTTCGCATCGACGTTTTCTATCATAAAATGTTTTTTAAAAAGTTGATGAAGTTCGTCATCTAAGCGTGGTTGGCATTCACAAACGTGAAAATTATAATGTACTTTTTCAGACTCCTCCTGTTCTTTGCAAACACCATGTACCACCCATCCTAGTCGTGTCTTAGTAACGACGGGTTCATTGGTCTTACCCTCGCGAGTACGCAGGGAGACTGCTAGATTCCAGTTATCTAACCCGATTAAAATGCGTGGCTTTGCATCGCGATAGGATGATATTGGAACACCTTTAAGGTGCGGATAGTTTTCATGCATCTTTTCCGCGTCAATTGATTGTGAAGGTAAGTGTAGCGCCTTTACTGTACGCACATTTGAAAGTTCATATTTGTTTTTTCCTCCAGTGCCAGATATTTTTACAGTAACCTTTCGGGATTCTTCTTCCATACGATGAGTGTCTGAAGTCCATTTTAAGCACAGGGGTTCAAATTCCCCTTTAAGGTCTAAAATCGAGGCTAATTCTTCATCCATTAGAGTTATGGATGACCCATCATCAAGGAAGGCGAATGTCTCAATTCTTGCGGTCCTGCTGTATAGTGTTACCGGAGCGATTCTAAATATTATTAATCGATTTTCTAGTTTGTGAAAGTGGCAATTAAATTGGGTTTGACTGGTGTTACTCTGAGTTTGATTATTGATGGTGCTGTTTAATGGAACCGTTCTGTCATTTTGATCAAATTTATGCAATAGGCTGTGATGCTTGAATACACAGCCGTTTTGTCCGCATTTTTTTGTTGAATTACAACGGCTCCTACCGTGGGGCCGTAGGCAAGTTCGGCAAAGATGTAATTCGTTGACAGCTAACCATTTATTTTTTAGCGTCATTGATAAAAAACGTTGGCAGTTGTCGACTTGAGTGCAGTTGCCCTTGCAGATTTTGCATTTTTGGGATGATTGATTTCGTACCTCTATTTCTTGGTGTGTGTTTAAATAGGTTTTTGCACTGTGGAAACGTTTTTCATATTTATATTCTGTGTGTTGAAATGTGGCTGCTGGTGAAACCTCAACTGCTGCCCTTGCCATTGAACTTAACCATGTGCAGAATGTTGATAAGTTCACAACATCTAAGGATTGCTTGTGTATACCCCAGTTGAGTCTTATTGGCGCGGGTAATTTTTCTGTTAATTCTTGGAGTAGAGAAGGATTTGCAATGTGAGACTCTAAGTGTTTAGATTCCATGATGGCATGGATATTCTGTACGGCGCAAGAAAAGGTCACAAGTGTGTCGAGTCTATCAGATCTCGGGGCGGGTTCATTACGAATCTTAGCTAGAAGAGAATTAATTATGACATCGGGTCTTCCATACAGCATCTGGAGGGTGGATATAATTGATGGAACATTTTCAGGGTATAAAAGTCTGTAGCGTACTGATTCTAACGCTTTACCTTTCAGGCTCCGTTGAAGGCGCATAAGGTTCTCGACGTTTGTATAGCCACACGAGCGTGTTGAATTTTCGAAGCAACTAATAAAAAGCGGCCAGTCTTCCGGATTACCGCTGAAGCTAGGTAGCTCTTTAGGCATTGCATGCCTTGCTGCAAGCTGAAGGGAATTTATTTTTGGCCTATCGGATGTATGGCCCGGTGTATTACCAACTTCATTGAAGCATGATGTGAGCGTTTGATTGTAGTTGTTCTCGTTTGTTGATGTCTTCGGAATAATAGGATTCTCGGGTACATGTTGTAGGTTATGTGGATTATTTGACGGCTGAGGAGCCATATATTTTTCAGTTTTCTTTGTACATGCATCATCTGGTATGGGTTTCACTGTTTCCACCCATTTGGATGTTCTTTCTTCTACGTCCTCATTGTCAAGATCATCAACATTTTTATCATCATTGTCTGATTCAAGGTATTCGAGAATTTCGTATTTTCTTTGCAAATACTCTCGATCTCTTTTTTCTTGGAGCAAACGTTCTTCTTCTAATTTCTTTAGTTGTTGCTGTACAGACTTCGTCGAGGATCTCGATTTTCTTGAAACTTCCGATGAAGCGACATTTGATGGTGGTTTTAATGATTTTTTTGCATCTGCCTTATTTTTAGTAATAGTTTGGCAGTCTAATTTTGTGGGCGCATTTGCAGGAATCGATGTTTTTGATTTTTGCATTTCAGGAATTTTAGGTTGGCGTTGGACATTAAGTGAGGTACCTTGTTTGGGTGCATGTGAAGTTGAAGTTGTGGAGCATTTTGAACATATCCATTCTTTGTGCTCGATATCTTCAGTTACATTCGCACAACAGAAGTGGTACCAAGCGTCACATTTGTCGCATTGCACCATTTCATCGAAGCTATCTTCCCGATCACATTTTGCGCAGTTATATTGTTCGGAGTATTCATTAGGGGGGGACGCGTGAGCTGTTCTTTTGGATTTTTGTAACGCAGAGTCAGAATTTTCAGACATGGTTATGGCTTACCTTATGTTCCCTTCTTGGCGACAGCACAGTAGTGAGGCGATGGGTAATATGCTGATAGGTTATATTTTTTACTATTTCACCAATACCGAAAATTTTAGGATGTTGACGGAGTAAATTTTCATCAATAAAAGACCAAAACTTTAGAATTCAATTTCTTTTTATTAATTTAATTTTTTACTAGACTTAATATATAATGAATAGAGAAACTAAAATTTTCGTTTTCTTCGGTTGGGTCGGTAGCAAAAAAAAGGAAAAGAAAGTGCTCGCTATTTTTCTCTTTTTCTCCCTCGAGTCATTTGACATTAGCGTAATGCTGGTGATACCAAGTTTTATAGGGTGTTAGCGTTACCAGGTTTGTCAACACTAGTTGTTCTTTGCCCGATTTCAATGAAATTTAAATATGTTCTAGTTGACGCAGAATTATAAAAGAAAAAAATAGTTTCAAAACAGAATTGTCAAAAATATGTCAACTTTGTTGTTCTCTGACCGATTTCAATGAAATTTAAATATGTTCTAGTTGACGCAGAGTTATAAAAGAAAAAAAAATAGTTTCAAAACAGAATTGTCAAAAATATGTCAACCTTGTTGTTCTTTGCCCGATTTCAATGAAATTTAAATATGTTCTAGTTGACGCAGAATTATAAAAGAAAAAAATAGTTTCAAAACAGAATTGTCAAAAATATGTCAACCTAGTTGTTCTTTGCCCGATTTCAATGAAATTTAAATATGTTCTAGTTGACGCAGAATTATAAAAGAAAAAAATAGTTTCAAAACAGAATTGTCAAAAATATGTCAACCTAGTTGTTCTTTGTCCGATTTCAATGAAATTTAAATATGTTCTAGTTGACGCAAAATTATAAAAGAAAAAAATAGTTTCAAAACAGAATTGTCAAAAATATGTCAACCTAGTTGTTCTTTGACCGATTTCGATGAAATTTAAATATGTTCTAGCTGACGCAGAATTATAAAAGAAAAAAATAGTTTCAAAACAGAATTGTCAAAAATATGTCAACTTTGTTGTTCTTCGACCGATTTCGATGAAATTTAAATTTGTTCTAGTTGACGCAGAATTATAAAAGAAAAAAATAGTTTCAAAACAGAGTTGTCAAAAATATGTCAACTTTGTTGTTCTTTGACCGATTTCAATGAAATTTAAATATGATCTAGCTGACGCAGAATTATAATAGAAAAAAATTGTTCCAAAACAGGATTGTCAAAAATATGTCAACTTTGTTGTTCTTTGACCGATTTCGATGAAATTTAAATATGTTTTAGTTGACGCAGAATTATAAAAGAAAAAAATAGTTTCAAAACAGAATTGTCAAAAATATGTCAACCTTGTTGTTCTTGCCCGATTTCAATGAAATTTAAATGTGTTCTAGCTGACGCAGAATTATAAAAGAAAAAAATAGTTTCAAAACAGAATTGTCAAAAATATGTCAACTTCGTTGTTCTTTGACCGATTTCAATGAAATTTAAATATGTTCTAGCTAACGCAGAATTATAAAAGAAAAAAATAGTTTTAAAACAGAATTGTCAAAAATATGTCAACTTTGTTGTTCTTGCCTGATTTCAATGAAATTTAAATATGTTCTAGCTGATGCAGAATTATAAAAGAAAAAAATTGTTTCAAAACAGAATTGTCAAAAATATGTGAACCTAGTTGTTCTTTGCCCGATTTCAATTAAATTTAAATATGTTCTAGCTGATGCAGAATTATAAAAGAAAAAAATAGTTTCAAAACAGAATTGTCAAAAATATGTCAACTTTGTTGTTCTTTGACTGATTTCAATGAAATTTAAATATGTTCTAGCTACGCAGAATTATAAAAGAAAAAAATAGTTTCAAAACAGAATTGTCAAAAATATGTCAACTCTGTTGTTCTTTGACCGATTTCAATTAAATTTAAATATGTTCTAGCTACGCAGAATTATAAAAGAAAAAAATAGTTTCAAAACAGAATTGTCAAAAATATGTCAACCTAGTTGTTCTTTGCCCGACTTCAATGAAGATTAAATATGTTCTAGCTGACGCAGAATTATAAAAGAAAAAAATAGCTTCAAAACAGAATTGTCAAAAATATGTCAACCTAGTTGTTCTTTGACCGATTTCAATGAAATTTAAATATGTTCTAGCTGATGCAGAATTATAAAAGAAAAAAATAGTTACAAAATATAATTGTCAAAAATATGTCAACTTCGTTGTTCTTTGACCGATTTCAATGAAATTTAAATATGTTCTAGCTGACGCAGAATTATAAAAGAAAAAAATAGTTTCAAAACAGAATTGTCAAAAATATGTCAACTTCGTTGTTCTTTGACCGATTTCGATGAAATTTAAATATGTTCTAGCTGCGCAGAATTATAAAAGAAAAAAATAGTTTCAAAACAGAATTGTCAAAAATATGTGAACCCAGTTGTTCTTTGCCCGATTTCAATGAAATTTAAATATGTTCTAGCTGACGCAGAATTATAAAAGAAAAAAATAGTTTCAAAATAGAATTGTCAAAAATATGTCACTTTCATTGTTCTTTGACCGATTTCGATGAAATTTAAATATGTTCTAGCTGCGCAGAATTATAAAAGAAAAAAATAGTTTCAAACAAGAATTGTCAAATATATGTCAACGTTGTAGTTTTTTCTAGCTGACGCAGAATTATAAAAGAAAAAAAATAGTTTCAAACAAGAATTGTCAAATATATGTCAACGTTGTAGTTTTTTCTAGCTGACGCAGAATTATAAAAGAAAAAAATAGTTTCAAACAAGAATTGTCAAATATATGTCAACGTTGTAGTTTTTTGACCGATTTCAATGAAATTTAAATATTTTCTGGCTGACGCAGAATTATAAAAGAAAAAAATAGTTTCAAAATAGAATTGTCAAAAATATGTGAACCCAGTTGTTCTTTGCCCGATTTCAATGAAATTTAAATATGTTCTAGCTGATGCAGAATGATAAAAGAAAAAAATAGTTTCAAAATAGAATTCCAAAAAATATGTCAAATTCGTTGTTCTTTGACCGATTTCGATGAAATTTAAATATGTTCTAGCTGCTCAGAATTATAAAAGAAAAAAATAGTTTCAAAACAAGAAAAGAATTGTCAAAAATATGTCAACGTTGTAGTTTTTTGGCCGATTTCAATGAAATTTAAATATTTTCTAGCTGACGCAGAATTATACAAGAAAAAAATAGTTTCAAAACAGAATTGTCAAAAATATGTCAACTTTGTTGTTCTTTGACCGATTTCAATTAAATTTAAATGTGTTCTAGCTGACGCAGAATTATAAAAGGAAAAAATAGTTTCAAAACAGAGTTGTCAAAAATATGTCAACTTTGTTGTTCTTTGACCGATTTCAATGAAATTTAAATATGATCTAGCTGACGCAGAATTATAAAAAAAAAATAGTTTCAAAACAGGATTGTCAAAAATATGTCAACTTTGTTGTTCTTTGACCGATTTCGATGAAATTTAAATATGTTCTAGTTGACGCAGAATTATAAAAGAAAAAAATAGTTTCAAAACAGAATTGTCAAAAATATGTCAACCTAGTTGTTCTTGCCCGATTTCAATGAAATTTAAATGTGTTCTAGCTGACGCAGAATTATAAAAGAAAAAAATAGTTTCAAAACAGAATTGTCAAAAATATGTCAACTTCGTTGTTCTTTGACCTATTTCAATGAAATTTTTCTATGTTCTAGCTACGCAGAATTATAAAAGAAAAAAATAGTTTCAAAACAGAATTGTCAAAAATATGTCAACCTAGTTGTTCTTTGCCCGACTTCAATGAAGTTTAAATATGTTCTAGCTGACGCAGAATTATAAAAGAAAAAAATAGTTTCAAAACAGAATTGTCAAAAATATGTCAACCTAGTTGTTCTTTGACCGATTTCAATGAAATTTAAATATGTTCTAGCTGATGCAGAATTATAAAAGAAAAAAATAGTTTCAAAACAAGAATTGTCAAAAATATGTCAACGTTGTAGTTTTTTGGCCTATTTCAATGAAATTTAAAAATGTTCTGGCTGATGCAGAATTATAAAAGAAAAAAATAGTTTCAAAATAGAATTGTCAAAAATATGTCAACTTCGTTATTCTTTGACCGATTTCAATGAAATTTAAATATGTTCTAGCTGATGTAGAATTTTAAAAGAAAAAAATAGTTTCAAAATAGAATTCCACAAAATATGTCAACTTCGTTGTTCTTTGACCGATTTCGATGAAATTTAAATATGTTCTAGCTGCGCAGAATTATAAAAGAAAAAAAGTAGTTTCAAAACAGAATTGTCAAAAATATGTGAACCCAGTTGTTCTTTGCCCGATTACAATGAAATTTAAATATGTTCTAGCTGACGCAGAATTATAAAAGAAAAAAATTGTTTCAAAATAGAATTGTCAAAAATATGTCACTTTCATTGTTCTTTGACCGATTTCGATGAAATTTAAATATGTTCTAGCTGCGCAGAATTATAAAAGAAAAAAATAGTTTCAAACAAGAATTGTCAAATATATGTCAACGTTGTAGTTTTTTCTAGCTGACGCAGAATTATAAAAGAAAAAAATAGTTTCAAACAAGAATTGTCAAATATATGTCAACGTTGTAGTTTTTTCTAGCTGACGCAGAATTATAAAAGAAAAAAATAGTTTCAAACAAGAATTTTCAAATATATGTCAACGTTGTAGTTTTTTAGTTTCAAAACAGAATTGTCAAAAATATGTCAACCTAGTTGTTCTTGCCCGATTTCAATGAAATTTAAATGTGTTCTAGCTGACGCAGAATTATAAAAGAAAAAAATAGTTTCAAAACAGAATTGTCAAAAATATGTCAACTTCGTTGTTCTTTGACCTATTTCAATGAAATTTTACTATGTTCTAGCTACGCAGAATTATAAAAGAAAAAAATAGTTTCAAAACAGAATTGTCAAAAATATGTCAACCTAGTTGTTCTTTGCCCGACTTCAATGAAGTTTAAATATGTTCTAGCTGACGCAGAATTATAAAAGAAAAAAATAGTTTCAAAACAGAATTGTCAAAAATATGTCAACCTAGTTGTTCTTTGACCGATTTCAATGAAATTTAAATATGTTCTAGCTGATGCAGAATTATAAAAGAAAAAAATAGTTACAAAACAGAATTGTCAAAAATATGTCAACTTCGTTGTTCTTTGACCGATTTCGATGAAATTTAAATATGTTCTAGTTGCGCAGAATTATAAAAGAAAAAAATAGTTTCAAAACAAGAATTGTCAAAAATATGTCAACGTTGTAGTTTTTTGGCCTATTTCAATGAAATTTAAAAATGTTCTGGCTGATGCAGAATTATAAAAGAAAAAAATAGTTTCAAAATAGAATTGTCAAAAATATGTCAACTTCGTTATTCTTTGACCGATTTCAATGAAATTTAAATATGTTCTAACTGACGCAGAATTATAAAAGAAAAAAAGTTTCAAAACAGAATTGTCAAAAATATATCAACTTTGTTGTTCTTTGACCGATTTCAATGAAATTTAACTATGTTCTAGGTGACGCAGAATTATAAAAGAAAAAAATAGTTTCAAAACAGAATTGTCAAAAATATGGCAACCTAGTTGTTCTTTGCCCGATTTCAATGAAATTTAAATATGTTCTAGCTGACGCAGAATTATAAAAGAAAAAAATAGTTTCAAAATAGAATTGTCAAAAATATGTCAACTTCGTTATTCTTTGACCGATTTCAATGAAATTTAAATATGTTCTAACTGACGCAGAATTATAAAAGAAAAAAGTTTCAAAACAGAATTGTCAAAAATATATCAACTTTGTTGTTCTTTGACCGATTTCAATGAAATTTAACTATGTTCTAGCTGACGCAGAATTATAAAAGAAAAAAATAGTTTCAAAACAGAATTGTCAAAAATATGGCAACCTAGTTGTTCTTTGCCCGATTTCAATGAAATTTAAATATGTTCTAGCTGATGCAGAATTTTAAAAGAAAAAAATAGTTTCAAAATAGAATTCCACAAAATATGTCAACTTCGTTGTTCTTTGACCGATTTCGATGAAATTTAAATATGTTCTAGCTGCGCAGAATTATAAAAGAAAAAAAGTAGTTTCAAAACAGAATTGTCAAAAATATGTGAACCCAGTTGTTCTTTGCCCGATTACAATGAAATTTAAATATGTTCTAGCTGACGCAGAATTATAAAAGAAAAAAATAGTTTCAAAATAGAATTGTCAAAAATATGTCACTTTCATTGTTCTTTGACCGATTTCGATGAAATTTAAATATGTTCTAGCTGCGCAGAATTATAAAAGAAAAAAATAGTTTCAAACAAGAATTGTCAAATATATGTCAACGTTGTAGTTTTTTCTAGCTGACGCAGAATTATAAAAGAAAAAAATAGTTTCATACAAGAATTGTCAAATATATGTCAACGTTGTAGTTTTTTCTAGCTGACGCAGAATTATAAAAGAAAAAAATAGTTTCAAACAAGAATTGTCAAATATATGTCAACGTTGTAGTTTTTTGACCGATTTCAATGAAATTTAAATATTTTCTAGCTGACGCAGAATTATAAAAGAAAAAAATAGTTTCAAAATAGAATTCCAAAAAAATATGTCAACTTCGTTGTTCTTTGACCGATTTCGATGAAATTTAAATATGTTCTAGCTGCGCAGAATTATAAAAGAAAAAAATAGTTTCAAAACAAGAAAAGAATTGTCAAAAATATGTCAACGTTGTAGTTTTTTGGCCGATTTCAATGAAATTTAAATATGTTCCAGCTGACGCAGAATTATACAAGAAAAAAATAGTTTCAAAACAGAATTGTCAAAAATATGTCAACTTTGTTGTTCTTTGACCGATTTCAATTAAATTTAAATGTGTTCTAGCTGACGCAGAATTATAAAAGGAAAAAATAGTTTCAAAACAGAGTTGTCAAAAATATGTCAACTTTGTTGTTCTTTGACCGACTCAATGAAATTTAAATATGATCTAGCTGACGCAGAATTATAAAAGAAAAAAATAGTTTCAAAACAGGATTGTCAAAAATATGTCAACTTTGTTGTTCTTTGACCGATTTCGATGAAATTTAAATATGTTCTAGTTGACGCAGAATTATAAAAGAAAAAAATAGTTTCAAAACAGAATTGTCAAAAATATGACAACCTAGTTGTTCTTGCCCGATTTCAATGAAATTTAAATGTGTTCTAGCTGACGCAGAATTATAAAAGAAAAAAATAGTTTCAAAACAGAATTGTCAAAAATATGTCAACTTCGTTGTTCTTGCCCGATTGCAATGAAATTTAAATATGTTCTAGTTGACGCAGAATTATAAAAGAAGAAAATAGTTTCAAAATAGAATTGTCAAAAATATGTCAACTTCGTTGTTCTTGGAACGATTTCGATGAAATTTAAATATGTTCTAGCTCACGCAGAATTATAAAAGAAAAAAATAGTTTCAAAACAGAATTGTCAAAAATATGTCAACTTTGTTGTTCTTTGACTGATTTCAATGAAATTTAAATATGTTCTAGCTACGCAGAATTATAAAAGAAAAAAATGGTTTCAAAACAGAATTGTCAAAAATATTTCAACCTAGTTGTTCTTTGCCCGACTTCAATGAAGTTTAAATATGTTCTAGCTGACGAAGAGTTATAAAAGAAAAAAATAGTGTCAAAACAGAATTGTCAAAAATATGTCAACATAGTTGTTCTTTGCCCGATTTCAATGAAATTTAAATATGTTCTAGCTGATGATGCAGAATTATAAAAGAAAAAAATAGTTTCAAAATAGAATTGTCAAAAATATGTCAACTTCGTTGTTTTTTGACCGATTTCGATGAAATTTAAATATGTTCTACCTGACGCAGAAGTATAAAAGAAAAAAATAGTTTCAAAACAGAATTGTCAAAAATATGAAATTTAAATATGTTCTAGCTGATGTAGAATTATAAAAGAACAAAATAGTTTCAAAATAGAATTGTCAAAAATATATCAACTTTGTTGTTTTTTGACCGATTTCAATGAAATTTTACTATGTTCTAGCTGACGCAGAATTATAAAAGAAAAAAATAGTTTCAAACAAGAATTGTCAAATATATGTCAACGTTGTAGTTTTTTCTAGCTGACGCAGAATTATAAAAGAAAAAAATAGTTTCAAACAAGAATTGTCAAATATATGTCAACGTTGTAGTTTTTTCTAGCTGACGCAGAATTATAAAAGAAAAAAATAGTTTCAAACAAGAATTGTCAAATATATGTCAACGTTGTAGTTTTTTAGTTTCAAAACAGAATTGTCAAAAATATGTCAACCTAGTTGTTCTTGCCCGATTTCAATGAAATTTAAATGTGTTCTAGCTGACGCAGAATTATAAAAGAAAAAAATAGTTTCAAAACAGAATTGTCAAAAATATGTCAACTTCGTTGTTCTTTGACCTATTTCAATGAAATTTTACTATGTTCTAGCTACGCAGAATTATAAAAGAAAAAAATAGTTTCAAAACAGAATTGCCAAAAATATGTCAACCTAGTTGTTCTTTGCCCGACTTCAATGAAGTTTAAATATGTTCTAGCTGACGCAGAATTATAAAAGAAAAAAATAGTTTCAAAACAGAATTGTCAAAAATATGTCAACCTAGTTGTTCTTTGACCGATTTCAATGAAATTTAAATATGTTCTAGCTGATGCAGAATTATAAAAGAAAAAAATAGTTACAAAATATAATTGTCAAAAATATGTCAACTTCGTTGTTCTTTGACCGCTTTCAATGAAATTTAAATATGTTCTAGCTGACGCAGAATTATAAAAGAAAAAAAATAGTTTCAAAACAGAATTGTCAAAAATATGTCAACTTCGTTGTTCTTTGACCGATTTCGATGAAATTTAAATATGTTCTAGCTGCGCAGAATTATAAAAGAAAAAAATAGTTTCAAAACAAGAATTGTCAAAAATATGTCAACGTTGTAGTTTTTTGGCCTATTTCAATGAAATTTAAAAATGTTCTGGCTGATGCAGAATTATAAAAGAAAAAAATAGTTTCAAAATAGAATTGTCAAAAATATGTCAACTTCGTTATTCTTTGACCGATTTCAATGAAATTTAAATATGTTCTAACTGACGCAGAATTATAAAAGAAAAAAAAGTTTCAAAACAGAATTGTCAAAAATATATCAACTTTGTTGTTCTTTGACCGATTTCAATGAAATTTAAATATGTTCTAGCTACGCAGAATTATAAAAGAAAAAAATGGTTTTAAAACAGAATTGTCAAAAATATTTCAACCTAGTTGTTCTTTGCCCGACTTCAATGAAGTTTAAATATGTTCTAGCTGACGAAGAGTTATAAAAGAAAAAAATAGTGTCAAAACAGAATTGTCAAAAATATGTCAACATAGTTGTTCTTTGCCCGATTTCATTGAAATTTAAATATGTTCTAGCTGATGATGCAGAATTATAAAAGAAAAAAATAGTTTCAAAATAGAATTGTCAAAAATATGTCAACTTCGTTGTTTTTTGACCGATTTCGATGAAATTTAAATATGTTCTACCTGACGCAGAAGTATAAAAGAAAAAAATAGTTTCAAAACAGAATTGTCAAAAATATGAAATTTAAATATGTTCTAGCTGATGTAGAATTATAAAAGAACAAAATAGTTTCAAAATAGAATTGTCAAAAATATATCAACTTTGTTGTTTTTTGACCGATTTCAATGAAATTTTACTATGTTCTAGCTGACGCAGAATTATAAAAGAAAAAAATAGTTTCAAACAAGAATTGTCAAATATATGTCAACGTTGTAGTTTTTTCTAGCTGACGCAGAATTATAAAAGAAAAAAATAGTTTCAAACAAGAATTGTCAAATATATGTCAACGTTGTAGTTTTTTCTAGCTGACGCAGAATTATAAAAGAAAAAAATAGTTTCAAACAAGAATTGTCAAATATATGTCAACGTTGTAGTTTTTTAGTTTCAAAACAGAATTGTCAAAAATATGTCAACCTAGTTGTTCTTGCCCGATTTCAATGAAATTTAAATGTGTTCTAGCTGACGCAGAATTATAAAAGAAAAAAATAGTTTCAAAACAGAATTGTCAAAAATATGTCAACTTCGTTGTTCTTTGACCTATTTCAATGAAATTTTACTATGTTCTAGCTACGCAGAATTATAAAAGAAAAAAATAGTTTCAAAACAGAATTGCCAAAAATATGTCAACCTAGTTGTTCTTTGCCCGACTTCAATGAAGTTTAAATATGTTCTAGCTGACGCAGAATTATAAAAGAAAAAAATAGTTTCAAAACAGAATTGTCAAAAATATGTCAACCTAGTTGTTCTTTGACCGATTTCAATGAAATTTAAATATGTTCTAGCTGATGCAGAATTATAAAAGAAAAAAATAGTTACAAAATATAATTGTCAAAAATATGTCAACTTCGTTGTTCTTTGACCGCTTTCAATGAAATTTAAATATGTTCTAGCTGACGCAGAATTATAAAAGAAAAAAAATAGTTTCAAAACAGAATTGTCAAAAATATGTCAACTTCGTTGTTCTTTGACCGATTTCGATGAAATTTAAATATGTTCTAGCTGCGCAGAATTATAAAAGAAAAAAATAGTTTCAAAACAAGAATTGTCAAAAATATGTCAACGTTGTAGTTTTTTGGCCTATTTCAATGAAATTTAAAAATGTTCTGGCTGATGCAGAATTATAAAAGAAAAAAATAGTTTCAAAATAGAATTGTCAAAAATATGTCAACTTCGTTATTCTTTGACCGATTTCAATGAAATTTAAATATGTTCTAACTGACGCAGAATTATAAAAGAAAAAAAAGTTTCAAAACAGAATTGTCAAAAATATATCAACTTTGTTGTTCTTTGACCGATTTCAATGAAATTTAACTATGTTCTGGGTGACGCAGAATTATAAAAGAAAAAAATAGTTTCAAAACAGAATTGTCAAAAATATGGCAACCTAGTTGTTCTTTGCCCGATTTCAATGAAATTTAAATATGTTCTAGCTGACGCAGAATTATAAAAGAAAAAAATAGTTTCAAAATAGAATTGTCAAAAATATGTCAACTTCGTTATTCTTTGACCGATTTCAATGAAATTTAAATATGTTCTAACTGACGCAGAATTATAAAAGAAAAAAGTTTCAAAACAGAATTGTCAAAAATATATCAACTTTGTTGTTCTTTGACCGATTTCAATGAAATTTAACTATGTTCTAGCTGACGCAGAATTATAAAAGAAAAAAATAGTTTCAAAACAGAATTGTCAAAAATATGGCAACCTAGTTGTTCTTTGTCCGATTTCAATGAAATTTAAATATGTTCTAGCTGATGCAGAATTTTAAAAGAAAAAAATAGTTTCAAAATAGAATTCCACAAAATATGTCAACTTCGTTGTTCTTTGACCGATTTCGATGAAATTTAAATATGTTCTAGCTGCGCAGAATTATAAAAGAAAAAAAGTAGTTTCAAAACAGAATTGTCAAAAATATGTGAACCCAGTTGTTCTTTGCCCGATTACAATGAAATTTAAATATGTTCTAGCTGACGCAGAATTATAAAAGAAAAAAATAGTTTCAAAATAGAATTGTCAAAAATATGTCACTTTCATTGTTCTTTGACCGATTTCGATGAAATTTAAATATGTTCTAGCTGCGCAGAATTATAAAAGAAAAAAATAGTTTCAAACAAGAATTGTCAAATATATGTCAACGTTGTAGTTTTTTCTAGCTGACGCAGAATTATAAAAGAAAAAAATAGTTTCAAAATAGAATTCCAAAAAATATGTCAACTTCGTTGTTCTTTGACCGATTTCGATGAAATTTAAATATGTTCTAGCTGCGCAGAATTATAAAAGAAAAAAATAGTTTAAAAACAAGAAAAGAATTGTCAAAAATATGTCAATGTTGTAGTTTTTTGGCCGATTTCAATGAAATTTAAATATGTTCCAGCTGACGCAGAATTATACAAGAAAAAAATAGTTTCAAAACAGAATTGTCAAAAATATGTCAACTTTGTTGTTCTTTGACCGATTTCAATGAAATTTAAATATGTTCTAGCTGACGCAGAATTATAAAAGAAAAAAATAGTTTCAAAACAGAATTGTCAAAAATATGTCAACCTAGTTGTTCTTTGACCGATTTCAATGAAATTTAAATATGTTCTAGCTGATGCAGAATTATAAAAGAAAAAAATAGTTACAAAATATAATTGTCAAAAATATGTCAACTTCGTTGTTCTTTGACCGCTTTCAATGAAATTTAAATATGTTCTAGCTGACGCAGAATTATAAAAGAAAAAAAAATAGTTTCAAAACAGAATTGTCAAAAATATGTCAACTTCGTTGTTCTTTGACCGATTTCGATGAAATTTAAATATGTTCTAGCTGCGCAGAATTATAAAAGAAAAAAATAGTTTCAAAACAAGAATTGTCAAAAATATGTCAACGTTGTAGTTTTTGGCCTATTTCAATGAAATTTAAAAATGTTCTGGCTGATGCAGAATTATAAAAGAAAAAAATAGTTTCAAAATAGAATTGTCAAAAATATGTCAACTTCGTTATTCTTTGACCGATTTCAATGAAATTTAAATATGTTCTAACTGACGCAGAATTATAAAAGAAAAAAAAGTTTCAAAACAGAATTGTCAAAAATATATCAACTTTGTTGTTCTTTGACCGATTTCAATGAAATTTAACTATGTTCTAGGTGACGCAGAATTATAAAAGAAAAAAATAGTTTCAAAACAGAATTGTCAAAAATATGGCAACCTAGTTGTTCTTTGCCCGATTTCAATGAAATTTAAATATGTTCTAGCTGACGCAGAATTATAAAAGAAAAAAATAGTTTCAAAATAGAATTGTCAAAAATATGTCAACTTCGTTATTCTTTGACCGATTTCAATGAAATTTAAATATGTTCTAACTGACGCAGAATTATAAAAGAAAAAAGTTTCAAAACAGAATTGTCAAAAATATATCAACTTTGTTGTTCTTTGACCTATTTCAATGAAATTTAACTATGTTCTAGCTGACGCAGAATTATAAAAGAAAAAAATAGTTTCAAAACAGAATTGTCAAAAATATGGCAACCTAGTTGTTCTTTGTCCGATTTCAATGAAATTTAAATATGTTCTAGCTGATGCAGAATTTTAAAAGAAAAAAATAGTTTCAAAATAGAATTCCACAAAATATGTCAACTTCGTTGTTCTTTGACCGATTTCGATGAAATTTAAATATGTTCTAGCTGCGCAGAATTATAAAAGAAAAAAAGTAGTTTCAAAACAGAATTGTCAAAAATATGTGAACCCAGTTGTTCTTTGCCCGATTACAATGAAATTTAAATATGTTCTAGCTGACGCAGAATTATAAAAGAAAAAAATAGTTTCAAAATAGAATTGTCAAAAATATGTCACTTTCATTGTTCTTTGACCGATTTCGATGAAATTTAAATATGTTCTAGCTGCGCAGAATTATAAAAGAAAAAAATAGTTTCAAACAAGAATTGTCAAATATATGTCAACGTTGTAGTTTTTTCTAGCTGACGCAGAATTATAAAAGAAAAAAATAGTTTCAAACAAGAATTGTCAAATATATGTCAACGTTGTAGTTTTTTCTAGCTGACGCAGAATTATAAAAGAAAAAAATAGTTTCAAACAAGAATTGTCAAATATATGTCAACGTTGTAGTTTTTTGACCGATTTCAATGAAATTTAAATATTTTCTAGCTGACGCAGAATTATAAAAGAAAAAAATAGTTTCAAAATAGAATTCCAAAAAATATGTCAACTTCGTTGTTCTTTGACCGATTTCGATGAAATTTAAATATGTTCTAGCTGCGCAGAATTATAAAAGAAAAAAATAGTTTAAAAACAAGAAAAGAATTGTCAAAAATATGTCAATGTTGTAGTTTTTTGGCCGATTTCAATGAAATTTAAATATGTTCCAGCTGACGCAGAATTATACAAGAAAAAAATAGTTTCAAAACAGAATTGTCAAAAATATGTCAACTTTGTTGTTCTTTGACCGATTTCAATTAAATTTAAATGTGTTCTAGCTGACGCAGAATTATAAAAGGAAAAAATAGTTTCAAAACAGAGTTGTCAAAAATATGTCAACTTTGTTGTTCTTTGACCGACTCAATGAAATTTAAATATGATCTAGCTGACGCAGAATTATAAAAGAAAAAAATAGTTTCAAAACAGGATTGTCAAAAATATGTCAACTTTGTTGTTCTTTGACCGATTTCGATGAAATTTAAATATGTTCTAGTTGACGCAGAATTATAAAAGAAAAAAATAGTTTCAAAACAGAATTGTCAAAAATATGTCAACCTAGTTGTTTTTGCCCGATTTCAATGAAATTTAAATGTGTTCTAGCTGACGCAGAATTATAAAAGAAAAAAATAGTTTCAAAACAGAATTGTCAAAAATATGTCAACTTCGTTGTTCTTGCCCGATTGCAATGAAATTTAAATATGTTCTAGTTGACGCAGAATTATAAAAGAAAAAAATAGTTTCAAAACAGAATTGTCAAAAATATGTCAACCTAGTTGTTCTTTGCCCGATTTTAATGAAATTTAAATATGTTCTAGCTGATGCAGAATTATAAAAGAAGAAAATAGTTTCAAAATAGAATTGTCAAAAATATGTCAACTTCGTTGTTCTTGGAACGATTTCGATGAAATTTAAATATGTTCTAGCTACGCAGAATTATAAAAGAAAAAAATAGTTTCAAAACAGAATTGTCAAAAATATGTCAACCTAGTTGTTCTTTGCCCGACTTCAATGAAGTTTAAATATGTTCTAGCTGACGAAGAGTTATAAAAGAAAAAAATAGTGTCAAAACAGAATTGTCAAAAATATGTCAACATAGTTGTTCTTTGCTCGATTTCAATGAAATTTAAATATGTTC
This sequence comes from Philhelius pedissequus, assembly GCA_910595825.1. Taxonomy (NCBI): domain Eukaryota; kingdom Metazoa; phylum Arthropoda; class Insecta; order Diptera; family Syrphidae; genus Philhelius; species Philhelius pedissequus. Next base: position 105,663,978 of record OU343160.1, read on the forward strand.
TAGCTGATGATGCAGAATTATAAAAGAAAAAAAATAGTTTCAAAATAGAATTGTCAAAAATATGTCAACTTCGTTGTTCTTTGACCGATTTCGATGAAATTTAAATATGTTCTACCTGACGCAGAAGTATAAAAGAAAAAAATAGTTTCAAAACAGAATTGTCAAAAATATGAAATTTAAATATGTTCTAGCTGATGTAGAATTATAAAAGAACAAAATAGTTTCAAAATAGAATTGTCAAAAATATATCAACTTTGTTGTTTTTTGACCGATTTCAATGAAATTTTACTATGTTCTAGCTGACGCAGAATTATAAAAGAAAAAAATAGTTTCAAAACAGAATTGTCAAAAATTTGTCAACTGTGTTGTTCTTTGACCGATTTCAATTAAATTTAAATATGTTCTAGCTACGCAGAATTATAAAAGAAAAAAATAGTTTCAAAACAGAATTGTCAAAAATATGTCAACCTAGTTGTTCTTTGCCCGACTTCAATGAAGTTTAAATATGTTCTAGCTGACGCAGAATTATAAAAGAAAAAAATGGTTTCAAAACAGAATTGTCAAAAATATGTCAACCTAGTTGTTCTTTGCCCGATTTCAATGAAATTTAAATATGTTCTAGCTGATGCAGAATTATAAAAGAGAAAAATAGTTACAAAATAGAATTGTCAAAAATATGTCAACTTCGTTGTTCTTTGACCGATTTCAATGAAATTTAAATATGTTCTAGCTGACGCAGAATTATAAAAGAAAAAAAATAGTTTCAAAACAGAATTGTCAAAAATATGTCAACTTCGTTGTTCTTTGACCGATTACAATGAAATTTAAATATGTTCTAGCTGACGCAGAATTATAAAAGAAAAAAATAGTTTCAAAACAGAATTGTCAAAAATATGTCAACCTAGTTGTTCTTTGCCCGACTTCAATGAAGTTTAAATATGTTCTAGCTGACGAAGAGTTATAAAAGAAAAAAATAGTGTCAAAACAGAATTGTCAAAAATATGTCAACCTAGTTGTTCTTTTGCCGATTTCGATGAAATTTAAATATAATCTAGCTGACGCAGAATTATAAAAGAAAAAAATAGTTTTAAAACAGAATTGTCAAAAATATGTCAACCTAGTTGTTCTTTTACCGATTTCGATGAAATTTAAATATGTTCTAGCTGATGCAGAATTATAAAAGAAAAAAATAGTTTCAAAACAGAATTGTCAAAAATATGTCAACTTCGTTGTTCTTTGACCGATTTCGATGAAATTTAAATATGTTCTACCTGACGCAGAAGTATAAAAGAAAAAAATAGTTTCAAAACAGAATTGTCAAAAATATGAAATTTAAATATGTTCTAGCTGATGTAGAATTATAAAAGAACAAAATAGTTTCAAAATAGAATTGTCAAAAATATATCAACTTTGTTGTTTTTTGACCGATTTCAATGAAATTTTACTATGTTCTAGCTGACGCAGAATTATAAAAGAAAAAAATAGTTTCAAAACAGAATTGTCAAAAATATGTCAACCTAGTTGTTCTTTGCCCGACTTCAATGAAGTTTAAATATGTTCTAGCTGACGCAGAATTATAAAAGAAAAAAATGGTTTCAAAACAGAATTGTCAAAAATATGTCAACCTAGTTGTTCTTTGCCCGATTTCAATGAAATTTAAATATGTTCTAGCTGATGCAGAATTATAAAAGAGAAAAATAGTTACAAAATAGAATTGTCAAAAATATGTCAACTTCGTTGTTCTTTGACCGATTTCAATGAAATTTAAATATGTTCTAGCTGACGCAGAATTATAAAAGAAAAAAAATAGTTTCAAAACAGAATTGTCAAAAATATGTCAACTTCGTTGTTCTTTGACCGATTTCGATGAAATTTAAATATGTTCTAGCTGACGCAGAATTATAAAAGAAAAAAATAGTTTCAAAATAGAATTGTCAAAAATATGTCACTTTCATTGTTCCTTGACCGATTTCGATGAAATTTAAATATGTTCTAGCTGCGCAGAATTATAAAAGAAAAAAATAGTTTCAAACAAGAATTGTCAAAAATATGTGAACCCAGTTGTTCTCTACCCGATTTCAATGAAATTTAAATATGTTCTAGCTGACGCAGAATTATAAAAGAAAAATATAGTTTCAAAATAGAATTGTCAAAAATATGTCACTTTCATTGTTCTTTGACCGATTTCGATGAAATTTAAATATGTTCTAGCTGCGCAGAATTATAAAAGAAAAAAATAGTTTCAAACAAGAATTGTCAAATATATGTCAACGTTGTAGTTTTTTCTAGCTGACGCAGAATTATAAAAGAAAAAAATAGTTTCAAACAAGAATTGTCAAATATATGTCAACGTTGTAGTTTTTTCTAGCTGACGCAGAATTATAAAAGAAAAAAATAGTTTCAAAATAGAATTCCAAAAAATATGTCAACTTCGTTGTCCTTTGACCGATTTCGATGAAATTTAAATATGTTCTAGCTGCGCAGAATTATAAAAGAAAAAAAATAGTTTCAAAACAGAATTGTCAAAAATATTTGAACCCAGTTGTTCTTTGCCCGATTTCAATGAAATTAAAATATGTTCTAGCTGACGCAGAATTATAAAAGAAAAAAATAGTTTCAAAATAGAATTGTCAAAAATATGTCACTTTCATTGTTCTTTGACCGATTTCGATGAAATTTAAATATGTTCTAGCTGCAAAGAATTATAAAAGAAAAAAATAGTTTCAAAACAGAATTGTCAAAAATATTTGAACCCAGTTGTTCTTTGCCCGATTTCAATGAAATTTAAATATGTTCTAGCTGACGCAGAATTATAAAAGAAAAAAATAGTTTAAAAATAGAATTGTTAAAAATATGTCACTTTCATTGTTCTTTGACCGATTTCGATGAAATTTTAATATGTTCTAGCTGCGCAGAATTATAAAAGAAAAAAATTGTTTCAAAACAGAATTGTCAAAAATATGTGAACCCAGTTGTTCTTACCCAGTTGTTCTTTGCCCGATTTCAATGAAATTTAAATATGTTCTAGCTGATGCAGAATTGTAAAAGTAAAAAATACTTTCAAAATAGAATTGTCAAAAATATGTCAATTTCGTTGTTCTTGGAACGATTTCGATGAAATTTAAATATGTTCTAGCTGACGCAGAATTATAAAAGAAAAAAATAGTTTCAAAACAGAATTGTCAAAAATATGTCAACCTAGTTGTTCTTTGCCCGATTTCAATGAAATTTCAATATGTTCTATCTGACGCAGAATTATAAAAAAAAAATTGTTTCAAAACAGAATTGTCAAAAATATGTCAACTTTGTTGTTCTTTGACTGATTTCAATGAAATTTAAATATGTTCTAGCTACGCAGAATTATAAAAGAAAAAAATAGTTTCAAAACAGAATTGTCAAAAATATGTCAACCTAGTTGTTCTTTGCCCGACTTCAATGAAGTTTAAATATTTTCTAGCTGACGAAGAGTTATAAAAGAAAAAAATAGTGTCAAAACAGAATTGTCAAAAATATGTCAACATAGTTGTTCTTTGCCCGATTTCAATGAAATTTAAATATGTTCTAGCTGATGATGCAGAATTATAAAAGAACAAAATAGTTTCAAAATAGAATTGTCAAAAATATATCAACTTTGTTGTTTTTTGACCGATTTCAATGAAATTTTACTATGTTCTAGCTGACGCAGAATTATAAAAGAAAAAAATAGTTTCAAAACAGAATTGTCAAAAATTTGTCAACTTTGTTGTTCTTCGACCGATTTCAATTAAATTTAAATATGTTCTAGCTACGCAGAATTATAAAAGAAAAAAAATGGTTTCAAAACAGAATTGTCAAAAATATGTCAACTTCGTTGTTCTTTGACCGATTTCGATGAAATTTAAATATGTTCTAGCAGACGCAGAATTATAAAAGAAAAAAATAGTTTCAAAATAGAATTGTCAAAAATATGTCACTTTCATTGTTCTTTGACCGATTTCGATGAAATTTAAATATGTTCTAGCTGCGCAGAATTATAAAAGAAAAAAATAGTTTCAAACAAGAATTGTCAAATATATGTCAACGTTGTAGTTTTTTCTAGCTGACGCAGAATTATAAAAGAAAAAAATAGTTTCAAACAAGAATTGTCAAATATATGTCAACGTTGTAGTTTTTTCTAGCTGACGCAGTATTATAAAAGAAAAAAATAGTTTCAAACAAGAATTGTCAAATATATGTCAACGTTGTAGTTTTTTGACCGATTTCAATGAAATTTAAATATGTTCTAGCTGACGCAGAATTATAAAAGAAAAAAATAGTTTCAAAACAGAATTGTCAAAAATATGTGAACCCAGTTGTTCTTTGCCCGATTTCAATGAAATTTAAATATGTTCTAGCTGATGCAGAATTATATAAGAAAAAAATAGTTTCAAAATAGAATTCTAAAAAATATGTCAACTTCGTTGTTCTTTGACCGATTTCGATGAAATTTAAATATGTTCTAGCTGCGCAGAATAATAAAAGAAAAAAATAGTTTCAAACAAGAAAAGAATTGTCAAAAATATACAACGTTGTAGTTTTTTGGCCGATTTCGATGAAATTTAAATATGTTCTAGTTGACGCCGAATTATAAAAGAAAAAAATATTTTCAAAACAGAATTGTCAAAAATATGTCAACATAGTTGTTCTTGCCCGATTTCAATGAAATTTAAATGCGTTCTAGCTGACGCAGAATTATAAAAGAAAACAATAGTTTCAAAACAGAATTGTCAAGAATATGTCAACTTCGTTGTTCTTTGACCGATTTCGATTAAATTTAAATATGTTCTAGCTGCGCAGAATTATAAAAGAAAAAAATAGTTTCAAAACAAGAATTGTCAAAAATTTGTCAACATTGTAGTTTTTTGGCCGATTTCAATGAAATTTAAATATGTTCTAGCTGACGCAGAATTATAAAAGAAAAAAATAGTTCCAAAACAGAATTGTCAAAAATATATCAACTCTGTTGTTCTTTGACAAATTTCAATGAAATTTGACTATGTTCTAGCTGACGCAGAATTATAAAAGAAAAAAGTAGTTTCAAAACAGAATTGTCAAAAATATGTCAACTTTGTTGTTCTTTGACCAATTTCAATGAAATTTAAATATGTTCTAGCTGACGCAGAATTATGAAAGAAAAAAATAGTTTCAAAACAGAATTGTCAAAAATATGTCAACCTAGTTGTTCTTTGCCCGATTTCAATGAAATTTAAATATGTTCTAGCTGATGCAGAATTATAATAGAAAAAAATAGTTTCAAAATAGAATTCCAAAAAATATGTCAACTTCGTTGTCCTTTGACCGATTTCGATGAAATTTAAATATGTTCTAGCTGCGCAGAATTATAAAAGAAAAAAAAAATAGTTTCAAAACAGAATTGTCAAAAATATTTGAACCCAGTTGTTCTTTGCCCGATTTCAATGAAATGTAAATATGTTCTAGCTGACGCAGAATTATAAAAGAAAAAAATAGTTTCAAAATAGAATTGTCAAGAATATGTCACTTTCATTGTTCTTTGACCGATTTCGATGAAATTTAAATATGTTCTAGCTGCGCAGAATTATAAAAGAAAAAAATAGTTTCAAAACAGAATTGTCAAAAATATTTGAACCCAGTTGTTCTTTGCCGAATTTCAATGAAATTTAAATATGTTCTAGCTGACGCAGAATTATAAAAGAAAAAAATAGTTTCAAAATAGAATTGTTAAAAATATGTCACTTTCATTGTTCTTTGACCGATTTCGATGAAATTTAAATATGTTCTAGCTGCGCAGAATTATAAAAGAAAAAAATTGTTTCAAAACAGAATTGTCAAAAATATGTGAACCCAGTTGTTCTTACCCAGTTGTTCTTTGCCCGATTTCAATGAAATTTAAATATGTTCTAGCTGATGCAGAATTATAAAAGTAAAAAATACTTTCAAAATAGAATTGTCAAAAATATGTCAATTTCGTTATTCTTTGACCGATTTCAATGAAATTTAAATATGTTCTAGCTGATGCAGAATTATAAAAGAAAAAAATAGTTTCAAAACAGAATTGTCAAAAATATATCAACTTTGTTGTTCTTTGCCCGATTTCAATGAAATTTAAATATGTTCTAGCTGGGCAGAATTATAAAAGAAAAAAATAGTTTCAAACAAGAATTGTCAAATATATGTCAACGTTGTAGTTTTTTGACCGATTTCAATGAAATTTAAATATGTTCTAGCTGATGCAGAATTATAAAAGAAAAAAATAGTTTCAAAACAGAATTGTCAAAAATATGTCAACTTTGTTGTTCTTTGTCCGATTTCAATGAAATTTAAATATGTTCAAACTGACGCAGAATTATAAAAGAAAAAAATAGATTCAAAACAGAATTGTCAAAAATATGTCAAGTGTGTTGTTCTTTGCCCCATTTCAATGAAATTTCAATATGTTCTAGCTGAGGCAGAATTATAAAAGAAAAAAATAGTTTCAAAACAGAATTGTCAAAAATATGTGAAAGTAGTTGTTCTTTGCCCGATTTCAATGAAATTTAAATATGTTCTAGCTGACGCAGAATTATAAAAGAACAAAATTGTTTCAAAACAGAATTGTCAAAAATATGTCAACATAGTTGTTCTTTGCCCGATTTCAATGAAATTTAAATATGTTCTAGTTGGCGGAGAATTATAAAAGAAAAAAATAGTTGCAAAGCAGAATTGTCAAAAATATGTCAACCTAGTTGTTCTTTTACCGATTTCGATGAAATTAAAATATGTTCTAGCTGACGCAGAATTATAAAAGAAAAAATACTTTTAAACAGAATTGTTAAAAAATACGTCAACCTAGTTGGTCTTTTACCGATTTCGATGAAATTTAAATATGTTCTAGCTGACGCAGAATTATAAAAGAAAAAAATAGTTTCAAAACAAAATTGTCAAAAATATGTCAACCTAGTTGTTCTTTTACCGATTTCGATGAAATTAAAATATGTTCTAGCTGACGCAGAATTATAAAAGAAAAAAATAGTTTCAAAACAGAATTGTCAAAAATATGTCAACTTTGTTGTTCTTTGACCAATTTCAATGAAATTTAAATATGTTCTAGCTGACGCAGAATTTTGAAAGAAAAAAATAGTTTCAAAACAGAATTGTCAAAAATATGTCAACCTAGTTGTTCTTTGCCCGATTTCAATGAAATTTAAATATGTTCTAGCTGATGCAGAATTATAAAAGAAAAAAATAGTTTCAAAATAGAATTCCAAGAAATATGTCAACTTCGTTGTCCTTTGACCGATTTCGATGAAATTTAAATATGTTCTAGCTGCGCAGAATTATAAAAGAAAAAAAATAGTTTCAAAACAGAATTGTCAAAAATATTTGAACCCAGTTGTTCTTTGCCCGATTTCAATGAAATGTAAATATGTTCTAACTGACGCAGAATTATAAAAGAAAAAAATAGATTCAAAATAGAATTGTCAAAAATATGTCACTTTCATTGTTCTTTGACCGATTTCGATGAAATTTAAATATGTTCTAGCTGCGCAGAATTATAAAAGAAAAAAATAGTTTCAAAACAGAATTGTCAAAAATATTTGAACCCAGTTGTTCTTTGCCCGATTTCAATGAAATTTAAATATGTTCTAGCTGACGCAGAATTATAAAAGAAAAAAATAGTTTCAAAATAGAATTGTTAAAAATATGTCACTTTCATTGTTCTTTGACCGATTTCGATGAAATTTAAATATGTTCTAGCTGCGCAGAATTATAAAAGAAAAAAATTGTTTCAAAACAGAATTGTCAAAAATATGTGAACCCAGTTGTTCTTACCCAGTTGTTCTTTGCCAAATTTCAATGAAATTTAAATATGTTCTAGCTGATGCAGAATTATAAAAGTAAAAAATACTTTCAAAATAGAATTGTCAAAAATATGTCAATTTCGTTATTCTTTGACCGATTTCAATGAAATTTAAATATGTTCTAGCTGATGCAGAATTATAAAAGAAAAAAATAGTTTCAAAACAGAATTGTCAAAAATATATCAACTTTGTTGTTCTTTGCCCGATTTCAATGAAATTTAAATATGTTCTAGCTGGGCAGAATTATAAAAGAAAAAAATAGTTTCAAACAAGAATTGTCAAATATATGTCAACGTTGTAGTTTTTTGACCGATTTCAATGAAATTTAAATATGTTCTAGCTGATGCAGAATTATAAAAGAAAAAAATAGTTTCAAAACAGAATTGTCAAAAATATGTCAACTTTGTTGTTCTTTGTCCGATTTCAATGAAATTTAAATATGTTCAAGCTGGCGCAGAATTATAAAAGAAAAAAATAGATTCAAAACAGAATTGTCAAAAATATGTCAACTGTGTTGTTCTTTGCCCCATTTCAATGAAATTTAAATATGTTCTAGCTGGGCAGAATTATAAAAGAAAAAAATAGTTTCAAACAAGAATTGTCAAATATATGTCAACGTTGTAGTTTTTTGACCGATTTCAATGAAATTTAAATATGTTCTAGCTGATGCAGAATTATAAAAGAAAAAAATAGTTTCAAAACAGAATTGTCAAAAATATATCAACTTTGTTGTTCTTTGCCCGATTTCAATGAAATTTAAATATGTTCTAGCTGGGCAGAATTATAAAAGAAAAAAATAGTTTCAAACAAGAATTGTCAAATATATGTCAACGTTGTAGTTTTTTGACCGATTTCAATGAAATTTAAATATGTTCTAGCTGATGCAGAATTATAAAAGAAAAAAATAGTTTCAAAACAGAATTGTCAAAAATATGTCAACTTTGTTGTTCTTTGTCCGATTTCAATGAAATTTAAATATGTTCAAACTGACGCAGAATTATAAAAGAAAAAAATAGATTCAAAACAGAATTGTCAAAAATATGTCAACTGTGTTGTTCTTTGCCCCATTTCAATGAAATTTAAATATGTTCTAGTTGGCGGAGAATTATAAAAGAAAAAAATAGTTGCAAAGCAGAATTGTCAAAAATATGTCAACCTAGTTGTTCTTTTACCGATTTCGATGAAATTAAAATATGTTCTAGCTGACGCAGAATTATAAAAGAAACAAATAGTTTTAAACAGAATTGTTAAAAATACGTCAACCTAGTTGGTCTTTTACCGATTTCGATGACATTTAAATATGTTCTAGCTGACGCAGAATTATAAAAGAAAAAAATAGTTTCAAAACAAAATTGTCAAAAATATGTCAACCTAGTTGTTCTTTTACCGATTTCGATGAAATTAAAATATGTTCTAGCTGACGCAGAATTATAAAAGAAAAAAATAGTTTCAAAACAGAATTGTCAAAAATATGTCAACTTTGTTGTTCTTTGACCAATTTCAATGAAATTTAAATATGTTCTAGCTGACGCAGAATTATGAAAGAAAAAAATAGTTTCAAAATAGAATTGTCAAAAATATGTCAACCTAGTTGTTCTTTGCCCGATTTCAATGAAATTTAAATATGTTCTAGCTGATGCAGAATTATAAAAGAAAAAAATAGTTTCAAAATAGAATTCCAAAAAATATGTCAACTTCGTTGTCCTTTGACCGATTTCGATGAAATTTAAATATGTTCTAGCTGCGCAGAATTATAAAAGAAAAAAAATAGTTTCAAAACAGAATTGTCAAAAATATTTGAACCCAGTTGTTCTTTGCCCGATTTCAATGAAATGTAAATATGTTCTAGCTGACGCAGAATTATAAAAGAAAAAAATAGTTTCAAAATAGAATTGTCAAAAATATGTCACTTTCATTGTTCTTTGACCGATTTCGATGAAATTTAAATATGTTCTAGCTGCGCAGAATTATAAAAGAAAAAAATAGTTTCAAAACAGAATTGTCAAAAATATTTGAACCCAGTTGTTCTTTGCCCGATTTCAATGAAATTTAAATATGTTCTAGCTGACGCAGAATTATAAAAGAAAAAAATAGTTTCAAAATAGAATTGTTAAAAATATGTCACTTTCATTGTTCTTTGACCGATTTCTATGAAATTTAAATATGTTCTAGCTGCGCAGAATTATAAAAGAAAAAAATTGTTTCAAAACAGAATTGTCAAAAATATGTGAACCCAGTTGTTCTTACCCAGTTGTTCTTTGCCCGATTTCAATGAAATTTAAATATGTTCTAGCTGATGCAGAATTATAAAAGAAAAAAATAGTTTCAAAACAGAATTGTCAAAAATATATCAACTTTGTTGTTCTTTGCCCGATTTCAATGAAATTTAAATATGTTCTAGCTGGGCAGAATTATAAAAGAAAAAAATAGTTTCAAACAAGAATTGTCAAATATATGTCAACGTTGTAGTTTTTTGACCGATTTCAATGAAATTTAAATATGTTCTAACTGATGCAGAATTATAAAAGAAAAAAATAGTTTCAAAACAGAATTGTCAAAAATATGTCAACTTTGTTGTTCTTTGTCCGATTTCAATGAAATTTAAATATGTTCAAGCTGACGCAGAATTATAAAAGAAAAAAATAGATTCAAAACAGAATTGTCAAAAATATGTCAACTGTGTTGTTCTTTGCCCCATTTCAATGAAATTTCAATATGTTCTAGCTGAGGCAGAATTATAAAAGAAAAAAATAGTTTCAAAACAGAATTGTCAAAAATATGTGAAAGTAGTTGTTCTTTGCCCGATTTCAATGAAATTTAAATATGTTCTAGCTGACGCAGAATTATAAAAGAACAAAATAGTTTCAAAACAGAATTGTCAAAAATATGTCAACATAGTTGTTCTTTGCCCGATTTCAATGAAATTTAAATATGTTCTAGTTGGCGGAGAATTATAAAAGAAAAAAATAGTTGCAAAGCAGAATTGTCAAAAATATGTCAACCTAGTTGTTCTTTTACCGATTTCGATGAAATTAAAATATGTTCTAGCTGACGCAGAATTATAAAAGAAAAAAATAGTTTTAAACAGAATTGTTAAAAATACGTCAACCTAGTTGGTCTTTTACCGATTTCGATGAAATTTAAATATGTTCTAGCTGACGCAGAATTATAAAAGAAAAAAATAGTTTCAAAACAAAATTGTCAAAAATATGTCAACCTAGTTGTTCTTTGCCCGATTTCAATGAAATTTAAATATGTTCTAGCTGATGCAGAATTATAAAAGAAAAAAATAGTTTCAAAAAAGAATTGTCAAAAATATGTCAACCTAGTTGTTCTTTGCTTCAATGAAATGTAAATATGTTCTAGCTGATGCAGAATTATAAAAGAAAAAAATAGTTTCAAAACAGAATTGTCAAAAATATGTCAACCTAGTTGTTCTTTGCCCGATTTCAATGAAATTTAAATATGTTCTAGCTGATGCAGAATTATAAAAGAAAAAAATAGTTTTAAAATAGAATTGTCAAAAATATGTAAACTTTGTTGTTCTTTGACCGATTTCGATGAAATTTAAATATGTTCTAGCTGGTAGAATTATAAAAGAAAAAAAATAATTTCAAAACAGAATTGTCAAAAATATGTCAACCTAGTTGTTCTTTGCCCGATTTCAATGAAATTTAAATATGTTCTAGCTGATGCAGAATTATAAAAGAAAAAAATAGTTTCAAAATAGAATTCCAAAAAATATGTCAACTTCGTTGTTCTTTGACCGATTTCGATGAAATTTAAATATGTTCTAGCTGCGCAGAATTATAAAAGAAAAAAATAGTTTCAAAACAAGAAAAGAATTGTCAAAAATATGTCAACGTTGTAGTTTTTTGGCCGATTTCAATGAAATTTAAATATGTTCTAGCTGACGCAGAATTATACAAGAAAAAAATATTTTCAAAACAGAATTGTCAAAAATATGTCAACTTTGTTGTTCTTTGACCGATTTCAATTAAATTTAAATGTGTTCTAGCTGACGCAGAATTATAAAAGGAAAAAATAGTTTCAAAACAGAGTTGTCAAAAATATGTCAACTTTGTTGTTCTTTGACCGACTCAATGAAATTTAAATATGATCTAGCTGACGCAGAATTATAAAAGAAAAAAATAGTTTCAAAACAGGATTGTCAAAAATATGTCAACTTTGTTGTTCTTTGACCGATTTCTATGAAATTTAAATATGTTCTAGTTGACGCAGAATTATAAAAGAAAAAAATAGTTTCAAAACAGAATTGTCAAAAATATGTCAACTTCGTTGTTCTTTGACCGATTTCAATGAAATTTAAATATGTTCTAGCTGACGCAGAATTATAAAAGAAAAAAAATAGTTTTAAAACAGAATTGTCAAAAATATGTCAACTTTGTTGTTCTTGCCCGATTTCAATTAAATTTAAATGTGTTCTAGCTGACGCAGAATTATAAAAGGAAAAAATAGTTTCAAAACAGAGTTGTCAAAAATATGTCAACTTTGTTGTTCTTTGACCGACTCAATGAAATTTAAATATGATCTAGCTGACGCAGAATTATAAAAGAAAAAAATAGTTTCAAAACAGGATTGTCAAAAATATGTCAACTTTGTTGTTCTTTGACCGATTTCGATGAAATTTAAATATGTTCTAGCTGATGCAGAATTATAAAAGAAAAAAATAGTTTCAAAACAGAATTGTCAAAAATATGTCAACTTTGTTGTTCTTTGTCCGATTTCAATGAAATTTAAATATGTTCAAGCTGACGCAGAATTATAAAAGAAAAAAATAGATTCAAAACAGAATTGTCAAAAATATGTCAACTGTGTTGTTCTTTGCCCCATTTTAATGAAATTTCAATATGTTCTAGCTGAGGCAGAATTATAAAAGAAAAAAATAGTTTCAAAACAGAATTGTCAAAAATATGTGAAAGTAGTTGTTCTTTGCCCGATTTCAATGAAATTTAAATATGTTCTAGCTGACGCAGAATTATAAAAGAACAAAATAGTTTCAAAACAGAATTGTCAAAAATATGTCAACATAGTTGTTCTTTGCCCGATTTCAATGAAATTTAAATATGTTCTAGTTGGCGGAGAATTATAAAAGAAAAAAATAGTTTTAAAACAGAATTGTCAAAAATATGTCAACCTAGTTGTTCTTTTACCGATTTCGATGAAATTAAAATATGTTCTAGCTGACGCAGAATTATAAAAGAAAAAAATAGTTTTAAACAGAATTGTCAAAAAAACGTCAACCTAGTTGGTCTTTTACCGATTTCGATGAAATTTAAATATGTTGTAGCTGACGCAGAATTATAAAAGAAAAAAATAGTTTCAAAACAAAATTGTCAAAAATATGTCAACCTAGTTGTTCTTTGCCCGATTTCAATGAAATTTAAATATGTTCTAGCTGATGCAGAATTATAAAAGAGAAAAATAGTTTCAAAAAAGAATTGTCAAAAATATGTCAACTTCGTTGTTCTTTGACCGATTTCAATGAAATTTAAGTATGTTCTAGCTGACGCAGAATTATAAAAGAAAAAAAATAGTTTCAAAACAAAATTGTCAAAAATATGTCAACCTAGTTGTTCTTTGCCCGATTTCAATGAAATTTAAATATGTTCTAGCTGATGCAGAATTATAAAAGAGAAAAATAGTTTCAAAAAAGAATTGTCAAAAATATGTCAACTTCGTTGTTCTTTGACCGATTTCAATGAAATTTAAATATGTTCTAGCTGATGCAGAATTATAAAAGAGAAAAATAGTTTCAAAAAAGAATTGTCAAAAATATGTCAACTTCGTTGTTCTTTGACCGATTTCAATGAAATTTAAGTATGTTCTAGCTGACGCAGAATTATAAAAGAAAAAAATAGTTTCAAAACAAAATTGTCAAAAATATGTCAACCTAGTTGTTCTTTGCCCGATTTCAATGAAATTTAAATATGTTCTAGCTGATGCAGAATTATAAAAGAAAAAAATAGTTTCAAAACAGAATTATCAAAAATATGTGAAAGTAGTTGTTCTTTGGCCGATTTCAATGAAATTTAAATATGTTCTAGCTGATGCAGAATTATAAAAGAAAAAAATAGTTTTAAAATAGAATTGTCAAAAATATGTGAAAGTAGTTGTTCTTTTACCGATTTCGATGAAATTAAAATATGTTCTAGCTGACGCAGAATTATAAAAGAAAAAAATAGTTTTAAAACAAAATTGTCAAAAATATGTCAACCTAGTTGTTCTTTGCCCGATTTCAATGAAATTTAAATATGTTCTAGCTGACGCAGAATTATACAAGAAAAAAATAGTTTCAAAACAAAATTGTCAAAAATATGTCAACCTAGTTGTTCTTTGCCCGATTTCAATGAAATTTAAATATGTTCTAGCTGACGCAGAATTATACAAGAAAAAAATAGATTCAAAACAGAATTGTCAAAAATATGTCAACTGTGTTGTTCTTTGCCCCATTTTAATGAAATTTCAATATGTTCTAGCTGAGGCAGAATTATAAAAGAAAAAAATAGTTTCAAAACAGAATTGTCAAAAATATGTGAAAGTAGTTGTTCTTTTACCGATTTCGATGAAATTAAAATATGTTCTATCTGACGCAGAATTATAAAAGAAAAAAATAGTTTTAAACAGAATTGTCAAAAATACGTCAACCTAGTTGGTCTTTTACCGATTTCGATGAAATTTAAATATGTTCTAGCTGACGCAGAATTATAAAAGAAAAAAATAGTTTCAAAACAAAATTGTCAAAAATATGTCAACCTAGTTGTTCTTTGCCCGATTTCAATGAAATTTAAATATGTTCTAGCTGATGCAGAATTATAAAAGAAAAAAATAGTTTCAAAAAAGAATTGTCAAAAATATGTCAACTTCGTTGTTCTTTGGCCGATTTCAATGAAATTTAAGTATGTTCTAGCTGACGCAGAATTATAAAAGAAAAAAATAGTTTCAAAACAAAATTGTCAAAAATATGTCAACCTAGTTGTTCTTTGCTTCAATGAAATTTAAATATGTTCTAGCTGATGCAGAATTATAAAAGAAAAAAATAGTTTCAAAACAGAATTGTCAAAAATATGTCAACCTAGTTGTTCTTTGCCCGATTTCAATGAAATTTAAATATGTTCTAGCTGATGCAGAATTATAAAAGAAAAAAATAGTTTTAAAATAGAATTGTCAAAAATATGTCAACTTTGTTGTTCTTTGACCGATTTCGATGAAATTTAAATATGTTCTAGCTGACGCAGAATTATAAAAGAAAAAAAAATAATTTCAAAACAGAATTGTCAAAAATATGTGAACCTAGTTGTTCTTTGCCCGATTTCAATGAAATTTAAATATGTTCAAGCTGATGCAGAATTATAAAAGAAAAAAATAGTTTCAAAACAGAATTGTCAAAAATATGTCAACTTTGTTGTTCTTTGTCCGATTTCAATGAAATTTAAATATGTTCAAGCTGACGCAGAATTATAAAAAAAATAGAGTCAAAACAGAATTGTCAAAAATATGTCAACTTCGTTGTTCTTTGACCGATTTCAATGAAATTTAAGTATGTTCTAGCTGACGCAGAATTATAAAAGAAAAAAATAGTTTCAAAACAAAATTGTCAAAAATATGTCAACCTAGTTGTTCTTTGCTTCAATGAAATTTAAATATGTTCTAGCTGATGCAGAATTATAAAAGAAAAAAATAGTTTCAAAACAGGAATTGTCAAAAATATGTCAACGTTGTAGTTTTTTGGCCGATTTCAATGAAACTTAAATATGTTCTAGCTGACGCAGAAATATAAAAGAAAAAAATAGTTGCAAAATAGAATTGTCAAAAATATGTCAACTTCGGTGTTCTTTGCACGATTTCAATGAAATTTAAATATGTCCTAGCTGATGCAGAATTATAAAAGAAAAAAATAGTTTCAAAATAGAATTGTCAAAAATATATCAACTTTCTTGTTCTTTGGCCGATTTCAATGAAATTTAAATTTATTCTAGCTGACGCAGAATTATAAAAGATAAAAATAGTTTCAAAACAGAATCGTCAAAAATATGTCAACCTAGTTGTTCTTTCCCCGATTTCAATGAAGTTTAAAAATGTTCTAGCTGACGCAGAATTATAAAAGAAAAAATTAGTTTCAAAACAGAATCGTCAAAAATATGTCAACCTAGTTGTTCTTTCCCCGATTTCAATGAAGTTTAAAAATGTTCTAGCTGACGCAGAATTATAAAAGAAAAAAATAGTTTCAAAACAGAATTGTCAAAAATATGTCAACTTTCTTGTTCTTTGACCGATTTCAATGAAATTTAAATATATTCTAGCTGACGCAGAATTATAAAAGAAAAACCTTGTTTCAAAACAGAATTGTCGAAAATATGTCAACCTAGTTGTTCTTTCCCCGATTTCAATGAAGTTTAAACATGTTCTAGCTGACGCAGAATTATAAAAGAACAAAATAGTTTCAAAACAGAATTGTCAAAAATATGTCAACATAGTTGTTCTTTGCCCGATTTCAATGAAGTTTAAATATGTTCTAGTTGGCGGAGAATTATAAAAGAAAAAAATAGTTTTAAAACAGAATTGTCAAAAATATGTCAACCTAGTTGTTCTTTTACCGATGTCGATGAAATTAAAATATGTTCTAGCTGACGCAGAATTATAAAAGAAAAAAATAGTTTTAAACAGAATTGTCAAAAATACGTCAACCTAGTTGGTCTTTTACCGATTTCGATGAAATTTAAATATGTTGTAGCTGACGCAGAATTATAAAAGAAAAAAATAGTTTCAAAACAAAATTGTCAAAAATATGTCAACCTAGTTGTTCTTTGCCCGATTTCAATGAAATTTAAATATGTTCTAGCTGATGCAGAATTATAAAAGAAAAAAATAGTTTCAAAAAAGAATTGTCAAAAATATGTCAACTTCGTTGTTCTTTGACCGATTTCAATGAAATTTAAGTATGTTATAGCTGACGCAGAATTATAAAAGAAAAAAATAGTTTCAAAACAAAATTGTCAAAAATATGTCAACCTAGTTGTTCTTTGCTTCAATGAAATTTAAATATGTTCTAGCTGATGCAGAATTATAAAAGAAAAAAATAGTTTCAAAACAGAATTGTCAAAAATATGTCAACCTAGTTGTTCTTTGCCCGATTTCAATGAAATTTAAATATGTTCAAGGTGATGCAGAATTATAAAAGAAAAAAATATTTTCAAAACAGAATTATCAAAAATATGCGAAAGTAGTTGTTCTTTGGCCGATTTCAATGAAATTTAAATATGTTCTAGCTGATGCAGAATTATAAAAGAAAAAAATAGTTTTAAAATAGAATTGTCAAAAATATGTCAACTTTGTTGTTCTTTGACCGATTTCGATGAAATTTAAATATGTTCTAGCTGACGCAGAATTATAAAAGAAAAAAAATAATTTCAAAACAGAATTGTCAAAAATATGTCAACCTAGTTGTTCTTTGCCCGATTTCAATGAAATTTAAATATGTTCTAGCTGATGCAGAATTATAAAAGAAAAAAATAGTTTCAAAATAGAATTCCAAAAAATATGTCAACTTCGTTGTTCTTTGACTGATTTCGATGAAATTTAAATATGTTCTAGCTGCGCAGAATTATAAAAGAAAAAAATAGTTTCAAAACAAGAAAAGAATTGTCAAAAATATGTCAACGTTGTAGTTTTTTGGCCGATTTCAATGAAATTTAAATATGTTCTAGCTGACGCAGAATTATACAAGAAAAAAATAGTTTCAAAACAGAATTGTCAAAAATATGTCAACTTTGTTGTTCTTTGTCCGATTTCAATGAAATTTAAATATGTTCAAGCTGACGCAGAATTATAAAAAAAAAAAATAGATTCAAAACAGAATTGTCAAAAATATGTCAACTGTGTTGTTCTTTGCCCCATTTTAATGAAATTTCAATATGTTCTAGCTGAGGCAGAATTATAAAAGAAAAAAATAGTTTCAAAACAGAATTGTCAAAAATATGTGAAAGTAGTTGTTCTTTGCCCGATTTCAATGAAATTTAAATATGTTCTAGCTGACGCAGAATTATAAAAGAACAAAATAGTTTCAAAACAGAATTGTCAAAAATATGTCAATATAGTTGTTCTTTGCCCGATTTCAATGAAATTTAAATATGTTCTAGTTGGCGGACAATTATAAAAGAAAAAAATAGTTTCAAAACAGAATTGTCAAAAATATGTCAACCTAGTTGTTCTTTGCCCGATTTCAATGAAATTTAAATATGTTCTAGCTGCGCAGAATTATAAAAGAAAAAAATAGTTTCAAAACAGGATTGTCAAAAATATGTCAACTTTGTTGTTCTTTGACCGATTTCGATGAAATTTAAATATGTTCTAGTTGACGCAGAATTATAAAAGAAAAAAATAGTTTCAAAACAGAATTGTCAAAAATATGTCAACCTAGTTGTTCTTTCCCGATTTCAATGAAATATAAATGTGTTCTAGCTGACGCAGAATTATAAAAGAAAAAAATAGTTTCAAAACAGAATTGTCAAAAATATGTCAACTTCGTTGTTCTTTGACCGATTTCAATGAAATTTAAATATGTTCTAGCTGACGCAGAATTATAAAAGAAAAAAAATAGTTTTAAAACAGAATTGTCAAAAATATGTCAACTTTGTTGTTCTTGCCCGATTGCAATGAAATTTAAATATGTTCTAGTTGACGCAGAATTATAAAAGAAAAAAATAGTTTCAAAACAGAATTGTCAAAAATATGTCAACCTAGTTGTTCTTTGCCCGATTTTAATGAAATTTAAATATGTTCTAGCTGACGCAAAATTATAAAAGAAAAAAATAGTTTCAAAACAGAATTATCAAAAATATGTCAACCTAGTTGTTCTTTCCCCGATTTCAATGAAGTTTAAATATGTTCTAGCTGACGCAGAATTATAAAAGAAAAAAATAGTTTCAAAACAGAATTGTCAAAAATATGTCAACCTAGTTGTTCTTTGCCCGATTTCAATGAAATTTAAATATGTTCTAGCTGCGCAGAATTATAAAAGAAAAAAATAGTTTCAAAACAAGAAAAGAATTGTCAAAAATATGTCAACGTTGTAGTTTTTTGGCCGATTTCAATGAAATTTAAATATGTTCTAGCTGACGCAGAATTATACAAGAAAAAAATAGTTTCAAAACAGAATTGTCAAAAATATGTCAACTTTGTTGTTCTTTGACCGATTTCAATTAAATTTAAATGTGTTCTAGCTGACGCAGAATTATAAAAGGAAAAAATAGTTTCAAAACAGAGTTGTCAAAAATATGTCAACTTTGTTGTTCTTTGACCGACTCAATGAAATTTAAATATGATCTAGCTGACGCAGAATTATAAAAGAAAAAAATAGTTTCAAAACAGAGTTGTCAAAAATATGTCAACTTTGTTGTTCTTTGACCGATTTCAATGAAATTTAAATATGTTCTAGTTGACGCAGAATTATAAAAGAAAAAAATAGTTTCAAAACAGAATTGTCAAAAATATGTCAACTTCGTTGTTCTTTGACCGATTTCAATGAAATTTAAATATGTTCTAGCTGACGCAGAATTATAAAAGAAAAAAAATAGTTTTAAAACAGAATTGTCAAAAATATGTCAACTTTGTTGTTCTTGCCCGATTTCAATTAAATTTAAATGTGTTCTAGCTGACGCAGAATTATAAAAGGAAAAAATAGTTTCAAAACAGAGTTGTCAAAAATATGTCAACTTTGTTGTTCTTTGACCGATTTCGATGAAATTTAAATATGTTCAAGCTGATGAAGAATTATAAAAGAAAAAAATAGATTCAAAACAGAATTGTCAAAAATATGTCAACTGTGTTGTTCTTTGCCCCATTTTAATGAAATTTCAATATGTTCTAGCTGAGGCAGAATTATAAAAGAAAAAAATAGTTTCAAAACAGAATTGTCAAAAATATGTGAAAGTAGTTGTTCTTTGCCCGATTTCAATGAAATTTAAATATGTTCTAGCTGACGCAGAATTATAAAAGAACAAAATAGTTTCAAAACAGAATTGTCAAAAATATGTCAACATAGTTGTTCTTTGCCCGATTTCAATGAAATTTAAATATGTTCTAGTTGGCGGAGAATTATAAAAGAAAAAAATAGTTTCAAAACAGAATTGTCAAAAATATGTCAAGCTAGTTGTTCTTTTACCGATTTCGATGAAATTAAAATATGTTCTAGCTGACGCAGAATTATAAAAGAAAAAAATAGTTTTAAACAGAATTGTCAAAAATACGTCAACCTAGTTGGTCTTTTACCGATTTCGATGAAATATAAATATGTTCTAGCTGACGCAGAATTATAAAAGAAAAAAATAGTTTCAAATCAAAATTGTCAAAAATATGTCAACCTAGTTGTTCTTTGCCCGATTTCAATGAAATTTAAATATGTTCTAGCTGATGCAGAATTATAAAAGAAAAAAATAGTTTCAAAAAAGAATTGTCAAAAATATGTCAACTTCGTTGTTCTTTGACCGATTTCAATGAAATTTAAGTATGTTCTAGCTGACGCAGAATTATAAAAGAAAAAAATAGTTTCAAAACAAAATTGTCAAAAATATGTCAACCTAGTTGTTCTTTGCGTCAATGAAATTTAAATATGTTCTAGCTGATGCAGAATTATAAAAGAAAAAAATAGTTTCAAAACAGAATTGTCAAAAATATGTCAACCTAGTTGTTCTTTGCCCGATTTCAATGAAATTTAAATATGTTCTAGCTGATGCAGAATTATAAAAGAAAAAAATAGTTTTAAAATAGAATTGTCAAAAATATGTCAACTTTGTTGTTCTTGCCCGATTTCAATTAAATTTAAATGTGTTCTAGCTGACGCAGAATTATAAAAGGAAAAAATAGTTTCAAAACAGAGTTGTCAAAAATATGTCAACTTTGTTGTTCTTTGACCGATTTCGATGAAATTTAAATATGTTCAAGCTGATGAAGAATTATAAAAGAAAAAAATAGATTCAAAACAGAATTGTCAAAAATATGTCAACTGTGTTGTTCTTTGCCCCATTTTAATGAAATTTCAATATGTTCTAGCTGAGGCAGAATTATAAAAGAAAAAAATAGTTTCAAAACAGAATTGTCAAAAATATGTGAAAGTAGTTGTTCTTTGCCCGATTTCAATGAAATTTAAATATGTTCTAGCTGACGCAGAATTATAAAAGAACAAAATAGTTTCAAAACAGAATTGTCAAAAATATGTCAACATAGTTGTTCTTTGCCCGATTTCAATGAAATTTAAATATGTTCTAGTTGGCGGAGAATTATAAAAGAAAAAAATAGTTTCAAAACAGAATTGTCAAAAATATGTCAAGCTAGTTGTTCTTTTACCGATTTCGATGAAATTAAAATATGTTCTAGCTGACGCAGAATTATAAAAGAAAAAAATAGTTTTAAACAGAATTGTCAAAAATACGTCAACCTAGTTGGTCTTTTACCGATTTCGATGAAATATAAATATGTTCTAGCTGACGCAGAATTATAAAAGAAAAAAATAGTTTCAAAACAAAATTGTCAAAAATATGTCAACCTAGTTGTTCTTTGCCCGATTTCAATGAAATTTAAATATGTTCTAGCTGATGCAGAATTATAAAAGAAAAAAATAGTTTCAAAAAAGAATTGTCAAAAATATGTCAACTTCGTTGTTCTTTGACCGATTTCAATGAAATTTAAGTATGTTCTAGCTGACGCAGAATTATAAAAGAAAAAAATAGTTTCAAAACAAAATTGTCAAAAATATGTCAACCTAGTTGTTCTTTGCGTCAATGAAATTTAAATATGTTCTAGCTGATGCAGAATTATAAAAGAAAAAAATAGTTTCAAAACAGAATTGTCAAAAATATGTCAACCTAGTTGTTCTTTGCCCGATTTCAATGAAATTTAAATATGTTCTAGCTGATGCAGAATTATAAAAGAAAAAAATAGTTTTAAAATAGAATTGTCAAAAATATGTCAACTTTGTTGTTCTTTGACCGATTTCGATGAAATTTAAATATGTTCTAGCTGACGCAGAATTATAAAAGAAAAAAAATAATTTCAAAACAGAATTGTCAAAAATATGTGAACCTAGTTGTTTTTTGCCCGATTTCAATGAAATTTAAATATGTTCAAGCTGATGCAGAATTATAAAAGAAAAAAATAGTTTCAAAATAGAATTGTCAAAAATATGTCAACTTTGTTGTTCTTTGTCCGATTTCAATGAAATTTAAATATGTTCAAGCTGACGCAGAATTATAAAAAAAATAGATTCAAAACAGAATTGTCAAAAATATGTCAACTGTATTGTTCTTTTGCCGATTTCAATGAAATTTTAATATTTTCTAGCTGACGCAGAATTATAAAAGAAAAAAATAGTTTCAAAATAGAATTGTCAAAAATATGTCAACCTAGTTGTTCTTTGCTTCAATGAAATTTAAATATGTTCTAGCTGATGCAGAATTATAAAAGAAAAAAATAGTTTCAAAACAGAATTGTCAAAAATATGTCAACCTAGTTGTTCTTTGCCCGATTTCAATGAAATTTAAATATGTTCTAGCTGATGCAGAATTATAAAAGAAAAAAATAGTTTCAAAATAGAATTGTCAAAAATATGTCAACTTTGTTGTTCTTTGTCCGATTTCAATGAAATTTAAATATTTTCAAGCTGACGCAGAATTATAAAAAAAATAGATTCAAAACAGAATTGTCAAAAATATGTCAACTGTATTGTTCTTTTGCCGATTTCAATTAAATTTTAATATTTTCTAGCTGACGCAGAATTATAAAAGAAAAAAATAGTTTCAAAATAGAATTGTCAAAAATATGTCAACATAGTTGTTCTTTGCCCGATTTCAATGAAATTTCAAAATGTTCTAGCTGACGCAGAATTATAAAAGAAAAAAATAGTTTCAAAACAGAATTGTCAAAAATATGTGAAAGTAGTTGTTCTTTGCCCGATTTCAATTAAATTTAAATATGTTCTAGCGGATGCAGAATTATAAAAGAAAAAAATAGTTTCAAAACAGAATTGTCAAAAATATGTCAACTTCGTTGTTCTTTGACCGATTTCTATGAAATTTAAATATGTTCTAGCTGACGCAGAATTATAAAAGAAAAAAATAGTTTCAAAACAGAATTGTCAAAAATATGTCAACATAGTTGTTCTTTGCCCGATTTCAATGAAATTTAAATATGTTCTAGTTGGCGCAGAATTATAAAAGAAAAAAATAGTTTCAAAACAGAATTGTCAAAAATATGTCAACCTAGTTGTTCTTTTGCCGATTTCAATGAAATTTAAATACTTTCTAGCTGACGCAGAATTATAAAAGAAAAAAATAGTTTCAAAATAGAATTCCAAAAAATATGTCAACTTCGTTGTTCCTTGACCGATTTCGATGAAATTTAAATATGTTCTAGCTGCGCAGAATTATAAAAGAAAAAAATAGTTTCCAAACAAGAAAAGAATTGTCAAAAATATGTCAACGTTGTAGTTTTTTGGCCGATTTCAATGAAATTTAAATATGTTCTAGCTGACGCAGAATTATACAAGAAAAAAATAGTTTCAAAACAGAATTGTCAAAAATATGTCAACTTTGTTGTTCTTTGACCGATTTCAATTAAATTTAAATGTGTTCTAGCTGACGCAGAATTATAAAAGGAAAAAATAGTTTCAAAACAAAGTTGTCAAAAATATGTCAACTTTGTTGTTCTTTGACCGACTCAATGAAATTTAAATATGATCTAGCTGACGCAGAATTATAAAAGAAAAAAATAGTTTCAAAACAGGATTGTCAAAAATATGTCAACTTTGTTGTTCTTTGACCGATTTCGATGAAATTTAAATATGTTCTAGTTGACGCAGAATTATAAAAGAAAAAAATAGTTTCAAAACAGAATTGTCAAAAATATGTCAACCTAGTTGTTCTTGCCCGATTTCAATGAAATTTAAATGTGTTCTAGCTGACGCAGAATTATAAAAGAAAAAAATAGTTTCAAAACAGAATTGTCAAAAATATGTCAACTTCGTTGTTCTTTGACCGATTTCAATGAAATTTAAATATGTTCTAGATGACGCAGAATTATAAAAGAAAAAAAAATAGTTTTAAAACAGAATTGTCAAAAATATGTCAACTTTGTTGTTCTTGCCCGATTGCAATGAAATTTAAATATGTTCTAGTTGACGCAGAATTATAAAAGAAAAAAATAGTTTCAAAACAGAATTGTCAAATATATGTCAACCTAGTTGTTCTTTGCCCGATTTTAATGAAATTTAAATATGTTCTAGCTGATGCAGAATTATAAAAGAAGAAAATAGTTTCAAAATAGAATTGTCAAAAATATGTCAACTTCGTTGTTCTTGGAACGATTTCGATGAAATTTAAATATGTTCTAGCTGACGCAGAATTATAAAAGAAAAAAATAGTTTCAAAACAGAATTGTCAAAAATATGTCAACCTAGTTGTTCTTTGCCCGATTTCAATGAAATTGCAATATGTTCTATCTGACGCAGAATTATAAAAAAAAAAATTGTTTCAAAACAGAATTGTCAAAAATATGTGAACCTAGTTGTTCTTTGCCCGATTTCAATTAAATTTAAATATGTTCTAGCTGACGCAGAATTATAAAAGAAAAAAATAGTTTCAAAACAGAATTGTCAAAAATATGTCAACCTTGTTGTTCTTTGACTGATTTCAATGAAATTTAAGTATGTTCTAGGTACGCAGAATTATAAAAGAAAAAAATAGTTTCAAAACAGAATTGTCAGAAATATGTCAACCTAGTTGTTCTTTGCCCGACTTCAATGAAGTTTAAATATGTTCTAGCTGACGAAGAGTTATAAAAAAAAAAATAGTGTCAAAACAGAATTGTCAAAAATATGTCAACATAGTTGTTCTTTGCCCGATTTCAATGAAATTTAAATATGTTCTAGCTGATGATGCAGAATTATAAAAGAAAAAAAAAATAGTTTCAAAATAGAATTGTCAAAAATATGTCAACCTAGTTGTTCTTTGCCCGATTTCAATGAAATTTAAATATGTTCTAGCTGACGCAGAATTATAAAAGAAAAAAAATAGTTTTAAAACAGAATTGTCAAAAATATGTCAACTTCGTTGTTCTTTGACCGATTTCGATGAAATTTAAATATGTTCTAGCTGACGCAGAATTATAAAAGAAAAAAATAGTTTCAAAATAGAATTGTCAAAAATATGTCACTTTCATTGTTCTTTGACCGATTTCGATGAAATTTAAATATGTTCTAGCTGCGCAGAATTATAAAAGAAAAAAATAGTTTCAAACAAGAATTGTCAAAAATATGTGAACCCAGTTGTTCTCTGCCCGATTTCAATGAAATTTAAATATATTCTACCTGACGCAGAAGTATAAAAGAAAAAAATAGTTTCAAAACAGAATTGTCAAAAATATGAAATTTAAATATGTTCTAGCTGATGTAGAATTATAAAAGAACAAAATAGTTTCAAAATAGAATTGTCAAAAATATATCAACTTTGTTGTTTTTTGACCGATTTCAATGAAATTTTACTTGTTCTAGCTGACGCAGAATTATAAAAGAAAAAAATAGTTTCAAAACAGAATTGTCAAAAATATATCAACCTAGTTGTTCTTTGCCCGACTTCAATGAAGTTTAAATATGTTCTAGCTGACGCAGAATTATAAAAGAAAAAAATGGTTTCAAAACAGAATTGTCAAAAATATGTCAACCTAGTTGTTCTTTGCCCGATTTCAATGAAATTTAAATATGTTCTAGCTGACGCAGAATTATAAAAGAAAAAAAATAGTTTTAAAACAGAATTGTCAAAAATATGTCAACTTCGTTGTTCTTTGACCGATTTCGATGAAATTTAAATATGTTCTAGCTGACGCAGAATTATAAAAGAAAAAAATAGTTTCAAAATAGAATTGTCAAAAATATGTCACTTTCATTGTTCTTTGACCGATTTCGATGAAATTTAAATATGTTCTAGCTGCGCAGAATTATAAAAGAAAAAAATAGTTTCAAACAAGAATTGTCAAAAATATGTGAACCCAGTTGTTCTCTGCCCGATTTCAATGAAATTTAAATATGTTCTAGCTGACGCAGAATTATAAAAGAAAAAAATAGTTTCAAAATAGAATTGTCAAAAATATGTCACTTTCATTGTTCTTTGACCGATTTCGATGAAATTTAAATATGTTCTAGCTGCGCAGAATTATAAAAGAAAAAAATAGTTTCAAACAAGAATTGTCAAATATATGTCAACGTTGTAGTTTTTTCTAGCTGACGCAGAATTATAAAAGAAAAAAATAGTTTCAAACAAGAATTGTCAAATATATGTCAACGTTGTAGTTTTTTGACCGATTTCAATGAAATTTAAATATGTTCTAGCTGACGCAGAATTATAAAAGAAAAAAATAGTTTCAAAATAGAATTGTCAAAAATATGTCACTTTCATTGTTCTTTGACCGATTTCGATGAAATTTAAATATGTTCTAGCTGCGCAGAATTATAAAAGAAAAAAATAGTTTCAAACAAGAATTGTCAAAAATTTGTCAACGTTGTAGTTTTTTGGCCGATTTCAATGAAATTTAAATATGTTCTAGCTGCGCAGAATTATAAAAGAAAAAAATTGTTTCAAAACAGAATTGTCAAAAATATGTGAACCCAGTTGTTCTTACCCAGTTGTTCTTTGCCCGATTTCAATGAAATTTAAATATGTTCTAGCTGATGCAGAATTATAAAAGAAAAAAATAGTTTCAAAATAGAATTGTCAAAAATATGTCAACTTCGTTATTCTTTGACCGATTTCAATGAAATTTAAATATGTTCTAGCTGACGCAGAATTATAAAAGAAAAAAATAGTTTCAAAACAGAATTGTCAAAAATATATCAACTTTGTTGTTCCTTGACAAATTTCAATGAAATTTGACTATGTTCTAGCTGACGCAGAATTATAAAAGAAAAAAATTGTTTCAAAACAGAATTGTCAAAAATATGTCAACTTTGTTGTTCTTTGACCGATTTCAATGAAATTTAAATATGTTCTAGCTGCGCAGAATTATAAAAGAAAAAAATTGTTTCAAAACAGAATTGTCAAAAATATGTGAACCCAGTTGTTCTTACCCAGTTGTTCTTTGCCCGATTTCAATGAAATTTAAATATGTTCTAGCTGATGCAGAATTATATAAGTAAAAAATACTTTCAAAATAGAATTGTCAAAAATATGTCAATTTCGTTATTCTTTGACCGATTTCAATGAAATTTAAATATGTTCTAGCTGATGCAGAATTAGAAAAGAAAAAAATAGTTTCAAAAGAGAATTGTCAAAAATATATCAACTTTGTTGTTCTTTGCCCGATTTCAATGAAATTTAAATATGTTCTAGCTGGGCAGAATTATAAAAGAAAAAAATAGTTTCAAACAAGAATTGTCAAATATATGTCAACCTAGTTGTTCTTTGCCCGATTTCAATGAAATTTAAATATGTTCTAGCTGATGCAGAATTATAAAAGAAAAAAATAGTTTTAAAATAGAATTGTCAAAAATATGTCAACTTTGTTGTTCTTTGACCGATTTCGATGAAATTTAAATATGTTCTAGCTGACGCAGAATTATAAAAGAAAAAAAATAATTTCAAAACAGAATTGTCAAAAATATGTGAACCTAGTTGTTCTTTGCCCGATTTCAATGAAATTTAAATATGTTCAAGCTGATGCAGAATTATAAAAGAAAAAAATAGTTTCAAAACAGAATTGTCAAAAATATGTCAACTGTATTGTTCTTTGCCCGATTTTAATGAAATTTCAAAATGTTCTAGCTAACGCAGAATTATAAAAGAAAAAAATAGTTTCAAACAAGAATTGTCAAATATATGTCAACCTAGTTGTTCTTTGCCCGATTTCAATGAAATTTAAATATGTTCTAGCTGATGCAGAATTATAAAAGAAAAAAATAGTTTCAAAACAGAATTGTCAAAAATATGTCAACTTCGTTGTTCTTTGACCGATTTCTATGAAATTTAAATATGTTCTAGCTGACGCAGAATTATAAAAGAAAAAAATAGTTTCAAAACAGAATTGTCAAAAATATGTCAACATAGTTGTTCTTTGCCCGATTTCAATGAAATTTAAATATGTTCTAGTTGGCGCAGAATTATAAAAGAAAAAAATAGTTTCAAAACAGAATTGTCAAAAATATGTCAACCTAGTTGTTCTTTTGCCGATTTCGATGAAATTTAAATATAATCTAGCTGACGCAGAATTATAAAAGAAAAAAATAGTTTTAAAACAGAATTGTCAAAAATATGTCAACCTAGTTGTTCTTTTACCGATTTCGATGAAATTTAAATATGTTTTAGCTGACGCAGAATTATAAAAGAAAAAAATAGTTTCAAAACAGAATTGTCAAAAATATGTGAAAGTAGTTGTTCTTTGCCCGATTTCAATGAAATTTAAATATGTTCTAGCTGATGCAGAATTATAAAAGAAAAAAATAGTTTCTAAACAGAATTGTCAAAAATATGTCAACTTCGTTGTTCTTTGACCGATTTCTATGAAATTTAAATATGTTCTAGCTGACGCAGAATTATAAAAGAAAAAAATAGTTTCAAAACAGAATTGTCAAAAATATGTCAACATAGTTGTTCTTTGCCCGATTTCAATGAAATTTAAATATGTTCTAGTTGGCGCAGAATTATAAAAGAAAAAAATAGTTTCAAAACAGAATTGTCAAAAATATGTCAACCTAGTTGCTCTTTTACCGATTTCGATGAAATTTAAATATGTTCTAGCTGACGCAGAATTATAAAAGAAAAAAATAGTTTCAAAACAGAGTTGTCAAAAATATGTCATCCTAGTTGGTCTTTGCCCGATTTCAATAAAATTTAAATATGTTCTAGCTGACGCAGAATTATAAAAGAAAAAAACAGTTTCAAAACAAAATTGTCAAAAATATGTCAACCTAGTTGTTCTTTGCCCGACTTCAATGAAATTTAAATATGTTCTAGCTGACGCAGAATTATAAAAGAAACAAATAGTTTCAAAACAGAATTGTCAAAAATATGTCAACCTAGTTGTTCTTTGCCCGATTTCAATGAAATTTAAATATGTTCTAGCTGAGGCAGAATTATAAAAGAAAAAAATAGTTTTAAAATAGAATTGTCAAAAATATGTCAACTTTGTTGTTCTTTGACCGATTTCGATGAAATTTAAATATGTTCTAGCTGACGCAGAATTATAAAAGAAAAAAATAGTTTCAAAACAGAATTGTCAAAAATATGTCAACCTAGTTGTTCTTTGCCCGATTTCAATAAAATTTAAATATGTTCTAGCTGACGCAGAATTATAAAAGAAAAAAACAGTTTCAAAACAAAATTGTCAAAAATATGTCAACCTAGTTGTTCTTTGCCCGACTTCAATGAAATTTAAATATGTTCTAGCTGACGCAGAATTATAAAAGAAACAAATAGTTTCAAAACAGAATTGTCAAAAATATGTCAACCTAGTTGTTCTTTGCCCGATTTCAATGAAATTTAAATATGTTCTAGCTGATGCAGAATTATAAAAGAAAAAAATAGTTTTAAAATAGAATTGTCAAAAATATGTCAACTTTGTTGTTCTTTGACCGATTTCGATGAAATTTAAATATGTTCTAGCTGATGCAGAATTATAAAAGAAAAAAATAATTTCAAAACAGAATTGTCAAAAATATGTAAACCTAGTTGTTCTTTGCCCGATTTCAATGAAATTTAAATATGTTCTAGCTGATGCAGAATTATAAAAGAAAAAAAATAGTTTCAAAATAGAATTGTCAAAAATGTGTCTACTCCGTTGTTCTTTGCCCGATTTCAATAAAATTTAAATATGTTCTAGCTGACGCAGAATTATAAAAGAAAAAAACAGTTTCAAAACAAAATTGTCAAAAATATGTCAACCTAGTTGTTCTTTGCCCGACTTCAATGAAATTTAAATATGTTCTAGCTGACGCAGAATTATAAAAGAAACAAATAGTTTCAAAACAGAATTGTCAAAAAAATGTCAACCTAGTTGTTCTTTGCCCGATTTCAATGAAATTTAAATATGTTCTAGCTGATGCAGAATTATAAAAGAAAAAAATAGTTTTAAAATAGAATTGTCAAAAATATGTCAACTTTGTTGTTCTTTGACCGATTTCGATGAAATTTAAATATGTTCTAGCTGACGCAGAATTATAAAAGAAAAAAAATAATTTCAAAACAGAATTGTCAAAAATATGTGAACCTAGTTGTTCTTTGCCCGATTTCAATGAAATTTAAATATGTTCAAGCTGATGCAGAATTATAAAAGAAAAAAATAGTTTCAAAACAGAATTGTCAAAAATATGTCAACTTTGTTGTTCTTTGTCCGATTTCAATGAAATTTAAATATGTTCAAGCTGACGCAGAATTATAAAAGAAAAAAATAGATTCAAAACAGAATTGTCAAAAATATGTCAACTGTATTGTTCTTTGCCCGATTTTAATGAAATTTCAAAATGTTCTAGCTGACGCAGAATTATAAAAGAAAAAAATAGTTTCAAAACAGAATTGTCAAAAATATGTGAAAGTAGTTGTTCTTTGCCCGATTTCAATGAAATTTAAATATGTTCTAGCTGATGCAGAATTATAAAAGAAAAAAATAGTTTCAAAACAGAATTGTCAAAAATATGTCAACTTCGTTGTTCTTTGACCGATTTCTATGAAATTTAAATATGTTCTAGCTGACGCAGAATTATAAAATAAAAAAATAGTTTCAAAACAGAATTGTCAAAAATATGTCAACATAGTTGTTCTTTGCCCGATTTCAATGAAATTTAAATATGTTCTAGTTGGCGCAGAATTATAAAAGAAAAAAATAGTTTCAAAACAGAATTGTCAAAAATATGTCAACCTAGTTGTTCTTTTGCCGATTTCGATGAAATTTAAATATGTTTTAGCTGACGCAGAATTATAAAAGAAAAAAATAGTTTCAAAACAGAATTGTCAAAAATATGTCAACTTCGTTGTTCTTTGACCGATTTCTATGAAATTTAAATATGTTCTAGCTGACGCAGAATTATAAAAGAAAAAAATAGTTTCAAAACAGAATTGTCAAAAATATGTGAAAGTAGTTGTTCTTTGCCCGATTTCAATGAAATTTAAATATGTTCTAGCTGATGCAGAATTATAAAAGAAAAAAATAGTTTCAAAACAGAATTGTCAAAAATATGTCAACTTCGTTGTTCTTTGACCGATTTCTATGAAATTTAAATATGTTCTAGCTGACGCAGAATTATAAAAGAAAAAAATAGTTTCAAAACAGAATTGTCAAAAATATGTCAACATAGTTGTTCTTTGCCCGATTTCAATGAAATTTAAATATGTTCTAGTTGGCGCAGAATTATAAAAGAAAAAAAATAGTTTCAAAACAGAATTGTCAAAAATATGTCAACCTAGTTGCTCTTTTACCGATTTCGATGAAATTTAAATATGTTCTAGCTGATGCAGAATTATAAAAGAAAAAAATAGTTTCAAAACAGAATTGTCAAAAATATGTCAACCTAGTTGGTCTTTGCCCGATATCAATAAAATTTAAATATGTTCTAGCTGACGCAGAATTATAAAAGAAAAAAACAGTTTCAAAACAAAATTGTCAAAAATATGTCAACCTAGTTGTTCTTTGCCCGACTTCAATGAAATTTAAATATGTTCTAGCTGACGCAGAATTATAAAAGAAACAAATAGTTTCAAAACAGAATTGTCAAAAATATGTCAACCTAGTTGTTCTTTGCCCGATTTCAATGAAATTTAAATATGTTCTAGCTGATGCAGAATTATAAAAGAAAAAAATAGTTTTAAAATAGAATTGTCAAAAATATGTCAACTTTGTTGTTCTTTGACCGATTTCGATGAAATTTAAATATGTTCTAGCTGACGCAGAATTATAAAAGAAAAAAATAGTTTCAAAACAGAATTGTCAAAAATATGTCAACCTAGTTGTTCTTTGCCCGATTTCAATAAAATTTAAATATGTTCTAGCTGACGCAGAATTATAAAAGAAAAAAACAGTTTCAAAACAAAATTGTCAAAAATATGTCAACCTAGTTGTTCTTTGCCCGACTTCAATGAAATTTAAATATGTTCTAGCTGACGCAGAATTATAAAAGAAACAAATAGTTTCAAAACAGAATTGTCAAAAATATGTAAACCTAGTTGTTCTTTGCCCGATTTCAATGAAATTTAAATATGTTCAAGCTGACGCAGAATTATAAAAGAAAAAAATAGATTCAAAACAGAATTGTCAAAAATATGTCAACTGTGTTGTTCTTTGCCCGATTTTAATGAAATTTCAATATGTTCTAGCTGACGCAGAATTATAAAAGAAAAAAATAGTTTCAAAACAGAATTGTCAAAAATATATGAAAGTAGTTGTTATTTACCCGATTTCAATGAAATTTAAATATGTTCTAGCTGATGCAGAATTATAAAAGAAAAAAATAGTTTCAAAACAGAATTGTCAAAAATATGTCAACTTCGTTGTTCTTTGACCGATTTCTATGAAATTTAAATATGTTCTAGCTGACGCAGAATTATAAAAGAAAACAATAGTTTCAAAACAGAATTGTCAAAAATATGTCAACATAGTTGTTCTTTGCCCGATTTCAATGAAATTTAAATATGTTCTAGTTGGCGCAGAATTATAAAAGAAAAAAATAGTTTCAAAACAGAATTGTCAAAAATATGTCAACCTAGTTGTTCTTTTACCGATTTCGATGAAATTTAAATATGTTCTAGCTGACGCAGAATTATAAAAGAAAAAAATAGTTTTAAAACAGAATTGTCAAAAATATGTCAACCTAGTTGTTCTTTTACCGATTTCGATGAAATTTAAATATGTTCTAGCTGACGCAGAATTATAAAAGAAAAAAATAGTTTCAAAACAGAATTGTCAAAAATATGTCAACCTAGTTGTTCTTTGCCCGATTTCAATGAAATTTAAATATGTTCTAGCTGATGCAGAATTATAAAAGAAAAAAATAGTTTCAAAACAAAATTGTCAAAAATATGTCAACTTTGTTGTTCTTTGACCGATTTCGATGAAATTTAAATATGTTCTAGCTGACGCAGAATTATAAAAGAAAAAAATAGTTTCAAAACAGAATTGTCAAAAATTTGTCAACTTTGTTGTTCTTTGACCGATTTCGATGAAATTTAAATATGTTCTAGCTGACGCAGAATTATAAAAGAAAAAAATTGTATCAAAACAGAATTGTCAAAAATATGTCAACTTAGTTGTTCTTTGCCCGATTTCAATGAAATTTAAATATGTTCTAGCTGATGCAGAATTATAAAAGAAAAAAATAGTTTCAAAAAAGAATTGTCAAAAATATGTCAACTTCGTTGTTCTTTGACCGATTTCAATGAAATTTAAGTATGTTCTAGCTGACGCAGAATTATAAAAGAAAAAAATAGTTTCAAAACAAAATTGTCAAAAATATGTCAACCTAGTTGTTCTTTCACCGATTTCGATGAAATTTAAATATGTTCTAGCTGACGCAGAATTATAAAAGAAAAAAATAGTTTTAAAACAGAATTGTCAAAAATATGTCAACCTAGTTGTTCTTTGTCCGATTTCAATGAAATTTAAATAAGTTCTAGCAGACGCAGAATTATAAAAGAAAAAAATAGATTCAAAACAGAATTGTCAAAAATATGTCAACCTAGTTGTTCTTTTACCGATTTCGATGAAATTTAAATATGTTCTAGCTGACGCAGAATTATAAAAGAAAAAAATAGTTTCAAAACAGAATTGTCAAAAATATGTCAACCTAGTTGTTCTTTGCCCGATTTCAATGAAATTTAAATATGTTCTAGCTGATGCAGAATTATAAAAGAAAAAAATAGTTTCAAAAAAGAATTGTCAAAAATATGTCAACTTCGTTGTTCTTTGACCGATTTCAATGAAATTTAAGTATGTTCTAGCTGAAGCAGAATTATAAAAGAAAAAAATAGTTTCAAAACAAAATTGTCAAAAATATGTCAACCTAGTTGTTCTTTGCCCGACTTCAATGAAATTTAAATATGTTCTAGCTGACACAGAATTATAAAAGAAAAAAATAGTTTCAAAACAGAATTGTCAAAAATATGTCAACCTAGTTGTTCTTTGCCCGATTTCAATGAAATTTAAATATGTTCTAGCTGATGCAGAATTATAAAAGAAAAAAATAGTTTCAAAAAAGAATTGTCAAAAATATGTCAACTTCGTTGTTCTTTGACCGATTTCAATGAAATTTAAGTATGTTCTAGCTGACGCAGAATTATAAAAGAAAAAAATAGTTTCAAAACAAAATTGTCAAAAATATGTCAACCTAGTTGTTCTTTCACCGATTTCGATGAAATTTAAATATGTTCTAGCTGACGCAGAATTATAAAAGAAAAAAATAGTTTTAAAACAGAATTGTCAAAAATATGTCAACCTAGTTGTTCTTTGTCCGATTTCAATGAAATTTAAATAAGTTCTAGCAGACGCAGAATTATAAAAGAAAAAAATAGATTCAAAACAGAATTGTCAAAAATATGTCAACCTAGTTGTTCTTTTACCGATTTCGATGAAATTTAAATATGTTCTAGCTGACGCAGAATTATAAAAGAAAAAAATAGTTTCAAAACAGAATTGTCAAAAATATGTCAACCTAGTTGTTCTTTGCCCGATTTCAATGAAATTTAAATATGTTCTAGCTGATGCAGAATTATAAAAGAAAAAAATAGTGTCAAAAAAGAATTGTCAAAAATATGTCA
The DNA here is from genome assembly GCA_910595825.1 of Philhelius pedissequus. Classification (NCBI taxonomy): domain Eukaryota; kingdom Metazoa; phylum Arthropoda; class Insecta; order Diptera; family Syrphidae; genus Philhelius; species Philhelius pedissequus. The sequence continues at coordinate 105,698,617 of OU343160.1, forward strand.
ACTTCGTTGTTCTTTGACCGATTTCAATGAAATTTAAGTATGTTCTAGCTGACGCAGAATTATAAAAGAAAAAAATAGTTTCAAAACAAAATTGTCAAAAATATGTCAACCTAGTTGTTCTTTGCCCGACTTCAATGAAATTTAAATATGTTCTAGCTGACACAGAATTATAAAAGAAAAAAATAGTTTCAAAACAGAATTGTCAAAAATATGTCAACCTAGTTGTTCTTTGCCCGATTTCAATGAAATTTAAATATGTTCTAGCTGATGCAGAATTATAAAAGAAAAAAATAGTTTCAAAACAGAATTGTCAAAAATATGTCAACTTTGTTGTTCTTTGACCGATTTCGATGAAATTTAAATATGTTCTAGCTGACGCAGAATTATAAAAGAAAAAATAGTTTAAAAACAGAATTGTCAAAAATATGTCAACCTAGTTGTTCTTTGCCCGATTTCAATGAAATTTAAATATGTTCTAGCTGATGCAGAATTATAAAAGAAAAAAATAGTTTCAAAACAGAATTGTCAAAAATATGTCAACTTTGTTGTTCTTTGACCGATTTCGATGAAATTTAAATATGTTCTAGCTGACGCAGAATTATAAAAGAAAAAAATAGTTTCAAAACAGAATTGTCAAAAATATGTCAACCTAGTTGTTCTTTGAACGATTTCAATGAAATTTAAATATGTTCTAGCTGATGCAGAATTATAAAAGAAAAAAATAGTTTTAAAATAGAATTGTCAAAATATGTCAATTTTGTTGTTCTTCGACCGATTTCGATGAAATTTAAATATGTTCTAGCAGACGCAGAATTATAAAAGAAAAAAATAATTTCAAAACAGAATTGTCAAAAATATGTGAACCTAGTTGTTCTTTGCCCGATTTCAATGAAATTTAAATATGTTCTAGCTGATGCAGAATTATAAAAGAAAAAAATAGTTTCAAAATAGAATTGTCAAAAATGTGTCTACTTCGTTGATCTTTGCCCGATTTCAATGAAATTTAAATATGTTCTAGCTAATGCAGAATTATAAAAGAAAAAAATAGTTTCAAAACAGAATTGTCAAAAATATGTCAACTTTGATGTTCTTTGTCCGATTTCAATGAAATTTAAATATGTTCAAGCTGACGCAGAATTATAAAAGAAAAAAATAGATTCAAAACAGAATTGTCAAAAATATGTCAACTGTGTTGTTCTTTGCCCGATTTCAATGAAATTTAAATATGTTCTAGTTGGCGCAGAATTATAAAAGAAAAAAATAGTTTCAAAACAGAATTGTCAAAAATATGTCAACATAGTTGTTCTTTGCCCGATTTCAATGAAATTTAAATATGTTCTAGTTGGCGCAGAATTATAAAAGAAAAAAATAGTTTCAAAACAGAATTGTCAAAAATATGTCAACCTAGTTGTTCTTTTACCGATTTCGATGAAATTTAAATATGTTCTAGCTGACGCAGAATTATAAAAGAAAAAAACAATTTCAAAACAAAATTGTCAAAAATATGTCAACCTAGTTGTTCTTTGCCCAACTTCAATGAAATTTAAATATGTTCCAGCTGACGCAGAATTATAAAAGAAACAAATAGTTTCAAAACAGAATTGTTAAAAATATGTCAACCTAGTTGTTCTTTGCCCGATTTCAATGAAATTTAAATATGTTCTAGCTGATGCAGAATTATAAAAGAAAAAAAATAGTTTTAAAATAGAATTGTCAAAAATATGTCAACTTTGTTGTTCTTTGACCGATTTCAATAAAATTTAAATATGTTCTAGCTGATGCAGAATTATAAAAGAAAAAAACAATTTCAAAACAAAATTGTCAAAAATATGTCAACCTAGTTGTTCTTTGCCCGATTTCAATGAAATTTAAATATGTTCTAGCTGATGCAGAATTATAAAAGAAAAAAATAGTTTCAAAATAGAATTGTCAAAAATGTGTCTACTTCGTTGATCTTTGCCCGATTTCAATGAAATTTAAATATGTTCTAGCTGATGCAGAATTATAAAAGAAAAAAATAGTTTCAAAACAGAATTGTCAAAAATATGTCAACTTTGTTGTTCTTTGACCGATTTCGATGAAATTTAAATATGTTCTAGCTGACGCAGAATTATAAAAGAAAAAAATTGTATCAAAACAGAATTGTCAAAAATATGTCAACCTAGTTGTTCTTTGCCCGATTTCAATGAAATTTAAATATGTTCTAGCTGATGCAGAATTATAAAAGAAAAAAATAGTTTCAAAACAGAATTGTCAAAAATATGTCAACTTCGTTGTTCTTTGACCGATTTCTATGAAATTTAAATATGTTCTAGCTGACGCAGAATTATAAAAGAAAAAAATAGTTTCAAAACAGAATTGTCAAAAATATGTCAACCTAGTTGTTCTTTGAACGATTTCAATGAAATTTAAATATGTTCTAGCTGATGCAGAATTATAAAAGAAAAAAATAGTTTTAAAATAGAATTGTCAAAATATGTCAATTTTGTTGTTCTTCGACCGATTTCGATGAAATTTAAATATGTTCTAGCAGACGCAGAATTATAAAAGAAAAAAATAATTTCAAAACAGAATTGTCAAAAATATGTGAACCTAGTTGTTCTTTGCCCGATTTCAATGAAATTTAAATATGTTCTAGCTGATGCAGAATTATAAAAGAAAAAAATAGTTTCAAAATAGAATTGTCAAAAATGTGTCTACTTCGTTGATCTTTTCCCGATTTCAATGAAATTTAAATATGTTCTAGCTGATGCAGAATTATAAAAGAAAAAAATAGTTTCAAAACAGAATTGTCAAAAATATGTCAACTTTGATGTTCTTTGTCCGATTTCAATGAAATTTAAATATGTTCAAGCTGACGCAGAATTATAAAAGAAAAAAATAGATTCAAAACAGAATTGTCAAAAACATGTCAACTGTGTTGTTCTTTGCCCGATTTTAGTGATATTTCAATATGTTCTAGCTGACGCAGAATTATAAAAGAAAAAAATAGTTTTAAAACAGAATTGTCAAAAATATGTGAAAGTAGTTGTTCTTTGCCCGATTTCAATGAAATTTAAATATGTTCTAGCTGATGCAGAATTATAAAAGAAAAAAATAGTTTCAAAACAGAATTGTCAAAAATATGTCAACTTCGTTGTTCTTTGACCGTTTTCTATGAAATTTAAATATGTTCTAGCTGACGCAGAATTATAAGAGAAAAAAATAGTTTCAAAACAGAATTGTCAAAAATATGTCAACATAGTTGTTCTTTGCCCGATTTCAATGAAATTTAAATATGTTCTAGTTGGCGCAGAATTATAAAAGAAAAAAATAGTTTCAAAACAGAATTGTCAAAAATATGTCAACCTAGTTGTTCTTTTACCGATTTCGATGAAATTTAAATATGTTCTAGCTGACGCAGAATTATAAAAGAAAAAAACAATTTCAAAACAAAATTGTCAAAAATATGTCAATTTAGTTGTTCTTTGCCCGACTTCAATGAAATTTAAATATGTTCCAGCTGACGCAGAATTATAAAAGAAACAAATAGTTTCAAAACAGAATTGTTAAAAATATGTCAACCTAGTTGTTCTTTGCCCGATTTCAATGAAATTTAAATATGTTCTAGCTGATGCAGAATTATAAAAGAAAAAAAATAGTTTTAAAATAGAATTGTCAAAAATATGTCAACTTTGTTGTTCTTTGACCGATTTCAATAAAATTTAAATACGTTCTAGCTGATGCAGAATTATAAAAGAAAAAAACAATTTCAAAACAAAATTGTCAAAAATATGTCAACCTAGTTGTTCTTTGCCCGATTTCAATGAAATTTAAATATGTTCTAGCTGATGCAGAATTATAAAAGAAAAAAATAGTTTCAAAATAGAATTGTCAAAAATGTGTCTACTTCGTTGATCTTTGCCCGATTTCAATGAAATTTAAATATGTTCAAGCTCACGCAGAATTATAAAAGAAAAAAATAGATTCAAAACAGAATTGTCAAAAATATGTCAACTGTGTTGTTCTTTGCCCGATTTTAATGAAATTTCAATATGTTCTAGCTGACGCAGAATTATAAAAGAAAAAAATAGTTTCAAAACAGAATTGTCAAAAATATGTGAAAGTAGTTGTTCTTTGCCCGATTTCAATGAAATTTAAATATGTTCTAGCTGATGCAGAATTATAAAAGAAAAAAATAGTTTCAAAACAGAATTGTCAAAAATATGTCAACTTCGTTGTTCTTTGACCGATTTCTATGAAATTTAAATATGTTCTAGCTGACGCAGAATTATAAAAGAAAAAAATAGTTTCAAAACAGAATTGTCAAAAATATGTCAACATAGTTGTTCTTTGCCCGATTTCAATGAAATTTAAATATGTTCTAGTTGGCGCAGAATTATAAAAGAAAAAAATAGTTTCAAAACAGAATTGTCAAAAATATGTCAACCTAGTTGTTCTTTTACCGATTTCGATGAAATTTAAATATGTTCTAGCTGACGCAGAATTATAAAAGAAAAAAACAGTTTCAAAACAAAATTGTCAAAAATATGTCAACCTAGTTGTTCTTTGCCCGACTTCAATGAAATTTAAATATGTTCTAGCTGACGCAGAATTATAAAAGAAACAAATAGTTTCAAAACAGAATTGTCAAAAATATGTCAACCTAGTTGTTCTTTGCCCGATTTCAATGAAATTTAAATATGTTCTAGCTGATGCAGAATTATAAAAGACAAAAATAGATTCAAAATAGAATTGTCAAAAATATGTCAACTTCGTTCTTTTTTGCCCGATTTCGATGAAATTTAAATATGTCCTAGCTGACGCAGAATTAGAAAAGAAAAAAATAATTTCAAAACAGAATTGTCAAAAATATGTGAACCTAGTTGTTCTTTGTCCGATTTCAATGAAATTTAAATATGTTCAAGCTGACGCAGAATTATAAAAGAAAAAAATATATTCAAAACAGAATTGTCAAAAATATGTCAACTGTGTTGTTCTTTGACCGATTTTAATGAAATTTCAATATGTTCTAGCTGACGCAGAATTATAAAAGAAAAAAATAGTTTCAAAACAGAATTCTCAAAAATATGTCAACATAGTTGTTCTTTGCCCGATTTCAATGAAATTTAAATATGTTCTAGCTGATGCAGAATTATAAAACAAAAAAATAGTATTAAAATAGAATTGTCAAAATATGTCAACTTTGTTGTTCTTTGACCGATTTTGATGAAATTTAAATATATTCTTGCTGATGCAGAATTATAAAAGAAAAAAATAGTTTTAAAATAGAATTGTCAAAAATATGTCAACATAGTTGTTCTTTGCCCGATTTCAATGAAATTTAAATATGTTCTAGCTGATGCAGAATTATAAAAGAAAAAAATAGTTTTAAAATAGAATTGTCAAAAATATGTCAACTTTGTTCTTCTTTGACCGATTTCGATGAAATTTAAATATGTTCTAGCTGACGCAGAATTATAAAAGAAAAAAATAATTTCAAAACAGAATTGTCAAACATATGTGAACCTAGTTGTTCTTTGGACGATTTCAATGAAATTTAAATATGTTCTAGCTGATGCAGAATTATAAAAGAAAAAAATAGTTTCAAAATAGAATTGTCAAAAATGTGTCTACTTCGTTGATCTTTGACCGATTTTGATGAAATTTAAATATATTCTAGCTGATGCAGAATTATAAAAGAAAAAAATAGTTTTAAAATAGAATTGTCAAAAATATGTCAACATAGTTGTTCTTTGCCCGATTTCAATGAAATTTAAATATGTTCTAGCTGATGCAGAATTATAAAAGAAAAAAATAGTTTTAAAATAGAATTGTCAAAAATATGTCAACTTTGTTCTTCTTTGACCGATTTCGATGAAATTTAAATATGTTCTAGCAGACGCAGAATTATAAAAGAAAAAAATAATTTCAAAACAGAATTGTCAAAAATGTGTCTACTTCGTTGATCTTTTCCCGATTTCAATGAAATTTAAATATGTTCTAGCTGATGCAGAATTATAAAAGAAAAAAATAGTTTCAAAACAGAATTGTCAAAAATATGTCAACTTTGATGTTCTTTGTCCGATTTCAATGAAATTTAAATATGTTCAAGCTGACGCAGAATTATAAAAGAAAAAAATAGATTCAAAACAGAATTGTCAAAAACATGTCAACTGTGTTGTTCTTTGCCCGATTTTAGTGATATTTCAATATGTTCTAGCTGACGCAGAATTATAAAAGAAAAAAATAGTTTCAAAACAGAATTGTCAAAAATATGTGAAAGTAGTTGTTCTTTGCCCGATTTCAATGAAATTTAAATATGTTCTAGCTGATGCAGAATTATAAAAGAAAAAAATAGTTTCAAAACAGAATTGTCAAAAATATGTCAACTTCGTTGTTCTTTGACCGTTTTCTATGAAATTTAAATATGTTCTAGCTGACGCAGAATTATAAAAGAAAAAAATAGTTTCAAAACAGAATTGTCAAAAATATGTCAACATAGTTGTTCTTTGCCCGATTTCAATGAAATTTAAATATGTTCTAGTTGGCGCAGAATTATAAAAGAAAAAAATAGTTTCAAAACAGAATTGTCAAAAATATGTCAACCTAGTTGTTCTTTTACCGATTTCGATGAAATTTAAATATGTTCTAGCTGACGCAGAATTATAAAAGAAAAAAACAATTTCAAAACAAAATTGTCAAAAATATGTCAACCTAGTTGTTCTTTGCCCGACTTCAATGAAATTTAAATATGTTCCAGCTGACGCAGAATTATAAAAGAAACAAATAGTTTCAAAACAGAATTGTTAAAAATATGTCAACCTAGTTGTTCTTTGCCCGATTTCAATGAAATTTAAATATGTTCTAGCTGATGCAGAATTATAAAAGAAAAAAAATAGTTTTAAAATAGAATTGTCAAAAATATGTCAACTTTGTTGTTCTTTGACCGATTTCAATAAAATTTAAATACGTTCTAGCTGATGCAAAATTATAAAAGAAAAAAACAATTTCAAAACAAAATTGTCAAAAATATGTCAACCTAGTTGTTCTTTGCCCGATTTCAATGAAATTTAAATATGTTCTAGCTGATGCAGAATTATAAAAGAAAAAAATAGTTTCAAAATAGAATTGTCAAAAATGTGTCTACTTCGTTGATCTTTGCCCGATTTCAATGAAATTTAAATATGTTCAAGCTGACGCAGAATTATAAAAGAAAAAAATAGATTCAAAACAGAATTGTCAAAAATATGTCAACTGTGTTGTTCTTTGCCCGATTTTAATGAAATTTCAATATGTTCTAGCTGACGCAGAATTATAAAAGAAAAAAATAGTTTCAAAACAGAATTGTCAAAAATATGTGAAAGTAGTTGTTCTTTGCCCGATTTCAATGAAATTTAAATATGTTCTAGCTGATGCAGAATTATAAAAGAAAAAAATAGTTTCAAAACAGAATTGTCAAAAATATGTCAACTTCGTTGTTCTTTGACCGATTTCTATGAAATTTAAATATGTTCTAGCTGACGCAGAATTATAAAAGAAAAAAATAGTTTCAAAACAGAATTGTCAAAAATATGTCAACATAGTTGTTCTTTGCCCGATTTCAATGAAATTTAAATATGTTCTAGTTGGCGCAGAATTATAAAAGAAAAAAATAGTTTCAAAACAGAATTGTCAAAAATATGTCAACCTAGTTGTTCTTTTACCGATTTCGATGAAATTTAAATATGTTCTAGCTGACGCAGAATTATAAAAGAAAAAAACAATTTCAAAACAAAATTGTCAAAAATATGTCAACCTAGTTGTTCTTTGCCCGACTTCAATGAAATTTAAATATGTTCCAGCTGACGCAGAATTATAAAAGAAACAAATAGTTTCAAAACAGAATTGTTAAAAATATGTCAACCTAGTTGTTCTTTGCCCAATTTCAATGAAATTTAAATATGTTCTAGCTGATGCAGAATTATAAAAGAAAAAAAAATAGTTTTAAAATAGAATTGTCAAAAATATGTCAACTTTGTTGTTCTTTGACCGATTTCAATAAAATTTAAATATGTTCTAGCTGACGCAGAATTATAAAAGAAAAAAACAGTTTCAAAACAAAATTGTCAAAAATATGTCAACCTAGTTGTTCTTTGCCCGACTTCAATGAAATTTAAATATGTTCTAGCTGACGCAGAATTATAAAAGAAACAAATAGTTTCAAAACAGAATTGTCAAAAATATGTCAACCTAGTTGTTCTTTGCCCGATTTCAATGAAATTTAAATATGTTCTAGCTGATGCAGAATTATAAAAGACAAAAATAGATTCAAAATAGAATTGTCAAAAATATGTCAACTTCGTTGTTTTTTGCCCGATTTCGATGAAATTTAAATATGTCCTAGCTGACGCAGAATTAGAAAAGAAAAAAATAATTTCAAAACAGAATTGTCAAAAATATGTGAACCTAGTTGTTCTTTGTCCGATTTCAATGAAATTTAAATATGTTCAAGCTGACGCAGAATTATAAAAGAAAAAAATATATTCAAAACAGAATTGTCAAAAATATGTCAACTGTGTTGTTCTTTGCCCGATTTTAATGAAATTTCAATATGTTCTAGCTGACGCAGAATTATAAAAGAAAAAAATAGTTTCAAAACAGAATTCTCAAAAATATGTCAACATAGTTGTTCTTTGCCCGATTTCAATGAAATTTAAATATGTTCTAGCTGATGCAGAATTATAAAACAAAAAAATAGTATTAAAATAGAATTGTCAAAATATGTCAACTTTGTTGTTCTTTGACCGATTTTGATGAAATTTAAATATATTCTAGCTGATGCAGAATTATAAAAGAAAAAAATAGTTTTAAAATAGAATTGTCAAAAATATGTCAACATAGTTGTTCTTTGCCCGATTTCAATGAAATTTAAATATGTTCTAGCTGATGCAGAATTATAAAAGAAAAAAATAGTTTTAAAATAGAATTGTCAAAAATATGTCAACTTTGTTCTTCTTTGACCGATTTCGATGAAATTTAAATATGTTCTAGCTGACGCAGAATTATAAAAGAAAAAAATAATTTCAAAACAGAATTGTCAAACATATGTGAACCTAGTTGTTCTTTGGACGATTTCAATGAAATTTAAATAATTTCTAGCCGATGCAGAATTATAAAAGAAAAAAATAGTTTCAAAACAGAATTGTCAAAAATATGTCAACTTTGTTGTTCTTTGTCCGATTTCAATGAAATTTAAATATGTTCAAGCTGACGCACAATTATAAAAGAAAAAAAATAGATTCAAAACAGAATTGTCAAAAATATGTCAACTGTGTTGTTCTTTGCCCGATTTTAATGAAATTTCAATATGTTCTAGCTGACGCAGAATTATAAAAGAAAAAAATAGTTTCAAAACAGAATTGTCAAAAATATGTGAAAGTAGTTGTTCTTTGCCCGATTTCAATGAAATTTAAATATGTTCTAGCTGATGCAGAATTATAAAAGAAGAAAATAGTTTTAAAATAGAATTGTCAAAATATGTCAACTTTGTTGTTCTTTGACCGATTTCGATGAAATTTAAATATATTCTAGCTGACGCAGAATTATAAAAGAAAAAAATAGTTTCAAAACAGAATTGTCAAAAATATGTCAACTTTGTTGTTCTTTGTCCGATTTCAATGAAATTTAAATATGTTCAAGCTGACGCAGAATTATAAAAGAAAAAAAAATAGATTCAAAACAGAATTGTCAAAAATATGTCAACTGTGTTGTTCTTTGCCCGATTTTAATGAAATTTCAATATGTTCTAGCTGATGCAGAATTATAAAAGAAGAAAATAGTTTTAAAATAGAATTGTCAAAATATGTCCACTTTGTTGTTCTTTGACCGATTTCGATGAAATTTAAATATATTCTAGCTGACGCAGAATTATAAAAGAAAAAAATAGTTTCAAAACAGAATTGTCAAAAATATGTGAAAGTAGTTGTTCTTTGCCCGATTTCAATGAAATTTAAATATGTTCTAGCTGATGCAGAATTATAAAAGAAAAAAATAGTTTCAAAACAGAATTGTCAAAAATATGTCAACTTCGTTGTTCTTTGACCGATTTCTATGAAATTTAAATATGTTCTAGCTGACGCAGAATTATAAAAGAAAAATATAGTTTCAAAACAGAATTGTCAAAAATATGTCAACTTTGTTGTTCTTTGTCCGATTTCAATGAAATTTAAATATGTTCAAGCTGACGCAGAATTATAAAAGAAAAAAAATAGATTCAAAACAGAATTGTCAAAAATATGTCAACTGTGTTGTTCTTTGCCCGATTTTAATGAAATTTCAATATGTTCTAGCTGATGCAGAATTATAAAAGAAGAAAATAGTTTTAAAATAGAATTGTCAAAATATGTCCACTTTGTTGTTCTTTGACCGATTTCGATGAAATTTAAATATATTCTAGCTGACGCAGAATTATAAAAGAAAAAAATAGTTTCAAAACAGAATTGTCAAAAATATGTGAAAGTAGTTGTTCTTTGCCCGATTTCAATGAAATTTAAATATGTTCTAGCTGATGCAGAATTATAAAAGAAAAAAATAGTTTCAAAACAGAATTGTCAAAAATATGTCAACTTCGTTGTTCTTTGACCGATTTCTATGAAATTTAAATATGTTCTAGCTGACGCAGAATTATAAAAGAAAAAAATAGTTTCAAAACAGAATTGTCAAAAATATGTCAACATAGTTGTTCTTTGCCCGATTTCAATGAAATTTAAATATGTTCTAGTTGGCGCAGAATTATAAAAGAATAAAATAGTTTCAAAACAGAATTGTCAAAAATATGTCAACCTAGTTGTTCTTTTACCGATTTCGATTAAATTTAAATATGTTCTAGCTGACGCAGAATTATAAAAGAAAAAAATAGTTTTAAAATAGAATTGTCAAAAATATGTCAACTCTTTTGTTCTTTGCCCGATTTTAATGAAATTTCAATATGTTCTAGCTGACGCAGAATTATAAAAGAAAAAAATAGTTTCAAAACAGAATTGTCAAAAATATGTCAACATAGTTGTTCTTTGCCCGATTTCAATGAAATTTAAATATGTTCTAGCTGATGCAGAATTATAAAACAAAAAAATAGTTTTAAAATAGAATTGTCAAAATATGTCAACTTTGTTGTTTTTTGACCGATTTCGATGAAATTTAAATATATTCTAGCTGATGCAGAATTATAAAAGAAAAAAATAGTTTTAAAATAGAATTGTCAAAAATATGTCAACATAGTTGTTCCTTGCCCGATTTCAATGAAATTTAAATATGTTCTAGCTGATGCAGAATTATAAAAGAAAAAAATAGTTTTAAAATAGAATTGTCCAAAATATGTCAACTTTGTTGTTCTTTGACCGATTTCGATGAAATTTAAATATGTTCTAGCTGACGCAGAATTATAAAAGAAAAAAAAAATTTCAAAACAGAATTGTCAAAAATATGTGAACCTAGTTGTTCTTTGCCCGATTTCAATGAAATTTAAATATGTTCTAGCCGATGCAGAATTATAAAAGAAAAAAATAGTTTCAAAACAGAATTGTCAAAAATATGTCAACTTTGTTCTTCTTTGTCCGATTTCAATGAAATTTAAATATGTTCAAGCTGACGCACAATTATAAAAGAAAAAAAATAGATTCAAAACAGAATTGTCAAAAATATGTCAACTGTGTTGTTCTTTGCCCGATTTTAATGAAATTTCAATATGTTCTAGCTGACGCAGAATTATAAAAGAAAAAAATAGTTTCAAAACAGAATTCTCAAAAATATGTGAAAGTAGTTGTTCTTTGCCCGATTTCAATGAAATTTAAATATGTTCTAGCTGATGCAGAATTATAAAAGAAGAAAATAGTTTTAAAATAGAATTGTCAAAAATATGTCAACTTTGTTGTTCTTTGACCGATTTCGATGAAATTTAAATATGTTCTAGCTGACGCAGAATTATAAAAGAAAAAAATAATTTCAAAACAGAATTGTCAAAAATATGTGAACCTAGTTGTTCTTTGCCCGATTTCAATGAAATTTAAATATGTTCTAGCTGATGCAGAATTATAAAAGAAGCAAATAGTTTTAAAATAGAATTGTCAAAATATGTCAACTTTGTTGTTCTTTGACCGATTTCGATGAAATTTAAATATATTCTAGCTGACGCAGAATTATAAAAGAAAAAAATAATTTCAAAACAGAATTGTCAAAAATATGTGAACCTAGTTGTTCTTTGCCCGATTTCAATGAAATTTAAATATGTTCTAGCTGATGCAGAATTATAAAAGAAACAAAAATAATTTCAAAATAGAATTGTCAAAAATGTGTCTACTTCGTTGTTTTTTGCCCGATTTCAATGAAATTTAAATATGTTCTAGCTGATGCAGAATTATAAAAGAAAAAAATAGTTTCAAAACAGAATTGTCAAAAATATGTCAACTTTGTTGTTCTTTGTCCGATTTCAATGAAATTTAAATATGTTCAAGCTGACGCAGAATTATAAAAGAAAAAAAATAGATTCAAAACAGAATTGTCAAAAATATGTCAACTGTGTTGTTCTTTGCCCGATTTTAATGAAATTTCAATATGTTCTAGCTGATGCAGAATTATAAAAGAAAAAAATAGTTTCAAAACAGAATTGTCAAAAATATGTCAACTTCGTTGTTCTTTGACCGATTTCTATGAAATTTAAATATGTTCTAGCTGACGCAGAATTATAAAAGAAAAAAATAGTTTTAAAATAGAATTGTCAAAAATATGTCAACATAGTTGTTCTTTGCCCGATTTCAATGAAATTTAAATATGTTCTAGTTGGCGCAGAATTATAAAAGAATAAAATAGTTTCAAAACAGAATTGTCAAAAATATGTCAACCTAGTTGTTCTTTTACCGATTTCGATGAAATTTAAATATGTTCTAGCTGACGCAGAATTATAAAAGAAGAAAATAGTTTTAAAATAGAATTGTCAAAAATATGTCAACTTTGTTGTTCTTTGACCGATTTCGATGAAATTTAAATATGTTCTAGCTGACGCAGAATTATAAAAGAAAAAAATAATTTCAAAACAGAATTGTCAAAAATATGTGAACCTAGTTGTTCTTTGCCCGATTTCAATGAAATTTAAATATGTTCTAGCTGATGCAGAATTATAAAAGAAGCAAATAGTTTTAAAATAGAATTGTCAAAATATGTCAACTTTGTTGTTCTTTGACCGATTTCGATGAAATTTAAATATATTCTAGCTGACGCAGAATTATAAAAGAAAAAAATAATTTCAAAACAGAATTGTCAAAAATATGTGAACCTAGTTGTTCTTTGCCCGATTTCAATGAAATTTAAATATGTTCTAGCTGATGCAGAATTATAAAAGAAAAAAATAGTTTTAAAATAGAATTGTCAAAAATATGTCAACTGTGTTGTTCTTTGCCGATTTTAATGAAATTTCAATATGTTCTAGCTGACGCAGAATTATAAAAGAAAAAAATAGTTTCAAAACAGAATTGTCAAAAATATGTCAACATAGTTGTTCTTTGCCCGATTTCAATGAAATTTAAATATGTTCTAGTTGGCGCAGAATTATAAAAGAATAAAATAGTTTCAAAACAGAATTGTCAAAAATATGTCAACCTAGTTGTTCTTTTACCGATTTCGATTAAATTTAAATATGTTCTAGCTGACGCAGAATTATAAAAGAAAAAAATAGTTTTAAAATAGAATTGTCAAAAATATGTCAACTCTTTTGTTCTTTGCCCGATTTTAATGAAATTTCAATATGTTCTAGCTGACGCAGAATTATAAAAGAAAAAAATAGTTTCAAAACAGAATTGTCAAAAATATGTCAACATAGTTGTTCTTTGCCCGATTTCAATGAAATTTAAATATGTTCTAGCTGATGCAGAATTATAAAACAAAAAAATAGTTTTAAAATAGAATTGTCAAAATATGTCAACTTTGTTGTTTTTTGACCGATTTCGATGAAATTTAAATATATTCTAGCTGATGCAGAATTATAAAAGAAAAAAATAGTTTTAAAATAGAATTGTCAAAAATATGTCAACATAGTTGTTCCTTGCCCGATTTCAATGAAATTTAAATATGTTCTAGCTGATGCAGAATTATAAAAGAAAAAAATAGTTTTAAAATAGAATTGTCCAAAATATGTCAACTTTGTTGTTCTTTGACCGATTTCGATGAAATTTAAATATGTTCTAGCTGACGCAGAATTATAAAAGAAAAAAAAAATTTCAAAATAGAATTGTCAAAAATATGTGAACCTAGTTGTTCTTTGCCCGATTTCAATGAAATTTAAATATGTTCTAGCCGATGCAGAATTATAAAAGAAAAAAATAGTTTCAAAACAGAATTGTCAAAAATATGTCAACTTTGTTCTTCTTTGTCCGATTTCAATGAAATTTAAATATGTTCAAGCTGACGCACAATTATAAAAGAAAAAAAATAGATTCAAAACAGAATTGTCAAAAATATGTCAACTGTGTTGTTCTTTGCCCGATTTTAATGAAATTTCAATATGTTCTAGCTGACGCAGAATTATAAAAGAAAAAAATAGTTTCAAAACAGAATTCTCAAAAATATGTGAAAGTAGTTGTTCTTTGCCCGATTTCAATGAAATTTAAATATGTTCTAGCTGATGCAGAATTATAAAAGAAGAAAATAGTTTTAAAATAGAATTGTCAAAAATATGTCAACTTTGTTGTTCTTTGACCGATTTCGATGAAATTTAAATATGTTCTAGCTGACGCAGAATTATAAAAGAAAAAAATAATTTCAAAACAGAATTGTCAAAAATATGTGAACCTAGTTGTTCTTTGCCCGATTTCAATGAAATTTAAATATGTTCTAGCTGATGCAGAATTATAAAAGAAGCAAATAGTTTTAAAATAGAATTGTCAAAATATGTCAACTTTGTTGTTCTTTGACCGATTTCGATGAAATTTAAATATATTCTAGCTGACGCAGAATTATAAAAGAAAAAAATAATTTCAAAACAGAATTGTCAAAAATATGTGAACCTAGTTGTTCTTTGCCCGATTTCAATGAAATTTAAATATGTTCTAGCTGATGCAGAATTATAAAAGAAAAAAAAATAATTTCAAAATAGAATTGTCAAAAATGTGTCTACTTCGTTGTTTTTTGCCCGATTTCAATGAAATTTAAATATGTTCTAGCTGATGCAGAATTATAAAAGAAAAAAATAGTTTCAAAACAGAATTGTCAAAAATATGTCAACTTTGTTGTTCTTTGTCCGATTTCAATGAAATTTAAATATGTTCAAGCTGACGCAGAATTATAAAAGAAAAAAAATAGATTCAAAACAGAATTGTCAAAAATATGTCAACTGTGTTGTTCTTTGCCCGATTTTAATGAAATTTCAATATGTTCTAGCTGATGCAGAATTATAAAAGAAAAAAATAGTTTCAAAACAGAATTGTCAAAAATATGTCAACTTCGTTGTTCTTTGACCGATTTCTATGAAATTTAAATATGTTCTAGCTGACGCAGAATTATAAAAGAAAAAAATAGTTTCAAAACAGAATTGTCAAAAATATGTCAACATAGTTGTTCTTTGCCCGATTTCAATGAAATTTAAATATGTTCTAGTTGGCGCAGAATTATAAAAGAATAAAATAGTTTCAAAACAGAATTGTCAAAAATATGTCAACCTAGTTGTTCTTTTACCGATTTCGATGAAATTTAAATATGTTCTAGCTGACGCAGAATTATAAAAGAAGAAAATAGTTTTAAAATAGAATTGTCAAAAATATGTCAACTTTGTTGTTCTTTGACCGATTTCGATGAAATTTAAATATGTTCTAGCTGACGCAGAATTATAAAAGAAAAAAATAATTTCAAAACAGAATTGTCAAAAATATGTGAACCTAGTTGTTCTTTGCCCGATTTCAATGAAATTTAAATATGTTCTAGCTGATGCAGAATTATAAAAGAAGCAAATAGTTTTAAAATAGAATTGTCAAAATATGTCAACTTTGTTGTTCTTTGACCGATTTCGATGAAATTTAAATATATTCTAGCTGACGCAGAATTATAAAAGAAAAAAATAATTTCAAAACAGAATTGTCAAAAATATGTGAACCTAGTTGTTCTTTGCCCGATTTCAATGAAATTTAAATATGTTCTAGCTGATGCAGAATTATAAAAGAAAAAAATAGTTTTAAAATAGAATTGTCAAAAATATGTCAACTGTGTTGTTCTTTGCCGATTTTAATGAAATTTCAATATGTTCTAGCTGACGCAGAATTATAAAAGAAAAAAATAGTTTCAAAACAGAATTGTCAAAAATATGTCAACATAGTTGTTCTTTGCCCGATTTCAATGAAATTTAAATATGTTCTAGCTGATGCAGAATTATAAAACAAAAAAATAGTTTTAAAATAGAATTGTCAAAATATGTCAACTTTGTTGTTCTTTGACCGATTTCGATGAAATTTAAATATATTCTAGCTGATGCAGAATTATAAAAGAAAAAAAATAGTTTTAAAATAGAATTGTCAAAAATATGTCAACATAGTTGTTCTTTGCCCGATTTCAATGAAATTTCAATATGTTCAAGCTGACGCACAATTATAAAAGAAAAAAAATAGATTCAAAACAGAATTGTCAAAAATATGTCAACTGTGTTGTTCTTTGCCCGATTTTAATGAAATTTCAATATGTTCTAGCTGACGCAGAATTATAAAAGAAAAAAATAGTTTCAAAACAGAATTGTCAAAAATATGTGAAAGTAGTTGTTCTTTGCCCGATTTCAATGAAATTTAAATATGTTCTAGCTGATGCAGAATTATAAAAGAAGAAAATAGTTTTAAAATAGAATTGTCAAAATATGTCAACTTTGTTGCTCTTTGACCGATTTCGATGAAATTTAAATATATTCTAGCTGACGCAGAATTATAAAAGAAAAAAATAGTTTCAAAACAGAATTGTCAAAAATATGTGAAAGTAGTTGTTCTTTGCCCGATTTCAATGAAATTTAAATATGTTCTAGCTGATGCAGAATTATAAAAGAAGAAAATAGTTTTAAAATAGAATTGTCAAAATATGTCAACTTTGTTGCTCTTTGACCGATTTCGATGAAATTTAAATATATTCTAGCTGACGCAGAATTATAAAAGAAAAAAATAATTTCAAAACAGAATTGTCAAAAATATGTGAACCTAGTTGTTCTCTGCCCGATTTCAATGAAATTTAAATATGTTCTAGCTGATGCAGAATTATAAAAGAAAAAAAAATAGTTTCAAAATAGAATTGTCAAAAATGTGTCTACTTCGTTGTTCTTTGCCCGATTTCAATGAAATTTAAATATATTCTAGCTGACGCAGAATTATAAAAGAAAAAAATAGTTTCAAAACAGAATTGTCAAAAATATGTGAAAGTAGTTGTTCTTTGCCCGATTTCAATGAAATTTAAATATGTTCTAGCTGATGCAGAATTATAAAAGAAAAAAATAGTTTCAAAACAGAATTGTCAAAAATATGTCAACTTCGTTGTTCTTTGACCGATTTCTATGAAATTTAAATATGTTCTAGCTGACGCAGAATTATAAAAGAAAAAAATAGTTTTAAAATAGAATTGTCAAAATATGTCCACTTTGTTGTTCTTTGACCGATTTCGATGAAATTTAAATATATTCTAGTTGACGCAGAATTATAAAAGAAAAAAATAGTTTCAAAACAGAATTGTCAAAAATATGTGAAAGTAGTTGTTCTTTGCCCGATTTCAATGAAATTTAAATATGTTCTAGCTGATGCAGAATTATAAAAGAAAAAAATAGTTTCAAAACAGAATTGTCAAAAATATGTCAACTTCGTTGTTCTTTGACCGATTTCTATGAAATTTAAATATGTTCTAGCTGACGCAGAATTATAAAAGAAAAAAATAGTTTCAAAACAGAATTGTCAAAAATATGTCAACATAGTTGTTCTTTGCCCGATTTCAATGA
This sequence comes from Philhelius pedissequus, assembly GCA_910595825.1. Lineage (NCBI taxonomy): Eukaryota > Metazoa > Arthropoda > Insecta > Diptera > Syrphidae > Philhelius > Philhelius pedissequus. The sequence continues at coordinate 105,716,576 of OU343160.1, forward strand.
AATTTAAATATGTTCTAGTTGGCGCAGAATTATAAAAGAATAAAATAGTTTCAAAACAGAATTGTCAAAAATATGTCAACCTAGTTGTTCTTTGAACGATTTCAATGAAATTTAAATATGTTCTAGCTGATGCAGAATTATAAAAGAAAAAAATAGTTTTAAAATAGTATTGTCAAAAATATGTCAACTTCGTTGTTCTTTGCCCGATTTCAATGAAATTTAAATATGTTCTAGCTGACGCAGAATTATAAAAGAAACTTTTAGATTCAAAACAGAATTGTCAAAAATATGTCAACTGTGTTGTTCTTTGCCCGATTTTAATGAAATTTCAATATGTTCCAGCTGACGCAGAATTATAAAAGAAAAAAATAGTTTCAAAACAGAATTGTCAAAAATATGTCAACATAGTTGTTCTTTGCCCGATTTCAATGAAATTTAAATATGTTCTAGTTGGCGCAGAATTATAAAAGAATAAAATAGTTTCAAAACAGAATTGTCAGTAATATGTCAACCTAGTTGTTCTTTTACCGATTTCGATGAAATTTAAATATGTTCTAGCTGACGCAGAATTATAAAAGAAAAAAATAGTTTCAAAACAGAATTGTCAAAAATATGTCAACCTAGTTGTTCTTTGCCCGATTTCAATAAAATTTAAATATGTTCTAGCTGACGCAGAATTATAAAAGAAACAAATAGTTTCAAAAGAGAATTGTCAAAAATATGTCAACCTAGTTGTTCTTTGGACGATTTCAATGAAATTTAAATATGTTCTAGCTGATGCAGAATTATAAAAGAAAAAAAATAGATTCAAAATAGAATTGTCAAAAATATGTCAACTTCGTTGTTCTTTGCCCGATTTCAATGAAATTTAAATATGTTCTAGCTGATGCAGAATTATAAAAGAAAAAAATAGTTTTAAAATAGTATTGTCAAAAATATGTCAACTTCGTTGTTCTTTGCCCGATTTCAATGAAATTTAAATATGTTCTAGCTGACGCAGAATTATAAAAGAAAAAAAAATAGTTTCAAAATAGAATTGTCAAAAATGTGTCTACTTCGTTGTTCTTTGCCCGATTTCAATGAAATTTAAATATGTTGTAGCTGATGCAGAATTATAAAAGAAAAAAATAGTTTCAAAACAGAATTGTCAAAAATATGTCAACTTTGTTGTTCTTTGTCCGATTTCAATGAAATTTAAATATGTTCAAGCTGACGCAGAATTATAAAAGAAAATTTTAGATTCAAAACAGAATTGTCAAAAATATGTCAACTGTGTTGTTCTTTGCCCGAATTTAATGAAATTTCAATATGTTCTAGCTGACGCAGAATTATAAAAGAAAAAAATAGTTTCAAAACAGAATTGTCAAAAATATGTCAACTTCGTTGTTCTTTGACCGATTTCTATGAAATTTAAATATGTTCTAGCTGACGCAGAATTATAAAAGAAAAAAATAGTTTCAAAACAGAATTGTCAAAAATATGTCAACATAGTTGTTCTTTGCCCGATTTCAATGAAAATTAAATAAGTTCTAGTTGGCGCAGAATTATAAAAGAATAAAATAGTTTCAAAACAGAATTGTCAAAAATATGTCAACCTAGTTGTTCTTTTACCGATTTTGATGAAATTTAAATATGTTCTAGATGACGCAGAATTATAAAAGAAAAAAATAATTTCAAAACAGAATTGTCAAAAATATGTGAACCTAGTTGTTCTTTGCCCGATTTCAATGAAATTTAAATATGTTCTAGCTGACGCAGAATAATAAAAGAAAAAAATAGTTTCAAAACAGAATTGTCAAAAATATGTCAACCTAGTTGTTCTTTGCCCGATTTCAATAAAATTTAAAAATGTTCTAGCTGATGCAGAATTATAAAAGAAAAAAATATTTTCAAAACAGAATTGTCAAAAATATGTCAACTTTGTTGTTCTTTGTCCGATTTCAATGAAATTTAAATATGTTCAAGCTGACGCAGAATTATAAAAGAAAAAAATAGATTCAAAACAGAATTGTCAAAAATATGTCAACTGTGTTGTTCTTTGCCCGATTTTAATGAAATTTCAATATGTTCTAGCTGACGCAGAATTATAAAAGAAAAAAATAGTTTCAAAACAGAATTGTCAAAACTATGTCAACTTCGTTGTTCTTTGACCGATTTCTATGAAATTTAAATATGTTCTAGCTGACGCAGAATTATAAAAGAAAAAAATAGCTTCAAAACAGAATTGTCAAAAATATGTCAACCTAGTTGTTCTTTTACCGATTTCGATGAAATTTAAATATGTTCTAGCTGACGCGGAATAATAAAAGAAAAAAATAGATTCAAAACAGAATTGTTAAAAATATGTCAACTGTGTTGTTCTTTGCCCGATTTTAATGAAATTTCAATATGTTCTAGCTGACGCAGAATTATAAAAGAAAAAAACAATTTCAAAACAGAATTGTCAAAAATATGTCAACCTAGTTGTTCTTTGAACGATTTCAATGAAATTTAAATATGTTCAAGCTGATGCAGAATTATAAAAGAAAAAAATAGTTTTAAAATAGAATTGTCAAAAATATGTCAACTTTGTTGTTCTTTGACCGATTTCGATGAAATTTAAATATGTTCTAGCTGACGCAGAATTATATAAGAAAAAAATAATTTCAAAACAGAATTGTCAAAAATATGTGAACCTTGTTGTTCTTTGCCCGATTTCAATGAAATTTAAATATGTTCTAGCTGATGCAGAATTATAAAAGAAAAAAAATAGTTTCAAAATAGAATTGTCAAAAATGTGTCTACTTCGTTGTTCTATGCCCGATTTCAATGAAATTTAAATATGTTCTAGTTGGCGCAGAATTATAAAAGGAAAAAATAGTTTCAAAACAGAATTGTGAAAAATATGTCAACCTAGTTGTTCTTTGCCCGATTTCAATAAAATTTAAATATGTTCTAGCTGACGCAGAATTATAAAAGAAACAAATAGTTTCAAAACAGAATTGTCAAAAATATGTCAACCTAGTTGTTCTTTGCCCGATTTCAATGAAATTTAAATATGTTCTAGCTGATGCAGAATTATAAAAGAAAAAAATAGTTTTAAAATAGAATTGTCAAAAATATGTCAACTTTGTTGTTCTTTGACCGATTTCAATGAAATTTAAATATGTTCTAGCTGACGGAGAATTATAAAAGAAAAAATTGTTTCAAAACAGAATTGTCAAAAATATGTCAACCTAGTTGTTCTTTGCCCGATTTCAATAAAATTTAAATATGTTCTAGCTGACGCAGAATTATAAAAGAAACAAATAGTTTCAAAACAGAATTGTCAAAAATATGTCAACCTAGTTGTTCTTTGCCCGATTTCAATGAAATTTAAATATGTTCTAGCTGATGCAGAATTATAAAAGAAAAAAAATAGTTTTAAAATAGAATTGTCAAAAATATGTCAACTTTGTTGTTCTTTGACCGATTTCAATTAAATTTAAATATGTTCTAGCTGACGGAGAATTATAAAAGAAAAAATTGTTTCAAAACAGAATTGTCAAAAATATGTCAACCTAGTTGTTTTTTACCGATTTCGGTGAAATTTAAATATGTTCTAGCTGACGCAGAATTATAAAAGAAAAAAATAGTTTCAAAACAGAATTGTCAAAAATGTGTCAACCTAGTTGTTCTTTGCCCGATTTCAATAAAATTTAAATATGTTCTAGCTGACGCAGAATTATAAAAGAAAAAAAACAGTTTCAAAATTGTCAAAAATATGTCAACCTAGTTGTTCTTTGCCTGACTTCAATGAAATTTAAATATGTTCTAGCTGACGCAGAATTATAAAAGAAACAAATAGTTTCAAAACAGAATTGTCAAAAATATGTCAACCTAGTTGTTCTTTGCCCGATTTCAATGAAATTTAAATATGTTCTAGCTGATGCAGAATTATAAAAGAAAAAAATAGTTTTAAAATAGAATTGTCAAAAATATGTCAACTTTGTTGTTCTTTGACCGATTTCGATGAAATTTAAATATGTAAGAAAAAAACAATTTCAAAACAAAATTGTCAAAAATATGTCAACCTAGTTGTTCTTTGCCCGACTTCAATGAAATTTAAATATGTTCTAGCTGACGCAGAATTATAAAAGAAACCAATAGTTTCAAAACAGAATTGTCAAAAATATGTCAACCTAGTTGTTCTTTGCCCGATTTCAATGAAATTTAAATATGTTCTAGCTGATGCAGAATTATAAAAGAAAAAAATAGTTTTAAAATAGAATTGTCAAAAATATGTCAACTTTGTTGTTCTTTGACCGATTTCGATGAAATTTAAATATGTTCTAGCTGACGCAGAATTATAAAAGAAAAAAATAGTTTCAAAACAGAATTGTCAAAAATATGTCAACCTAGTTGTTCTTTGCCCGATTTCAATAAAATTTAAATATGTTCTAGCTGACGCAGAATTATAAAAGAAAAAAACAGTTTCAAAACAAAATTGTCAAAAATATGTCAACCTAGTTGTTCTTTGCCCGACTTCAATGAAATTTAAATATGTTCTAGCTGACGCAGAATTATAAAAGAAACAAATAGTTTCAAAACAGAATTGTCAAAAATATGTCAACCTAGTTGTTCTTTGCCCGATTTCAATGAAATTTAAATATGTTCTAGCTGATGCAGAATTATAAAAGAAAAAAATAGTTTTAAAATAGAATTGTCAAAAATATGTCAACTTTGTTGTTCTTTGACCGATTTCGATGAAATTTAAATATGTTCTAGCTGACGCAGAATTATAAAAGAAAAAAATAGTTTCAAAACAGAATTGTCAAAAATATGTCAACCTAGTTGTTCTTTGCCCAATTTCAATGAAATTTAAATATGTTCTAGCTGATGCAGTATTATAAAAGAAAAAAATAGTTTTAAAATAGAATTGTCAAAAATATGTCAACTTTGTTGTTCTTTGACCGATTTCGATGAAATTTAAATATGTTCTAGCTGACGCAGAATTTTAAAAGAAAAAAATAATTTCAAAACAGAATTGTCAAAAATATGTGAACCTAGTTGTTCTTTGCCCGATTTCAATGAAATTTAAATATGTTCTAGCTGATGCAGAATTATACAAGAAAAAAAATAGTTTCAAAATAGAATTGTCAAAAATGTGTCAACTTTGTTGTTCTTTGTCCGATTTCAATGAAATTTAAATATGTTCAAGCTGACGCAGAATTATAAAAGAAAAAAATAGATTCAAAACAGAATTGTCAAAAATATGTCAACTGTGTTGTTCTTTGCCCGATTTTAATGAAAATTCAATATGTTCAAGCTGACGCAGAAATATAAAAGAAAAAATAGTTTCAAAACAGAATTGTCAAAAATATGTGAAAGTTGTTGTTCTTTGCCCGATTTCAATGAAATTTAAATATGTTCTAGCTGACGCAGAATTATAAAAGAAAAAAATAGATTCAAAACAGAATTGTCAAAAATATGTCAACTGTGTTGTTCCTTGCCCGATTTTAATGAAAATTCAATACATATGTTCAAGCTGACGCAGAAATATAAAAGAAAAAAATAGTTTCAAAACAAAATTGTCAAAAATATGTCAACCTAGTTGTTCTTTGCCCGATTTCAATGAAATTTAAACATGTTCTAGCTGATGCAGAATTATAAAAGAAAAAAAAATAGTTTCAAAATAGAATTGTCAAAAATGTGTCTACTTCGTTGTTCTTTGCCCATTTCAATGAAATTTAAATATGTTCTAGCTGATGCAGAATTATAAGAGAAAACAATAGTTTCAAAACAGAATTGTCAAACATATGTCAACTTCGTTGTTCTTTGACCGATTTCAATGAAATTTAAATATGTTCTAGCTGACGCAGAATAATAAAAGAAAAAAATAATTTCAAAACAGAATTGTCAAAAATATGTCAACCTAGTTGTTCTTTTACCGATTTCGATGAAATTTAAATATGTTCCAGCTGACGCAGAATTATAAAAGAAAAAAATAGTTTCAAAACAGAATTGTCAAAAATATGTCAACCTAGTTGTTCTTTGCCCGATTTCAATGAAATTTAAATATGTTCTAGCTGATGCAGAATTATAAAAGAAAAAAATAGTTTCAAAACAGAATTGTCAAAAATATGTCAACTTTGTTGTTCTTTGGCCGATTTCGATGAAATTTAAATATGTTCTAGCTGACGCAGAATTATAAAAGAAAAAAATAGTTTCAAAACAGAATTGTCAAAAATATGTCAACCTAGTTGTTCTTTGCCCGATTTCAATAAAATTTAAATATGTTATAGCTGATGCAGAATTATAAAAGAAAAAAATAGTTTCAAAACAGAATTGTCAAAAATATGTCAACTTTGTTGTTCCTTGACCGATATCGATGAAATTTAAATATGTTATAGCTGACGCAGAATTATAAAAAAAAAAATAGTTTCAAAACAGAATTGTCAAAAATATGTCAACCTAGTTGTTCTTTGACCGATTTCAATGAAATTTAAATATGTTCTAGCTGATGCAGAATTATAAAAGAAAACAAATAGTTTCAAAATAGAATTGTCAAAAATGTGTCTACTTCGTTGTTCTTTGCCCGATTTCAATGAAATTTAAATATGTTCTAGCTGATGCAGAATTATAAAAGAAAAAAATAGTTTCAAAACAGAATTGTCAAAAATATGTCAACTTTGTTGTTCTTTGTCCGATTTCAATGAAATTTAAATATGTTCTAGCTGATGCAGAATTATAAAAGAAAAAAAATAGTTTCAAAATAGAATTGTCAAAAATGTGTCTACTTCGTTGTTCTTTGCCCGATTTCAATGAAATTTAAATATGTTCTAGCTGATGCAGAATTATAAAAGAAAAAAATAGTTTCAAAACAGAATTGTCAAAAATATGTCAACTTTGTTGTTCTTTGTCCGATGTCAATGAAATTTAAATATGTTCAAGCTGACGCAGAATTATAAAAGAAAAAAATAGATTCAAAACAGAATTGTTAAATATATGTCAACTGTGTTGTTCTTTCCCCGATTTTAATGAAATTTCAATATGTTCTAGCTGACGCAGAATTATAAAAGAAACAAATAGTTTCAAAACAGAATTGTCAAAAATATGTCAACTGTGTTGTTCTTTGCCCGATTTTAATGAAAATTCAATATGTTCAAGCTGACGCAGAAATATAAAAGAAAAAAATAGTTTCAAAACAGAATTGTCAAAAATATGTCAACTCAGTTGTCCTTTGCCCGATTTCAATAAAATTTAAATATGTTCTAGCTGACGCAGAATTATAAAAGAAAAAAACAGTTTCAAAACAAAATTGTCAAAAATATGTCAACCTAGTTGTTCTTTGCCCGACTTCAATGAAATTTAAATATGTTCTAGCTGACGCAGAATTATAAAAGAAAAAAATAGTTTCAAAACAGAAATGTCAAAAATATGTCAACTTCGTTGTTCTTTGACCGATTTCTATGAAATTTAAATATGTTCTAGCGGACGCAGAATTATAAAAGAAAAAAATAGTTTAAAAACAGAATTGTCAAAAATATGTCAACTTTGTTGTTCTTTGACCGATTTCGATGAAATTTAAATATGTTCTAGCTGACGCAGAATTATAAAAGAAAAAAATAATTTCAAAACAGAATTGTCAAAAATATGTGAACCTAGTTGTTCTTTGCCCGATTTCAATTATAAAAGAAAAAAATAGTTTCAAAACAAAATTGTCAAAAATATGTCAACCTAGTTGTTCTTTGCCCGACTTCAATGAAATTTAAATATGTTCTAGCTGACACAGAATTATAAAAGAAAAAAATAGTTTCAAAACAGAATTGTCAAAAATATGTCAACGTAGTTGTTCTTTGTCCGATTTCAATGAAATTTAAATATGTTATAGCTGATGCAGAATTATAAAAGAAAAAAAATAGTTTCAAAATAGAATTGTCAAAAATATGTCAACCTAGTTGTTCTTTGCCCGATTTCAATGAAATTTAAATATGTTCTAGCTGATGCAGAATTATAAAAGAAAAAAATAGTTTCAAAACAGAATTGTCAAAAATATGTCAACTTTGTTGTTCTTTGACCGATTTCGATGAAATTTAAATATGTTCTAGCTGACGCAGAATTATAAAAAAAAAAATAGTTTCAAAACAGAATTGTCAAAAATATGTCAACCTAGTTGTTCTTTGACCGATTTCAATGAAATTTAAATATGTTCAATTATAAAAGAAAAAAATAGTTTCAAAACAAAATTGTCAAAAATATGTCAACCTAGTTGTTCTTTGTCCGACTTCAATGAAATTTAGATATGTTCTAGCTGACACAGAATTATAAAAGAAAAAAATAGTTTCAAAACAGAATTGTCAAAAATATGTCAACCTAGTTGTTCTTTGTCCGATTTCAATGAAATTTAAATATGTTATAGCTGATGCAGAATTATAAAAGAAAAAAAATAGTTTCAAAATAGAATTGTCAAAAATGTGTCTACTTCGTTGTTCTTTGCCCGATTTCAATGAAATTTAAATATGTTCTAGCTGATGCAGAATTATAAAAGAAAAAATAGTTTCAAAACAGAATTGTCAAAAATATGTCAACTTTGTTGTTCTTTGTCCGATTTCAATGAAATTTAAATATGTTCAAGCTGACGCAGAATTATAAAAGAAAAAAATAGATTCAAAACAGAATTGTCAAATATATGCCAACTGTGTTGTTCTTTCCCCGATTTTAATGAAATTTCAATATGTTCTAGCTGACGCAGAATTATAAAAGAAAAAAATAGTTTCAAAACAGAATTGTCAAAAATATGTGAAAGTAGTTGTTCTTTGCCCGATTTCAATGAAATTTAAATATGTTGTAGTTGGCGCAGAATTATAAAAGAAAAAAATAGTTTCAAAACAGAATTGTCAAAAATATGTCAACCTAGTTGTTCTTTTACAGATTTCGATGAAATTTAAATATGTTCTAGCTGACGCAGAATTATAAAAGAAAAAAATAGTTTCAAAACAGAATTGTCAAAAATATGTCAACCTAGTTGTTCTTTGCCCGATTTCAATGAAATTTAAATATGTATAAAAGAAAAAAATAGTTTCAAAACAGAATTGGCAAAAATATGTCAACATAGTTGTTCTCTGCCCGATTTCGATGAAATTTAAATATGTTCTAGCTGACGCAGAATTATAAAAGAAAAAAATAGTTTCAAAACAGAATTGTCAAAAATATGTCAACCTAGTTGTTCTTTGCCCTATTTCAATAAAATTTAAATATGTTCTAGCTGACGCAGAATTATAAAAGAAAAAAATAGTTTCAAAACAAAATTGTCAAAAATATGTCAACCTAGTTGTTCTTTGCCCGATTTCAATGAAATTTAAATATGTTCTAGCTGATGCAGAATTATAAAAGAAAAAAATAGTTTCAAAAAAGAATTGTCAAAAATATGTCAACTTCGTTGTTCTTTGACCGATTTCAATGATATTTAAGTATGTTCTAGCTGACGCAGAATTATAAAAGAAAAAAATAGTTTTAAAACAGAATTGTCAAAAATATGTCAACCTAGTTGTTCTTTGCCCGATTTCAATGAAATTTAAATATGTTCTAGCTGATGCAGAATTATAAAAGAAAAAATAGTTTCAAAACAGAATTGTCAAAAATATGTCAACTTTGTTGTTCTTTGTCCGATTTCAATGAAATTTAAATATGTTCAAGCTGACGCAGAATTATAAAAGAAAAAAATAGATTCAAAACAGAATTGTCAAATATATGCCAACTGTGTTGTTCTTTCCCCGATTTTAATGAAATTTCAATATGTTCTAGCTGACGCAGAATTATAAAAGAAAAAAATAGTTTCAAAACAGAATTGTCAAAAATATGTGAAAGTAGTTGTTCTTTGCCCGATTTCAATGAAATTTAAATATGTTGTAGTTGGCGCAGAATTATAAAAGAAAAAAATAGTTTCAAAACAGAATTGTCAAAAATATGTCAACCTAGTTGTTCTTTTACAGATTTCGATGAAATTTAAATATGTTCTAGCTGACGCAGAATTATAAAAGAAAAAAATAGTTTCAAAACAGAATTGGCAAAAATATGTCAACATAGTTGTTCTCTGCCCGATTTCGATGAAATTTAAATATGTTCTAGCTGACGCAGAATTATAAAAGAAAAAAATAGTTTCAAAACAGAATTGTCAAAAATATGTCAACCTAGTTGTTCTTTGCCCTATTTCAATAAAATTTAAATATGTTCTAGCTGACGCAGAATTATAAAAGAAAAAAATAGTTTCAAAACAAAATTGTCAAAAATATGTCAACCTAGTTGTTCTTTGCCCGATTTCAATGAAATTTAAATATGTTCTAGCTGATGCAGAATTATAAAAGAAAAAAATAGTTTCAAAAAAGAATTGTCAAAAATATGTCAACTTCGTTGTTCTTTGACCGATTTCAATGATATTTAAGTATGTTCTAGCTGACGCAGAATTATAAAAGAAAAAAATAGTTTCAAAACAAAATTGTCAAAAATATGTCAACCTAGTTGTTCTTTGCCCGATTTCAATGAAATTTAAATATGTTCTAGCTGATGCAGAATTATAAAAGAAAAAAATAGTTTCAAAACAGAATTGTCAAAAATATGTCAACTTTGTTGTTCTTTGACCGATTTCGATGAAATTTAAATATGTTCTAGCTGACGGAGTATTATAAAAGAAAAAAATAGTTTCAAAACAGAATTGTCAAAAATATGTCAACCTAGTTGTTCTTTGCCCGTTTTCAATGAAATTTAAATATGTTCTAGCTGATGCAGAATTATAAAAGAAAAAAATAGTTTCAAAACAGAATTGTCAAAAATATGTCAACTTCGTTGTTCTTTGACCGATTTCTATGAAATTTAAATATGTTCTAGCTGACGCAGAATTATAAAAGAAAAAAATAGTTTTAAAACAGAATTGTCAAAAATGTGTCAACCTAGTTGTTCTTTGCCCGATTTCAATGAAATTTAAATAAGTTCTAGCTGATGCAGAATTATAAAAGAAAAAAATAGATTCAAAATAGAATTGTCAAAAATATGTCAACTTCGTTGTTCTTTGACCGATTTCTATGAAATTTAAATATTTTCTAGCTGACGCAGAATTATAAAAGAAAAAAATAGTTTCAAAACAGAATTGTCAAAAATATGTCAACCTAGTTGTTCTTTGCCCGATTTCAATGAAATTTAAATATGTTCTAGCTGATGCAGAGATATAAAAGAAAAAAATAGTTTCTAAACAGAATTGTCAAAAATATGTCAACTTCGTTGTTCTTTGACCGATTTCTATGAAATTTAAATATGTTCTAGCCGACGCAGAATTATAAAAGAAAAAAATAGTTTCAAAACAGAATTGTCAAAAATATGTCAACCTAGTTGTTCTTTATCCGATTTCAATGAAATTTAAATATGTTCTAGCTGATGCAGAAATATAAAAGAAAAAAATAGTTTCAAAACAGAATTGTCAAAAATATGTCAACTTCGTTGTTCTTTGACCGATTTCAATGAAATTTAAGTATGTTCTAGCTGACGCAGAATTATAAAAGAAAAAAATAGTTTCAAAACAAAATTGTCAAAAATATGTCAACCTAGTTGTTCTTTGCCCGACTTCAATGAAATTTAAATATGTTCTAGCTGACGCAGAATTATAAAAGAAAAAAATAGATTCAAAACAGAATTGTCAAATATATGTCAACTGTGTTGTTCTTTCCCCGATTTTAATGAAATTTCAATATGTTCTAGCTGACGCAGAATTATAAAAGAAACAAATAGTTTCAAAACAGAATTGTCAAAAATATGTCAACTGTGTTGTTCTTTGCCCGATTTTAATGAAAATTGAATATGTTCAAGCTGACGCAGAAATATAAAAGAAAAAAATAGTTTCAAAACAGAATTGTCAAAAATATGTCAACTTAGTTGTTCTTTGTCCGATTTCAATGAAATTTAAATATGTTATAGCTGATGCAGAATTATAAAAGAAAAAAAATAGTTTCAAAATAGAATTGTCAAAAATGTGTCTACTTCGTTGTTCTTTGCCCGATTTCAATGAAATTTAAATATGTTCTAGCTGATGCAGAATTATAAAAGAAAAAAATAGTTTCAAAACAGAATTGTCAAAAATATGTCAACTTTGTTGTTCTTTGTCCGATTTCAATGAAATTTAAATATGTTCAAGCTGACGCAGAATTATAAAAGAAAAAAATAGATTCAAAACAGAATTGTCAAATATATGCCAACTGTGTTGTTCTTTCCCCGATTTTAATGAAATTTCAATATGTTCTAGCTGACGCAGAATTATAAAAGAAAAAAATAGTTTCAAAACAGAATTGTCAAAAATATGTGAAAGTAGTTGTTCTTTGCCCGATTTCAATGAAATTTAAATATGTTCTAGCTGATGCAGAATTATAAAAGAAAAAAATAGTTTCAAAACAGAATTGTCAAAAATATGTCAACTTCGTTGTTCTTTGACCGATTTCTATGAAATTTAAATATGTTCTAGCTGACGCAGAATTATAAAAGAAAAAAATACTTTCAAAACAGAATTGTCAAAAATATGTCAACATAGTTGTTCTTTGCCCGATTTCAATGAAATTTAAATATGTTGTAGTTGGCGCAGAATTATAAAAGAAAAAAATAGTTTCAAAACAGCATTGTCAAAAATATGTCAACTTCGTTATTCTTTGACAATTTTCGATGAAATTTAAATATGTTCTAGTTGACGCAGAATTATAAAAGAAAAAAATAGTTTCAAAACAGAATTGTCAAAAATATGTCAACCTAGTTGTTCTTTGCCCGATTTCAATTAAATTTAAATATGTTCTAGCTGATGCAGAATTATAAAAGAAAAAAATAGATTCAAAATAGAATAGTCAAAAATATGTCAACTTCGTTGTTCTTTTACCGATTTCGATGAAATTTAAATATTTTCTAGCTGACGCAGAATTATAAAAGAAAAAAATAGTTTCAAAACAGAATTGTCAAAAATATGTCAACCTAGTTGTTCTTTGCCCGATTTCAATGAAATTTAAATATGTTCTAGCTGATGCAGAGATATAAAAGAAAAAAATAGTTTCAAAACAGAATTGTCAAAAATATGTCAACTTCGTTGTTCTTTGACCGATTTCTATGAAATTTAAATATGTTCTAGCTGACGCAGAATTATAAAAGAAAAAAATAGTTTCAAAAGAGAATTGTCAAAAATATGTCAACCTAGTTGTTCTTTGCCCGATTTCAATGAAATTTAAATATGTTCTAGCTGATGCAGAGATATAAAAGAAAAAAATTGTTTCTAAACAGAATTGTCAAAAATATGTCAACTTCGTTGTTCTTTGACCGATTTCTATGAAATTTAAATATGTTCTAGCCGACGCAGAATTATAAAAGAAAAAAATAGTTTCAAAACAGAATTGTCAAAAATATGTCAACCTAGTTGTTCTTTATCCGATTTCAATGAAATTTAAATATGTTCTAGCTGATGCAGAAATATAAAAGAAAAAAATAGTTTCAAAACAGAATTGTCAAAAATATGTCAACTTCGTTGTTCTTTGACCGATTTCAATGAAATTTAAGTATGTTCTAGCTGACGCAGAATTATAAAAGAAAAAAATAGTTTCAAAACAAAATTGTCAAAAATATGTCAACCTAGTTGTTCTTTGCCCGACTTCAATGAAATTTAAATATGTTCTAGCTGACGCAGAATTATAAAAGAAAAAAATAGATTCAAAACAGAATTGTCAAATATATGTCAACTGTGTTGTTCTTTCCCCGATTTTAATGAAATTTCAATATGTTCTAGCTGACGCAGAATTATAAAAGAAACAAATAGTTTCAAAACAGAATTGTCAAAAATATGTCAACTGTGTTGTTCTTTGCCCGATTTTAATGAAAATTGAATATGTTCAAGCTGACGCAGAAATATAAAAGAAAAAAAAATAGTTTCAAAACAGAATTGTCAAAAATATGTCAACTTAGTTGTTCTTTGTCCGATTTCAATGAAATTTAAATATGTTATAGCTGATGCAGAATTATAAAAGAAAAAAAATAGTTTCAAAATAGAATTGTCAAAAATGTGTCTACTTCGTTGTTCTTTGCCCGATTTCAATGAAATTTAAATATGTTCTAGCTGATGCAGAATTATAAAAGAAAAAAATAGTTTCAAAACAGAATTGTCAAAAATATGTCAACTTTGTTGTTCTTTGTCCAATTTCAATGAAATTTAAATATGTTCAAGCTGACGCAGAATTATAAAAGAAAAAAATAGATTCAAAACAGAATTGTCAAATATATGCCAACTGTGTTGTTCTTTCCCCGATTTTAATGAAATTTCAATATGTTCTAGCTGACGCAGAATTATAAAAGAAAAAAATAGTTTCAAAACAGAATTGTCAAAAATATGTGAAAGTAGTTGTTCTTTGCCCGATTTCAATGAAATTTAAATATGTTCTAGCTGATGCAGAATTATAAAAGAAAAAAATAGTTTCAAAACAGAATTGTCAAAAATATGTCAACTTCGTTGTTCTTTGACCGATTTCTATGAAATTTAAATATGTTCTAGATGACGCAGAATTATAAAAGAAAAAAATACTTTCAAAACAGAATTGTCAAAAATATGTCAACATAGTTGTTCTTTGCCCGATTTCAATGAAATTTAAATATGTTGTAGTTGGCGCAGAATTATAAAAGAAAAAAATAGTTTCAAAACAGCATTGTCAAAAATATGTCAACTTCGTTATTCTTTGACAATTTTCGATGAAATTTAAATATGTTCTAGTTGACGCAGAATTATAAAAGAAAAAAATAGTTTCAAAACAGAATTGTCAAAAATATGTCAACCTAGTTGTTCTTTGCCCGATTTCAATAAAATTTAAATATGTTCTAGCTGACGCAGAATTATAAAAGAAAAAAATAGTTTCAAAACAGAATTGTCAAAAATATGTCAACCTAGTTGTTCTTTGCCCGATTTCAATGAAATTTAAATATGTATAAAAGAAAAAAATAGTTTCAAAACAGAATTGGCAAAAATATGTCAACATAGTTGTTCTTTGCCCGATTTCAATGAAATTTAAATATGTTCTAGCTGATGCAGAATTATAAAAGAAAAAAATAGATTCAAAATAGAATAGTCAAAAATATGTCAAATTCGTTGTTCTTTTACCGATTTCGATGAAATTTAAATATTTTCTAGCTGACGCAGAATTATAAAAGAAAAAAATAGTTTCAAAACAGAATTGTCAAAAATATGTCAACCTAGTTGTTCTTTGCCCGATTTCAATGAAATTTAAATATGTTCTAGCTGATGCAGAATTATAAAAGAAAAAAATAGATTCAAAATAGAATAGTCAAAAATATGTCAACTTCGTTGTTCTTTTACCGATTTCGATGAAATTTAAATATTTTCTAGCTGACGCAGAATTATAAAAGAAAAAAATAGTTTCAAAACAGAATTGTCAAAAATATGTCAACCTAGTTGTTTTTTGAACGATTTCTATGAAATTTAAATATGTTCTAGCTGATGCAGAATTATAAAAGAAAAAAATAGATTCAAAATAGAATTGTCAAAAATATGTCAACTTCGTTGTTCTTTTACCGATTTCGATGAAATTTAAATATTTTCTAGCTGACGCAGAATTATAAAAGAAAAATATTGTTTAAAAACAGAATTGTCAAAAATATGTCAACCTAGTTGTTCTTTGCCCGACTTCAATGAAATTTAAATATGTTCTAGCTGACACAGAATTATAAAAGAAGAAAATAGTTTCAAAAAAGAATTGTCAAAAATATGTCAACTTTGTTGTTCTTTGGCCGATTTCGATGAAATTTAAATATGTTCTAGCTGACGCAGAATTATAAAAGAAAAAAATAGTTTCAAAACAGAATTGTCAAAAATATGTCAACCTAGTTGTTCTTTGCCCGATTTCAATGAAATTTAAATATGTTCTAGCTAATGCAGAATTATAAAAGAAAAAAATAGTTTCAAAACAGAATTGTCAAAAATATGTCAACTTCGTTGTTCTTTGACCGATTTCTATGAAATTAAAATATGTTCTAGCTGACGCAGAATTATAAAAGAAAAAAATAGTTTCAAAACAGAATTGTCAAAAATATGTCAACCTAGTTGTTCTTTGCCCGACTTCAATGAAATTTAAATATGTTCTAGCTGACACAGAATTATAAAAGAAAAAAATAGTTTCAAAACAGAATTGTCAAAAATATGTCAACCTAGTTGTTCTTTGCCCGATTTCAATGAAATTTAAATATGTTCTAGCTGATGCAGTATTATAAAAGAAAAAAATAGTTTTAAAACAGAATTGTCAAAAATATGTCAACTTTGTTGTTCTTTGACCGATTTCGATGAAATTTAAATATGTTCTAGCTGACGGAGAATTATAAAAGAAAAAAATAGTTTCAAAACAGAATTGTCAAAAATATGTCAACCTAGTTGTTCTTTGACCGATTTCTATGAAATTAAAATATGTTCTAGCTGACGCAGAATTATAAAAGAAAAAAATAGTTTCAAAACAGAATTGTCAAAAATATGTCAACCTAGTTGTTCTTTGCCCGACTTCAATGAAATTTAAATATGTTCTAGCTGACACAGAATTATAAAAGAAAAAAATAGTTTCAAAACAGAATTGTCAAAAATATGTCAACCTAGTTGTTCTTTGCCCGATTTCAATGAAATTTAAATATGTTCTAGGTGATGCAGAATTATAAAAGAAAAAAATAGTTTCAAAACAGAATTGTCAAAAATATGTCAACTTCGTTGTTCTTTGACCCATTTCTATGAAATTTAAATATATTCTAGCTGACGCAGAATTATAAAAGAAAAAAATAGTTTCAAAACAGAATTGTCAAAAATATGTCAACCTAGTTGTTCTTTTACCGATTTCGATGAAATTTAAATATGTTCTAGCTGACGCAGAATTATAAAAGAAAAAAATAGTTTCAAAACAGAATTGTCAAAAATATGTCAACCTAGTTGTTCTTTGCCCTATTTCAATAAAATTTAAATATGTTCTAGCTGATGCAGAATTATAAAAGAAAAAAATAGTTTCAAAACAAAATTGTCAAAAATATGTCAACCTAGTTGTTCTTTGACCGATTTCTATGAAATTTAAATATGTTCTAGCTGACGCAGAATTATAAAAGAAAAAAATAGTTTCAAAACAGAATTGTCAAAAATATGTCAACCTAGTTGTTCTTTGAACGATTTCAATGAAATTTAAATATGTTCTAGCTGATGCAGAATTTATAAAAGAAAAAAATAGATTCAAAATAGAATTGTCAAAAATATGTCAACTTCGTTGTTCTTTTACCGATTTCGATGAAATTTTAATATTTTCTAGCTGACGCAGAATTATAAAAGAAAAATATTGTTTCAAAACAGAATTGTCAAAAATATGTCAACCTAGTTGTTCTTTATCCGATTTCAATGAAATTTAAATATGTTCTAGCTGATGCAGAAATATAAAAGAAAAAAATAGTTTCAAAACAAAATTGTCAAAAATATGTCAACCTAGTTGTTCTTTGCCCGACTTCAATGAAATTTAAATATGTTCTAGCTGACACAGAATTATAAAAGAAAAAAATAGTTTCAAAACAGAATTGTCAAAAATATGTCAACCTAGTTGTTCTTTGCCCGATTTCAATGAAATTTAAATATGTTCTAGCTGATGCAGAATTATAAAAGAAAAAAATAGTTTTAAAACAGAATTGTCAAAAATATGTCAACTTTGTTGTTCTTTGACCGATTTCGATGAAATTTAAATATGTTCTAGCTGACGGAAAATTATAAAAGAAAAAAATAGTTTCAAAACAGAATTGTCAAAAATATGTCAACCTAGTTGTTCTTTGCCCGATTTCAATGAAATTTAAATATGTTCTAGCTGGTGCAGAATTATAAAAGAAAAAAATAGTTTCAAAACAGAATTGTCAAAAATATGTCAACCTAGTTGTTCTTTGCCCGATTTCAATGAAATTTAAATATGTTCTAGCTGATGCAGAATTATAAAAGAAAAATATTGTTTCAAAACAGAATTGTCAAATATATGTCAACTTCGTTGTTCTTTGACCGATTTCAATGAAATTTAAGTATGTTCTAGCTGACGCAGAATTATAAAAGAAAAAAATAGTTTCAAAACAAAATTGTCAAAAATATGTCAACCTAGTTGTTCTTTGCCCGACTTCAATGAAATTTAAATATGTTCTAGCTGACACAGAATTATAAAAGAAAAAAATTGTTTCAAAACAGAATTGTCAAAAATATGTAAACCTAGTTGTTCTTTGCCCGATTTCAATGAAATTTAAATATGTTCTAGCTGATGCAGAATTATAAAAGAAAAATATAGTTTCAATACAGAATTGTTAAAAATATGTCAACTTTGTTGTTCTTTGACCGATTTCGATGAAATTTAAATATGTTCTAGCTGACGGAGAATTATAAAAGAAAAAAATAGTTTCAAAACAGAATTGTCAAAAGTATGTCAACCTAGTTGTTCTTTGACCGATTTCTATGAAATTTAAATATGTTCTAGCTGACGCAGAATTATAAAAGAAAAAAATAGTTTCAAAACAGAATTGTCAAAAATATGTCAACCTAGTTGTTCTTTGCCCGATTTCAATGAAATTTAAATATGTTCTAGCTGATGCAGAATTATAAAAGAAAAAAATAGTTTCAAATCAGAATTGTCAAAAATATGACAACTTCGTTGTTCTTTGACCGATTTCTATGAAATTTAAATATGTTCTAGCTGACGCAGAATTATAAAAGAAAAAAATAGTTTCAAAACAGAATTGGCAAAAATATGTCAACATAGTTGTTCTTTGCCCGATTTCAATGAAATTTAAATATGTTCTAGTTGGCGCAGAATTGTAAAAGAAAAAAATAGTTTCAAAACAGAATTGTCAAAAATATGTCAACCTAGTTGTTCTTTGCCCGATTTCAATGAAATTTAAATATGTTCTAGCTGATGCAGAATTATAAAAGAAAAAAATAGTTTCAAAACTGAATTGTCAAAAATATGTCAACTTTGTTGTTCTTTGACCGATTTCGATGAAATTTAAATATGTTCTAGCTGACGGAGAATTATAAAAGAAAAAAATAGTTTCAAAACAGAATTGTCAAAAATATGTCAACCTAGTTGTTCTTTGCCCGATTTCAATGAAATTTAAATATGTTCTAGTTGACGCAGAATTATAAAAGAAAAAAATAGTTTCAAAACCAAATTGTCAAAAATATGTCAACCTAGTTGTTCTTTGACCGATTTCTATGAAATTTAAATATGTTCTAGCTGACGCAGAATTATAAAAGAAAAAAATAGTTTCAAAACAGAATTGTGAAAAATATGTCAACCTAGTTGTTCTTTGAACGATTTCAATGAAATTTAAATATGTTCTAGCTGACGCAGAATTATAAAAGAAAAAAATAGTTTTAAAACAAAATTGTCAAAAATATGTCAACCTAGTTGTTCTTTGCCCGATTTCAATGAAATTTAAATATGTTCTAGCTGATGCAGAATTATAAAAGAAAAAAATAGTTTCAAAACAGAATTGTCAAAAATATGTCAACTTCGTTGTTCTTTGACCGATTTCAATGAAATTTAAGTATGTTCTAGCTGACGCAGAATTATAAAAGAAAAAAATAGTTTCAAAACAAAATTGTCAAAAATATGTCAACCTAGTTGTTCTTTGCCCGACTTCAATGAAATTTAAATATGTTCTAGCTGACACAGAATTATAAAAGAAAAAAATTGTTTCAAAACAGAATTGTCAAAAATATGTCAACCTAGTTGTTCTTTGCCCGATTTCAATGAAATTTAAATATGTTCTAGCTGATGCAGAATTATAAAAGAAAAAAATAGTTTCAAAACAGAATTGTCAAAAATATGTCAACTTTGTTGTTCTTTGACCGACTTCGATGAAATTTAAATATGTTCTAGCTGACTGAGAATTATAAAAGAAAAAAATAGTTTCAAAACAGAATTGTCAAAAATATGTCAACCTAGTTGTTCTTTGACCGATTTCTATGAAATTTTAATATGTTCTAGCTGACGCAGAATTATAAAAGAAAAAAATAGTTTCAAAACAAAATTGTCAAAAATATGTCAACCTAGTTGTTCTTTGACCGATTTCTATGAAATTTAAATATGTTCTAGCTGACGCAGAATTATAAAAGAAAAAAATAGTTTCAAAACAGAATTGTCAAAAATATGTCAACCTAGTTGTTCCTTGCCCGACTTCAATGAAATTTAAATATGTTCTAGCTGACACAGAATTATAAAAGAAAAAAATAGTTTCAAAAAAGAATTGTCAAAAATATGTCAACTTCGTTGTTCTTTGACCGATTTCAATGAAATTTAAGTATGTTCTAGCTGACGCAGAATTATAAAAGAAAAAAATAGTTTCAAAACAAAATTGTCAAAAATATGTCAACCTAGTTGTTCTTTGACCGATTTCTATGAAATTTAAATATGTTCTAGCTGACGCAGAATTATAAGAGAAAAAAATAGTTTCAAAACAGAATTGTCAAAAATATGTCAACCTAGTTGTTCTTTGCCCGATTTCAATGAAATTTAAATATGTTCTAGCTGATGCAGAATTATAAAAGAAAAAAATAGTTTCATAACAGAATTGTCAAAAATATGACAACTTCGTTGTTCTTTGACCGATTTCTATGAAATTTAAATATGTTCTAGCTGACGCAGAATTATAAAAGAAAAAAATAGTTTCAAAACAGAATTGTCAAAAATATGTCAAACTAGTTGTTCTTTGCCCTATTTCAATAAAATTTAAATATGTTCTAGCTGACGCAGAATTATAAAAGAAAAAAATAGTTTTAAAACAAAATTGTCAAAAATATGTCAACCTAGTTGTTCTTTGCCCGATTTCAATGAAATTTAAATATGTTCTAGCTGATGCAGAATTATAAAAGAAAAAAATAGTTTCAAAAAAGAATTGTCAAAAATATGTCAACTTCGTTGTTCTTTGACCGATTTCAATGAAATTTAAGTATGTTCTAGCTGACGCAGAATTATAAAAGAAAAAAATAGTTTCAAAACTAAATTGTCAAAAATATGTCAACCTAGTTGTTCTTTGCCCGACTTCACTGAAATTTAAATATGTTCTAGCTAACACAGAATTATAAAAGAAAAAAAATAGTTTTAAAACAGAATTGTCAAAAATATGTCAACCTAGTTGTTCTTTGCCCGATTTCAATGAAATTTAAATATGTTCTAGCTGATGCAGAATTATAAAAGAAAAAAATAGTTTCAAAACAGAATTGTCAAAAATATGTCAACTTTGTTGTTCTTTGACCGATTTCGATGAAATTTAAATATGTTCTAGCTAACGGAGAATTATAAAAGAAAAAAATAGTTTCAAAACAGAATTGTCAAAAATATGTCAACTTTGCTGTTCTTTGACCGATTTCGCTGAAATTTAAATATGTTCTAGCTGACGCAGAATTATAAAAAAAAAATAGTTTCAAAACAGAATTGTCAAAAATATGTCAACTTTGCTGTTCTTTGACCGATTTCGATGAAATTTAAATATGTTCTAGCTGACGCAGAATTATAAAAAAAAATAGTTTCAAAACATAATTGTCAAAAATATGTCAACTTAGTTGTTCTTTGCCCGATTTCAATGAAATTTAAATATGTTCTAGCTGATGCAGAATTATAAAAGAAAAAAATAGTTTCAAAAGCGAATTGTCAAAAATATGTCAACTTCGTTGTTCTTTGACCGATTTTGATGAAATTTAAATGTGTTCTAGCTGCGCAGAATTATAAAAGAAAAAAAAGAGTTTCAAAACAGAATTGTCAAAAATATGTCAGCTTTGTTCTTCTTTGACAGATTTCAATGAAATTTAAATATGTTCTAGTTGACGCAGAATTATAAAAGAAAAAAATACATTCAGAACAGAATTGTCAAAAATATGTCAACCTAGTTGTTCTTTGCCCGATTTCAATGAAATTTAAATATGTTCTAGCTGACGCAGAATTATAAAAGAAAAAAATAGTTTCAAAACAGAATTGGCAAAAATATGTCAACCTAGTTGTTTTTTGCCCGATTTCAATGAAATTTAAATATGTTCTAGTTGACGCAGAATTATAAAAGAAAAAAACAGTTTCAAAACAGCATTGTCAAAAATATGTCAACTTCGTTGTTCTTTGACCGATTTCGATGAAATTTAAATATGTTCTAGCTGACGCAGAATTGTAAAAGAAAAAAATAGTTTCAAAACAGAATTTTCAAAAATATGTCAACCTAGTTGTTCTTTGCCCGATTTCAATGAAATTTAAATATGTTCTAGTTGACGCAGAATTATAAAAGAAAAAAATAGTTTCAAATCAGAATTGTCAAAAATATGTCAAACTAGTTGTTCTTTGACGAATTTCGATGAAATTTAAATATGTTCTAGCTGATGCAGAATTATAAAAGAAAAAAATAGCTTCAAAATAGAATTGTCAAAAATATGTCACCTTCGTTGTTCTTTGCCCGATTTTAATGAAATTTCAATATGTTCTAGCTGACGCAGAATCATAAAAGAAAAAAATAGTTTCAAAACAGAATTGTCAAAAATATGTGAACCTAGTTGTTCTTTGCCCGATTTCAATGAAATTTAAATATGTTCTAGCTGACGCAGAATTATAAAAGAAAAAAATAGTTTCAGAACAGAATTGTCAAAAATATGTCAACCTAGTTGTTCTTTGCCCGATTTCAATGAAATTTAAATATGTTCTAGCTGACGCAGAATTATAAAAGAAAAAAATAGTTTCAAAATAGAATTGGCAAAAATATGTCAACCTAGTTGTTTTTTGCCCGATTTCAATGAAATTTAAATATGTTCTAGTTGACGCAGAATTATAAAAGAAAAAAACAGTTTCAAAACAGCATTGTCAAAAATATGTCAACTTCGTTGTTCTTTGACCGATTTCGATGAAATTTAAATATGTTCTAGCTGACGCAGAATTATAAAAGAAAAAAATTGTTTTAAAACAGAATTGTCAAAAATATGTCAACTTTGTTGATCCTTGACAAATTTCAATGAAATTTAAATATGTTCTAGCTGACGCAGAATTATAAAAGAAAGAAATAGTTTCAAAACAGAATTGTCAAAAATATGTCAACTTTTTTCTTCTTTGACCGATTTCAATGAAATTTAAATATGTTCTAGCTGACGCAGAATTATAAAAGAAAAAAATAGTTTTAAAACAGAATTGTCAAAAATATGTCAACTTCGTTGTTCTTTGCCCGATTTCAATGAAATTTAAATATATTCTAGCTGATGCAGAATTATAAAAAAAAATAGTTTCAAAATAGAATTGTCAAAAATATGTCAACCTCGTTGTTCTTTGCCCGATTTCAATGAAATTTCAATTTGTTCAAGCTAACGCAGAATTATAAAAGAAAAAAATATTTTCAAAACAGTATTGTCAAATATAAGTCAACTTTGTTGTTCTTTGCCCGATTTCAATGAAATTTCAATATGTTCTAGCTGACGCAGAATTATAAAAGAAGAAAATAGTTTCAAAACAGGATTGTCAAAAATATGTGAAAGTAGTTGTTCTTTGCCCGATTTCAATGAAATTTAATTATGTTCTAGCTGACGCAGAATTATAAAAGAAAAAAATTGTTTCAAAACAGAATTGTCAAAAATATGTCAACTTCGTTGTTCTTTGACCGATTTCGATGAAATTTAAATATGTTCTAGCTGCGCAGAATTATAAAAGAAAAAAAATAGTTTCAAAACAGAATTGTCAAAAATATGTCAACTTTGTTCTTCTTTGACAGATTTCAATGAAATTTAATTATGTTCTAGTTGACGCAGAATTATAAAAGAAAAAAATAGTTTCAAAACAGCATTGTCAAAAAATGTCAACTTCGTTATTTTTTGACCGATTTCGATGAAATTTAAATATGTTCTAGCTGACGCAGAATTATAAAAGAAAAAAATAGTTTCAAAACAGAATTGTCAAAAATATGTCAACCTAGTTGTTCTTTGCCCAATTTTAATGAAATTTAAATATGTTCTAGCTGACGCAGAATTATAAAAGAAAAAAATATTTTCAAAACAGAATTGGCAAAAATATGTCAGCCTAGTTGTTCTTTTCCCGATTTGAATGAAATTTAAATATGTTCTAGTTGACGCAGAATTATAAAAGAAAAAAATAGTTTCAAAACAGCATTGTCAAAAATATGTCAACTTCGTTATTCTTTGACAATTTTCGATGAAATTTAAATATGTTCTAGTTGACGCAGAATTATAAAAGAAAAAAATAGTTTCAAAACAGAATTGTCAAAAATATGTCAACCTAGTTGTTTTTTGCCCGATTTCAATGAAATTTAAATATGTTCTAGTTGACGCAGAATTATAAAAGAAAAAAATTGTTTCAAAACAGAATTGTCAAAAATATGTCAAACTAGTTGTTCTTTGACCGATTTCGATGAAATTTAAATATGTTCTAGCTGATGCAGAATTATAAAAGGAAAAATAGCTTCAAAATAGAATTGTCAAAAATATGTGACCTTCGTTGTTCTTTGCCGATTTCAATGAAATTTCAATATGTTCTAGCTGACGCAGAATTATAAAAGAAAAAAATAGTTTCAGAACAGAATTGTCAAAAAATGTCAACTGTGTTGTTCTTTGCCCGATTTTAATGAAATTTCAATATGTTATAGCTGACGTAGAATTATAAAAGAAAAAAATAGTTTCAAAACAGAATTGTCAAAAATATGTGAACCTAGTTGTTCTTTGCCCGATTTCAATGAAATTTAAATATGTTCTAGCTGACGCAGAATTATAAAAGAAAAAAATAGATTCAAAACAGAATTGTCAAAAATATGTCAACCTAGTTGTTCTTTATCCGATTTCAATGAAATTTAAATATGTTCTAGCTGATGCAGAAATATAAAAGAAAAAAATAGTTTCAAAACAGAATTGTCAAAAATATGTCAACTTCGTTGTTCTTTGACCGATTTCAATTAAATTTAAGTATGTTCTAGCTGACGCAGAATTATAAAAGAAAAAATAGTTTCAAAACTAAATTGTCAAAAATATGTCAACCTAGTTGTTCTTTGCCCGACTTCAATGAAATTTAAATATGTTCTAGCTGACACAGAATTATAAAAGAAAAAAATAGTTTCAAAACAGAATTGTCAAAAATATGTCAACCTAGTTGTTCTTTGCCCGATTTCAATGAAATTTAAATATGTTCTAGCTGATGCAGAATTATAAAAGAAAAAAATAGTTTCAAAACAGAATTGTCAAAAATATGTCAACTTTGTTGTTCTTTGACCGATTTCGATGAAATTTAAATATGTTCTAGCTGACTGAGAATTATAAAAGAAAAAAATAGTTTCAAAAAAGAATTGTCAAAAATATGTCAACTTCGTTGTTCTTTGACCGATTTCAATGAAATTTAAGTATGTTCTAGCTGACGCAGAATTATAAAAGAAAAAAATAGTTTCAAAACAAAATTGTCAAAAATATGTCAACCTAGTTGTTCTTTGACCGATTTCTATGAAATTTAAAGATGTTCTAGCTGACGCAGAATTATAAAAGAAAAAAATAGTTTCAAAACAGAATTGTCAAAAATATGTCAACCTAGTTGTTCTTTGAACGATTTCAATGAAATTTAAATATGTTCTAGCTGATGCAGAATTATAAAAGAAAAAAATAGATTCAAAATAGAATTGTCAAAAATATGTCAACTTCGTTATTCTTTTACCGATTTCAATGAAATTTAAATATGTTCTAGCTGATGCAGAATTATAAAAGAAAAAAATAGTTTCAAAACAGAATTGTCAAAAATATGTCAACTTCGTTGTTCTTTGACCGATTTCAATGAAATTTAAGTATGTTCTAGCTGACGCAGAATTATAAAAGAAAAAAATAGTTTCAAAACAAAATTGTCAAAAATATGTCAACCTAGTTGTTCTTTGACCGATTTCTATGAAATTTAAATATGTTCTAGCTGACGCAGAATTATAAAAGAAAAAAATAGTTTCAAAACAGAATTGTCAAAAATATGTCAACCTAGTTGTTCCTTGCCCGACTTCAATGAAATTTAAATATGTTCTAGCTGACACAGAATTATAAAAGAAAAAAATAGTTTCAAAACAGAATTGTCAAAAATATGTCAACCTAGTTGTTCTTTGCCCGATTTCAATGAAATTTAAATATGTTCTAGCTGATGCAGAATTATAAAAGAAAAAAATAGTTTCAAAACAGAATTGTAAAAAATATGTCAACTTTGTTGTTCTTTGACCGATTTCGATGAAATTTAAATATGTTCTAGCTGACGGAGAATTATAAAAGAAAAAAATAGTTTCAAAACAGAATTGTCAAAAATATGTCAACCTAGTTGTTCTTTGCCCGATTTCAATGAAATTTAAATATGTTCTAGCTGATGCAGAATTATAAAAGAAAAAAATAGTTTCAAAACAGAATTGTCAAAAATTTGTCAACCTAGTTGTTCTTTTACCGATTTCGATGAAATTTAAATATGTTCTAGCTGACGCAGAATTATAAAAGAAAAAAATAGTTTCAAAACAGAATTGTCAAAAATATGTCAACCTAGTTGTTCTTTGCCCTATTTCAATAAAATTTAAATATGTTCTAGCTGACGCAGAATTATAAAAGAAAAAAATAGTTTTAAAACAAAATTGTCAAAAATATGTCAACCTAGTTGTTCTTTGCCCGATTTCAATGAAATTTAAATATGTTCTAGCTGATGCAGAATTATAAAAGAAAAAAATAGTTTCAAAAAAGAATTGTCAAAAATATGTCAACTTCGTTGTTCTTTGCCCGACTTCACTGAAATTTAAATATATTCTAGCTAACACAGAATTATAAAAGAAAAAAAATAGTTTCAAAACAGAATTGTCAAAAATATGTCAACCTAGTTGTTCTTTGCCCGATTTCAATGAAATTTAAATATGTTCTAGCTGATGCAGAATTATAAAAGAAAAAAATAGTTTCAAAACAGAATTGTCAAAAATATGTCAACTTCGTTGTTCTTTGACCGATTTCGATGAAATTTAAATATGTTCTAGCTGCGCAGAATTATTAAAGGAAAAAAATAGTTTCAAAACAGAATTGTCAAAAATATGTCAACTTTGTTCTTCTTTGACAGATTTCAATGAAATTTAATTATGTTCTAGTTGACGCAGAATTATAAAAGAAAAAAATAGTTTCAAAACAGCATTGTCAAAAAATGTCAACTTCGTTATTTTTTGACCGATTTCGATGAAATCTAAATATGTTCTAGCTGACGCAGAATTAAAAAGAAAAAAATAGTTTCAAAACAGAATTGTCAAAAATATGTCAACCTAGTTGTTCTTTGCCCAATTTTAATGAAATTTAAATATGTTCTAGCTGACGCAGAATTATAAAAGAAAAAAATATTTTCAAAACAGAATTGGCAAAAATATGTCAGCCTAGTTGTTCTTTTCCCGATTTGAATGAAATTTAAATATGTTCTAGTTGACGCAGAATTATAAAAGAAAAAAATAGTTTCAAAACAGCATTGTCAAAAATATGTCAACTTCGTTATTCTTTGACAATTTTCGATGAAATTTAAATATGTTCTAGTTGACGCAGAATTATAAAAGAAAAAAATAGTTTCAAAACAGAATTGTCAAAAATATGTCAACCTAGTTGTTTTTTGCCCGATTTCAATGAAATTTAAATATGTTCTAGTTGACGCAGAATTATAAAAGAAAAAAATTGTTTCAAAACAGAATTGTCAAAAATATGTCAAACCAGTTGTTCTTTGACCGATTTCGATGAAATTTAAATATGTTCTAGCTGATGCAGAATTATAAAAGGAAAAATAGCTTCAAAATAGAATTGTCAAAAATATGTGACCTTCGTTGTTCTTTGCCGATTTCAATGAAATTTCAATATGTTCTAGCTGACGCAGAATTATAAAAGAAAAAAATAGTTTCAGAACAGAATTGTCAAAAAATGTCAACTGTGTTGTTCTTTGCCCGATTTTAATGAAATTTCAATATGTTATAGCTGACGTAGAATTATAAAAGAAAAAAATAGTTTCAAAACAGAATTGTCAAAAATATGTGAACCTAGTTGTTCTTTGCCCGATTTCAATGAAATTTAAATATGTTCTAGCTGACGCAGAATTATAAAAGAAAAAAATAGATTCAAAACAGAATTGTCAAAAATATGTCAACCTAGTTGTTCTTTATCCGATTTCAATGAAATTTAAATATGTTCTAGCTGATGCAGAAATATAAAAGAAAAAAATAGTTTCAAAACAGAATTGTCAAAAATATGTCAACTTCGTTGTTCTTTGACCGATTTCAATTAAATTTAAGTATGTTCTAGCTGACGCAGAATTATAAAAGAAAAAATAGTTTCAAAACAAAATTGTCAAAAATATGTCAACCTAGTTGTTCTTTGCCCGACTTCAATGAAATTTAAATATGTTCTAGCTGACACAGAATTATAAAAGAAAAAAATAGTTTCAAAACAGAATTGTCAAAAATATGTCAACCTAGTTGTTCTTTGCCCGATTTCAATGAAATTTAAATATGTTCTAGCTGATGCAGAATTATAAAAGAAAAAAATAGTTTCAAAACAGAATTGTCAAAAATATGTCAACTTTGTTGTTCTTTGACCGATTTCGATGAAATTTAAATATGTTCTAGCTGACTGAGAATTATAAAAGAAAAAAATAGTTTCAAAAAAGAATTGTCAAAAATATGTCAACTTCGTTGTTCTTTGACCGATTTCAATGAAATTTAAGTATGTTCTAGCTGACGCAGAATTATAAAAGAAAAAAATAGTTTCAAAACAAAATTGTCAAAAATATGTCAACCTAGTTGTTCTTTGACCGATTTCTATGAAATTTAAATATGTTCTAGCTGACGCAGAATTATAAAAGAAAAAAATAGTTTCAAAACAGAATTGTCAAAAATATGTCAACCTAGTTGTTCTTTGAACGATTTCAATGAAATTTAAATATGTTCTAGCTGATGCAGAATTATAAAAGAAAAAAATAGATTCAAAATAGAATTGTCAAAAATATGTCAACTTCGTTATTCTTTTACCGATTTCAATGAAATTTAAATATGTTCTAGCTGATGCAGAATTATAAAAGAAAAAAATAGTTTCAAAACAGAATTGTCAAAAATATGTCAACTTCGTTGTTCTTTGACCGATTTCAATGAAATTTAAGTATGTTCTAGCTGACGCAGAATTATAAAAGAAAAAAATAGTTTCAAAACAAAATTGTCAAAAATATGTCAACCTAGTTGTTCTTTGACCGATTTCTATGAAATTTAAATATGTTCTAGCTGACGCAGAATTATAAAAGAAAAAAATAATTTCAAAACAGAATTGTCAAAAATATGTCAACCTAGTTGTTCCTTGCCCGACTTCAATGAAATTTAAATATGTTCTAGCTGACACAGAATTATAAAAGAAAAAAATAGTTTCAAAACAGAATTGTCAAAAATATGTCAACCTAGTTGTTCTTTGCCCGATTTCAATGAAATTTAAATATGTTCTAGCTGATGCAGAATTATAAAAGAAAAAAATAGTTTCAAAACAGAATTGTCAAAAATATGTCAACCTAGTTGTTCTTTGACCGATTTCGATGAAATTTAAATATGTTCTAGCTGACGGAGAATTATAAAAGAAAAAAATAGTTTCAAAACAGAATTGTCAAAAATATGTCAACCTAGTTGTTCTTTGCCCGATTTCAATGAAATTTAAATATGTTCTAGCTGATGCAGAATTATAAAAGAAAAAAATAGTTTCAAAACAGAATTGTCAAAAATTTGTCAACCTAGTTGTTCTTTGCCCGACTTCACTGAAATTTAAATATATTCTAGCTAACACAGAATTATAAAAGAAAAAAAATAGTTTCAAAACAGAATTGTCAAAAATATGTCAACCTAGTTGTTCTTTGACCGATTTCGATGAAATTTAAATATGTTCTAGCTGACGGAGAATTATAAAAGAAAAAAATAGTTTCAAAACAGAATTGTCAAAAAATATGTCAACCTAGTTGTTCTTTGCCCGATTTCAATGAAATTTAAATATGTTCTTGCTGATGCAGAATTATAAAAGAAAAAAATAGTTTCAAAACAGAATTGTCAAAAATTTGTCAACCTAGTTGTTCTTTTACCGATTTCGATGAAATTTAAATATGTTCTAGCTGACGCAGAATTATAAAAGAAAAAAATAGTTTCAAAACAGAATTGTCAAAAATATGTCAACCTAGTTGTTCTTTGCCCTATTTCAATAAAATTTAAATATGTTCTAGCTGACGCAGAATTATAAAAGAAAAAAATAGTTTTAAAACAAAATTGTCAAAAATATGTCAACCTAGTTGTTCTTTGCCCGATTTCAATGAAATTTAAATATGTTCTAGCTGATGCAGAATTATAAAAGAAAAAAATAGTTTCAAAAAAGAATTGTCAAAAATATGTCAACTTCGTTGTTCTTTGCCCGACTTCACTGAAATTTAAATATGTTCTAGCTAACACAGAATTATAAAAGAAAAAAAAATAGTTTCAAAACAGAATTGTCAAAAATATGTCAACCTAGTTGTTCTTTGCCCGATTTCAATGAAATTTAAATATGTTCTAGCTGATGCAGAATTATAAAAGAAAAAAATAGTTTCAAAACAGAATTGTCAAAAATATGTCAACTTCGTTGTTCTTTGACCGATTTCTATGAAATTTTAATATGTTCTAGCTGACGCAGAATTATAAAAGAAAAAAATGGTTGCAAAACAGAATTGTCAAAAATATGTCAACCTAGTTGTTCTTTGCCCGATTTCAATGAAATTTAAATATGTTCTAGCTGATGCAGAATTATAAAAGAAAAAAATAGTTTCAAAACAGAATTGTCAAAAATATGTCAACTTTGTTGTTCTTTGACCGATTTCGATGAAATTTAAATATGTTCTAGCTGATGCAGAATTATAAAAGAAAAAAATAGTTTCAAAACAGAATTGTCAAAAATATGTCAACCTAGTTGTTCTTTTACCGATTTCGGTGAAATTTAAATATCTTCTAGCTGACGCAGAATTATAAAAGAAAAAAACAGTTTCAAAACAAAATTGTCAAAAATATGTCAACCTAGTTGTTCTTTGCCCGACTTCAATGAAATTTAAATATGTTCTAGCTGACGCAGAATTATAAAAGAAACAAATAGTTTCAAAACAGAATTGTGAAAAATATGTCAACCTAGTTGTTCTTTG
Source organism: Philhelius pedissequus (assembly GCA_910595825.1). Taxonomy (NCBI): domain Eukaryota; kingdom Metazoa; phylum Arthropoda; class Insecta; order Diptera; family Syrphidae; genus Philhelius; species Philhelius pedissequus. The sequence goes on from OU343160.1 coordinate 105,747,775, forward strand.
CCCGATTTCAATGAAATTTAAATATGTTCTAGCTGATGCAGAATTATAAAAGAAAAAAATAGTTTTAAAATAGAATTGTCAAAAATATGTCAACTTCGTTGTTCTTTGACCGATTTTGATGAAATTTAAATGTGTTCTAGCTGCGCAGAATTATAAAAGAAAAAAAAGAGTTTCAAAACAGAATTGTCAAAAATATGTCAGCTTTGTTCTTCTTTGACAGATTTCAATGAAATTTAAATATGTTCTAGTTGACGCAGAATTATAAAAGAGAAAAATACTTTCAGAACAGAATTGTCAAAAATATGTCAACCTAGTTGTTCTTTGCCCGATTTCAATGAAATTTAAATATGTTCTAGCTGACGCAGAATTATAAAAGAAAAAAATAGTTTCAAAACAGAATTGGCAAAAATATGTCAACCTAGTTGTTTTTTGCCCGATTTCAATGAAATTTAAATATGTTCTAGTTGACGCAGAATTATAAAAGAAAAAAACAGTTTCAAAACAGCATTGTCAAAAATATGTCAACTTCGTTGTTCTTTGACCGACTTCGATGAAATTTAAATATGTTCTAGCTGACGCAGAATTATAAAAGAAAAAAATAGTTTCAAAACAGAATTGTCAAAAATATGTCAACCTAGTTGTTCTTTGCCCGATTTCAATGAAATTTAAATATGTTCTAGTTGACGCAGAATTATAAAAGAACAAAATAGTTTCAAATCAGAATTGTCAAAAATATGTCAAACTAGTTGTTCTTTGACGAATTTCGATGAAATTTAAATATGTTCTAGCTGATGCAGAATTATAAAAGAAAAAAATAGCTTCAAAATAGAATTGTCAAAAATATGTCACCTTCAAATTTCAATATGTTCTAGCTGACGCAGAATTATAAAAGAAAAAAATAGTTTCAAAACAGAATTGTCAAAAATAAGTCAACTGTGTTGTTCTTTGCCCGATTTTAATGAAATTTCAATATGTTCTAGCTGACGCAGAATTATAAAAGAAAAAAATAGTTTCAAAACAGAATTGTCAAAAATATGTGAACCTAGTTGTTCCTTGCCCGATTTCAATGAAATTTAAATATGTTCTAGCTGACGCAGAATTATAAAAGAAAAAAATAGTTTGAGAACAGAATTGTCAAAAATATGTCAACCTAGTTGTTCTTTGCCCGATTTCAATGAAATTTAAATATGTTCTAGTTGACGCAGAATTATAAAAGAAAAAAACAGTTTCAAAACAGCATTGTCAAAAATATGTCAACTTCGTTGTTCTTTGACCGATTTCGATGAAATTTAAATATGATCTAGCTGACGCAGAATTATAAAAGAAAAAAATAGTTTCAAAACAGAATTGTCAAAAATATGTCAACTTTGTTGTTCCTTGACCGATTTCAATGAAATTTAAATGTGTTCTAGCTGACGCAGAATTATAAAAGAAAAAAATAGTTTCAAAACAGAATTGTCAAAAATAAGTCAACTGTGTTGTTCTTTGCCCGATTTTAATGAAATTTCAATATGTTCTAGCTGACGCAGAATTATAAAAGAAAAAAATAGTTTCAAAACAGAATTGTCAAAAATATGTGAACCTAGTTGTTCCTTGCCCGATTACAATGAAATTTAAATATGTTCTAGCTGACGCAGAATTATAAAAGAAAAAAATAGTTTCAGAACAGAATTGTCAAAAATATGTCAACCTAGTTGTTCTTTGCCCGATTTCAATGAAATTTAAATATGTTCTAGCTGATGCAGAATTATAAAAGAAAAAAATAGTTTCAAAAAAGAATTGTCAAAAATATGTCAACTTCGTTGTTCTTTGCCCGACTTCACTGAAATTTAAATATGTTCTAGCTAACACAGAATTATAAAAGAAAAAAAATTGTTTCAAAACAGAATTGTCAAAAATATGTCAACCTAGTTGTTCTTTGCCCCATTTCAATGAAATTTAAATATGTTCTAGCTGATGCAGAATTATAAAAGAAAAAAATAGTTTCAAAACAGAATTGTCAAAAATATGTCAACTTTGTTGTTCTTTGACCGATTTCGATGAAATTTAAATATGATCTAGCTAACGGAGAATTATAAAAGAAAAAAATAGTTTCAAAACAGAATTGTCAAAAATATGTCAACCTAGTTGTTCTTTGCCCGATTTCAATGAAATTTAAATATGTTCTAGCTGACGCAGAATTATAAAAGAAAAAAATAGTTTCAAAACAGAATTGGCAAAAATATGTCAACCTAGTTGTTTTTTGCCCGATTTCAATGAAATTTAAATATGTTCTAGTTGACGCAGAATTATAAATGAAAAAAACAGTTTCAAAACAGCATTGTCAAAAATGTGTCAACTTCGTTGTTCTTTGACCGATTTCGATGAAATTTAAATATGATCTAGCTGACGCAGAATTATAAAAGAAAAAAATAGTTTCAAAACAGAATTGTCAAAAATATGTCAACTTTGTTGTTCCTTGACCGATTTCAATGAAATTTAAATGTGTTCTAGCTGACGCAGAATTATAAAAGAAAAAAATAGTTTCAAAACAGAATTGTCAAAAATAAGTCAACTGTGTTGTTCTTTGCCCGATTTTAATGAAATTTCAATATGTTCTAGCTGACGCAGAATTATAAAAGAAAAAAATAGTTTCAAAACAGAATTGTCAAAAATATGTGAACCTAGTTGTTCCTTGCCCGATTTCAATGAAATTTAAATATGTTCTAGCTGACGCAGAATTATAAAAGAAAAAAATAGTTTCAGAACAGAATTGTCAAAAATATGTCAACCTAGTTGTTCTTTGCCCGATTTCAATGAAATTTAAATATGTTCTAGCTGATGCAGAATTATAAAAGAAAAAAATAGTTTCAAAAAAGAATTGTCAAAAATATGTCAACTTCGTTGTTCTTTGCCCGACTTCACTGAAATTTAAATATGTTCTAGCTAACACAGAATTATAAAAGAAAAAAAAATAGTTTCAAAACAGAATTGTCAAAAATATGTCAACCTAGTTGTTCTTTGCCCCATTTCAATGAAATTTAAATATGTTCTAGCTGATGCAGAATTATAAAAGAAAAAAATAGTTTCAAAACAGAATTGTCAAAAATATGTCAACCTAGTTGTTCTTTGCCCGATTTCAATGAAATTTAAATATGTTCTAGCTGATGCAGAATTATAAAAGAAAAAAATAGTTTCAAAACAGAATTGTCAAAAATATGTCAACTTCGTTGTTCTTTGACCGATTTCTATGAAATTTTAATATGTTCTAGCTGACGCAGAATTATAAAAGAAAAAAATGGTTGCAAAACAGAATTGTCAAAAATATGTCAACCTAGTTGTTCTTTGCCCGATTTCAATGAAATTTAAATATGTTCTAGCTGATGCAGAATTATAAAAGAAAAAAATAGTTTCAAAACAGAATTGTCAAAAATATGTCAACTTTGTTGTTCTTTGACCGATTTCGATGAAATTTAAATATGTTCTAGCTGACGCAGAATTATAAAAGAAAAAAATAGTTTCAAAACAGAATTGTCAAAAATATGTCAACATAGTTGTTCTTTGCCCGATTTCAATGAAATTTAAATATGTTCTAGCTGATGCAGAATTATAAAAGAAAAAAATAGTTTCAAAACAGAATTGTCAAAAATATGTCAACTTTGCTGTTCTCTGACCGATTTCGATGAAATTTAAATATGTTCTAGCTGACGCAGAATTATAAAAAAAAATAGTTTCAAAACAGAATTGTCAAAAATATGTCAACCTAGTTGTTCTTTGCCAAATTTCAATGAAATTTAAATATGTTCTAGCTGATGCAGAAATATAAAAGAAAAAAATAGTTTCAAAACAGAATTGTCAAAAATATGTCAACCTAGTTGTTCTTTTACCGATTTCGGTGAAATTTAAATATCTTCTAGCTGACGCAGAATTATAAAAGAAAAAAACAGTTTCAAAACAAAATTGTCAAAAATATGTCAACCTAGTTGTTCTTTGCCCGACTTCAATGAAATTTAAATATGTTCTAGCTGACGCAGAATTATAAAAGAAACAAATAGTTTCAAAACAGAATTGTCAAAAATATGTCAACCTAGTTGTTCTTTGCCCGATTTCAATGAAATTTAAATATGTTCTAGCTGATGCAGAATTATAGAAGAAAAAAATAGTTTTAAAATAGATTTGTCAAAAATATGTCAACTTCGTTGTTCTTTGACCGATTTTGATGAAATTTAAATGTGTTCTAGCTGCGCAGAATTATAAAAGAAAAAAAAGAGTTTCAAAACAGAATTGTCAAAAATATGTCAGCTTTGTTCTTCTTTGACAGATTTCAATGAAATTTAAATATGTTCTAGTTGACGCAGAATTATAAAAGAGAAAAATACTTTCAGAACAGAATTGTCAAAAATATGTCAACCTAGTTGTTCTTTGCCCGATTTCAATGAAATTTAAATATGTTCTAGCTGACGCAGAATTATAAAAGAAAAAAATAGTTTCAAAACAGAATTGGCAAAAATATGTCAACCTAGTTGTTTTTTGCCCGATTTCAATGAAATTTAAATATGTTCTAGTTGACGCAGAATTATAAAAGAAAAAAACAGTTTCAAAACAGCATTGTCAAAAATATGTCAACTTCGTTGTCAAAAATATGTCAACCTAGTTGTTCTTTGCCCGATTTCAATGAAATTTAAATATGTTCTAGCTGACGCAGAATTATAAAAGAAAAAAATAGTTTCAAAACAGAATTGTCAAAAATAAGTCAACTGTGTTGTTCTTTGCCCGATTTTAATGAAATTTCAATATGTTCTAGCTGACGCAGAATTATAAAAGAAAAAAATAGTTTCGAAACAGAATTGTCAAAAATATGTGAACCTAGTTGTTCCTTGCCCGATTTCAATGAAATTTAAATATGTTCTAGCTGACGCAGAATTATAAAAGAAAAAAATAGTTTCAGAACAGAATTGTCAAAAATATGTCAACCTAGTTGTTCTTTGCCCGATTTCAATGAAATTTAAATATGTTCTAGCTGACGCAGAATTATAAAAGAAAAAAATAGTTTCAAAACAGAATTGGCAAAAATATGTCAACCTAGTTGTTTTTTGCCCGATTTCAATGAAATTTAAATATGTTCTAGTTGACGCAGAATTATAAAAGAAAAAAACAGTTTCAAAACAGCATTGTCAAAAATATGTCAACTTCGTTGTTCTTTGACCGATTTCGATGAAATTTAAATATGATCTAGCTGAGGCAGAATTATAAAAGAAAAAAATAGTTTCAAAACAGAATTGTCAAAAATATGTCAACTTTGTTGTTCCTTGACCGATTTCAATGAAATTTAAATGTGTTCTAGCTGACGCAGAATTATAAAAGGAAAAAATAGTTTCAAATCAGAATTGTCAAAAATATGTCAAACTAGTTGTTCTTTGACGAATTTCGATGAAATTTAAATATGTTCTAGCTGATGCAGAATTATAAAAGAAAAAAATAGCTTCAAAATAGAATTGTCAAAAATATGTCACCTTCGTTGTTCTTTGCCCGATTTCAATGAAATTTCAATATGTTCTAGCTGACGCAGAATTATAAAAGAAAAAAATAGTTTCAAAACAGAATTGTCAAAAATAAGTCAACTGTGTTGTTCTTTGCCCGATTTTAATGAAATTTCAATATGTTCTAGCTGACGCAGAATTATAAAAGAAAAAAATAGTTTCAAAACAGAATTGTCAAAAATATGTGAACCTAGTTGTTCCTTGCCCGATTTCAATGAAATTTAAATATGTTCTAGCTGACGCAGAATTATAAAAGAAAAAAATAGTTTCAAAACAGAATTGGCAAAAATATGTCAACCTAGTTGTTTTTTGCCCGATTTCAATGAAATTTAAATATGTTCTAGTTGACGCAGAATTATAAAAGAAAAAAACAGTTTCAAAACAGCATTGTCAAAAATATGTCAACTTCGTTGTTCTTTGACCGATTTCGATGAAATTTAAATATGATCTAGCTGACGCAGAATTATAAAAGAAAAAAATAGTTTCAAAACAGAATTGTCAAAAATATGTCAACTTTGTTGTTCCTTGACCGATTTCAATGAAATTTAAATGTGTTCTAGCTGACGCAGAATTATAAAAGAAAAAAATAGTTTCAAAACAGAATTGTCAAAAATAAGTCAACTGTGTTGTTCTTTGCCCGATTTTAATGAAATTTCAATATGTTCTAGCTGACGCAGAATTATAAAAGAAAAAAATAGTTTCAAAACAGAATTGTCAAAAATATGTGAACCTAGTTGTTCCTTGCCCGATTTCAATGAAATTTAAATATGTTCTAGCTGACGCAGAATTATAAAAGAAAAAAATAGTTTCAGAACAGAATTGTCAAAAATATGTCAACCTAGTTGTTCTTTGCCCGATTTCAATGAAATTTAAATATGTTCTAGCTGACGCAGAATTATAAAAGAAAAAAATAGTTTCAAAACAGAATTGGCAAAAATATGTCAACCTAGTTGTTTTTTGCCCGATTTCAATGAAATTTAAATATGTTCTAGTTGACGCAGAATTATAAAAGAAAAAAACAGTTTCAAAACAGCATTGTCAAAAATATGTCAACTTCGTTGTTCTTTGACCAATTTCGGTGAAATTTAAATATGATCTAGCTGACGCAGAATTATAAAAGAAAAAAATAGTTTCAAAACAGAATTGTCAAAAATATGTCAACTTTGTTGTTCTTTGACAAATTTCAATGAAATTTAAATATGTTCTAGCTGACGCAGAATTATAAAAGAAAGAAATAGTTTCAAAACAGAATTGTCAAAAATATGTCAACTTTGTTCTTCTTTGAAAGATTTCAATGAAATTTAATTATGTTCTAGTTGACGCAGAATTATAAAAGAAAAAAATAGTTTCAAAACAGCATTGTCAAAAAATGTCAACTTCGTTATTCTTTGACCGATTTCGATGAAATTTAAATATGTTCTAGCTGACGCAGAATTATAAAAGAAAAAAATAGTTTCAAAACAGAATTGTCAAAAATATGTCAACCTAGTTGTTCTTTGCCCAATTTTAATGAAATTTAAATATGTTCTAACTGACGCAGAATTATAAAAGAAAAAAATATTTTCAAAACAGTATTGGCAAAAATATGTCAGCCTAGTTGTTCTTTTCCCGATTTGAATGAAATTTAAATATGTTCTAGTTGCCGCAGAATTATAAAAGAAAAAAATAGTTTCAAAACAGCATTGTCAAAAATATGTCAACTTCGTTATTCTTTGACAATTTTCGATGAAATTTAAATATGTTCTAGTTGACGCAGAATTATAAAAGAAAAAAATAGTTTCAAAACAGAATTGTCAAAAATATGTCAACCTAGTTGTTTTTTGCCCGATTTCAATGAAATTTAAATATGTTCTAGTTGACGCAGAATTATAAAAGAAAAAAATTGTTTCAAAACAGAATTGTCAAAAATATGTCAAACTAGTTGTTCTTTGACCGATTTTGATGAAATTTAAATATGTTCTAGCTGATGCAGAATTATAAAAGAAAAAATAGCTTCAAAATAGAATTGTCAAAAATATGTGACCTTCGTTGTTCTTTGCCGATTTCAATGAAATTTCAATATGTTCTAGCTGACGTAGAATTATAAAAGAAAAAAATAGTTTCAGAACAGAATTGTCAAAAATATGTCAACTGTGTTGTACTTTGCCCGATTTTAATGAAATTTCAATATGTTCTAGCTGACGTAGAATTATAAAAGAAAAAAATAGTTTCAAAACAGAATTGTCAAAAATATGTCAACTTCGTTGTTCTTTGACCGATTTCGATGAAATTTAAATATGATCTAGCAGACGCAGAATTATAAAAGAAAAAAATAGTTTCAAAACAGAATTGTCAAAAATATGTCAACTTTGTTGTTCCTTGACTGATTTCAATGAAATTTAAATGTGTTCTAGCTGACGCAGAATTATAAAAGGAAAAAATAGTTTCAAATCAGAATTGTCAAAAATATGTCAAACTAGTTGTTCTTTGACGAATTTCGATGAAATTTAAATATGTTCTAGCTGATGCAGAATTATAAAAGAAAAAAATAGCTTCAAAATAGAATTGTCAAAATATGTCACCTTCGTTGTTCTTTGCCCGATTTCAATGAAATTTCAATATGTTCTAGCTGACGCAGAATTATAAAAGAAAAAAATAGTTTCAAAACAGAATTGTCAAAAATAAGTCAACTGTGTTGTTCTTTGCCCGATTTTAATGAAATTTCAATATGTTCTAGCTGACGCAGAATTATGAAAGAAAAAAATAGTTTCAAAACAGAATTGTCAAAAATATGTGAACCTAGTTGTTCCTTGCCCGATTTCAATGAAATTTAAATATGTTCTAGCTGACGCAGAATTATAAAAGAAAAAAATAGTTTCAGAACAGAATTGTCAAAAATATGTCAACCTAGTTGTTCTTTGCCCGATTTCAATGAAATTTAAATATGTTCTAGCTGACGCAGATTTATAAAAGAAAAAAATAGTTTCAAAACAGAATTGGCAAAAATATGTCAACCTAGTTGTTTTTTGCCCGATTTCAATGAAATTTAAATATGTTCTAGTTGACGCAGAATTATAAAAGAAAAAAACAGTTTCAAAACAGCATTGTCAAAAATATGTCAACTTCGTTGTTCTTTGACCGATTTCGATGAAATTTAAATATGATCTAGCTGACGCAGAATTATAAAAGAAAAAAATAGTTTCAAAACAGAATTGTCAAAAATATGTCAACTTTGTTGTTCCTTGACCGATTTCAATGAAATTTAAATGTGTTCTAGCTGACGCAGAATTATAAAAGAAAAAAATAGTTTCAAAACAGAATTGTCAAAAATATGTCAACCTAGTTGTTCTTTGCCCGATTTCAATGAAATTTAAATATGTTCTAGCTGACGCAGAATTATAAAAGAAAAAAATAGTTTCAAAACAGAATTGGCAAAAATATGTCAACCTAGTTGTTTTTTGCCCGATTTCAATGAAATTTAAATATGTTCTAGTTGACGCAGAATTATAAAAGAAAAAAACAGTTTCAAAACAGCATTGTCAAAAATATGTCAACTTCGTTGTTCTTTGACCAATTTCGGTGAAATTTAAATATGATCTAGCTGACGCAGAATTATAAAAGAAAAAAATAGTTTCAAAACAGAATTGTCAAAAATATGTCAACTTTGTTGTTCTTTGACAAATTTCAATGAAATTTAAATATGTTCTAGCTGACGCAGAATTATAAAAGAAAGAAATAGTTTCAAAACAGAATTGTCAAAAATATGTCAACTTTTTTCTTCTTTGACCGATTTCAATGAAATTTAAATATGTCCTAGCTGACGCACAATTATAAAAGAAAAAAATAGTTTTAAAACAGAATTGTCAAAAATATGTCAACTTCGTTGTTCTTTGCCCGATTTCAATGAAATTTAAATATGTTCTAGCTGACGCAGAATTATAAAAGAAAAAAATAGTTTCAAAACAGAATTGTCAAAAATATGTCAACCTAGTTGTTCTTTGCCCAATTTTAATGAAATTTAAATATGTTCTAGCTGATGCAGAATTATAAAAGAAAAAAATATTTTCAAAACAGTATTGGCAAAAATATGTCAGCCTAGTTGTTCTTTTCCCGATTTGAATGAAATTTAAATATGTTCTAGTTGACGCAGAATTATAAAAGAAAAAAATAGTTTCAAAACAGCATTGTCAAAAATATGTCAACTTCGTTATTCTTTGACAATTTTCGATGAAATTTCAATATGTTCTAGCTGACGCAGAATTATAAAAGAAAAAAATAGTTTCAGAACAGAATTGTCAAAAATATGTCAACTGTGTTGTACTTTGCCCGATTTTAATGAAATTTCAATATGTTCTAGCTGACGTAGAATTATAAAAGAAAAAAATAGTTTCAAAACAGAATTGTCAAAAATATGTGAACCTAGTTGTTCTTTGCCCGATTTCAATGAAATTTAAATATGTTCTAGCTGACGCAGAATTATAAAAGAAAAAAATAGTTTCAAAACAGAATTGTCAAAAATATATCAACTTCGTTGTTCTTTGACCGATTTCGATAAAATTTAAATATGTTCTAGCTGCGCAGAATTATAAAAGAAAAAAAAATAGTTTCAAAACAGAATTGTCAAAAATATGTCAACTTTGTTCCTCTTTGACAGATTTCAATGAAATTTAAATATGTTCTAGATGACGCAGAATTATAAAAGAAAAAAAATAGTTTCAAAACAGAATTGTCAAAACTATGTCAACCTAGTTGTTCTTTGCCCGATTTCAATGAAATTTAAATATGTTCTAGCTGATGCAGAATTATAAAAAAAAAAATAGTTTCAAAATAGAATTGTCAAGAATATGTCAACCTAGTTGTTCTTTGCCCGATTTCATTGAAATTTCAATATGTTCAAGCTAACGCAGAATTATAAACGAAAAAAATATTTTCAAAACAGAATTGTTAAATATAAGTCAACTTTGTTGTTCTTTGCCCGATTTCAATGAAATTTCAAAATGTTCTAGCTGACGCAGAATTATAAAAGAAAAAAATAGTTTCAAAACAGAATTGTCAAAAATATGCGAACCTAGTTGTTCTTTGCCCGATTTCAATGAAATTTAAATATGTTCTAGCTGACGCAGAATTATAAAAGAAAAAAATAGTTTCAAAACAGAATTGTCAAAAATAAGTCAACTTTGTTGTTCTTTGACCGATTTCAATGAAATTTAAATATTTTCTAGCTGACGCAGAATTATAAAAGAAAAAAATAGTTTCAAAACAGAATTGTCAAAAATATGTCAACTTTGTTCTTCTTTGACCGATTTCAATGAAATTTAAATATGTTCTAGCTGACGCAAAATTATAAAAGAAAAAAAATTGTTTCAAAACAGAATTGTCAAAAATATGTCAAAATATGTCAAAAAATATGAAAATATGTTCGTTGTTCTTTGACCGATTTCGATGAAATTTAAATATGTTCTAGCTGCGCAGATTTATAAAAGAAAAAAATAGTTTCAAAACAGAATTGTCAAAAATATGACAACTTTGTTCTTCTTTGACCGATTTCAATGAAATTTAAATATGTTCTAGCTGACGCAGAATTATAAAAGAAAAAATAGTTTCAAAACAGAATTGTCAAAAATATATCAACATAGTTGTTCTTTGCCCAATTTCAATGAAATTTAAATATGTTCTAGCTGATGCAGAATTATAAAGGAAAAAAATAGTTTTAAAATAGAATTGTCAAAAATATGTCAACTTTGTTGTTCTTTGACCGATTTCGATGAAATTTCAATATGTTCTAGCTGCGCAGAATTATAAAAGAAAAAAAATAGTTTCAAAACAGAATTGTCAAAAATATGTCAACTTTGTTCTTCTTCGACCGATTTCAATGAAATTTAAATATGTTCTAGCTGACGCATAATTATAAAAGAAAAAAATAGTTTCAAAACAGAATTGTCAAAAATATGTCAACCTAGTTGTTCTTTGCCTGATTTCAATGAAATTTAAATATGTTCTAGCTGATGCAGAATTATAAAAAAAAATAGTTTCAAAATAGAATTGTCAAAAATATGTCAACCTAGTTTTTCTTTGCCCGATTTCAATGAAATTCCAATATGTTCAAGCTAACGCAGAATTCTAAAAGAAAAAAATATTTTCAAAACAGAATTGTCAAATATAAGTCAACTTTGCTGTTCTTTGCCCGATTTCAATGAAATTTCAATATGTTCTAGCTGACGCAGAATTATAAAAGAAAAAAATAGTTTCAAAACAGAATTGTCAAAAATATGTGAACCTAGTTGTTCTTTGCCCGATTTCAATGAAATTTCAATATGTTCTAGCTGACGCAGAATTATAAAAGAAAAAAATAGTTTCAAAACAGAATAGTCAAAAACAAGTCAACTGTGTTGTTCTTTGACCGATTTCAATGAAATTTAAATATTTTCTAGCTGACGCAGAATTATAAAAGAAAAAAATAGTTTCAAAACAGAATTGTCAAAAATATGTCAACTTTGTTCTTCTTTGACCGATTTCAATGAAATTAAAATATATGTTCTAGCTGACGCAAAATTATAAAAGAAAAAAAAATTGTTTAAAAACAGAATTGTAAAAAATATGTCAACTTCGTTGTTCTTTGACCGATTTCGATGAAATTTAAATATGATCTAGCTGACGCAGAATTATAAAAGAAAAAAATAGTTTCAAAACAGAATTGTCAAAAATATGTCAACTTTGTTGTTCCTTGACCGATTTCAATGAAATTTAAATGTGTTCTAGTTGACGCAGAATTATAAAAGAAAAAAACAGTTTCAAAACAGCATTGTCAAAAATATGTCAATTTCGTTGTTCTTTGACCGATTTCGATGAAATTTAAATATAATCTAGCTGACGCAGAATTATAAAAGAAAAAAATAGTTTCAAAACAGAATTGTCAAAAATATGTCAACTTTGTTGTTCCTTGACCGATTTCAATGAAATTTAAATGTGTTCTAGCTGACGCAGAATTATAAAAGAAAAAAAATAGTTTCGAAACAGAATTGTCAAAAATATGTGAACCTAGTTGTTCCTTGCCCGATTTCAATGAAATTTAAATATGTTCTAGCTGACGCAGAATTATAAAAGAAAAAAATAGTTTCAAAACAGAATTGGCAAAAATATGTCAACCTAGTTGTTTTTTGCCCGATTTCAATGAAATTTAAATATGTTCTAGTTGACGCAGAATTATAAAAGAAAAAAACAGTTTCAAAACAGCATTGTCAAAAATATGTCAACTTCGTTGTTCTTTGACCGATTTCGATGAAATTTAAATATGATCTAGCTGACGCAGAATTATAAAAGAAAAAAATAGTTTCAAAACAGAATTGTCAAAAATATGTCAACTTTGTTGTTCCTTGACCGATTTCAATGAAATTTAAATGTGTTCTAGCTGACGCAGAATTATAAAAGGAAAAAATAGTTTCAAATCAGAATTGTCAAAAATATGTCAAACTAGTTGTTCTTTGACGAATTTCGATGAAATTTAAATATGTTCTAGCTGATGCAGAATTATAAAAGAAAAAAATAGCTTCAAAATAGAATTGTCAAAAATATGTCACCTTCGTTGTTCTTTGCCCGATTTCAATGAAATTTCAATATGTTCTAGCTGACGCAGAATTATAAAAGAAAAAAATAGTTTCAAAACAGAATTGTCAAAAATAAGTCAACTGTGTTGTTCTTTGCCCGATTTTAATGAAATTTCAATATGTTCTAGCTGACGCAGAATTATAAAAGAAAAAAATAGTTTCAAAACAGAATTGTCAAAAATATGTGAACCTAGTTGTTCCTTGCCCGATTTCAATGAAATTTAAATATGTTATAGCTGACGCAGAATTATAAAAGAAAAAAATAGTTTCAGAACAGAATTGTCAAAAATATGTCAACCTAGTTGTTCTTTGCCCGATTTCAATGAAATTTAAATATGTTCTAGCTGACGCAGAATTATAAAAGAAAAAAATAGTTTCAAAACAGAATTGGCAAAAATATGTCAACCTAGTTGTTTTTTGCCCGATTTCAATGAAATTTAAATATGTTCTAGTTGACGCAGAATTATAAAAAAAAAAAACAGTTTCAAAACAGCATTGTCAAAAATATGTCAACTTCGTTGTTCTTTGACCGATTTCGATGAAATTTAAATATGATCTAGCTGACGCAGAATTATAAAAGAAAAAAATAGTTTCAAAACAGAATTGTCAAAAATATGTCAACTTTGTTGTTCCTTGACCGATTTCAATGAAATTTAAATGTGTTCTAGCTGACGCAGAATTATAAAAGAAAAAAATAGTTTCAAAACAGAATTGTCAAAAATAAGTCAACTGTGTTGTTCTTTGCCCGATTTTAATGAAATTTCAATATGTTCTAGCTGACGCAGAATTATAAAAGAAAAAAATAGTTTCAAAACAGAATTGTCAAAAATATGTGAACCTAGTTGTTCCTTGCCCGATTTCAATGAAATTTAAATATGTTCTAGCTGACGCAGAATTATAAAAGAAAAAAATAGTTTCAGAACAGAATTGTCAAAAATATGTCAACCTAGTTGTTCTTTGCCCGATTTCAATGAAATTTAAATATGTTCTAGCTGACGCAGAATTATAAAAGAAAAAAATAGTTTCAAAACAGAATTGGCAAAAATATGTCAACCTAGTTGTTTTTTGCCCGATTTCAATGAAATTTAAATATGTTCTAGTTGACGCAGAATTATAAAAGAAAAAAACAGTTTCAAAACAGCATTGTCAAAAATATGTCAACTTCGTTGTTCTTTGACCAATTTCGGTGAAATTTAAATATGATCTAGCTGACGCAGAATTATAAAAGAAAAAAATAGTTTCAAAACAGAATTGTCAAAAATATGTCAACTTTGTTGTTCTTTGACAAATTTCAATGAAATTTAAATATGTTCTAGCTGACGCAGAATTATAAAAGAAAGAAATAGTTTCAAAACAGAATTGTCAAAAATATGTCAACTTTGTTCTTCTTTGACAGATTTCAATGAAATTTAATTATGTTCTAGTTGACGCAGAATTATAAAAGAAAAAAATAGTTTCAAAACAGCATTGTCAAAAAATGTCAACTTCGTTATTCTTTGACCGATTTCGATGAAATTTAAATATGTTCTAGCTGACGCAGAATTATAAAAGAAAAAAATAGTTTCAAAACAGAATTGTCAAAAATATGTCAACCTAGTTGTTCTTTGCCCAATTTTAATGAAATTTAAATATGTTCTAGCTGACGCAGAATTATAAAAGAAAAAAATATTTTCAAAACAGTATTGGCAAAAATATGTCAGCCTAGTTGTTCTTTTCCCGATTTGAATGAAATTTAAATATGTTCTAGTTGACGCAGAATTATAAAAGAAAAAAATAGTTTCAAAACAGCATTGTCAAAAATATGTCAACTTCGTTATTCTTTGACAATTTTCGATGAAATTTAAATATGTTCTAGTTGACGCAGAATTATAAAAGAAAAAAATAGTTTCAAAACAGAATTGTCAAAAATATGTCAACCTAGTTGTTTTTTGCCCGATTTCAATGAAATTTAAATATGTTCTAGTTGACGCAGAATTATAAAAGAAAAAAATTGTTTCAAAACAGAATTGTCAAAAATATGTCAAACTAGTTGTTCTTTGACCGATTTTGATGAAATTTAAATATGTTCTAGCTGATGCAGAATTATAAAAGAAAAAATAGCTTCAAAATAGAATTGTCAAAAATATGTGACCTTCGTTGTTCTTTGCCGATTTCAATGAAATTTCAATATGTTCTAGCTGACGCAGAATTATAAAAGAAAAAAATAGTTTCAGAACAGAATTGTCAAAAATATGTCAACTGTGTTGTACTTTGCCCGATTTTAATGAAATTTCAATATGTTCTAGCTGACGTAGAATTATAAAAGAAAAAAATAGTTTCAAAACAGAATTGTCAAAAATATGTCAACTTCGTTGTTCTTTGACCGATTTCGATGAAATTTAAATATGATCTAGCTGACGCAGAATTATAAAAGAAAAAAATAGTTTCAAAACAGAATTGTCAAAAATATGTCAACTTTGTTGTTCCTTGACTGATTTCAATGAAATTTAAATGTGTTCTAGCTGACGCAGAATTATAAAAGGAAAAAATAGTTTCAAATCAGAATTGTCAAAAATATGTCAAACTAGTTGTTCTTTGACGAATTTCGGTGAAATTTAAATATGTTCTAGCTGATGCAGAATTATAAAAGAAAAAAATAGCTTCAAAATAGAATTGTCAAAAATATGTCACCTTCGTTGTTCTTTGCCCGATTTCAATGAAATTTCAATATGTTCTAGCTGACGCAGAATTATAAAAGAAAAAAATAGTTTCAAAACAGAATTGTCAAAAATAAGTCAACTGTGTTGTTCTTTGCCCGATTTTAATGAAATTTCAATATGTTCTAGCTGACGCAGAATTATGAAAGAAAAAAATAGTTTCAAAACAGAATTGTCAAAAATATGTGAACCTAGTTGTTCCTTGCCCGATTTCAATGAAATTTAAATATGTTCTAGCTGACGCAGAATTATAAAAGAAAAAAATAGTTTCAGAACAGAATTGTCAAAAATATGTCAACCTAGTTGTTCTTTGCCCGATTTCAATGAAATTTAAATATGTTCTAGCTGACGCAGAATTATAAAAGAAAAAAATAGTTTCAAAACAGAATTGGCAAAAATATGTCAACCTAGTTGTTTTTTGCCCGATTTCAATGAAATTTAAATATGTTCTAGTTGACGCAGAATTATAAAAGAAAAAAACAGTTTCAAAACAGCATTGTCAAAAATATGTCAACTTCGTTGTTCTTTGACCGATTTCGATGAAATTTAAATATGATCTAGCTGACGCAGAATTATAAAAGAAAAAAATAGTTTCAAAACAGAATTGTCAAAAATATGTCAACTTTGTTGTTCCTTGACCGATTTCAATGAAATTTAAATGTGTTCTAGCTGACGCAGAATTATAAAAGAAAAAAATAGTTTCAAAACAGAATTGTCAAAAATATGTCAACCTAGTTGTTCTTTGCCCGATTTCAATGAAATTTAAATATGTTCTAGCTGACGCAGAATTATAAAAGAAAAAAATAGTTTCAAAACAGAATTGGCAAAAATATGTCAACCTAGTTGTTTTTTGCCCGATTTCAATGAAATTTAAATATGTTCTAGTTGACGCAGAATTATAAAAGAAAAAAACAGTTTCAAAACAGCATTGTCAAAAATATGTCAACTTCGTTGTTCTTTGACCAATTTCGGTGAAATTTAAATATGATCTAGCTGACGCAGAATTATAAAAGAAAAAAATAGTTTCAAAACAGAATTGTCAAAAATATGTCAACTTTGTTGTTCTTTGACAAATTTCAATGAAATTTAAATATGTTCTAGCTGACGCAGAATTATAAAAGAAAGAAATAGTTTCAAAACAGAATTGTCAAAAATATGTCAACTTTTTTCTTCTTTGACCGATTTCAATGAAATTTTAATATGTTCTAGCTGACGCACAATTATAAAAGAAAAAAATAGTTTTAAAACAGAATTGTCAAAAATATGTCAACTTCGTTGTTCTTTGCCCGATTTCAATGAAATTTAAATATATTCTAGCTGATGCAGAATTATAAAAAAAAAGAGTTTCAAAATAGAATTGTCAAAAATATGTCAACTTCGTTGTTCTTTGCCCGATTTCAATGAAATTTAAATATATTCTAGCTTATGCAGAATTATAAAAGAAAAAAAAATAGTTTCAAAACAGAATTGTCAAAAATATGTCAACTTTGTTCTTCTTTGACAGATTTCAATGAAATTTAATTATGTTCTAGTTGACGCAGAATTATAAAAGAAAAAAATAGTTTCAAAACAGCATTGTCAAAAAATGTCAACTTCGTTATTCTTTGACCGATTTCGATGAAATTTAAATATGTTCTAGCTGACGCAGAATTATAAAAGAAAAAAATAGTTTCAAAACAGAATTGTCAAAAATATGTCAACCTAGTTGTTCTTTGCCCAATTTTAATGAAATTTAAATATGTTCTAGCTGACGCAGAATTATAAAAGAAAAAAATATTTTCAAAACAGTATTGGCAAAAATATGTCAGCCTAGTTGTTCTTTTCCCGATTTGAATGAAATTTAAATATGTTCTAGTTGACGCAGAATTATAAAAGAAAAAAATAGTTTCAAAACAGCATTGTCAAAAATATGTCAACTTCGTTATTCTTTGACAATTTTCGATGAAATTTAAATATGTTCTAGTTGACGCAGAATTATAAAAGAAAAAATAGTTTCAAAACAGAATTGTCAAAAATATATCAACATAGTTGTTCTTTGCCCAATTTCAATGAAATTTAAATATGTTCTAGCTGATGCAGAATTATAAAGGAAAAAAATAGTTTTAAAATAGAATTGTCAAAAATATGTCAACTTTGTTGTTCTTTGACCGATTTCGATGAAATTTCAATATGTTCTAGCTGCGCAGAATTATAAAAGAAAAAAAATAGTTTCAAAACAGAATTGTCAAAAATATGTCAACTTTGTTCTTCTTCGACCGATTTCAATGAAATTTAAATATGTTCTAGCTGACGCATAATTATAAAAGAAAAAAATAGTTTCAAAACAGAATTGTCAAAAATATGTCAACCTAGTTGTTCTTTGCCTGATTTCAATGAAATTTAAATATGTTCTAGCTGATGCAGAATTATAAAAAAAAATAGTTTCAAAATAGAATTGTCAAAAATATGTCAACCTAGTTTTTCTTTGCCCGATTTCAATGAAATTCCAATATGTTCAAGCTAACGCAGAATTCTAAAAGAAAAAAATATTTTCAAAACAGAATTGTCAAATATAAGTCAACTTTGCTGTTCTTTGCCCGATTTCAATGAAATTTCAATATGTTCTAGCTGACGCAGAATTATAAAAGAAAAAAATAGTTTCAAAACAGAATTGTCAAAAATATGTGAACCTAGTTGTTCTTTGCCCGATTTCAATGAAATTTCAATATGTTCTAGCTGACGCAGAATTATAAAAGAAAAAAATAGTTTCAAAACAGAATAGTCAAAAACAAGTCAACTGTGTTGTTCTTTGACCGATTTCAATGAAATTTAAATATTTTCTAGCTGACGCAGAATTATAAAAGAAAAAAATAGTTTCAAAACATAATTGTCAAAAATATGTCAACTTTGTTCTTCTTTGACCGATTTCAATGAAATTAAAATATATGTTCTAGCTGACGCAAAATTATAAAAGAAAAAAAAATTGTTTAAAAACAGAATTGTAAAAAATATGTCAACTTCGTTGTTCTTTGACCGATTTCGATGAAATTTAAATATGATCTAGCTGACGCAGAATTATAAAAGAAAAAAATAGTTTCAAAACAGAATTGTCAAAAATATGTCAACTTTGTTGTTCCTTGACCGATTTCAATGAAATTTAAATGTGTTCTAGTTGACGCAGAATTATAAAAGAAAAAAACAGTTTCAAAACAGCATTGTCAAAAATATGTCAACTTCGTTGTTCTTTGACCGATTTCGATGAAATTTAAATATAATCTAGCTGACGCAGAATTATAAAAGAAAAAAATAGTTTCAAAACAGAATTGTCAAAAATATGTCAACTTTGTTGTTCCTTGACCGATTTCAATGAAATTTAAATGTGTTCTAGCTGACGCAGAATTATAAAAGAAAAAAATAGTTTCAAAACAGAATTGTCAAAAATATGTCAACCTAGTTGTTCTTTGCCCGATTTCAATGAAATTTAAATATGTTCTAGCTGACGCAGAATTATAAAAGAAAAAAATAGTTTCAAAACAGAATTGGCAAAATTATGTCAACCTAGTTGTTTTTTGCCCGATTTCAATGAAATTTAAATATGTTCTAGTTGACGCAGAATTATAAAAGAAAAAAACAGTTTCAAAACAGCATTGTCAAAAATATGTCAACTTCGTTGTTCTTTGACCAATTTCGGTGAAATTTAAATATGATCTAGCTGACGCAGAATTATAAAAGAAAAAAATAGTTTCAAAACAGAATTGTCAAAAATATGTCAACTTTGTTGTTCTTTGACAAATTTCAATGAAATTTAAATATGTTCTAGCTGACGCAGAATTATAAAAGAAAGAAATAGTTTCAAAACAGAATTGTCAAAAATATGTCAACTTTTT
The DNA here is from genome assembly GCA_910595825.1 of Philhelius pedissequus. Classification (NCBI taxonomy): domain Eukaryota; kingdom Metazoa; phylum Arthropoda; class Insecta; order Diptera; family Syrphidae; genus Philhelius; species Philhelius pedissequus. The sequence continues at coordinate 105,767,439 of OU343160.1, forward strand.
TCTTCTTTGACCGATTTCAATGAAATTTAAATATGTTCTAGCTGACGCACAATTATAAAAGAAAAAAATAGTTTCAAAACAGAATTGTCAAGAATATGTCAACCTAGTTGTTCTTTGCCCGATTTCAATGAAATTTCAATATGTTCAAGCTAACGCAGAATTATAAATGAAAAAAATATTTTCAAAACAGAATTGTTAAATATAAGTCAACTTTGTTGTTCTTTGCCCGATTTCAATGAAATTTCAAAATGTTCTAGCTGACGCAGAATTATAAAAGAAAAAAATAGTTTCAAAACAGAATTGTCAAAAATATGCGAACCTAGTTGTTCTTTGCCCGATTTCAATGAAATTTAAATATGTTCTATCTGACGCAGAATTATAAAAGAAAAAAATAGTTTCAAAACAGAATTGTCAAAAATAAGTCAACTTTGTTGTTCTTTGACCGATTTCAATGAAATTTAAATATTTTCTAGCTGACGCAGAATTATAAAAGAAAAAAATAGTTTCAAAACAGAATTGTCAAAAATATGTCAACTTTGTTCTTCTTTGACCGATTTCAATGAAATTTAAATATGTTCTAGCTGACGCAAAATTATAAAAGAAAAAAAATTGTTTCAAAACAGAATTGTCAAAAATATGTCAAAATATGTCAAAAAATATGAAAATATGTTCGTTGTTCTTTGACCGATTTCGATGAAATTTAAATATGTTCTAGCTGCGCAGATTTATAAAAGAAAAAATAGTTTCAAAACAGAATTGTCAAAAATATATCAACATAGTTGTTCTTTGCCCAATTTCAATGAAATTTAAATATGTTCTAGCTGATGCAGAATTATAAAGGAAAAAAATAGTTTTAAAATAGAATTGTCAAAAATATGTCAACTTTGTTGTTCTTTGACCGATTTCGATGAAATTTCAATATGTTCTAGCTGCGCAGAATTATAAAAGAAAAAAAATAGTTTCAAAACAGAATTGTCAAAAATATGTCAACTTTGTTCTTCTTCGACCGATTTCAATGAAATTTAAATATGTTCTAGCTGACGCATAATTATAAAAGAAAAAAATAGTTTCAAAACAGAATTGTCAAAAATATGTCAACCTAGTTGTTCTTTGCCTGATTTCAATGAAATTTAAATATGTTCTAGCTGATGCAGAATTATAAAAAAAAATAGTTTCAAAATAGAATTGTCAAAAATATGTCAACCTAGTTTTTCTTTGCCCGATTTCAATGAAATTCCAATATGTTCAAGCTAACGCAGAATTCTAAAAGAAAAAAATATTTTCAAAACAGAATTGTCAAATATAAGTCAACTTTGCTGTTCTTTGCCCGATTTCAATGAAATTTCAATATGTTCTAGCTGACGCAGAATTATAAAAGAAAAAAATAGTTTCAAAACAGAATTGTCAAAAATATGTGAACCTAGTTGTTCTTTGCCCGATTTCAATGAAATTTCAATATGTTCTAGCTGACGCAGAATTATAAAAGAAAAAAATAGTTTCAAAACAGAATAGTCAAAAACAAGTCAACTGTGTTGTTTTTTGACCGATTTCAATGAAATTTAAATATATTCTAGCTGACGCAGAATTATAAAAGAAAAAAATAGTTTCAAAACAGAATTGTCAAAAATATGTCAACTTTGTTCTTCTTTGACCGATTTCAATGAAATTAAAATATATGTTCTAGCTGACGCAAAATTATAAAAGAAAAAAAATTGTTTAAAAACAGAATTGTAAAAAATATGTCAACTTCGTTGTTCTTTGACCGATTTCGATTAAATTTAAATATGTTCTAGCTGCGCAGATTTATAAAAGAAAAAAATAGTTTCAAAACAGAATTGTCAAAAATATGACAACTTTGTTCTTCTTTGACCGATTTCAATGAAATTTAAATATGTTCTAGCTGACGCAGAATTATAAAAGAAAAAAATAGTTTCAAAACAGAATTGTCAAAAATATGTCAAACTAGTTGTTCTTTGCCCGATTTCAATGAAATTTAAATATGTTCTAGTTGACGCAGAATTATAAAAGAAAAAAATAGTTTCAAAACAGAATTGTCAAAAATATGTCAACCTAGTTGTTCTTTGCCCGATTTAAATGAAATTTAAATATGTTCTAGGTTACGCAGAATTATAACAGAAAAAAATAGTTTCAAAATAGAATTGTCAAAAATATGTCAACTTCGTTGTTCTTTGAACGATTTCAATGAAATTTAAATATGTTATAGCTGACGCAGAATTATAAAAGAAAAAAAATAGTTTCAAAACAGAATTGTCAAAATATGTGAACGTAGTTGTTCTTTGCCCGATTTCAAAGAAATTTAAATATGTTCTAGCTGATGCAGAATTATAAAAGAAAAAATAGCTTCAAAATAGAAACGTCAAAAATATGTCACCTTCGTTGTTCTTTGCCCGATTTCAATGAAATTTCAATATATTCTAGCTGAAGCAGAATTATAAAAGAAAAAAATAGTTTCAAAACAGAATTGTCAAAAATATGTGAACCTAGTTGTTCTTTGCCCGATTTCAATGAAATTTAATTATGTTCTAGCTGACGCAGAATTATAAAAGAAAAAAATAGTTTTAAAACAGAATTGTCAAAAATATGTCAACTTTTTTTTTCTTTGACCGATTTCAATGAAATTTAAATATGTTCTAGCTGACGCAGAATTATAAAAGAAAAATTGTTTCAAAACAGAATTGTCAAAAATATGTCAACTTCGTTGTTCTTTGACCGATTTCGATGAAATTTAAATATGTTCTAGCTGACGCAGAATTATAAAAGAAAAAATATTTTCAAAACAGAATTGTCAAAAATATGTTAACCTAGTTGTTCTTTGGCCGATTTCAATGAAATTTAATTATGTTCTAGCTGACGCAGAATTATAAAAGAAAAAAATAGTTTTAAAACAGAATTGTCAAAAATATGTCAACTTTTTTCTTCTTTGACCGATTTCAATGAAATTTAAATATGTTCTAGCTGACGCAGAATTATAAAAGAAAAATTGTTTCAAAACAGAATTGTCAAAAATATGTCAACTTCGTTGTTCTTTGACCGATTTCGATGAAATTTAAATATGTTCTAGCTGACGCAAAATTATAAAAGAAAAAAAATTGTTTCAAAACAGAATTGTCAAAAATATGTCAAAATATGTCAAAAAATATGAAAATATGTTCGTTGTTCTTTGACCGATTTCGATGAAATTTAAATATGTTCTAGCTGCGCAGATTTATAAAAGAAAAAAATAGTTTCAAAACAGAATTGTCAAAAATATGACAACTTTGTTCTTCTTTGACCGATTTCAATGAAATTTAAATATGTTCTAGCTGACGCAGAATTATAAAAGAAAAAATAGTTTCAAAACAGAATTGTCAAAAATATATCAACATAGTTGTTCTTTGCCCAATTTCAATGAAATTTAAATATGTTCTAGCTGATGCAGAATTATAAAGGAAAAAAATAGTTTTAAAATAGAATTGTCAAAAATATGTCAACTTTGTTGTTCTTTGACCGATTTCGATGAAATTTCAATATGTTCTAGCTGCGCAGAATTATAAAAGAAAAAAAATAGTTTCAAAACAGAATTGTCAAAAATATGTCAACTTTGTTCTTCTTCGACCGATTTCAATGAAATTTAAATATGTTCTAGCTGACGCATAATTATAAAAGAAAAAAATAGTTTCAAAACAGAATTGTCAAAAATATGTCAACCTAGTTGTTCTTTGCCTGATTTCAATGAAATTTAAATATGTTCTAGCTGATGCAGAATTATAAAAAAAAATAGTTTCAAAATAGAATTGTCAAAAATATGTCAACCTAGTTTTTCTTTGCCCGATTTCAATGAAATTCCAATATGTTCAAGCTAACGCAGAATTCTAAAAGAAAAAAATATTTTCAAAACAGAATTGTCAAATATAAGTCAACTTTGCTGTTCTTTGCCCGATTTCAATGAAATTTCAATATGTTCTAGCTGACGCAGAATTATAAAAGAAAAAAATAGTTTCAAAACAGAATTGTCAAAAATATGTGAACCTAGTTGTTCTTTGCCCGATTTCAATGAAATTTCAATATGTTCTAGCTGACGCAGAATTATAAAAGAAAAAAATAGTTTCAAAACAGAATAGTCAAAAACAAGTCAACTGTGTTGTTCTTTGACCGATTTCAATGAAATTTAAATATTTTCTAGCTGACGCAGAATTATAAAAGAAAAAAATAGTTTCAAAACAGAATTGTCAAAAATATGTCAACTTTGTTCTTCTTTGACCGATTTCAATGAAATTAAAATATATGTTCTAGCTGACGCAAAATTATAAAAGAAAAAAAAATTGTTTAAAAACAGAATTGTCAAAAATATGTCAACTTTGTTCTTCTTTGACCGATTTCAATGAAATTAAAATATATGTTCTAGCTGACGCAAAATTATAAAAGAAAAAAAAATTGTTTAAAAACAGAATTGTAAAAAATATGTCAACTTCGTTGTTCTTTGACCGATTTCGATTAAATTTAAATATGTTCTAGCTGCGCAGATTTATAAAAGAAAAAAATAGTTTCAAAACAGAATTGTCAAAAATATGACAACTTTGTTCTTCTTTGACCGATTTCAATGAAATTTAAATATGTTCTAGCTGACGCAGAATTATAAAAGAAAAAAATAGTTTCAAAACAGAATTGTCAAAAATATGTCAAACTAGTTGTTCTTTGCCCGATTTCAATGAAATTTAAATATGTTCTAGTTGACGCAGAATTATAAAAGAAAAAAATAGTTTCAAAACAGAATTGTCAAAAATATGTCAACCTAGTTGTTCTTTGCCCGATTTAAATGAAATTTAAATATGTTCTAGGTTACGCAGAATTATAAAAGAAAAAAATAGTTTCAAAATAGAATTGTCAAAAATATGTCAACTTCGTTGTTCTTTGAACGATTTCAATGAAATTTAAATATGTTATAGCTGACGCAGAATTATAAAAGAAAAAAAATAGTTTCAAAACAGAATTGTCAAAATATGTGAACGTAGTTGTTCTTTGCCCGATTTCAAAGAAATTTAAATATGTTCTAGCTGATGCAGAATTATAAAAGAAAAAATAGCTTCAAAATAGAAACGTAAAAATATGTCACCTTCGTTGTTCTTTGCCCGATTTCAATGAAATTTCAATATATTCTAGCTGAAGCAGAATTATAAAAGAAAAAAATAGTTTCAAAACAGAATTGTCAAAAATATGTGAACCTAGTTGTTCTTTGCCCGATTTCAATGAAATTTAAATATGTTCTAGCTGACGCAGAATTATAAAAGCAAAAAATATTTTCAAAACAGAATTGTCAAAAATATGTTAACCTAGTTGTTCTTTGGCCGATTTCAATGAAATTTAAATATGTTCTAGCTGATGCAGAATTATAAAAGAAAAAAATAGTTTCAAAATAGAATTGTCAAAAATATATCAACTTTGTTTTTCTTTGACCGATTTCAATGAAATTTAACTGTGTTCTAGCTGACGCAGAATTATAAAAGAAAACAATAGTTTCAAAACAGAATTGTCAAAAATATTTGAACCTAGTTGTTCTTTGCCCGATTTCAATGAAATTTAAATATGTTCTAGCTGACGCAGAATTATAAAAGCAAAAAATAGTTTCAAAACAGAATTGTCAAAAATATGTCAACCTAGTTGTTCTTGCCCGATTTCAATGAAATTTAACTGTGTTCTAGCTGACGCAGAATTATAAAAGAAAAAAATAGTTTCAAAATAGAATTGTGAAAAATATGTCAACTTCGTTGTTCTTTGACCGATTTCGATGAAATTTAAATATGTTCTAGCTGACGCAGAATTATAAAAGAAAGAAATAGATTCAAAACAGAATTGTCAAAAATATGTCAACCTAGTTGTTCTTTGCCCGATTTAAATGAAATTTAAATATGTTCTAGCTGACGTAGAATTATAAAAGAAAAAAATAGTTTCAAAATAGAATTGTCAAAAATATGTCAACTTCGTTGTTCTTTGACCGATTTCAATGAAATTTAAATATGTTATAGCTGACGCAGAATTATAAAAGAAAAAAAATAGTTTCAAAACAGAATTGTCAAAATATGTGAACGTAGTTGTTCTTTGCCCGATTTCAAAGAAATTTAAATATGTTCTGGCTGATGCAGAATTATAAAAGAAAAAAATAGCTTCAAAATAGAAATGTCAAAAATATGTCACCTTCGTTGTTCTTTGCCCGATTCCAATGAAATTTAAATATGTTCTAGTTGACGCAAAATTATAAAAGAAAAAAATAGTTTCAAAACAGAATTCTCAAAAATATGTCAACCTAGTTGTTCTTTGCCCGATTTCAATGAAATTTCCATATGTTCTATCTGACGCAGAATTATAAAAGAAAAAAATAGTTTCAAAACAGAATTGTCAAAAATAAGTCAACTGTGTTGTTCTTTGCCCGATTTCAATGAAATTTCAATATATTCTAGCTGAAGCAGAATTATAAAAGAAAAAAATTGTTGCAAAACAGAATTATCAAAAATATGTGAACCTAGTTGTTCTTTGCCCGATTTCAATGAAATTTAATTATGTTCTAGCTGACGCAGAATTATAAAAGAAAAAAATAGTTTCAAAACAGAATTGTCAAAAATATGTCAACTTTTTTCTTCTTTGACCGATTTCAATGAAATTTAAATATGTTCTAGCTGACGCAGAATTATAAAAGAAAAAATATTTTCAAAACAGAATTGTCAAAAATATGTCAACTTTGTTCTTCTTTGACCGATTTCAATGAAATTAAAATATATGTTCTAGCTGACGCAAAATTATAAAAGAAAAAAAAAATTGTTTCAAAACAGAATTGTCAAAAATATGTTAACCTAGTTGTTCTTTGCCCGATTTCAATGAAATTTAAATATGTCCTAGCTGATGCAGAATTATAAAAGAAAAAAATAGTTTCAAAACAGAATTGTCAAAAATATTTGAACCTAGTTGTTTTTTGCCCGATTTCAATGAAATTTAAATATGTTCTAGCTGACGCAGAATTATAAAAGAAAAAATATTTTCAAAACAGAATTGTCAAAAATATGTCAACTTTGTTCTTCTTTGACCGATTTCAATGAAATTAAAATATATGTTCTAGCTGACGCAAAATTATAAAAGAAAAAAAAATTGTTTCAAAACAGAATTGTCAAAAATATGTTAACCTAGTTGTTCTTTGCCCGATTTCAATGAAATTTAAATATGTTCTAGCTGATGCAGAATTATAAAAGAAAAAAATAGTTTCAAAATAGAATTGTCAAAAATATATCAAATTTGTTGTTCTTTGACCGATTTCAATGAAATTTAACTGTGTTCTAACTGACGCAGAATTATAAAAGAAAAAAATAGTTTCAAAACAGAATTGTCAAAAATATTTGAACCTAGTTGTTTTTTGCCCGATTTCAATGAAATTTAAATATGTTCTAGCTGACGCAGAATTATAAAAGAAAAAAATAGTTTCAAAACACAATTGTCAAAAATAGGTCAACTTTGTTGTTCTTTGACCAATTTCAATGAAATTTAAATATGTTCTAGCTGACGCAGAATTATAAAAGAAAAATTGTTTCAAAACAGAATTGTCAAAAAAATGTCAACTTCGTTGTTCTTTGACCGATTTCGATGAAATTTAAATATGTTCTAGCTGACGCAGAATTATAAAAGAAAAAATATTTTCAAAACAGAATTGTCAAAAATATGTTAACCTAGTTGTTCTTTGCCCGATTTCAATGAAATTTAAATATGTTCTAGCTGATGCAGAATTATAAAAGAAAAAAATAGTTTCCAAATAGAATTGTCAAAAATATATCAACTTTGTTGTTCTTTGACCGATTTCAATGAAATTTAACTGTGTTCTAGCTGACGCAGAATTATAAAAGAAAAAAATAGTTTCAAAACAGAATTGTCAAAAATATTTGAACCTAGTTGTTCTTTGCCCGATTTCAATGAAATTTAAATATGCTCTAGCTGACGCAGAATTATAAAAGAAAAAAATAGTTTCAAAACAGAATTGTCAAAAATATGTCAAACTAGTTGTTCGTTCCCCGACTTCAATGAAGTTTAAGTATGTTCTAGCTGACGCAGAATTATAAAAGAAAAAAATAGTTTCAAAACAGAATTGTCAAAAATATGTGAACCTAGTTGTTCTTTGCCCGATTTCAATGAAATTTCAATGTGTTCTAGCTGACGCAGAATTATAAAAAAAATTGTTTCAAAACAGAATTGTCAAAAATAAGTCAACTGTGTTGTTCTTTGACCGATTTCAATGAAATTTAAATATTTTCTAGCTGACGTAGAATTATAAAAGAAAAAAATAGTTTCAAAACAGAATTGTCAAAAATATGTCAACTTTGTTCTTCTTTAACCTATTTCAATGAAATTAAAATACATGTTCTAGCTGACGCAAAATTATAAAAGAAAAAAAAATTGTTTCAAAACAGAATTGTCAAAAATATGTCAACTTCCTTGTTCTTTGACTGATTTCGATGAAATTTAAATATGTTCTAGCTGACGCAGAATTATAAAAGAAAAAAATAATTTCAAAACAGAATTGTCAAAAATATATCAACCTAGTTGTTCTTTGACCGATTTCGATGAAATTTAAATATGTTCTAGCTGACGCAGAATTACAAAAGAAAATTTGTTTCAAAACAGCATTGTCAAAATATGTGAACGTAGTTGTTCTTTGCCCGATTTCAAAGAAATTTAAATATGTTCTAGCTGATGCAGAATTATAAAAGAAAAAAATAGCTTCAAAATAGAAATGTCAAAAATATGTCAACCTAGTTGTTCTTTGCCCAATTTCAATGAAATTTCAATATGTTCTATCTGACGCAGAATTATAAAAGAAAAAAATAGTTTCAAAACAGAATTATCAAAAATAAGTCAACTGTGTTGTTTTTTGCCCGATTTCAATGAAATTTCAATATATTCTAGCTGAAGCAGAATTATAAAAGAAAAAAATAGTTTCAAAACAGAATTGTCAAAAATATGTGAACCTAGTTGTTCTTTGCCCGATTTCAATGAAATTTAATTATGTTCTAGCTGGCGCAGAATTATAAAAGAAAAAAATAGTTTCAAAACAGAATTGTCAAAAATATGTCAACTTTTTTTTTCTTTGACCGATTTCAATGAAATTTAAATATGTTCTAGCTGACGCAGAATTATAAAAGAAAAATTGTTTCAAAACAGAATTTTCAAAAATATGTCAACTTCGTTGTTCTTTGACCGATTTCGATGAAATTTAAATATGTTCTAGCTGACGCAGAATTATAAAAGAAAAACTATTTTCAAAACAGAATTGTCAAAAATATGTTAACCTAGTTGTTCTTTGCCCGATTTCAATGAAATTTAAATATGTTCTAGCTGATGCAGAATTATAAAAGAAAAAAATAGTTTCAAAATAGAATTGTCAAAAATATATCAACTTTGTTGTTCTTTGACCGATTTCAATGAAATTTAACTGTGTTCTAGCTGACGCAGAATTATAAAAGAAAAAAATAGTTTCAAAACAGAATTGTCAAAAATATTTGAACCTAGTTGTTCTTTGCCCGATTTCAATGAAATTTAAATATGGTCTAGCTGACGCAGAATTATAAAAGAAAAAAATAGTTTCAAAACAGAATTGTCAAAAATATGTCAACTTCGTTGTTCTTTGACCGATTTCGATGAAATTTAAATATGTTCTAGCTGACGCAGAATTATAAAAGAAAAACTATTTCCAAAACAGAATTGTCAAAAATATGCCAAACTAGTTGTTCTTTGCCTGATTTCAATGAAATTTCAATATGTTCTAGCTGACGCAGAATTATAAAAGAAAAAAATAGTTTCAAAACAGAATTGTCAAAAATAAGTCAACTGTGTTGTTCTTTGACCGATTTCAATGAAAATTAAATATTTTCTTGCTGACGCAGAATTATAAAAGAAAAAATAGTTTCAAAACGGAATTGTCAAAAATATGTCAACTTTGTTCTTCTTTGAATGATTTCAATGAAATTAAAATATATGTTCTAGCTGACGCAAAATTATAAAAGAAAAAAAAATTGTTTCAAAACAGAATTGTCAAAAATATGTCAACTTCGTTGTTCTTTGACCGATTTCGATGAAATTTAATTATGTTCTAGCTGATGCAGAATTATAAAAGAAAAAAATAGTTTTAAAATAGAATTGTCAAAAATATGTCAACTTTGTTGTTCTTTGACCGATTTCGATGAAATTTAAATATGTTCTAGCTGACGCAGAATTACAAAAGAAAATTTGTTTCAAAACAGCATTGTCAAAATATGTGAACGTTGTTGTTCTTTGCCCGATTTCAAAGAAATTTAAATATGTTCTAGCTGATGCAGAATTATAAAAGAAAAAAATAGCTTCAAAATAGAAATGTCAAAAATATGTCACCTTCGCTGTTCTTTTCCCGATTTCAATGAAATTTAACTATGTTCTAGTTGACGCAAAATTATAAAACAAAAAAATAGTTTCAAAACAGAATTGTCAAAAATATGTCAACCTAGTTTTTCTTTGACCGATTTCAATGAAATTTCAATATGTTCTATCTGACGCAGAATTATAAAAGAAAAAAATATTTTCAAAACAGAACTGTCAAAAATATGTCAACTTTTTTCTTCTTTGACCGATTTCAATGAAATTTAAATTTGTTCTAGCTGACGCAGAACTATAAAAGAAAAATTGCTTCAAAACAGAATTGTCAAAAATATGTCAACTTCGTTGTTCTTTGACCGATTTCGATGAAATTTAAATATGTTCTAGCTGACGCAGAATTATAAGAGAAAAAAATATTTTCAAAACAGAATTGTCAAAAATATGTTAACCTAGTTGTTCTTTGCCCGATTTCAATGAAATTTAAATATGTTCTAGCTGATGCAGAATTATAAAAGAAAAAAAATAGTTTCAAAATAGAATTGTCAAAAATATATCAACTTTGTTGTTCTTTGACCGATTTCAATGAAATTTAACTGTGTTCTAGCTGACGCAGAATCATAAAAGAAAAAAATAGTTTCAAAACAGAATTGTCAAAAATATTTGAACCTAGTTGTTCTTTGCCCGATTTCAATGAAATTTAAATATGTTCGAGCTGACGCAGAATTATAAAAGAAAAAAATAGTTCACAAAACAGAATTGTCAAAAATAGGTCAATTTTTTTGTTCTTTGACCAATTTCAATGAAATTTAAATATGTTCTAGCTGACGAAGAATTGTAAAAGAAAAAAATAGTTTCAAAACAGAATTGTCAAAAATATGTCAACCTAGTTGTTCTTGCCCCATTTCAATGAAATTTAAATATGTTCTAGTTGACGCAGAAGTATAACAGAAAAAAATAGTTTCAAAACAGAATTGTGAAGAATATGTCAACCTAGTTGTTCTTTGACCGATTTCGATGAAATTTAAATATGTTCTAGCTGACGCAGAATTATAGAAGAAAGAAATAGATTCAAAAAAGAATTGTCAAAAATATGTCAACCTAGTTGTTCTTTGCCCGATTTAAATGAAATTTAAATATGTTCTAGCTGATGCAGAATTATAAAAGAAACAAATAGTTTCAAAATAGAATTGTCAAAAATATGTCAATTTCGTTGTTCTTTGACCGATTTCAATGAAATTTAAATATGTTATAGCTGACGCAGAATTATAAAAGAAAAAAATAGTTTCAAAACAGAATTGTCAAAATATGTGAACGTAGTTGTTCTTTGCCCGATTTCAAAGAAATTTAAATATGTTCTAGCTGACGCAGAATTATAAAAGAAAAAAATATTTTCAAAACAGAATTGTCAAAAATATGTTAACCTAGTTGTTCTTTGCCCGATTTCAATGAAATTTAAATATGTTCTAGCTGATGCAGAATTATAAAAGAAAAAAAATAGTTTCAAAATAGAATTGTCAAAAATATATCAACTTTGTTGTTCTTTGACCGATTTCAATGAAATTTAACTGTGTTCTAGCTGACGCAGAATCATAAAAGAAAAAAATAGTTTCAAAACAGAATTGTCAAAAATATTTGAACCTAGTTGTTCTTTGCCCGATTTTAATGAAATTTAAATATGTTCTAGCTGACGCAGAATTATAAAAGAAAAAAATAGTTTCAGAACAGAATTGTCAAAAATAGGTCAACTTTGTTGTTCTTTGACCAATTTCAATGAAATTTAAATATGTTCTAGCTGACGCAGAATTATAAAAGAAAAAAATAGTTTCAAAACAGAATTGTGAAAAATATGTCAACCTAGTTGTTCTTTGACCGATTTCGATGAAATTTAAATATGTTCTAGCTGCTCAGAATTATAAAAGAAAAAAATAGTTTCAAAGCAGAATTGTCAAAAATATGTCAAACTAGTTGTTCTTTGCCTGACTTCAATGAAGTTTAAGTATGTTCTAGCTGACGCAGAATTATAAAAGAAAAAAATTGTTTCAAAACAGAATTGTCAAAAATATGACAACTTTGTTGTTCTTTGACCAATTTCAATGAAATTTAAATATGTTCTAGCTGACGCAGAATTATAAAAGAAAAAAATAGTTTCAAAACAGAATTGTCAAAAATATGTCAACAATTTTTTTCTTTGACCGATTTCAATGAAATTTAAATATGTTCTAGCTGACGCAGAATTATAAAAGAAAAATTGTTTCAAAACAGAATTGTCAAAAATATGTCAACTTCGTTGTTCTTTGACCGATTTCGATGAAATTTAAATATGTTCTAGCTGACGCAGAATTATAAAAGAAAAACTATTTTCAAAACAGAATTGTCAAAAATATGTTAACCTAGTTGTTCTTTGCCCGATTTCAATGAAATTTAAATATGTTCTAGCTGATGCAGAATTATAAAAGAAAAAAATAGTTTCAAAATAGAATTGTCAAAAATATATCAACTTTGTTGTTCTTTGACCGATTTCAATGAAATTTAACTGTGTTCTAGCTGACGCAGAATTATAAAAGAAAAAAATAGTTTCAAAACAGAATTGTCAAAAATATTTGAACCTAGTTGTTCTTTGCCCGATTTCAATGAAATTTAAATATGGTCTAGGTGACGCAGAATTATAAAAGAAAAAAATAGTTTCAAAACAGAATTGTCAAAAATATGTCAACTTCGTTGTTCTTTGACCGATTTCGATGAAATTTAAATATGTTCTAGCTGACGCAGAATTATAAAAGAAAAACTATTTTCAAAACAGAATTGTCAAAAATATGCCAAACTAGTTGTTCTTTGCCCGATTTCAATGAAATTTCAATATGTTCTAGCTGACGCAGAATTATAAAAGAAAAAAATAGTTTCAAAACAGAATTGTCAAAAATAAGTCAACTGTGTTGTTCTTTGACCGATTTCAATGAAAATTAAATATTTTCTTGCTGACGCAGAATTATAAAAGAAAAAAATAGTTTCAAAACGGAATTGTCAAAAATATGTCAACTTTGATCTTCTTTGAATGATTTCAATGAAATTAAAATATATGTTCTAGCTGACGCAAAATTATAAAAGAAAAAAAAATTGTTTCAAAACAGAATTGTCAAAAATATGTCAACTTCGTTGTTCTTTGACCGATTTCGATGAAATTTAATTATGTTCTAGCTGATGCAGAATTATAAAAGAAAAAAATAGTTTTAAAATAGAATTGTCAAAAATATGTCAACTTTGTTGTTCTTTGACCGATTTCGATGAAATTTAAATATGTTCTAGCTGACGCAGAATTACAAAAGAAAATTTGTTTCAAAACAGCATTGTCAAAATATGTGAACGTTATTGTTCTTTGCCCGATTTCAAAGAAATTTAAATATGTTCTAGCTGATGCAGAATTATAAAAGAAAAAAATAGCTTCAAAATAGAAATGTCAAAAATATGTCACCTTCGCTGTTCTTTTCCCGATTTCAATGAAATTTAAATATGTTCTAGTTGACGCAAAATTATAAAACAAAAAAATAGTTTCAAAACAGAATTGTCAAAAATATGTCAACCTAGTTTTTCTTTGACCGATTTCAATGAAATTTCAATATGTTCTATCTCACGCAGAATTATAAAAGAAAAAAATATTTTCAAAACAGAACTGTCAAAAATATGTCAACTTTTTTCTTCTTTGACCGATTTCAATGAAATTTAAATTTGTTCTAGCTGACGCAGAACTATAAAAGAAAAATTGCTTCAAAACAGAATTGTCAAAAATATGTCAACTTCGTTGTTCTTTGACCGATTTCGATGAAATTTAAATATGTTCTAGCTGACGCAGAATTATAAGAGAAAAAAATATTTTCAAAACAGAATTGTCAAAAATATGTTAACCTAGTTGTTCTTTGCCCGATTTCAATGAAATTTAAATATGTTCTAGCTGATGCAGAATTATAAAAGAAAAAAAATAGTTTCAAAATAGAATTGTCAAAAATATATCAACTTTGTTGTTCTTTGACCGATTTCAATGAAATTTAACTGTGTTCTAGCTGACGCAGAATCATAAAAGAAAAAAATAGTTTCAAAACAGAATTGTCAAAAATATTTGAACCTAGTTGTTCTTTGCCCGATTTCAATGAAATTTAAATATGTTCTAGCTGATGCAGAATTATAAAAGAAAAAAATAGTTTCAAAATAGAATTGTCAAAAATTTGTCAACTTTGTTGTTCTTCGAACGATTTCAATGAAATTTAAATATGTTCTAGCTGACGCAGAATTATAAAAGAAAAAAATAGCTTCAAAACAGAATTGTCAAAAATAGGTCAACTTTGTTGTTCTTTGACCAATTTCAATGAAATTTAAATATGTTCTAGCTGCTCAGAATTATAAAAGAAAAAAATAGTTTCAAAGCAGAATTGTCAAAAATATGTCAAACTAGTTGTTCTTTGCCCGACTTCAATGAAGTTTAAGTATGTTCTAGCTGACGCAGAATTATAAAAGAAAAAAATTGTTTCAAAACAGAATTGTCAAAAATATGTCAACTTTGTTGTTCTTTGACCAATTTCAATGAAATTTAAATATGTTCTAGCTGACGCAGAATTATAAAAGAAAAAAATAGTTTCAAAACAGAATTATCAAAAATATGTCAAAGTAGTTGTTCTTTGCCCGATTTCAATGAAATTTAACTGTGTTCTAGCTGACGCAGAATCATAAAAGAAAAAAATAGTTTCAAAACAGAATTGTCAAAAATATTTGAACCTAGTTGTTCTTTGCCCGATTTTAATGAAATTTAAATATGTTCTAGCTGACGCAGAATTATAAAAGAAAAAAATAGTTTCAGAACAGAATTGTCAAAAATAGGTCAACTTTGTTGTTCTTTGACCAATTTCAATGAAATTTAAATATGTTCTAGCTGACGCAGAATTATAAAAGAAAAAAATAGTTTCAAAACAGAATTGTGAAAAATATGTCAACCTAGTTGTTCTTTGACCGATTTCGATGAAATTTAAATATGTTCTAGCTGCTCAGAATTATAAAAGAAAAAAATAGTTTCAAAGCAGAATTGTCAAAAATATGTCAAACTAGTTGTTCTTTGCCTGACTTCAATGAAGTTTAAGTATGTTCTAGCTGACGCAGAATTATAAAAGAAAAAAATTGTTTCAAAACAGAATTGTCAAAAATATGACAACTTTGTTGTTCTTTGACCAATTTCAATGAAATTTAAATATGTTCTAGCTGACGCAGAATTATAAAAGAAAAAAATAGTTTCAAAACAGAATTGTCAAAAATATGTCAACAATTTTCTTCTTTGACCAATTTTAATGAAATTTAAATATGTTCTAGCTGACGCAGAATTATAAAAGAAAAAAATTGTTTCAAAACAGAATTGTCAAAAATATGTCAAACTAGTTGTTCTTTGCCTGACTTCAATGAAGTTTAAGTATGTTCTAGCTGACGCAGAATTATAAAAGAAAAAAATAGTTTCAAAACAGAACTGTCAAAAATATGTCAACTTTTTTCTTCTTTGACCGATTTCAATGAAATTTAAATATGTTCTAGCTGACGCAGAATTATAAAAGAAAAATTGTTTCAAAACAGAATTGTCAAAAATATGTCAACTTCGTTGTTCTTTGACCGATTTCGATGAAATTTAAATATGTTCTAGCTGACGCAGAATTATAAAAGAAAAAAATATTTTCAAAACAGAATTGTCAAAAATATGTTAACCTAGTTGTTCGTTGCCCGATTTCAATGAAATTAAATATGTTCTAGCTGATGCAGAATTATAAAAGAAAAAAAATAGTTTCAAAATAGAATTGTCAAAAATATATCAACTTTGTTGTTCTTTGACCGATTTCAATGAAATTTAACTGTGTTCTAGCTGACGCAGAATCATAAAAGAAAAAAATAGTTTCAAAACAGAATTGTCAAAAATATTTGAACCTAGTTGTTCTTTGCCCGATTTCAATGAAATTTAAATATGTTCTAGCTGATGCAGAATTATAAAAGAAAAAAATAGTTTCAAAATAGAATTGTCAAAAATTTGTCAACTTTGTTGTTCTTCGAACGATTTCAATGAAATTTAAATATGTTCTAGCTGACGCAGAATTATAAAAGAAAAAAATAGCTTAAAAACAGAATTGTCAAAAATAGGTCAACTTTGTTGTTCTTTGACCAATTTCAATGAAATTTAAATATGTTCTAGCTGCTCAGAATTATAAAAGAAAAAAATAGTTTCAAAGCAGAATTGTCAAAAATATGTCAAACTAGTTGTTCTTTGCCCGACTTCAATGAAGTTTAAGTATGTTCTAGCTGACGCAGAATTATAAAAGAAAAAAATTGTTTCAAAACAGAATTGTCAAAAATATGTCAACTTTGTTGTTCTTTGACCAATTTCAATGAAATTTAAATATGTTCTAGCTGACGCAGAATTATAAAAGAAAAAAATAGTTTCAAAACAGAATTGTCAAAAATATGTCAACAATTTTCTTCCTTGACCGATTTCAATGAAATTTAAATATGTTCTACCTGCGCAGAATTATAAAAGAAAAATTGTTTCAAAACAGAATTGTCAAAAATATGTCAACTTCGTTGTTCTTTGACCGATTTCGATGAAATTTAAATATGTTCTAGCTGACGCAGTATTATAAAAGAAAAAAATATTTTCAAAACAGAATTGTCAAAAATATGTTAACCTAGTTGTTCGTTGCCCGATTTCAATGAAATTAAATATGTTCTAGCTGATGCAGAATTATAAAAGAAAAAAAATAGTTTCAAAATAGAATTGTCAAAAATATATCAACTTTGTTGTTCTTTGACCGATTTCAATGAAATTTAACTGTGTTCTAGCTGACGCAGAATCATAAAAGAAAAAAATAGTTTCAAAACAGAATTGTAAAAAATATTTGAACCTAGTTGTTCTTTGCCCGATTTCAATGAAATTTAAATATGTTCTAGCTGATGCAGAATTATAAAAGAAAAAAATAGTTTCAAAATAGAATTGTCAAAAATTTGTCAACTTTGTTGTTCTTCGAACGATTTCAATGAAATTTAAATATGTTCTAGCTGACGCAGAATTATAAAAGAAAAAAATAGCTTCAAAACAGAATTGTCAAAAATAGGTCAACTTTGTTGTTCTTTGACCAATTTCAATGAAATTTAAATATGTTCTAGCTGCTCAGAATTATAAAAGAAAAAAATAGTTTCAAAGCAGAATTGTCAAAAATATGTCAAACTAGTTGTTCTTTGCCCGACTTCAATGAAGTTTGAGTATGTTCTAGCTGACGCAGAATTATAAAAGAAAAAAATTGTTTCAAAACAGAATTGTCAAAAATATGTCAACTTTGTTGTTCTTTGACCAATTTCAATGAAATTTAAATATGTTCTAGCTGACGCAGAATTATAAAAGAAAAAAATAGTTTCAAAACAGAATTATCAAAAATATGTCAAAGTAGTTGTTCTTTGCCCGATTTCAATGAAATTTAAATATGTTCTAGCTGACGCAGAATTATAAAAGAAAAAAATTGTTTCAAAACAGAATTGTCAAAAATATGTCAACCTAGTTGTTCTTTGACCGATTTCAATGAAATTTCAATATGTTCTATCTGACGCAGAATTATAAAAGAAAAAAATAGTTTCAAAACAGAATTGTCAAAAATAAGTCAACTGTGTTGTTCTTTGCCCGATTTCAATGAAATTTCAATATGTTCTAGCTGACGCAGAATTATAAAAGAAAAATTGTTTCAAAACAGAATTGTCAAAAATATGTCAACTTCGTTGTTCTTTGACCGATTTCAATGAAATTTAACTGTGTTCTAGCTGACGCAGAATCATAAAAGAAAAAAATAGTTTCAAAACAGAATTGTCAAAAATATTTGAACCTAGTTGTTCTTTGCCCGATTTCAATGAAATTAAAATATGTTCTAGCTGATGCAGAATTATAAAAGAAAAAAATAGTTTCAAAATAGAATTGTGAAAAATTTGTCAACTTTGTTGTTCTTCGAACGATTTCAATGAAATTTAAATATGTTCTAGCTGACGCAGAATTATAAAAGAAAAAAATAGCTTCAAAACAGAATTGTCAAAAATATGTCAACCTTGTTGTTCTTTGCCCGATTTCAATGAAATTTAAATATAATCTAGCTGATGCAGAATTATAAAAGAAAAAAATAGTTTCAAAATAGAATTGCCAAAAATATGTCAACTTTGTTCTTCTTTGACCGATTTCAATGAAATTTAAATATGTTCTAGTTGACGCAGAATTATAAAAGAAAAAAATAGTTTCAAAACAGAATTGTGAAAAATATGTCAACCTAGTTGTTCTTTGACCGATTTCGATGAAATTTAAATATGTTCTAGCTGCTCAGAATTATAAAAGAAAAAAATTGTTTCAAAACAGAATTGTCAAAAATATGTCAACTTCGTTGTTCTTTGGCCGATTTCGATGAAATTTAAATATGTTCTAGCTGACGCAGAATTATAAAAGAAAAAAATAGTTTCAAGACAGAATTGTCAAAAATATGTCAACTTTGTTGTTCTTTGACCAATTTTAATGAAATTTAAATATGTTCTAGCTGACGCAGAATTATAAAAGAAAAAAACTGTTTCAAAACAGAATTGTCAAAAATATGTCAACTTTGTTGTTCTTTGACCGATTTCGATGAAATTTAAATATGTTCTAGCTGACGCAGAATTATAAAAGAAAAAAATAGTTTCAAAACAGAATTGTCAAAAATATGTCAACCTAGTTGTTCTTTGCCCGATTTTAATGAAATTTAAATATGTTCTAGTTGACGCAGAATTATAAAAGAAAAAATAGTTTCAAAACAGAATTGTCAAAAATATGTCAACCTAGTTGTTCTTTGACCGATTTCGACGAAATTTAAATATATGTTCTAGCTGCTCAGAATTATAAAAGAAAAAAATAGTTTCAAAGCAGAATTGTCAAAAATATGTCAAACTAGTTGTTCTTTGCCAGACTTCAATGAAGTTTAAGTATGTTCTAGCTGACGCAGAATTATAAAAGAAAAAAATAGTTTCAAAACAGAATTGTCAAAAATATGTCAACTTTTTTCTTCTTTGACCGATTTTAATGAAATTTAAATATGTTCTAGCTGACGCAGAATTATAAAAGAAAAAAATTGTTTCAAAACAGAATTGTCAAAAATATGTCAACTTCGTTGTTCTTTGGCCGATTTGGATGAAATTTAAATATGTTCTAGCTGACGCAGAATTATAAAAGAAAAAAATAGTTTCAAAACAGAATTGTCAAAAATATGTCAACTTTGTTGTTCTTTGACCAATTTCAATGAAATTTAAATATGTTCTAGCTGACGCAGAATTATAAAAGAAAAAAATAGTTTCAAGACAGAATTGTCAAAAATATGTCAACTTTGTTGTTCTTTGACCAATTTCAATGAAATTTAAATATGTTCTAGCTGACGCAGAATTATAAAAGAAAAAAATAGTTTCAAAACAGAATTGTCAAAAATATGTCAACTTTTTTCTTCTTTGACCGATTTTAATGAAATTTAAATATGTTCTAGCTGACGCAGAATTATAAAAGAAAAAAACTGTTTCAAAACAGAATTGTCAAAAATATGTCAACTTCGTTGTTCTTTGACCGATTTCGATGAAATTTAAATATGTTCTAGCTGACGCAGAATTATAAAAGAAAAAAATAGTTTCAAAACAGAATTGTCAAAAATATGTCAACCTAGTTGTTCTTTGCCCGATTTTAATGAAATTTAAATATGTTCTAGTTGACCCAGAATTATAAAAGAAAAAATAGTTTCAAAACAGAATTGTCAAAAATATGTCAACCTAGTTGTTCTTTGACCGATTTCGACGAAATTTAAATATATGTTCTAGCTGCTCAGAATTATAAAAGAAAAAAATAGTTTCAAAGCAGAATTGTCAAAAATATGTCAAACTAGTTGTTCTTTGCCAGACTTCAATGAAGTTTAAGTATGTTCTAGCTGACGCAGAATTATAAAAGAAAAAAATAGTTTCAAAACAGAATTGTCAAAAATATGTCAACTTTTTTCTTCTTTGACCGATTTTAATGAAATTTAAATATGTTCTAGCTGACGCAGAATTATAAAAGAAAAAAATTGTTTCAAAACAGAATTGTCAAAAATATGTCAACTTCGTTGTTCTTTGGCCGATTTCGATGAAATTTAAATATGTTCTAGCTGACGCAGAATTATAAAAGAAAAAAATAGTTTCAAAACAGAATTGTCAAAAATATGTTAACCTAGTTGTTCTTTGCCCGATTTCAATGAAATTTAACTATGTTCTAGCTGACGCAGAATTATAAAAGAAAAAAATAGTTTCAAAATAGAATTGTCAAAAATATATCAACTTTGTTGTTCTTTAACCGATTTCAATTACATTTAAATATGTTCTAGCTAAAGCAGAATTATAAAAGAAAAAAATAGTTTCAAAACAGAATTGTCAAAAATATGTCAACTTTTTTCTTCTTTGACCGATTTTAATGAAATTTAAATATGTTCTAGCTGACGCAGAATTATAAAAGAAAAAAATTGTTTCAAAACAGAATTGTCAAAAATATGTCAACTTCGTTGTTCTTTGGCCGATTTCGATGAAATTTAAATATGTTCTAGCTGACGCAGAATTATAAAAGAAAAAAATAGTTTCAAAACAGAATTGTCAAAAATATGTTAACCTAGTTGTTCTTTGCCCGATTTCAATGAAATTTAACTATGTTCTAGCTGACGCAGAATTATAAAAGAAAAAAATAGTTTCAAAATAGAATTGTCAAAAATATATCAACTTTGTTGTTCTTTAACCGATTTCAATTACATTTAAATATGTTCTAGCTGATGCAGAATTATAAAAGAAAAAAATAGTTTCAAAACAGAATTGTCAAAAATATGTCAACCTAGTTGTTCTTGCTCGATTTCAATGAAATTTAAATATGTTCTAGCTGATGCAGAATTATAAAAGAAAAAAATAGTTTCAAAATAGAATTGTCAAAAATATGTCAACTTCGTTGTTCTTCGGCCGATTTCGATGAAATTTAAATATGTTCTAGCTGGCGCAGAATTATAAAAGAAAAAATAGTTTCAAAGCAGAATTGTCAAAAATATGTCAACTTTGTTGTTCTTTGACCGATTTCAATGAAATTTAAATATGTTCTACCTGACGCAGAATTATAAAAGAAAAAAATAGTTTCAAAACAGGATTGTCAAAAATTTGTCAACTTTGTTGTTCTTTGACCGATTTCGATGAAATTTAAATATGTTCTAGTTGACACAGAATTATAGAAGAAAAAAATAGTTTCAAAACAGAATTGTCAAAAATATGTCAACCTAGTTGTTCTTGCCCGATTTCAATGAAATTTAAATATGTTCTAGCTGACGCAGAATTATAAAAGAAAAAAATAGTTTCAAAACAGAATTGTCAAAAATATGTCAACCTAGTTTTTCTTTGCCCGATTTCAATGAAATTTAAAAATGTTCTAGTTGACGCAAAATTATAAAAGAAAAAAATAGTTTCAAAACAGAATTGTCAAAAATATGTCAACTTTGTTGTTCTTTGACCGATTTCAATGAAATTTAAATATGTTCTAGTTGACGCAAAA
Organism: Philhelius pedissequus; assembly: GCA_910595825.1. Classification (NCBI taxonomy): domain Eukaryota; kingdom Metazoa; phylum Arthropoda; class Insecta; order Diptera; family Syrphidae; genus Philhelius; species Philhelius pedissequus. The sequence continues at coordinate 105,789,433 of OU343160.1, forward strand.
TTATAAAAGAAAAAATAGTTTCAAAACAGAATTGTCAAAAATATGTCAACCTAGTTGTTCTTTGCCCGATTTCAATGAAATTTCAATATGTTCTAGCTGACGCAGAATTATAAAAGAAAAAAATAGTTTCAAAACAGAATTGTCAAAAATAAGTCAACTGTGTTGTTCTTTGCCCGATTTTAATGAAATTTAAATATGTTCTAGCTGACGCAGAATTATAAAAGAAAAAAATAGTTTCAAAACAGAATTGCCAAAAATATGTCAACCTATTGTTCTTTGCCCGATTTCAATGAAATTTAAATATGTTCTAGCTGATGCAGAATTATAAAAGAAAAAAATAGTTTCAAAACAGGATTGTCAAAAATTTGTCAACTTTGTTGTTCTTTGACCGATTTCGATGAAATTTAAATATGTTCTAGTTGACACAGAATTATAGAAGAAAAAAATAGTTTCAAAACAGAATTGTCAAAAATATGTCAACCTAGTTGTTCTTGCCCGATTTCAATGAAATTTAAATATGTTCTAGCTGACGCAGAATTATAAAAGAAAAAAATAGTTTCAAAACAGAATTGTCAAAAATATGTCAACCTAGTTTTTCTTTGCCCGATTTCAATGAAATTTAAAAATGTTCTAGTTGACGCAAAATTATAAAAGAAAAAAATAGTTTCAAAACAGAATTGTCAAAAATATGTCAACTTTGTTGTTCTTTGACCGATTTCAATGAAATTTAAATATGTTCTAGTTGACGCAAAATTATAAAAGAAAAAATAGTTTCAAAACAGAATTGTCAAAAATATGTCAACCTAGTTGTTCTTTGCCCGATTTCAATGAAATTTCAATATGTTCTAGCTGACGCAGAATTATAAAAGAAAAAAATAGTTTCAAAACAGAATTGTCAAAAATAAGTCAACTGTGTTGTTCTTTGCCCGATTTTAATGAAATTTAAATATGTTCTAGCTGACGCAGAATTATAAAAGAAAAAAATAGTTTCAAAACAGAATTGCCAAAAATATGTCAACCTATTGTTCTTTGCCCGATTTCAATGAAATTTAAATATGTTCTAGCTGATGCAGAATTATAAAAGAAAAAAATAGTTTCAAAATAGAATTGTCAAAAATATGCCAACTTCGTTGTTCTTTGACCGATTTCGATGAAATTTTAATATGTTCTAGCTGACGCAGAATTATAAAAGAAAAAAATAGTTTCAAAACAGAATTGTAAAAAATATTTTAACCTAGTTGTTCTTTGTCCGATTTCAATGAAATTTAAATATGTTCTAGGTGACGCAGAATTATAACAGAAAAAAATAGTTTCAAAACAGAATTGACAAAAAATGTCAACCTAGTTGTTCTTTCCCCGATTTCAATGAAGTTTAAATATGTTCTAGCTGATGCAGAATTATAAAAGAAAAAAATAGTTTCAAAATAGAATTGTCAAAAATATGTCAACCTAGTTGTTCTTTGCCCGATTTCAATTAAATTTAAATATGTTCTAGCTGACGTAGAATTATAAAAGAAAAAATAGTTTCAAACAAGAATTGTAAAAACTAAGTCAACTTTGCTGTTCTTTGCCCGATTTCAATGAAATTTAAATATGTTCTAGTTGACGCAGAATTATAAAAGAAAAAAATAGTTTCAAAACAGGAATTGTCAAAAATATGTCAACGTTGTAGTTTTTTGGCCGATTTCAATGAAACTTAAATATGTTCTAGCTGACGCAGAAATATAAAAGAAAAAAATAGTTGCAAAATAGAATTGTCAAAAATATGTCAACTTCGGTGTTCTTTGCACAATTTCAATGAAATTTAAATATGTCCTAGCTGATGCAGAATTATAAAAGAAAAAAATAGTTTCAAAATAGAATTGTCAAAAATATATCAACTTTCTTGTTCTTTGGCCGATTTCAATGAAATTTAAATTTATTCTAGCTGACGCAGAATTATAAAAGATAAAAATAGTTTCAAAACAGAATCGTCAAAAATATGTCAACCTAGTTGTTCTTTCCCCGATTTCAATGAAGTTTAAAAATGTTCTAGCTGACGCAGAATTATAAAAGAAAAAAATAGTTTCAAAACAGAATCGTCAAAAATATGTCAACCTAGTTGTTCTTTCCCCGATTTCAATGAAGTTTAAAAATGTTCTAGCTGACGCAGAATTATAAAAGAAAAAAATAGTTTCAAAACAGAATTGTCAAAAATATGTCAACCTAGTTGTTCTTTGCCCGATTTTAATGAAATTTAAATATGTTCTAGTTGACCCAGAATTATAAAAGAAAAAATAGTTTCAAAACAGAATTGTCAAAAATATGTCAACCTAGTTGTTCTTTGACCGATTTCGACGAAATTTAAATATATGTTCTAGCTGCTCAGAATTATAAAAGAAAAAAATAGTTTCAAAGCAGAATTGTCAAAAATATGTCAAACTAGTTGTTCTTTGCCAGACTTCAATGAAGTTTAAGTATGTTCTAGCTGACGCAGAATTATAAAAGAAAAAAATAGTTTCAAAACAGAATTGTCAAAAATATGTCAACTTTTTTCTTCTTTGACCGATTTTAATGAAATTTAAATATGTTCTAGCTGACGCAGAATTATAAAAGAAAAAAATTGTTTCAAAACAGAATTGTCAAAAATATGTCAACTTCGTTGTTCTTTGGCCGATTTCGATGAAATTTAAATATGTTCTAGCTGACGCAGAATTATAAAAGAAAAAAATAGTTTCAAAACAGAATTGTCAAAAATATGTTAACCTAGTTGTTCTTTGCCCGATTTCAATGAAATTTAACTATGTTCTAGCTGACGCAGAATTATAAAAGAAAAAAATAGTTTCAAAATAGAATTGTCAAAAATATATCAACTTTGTTGTTCTTTAACCGATTTCAATTACATTTAAATATGTTCTAGCTAAAGCAGAATTATAAAAGAAAAAAATAGTTTCAAAACAGAATTGTCAAAAATATGTCAACTTTTTTCTTCTTTGACCGATTTTAATGAAATTTAAATATGTTCTAGCTGACGCAGAATTATAAAAGAAAAAAATTGTTTCAAAACAGAATTGTCAAAAATATGTCAACTTCGTTGTTCTTTGGCCGATTTCGATGAAATTTAAATATGTTCTAGCTGACGCAGAATTATAAAAGAAAAAAATAGTTTCAAAACAGAATTGTCAAAAATATGTTAACCTAGTTGTTCTTTGCCCGATTTCAATGAAATTTAACTATGTTCTAGCTGACGCAGAATTATAAAAGAAAAAAATAGTTTCAAAATAGAATTGTCAAAAATATATCAACTTTGTTGTTCTTTAACCGATTTCAATTACATTTAAATATGTTCTAGCTGATGCAGAATTATAAAAGAAAAAAATAGTTTCAAAACAGAATTGTCAAAAATATGTCAACCTAGTTGTTCTTGCTCGATTTCAATGAAATTTAAATATGTTCTAGCTGATGCAGAATTATAAAAGAAAAAAATAGTTTCAAAATAGAATTGTCAAAAATATGTCAACTTCGTTGTTCTTCGGCCGATTTCGATGAAATTTAAATATGTTCTAGCTGGCGCAGAATTATAAAAGAAAAAATAGTTTCAAAGCAGAATTGTCAAAAATATGTCAACTTTGTTGTTCTTTGACCGATTTCAATGAAATTTAAATATGTTCTACCTGACGCAGAATTATAAAAGAAAAAAATAGTTTCAAAACAGGATTGTCAAAAATTTGTCAACTTTGTTGTTCTTTGACCGATTTCGATGAAATTTAAATATGTTCTAGTTGACACAGAATTATAGAAGAAAAAAATAGTTTCAAAACAGAATTGTCAAAAATATGTCAACCTAGTTGTTCTTGCCCGATTTCAATGAAATTTAAATATGTTCTAGCTGACGCAGAATTATAAAAGAAAAAAATAGTTTCAAAACAGAATTGTCAAAAATATGTCAACCTAGTTTTTCTTTGCCCGATTTCAATGAAATTTAAAAATGTTCTAGTTGACGCAAAATTATAAAAGAAAAAAATAGTTTCAAAACAGAATTGTCAAAAATATGTCAACTTTGTTGTTCTTTGACCGATTTCAATGAAATTTAAATATGTTCTAGTTGACGCAAAATTATAAAAGAAAAAATAGTTTCAAAACAGAATTGTCAAAAATATGTCAACCTAGTTGTTCTTTGCCCGATTTCAATGAAATTTCAATATGTTCTAGCTGACGCAGAATTATAAAAGAAAAAAATAGTTTCAAAACAGAATTGTCAAAAATAAGTCAACTGTGTTGTTCTTTGCCCGATTTTAATGAAATTTAAATATGTTCTAGCTGACGCAGAATTATAAAAGAAAAAAATAGTTTCAAAACAGAATTGCCAAAAATATGTCAACCTATTGTTCTTTGCCCGATTTCAATGAAATTTAAATATGTTCTAGCTGATGCAGAATTATAAAAGAAAAAAATAGTTTCAAAATAGAATTGTCAAAAATATGCCAACTTCGTTGTTCTTTGACCGATTTCGATGAAATTTTAATATGTTCTAGCTGACGCAGAATTATAAAAGAAAAAAATAGTTTCAAAACAGAATTGTAAAAAATATTTTAACCTAGTTGTTCTTTGTCCGATTTCAATGAAATTTAAATATGTTCTAGGTGACGCAGAATTATAACAGAAAAAAATAGTTTCAAAACAGAATTGACAAAAAATGTCAACCTAGTTGTTCTTTCCCCGATTTCAATGAAGTTTAAATATGTTCTAGCTGATGCAGAATTATAAAAGAAAAAAATAGTTTCAAAATAGAATTGTCAAAAATATGTCAACCTAGTTGTTCTTTGCCCGATTTCAATTAAATTTAAATATGTTCTAGCTGACGTAGAATTATAAAAGAAAAAATAGTTTCAAACAAGAATTGTAAAAACTAAGTCAACTTTGCTGTTCTTTGCCCGATTTCAATGAAATTTAAATATGTTCTAGTTGACGCAGAATTATAAAAGAAAAAAATAGTTTCAAAACAGGAATTGTCAAAAATATGTCAACGTTGTAGTTTTTTGGCCGATTTCAATGAAACTTAAATATGTTCTAGCTGACGCAGAAATATAAAAGAAAAAAATAGTTGCAAAATAGAATTGTCAAAAATATGTCAACTTCGGTGTTCTTTGCACAATTTCAATGAAATTTAAATATGTCCTAGCTGATGCAGAATTATAAAAGAAAAAAATTGTTTCAAAATAGAATTGTCAAAAATATATCAACTTTCTTGTTCTTTGGCCGATTTCAATGAAATTTAAATTTATTCTAGCTGACGCAGAATTATAAAAGATAAAAATAGTTTCAAAACAGAATCGTCAAAAATATGTCAACCTAGTTGTTCTTTCCCCGATTTCAATGAAGTTTAAAAATGTTCTAGCTGACGCAGAATTATAAAAGAAAAAAATAGTTTCAAAACAGAATCGTCAAAAATATGTCAACCTAGTTGTTCTTTCCCCGATGTCAATGAAGTTTAAAAATGTTCTAGCTGACGCAGAATTATAAAAGAAAAAAATAGTTTCAAAACAGAATTGTCAAAAATATGTTCAACTTTGTTGTTCTTTGACCGATTTCAATGAAATTTAAATATATTCTAGCTGACGCAGAATTATAAAAGAAAAACATTGTTTCAAAACAGAATTGTCGAAAATATGTCAACCTAGTTGTTCTTTCCCCGATTTCAATGAAGTTTAAACATGTTCTAGCTGTCGCAGAATTATAAAAGAAAAAAATAGTTTCAAGACAGAATTGCCAAAAATATGTCAACCTAGTTGTTCTTTGCCCGATTTTAATGAAATTTAAATATGTTCTAGGTGACGCAGAATTATAAAAAAAAAATAGTTTCAAAACAGAATTGTCAAAAAATGTCAACCTAGTTGTTCTTTCCCCGATTTCAATGAAGTTTAAATATGTTCTAGCTGATGCAGAATTATAAAAGAAAAAAATAGTTTCAAAATAGAATTGTCAAAAATATGTCAACCTAGTTGTTCTTTGCCCGATTTCAATTAAATTTAAATATGTTCTAGCTGATGCAGAATTATAAAAGAAAAAAATAGTTTCAAAACAGAATTGTCAAAAAATGTCAAACTAGTTGTTCTTTCCCCGATTTCAATGAAGCTTAAATATGTTCTAGCTGACGCAGAATTATAAAAGAAAAAATAGTTTCAAACAAGAATTGTCAAAACTAAGTCAACTTTACTGTTCTTTGCCCGATTTCAATGAAATTTAAATATGTTCTAGTTGACGCAGAATTATAAAAGAAAAAAATAGTTTCAAAACAGGAATTGTCAAAAATATGTCAACGTTGTAGTTTTTTGGCCGATTTCAATGAAACTTAAATATGTTCTAGCTGACGCAGAAATATAAAAGAAAAAAATAGTTGCAAAATAGAATTGTCAAAAATATGTCAACTTCGGTGTTCTTTGCACGATTTCAATGAAATTTAAATATGTCCTAGCTGATGCAGAATTATAAAAGAAAAAAATAGTTTCAAAATAGAATTGTCAAAAATATATCAACTTTCTTGTTCTTTGGCCGATTTCAATGAAATTTAAATTTATTCTAGCTGACGCAGAATTATAAAAGATAAAAATAGTTTCAAAACAGAATCGTCAAAAATATGTCAACCTAGTTGTTCTTTCCCCGATTTCAATGAAGTTTAAAAATGTTCTAGCTGACGCAGAATTATAAAAGAAAAAAATAGTTTCAAAACAGAATCGTCAAAAATATGTCAACCTAGTTGTTCTTTCCCCGATTTCAATGAAGTTTAAAAATGTTCTAGCTGACGCAGAATTATAAAAGAAAAAAATAGTTTCAAAACAGAATTGTCAAAAATATGTCAACTTTCTTGTTCTTTGACCGATTTCAATGAAATTTAAATATATTCTAGCTGACGCAGAATTATAAAAGAAAAACATTGTTTCAAAACAGAATTGTCGAAAATATATCAACTTTCTTGTTCTTTGGCCGATTTCAATGAAATTTAAATTTATTCTAGCTGACGCAGAATTATAAAAGATAAAAATAGTTTCAAAACAGAATCGTCAAAAATATGTCAACCTAGTTGTTCTTTCCCCGATTTCAATGAAGTTTAAACATGTTCTAGCTGACGCAGAATTATAAAAGAAAAAAATAGTTTCAAGACAGAATTGTCAAAAATATGTCAACCTAGTTGTTCTTTGCCCGATTTTAATGAAATTTAAATATGTTCTAGGTGACGCAGAATTATAAAAAAAAAATAGTTTCAAAACAGAATTGTCAAAAAATGTCAAACTAGTTGTTCTTTCCCCGATTTCAATGAAGTTTAAATATGTTCTAGCTGATGCAGAATTATAAAAGAAAAAAATAGTTTCAAAATAGAATTGTCAAAAATATGTCAACCTAGTTGTTCTTTGCCCGATTTCAATTAAATTTAAATATGTTCTAGCTGATGCAGAATTATAAAAGAAAAAAATAGTTTCAAAACAGAATTGTCAAAAAATGTCAACCTAGTTGTTCTTTCCTCGATTTCAATGAAGCTTAAATATGTTCTAGCTGACGCAGAATTATAAAAGAAAAAATAGTTTCAAACAAGAATTGTCAAAACTAAGTCAACTTTACTGTTCTTTGCCCGATTTCAATGAAATTTAAATATATTCTAGTTGACGCAGAATTATAAAAGAAAAAAATAGTTTCAAAACAAGAATTGTCAAAAATATGTCAACGTTGTAGTTTTTTGGCCGATTTCAATGAAACTTAAATATGTTCTAGCTGACGCAGAAATATAAAAGAAAAAAATAGTTTCAAAATAGAATTGTCAAAAATATGTCAACTTCGGTGTTCTTTGCACGATTTCAATGAAATTTAAATATGTTCTAGCTGACGCAAAAGAAAAAATAGTTTCAAACAAGAATTGTCAAAAATAAGTCAAATTTGCTGTTCTTTGCCCGATTTCAAAGAAATTTAAATATGTTCTAGTTAACGTAGAATTATAAAAGAAAAAAATAGTTTCAAAACAGAATTGTCAAAAATAAGTCAACTTTGTTGTTCTTTGACCGATTTCAATGAAATTTAAATATGTCCTAGCTGATGCAGAATTATAAAAGAAAAAAATAGTTTCAAAATAGAATTGTCAAAAATATATCAACTTTCTTGTTCTTTGACCGATTTCAATGAAATTTAACTATGTTCTAGCTGACACAGAATTATAAAAGAAAAAAATGGTTTCAAAACAGAATTGTCAAAAAAATGTCAACTTTGTTGTTCTTTGGCCGATTTCAATGAAGTTTAAATATGTTCTAGCTGATGCAGAATTATAAAAGAAAAAAATAGTTTCAAAATAGAATTGTCAAAAATATGTCAACCTAGTTGTTCTTTGCCCGATTTCAATTAAATTTAAATATGTTCTAGCTGATGCAGAATTATAAAAGAAAAAAATAGTTTCAAAACAGAATTGTCAAAAAATGTCAACCTAGTTGTTCTTTCCCCGATTTCAATGAAGCTTAAATATGTTCTAGCTGACGCAGAATTATAAAAGAAAAAATAGTTTCAAACAAGAATTGTCAAAAAATGTCAACCTAGTTGTTCTTTCCCCGATTTCAATGAAGTTTAAATATGTTCTAGCTGATGCAGAATTATAAAAGAAAAAAATAGTTTCAAAATAGAATTGTCAAAAATATGTCAACCTAGTTGTTCTTTGCCCGATTTCAATTAAATTTAAATATGTTCTAGCTGACGCAGAATTATAAAAGATAAAAATAGTTTCAAAACAGAATTGTCAAAAAATGTCAACCTAGTTGTTCTTTCCCCGATTTCAATGAAGTTTAAATATGTTCTAGCTGATGCAGAATTATAAAAGAAAAAAATAGTTTCAAAATAGAATTGTCAAAAATATGTCAACCTAGTTGTTCTTTGCCCGATTTCAATTAAATTTAAATATGTTCTAGCTGATGCAGAATTATAAAAGAAAAAAATAGTTTCAAAACAGAATTGTCAAAAAATGTCAACCTAGTTGTTCTTTCCCCGATTTCAATGAAGCTTAAATATGTTCTAGCTGACGCAGAATTATAAAAGAAAAAATAGTTTCAAACAAGAATTGTCAAAACTAAGTCAACTTTACTGTTCTTTGCCCGATTTCAATGAATTTTAAATATGTTCTAGTTGACGCAGAATTATAAAAGAAAAAAATAGTTTCAAAACAGGAATTGTCAAAAATATGTCAACGTTGTAGTTTTTTGGCCGATTTCAATGAAACTTAAATATGTTCTAGCTGACGCAGAAATATAAAAGAAAAAAATAGTTGCAAAATAGAATTGTCAAAAATATGTCAACTTCGGTGTTCTTTGCACGATTTCAATGAAATTTAAATATGTCCTAGCTGATGCAGAATTATAAAAGAAAAAAATAGTTTCAAAATAGAATTGTCAAAAATATATCAACTTTCTTGTTCTTTCCCCGATTTCAATGAAGTTTAAAAATGTTCTAGCTGACGCAGAATTATAAAAGAAAAACATTGTTTCAAAACAGAATTGTCGAAAATATGTCAACCTAGTTGTTCTTTCCCCGATTTCAATGAAGTTTAAACATGTTCTAGCTGACGCAGAATTATAAAAGAAAAAAATAGTTTCAAGACAGAAATGTCAAAAATATGTCAACTTTCTTGTTCTTTGACCGATTTCAATGAAATTTAAATATATTCTAGCTGACGCAGAATTATAAAAGAAAAACATTGTTTCAAAACAGAATTGTCGAAAATATGTCAACCTAGTTGTTCTTTCCCCGATTTCAATGAAGTTTAAACATGTTCTAGCTGACGCAGAATTATAAAAGAAAAAAATAGTTTCAAGACAGAATTGTCAAAAATATGTCAACCTAGTTGTTCTTTGCCCGATTTTAATGAAATTTAAATATGTTCTAGGTGACGCAGAATTATAAAAAAAAAATAGTTTCAAAACAGAATTGTCAAAAAATGTCAAACTAGTTGTTCTTTCCCCGATTTCAATGAAGTTTAAATATGTTCTAGCTGATGCAGAATTATAAAAGAAGAAAATAGTTTCAAAATAGAATTGTCAAAAATATGTCAACCTAGTTGTTCTTTGCCCGATTTCAATTAAATTTAAATATGTTCTAGCTGACGCAGAATTATAAAAGAAAAAAATAGTTTCAAAACAAGAATTGTCAAAAATATGTCAACGTTGTAGTTTTTTGGCCGATTTCAATGAAACTTAAATATGTTCTAGCTGACGCAGAAATATAAAAGAAAAAAATAGTTTCAAAATAGAATTGTCAAAAATATGTAAACTTCGGTGTTCTTTGCACGATTTCAATGAAATTTAAATATGTTCTAGCTGACGCAAAAGAAAAAATAGTTTCAAACAAGAATTGTCAAAAATAAGTCAAATTTGCTGTTCTTTGCCCGATTTCAAAGAAATTTAAATATGTTCTAGTTAACGTAGAATTATAAAAGAAAAAAATAGTTTCAAAACAGAATTGTCAAAAATAAGTCAACTTTGTTGTTCTTTGACCGATTTCAATGAAATTTAAATATGTCCTAGCTGATGCAGAATTATAAAAGAAAAAAATAGTTTCAAAATAGAATTGTCAAAAATATATCAACTTTCTTGTTCTTTGACCGATTTCAATGAAATTTAACTATGTTCTAGCTGACACAGAATTATAAAAGAAAAAAATGGTTTCAAAACAGAATTGTCAAAAATATGTCAACTTTGTTGTTCTTTGGCCGATTTTAATGAAATTTAAATATATTCTAGCTGACGCAGAATTATAAAAGATAAAAATAGTTTCAAAACAGAATCGTCAAAAATATGTCAACCTAGTTGTTCTTTCCCCGATTTCAATGAAGTTTAAAAATGTTCTAGCTGACGCAGAATTATAAAAAAAAAAAATAGTTTCAAAACAGAATTGTCAAAAATATGTCAACTTTGTTGTTCTTTGACCGATTTCAATGAAATTTAAATATATTCTAGCTGACGCAGAATTATAAAAGATAAAAATAGTTTCAAAACAGAATCGTCAAAAATATGTCAACCTAGTTGTTCTTTCCCCGATTTCAATGAAGTTTAAAAATGTTCTAGCTGACGCAGAATTATAAAAGAAAAAAATAGTTTCAAAACAGAATTGTCAAAAAATGTCAACCTAGTTGTTCTTTCCCCGATTTCAATGAAGTTTAAATATGTTCTAGCTGATGCAGAATTATAAAAGAAAAAAATAGTTTCAAAATAGAGTTGTCAAAAATATGTCAACCCAGTTGTTCTTTGCCCGATTACAATTAAATTTAAATATGTTCTAGCTGACGCAGAATTATAAAAGAAAAAATTGTTTCAAACAAGAATTGTCAAAACTAAGTCAACTTTGCTGTTCTTTGCCCGATTTCAATGAAATTTAAATATGTTCTAGTTGACGCAGAATTATAAAAGAAAAAAATAGTTTCAAAACAAGAATTGTCAAAAATATGTCAACGTTGTAGTTTTTTGGCCGATTTCAATGAAACTTAAATATGTTCTAGCTGACGCAGAATTATAAAAGAAAAAAATTGTTTCAAAACAGAATTGTCAAAAATATGTCAATCTAGTTGTTCTTTCCCCGATTTCAATGAAGTTTAAACATGTTCTAGCTGACGCAGAATTATAAAAGAAAAAAATAGTTTCAAGACAGAATTGTCAAAAATATGTCAACCTAGGTGTTCTTTCCCGATTTCAATGAAGTTTAAACATGTTCTAGCTGACGCAGAATTATAAAAGAAAAAAATAGTTTCAAGACAGAATTGTCAAAAATATGTCAACCTAGTTGTTCTTTGCCCGATTTCAATGAAATTTAAATATGTTCTAGGTGACGCAGAATTATAAAAAAAAAAATAGTTTCAAAACAGAATTGTCAAAAAATGTCAACCTAGTTGTTCTTTCCCCGATTTCAATGGAGTTTAAATATATTCTAGTTGACGCAGAATTATAAAAGAAAAAAATAGTTTCAAAACAAGAATTGTCAAAAATATGTCAACGTTGTAGTTTTTTGGCGAATTTCAATGAAACTTAAATATGTTCTAGCTGACGCAGAAATATAAAAGAAAAAAATAGTTTCAAAATAGAATTGTCAAAAATATGTCAACTTCGGTGTTCTTTGCACGATTTCAATGAAATTTAAATATGTTCTAGCTGACGCAGAATTATAAAAGAAAAAATAGTTTAAATAAGTCAACTTTGCTGTTCTTTGCCCGATTTCAAAGAAATTTAAATATGTTCTAGTTAACGTAGAATTATAAAAGAAAAAAATAGTTTCAAAACAGAATTGTCAAAAATAAGTCAACTTTGTTGTTCTTTGACCGATTTCAATGAAATTTAAATATGTCCTAACTGATGCAGAATTATAAAAGAAAAAAATAGTTTCAAAATAGAATTGTCAAAAATATATCAACTTTCTTGTTCTTTGACCGATTTCAATGAAATTTAACTATGTTCTAGCTGACACAGAATTTTAAAAGAAAAAAATGGTTTCAAAACAGAATTGTCAAAAATATGTCAACTTTGTTGTTCTTTGGCCGATTTCAATGAAATTTAAATATATTCTAGCTGACGCAGAATTATAAAAGATAAAAATAGTTTCAAAACAGAATCGTCAAAAATATGTCAACCTAGTTGTTCTTTCCCCGATTTCAATGAAGTTTAAAAATGTTCTAGCTGACGCAGAATTATAAAAGAAAAAAATAGTTTCAAAACAGAATTGTCAAAAATATGTCAACGTTGTAGTGTAGGCCGATTTCAATGAAACTTAAATATGTTCTAGCTGACGCAGAAATATAAAAGAAAAAAATAGTTTCAAAATAGAATTGTCAAAAATATGTCAACTTCGGTGTTCTTTGCACGATTTCAATAAAATTTAAATATGTTCTAGCTGATGCAGAATTATAAAAGAAAAAAATAGTTTCAAAATAGAATTGTCTAAAATATGTCAACCTCGTTGTTCTTTGACCGATTTCGATGAAATTTAAATATGTTCTAGCTGTCGCAGAATTATAAAAGAAAAAAAATAGTTTCAAAACAGAATTGTCAAAAATATGTCAACCTAGTTGTTCTTTGCCCGATTTCAATTAAATTTAAATATGTTCTAGCTGACGCAGAATTATAAAAGAAAAAAATAGTTTCAAAACAGAATTGTCAAAAATATGCCAACTTTGTTGTTCTTTGACTGATTTCAATGAAATTTAAATATGTTCTAGCTGACGCAGAATTATAAAAGAAAAAAATAGTTTCAAAACAGAATTGTCAAAAATGACCGATTTCAATGAAATTTAAATATGTTCTATCTGACGCAGAATTATAAAAGAAAAAAATAGTTTCAAAACAGAATTGTCAAAAATATGTCAACCTAGTTGTTCTGTGCCCGATTTCAATGAAATTTAAATATGTTTTAGCTGATGCAGAATTATAAAAGAAAAAAATAGTTTCAAAAAAGAATTTTCAAAAATAAGTCAACTTTGCTGTTCTTTGACCGATTTCGATGAAATTTAAATATGTTCTAGCTGTCGCAGAATTATAAAAGAAAAAAAATAGTTTCAAAACAGAATTGTCAAAAATATGTCAACCTAGTTGTTCTTTGCCCGATTTCAATTAAATTTAAATATGTTCTAGCTGACGCAGAATTATAAAAGAAAAAAATAGTTTCAAAACAGAATTGTCAAAAATATGCCAACTTTGTTGTTCTTTGACTGATTTCAATGAAATTCAAATATGTTCTAGCTGACGCAGAATTATAAAAGAAAAAAATAGTTTCAAAACAGAATTGTCAAAAATGACCGATTACAATTAAATTTAAATATGTTCTAGCTGACGCAGAATTATAAAAGAAAAAATAGTTTCAAACAAGAATTGTCAAAACTAAGTCAACTTTGCTGTTCTTTGCCCGATTTCAATTAAATTTAAATATGTTCTAGCTGACGCAGAATTATAAAAGAAAAAAATAGTTTCAAAACAGAATTGTCAAAAATATGCCAACTTTGTTGTTCTTTGACTGATTTCAATGAAATTCAAATATGTTCTAGCTGACGCAGAATTATAAAAGATAAAAATAGTTTCAAAACAGAATCGTCAAAAATATGTCAACCTAGTTGTTCTTTCCCCGATTTCAATGAAGTTTAAAAATGTTCTAGCTGACGCAGAATTATAAAAGAAAAAAATAGTTTCAAAACAGAATTGTCAAAAATATGTCAAACTAGTTGTTCTTTCCCCGATTTCAATGAAGTTTAAAAATGTTCTAGCTGACGCAGAATTATAAAAGAAAAAAATAGTTTCAAAACAGAATTGTCAAAAATATGTCAACGTTGTAGTGTAGGCCGATTTCAATGAAACTTAAATATGTTCTAGCTGACGCAGAAATATAAAAGAAAAAAATAGTTTCAAAATAGAATTGTCAAAAATATGTCAACTTCGGTGTTCTTTGCACGATTTCAATAAAATTTAAATATGTTCTAGCTGATGCAGAATTATAAAAGAAAAAAATAGTTTCAAAATAGAATTGTCTAAAATATGTCAACCTCGTTGTTCTTTGACCGATTTCGATGAAATTTAAATATGTTCTAGCTGTCGCAGAATTATAAAAGAAAAAAAATAGTTTCAAAACAGAATTGTCAAAAATATGTCAAACTAGTTGTTCTTTCCCCGATTTCAATGAAGTTTAAATATGTTCTAGCTGATGCAGAATTATAAAAGAAAAAAATAGTTTCAAAATAGAGTTGTCAAAAATATGTCAACCCAGTTGTTCTTTGCCCGATTACAATTAAATTTAAATATGTTCTAGCTGACGCAGAATTATAAAAGAAAAAAATAGTTTCAAAACAGAATTGTCAAAAATATGCCAACTTTGTTGTTCTTTGACTGATTTCAATGAAATTCAAATATGTTCTAGCTGACGCAGAATTATAAAAGATAAAAATAGTTTCAAAACAGAATCGTCAAAAATATGTCAACCTAGTTGTTCTTTCCCCGATTTCAATGAAGTTTAAAAATGTTCTAGCTGACGCAGAATTATAAAAGAAAAAAATAGTTTCAAAACAGAATTGTCAAAAATATGTCAAACTAGTTGTTCTTTCCCCGATTTCAATGAAGTTTAAATATGTTCTAGCTGATGCAGAATTATAAAAGAAAAAAATAGTTTCAAAATAGAGTTGTCAAAAATATGTCAACCCAGTTGTTCTTTGCCCGATTACAATTAAATTTAAATATGTTCTAGCTGACGCAGAATTATAAAAGAAAAAATTGTTTCAAACAAGAATTGTCAAAACTAAGTCAACTTTGCTGTTCTTTGCCCGATTTCAATGAAATTTAAATATGTTCTAGTTGACGCAGAATTATAAAAGAAAAAAATAGTTTCAAAACAAGAATTGTCAAAAATATGTCAACGTTGTAGTTTTTTGGCCGATTTCAATGAAACTTAAATATGTTCTAGCTGACGCAGAATTATAAAAGATAAAAATAGTTTCAAAACAGAATCGTCAAAAATATGTCAACCTAGTTGTTCTCTCCCCGATTTCAATGAAGTTTAAAAATGTTCTAGCTGACGCAGAATTATAAAAGAAAAAAATAGTTTCAAAACAGAATTGTCAAAAATATGTCAACTTTGTTGTTCTTTGACCGATTTCAATGAAATTTAAATATATTCTAGCTGACGCAGAATTATAAAAGAAAAAAATTGTTTCAAAACAGAATTGTCAAAAATATGTCAATCTAGTTGTTCTTTCCCCGATTTCAATGAAGTTTAAACATGTTCTAGCTGACGCAGAATTATAAAAGAAAAAAATAGTTTCAAGACAGAATTGTCAAAAATATGTCAACCTAGGTGTTCTTTCCCGATTTCAATGAAGTTTAAACATGTTCTAGCTGACGCAGAATTATAAAAGAAAAAAATAGTTTCAAGACAGAATTGTCAAAAATATGTCAACCTAGTTGTTCTTTGCCCGATTTCAATGAAATTTAAATATGTTCTAGGTGACGCAGAATTATAAAAAAAAAAATAGTTTCAAAACAGAATTGTCAAAAAATGTCAACCTAGTTGTTCTTTCCCCGATTTCAATGGAGTTTAAATATATTCTAGTTGACGCAGAATTATAAAAGAAAAAAATAGTTTCAAAACAAGAATTGTCAAAAATATGTCAACGTTGTAGTTTTTTGGCGAATTTCAATGAAACTTAAATATGTTCTAGCTGACGCAGAAATATAAAAGAAAAAAATAGTTTCAAAATAGAATTGTCAAAAATATGTCAACTTCGGTGTTCTTTGCACGATTTCAATGAAATTTAAATATGTTCTAGCTGACGCAGAATTATAAAAGAAAAAATAGTTTAAATAAGTCAACTTTGCTGTTCTTTGCCCGATTTCAAAGAAATTTAAATATGTTCTAGTTAACGTAGAATTATAAAAGAAAAAAATAGTTTCAAAACAGAATTGTCAAAAATAAGTCAACTTTGTTGTTCTTTGACCGATTTCAATGAAATTTAAATATGTCCTAACTGATGCAGAATTATAAAAGAAAAAAATAGTTTCAAAATAGAATTGTCAAAAATATATCAACTTTCTTGTTCTTTGACCGATTTCAATGAAATTTAACTATGTTCTAGCTGACACAGAATTTTAAAAGAAAAAAATGGTTTCAAAACAGAATTGTCAAAAATATGTCAACTTTGTTGTTCTTTGGCCGATTTCAATGAAATTTAAATATATTCTAGCTGACGCAGAATTATAAAAGATAAAAATAGTTTCAAAACAGAATCGTCAAAAATATGTCAACCTAGTTGTTCTTTCCCCGATTTCAATGAAGTTTAAAAATGTTCTAGCTGACGCAGAATTATAAAAGAAAAAAATAGTTTCAAAATAGAATTGTCAAAAATATGTCAACTTCGGTGTTCTTTGCACGATTTCAATAAAATTTAAATATGTTCTAGCTGATGCAGAATTATAAAAGAAAAAAATAGTTTCAAAATAGAATTGTCTAAAATATGTCAACCCCGTTGTTCTTTGACCGATTTCGATGAAATTTAAATATGTTCTAGCTGTCGCAGAATTATAAAAGAAAAAAAATAGTTTCAAAACAGAATTGTCAAAAATATGTCAATCTAGTTGTTCTTTGCCCGATTTCAATTAAATTTAAATATGTTCTAGCTGACGCAGAATTATAAAAGAAAAAAATAGTTTCAAAACAGAATTGTCAAAAATATGCCAACTTTGTTGTTCTTTGACTGATTTCAATGAAATTTAAATATGTTCTAGCTGACGCAGAATTATAAAAGAAAAAAATAGTTTCAAAACAGAATTGTCAAAAATGACCGATTTCAATGAAATTTAAATATGTTCTATCTGACGCAGAATTATAAAAGAAAAAAATAGTTTCAAAACAGAATTGTCAAAAATATGTCAACCTAGTTGTTCTGTGCCCGATTTCAATGAAATTTAAATATGTTTTAGCTGATGCAGAATTATAAAAGAAAAAAATAGTTTCAAAAAAGAATTTTCAAAAATAAGTCAACTTTGCTGTTCTTTGACCGATTTCGATGAAATTTAAATATGTTCTAGCTGTCGCAGAATTATAAAAGAAAAAAAATAGTTTCAAAACAGAATTGTCAAAAATATGTCAACCTAGTTGTTCTTTGCCCGATTTCAATTAAATTTAAATATGTTCTAGCTGACGCAGAATTATAAAAGAAAAAAATAGTTTCAAAACAGAATTGTCAAAAATATGCCAACTTTGTTGTTCTTTGACTGATTTCAATGAAATTCAAATATGTTCTAGCTGACGCAGAATTATAAAAGAAAAAAATAGTTTCAAAACAGAATTGTCAAAAATGACCGATTACAATTAAATTTAAATATGTTCTAGCTGACGCAGAATTATAAAA
Source organism: Philhelius pedissequus (assembly GCA_910595825.1). Taxonomy (NCBI): domain Eukaryota; kingdom Metazoa; phylum Arthropoda; class Insecta; order Diptera; family Syrphidae; genus Philhelius; species Philhelius pedissequus. Next base: position 105,807,308 of record OU343160.1, read on the forward strand.
GAAAAAATAGTTTCAAACAAGAATTGTCAAAACTAAGTCAACTTTGCTGTTCTTTGCCCGATTTCAATGAAATTTAAATATGTTCTAGTTGACGCAGAATTATAAAAGATAAAAATAGTTTCAAAACAGAATCGTCAAAAATATGTCAACCTAGTTGTTCTTTCCCCGATTTCAATGAAGTTTAAAAATGTTCTAGCTGACGCAGAATTATAAAAGAAAAAAATAGTTTCAAAACAGAATTGTCAAAAATATGTCAACTTTGTTGTTCTTTGACCGATTTCAATGAAATTTAAATATATTCTAGCTGACGCAGAATTATAAAAGAAAAAAATTGTTTCAAAACAGAATTGTCAAAAATATGTCAATCTAGTTGTTCTTTCCCCGATTTCAATGAAGTTTAAACATGTTCTAGCTGACGCAGAATTATAAAAGAAAAAAATAGTTTCAAGACAGAATTGTCAAAAATATGTCAACCTAGGTGTTCTTTCCCGATTTCAATGAAGTTTAAACATGTTCTAGCTGACGCAGAATTATAAAAGAAAAAAATAGTTTCAAGACAGAATTGTCAAAAATATGTCAACCTAGTTGTTCTTTGCCCGATTTCAATGAAATTTAAATATGTTCTAGGTGACGCAGAATTATAAAAAAAAAAATAGTTTCAAAACAGAATTGTCAAAAAATGTCAACCTAGTTGTTCTTTCCCCGATTTCAATGGAGTTTAAATATATTCTAGTTGACGCAGAATTATAAAAGAAAAAAATAGTTTCAAAACAAGAATTGTCAAAAATATGTCAACGTTGTAGTTTTTTGGCGAATTTCAATGAAACTTAAATATGTTCTAGCTGACGCAGAAATATAAAAGAAAAAAATAGTTTCAAAATAGAATTGTCAAAAATATGTCAACTTCGGTGTTCTTTGCACGATTTCAATGAAATTTAAATATGTTCTAGCTGACGCAGAATTATAAAAGAAAAAATAGTTTAAATAAGTCAACTTTGCTGTTCTTTGCCCGATTTCAAAGAAATTTAAATATGTTCTAGTTAACGTAGAATTATAAAAGAAAAAAATAGTTTCAAAACAGAATTGTCAAAAATAAGTCAACTTTGTTGTTCTTTGACCGATTTCAATGAAATTTAAATATGTCCTAACTGATGCAGAATTATAAAAGAAAAAAATAGTTTCAAAATAGAATTGTCAAAAATATATCAACTTTCTTGTTCTTTGACCGATTTCAATGAAATTTAACTATGTTCTAGCTGACACAGAATTTTAAAAGAAAAAAATGGTTTCAAAACAGAATTGTCAAAAATATGTCAACTTTGTTGTTCTTTGGCCGATTTCAATGAAATTTAAATATATTCTAGCTGACGCAGAATTATAAAAGATAAAAATAGTTTCAAAACAGAATCGTCAAAAATATGTCAACCTAGTTGTTCTTTCCCCGATTTCAATGAAGTTTAAAAATGTTCTAGCTGACGCAGAATTATAAAAGAAAAAAATAGTTTCAAAACAGAATTGTCAAAAATATGTCAACTTTGTTGTTCTTTGACCGATTTCAATGACATTTAAATATATTCTAGCTGACGCAGAATTATAAAAGAAAAAAATAGTTTCAAAACAGAATTGTCAAAAATATGTCAACCTAGTTGTTCTTTCCCCGATTTCAATGAAGTTTAAACATGTTCTAGCTGACGCACAATTATAAAAGAAAAAAATAGTTTCAAGACAGAATTGTCAAAAATATGTCAACCTAGTTGTTCTTTGCCCGATTTCAATGAAATTTAAATATGTTCTAGGTGACGCAGAATTATAAAAGAAAAAAATAGTTTCAAAACAGAATTGTCAAAAAATGTGAACCTAGTTGTTCTTTCCCCGATTTCAATGAAGTTTAAATATGTTCTAGCTGATGCAGAATTTTAAAGAAAAAAACAGTTTCAAAACAGAATTGTCAAAAATATGTCAACTTTGTTGTTCTTTGACCGATTTCAATGACATTTAAATATATTCTAGCTGACGCAGAATTATAAAAGAAAAAAATAGTTTCAAAACAGAATTGGCAAAAATATGTCAACTTCGGTGTTCTTTGCACGATTTCAATAAAATTTAAATATGTTCTAGCTGATGCAGAATTATAAAAGAAAAAAATAGTTTCAAAATAGAATTGTCTAAAATATGTCAACCTCGTTGTTCTTTGACCGATTTCGATGAAATTTAAATATGTTCTAGCTGTCGCAGAATTATAAAAGAAAAAAAATAGTTTCAAAACAGAATTGTCAAAAATATGTCAACCTAGTTGTTCTTTGCCCGATTTCAATTAAATTTAAATATGTTCTAGCTGACGCAGAATTATAAAAGAAAAAAATAGTTTCAAAACAGAATTGTCAAAAATATGCCAACTTTGTTGTTCTTTGACTGATTTCAATGAAATTTAAATATGTTCTAGCTGACGCAGAATTATAAAAGAAAAAAATAGTTTCAAAACAGAATTGTCAAAAATGACCGATTTCAATGAAATTTAAATATGTTCTAGCTGACGCAGAATTATAAAAGAAAAAAATAGTTTCAAAACAGAATTGTCAAAAATATGTCAACCTAGTTCTTCTGTGCCCGATTTCAATGAAATTTAAATATGTTTTAGCTGATGCAGAATTATAAAAGAAAAAAATAGTTTCAAAAAAGAATTTTCAAAAATAAGTCAACTTTGCTGTTCTTTGACCGATTTCGATGAAATTTAAATATGTTCTAGCTGTCGCAGAATTATAAAAGAAAAAAAATAGTTTCAAAACAGAATTGTCAAAAATATGCCAACTTTGTTGTTCTTTGACTGATTTCAATGAAATTCAAATATGTTCTAGCTGACGCAGAATTATAAAAGAAAAAAATAGTTTCAAAACAGAATTGTCAAAAATGACCGATTACAATTAAATTTAAATATGTTCTAGCTGACGTAGAATTATAAAAGAAAAAATAGTTTCAAACAAGAATTGTCAAAACTAAGTCAACTTTGCTGTTCTTTGCCCGATTTCAATGAAATTTAAATATGTTCTAGTTGACGCAGAATTATAAAAGAAAAAAATAGTTTCAAAACAAGAATTGTCAAAAATATGTCAACGTTGTAGTTTTTTGGCCGATTTCAATGAAACTTAAATATGTTCTAGCTGACGCAGAATTATAAAAGATAAAAATAGTTTCAAAACAGAATCGTCAAAAATATGTCAACCTAGTTGTTCTTTCCCCGATTTCAATGAAGTTTAAAAATGTTCTAGCTGACGCAGAATTATAAAAGAAAAAAATAGTTTCAAAACAGAATTGTCAAAAATATGTCAACTTTGTTGTTCTTTGACCGATTTCAATGAAATTTAAATATATTCTAGCTGACGCAGAATTATAAAAGAAAAAAATTGTTTCAAAACAGAATTGTCAAAAATATGTCAACCTAGTTGTTCTTTCCCCGATTTCAATGAAGTTTAAACATGTTCTAGCTGACGCAGAATTATAAAAGAAAAAAATAGTTTCAAGACAGAATTGTCAAAAATATGTCAACCTAGGTGTTCTTTCCCGATTTCAATGAAGTTTAAACATGTTCTAGCTGACGCAGAATTATAAAAGAAAAAAATAGTTTCAAGACAGAATTGTCAAAAATATGTCAACCTAGTTGTTCTTTGCCCGATTTCAATGAAATTTAAATATGTTCTAGGTGACGCAGAATTATAAAAGAAAAAAATAGTTTCAAAACAGAATTGTCAAAAAATGTCAACCTAGTTGTTCTTTCCCCGATTTCAATGAAGTTTAAATATGTTCTAGCTGATGCAGAATTTTAAAGAAAAAAACAGTTTCAAAACAGAATTGTCAAAAATATGTCAACTTCGGTGTTCTTTGCACGATTTCAATAAAATTTAAATATGTTCTAGCTGATGCAGAATTATAAAAGAAAAAAATAGTTTCAAAATAGAATTGTCTAAAATATGTCAACCTAGTTGTTCTTTCCCCGATTTCAATGAAGTTTAAACATGTTCTAGTTGATGCAGAATTATAAAAGAAAAAAATAGTTTCAAAACAAGAATTGTCAAAAATATGTCAACGTTGTAGTTTTTTGGCCGATTTCAATGAAACTTAAATATGTTCTAGCTGACGCAGAAATATAAAAGAAAAAAATAGTTTCAAAATAGAATTGTCAAAAATATGTCAACTTCGGTGTTCTTTGCACGATTTCAATAAAATTTAAATATGTTCTAGCTGATGCAGAATTATAAAAGAAAAAAATAGTTTCAAAATAGAATTGTCTAAAATATGTCAACCTCGTTGTTCTTTGACCGATTTCGATGAAATTTAAATATGTTCTAGCTGTCGCAGAATTATAAAAGAAAAAAAAATAGTTTCAAAACAGAATTGTCAAAAATATGTCAACCTAGTTGTTCTTTGCCCGATTTCAATTAAATTTAAATATGTTCTAGCTGACGCAGAATTATAAAAGAAAAAAATAGTTTCAAAATAGAATTGTCAAAAATATGTCAACTTCGGTGTTCTTTGCACGATTTCAATAAAATTTAAATATGTTCTAGCTGATGCAGAATTATAAAAGAAAAAAATAGTTTCAAAATAGAATTGTCTAAAATATGTCAACCTCGTTGTTCTTTGACCGATTTCGATGAAATTTAAATATGTTCTAGCTGTCGCAGAATTATAAAAGAAAAAAAATAGTTTCAAAACAGAATTGTCAAAAATATGTCAACCTAGTTGTTCTTTGCCCGATTTCAATTAAATTTAAATATGTTCTAGCTGACGCAGAATTATAAAAGAAAAAAATAGTTTCAAAATAGAATTGTCAAAAATATGTCAACTTCGGTGTTCTTTGCACGATTTCAATAAAATTTAAATATGTTCTAGCTGATGCAGAATTATAAAAGAAAAAATAGTTTCAAATAGAATTGTCTAAAATATGTCAACCTAGTTGTTCTTTCCCCGATTTCAATGAAGTTTAAACATGTTCTAATTGACGCAGAATTATAAAAGAAAAAAATAGTTTCAAAACAAGAATTGTCAAAAATATGTCAACGTTGTAGTTTTTTGGCCGATTTCAATGAAACTTAAATATGTTCTAGCTGACGCAGAAATATAAAAGAAAAAAATAGTTTCAAAATAGAATTGTCAAAAATATGTCAACTTCGGTGTTCTTTGCACGATTTCAATAAAATTTAAATATGTTCTAGCTGATGCAGAATTATAAAAGAAAAAAATAGTTTCAAAATAGAATTGTCTAAAATATGTCAACCTCGTTGTTCTTTGAACGATTTCGATGAAATTTAAATATGTTCTAGCTGTCGCAGAATTATAAAAGAAAAAAAATAGTTTCAAAACAGAATTGTCAAAAATATGTCAACCTAGTTGTTCTTTGCCCGATTTCAATTAAATTTAAATATGTTCTAGCTGACGCAGAATTATAAAAGAAAAAAATAGTTTCAAAACAGAATTGTCAAAAATATGCCAACTTTGTTGTTCTTTGACTGATTTCAATGAAATTTAAATATGTTCTAGCTGACGCAGAATTATAAAAGAAAAAAATAGTTTCAAAACAGAATTGTCAAAAATGACCGATTTCAATGAAATTTAAATATGTTCTAGCTGACGCAGAATTATAAAAGAAAAAAATAGTTTCAAAACAGAATTGTCAAAAATATGTCAACCTAGTTGTTCTGTGCCCGATTTCAATGAAATTTAAATATGTTTTAGCTGATGCAGAATTATAAAAGAAAAAAATAGTTTCAAAAAAGAATTGTCAAAAATAAGTCAACTTTGCTGTTCTTTGCCCGATTTCAATGAAATTTAAATATGTTCTAGTTGACGCAGAATTATAAAAGAAAAAAATAGTTTCAAAACAAGAATTGTCAAAAATATGTCAACGTTGTATTTTTTTGGCCGATTTCAATGAAACTTAAATATGTTCTAGCTGACGCAGAAATATAAAAGAAAAAAATAGTAACAAAATAGAATTGTCAAAAATATGTCAACTTCGTTGTTCTTTGACCGATTTCGATTAAATTTAAATATGTTCTAGTTAACGTAGAATTATAAAAGAAAAAAATAGTTTCAAAACAGAATTGTCAAAAATAAGTCAACCTAGTTGTTCTTTGCCCGATTTCAATTAAATTTAAATATGTTCTAGCTGATGCAGAATTATAAAAGAAAAAAATAGTTTCAAAACAGAATTGTCAAAAATATGTCAACCTAGTTGTTCTTTGCCCGATTTGAATTAAATTTAAATATGTTCTAGCTGACGCAGAATTATAAAAGAAAAAAATAGTTTCAAAACAGAATTGTCAAAAATATGTCAACCTAGTTGTTCTTTGACCGATTTCAATGAAATTTAAATATGTGTTTTAGCTGATGCAGAATTATAAAAGAAAAAAATAGTTTCAAAATGGAATTGTCAAAAATGTGTCAACTTCGTTATTCTTTGACCGATTTCGATGAAATTTAAATATGTTCTAGCTGACGCAGAATTATAAAAGAAAAAAATAATTTAAAAACAGAATTGTCAAAAATATGTCAACCTAGTTGTTCTTTGCCCGATTTCAATGAAATTTCAATACGTTCTAGCTGACGCAGAATTATAAAAGAAAACAATAGTTTCAAAACAGAATTGTCAAAAATAAGTCAACTTTGTTGTTCTTTGCCCGATTTCAATGAAATTTCAATATGTTCTAGCTGACGCAGAATTATAAAAGAAAAAAATAGTTTCAAAACAGAATTGTCAAAAATATATCAACCTAGTTGTTCTTTGCCCGATTTCAATGAAATTTAAATATGTTCTAGCTGATGTAGAATTATAAAAGAAAAAAATAGTTTCAAAATAGAATTGTCAAAAATATGTCAACCTAGTTGTTCTTTGCCCGATTTCAATTAAATTTAAATATGTTCTAGCTGACGCAGAATAATAAAAGAAAAAATAGTTTCAAACAAGAATTGTCAAAAATAAGTCAACTTTGCTGTTCTTTGCCCGATTTCAATGAAATTTAAATATGTTCTAGTTGACGCAGAATTATAAAAGAAAAAAATAGTTTCAAAACAAGAATTGTCAAAAATATGTCAACGTTGTATTTTTTTGGCCGATTTCAATGAAACTTAAATATGTTCTAGCTGACGCAGAAATATAAAAGAAAAAAATAGTTACAAAATAGAATTGCCAAAAATATGTCAACTTCGTTGTTCTTTGACCGATTTCGATGAAATTTAAATATGTTCTAGTTAACGTAGAATTATAAAAGAAAAAAATAGTTTCAAAATAGAATTGTCAAAAATATGTCAACTTCGGTGTTCTTTGCACGATTTCAATTAAATTTAAATATGTTCTAGCTGATGCAGAATTATAAAAGACAAAAATAGTTTCAAAATAGAATTGTGAAAAATATGTCAACTTCGTTGTTCTTTGACCGATTTCGATGAAATTTAAATATGTTCTAGCTGACGCAGAATTATAAAAGAAAAAAATAGTTTCAAAACAGAATTGTAAAAAATATGTCAACTTTGTTGTTCTTTGACCGATTTCAATGAAATTTAAATATGTTCTAGCTGACGCAGAATTATAAAAGAAAAAAATAGTTTCGAAACAGAATTGTCAAAAATATGTCAACCTAGTTGTTCTTTGCCCGATTTCAATGAAATTTAAATATGTTCTAGCTGATGTAGAATTATAAAAGAAAAAAATAGTTTCAAAATAGAATTATCAAAAATATGTCAACTTCGTTGTTCTTTGACCGATTTCGATGAAATTTAAATATGTTCTAGCTGACGCAGAATTATAAAAGAAAAAAAAAATAGTTTCAAACAAGAATTGTCAAAAATAAGTCAACTTTGCTGTTCTTTGCCCGATTTCAAAGAAATTTAAATATGTTCTAGGTACCGCAGAATTATAAAAGAAAATAATAGTTTCAAAACAGAATTGTCAAAAATAAGTCAACTTTGTTGTTCTTTGCCCGATTTCAATGAAATTTAAATATGTTCTAGCTGATGCAGAATTATAAAAGACAAAAATAGTTTCAAAATAGAATTGTGAAAAATATGTCAACTTCGTTGTTCTTTGACCGATTTCGATGAAATTTAAATATGTTATAGCTGACGCAGAATTATAAAAGAAAAAAATAGTTTCAAAACAGAATTGTAAAAAATATGTCAACTTTGTTGTTCTTTGACCGATTTCAATGAAATTTAAATATGTTCTAGCTGACGCAGAATTATAAAAGAAAAAAATAGTTTCGAAACAGAATTGTCAAAAATATGTCAACCTTGTTGTTCTTTGCCCGATTTCAATGAAATTTAAATATGTTCTAGCTGATGTAGAATTATAAAAGAAAAAAATAGTTTTAAAATAGAATTGTCAAAAATATGTCAACTTCGTTGTTCTTTGACCGATTTCGATGAAATTAAAATATGTTCTAGCTGACGCAGAATTATAAAAGAAAAAAATATTTTCAAAACAGAATTGTCAAAAATATGTCAACATAGTTGTTCTTTGCCCGATTTCAATGAAATTTAAATATGTTCTAGCTGATGCAGAATTATAAAAGAAAAAAATAGTTTCAAAATAGAATTGTCAAAAATATGTCAACCTAGTTGTTCTTTGCCCGATTTCAATTAAAATTAAATATGTTCTAGCTAACGCAGAATTATAAAAGAAAAAATAGTTTCAAACAAGAATTGTCAAAAATAAGTCAACTTTGCTGTTCTTTGCCCGATTTCAATGAAATTTAAATATGTTCTAGTTGACGCAGAATTATAAAAGAAAAAAATAGTTTCAAAACAAGAATTGTCAAAAATATGTCAACTTTGTAGTTTTTTGTCCGATTTCAATGAAACTTAAATATGTTCTAGCTGACGCAGAAATATAAAAGAAAAAAATTGTTTCAAAATAGAATTGTCAAAAATATGTCAACTTCGGTGTTCTTTGCACGATTTCAATGAAATTTAAATATGTTCTAGCTGATGCAGAATTATAAAAGAAAAAAATAGTTTCAAAATAGAATTGTCAAAAATATGTCAACCTAGTTGTTCTTTGCCCGATTTCAATTAAAATTAAATATGTTCTAGCTGACGCAGAATTATAAAAGAAAAAATAGTTTCAAACAAGAATTGTCAAAAATAAGTCAACTTTGCTGTTCTTTGCCCGATTTCAAAGAAATTTAAATATGTTCTAGTTAACGTAGAATTATAAAAGAAAAAAATAGTTTCAAAACAGAATTGTCAAAAATAAGTCAACTTTGTTGTTCTTTGACCGATTTCAATGAAATTTAAATATGTTCTAGCTGATGCAGAATTATAAAAGACAAAAATAGTTTCAAAATAGAATTGTCAAAAATATGTCAACTTCGTTGTTCTTTGACCGATTTCGATGAAATTTAAATATGTTCTAGCTGACGCAGAATTATAAAAGAAAAAAATAGTTTCAAAACAGAATTGTCAAAAATATGTCAACTTTGTTGTTCTTTGACCGATTTCAATGAAATTTAAAAATGTTCTAGCTGACGCAGAATTATAAAAGAAAAAAATAGTTTCGAAACAGAATTGTCAAAAATATGTCAACCTAGTTGTTCTTTGACCGATTTCAATGAAATTTAAATATGTGTTTTAGCTGATGCAGAATTATAAAAGAAAAAAATAGTTTCAAAATGGAATTGTCAAAAATGTGTCAACTTCGTTATTCTTTGACCGATTTCGATTAAATTTAAATATGTTCTAGCTGACGCAGAATTATTAAAAAAAAAAATAATTTCAAAACAGAATTGTCAAAAATATGTCAACCTAGTTGTTCTTTGCCCGATTTCAATGAAATTTCAATACGTTCTAGCTGACGCAGAATTATAAAAGAAAACAATAGTTTCAAAACAGAATTGTCAAAAATAAGTCAACTTTGTTGTTCTTTGCCCGATTTCAATGAAATTTCAATATGTTCAAGCTGACGCAGAATTATAAAAGAAAAAAATAGTTTCAAAACAGAATTGTCAAAAATATATCAACCTAGTTGTTCTTTGCCCGATTTCAATGAAATTTAAATATGTTCTAGCTGATGTAGAATTATAAAAGAAAAAAATAGTTTCAAAATAGAATTGTCAAAAATATGTCAACTTCGTTGTTCTTTGACCGATTTCGATGAAATTAAAGTATGTTCTAGCTGACGCAGAATTATAAAAGAAAAAAATATTTTCAAAACAGGATTGTCAAAAAAATGTCAACCTAGTTGTTCTTTGCCCGATTTCAATGAAATTTAAATATGTTCTAGCTGATGCAGAATTATAAAAGAAAAAAATAGTTTCAAAATAGAATTGTCAAAAATATGTCAACTTCGGTGTTCTTTGCACGATTTCAATGAAATTTAAATATGTTCTAGCTGATTCAGAATTATAAAAGAAAAAAATAGTTTCAAAATAGAATTGTCTAAAATATGTCAACCTCGTTGTTCTTTGACCGATTTCGATGAAATTTAAATATGTTCTAGCTGTCGCAGAATTTTAAAAGAAAAAAAATAGTTTCAAAACAGAATTGTCAAAAATATGTCAACCTAGTTGTTCTTTGCCCGATTTCAATTAAATTTAAATATGTTCTAGCTGACGCAGAATTATAAAAGAAAAAAATAGTTTCAAAACAGAATTGTCAAAAATATGCCAACTTTGTTGTTCTTTGACTGATTTCAATGAAATTTAAATATGTTCTAGCTGACGCAGAATTATAAAAGAAAAAAATAGTTTCAAAACAGAATTGTCAAAAATGACCGATTTCAATGAAATTTAAATATGTTCTAGCTGACGCAGAATTATAAAAGAAAAAAATAGTTTCAAAATAGAATTGTCAAAAATATGTCAACCTAGTTGTTCTTTGCCCGATTTCAATTAAATTTAAATATGTTCTAGCTGACGCAGAATTATAAAAGAAAAAATAGTTTCAAACAAGAATTGTCAAAAATAAGTCAACTTTGCTGTTCTTTGCCCGATTTCAATTAAATTTAAATATGTTCTAGTTGACGCAGAATTATAAAAGAAAAAAATAGTTTCAAAACAAGAATTGTCAAAAATATGTCAACGTTGTAGTTTTTTGGCCGATTTCAATGAAATTTAAATATGTTCTAGCTGACGCAGAAATATAAAAGAAAAAAATAGTAACAAAATAGAATTGTCAAAAATATGTCAACTTCGTTGTTCTTTCCGATTTCGATGAAATTTAAATATGTTCTAGTTAACGTAGAATTATAAAAGAAAAAAATAGTTTCAAAACAGAATTGTCAAAAATAAGTCAACCTAGTTGTTCTTTGCCCGATTTCAATGAAATTTAAATATGTTCTAGCTGATGCAGAATTATAAAAGAAAAAAATAGTTTCAAAATAGAATTCTCAAAAATATGACAACTTCGTTGTTCTTTGACCGATTTCAATGAAATTTAAATAAGTTCTAGCTGCGCAGAATTATAAAAGAAAAAAATAGTTTCAAAACAAGTATTGTCAAAAATATGTCAACGTTGTAGTTTTTTGGCCGATTTCAATGAAATTTAAATATGTTCTAGCTGACGCAGAATTATAAAAGAAAAAAATAGTTTCAAAACAGAATTGTCAAAAATATGTCAACCTAGTAGTTGTTTCCCCGATTTCAATGAAGTTTAAATATGTTCTAGCTGACGCAAAATTATAAAAGAAAAAAATAGTTTCAAAACAGAATTGTCAAAAATATGTCAACCTAGTTGTTCTTTCCCCGATTTCAATGAAGTTTAAATATGTTCTAGCTGACGCAGAATTATAAAAGAAAAAAATAGTTTCAAAACAGAATTCGTTGTTCTTTGAGCGATTTCAATGAAATTTAAATATGTTCTAGCTGACGAAGAATTAAAAAAGAAAAAAATAGTTTCAAAACAGAATTGTAAAAAATATGTCAACTTTGTTGTTCCTTGACCGATTTCGATGAAATTTAAATATGTTCTAGTTGACGCAGAATTATAAAAGAAAAAAATAGTTTCAAAACAGAATTTTCAAAAATATGTCAACCTAGTTGATCTTGCCCAATTTCAATGAAATTTAAATGTGTTCTAGCTGACGCAGAATTATAAAAGAAAAAAATAGTTGCAAAATAGAATTCCAAAAAATATGTCAACTTCGTTGTTCTTTGCCCGATTTCAATGAAATTTAAATATGTTCTAGCTGACGCAGAATTATAATAGAAAAAAATAGTTTCAAAACAGAATTGTCAAAAATATGTCAACCTAGTTGTTCTTTGCCCGATTTCAATGAAATGTAAATATGTTCTAGCTGACGCAGAATTATAAAAGAAAAAATAGTTTCAAACAAGAATTGTCAAAAATAAGTCAACTTTGCTGTTCTTTGCCCGATTTCAATGAAATTTAAATATGTTCTAGCTGACGCAGAATTATAAAAGAAAAAAATAGTTTCAAAATAGAATTGTCAAAAATATGTCAACCTAGTTGTTCTTTGCCCGATTTCAATTAAATTTAAATATGTTCTAGCTGACGCAGAATTATAAAAGAAAAAATAGTTTCAAACAAGAATTGTCAAAAATAACTCAACTTTGCTGTTCTTTGCCCGATTTCAATGAAATTTAAATATGTTCTAGTTGACGCAGAATTATAAAAGAAAAAAATAGTTTCAAAACAAGAATTGTCAAAAATATGTCAACGTTGTAGTTTTTTGGCCGATTTCAATGAAACTTAAATATGTTCTAGCTGACGCAGAAATATAAAAGAAAAAAATAGTAACAAAATAGAATTGTCAAAAATATGTCAACTTCGTTGTTCTTTCCGATTTCGATGAAATTAAAGTATGTTCTAGCTGACGCAGAATTATAAAAGAAAAAAATAGTTTCAAACAAGAATTGTCAAAAATATGTCAACTTCGTTGTTCTTTGACCGATTTCGATGAAATTAAAGTATGTTCTAGCTGACGCAGAATTATAAAAGAAAAAAATATTTTCAAAACAGGATTGTCAAAAAAATGTCAACCTAGTTGTTCTTTGCCCGATTTCAATGAAATGTAAATATGTTCTAGCTGACGCAGAATTATAAAAGAAAAAGATAGTTTCAAAACAGAATTGTCAAAAATATGTCAACTTCGTTGTTCTTTGACCGATTTCAATGAAATTTAAATAAGTTCTAGCTGCGCAGAATTATAAAAGAAAAAAATAGTTTCAAAACAAGTATTGTCAAAAATATGTCAACGTTGTAGTTTTTTGGTAGATTTCAATGAAATTTAAATATGTTCTAGCTGACGCAGAATTATAAAAGAAAAAAATTGTTTCAAAACAGAATTGTCAAAAATATGTCAACCTAGTTGTTCTTTGCCCGATTTCATTGAAATTTAAATATGTTCTAGCTGACGCAGAATTATAAAAGAAAAAAATAGTTTCAAAACAGAATTGTCAAAAATATGTCAACTTTGCTGTTCTTTGCCCGATTTCAATGAAATTTAAATATGTTCTAGTTGACGCAGAATTATAAAAGAAAAAAATAGTTTCAAAACAAGAATTGTCAAAAATATGTCAACGTTGTAGTTTTTTGGCCGATTTCAATGAAACTTAAATATGTTCTAGCTGACGCAGAATTATAAAAGAAAAAAATAGTTTCAAAACAGAATTGTCAAAAATATGTCAACTTTGTTGTTCTTTGACCGATTTCAATGAAATTTAAAAATGTTCTAGCTGACGCAGAATTATAAAAGAAAAAAATAGTTTCGAAACAGAATTGTCAAAAATATGTCAACCTAGTTGTTCTTTGACCGATTTCAATGAAATTTAATTATGTGTTTTAGCTGATGCAGAATTATAAAAGAAAAAAATAGTTTCAAAATGGAATTGTCAAAAATGTGTCAACTTCGTTATTCTTTGACCGATTTCGATTAAATTTAAATATGTTCTAGCTGACGCAGAATTATTAAAAAAAAAATAATTTCAAAACAGAATTGTCAAAAATATGTCAACCTAGTTGTTCTTTGCCCGATTTCAATGAAATTTCAATACGTTCTAGCTGACGCAGAATTATAAAAGAAAACAATAGTTTCAAAACAGAATTGTCAAAAATAAGTCAACTTTGTTGTTCTTTGCCCGATTTCAATGAAATTTCAATATGTTCAAGCTGACGCAGAATTATAAAAGAAAAAAATAGTTTCAAAACAGAATTGTCAAAAATATATCAACCTAGTTGTTCTTTGCCCGATTTCAATGAAATTTAAATATGTTCTAGCTGATGTAGAATTATAAAAGAAAAAAATAGTTTCAAAATAGAATTGTCAAAAATATGTCAACTTCGTTGTTCTTTGACCGATTTCGATGAAATTAAAGTATGTTCTAGCTGACGCAGAATTATAAAAGAAAAAAATATTTTCAAAACAGGATTGTCAAAAAAATGTCAACCTAGTTGTTCTTTGCCCGATTTCAATGAAATTTAAATATGTTCTAGCTGATGCAGAATTATAAAAGAAAAAAATAGTTTCAAAATAGAATTGTCAAAAATATGTCAACTTCGGTGTTCTTTGCACGATTTCAATGAAATTTAAATATGTTCTAGCTGATTCAGAATTATAAAAGAAAAAAATAGTTTCAAAATAGAATTGTCTAAAATATGTCAACCTCGTTGTTCTTTGACCGATTTCGATGAAATTTAAATATGTTCTAGCTGTCGCAGAATTTTAAAAGAAAAAAAATAGTTTCAAAACAGAATTGTCAAAAATATGTCAACCTAGTTGTTCTTTGCCCGATTTCAATTAAATTTAAATATGTTCTAGCTGACGCAGAATTATAAAAGAAAAAAATAGTTTCAAAACAGAATTGTCAAAAATATGCCAACTTTGTTGTTCTTTGACTGATTTCAATGAAATTTAAATATGTTCTAGCTGACGCAGAATTATAAAAGAAAAAAATAGTTTCAAAACAGAATTGTCAAAAATGACCGATTTCAATGAAATTTAAATATGTTCTAGCTGACGCAGAATTATAAAAGAAAAAAATAGTTTCAAAATAGAATTGTCAAAAATATGTCAACCTAGTTGTTCTTTGCCCGATTTCAATTAAATTTAAATATGTTCTAGCTGACGCAGAATTATAAAAGAAAAAATAGTTTCAAACAAGAATTGTCAAAAATAAGTCAACTTTGCTGTTCTTTGCCCGATTTCAATTAAATTTAAATATGTTCTAGTTGACGCAGAATTATAAAAGAAAAAAATAGTTTCAAAACAAGAATTGTCAAAAATATGTCAACGTTGTAGTTTTTTGGCCGATTTCAATGAAATTTAAATATGTTCTAGCTGACGCAGAAATATAAAAGAAAAAAATAGTAACAAAATAGAATTGTCAAAAATATGTCAACTTCGTTGTTCTTTCCGATTTCGATGAAATTTAAATATGTTCTAGTTAACGTAGAATTATAAAAGAAAAAAATAGTTTCAAAACAGAATTGTCAAAAATAAGTCAACCTAGTTGTTCTTTGCCCGATTTCAATGAAATTTAAATATGTTCTAGCTGATGCAGAATTATAAAAGAAAAAAATAGTTTCAAAATAGAATTCTCAAAAATATGACAACTTCGTTGTTCTTTGACCGATTTCAATGAAATTTAAATAAGTTCTAGCTGCGCAGAATTATAAAAGAAAAAAATAGTTTCAAAACAAGTATTGTCAAAAATATGTCAACGTTGTAGTTTTTTGGCCGATTTCAATGAAATTTAAATATGTTCTAGCTGACGCAGAATTATAAAAGAAAAAAATAGTTTCAAAACAGAATTGTCAAAAATATGTCAACCTAGTAGTTGTTTCCCCGATTTCAATGAAGTTTAAATATGTTCTAGCTGACGCAAAATTATAAAAGAAAAAAATAGTTTCAAAACAGAATTGTCAAAAATATGTCAACCTAGTTGTTCTTTCCCCGATTTCAATGAAGTTTAAATATGTTCTAGCTGACGCAGAATTATAAAAGAAAAAAATAGTTTCAAAACAGAATTCGTTGTTCTTTGAGCGATTTCAATGAAATTTAAATATGTTCTAGCTGACGAAGAATTAAAAAAGAAAAAAATAGTTTCAAAACAGAATTGTAAAAAATATGTCAACTTTGTTGTTCCTTGACCGATTTCGATGAAATTTAAATATGTTCTAGTTGACGCAGAATTATAAAAGAAAAAAATAGTTTCAAAACAGAATTTTCAAAAATATGTCAACCTAGTTGATCTTGCCCAATTTCAATGAAATTTAAATGTGTTCTAGCTGACGCAGAATTATAAAAGAAAAAAATAGTTTCAAAACAGAATTGTCAAAAATATGTCAACCTAGTTGTTCTTTCCCCGATTTCAATGAAGTTTAAATATGTTCTAGCTGACGCAGAATTATAAAAGAAAAAAATAGTTTCAAAACAGAATTCGTTGTTCTTTGAGCGATTTCAATGAAATTTAAATATGTTCTAGCTGACGTAGAATTATAAAAGAAAAAAATAGTTTCAAAACAGAATTGTCAAAAATAAGTCAACCTAGTTGTTCTTTGCCCGATTTCAATGAAATGTAAATATGTTCTAGCTGACGCAGAATTATAAAAGAAAAAATAGTTTCAAACAAGAATTGTCAAAAATAACTCAACTTTGCTGTTCTTTGCCCGATTTCAATGAAATTTAAATATGTTCTAGCTGACGCAGAATTATAAAAGAAAAAAATAGTTTCAAACAAGAATTGTCAAAAATATGTCAACTTCGTTGTTCTTTGACCGATTTCGATGAAATTAAAGTATGTTCTAGCTGACGCAGAATTATAAAAGAAAAAAATATTTTCAAAACAGGATTGTCAAAAAAATGTCAACCTAGTTGTTCTTTGCCCGATTTCAATGAAATTTAAATATGTTCTAGCTGATGCAGAATTATAAAAGAAAAAAATAGTTTCAAAATAGAATTGTCAAAAATATGTCAACTTCGGTGTTCTTTGCACGATTTCAATGAAATTTAAATATGTTCTAGCTGATTCAGAATTATAAAAGAAAAAAATAGTTTCAAAATAGAATTGTCTAAAATATGTCAACCTCGTTGTTCTTTGACCGATTTCGATGAAATTTAAATATGTTCTAGCTGTCGCAGAATTTTAAAAGAAAAAAAATAGTTTCAAAACAGAATTGTCAAAAATATGTCAACCTAGTTGTTCTTTGCCCGATTTCAATTAAATTTAAATATGTTCTAGCTGACGCAGAATTATAAAAGAAAAAAATAGTTTCAAAACAGAATTGTCAAAAATATGCCAACTTTGTTGTTCTTTGACTGATTTCAATGAAATTTAAATATGTTCTAGCTGACGCAGAATTATAAAAGAAAAAAATAGTTTCAAAACAGAATTGTCAAAAATGACCGATTTCAATGAAATTTAAATATGTTCTAGCTGACGCAGAATTATAAAAGAAAAAAATAGTTTCAAAATAGAATTGTCAAAAATATGTCAACCTAGTTGTTCTTTGCCCGATTTCAATTAAATTTAAATATGTTCTAGCTGACGCAGAATTATAAAAGAAAAAATAGTTTCAAACAAGAATTGTCAAAAATAAGTCAACTTTGCTGTTCTTTGCCCGATTTCAATTAAATTTAAATATGTTCTAGTTGACGCAGAATTATAAAAGAAAAAAATAGTTTCAAAACAAGAATTGTCAAAAATATGTCAACGTTGTAGTTTTTTGGCCGATTTCAATGAAATTTAAATATGTTCTAGCTGACGCAGAAATATAAAAGAAAAAAATAGTAACAAAATAGAATTGTCAAAAATATGTCAACTTCGTTGTTCTTTCCGATTTCGATGAAATTTAAATATGTTCTAGTTAACGTAGAATTATAAAAGAAAAAAATAGTTTCAAAACAGAATTGTCAAAAATAAGTCAACCTAGTTGTTCTTTGCCCGATTTCAATGAAATTTAAATATGTTCTAGCTGATGCAGAATTATAAAAGAAAAAAATAGTTTCAAAATAGAATTCTCAAAAATATGACAACTTCGTTGTTCTTTGACCGATTTCAATGAAATTTAAATAAGTTCTAGCTGCGCAGAATTATAAAAGAAAAAAATAGTTTCAAAACAAGTATTGTCAAAAATATGTCAACGTTGTAGTTTTTTGGCCGATTTCAATGAAATTTAAATATGTTCTAGCTGACGCAGAATTATAAAAGAAAAAAATAGTTTCAAAACAGAATTGTCAAAAATATGTCAACCTAGTAGTTGTTTCCCCGATTTCAATGAAGTTTAAATATGTTCTAGCTGACGCAAAATTATAAAAGAAAAAAATAGTTTCAAAACAGAATTGTCAAAAATATGTCAACCTAGTTGTTCTTTCCCCGATTTCAATGAAGTTTAAATATGTTCTAGCTGACGCAGAATTATAAAAGAAAAAAATAGTTTCAAAACAGAATTCGTTGTTCTTTGAGCGATTTCAATGAAATTTAAATATGTTCTAGCTGACGAAGAATTAAAAAAGAAAAAAATAGTTTCAAAACAGAATTGTAAAAAATATGTCAACTTTGTTGTTCCTTGACCGATTTCGATGAAATTTAAATATGTTCTAGTTGACGCAGAATTATAAAAGAAAAAAATAGTTTCAAAACAGAATTTTCAAAAATATGTCAACCTAGTTGATCTTGCCCAATTTCAATGAAATTTAAATGTGTTCTAGCTGACGCAGAATTATAAAAGAAAAAAATAGTTGCAAAATAGAATTCCAAAAAATATGTCAACTTCGTTGTTCTTTGACCGATTTAGATGAAATTTAAATATGTTCTAGCTGCCCAGAATTATAAAAAAAAAAAATAGTTTCAAAACAGAATTGTCAAAAATATGTCAACTTTGTTGTTCTTTGCCCGATTTCAATGAAATTTAAATATGTTCTAGCTGACGCAGAATTATAATAGAAAAAAATAGTTTCAAAACAGAATTGTCAAAAATATGTCAACCTAGTTGTTCTTTGCCCGATTTCAATGAAATGTAAATATGTTCTAGCTGACGCAGAATTATAAAAGAAAAAATAGTTTCAAACAAGAATTGTCAAAAATAAGTCAACTTTGCTGTTCTTTGCCCGATTTCAATGAAATTTAAATATGTTCTAGCTGACGCAGAATTATAAAAGAAAAAAATAGTTTCAAAATAGAATTGTCAAAAATATGTCAACCTAGTTGTTCTTTGCCCGATTTCAATTAAATTTAAATATGTTCTAGCTGACGCAGAATTATAAAAGAAAAAATAGTTTCAAACAAGAATTGTCAAAAATAACTCAACTTTGCTGTTCTTTGCCCGATTTCAATGAAATTTAAATATGTTCTAGTTGACGCAGAATTATAAAAGAAAAAAATAGTTTCAAAACAAGAATTGTCAAAAATATGTCAACGTTGTAGTTTTTTGGCCGATTTCAATGAAACTTAAATATGTTCTAGCTGACGCAGAAATATAAAAGAAAAAAATAGTAACAAAATAGAATTGTCAAAAATATGTCAACTTCGTTGTTCTTTCCGATTTCGATGAAATTTAAATATGTTCTAGTTAACGTAGAATTATAAAAGAAAAAAATAGTTTCAAAACAGAATTGTCAAAAATAAGTCAACCTAGTTGTTCTTTGCCCGATTTCAATGAAATTTAAATATGTTCTAGCTGATGCAGAATTATAAAAGAAAAAAATAGTTTCAAAATAGAATTCTCAAAAATATGACAACTTCGTTGTTCTTTGACCGATTTCAATGAAATTTAAATAAGTTCTAGCTGCGCAGAATTATAAAAGAAAAAAATAGTTTCAAAACAAGTATTGTCAAAAATATGTCAACGTTGTAGTTTTTTGGCCGATTTCAATGAAATTTAAATATGTTCTAGCTGACGCAGAATTATAAAAGAAAAAAATAGTTTCAAAACAGAATTGTCAAAAATATGTCAACCTAGTAGTTGTTTCCCCGATTTCAATGAAGTTTAAATATGTTCTAGCTGACGCAAAATTATAAAAGAAAAAAATAGTTTCAAAACAGAATTGTCAAAAATATGTCAACCTAGTTGTTCTTTCCCCGATTTCAATGAAGTTTAAATATGTTCTAGCTGACGCAGAATTATAAAAGAAAAAAATAGTTTCAAAACAGAATTCGTTGTTCTTTGAGCGATTTCAATGAAATTTAAATATGTTCTAGCTGACGAAGAATTAAAAAAGAAAAAAATAGTTTCAAAACAGAATTGTAAAAAATATGTCAACTTTGTTGTTCCTTGACCGATTTCGATGAAATTTAAATATGTTCTAGTTGACGCAGAATTATAAAAGAAAAAAATAGTTTCAAAACAGAATTTTCAAAAATATGTCAACCTAGTTGATCTTGCCCAATTTCAATGAAATTTAAATGTGTTCTAGCTGACGCAGAATTATAAAAGAAAAAAATAGTTGCAAAATAGAATTCCAAAAAATATGTCAACTTCGTTGTTCTTTGACCGATTTAGATGAAATTTAAATATGTTCTAGCTGCCCAGAATTATAAAAAAAAAAAAATAGTTTCAAAACAGAATTGTCAAAAATATGTCAACTTTGTTGTTCTTTGCCCGATTTCAATGAAATTTAAATATGTTCTAGCTGACGCAGAATTATAATAGAAAAAAATAGTTTCAAAACAGAATTGTCAAAAATATGTCAACCTAGTTGTTCTTTGCCCGATTTCAATGAAATGTAAATATGTTCTAGCTGACGCAGAATTATAAAAGAAAAAGATAGTTTCAAAACAGAATTGTCAAAAATATGTCAACTTCGTTGTTCTTTGACCGATTTCAATGAAATTTAAATAAGTTCTAGCTGCGCAGAATTATAAAAGAAAAAAATAGTTTCAAAACAAGTATTGTCAAAAATATGTCAACGTTGTAGTTTTTTGGTAGATTTCAATGAAATTTAAATATGTTCTAGCTGACGCAGAATTATAAAAGAAAAAAATTGTTTCAAAACAGAATTGTCAAAAATATGTCAACCTAGTTGTTCTTTGCCCGATTTCATTGAAATTTAAATATGTTCTAGCTGACGCAGAATTATAAAAGAAAAAAATAGTTTCAAAACAGAATTGTCAAAAATATGTCAACTTTGCTGTTCTTTGCCCGATTTCAATGAAATTTAAATATGTTCTAGTTGACGCAGAATTATAAAAGAAAAAAATAGTTTCAAAACAAGAATTGTCAAAAATATGTCAACGTTGTAGTTTTTTGGCCGATTTCAATGAAACTTAAATATGTTCTAGCTGACGCAGAAATATAAAAGAAAAAAATAGTAACAAAATAGAATTGTCAAAAATATGTCAACTTCGTTGTTCTTTGACCGATTTCGATGAAATTTAAATATGTTCTAGTTAACGTAGAATTATAAAAGAAAAAAATAGTTTCAAAACAGAATTGTCAAAAATAAGTCAACCTAGTTGTTCTTTGCCCGATTTCAATGAAATTTAAATATGTTCTAGCTGATGCAGAATTATAAAAGAAAAAAATAGTTTCAAAATAGAATTCTCAAAAATATGACAACTTCGTTGTTCTTTGACCGATTTCAATGAAATTTAAATAAGTTCTAGCTGCGCAGAATTATAAAAGAAAAAAATAGTTTCAAAACAAGTATTGTCAAAAATATGTCAACGTTGTAGTTTTTTGGCCGATTTCAATGAAATTTAAATATGTTCTAGCTGACGCAGAATTATAAAAGAAAAAAATAGTTTCAAAACAGAATTGTCAAAAATATGTCAACCTAGTAGTTGTTTCCCCGATTTCAATGAAGTTTAAATATGTTCTAGCTGACGCAAAATTATAAAAGAAAAAAATAGTTTCAAAACAGAATTGTCAAAAATATGTCAACCTAGTTGTTCTTTCCCCGATTTCAATGAAGTTTAAATATGTTCTAGCTGACGCAGAATTATAAAAGAAAAAAATAGTTTCAAAACAGAATTCGTTGTTCTTTGAGCGATTTCAATGAAATTTAAATATGTTCTAGCTGACGAAGAATTAAAAAAGAAAAAAATAGTTTCAAAACAGAATTGTAAAAAATATGTCAACTTTGTTGTTCCTTGACCGATTTCGATGAAATTTAAATATGTTCTAGTTGACGCAGAATTATAAAAGAAAAAAATAGTTTCAAAACAGAATTTTCAAAAATATGTCAACCTAGTTGATCTTGCCCAATTTCAATGAAATTTAAATGTGTTCTAGCTGACGCAGAATTATAAAAGAAAAAAATAGTTGCAAAATAGAATTCCAAAAAATATGTCAACTTCGTTGTTCTTTGACCGATTTAGATGAAATTTAAATATGTTCTAGCTGCCCAGAATTATAAAAAAAAAAATAGTTTCAAAACAGAATTGTCAAAAATATGTCAACTTTGTTGTTCTTTGCCCGATTTCAATGAAATTTAAATATGTTCTAGCTGACGCAGAATTATAATAGAAAAAAATAGTTTCAAAACAGAATTGTCAAAAATATGTCAACCTAGTTGTTCCTTGCCCGATTTCAATGAAATGTAAATATGTTCTAGCTGACGCAGAATTATAAAAGAAAAAAATAGTTTCAAAACAGAATTGTCAAAAATATGTCAACTTCGTTGTTCTTTGACCGATTTCAATGAAATTTAAATAAGTTCTAGCTGCGCAGAATTATAAAAGAAAAAAATAGTTTCAAAACAAGTATTGTCAAAAATATGTCAACGTTGTAGTTTTTTGGCCGATTTCAATGAAATTTAAATATGTTCTAGCTGACGCAGAATTATAAAAGAAAAAAATTGTTTCAAAACAGAATTGTCAAAAATATGTCAACCTAGTTGTTCTTTGTCCGATTTCATTGAAATTTAAATATGTTCTAGCTGACGCAGAATTATAAAAGAAAAAATAGTTTCAAAACAGAATTGTCAAAAATATATCAACTTTGTTGTTCTTTGACCGATTTCAATGAAATTTAACTATGTTCTAGCTGATGCAGAATTATAAAAGAAAAAAATAGTTTCAAAATAGAATTGTCAAAAATATGTCAACTTCGTTGTTCTTTGACCGATTTCGATGAAATTTTAATATGTTTTGGCTGACGCAGAATTATAAAAGAAAAAAATAGTTTCAAAACAGAATTGTCAAAAATATGTTAACCTAGTTGTTCTTTGCCCGATTTCAATAAAATTTAAATATGTTCTAGCTGACGCAGAATTATAAAAGAAAAAAATAGTTTCAAAACAGAATTGTCAAAAATATGTCAACCTAGTTGTTCTTTGCCCGATTTCATTGAAATTTAAATATGAACTAGCTGATGCAGAATTATAAAAGAAAAAATAGTTTCAAACAAGAATTGTCAAAAATAAGTCAACTTTGCTGTTCTTTGCCCGATTTCAAAGAAATTTAAATACGTTCTAGTTAACGTAGAATTATAAAAGAAAAAAATATTTTCAAAACAGAATTGTCAAAAATATGTCAACCTAGTTGTTCGTTGCCCGATTTGAATTAAATTTAAATATGTTCTAGCTGACGCAGAATTATAAAAGAAAAAAATAGTTTCAAAACAGAATTGTCAAAAATATGTCAACTTTGTTGTTCTTTGACCGATTTCAATGAAATTTAAATATGTTCTAGCTGACGCAGAATTATAAAAGAAAAAAATAGTTTCAAAACAGAATTGTCAAAAATATGTCAACCTAGTTGTTCTTTGACCGATTTCAATGAAATTTAAATATGTGTTTTAGCTGATGCAGAATTATAAAAGAAAAAAATAGTTTCAAAATGGAATTGTCAAAAATATGTCAACTTCGTTATTCTTTGACCGATTTCGATGAAATTTAAATATGTTCTAGCTGACGCAGAATTATAAAAGAAAAAAATAATTTCAAAACAGAATTGTCAAAAATATGTCAACCTAGTTGTTCTTTGCCCGATTTCAATGAAATTTCAATACGTTCTAGTTGACGCAGAATTATAAAAGAAAACAATAGTTTCAAAACAGAATTGTCAAAAATAAGTCAACTTTGTTGTTCTTTGCCCGATTTCAATGAAATTTCAATATGTTCTAGCTGACGCAGAATTATAAAAGAAAAAAATAGTTTCAAAACAGAATTGTCAAAAATATATCAACCTAGTTGTTCTTTGCCCGATTTCAAAGAAATTTAAATACGTTCTAGTTAACGTAGAATTATAAAAGAAAAAAATAGTTTCAAAACAGAATTGTCAAAAATATGTCAACCTAGTTGTTCGTTGCCCGATTTGAATTAAATTTAAATATGTTCTAGCTGACGCAGAATTATAAAAGAAAAAAATAGTTTCAAAACAGAATTGTCAAAAATATGTCAACTTTGTTGTTCTTTGACCGATTTCAATGAAATTTAAATATGTTCTAGCTGACGCAGAATTATAAAAGAAAAAAATAGTTTCAAAACAGAATTGTCAAAAATATGTCAACCTAGTTGTTCTTTGACCGATTTCAATGAAATTTAAATATGTGTTTTAGCTGATGCAGAATTATAAAAGAAAAAAATAGTTTCAAAATGGAATTGTCAAAAATATGTCAACTTCGTTATTCTTTGACCGATTTCGATGAAATTTAAATATGTTCTAGCTGACGCAGAATTATAAAAGAAAAAAATAATTTCAAAACAGAATTGTCAAAAATATGTCAACCTAGTTGTTCTTTGCCCGATTTCAATGAAATTTCAATACGTTCTAGTTGACGCAGAATTATAAAAGAAAACAATAGTTTCAAAACAGAATTGTCAAAAATAAGTCAACTTTGTTGTTCTTTGCCCGATTTCAATGAAATTTAAATATGTTCTAGCTGATGTAGAATTATAAAAGAAAAAAATAGTTTCAAAATAGAATTGTCAAAAATATGTCAACTTCGTTGTTCTTTGACCGATTTCGATGAAATTAAAATATGTTCTAGCTGACGCAGAATTATAAAAGAAAAAAATATTTTCAAAACAGAATTGTCAAAAATATGTCAACCTAGTTGTTCTTTGCCCGATTTCAATGAAATTTAAATATGTTCTAGCTGATGCAGAATTATAAAAGAAAAAAATAGTTTCAAAATAGAATTGTCAAAAATATGTCAACCTAGTTGTTCTTTGACCGATTTCGATGAAATTAAAATATGTTCTAGCTGACGCAGAATTATAAAAGAAAAAAATATTTTCAAAACAGAATTGTCAAAAATATGTCAACCTAGTTGTTCTTTGCCCGATTTCAATGAAACTTAAATATGTTCTAGCTGACGCAGAAATATAAAAGAAAAAAATTGTTTCAAAATAGAATTGTCAAAAATATGTCAACTTCGGTGTTCTTTGCACGATTTCAATGAATTTTAAATATGTTCTAGCTGACGCAGAATTATAAAAGAAAAAATAGTTTCAAACAAAAATTGTCAAAAATAAGTCAACTTTGCTGTTCTTTGCCCGATTTCAAAGAAATTTAAATATGTTCTAGTTAACGTAGAATTATAAAAGAAAAAAATAGTTTCAAAACAGAATTGTCAAAAATATGTCAACGTTGTAGTTTTTTGTCCGATTTCAATGAAACTTAAATATGTTCTAGCTGACGCAGAAATATAAAAGAAAAAAATTGTTTCAAAATAGAATTGTCAAAAATATGTCAACTTCGGTGTTCTTTGCACGATTTCAATGAAATTTAAATATGTTCTAGCTGACGCAGAATTATAAAAGAAAAAATAGTTTCAAACAAAAATTGTCAAAAATAAGTCAACTTTGCTGTTCTTTGCCCGATTTCAAAGAAATTTAAATATGTTCTAGTTAACGTAGAATTATAAAAGAAAAAAATGGTTTCAAAACAGAATTGTCAAAAATAAGTCAACTTTGTTGTTCTTTGCCCGATTTCAATGAAATTTAAATATGTTCTAGCTGATTCAGAATTATAAAAGAAAAAAATAGTTTCAAAATAGAATTGTCTAAAATATGTCAACCTCGTTGTTCTTTGACCGATTTCGATGAAATTTAAATATGTTCTAGCTGTCGCAGAATTTTAAAAGAAAAAAAATAGTTTCAAAACAGAATTGTCAAAAATATGTCAACCTAGTTGTTCTTTGCCCGATTTCAATGAAATTTCAATACGTTCTAGTTGACGCAGAATTATAAAAGAAAACAATAGTTTCAAAACAGAATTGTCAAAAATAAGTCAACTTTGTTGTTCTTTGCCCGATTTCAATGAAATTTCAATATGTTCTAGCTGACGCAGAATTATAAAAGAAAAAAATAGTTTCAAAACAGAATTGTCAAAAATATATCAACCTAGTTGTTCTTTGCCCGATTTCAAAGAAATTTAAATACGTTCTAGTTAACGTAGAATTATAAAAGAAAAAAATAGTTTCAAAACAGAATTGTCAAAAATATGTCAACCTAGTTGTTCGTTGCCCGATTTGAATTAAATTTAAATATGTTCTAGCTGACGCAGAATTATAAAAGAAAAAAATAGTTTCAAAACAGAATTGTCAAAAATATGTCAACTTTGTTGTTCTTTGACCGATTTCAATGAAATTTAAATATGTTCTAGCTGACGCAGAATTATAAAAGAAAAAAATAGTTTCAAAACAGAATTGTCAAAAATATGTCAACCTAGTTGTTCTTTGACCGATTTCAATGAAATTTAAATATGTGTTTTAGCTGATGCAGAATTATAAAAGAAAAAAATAGTTTCAAAATGGAATTGTCAAAAATATGTCAACTTCGTTATTCTTTGACCGATTTCGATGAAATTTAAATATGTTCTAGCTGACGCAGAATTATAAAAGAAAAAAATAATTTCAAAACAGAATTGTCAAAAATATGTCAACCTAGTTGTTCTTTGCCCGATTTCAATGAAATTTCAATACGTTCTAGTTGACGCAGAATTATAAAAGAAAACAATAGTTTCAAAACAGAATTGTCAAAAATAAGTCAACTTTGTTGTTCTTTGCCCGATTTCAATGAAATTTAAATATGTTCTAGCTGATGTAGAATTATAAAAGAAAAAAATAGTTTCAAAATAGAATTGTCAAAAATATGTCAACTTCGTTGTTCTTTGACCGATTTCGATGAAATTAAAATATGTTCTAGCTGACGCAGAATTATAAAAGAAAAAAATATTTTCAAAACAGAATTGTCAAAAATATGTCAACCTAGTTGTTCTTTGCCCGATTTCAATGAAATTTAAATATGTTCTAGCTGATGCAGAATTATAAAAGAAAAAAATAGTTTCAAAATAGAATTGTCAAAAATATGTCAACCTAGTTGTTCTTTGACCGATTTCGATGAAATTAAAATATGTTCTAGCTGACGCAGAATTATAAAAGAAAAAAATATTTTCAAAACAGAATTGTCAAAAATATGTCAACCTAGTTGTTCTTTGCCCGATTTCAATGAAACTTAAATATGTTCTAGCTGACGCAGAAATATAAAAGAAAAAAATTGTTTCAAAATAGAATTGTCAAAAATATGTCAACTTCGGTGTTCTTTGCACGATTTCAATGAATTTTAAATATGTTCTAGCTGACGCAGAATTATAAAAGAAAAAATAGTTTCAAACAAAAATTGTCAAAAATAAGTCAACTTTGCTGTTCTTTGCCCGATTTCAAAGAAATTTAAATATGTTCTAGTTAACGTAGAATTATAAAAGAAAAAAATAGTTTCAAAACAGAATTGTCAAAAATATGTCAACGTTGTAGTTTTTTGTCCGATTTCAATGAAACTTAAATATGTTCTAGCTGACGCAGAAATATAAAAGAAAAAAATTGTTTCAAAATAGAATTGTCAAAAATATGTCAACTTCGGTGTTCTTTGCACGATTTCAATGAAATTTAAATATGTTCTAGCTGACGCAGAATTATAAAAGAAAAAATAGTTTCAAACAAAAATTGTCAAAAATAAGTCAACTTTGCTGTTCTTTGCCCGATTTCAAAGAAATTTAAATATGTTCTAGTTAACGTAGAATTATAAAAGAAAAAAATAGTTTCAAAACAGAATTGTCAAAAATAAGTCAACTTTGTTGTTCTTTGACCGATTTCAATGAAATTTAAATATGTTCTAGCTGATTCAGAATTATAAAAGAAAAAAATAGTTTCAAAATAGAATTGTCTAAAATATGTCAACCTCGTTGTTCTTTGACCGATTTCGATGAAATTTAAATATGTTCTAGCTGTCGCAGAATTTTAAAAGAAAAAAAATAGTTTCAAAACAGAATTGTCAAAAATATGTCAACCTAGTTGTTCTTTGCCCGATTTCAATTAAATTTAAATATGTTCTAGCTGACGCAGAATTATAAAAGAAAAAAATAGTTTCAAAACAGAATTGTCAAAAATATGCCAAATTTGTTGTTCTTTGACTGATTTCAATGAAATTTAAATATGTTCTAGCTGACGCAGAATTATAAAAAAAAAAATAGTTTCAAAACAGAATTGTCAAAAATGACCGATTTCAATGAAATTTAAATATGTTCTAGCTGACGCAGAATTATAAAAGAAAAAAATAGTTTCAAAACAGAATTGTCAAGAATATGTCAACCTAGTTGTTCTTTGCCCGATTTCAATAAAATTTAAATATGTTTTAGCTGATGCAGAATTATAAAAGAAAAAAATAGTTTCAAAATAGAATTGTCAAAAATAAGTCAACTTTGCTGTTCTTTGCCCGATTTCAATGAAATTTAAATATGTTCTAGTTGACGCAGAATTATAAAAGAAAAAAATAGTTTCAAAACAAGAATTGTCAAAAATATGTCAACGTTGTAGTTTTTTGGCCGATTTCAATGAAACTTAAATATGTTCTAGCTGACGCAGAAATATAAAAGAAAAAAATAGTTACAAAATAAAATTGTCAAAAATATGTCAACTTCGTTGTTCTTTGACCGATTTCGATGAAATTTAAATATGTTCTAGTTAACGTAGAATTATAAAAGAAAAAAATAGTTTCAAAACAGAATTGTCAAAATAAGTCAACCTAGTTGTTCTTTGCCCGATTTCAATGAAATTTAAATATGTTCTAGCTGATGCAGAATTATAAAAGAAAAAAATAGTTTCAAAACAGAATTGTCAAAAATATGTCAACTTTGTTGTTCTTTGACCGATTTCAATGAAATTTAAAAATGTTCTAGCTGACGCAGAATTATAAAAGAAAAAAATAGTTTCGAAACAGAATTGTCAAAAATATGTCAACCTAGTTGTTCTTTGACCGATTTCAATGAAATTTAAATATGTGTTTTAGCTGATGCAGAATTATAAAAGAAAAAAATAGTTTCAAAATGGAATTGTCAAAAATGTGTCAACTTCGTTATTCTTTGACCGATTTCGATTAAATTTAAATATGTTCTAGCTGACGCAGAATTATAAAAAAAAAAAATAATTTCAAAACAGAATTGTAGAAAATATGTCAACCTAGTTGTTCTTTGCCCGATTTCAATTAAATTTAAATATGTTCTAGCTGACGCAGAATTATAAAAGAAAAAAATAGTTTCAAAACAGAATTGTCAAAAATATGCTAAATTTGTTGTTCTTTGACTGATTTCAATGAAATTTAAATATGTTCTAGCTGACGCAGAATTATAAAAAAAAAAATAGTTTCAAAACAGAATTGTCAAAAATGACCGATTTCAATGAAATTTAAATATGTTCTAGCTGACGCAGAATTATAAAAAAAAAAATAGTTTCAAAACAGAATTGTCAAAAATATGTCAACCTAGTTGTTCTTTGCCCGATTTCAATGAAATTTAAATATGTTTTAGCTGATGCAGAATTATAAAAGAAAAAAATAGTTTCAAAATAGAATTGTCAAAAATAAGTCAACTTTGCTGTTCTTTGCCCGATTTCAATGAAATTTAAATATGTTCTAGTTGACGCAGAATTATAAAAGAAAAAAATAGTTTCAAAACAAGAATTGTCAAAAATATGTCAACGTTGTAGTTTTTTGGCCGATTTCAATGAAACTTAAATATGTTCTAGCTGACGCAGAAATATAAAAGAAAAAAATAGTTACAAAATAAAATTGTCAAAAATATGTCAACTTCGTTGTTCTTTGACCGATTTCGATGAAATTTAAATATGTTCTAGTTAACGTAGAATTATAAAAGAAAAAAATAGTTTCAAAACAGAATTGTCAAAAATAAGTCAACCTAGTTGTTCTTTGCCCGATTTCAATGAAATTTAAATATGTTCTAGCTGATGCAGAATTATAAAAGAAAAAAATAGTTTCAAAACAGAATTGTCAAAAATATGTCAACTTTGTTGTTCTTTGACCGATTTCAATGAAATTTAAAAATGTTCTAGCTGACGCAGAATTATAAAAGAAAAAAATAGTTTCGAAACAGAATTGTCAAAAATATGTCAACCTAGTTGTTCTTTGACCGATTTCAATGAAATTTAAATATGTGTTTTAGCTGATGCAGAATTATAAAAGAAAAAAATAGTTTCAAAATGGAATTGTCAAAAATGTGTCAACTTCGTTATTCTTTGACCGATTTCGATTAAATTTAAATATGTTCTAGCTGACGCAGAATTATAAAAAAAAAAAATAATTTCAAAACAGAATTGTAGAAAATATGTCAACCTAGTTGTTCTTTGCCCGATTTCAATGAAATTTCAATACGTTCTAGCTGACGCAGAATTATAAAAGAAAACAATAGTTTCAAAACAGAATTGTCAAAAATGACCGATTTCAATGAAATTTAAATATGTTCTAGCTGACGCAGAATTATAAAAGAAAAAAATAGTTTCAAAACAGAATTGTCAAAAATATGTCAACCTAGTTGTTCTTTGCCCGATTTCAATAAAATTTAAATATGTTTTAGCTGATGCAGAATTATAAAAGAAAAAAATAGTTTCAAAATAGAATTGTCAAAAATAAGTCAACTTTGCTGTTCTTTGCCCGATTTCAATGAAATTTAAATATGTTCTAGTTGACGCAGAATTATAAAAGAAAAAAATAGTTTCAAAACAAGAATTGTCAAAAATATGTCAACGTTGTAGTTTTTTGGCCGATTTCAATGAAACTTAAATATTTTCTAGCTGACGCAGAAATATAAAAGAAAAAAATAGTTACAAAATAAAATTGTCAAAAATATGTCAACTTCGTTGTTCTTTGACCGATTTCGATGAAATTTAAATATGTTCTAGTTAACGTAGAATTATAAAAGAAAAAAATAGTTTCAAAACAGAATTGTCAAAATAAGTCAACCTAGTTGTTCTTTGTCCGATTTCAACGAAATTTAAATATGTTCTAGCTGATGCAGAATTATAAAAGAAAAAAATAGTTTCAAAACAGAATTGTCAAAAATATGTCAACTTTGTTGTTCTTTGACCGATTTCAATGAAATTTAAAAATGTTCTAGCTGACGCAGAATTATAAAAGAAAAAAATAGTTTCGAAACAGAATTGTCAAAAATATGTCAACCTAGTTGTTCTTTGACCGATTTCAATGAAATTTAAATATGTGTTTTAGCTGATGCAGAATTATAAAAGAAAAAAATAGTTTCAAAATGGAATTGTCAAAAATGTGTCAACTTCGTTATTCTTTGACCGATTTCGATTAAATTTAAATATGTTCTAGCTGACGCAGAATTATAAAAAAAAAAAATAATTTCAAAACAGAATTGTAGAAAATATGTCAACCTAGTTGTTCTTTGCCCGATTTCAATTAAATTTAAATATGTTCTAGCTGACGCAGAATTATAAAAGAAAAAAATAGTTTCAAAACAGAATTGTCAAAAATATGCCAAATTTGTTGTTCTTTGACTGATTTCAATGAAATTTAAATATGTTCTAGCTGACGCAGAATTATAAAAAAAAAAATAGTTTCAAAACAGAATTGTCAAAAATGACCGATTTCAATGAAATTTAAATATGTTCTAGCTGACGCAGAATTATAAAAGAAAAAAATAGTTTCAAAACAGAATTGTCAAAAATATGTCAACCTAGTTGTTCTTTGCCCGATTTCAATGAAATTTAAATATGTTTTAGCTGATGCAGAATTATAAAAGAAAAAAATAGTTTCAAAATAGAATTGTCAAAAATAAGTCAACTTTGCTGTTCTTTGCCCGATTTCAATGAAATTTAAATATGTTCTAGTTGACGCAGAATTATAAAAGAAAAAAATAGTTTCAAAACAAGAATTGTCAAAAATATGTCAACGTTGTAGTTTTTTGGCCGATTTCAATAAAACTTAAATATGTTCTAGCTGACGCAGAAATATAAAAGAAAAAAATAGTTACAAAATAAAATTGTCAAAAATATGTCAACTTCGTTGTTCTTTGACCGATTTCGATGAAATTTAAATATGTTCTAGTTAACGTAGAATTATAAAAGAAAAAAATAGTTTCAAAACAGAATTGTCAAAAATAAGTCAACCTAGTTGTTCTTTGCCCGATTTCAATGAAATTTAAATATGTTCTAGCTGATGCAGAATTATAAAAGAAAAAAATAGTTTCAAAACAGAATTGTCAAAAATATGTCAACTTGGTTGTTCTTTGACCGATTTCAATGAAATTTAAAAATGTTCTAGCTGACGCAGAATTATAAAAGAAAAAAATAGTTTCGAAACAGAATTGTCAAAAATATGTCAACCTAGTTGTTCTTTGACCGATTTCAATGAAATTTAAATATGTGTTTTAGCTGATGCAGAATTATAAAAGAAAAAAATAGTTTCAAAATGGAATTGTCAAAAATGTGTCAACTTCGTTATTCTTTGACCGATTTCGATTAAATTTAAATATGTTCTAGCTGACGCAGAATTATAAAAAAAAAAAATAATTTCAAAACAGAATTGTAGAAAATATGTCAACCTAGTTGTTCTTTGCCCGATTTCAATGAAATTTCAATACGTTCTAGCTGACGCAGAATTATAAAAGAAAACAATAGTTTCAAAACAGAATTGTCAAAAATAAGTCAACTTTGTTGTTCTTTGCCCGATTTCAATGAAATTTCAATATGTTCAAGCTGACGCAGAATTATAAAAGAAAAAAATAGTTTCAAAACAGAATTGTCAAAAATATATCAACCTAGTTGTTCTTTGCCCGATTTCAATGAAATTTAAATATGTTCTAGCTGATGTAGAATTATAAAAGAAAAAAATAGTTTCAAAATAGAATTGTCAAAAATATGTCAACTTCGTTGTTCTTTGACCGATTTCGATGAAATTAAAATATGTTCTAGATGACGCAGAATTATAAAAGAAAAAATATTTTCAAAACAGAATTGTCAAAAATATGTCAACCTAGTTGTTCTTTGCCCGATTTCAATGAAATTTAAATATGTTCTAGCTGATGCAGAATTATAAAAGAAAAAAATAGTTTCAAAATAGAATTGTCAAAAATATGTCAACCTAGTTGTTCTTTGCCCGATTTCAATTAAAATTAAATATGTTCTAGCTGACGCAGAATTATAAAAGAAAAAAATAGTTTCAAACAAGAATTGTCAAAAATAAGTCAACTTTGCTGTTCTTTGCCCGATTTCAATGAAATTTAAATATGTTCTAGTTGACGCAGAATTATAAAAGAAAAAAATAGTTTCAAAACAAGAATTGTCAAAAATATGTCAACGTTGTAGTTTTTTGTCCGATTTCAATGAAACTTAAATATGTTCTAGCTGACGCAGAAATATAAAAGAAAAAAATTGTTTCAAAATAGAATTGTCAAAAATATGTCAACTTCGGTGTTCTTTGCACGATTTCAATGAAATTTAAATATGTTCTAGCTGACGCAGAATTATAAAAGAAAAAATAGTTTCAAACAAGAATTGTCAAAAATAAGTCAACTTTGCTGTTCTTTGCCCGATTTCAATGAAATTTAAATATGTTCTAGCTGATGCAGAATTATAAAAGAAAAAAATAGTTTCAAAATAGAATTGTCAAAAATATGTCAACTTCGGTGTTCTTTGCACGATTTCAATGAAATTTAAATATGTTCTAGCTGACGCAGAATTATAAAAGAAAAAATAGTTTCAAACAAGAATTGTCAAAAATAAGTCAACTTTGCTGTTCTTTGCCCGATTTCAAAGAAATTTAAATATGTTCTAGTTAACGTAGAATTATAAAAGAAAAAAATAGTTTCAAAACAGAATTGTCAAAAATAAGTCAACTTTGTTGTTCTTTGACCGATTTCAATGAAATTTAAATATGTTCTAGCTGATTCAGAATTATAAAAGAAAAAAATAGTTTCAAAATAGAATTGTCTAAAATATGTCAACCTCGTTGTTCTTTGACCGATTTCGATGAAATTTAAATATGTTCTAGCTGTCGCAGAATTTTAAAAGAAAAAAAATAGGTTCAAAACAGAATTGTCAAAAATATATCAACCTAGTTGTTCTTTGCCCGATTTCAATTAAATTTAAATATGTTGTAGCTGACGCAGAATTATAAAAGAAAAAAATAGTTTCAAAACAGAATTGTCAAAAATATGCCAACTTTGTTGTTCTTTGACTGATTTCAATGAAATTTAAATATGTTCTAGCTGAAGCAGAATTATAAAAGAAAAAAATAGTTTCAAAACAGAATTGTAGAAAATGACCGATTTCAATGAAATTTAAATATGTTCTAGCTGACGCAGAATTATAAAAGAAAAAAATAGTTTCAAAATAGAATTGTCAAAAATATGTCAACCTAGTTGTTCTTTGCCCGATTTCAATTAAATTTAAATATGTTCTAGCTGACGCAGAATTATAAAAGAAAAAATAGTTTCAAACAAGAATTGTCAAAAATAAGTCAACTTTGCTGTTCTTTGCCCGATTTCAATGAAATTTAAATATGTTCTAGTTGACGCAGAATTATAAAAGAAAAAAATAGTTTCAAAACAAGAATTGTCAAAAATATGTCAACGTTGTAGTTTTTTGGCCGATTTCAATGAAACTTAAATATGTTCTAGCTGACGCAGAAATATAAAAGAAAAAAATAGTTACAAAATAGAATTGTAAAAAATATGTCAACTTCGTTGTTCTTTGACCGATTTCGATGAAATTTAAATATGTTCTAGTTAACGTAGAATTATAAAAGAAAAAAATAGTTTCAAAACAGAATTGTCAAAAATAAGTCAACCTAGTTGTTCTTTGCCCGATTTCAATGAAATTTAAATATGTTCTAGCTGATGCAGAATTATAAAAGAAAAAAATAGTTTCAAAATAGAATTGTCAAAAATATGTCAACTTTGATGTTCTTTGCCCGATTTCAAAGAAATTTAAATACGTTCTAGTTAACGTAGAATTATAAAAGAAAAAAATAGTTTCAAAACAGAATTGTCAAAAATATGTCAACCAAGTTGTTCGTTCCCCGATTTGAATTAAATTTAAATATGTTCTAGCTGACGCAGAATTATAAAAGAAAAAAATAGTTTCAAAACAGAATTGTCAAAAATATGTCAACTTTGTTGTTCTTTGACCGATTTCAATGAAATTTAAAAATGTTCTAGCTGACGCAGAATTATAAAAGAAAAAAATAGTTTCGAAACAGAATTGTCAAAAATATTCAACCTAGTTGTTCTTTGACCGATTTCAATGAAATTTAAATATGTGTTTTAGCTGATGCAGAATTATAAAAGAAAAAAATAGTTTCAAAATGGAATTGTCAAAAATGTGTCAACTTCGTTATTCTTTGACCGATTTCGATTAAATTTAAATATGTTCTAGCTGACGCAGAATTATAAAAAAAAAAATAATTTCAAAACAGAATTGTAGAAAATATGTCAACCTAGTTGTTCTTTGCCCGATTTCAATGAAATTTCAATACGTTCTAGCTGACGCAGAATTATAAAAGAAAACAATAGTTTCAAAACAGAATTGTCAAAAATAAGTCAACTTTGTTGTTCTTTGCCCGATTTCAATGAAATTTCAATATGTTCAAGCTGACGCAGAATTATAAAAGAAAAAAATAGTTTCAAAACAGAATTGTCAAAAATATATCAACCTAGTTGTTCTTTGCCCGATTTCAATGAAATTTAAATATGTTCTAGCTGATGTAGAATTATAAAAGAAAAAAATAGTTTCAAAATAGAATTGTCAAAAATATGTCAACTTCGTTGTTCTTTGACCGATTTCGATGAAATTAAAATATGTTCTAGATGACGCAGAATTATAAAAGAAAAAAATATTTTCAAAACAGAATTGTCAAAAATATGTCAACCTAGTTGTTCTTTGCCCGATTTCAATGAAATTTAAATATGTTCTAGCTGATGCAGAATTATAAAAGAAAAAAATAGTTTCAAAATAGAATTGTCAAAAATATGTCAACCTAGTTGTTCTTTGCCCGATTTCAATTAAAATTAAATATGTTCTAGCTGACGCAGAATTATAAAAGAAAAAAATAGTTTCAAACAAGAATTGTCAAAAATAAGTCAACTTTGCTGTTCTTTGCCCGATTTCAATGAAATTTAAATATGTTCTAGTTGACGCAGAATTATAAAAGAAAAAAATAGTTTCAAAACAAGAATTGTCAAAAATATGTCAACGTTGTAGTTTTTTGTCCGATTTCAATGAAACTTAAATATGTTCTAGCTGACGCAGAAATATAAAAGAAAAAAATTGTTTCAAAATAGTATTGTCAAAAATATGTCAACTTCGTTGTTCTTTGCCCGATTTCAATGAAATTTAAATATGTTCTAGCTCATGCAGAATTATAAAAGAAAAAAATAGTTTCAAAATAGAATTGTCAAAAATATGTCAACTTCGGTGTTCTTTGCACGATTTCAATGAAATTTAAATATGTTCTAGCTGACGCAGAATTATAAAAGAAAAAATAGTTTCAAACAAGAATTGTCAAAAATAAGTCAACTTTGCTGTTCTTTGCCCGATTTCAAAGAAATTTAAATATGTTCTAGTTAACGTAGAATTATAAAAGAAAAAAATAGTTTCAAAACAGAATTGTCAAAAATAAGTCAACTTTGTTGTTCTTTGACCGATTTCAATGAAATTTAAATATGTTCTAGCTGATTCAGAATTATAAAAGAAAAAAATAGTTTCAAAATAGAATTGTCTAAAATATGTCAACCTCGTTGTTCTTTGACCGATTTCGATGAAATTTAAATATGTTCTAGCTGACGCAGAATTATAAAAAAAAAAAATAATTTCAAAACAGAATTGTCAAAAATAAGTCAACCTAGTTGTTCTTTGCCCGATTTCAATGAAATTTAAATATGTTCTAGCTGATGCAGAATTATAAAAGAAAAAAATAGTTTCAAAATAGAATTGTCAAAAATATGTCAACTTTGATGTTCTTTGCCCGATTTCAAAGAAATTTAAATACGTTCTAGTTAACGTAGAATTATAAAAGAAAAAAATAGTTTCAAAACAGAATTGTCAAAAATATGTCAACCAAGTTGTTCGTTCCCCGATTTGAATTAAATTTAAATATGTTCTAGCTGACGCAGAATTATAAAAGAAAAAAATAGTTTCAAAACAGAATTGTCAAAAATATGTCAACTTTGTTGTTCTTTGACCGATTTCAATGAAATTTAAAAATGTTCTAGCTGACGCAGAATTATAAAAGAAAAAAATAGTTTCGAAACAGAATTGTCAAAAATATGTCAACCTAGTTGTTCTTTGACCGATTTCAATGAAATTTAAATATGTGTTTTAGCTGATGCAGAATTATAAAAGAAAAAAATAGTTTCAAAATGGAATTGTCAAAAATGTGTCAACTTCGTTATTCTTTGACCGATTTCGATTAAATTTAAATATGTTCTAGCTGACGCAGAATTATAAAAAAAAAAATAATTTCAAAACAGAATTGTAGAAAATATGTCAACCTAGTTGTTCTTTGCCCGATTTCAATGAAATTTCAATACGTTCTAGCTGACGCAGAATTATAAAAGAAAACAATAGTTTCAAAACAGAATTGTCAAAAATAAGTCAACTTTGTTGTTCTTTGCCCGATTTCAATGAAATTTCAATATGTTCAAGCTGACGCAGAATTATAAAAGAAAAAAATAGTTTCAAAACAGAATTGTCAAAAATATATCAACCTAGTTGTTCTTTGCCCGATTTCAATGAAATTTAAATATGTTCTAGCTGATGTAGAATTATAAAAGAAAAAAATAGTTTCAAAATAGAATTGTCAAAAATATGTCAACTTCGTTGTTCTTTGACCGATTTCGATGAAATTAAAATATGTTCTAGATGACGCAGAATTATAAAAGAAAAAAATATTTTCAAAACAGAATTGTCAAAAATATGTCAACCTAGTTGTTCTTTGCCCGATTTCAATGAAATTTAAATATGTTCTAGCTGATGCAGAATTATAAAAGAAAAAAATGGTTTCAAAATAGAATTGTCAAAAATATGTCAACCTAGTTGTTCTTTGCCCGATTTCGATTAAATTTAAATATGTTCTAGCTGACGCAGAATTATAAAAAAAAAAAATAATTTCAAAACAGAATTGTAGAAAATATGTCAACCTAGTTGTTCTTTGCCCGATTTCAATGAAATTTCAATACGTTCTAGCTGACGCAGAATTATAAAAGAAAAAAATATTTTCAAAACAGAATTGTCAAAAATATGTCAACCTAGTTGTTCTTTGCCCGATTTCAATGAAATTTCAATACGTTCTAGCTGACGCAGAATTATAAAAGAAAACAATAGTTTCAAAACAGAATTGTCAAAAATAAGTCAACTTTGTTGTTCTTTGCCCGATTTCAATGAAATTTCAATATGTTCAAGCTGACGCAGAATTATAAAAGAAAAAAATAGTTTCAAAACAGAATTGTCAAAAATATATCAACCTAGTTGTTCTTTGCCCGATTTCAATGAAATTTAAATATGTTCTAGCTGATGTAGAATTATAAAAGAAAAAAATAGTTTCAAAATAGAATTGTCAAAAATATGTCAACTTCGTTGTTCTTTGACCGATTTCGATGAAATTAAAATATGTTCTAGATGACGCAGAATTATAAAAGAAAAAAATAGTTTCAAACAAGAATTGTCAAAAATAAGTCAATTTTGCTGTTCTTTGCCCGATTTCAATGAAATTTAAATATGTTCTAGTTGACGCAGAATTATAAAAGAAAAAAATAGTTTCAAAACAAGAATTGTCAAAAATATGTCAACGTTGTAGTTTTTTGTCCGATTTCAATGAAACTTAAATATGTTCTAGCTGACGCAGAAATATAAAAGAAAAAAATTGTTTCAAAATAGTATTATCAAAAATATGTCAACTTCGTTGTTCTTTGCCCGATTTCAATGAAATTTAAATATATTCTAGCTGATGCAGAATTATAAAAGAAAAAAATAGTTTCAAAATAGAATTGTCAAAAATATGTCAACTTCGGTGTTCTTTGCACGATTTCAATGAAATTTAAATATGTTCTAGCTGACGCAGAATTATAAAAGAAAAAATAGTTTCAAACAAGAATTGTCAAAAATAAGTCAACTTTGCTGTTCTTTGCCCGATTTCAAAGAAATTTAAATATGTTCTAGTTAACGTAGAATTATAAAAGAAAAAAATAGTTTCAAAACAGAATTGTCAAAAATAAGTCAACTTTGTTGTTCTTTGACCGATTTCAATGAAATTTAAATATGTTCTAGCTGATTCAGAATTATAAAAGAAAAAAATAGTTTCAAAATAGAATTGTCTAAAATATGTCAACCTCGTTGTTCTTTGACCGATTTCGATGAAATTTAAATATGTTCTAGAAGTCGCAGAATTTTAAAAGAAAAAAAATAGTTTCAAAACAGAATTGTCAAAAATATGTCAACCTAGTTGTTCTTTGCCCGATTTCAATTAAATTTAAATATGTTCTAGCTGACGCAGAATTATAAAAGAAAAAAATAGTTTCAAAACAGAATTGTCAAAAATATGCCAACTTTGTTGTTCTTTGACTGATTTCAATGAAATTTAAATATGTTCTAGCTGAAGCAGAATTATAAAAGAAAAAAATAGTTTCAAAACAGAATTGTAGAAAATGACCGATTTCAATGAAATTTAAATATGTTCTAGCTGACGCAGAATTATAAAAGAAAAAAATAGTTTCAAAATAGAATTGTCAAAAATATGTCAACCTAGTTGTTCTTTGCCCGATTTCAATTAAATTTAAATATGTTCTAGCTGACGTAGAATTATAAAAGAAAAAATAGTTTCAAACAATAATTGTCAAAAATAAGTCAACTTTGCTGTTCTTTGCCCGATTTCAATGAAATTTAAATATGTTCTAGTTGACGCAGAATTATAAAAGAAAAAAATAGTTTCAAAACAAGAATTGTCAAAAATATGTCAACGTTGTAGTTTTTTGGCCGATTTCAATGAAACTTAAATATGTTCTAGCTGACGCAGAAATATAAAAGAAAAAAATAGTTACAAAATAGAATTGTCAAAAATATGTCAACTTCGTTGTTCTTTGACCGATTTCGATGAAATTTAAATATGTTCTAGTTAACGTAGAATTATAAAAGAAAAAAATAGTTTCAAAACAGAATTGTCAAAAATAAGTCAACCTAGTTGTTCTTTGCCCGATTTCAATGAAATTTAAATATGTTCTAGCTGATGCAGAATTATAAAAGAAAAAAATAGTTTCAAAATAGAATTGTCAAAAATATGTCAACTTCGGTGTTCTTTGCACGATTTCAATGAAATTTAAATATGTTCTAGCTGACGCAGAATTATAAAAGAAAAAATAGTTTCAAACAAGAATTGTCAAAAATAAGTCAACTTTGATGTTCTTTGCCCGATTTCAAAGAAATTTAAATACGTTCTAGTTAACGTAGAATTATAAAAGAAAAAAATAGTTTCAAAACAGAATTGTCAAAAATATGTCAACCTAGTTGTTCGTTGCCCGATTTGAATTAAATTTAAATATGTTCTAGCTGACGCAGAATTATAAAAGAAAAAAATAGTTTCAAAACAGAATTGTCAAAAATATGTCAACTTTGTTGTTCTTTGACCGATTTCAATGAAATTTAAATATGTTCTAGCTG
The DNA here is from genome assembly GCA_910595825.1 of Philhelius pedissequus. NCBI lineage: Eukaryota > Metazoa > Arthropoda > Insecta > Diptera > Syrphidae > Philhelius > Philhelius pedissequus. The sequence goes on from OU343160.1 coordinate 105,848,162, forward strand.
ACGCAGAATTATAAAAGAAAAAAATAGTTTCAAAACAGAATTGTCAAAAATATGTCAACCTAGTTGTTCTTTGACCGATTTCAATGAAATTTAAATATGTGTTTTAGCTGATGCAGAATTATAAAAGAAAAAAATAGTTTCAAAATGGAATTGTCAAAAATATGTCAACTTCGTTATTCTTTGACCGATTTTGATGAAATTTAAATATGTTCTAGCTGACGCAGAATTATAAAAGAAAAAAATAATTTCAAAACAGAATTGTCAAAAATATGTCAACCTAGTTGTTCTTTGCCCGATTTCAATGAAATTTCAATACGTTCTAGCTGACGCAGAATTATAAAAGAAAACAATAGTTTCAAAACAGAATTGTCAAAAATAAGTCAACTTTGTTGTTCTTTGCCCGATTTCAATGAAATTTCAATATGTTCTAGCTGACGCAGAATTATAAAAGAAAAAAATAGTTTCAAAACAGAATTGTCAAAAATATATCAACCTAGTTGTTCTTTGCCCGATTTCAATGAAATTTAAATATGTTCTAGCTGATGTAGAATTATAAAAGAAAAAAATAGTTTCAAAATAGAATTGTCAAAAATATGTCAACTTCGTTGTTCTTTGACCGATTTCGATGAAATTAAAATATGTTCTAGCTGACGCAGAATTATAAAAGAAAAAAATATTTTCAAAACAGAATTGTCAAAAATATGTCAACCTAGTTGTTCTTTGCCCGATTTCAATGAAATTTAAATATGTTCTAGCTGATGCAGAATTATAAAAGAAAAAAATAGTTTCAAAATAGAATTGTCAAAAATATGTCAACCAAGTTGTTCTTTGCCCGATTTCAATTAAAATTAAATATGTTCTAGCTGACGCAGAATTATAAAAGAAAAAATAGTTTCAAACAAGAATTGTCAAAAATATGTCAACGTTGTAGTTTTTTGGCCGATTTCAATGAAACTTAAATATGTTCTAGCTAACGCAGAAATATTAAAGAAAAAAATAGTTTCAAAATAGAATTGTCAAAAATATGTCAACTTCGTTGTTCTTTGACCGATTTCGATGAAATTTAAATATGTTCTAGTTAACGTAGAATTATAAAAGAAAAAAATAGTTTCAAAACAGAATTGTCAAAAATAAGTCAACCTAGTTGTTCTTTGCCCAATTTCAATGAAATTTAAAAATGTTCTAGCTGATGCAGAATTATAAAAGAAAAAAATAGTTTCAAAACAGAATTGTCAAAAATAAGTCAACTTTGTTCTTCTTTGCCCGATTTGAATTAAATTTAAATACGTTCTAGTTAACGTAGAATTATAAAAGAAAAAAATAGTTTCAAAACAGAATTGTCAAAAATAAGTCAACTTTGTTGTTCTTTGACCGATTTCAATGAAATTTAAAAATGTTCTAGCTGATGCAGAATTATAAAAGAAAAAAATAGTTTCAAAATAGAATTGTCAAAAATATGTCAACTTCGTTGTTCTTTGACCGATTTCGATGAAATTTAAATATGTTCTAGCTGACGCAGAATTATAAAAGAAAAAAAAAATAGTTTCAAACAAGAATTGTCAAAAATAAGTCAACTTTGCTGTTCTTTGCCCGATTTCAAAGAAATTTAAATATGTTCTAGGTGACGCAGAATTATAAATGAAAAAAATAGTTTCAAAACAGAATTGTCAAAAATTAGTCAACTTTGTTCTTCTTTGCCCGATTTGAATGAAATTTAAATATGTTCTAGCTGACGCAGAATTATAAAAGAAAAAAAATAGTTTCAAAACAGAATTGTCAAAAATATGTCAACCTAGTTGTTCTTTGCCCGATTTCAATGAAATTTAAATATGTTCTAGCTGATGCAGAATTATAAAAGAAAAATATAGTTTCAAAATGGAATTGTCAAAAATATGTCAACTTCGTTATTCTTTGACCGATTTCGATGAAATTAAAATATGTTCTAGCTGACGCAGAATTATAAAAGAAAAAAATAGTTTCAAAACAGAATTGTCAAAAATGACCGATTTCAATGAAATTTAAATATGTTCTAGCTGACGCAGAATTATAAAAGAAAAAAATAGTTTCAAAACAGAATTGTCAAAAATATGTCAACCTAGTTGTTCTTTGCCCGATTTCAATGAAATCTAAATATGTTCTAGCTGATGCAGAATTATAAAAGAAAAAAATATTTTCAAAATAGAATTGTCAAAAAAATATGTCAACCTAGTTGTTCTTTGCCCGATTTCAATTAAATTTAAATATGTTCTAGCTGATGCAGAATTATAAAAGAAAAAATAGTTTCAAACAAGAATTGTCAAAAATAAGTCAACTTTGCTGTTCTTTGCCCGATTTCAATGAAATTTAAATATGTTCTAGTTGACGCAGAATTATAAAAGAAAAAAAATAGTTTCAAAACAAGAATTGTCAAAAATATGTCAACGTTGTAGTTTTTTTTTCCGATTTCAATGAAACTTAAATATGTTCTAGCTGACGCGGAAATATAAAAGAAAAAAATAGTTTCAAAATAGAATTGTCAAAAATATGTCAACTTCGTTGTTCTTTGACCGATTTCGATGAAATTTAAATATGTTCTAGTTAACGTAGAATTATAAAAGAAAAAAATAGTTTCAAAACAGAATTGTCAAAAATAAGTCAACCTAGTTGTTCTTTGCCCAATTTCAATGAAATTTAAATATTTTCTAGCTGATGCAGAATTATAAAAGAAAAAATAGTTTCAAAATAGAATTGTCAAAAATATGTCAACTTCGGTGTTCTTTTCACGATTTCAATGAAATTTAAATATGTTCTAGCTGACGCAGAATTATAAAAGAAAAAATAGTTTCAAACAAGAATTGTCAAAAATAAGTCAACTTTGCTGTTCTTTGCCCGATTTCAAAGAAATTTAAATATGTTCTAGTTAACGTAGAATTATAAAAGAAAAAAATAGTTTCAAAACAGAATTGTCAAAAATAAGTCAACTTTGTTGTTCTTTGACCGATTTCAATGAAATTTAAATATGTTCTAGCTGATTCAGAATTATAAAAGAAAAAAATAGTTTCAAAATAGAATTGTCTAAAATATGTCAACCTCGTTGTTCTTTGACCGATTTCGATGAAATTTAAATATGTTCTAACTGTCGCAGAATTTTAAAAGAAAAAAAATAGTTTCAAAACAGAATTGTCAAAAATATGTCAACCTTGTTGTTCTTTGCCCGATTTCAATTAAATTTAAATATGTTCTAGCTGACGCAGAATTATAAAAGAAAAAAATAGTTTCAAAACAGAATTGTCAAAAATATGCCAACTTTGTTGTTCTTTGACTGATTTCAATGAAATTTAAATATGTTCTAGCTGACGCAGAATTATAAAAGAAAAAAATAGTTTCAAAACAGAATTGTCAAAAATGACCGATTTCAATGAAATTTAAATATGTTCTAGCTGACGCAGAATTATAAAAGAAAAAAATAGTTTCAAAATAGAATTGTCAAAAATATGTCAACCTAGTTGTTCTTTGCCCGATTTCAATTAAATTTAAATATGTTCTAGCTGACGCAGAATTATAAAAGAAAAAATAGTTTCAAACAAGAATTGTAAAAAATAAGTCAACTTTGCTGTTCTTTGCCCGATTTCAATGAAATTTAAATATGTTCTAGTTGACGCAGAATTATAAAAGAAAAAAATAGTTTCAAAACAAGAATTGTCAAAAATATGTCAACGTTGTAGTTTTTTGGCCGATTTCAATGAAACTTAAATATGCTCTAGCTGACGCAGAAATATAAAAGAAAAAAATAGTTACAAAATAGAATTGTCAAAAATATGTCAACTTCGTTGTTCTTTGACCGATTTCGATGAAATTTAAATATGTTCTAGTTAACGTAGAATTATAAAAGAAAAAAATAGTTTCAAAACAGAATTGTCAAAAATAATTCAACCTAGTTGTTCTTTGCCCGATTTCAATGAAATTTAAATATGTTCTAGCTGATGCAGAATTATAAAAGAAAAAAATAGTTTCAAAATAGAAATGTCAAAAATTAGTCAACTTCGGTGTTCTTTGCACGATTTCAATGAAATTTAAATATGTTCTAGCTGACGCAGAATTATAAAAGAAAAAAAATAGTTTCAAAACAGAATTGTCAAAAATATGTCAATTTTGTTGTTCTTTGACCGATTTCAATGAAATTTAAATATGTTCTAGCTGACGCAGAATTATAAAAGAAAAAAATAGTTTCAAAACAGAATTGTCAAAAATATGTCAACCTAGTTGTTCTTTGACCGATTTCAATGCAATTTAAATATGTGTTTTAGCTGATGCAGAATTATAAAAGAAAAAAATAGTTTCAAAATGGAATTGTCAAAAATATGTCAACTTCGTTATTCTTTGACCGATTTCGATGAAATTTAAATATGTTCTAGCTGACGCAGAATTATAAAAGAAAAAAATAATTTCAAAACAGAATTGTAAAAAATATGTCAACCTAGTTGTTCTTTGCCCGATTTCAATGAAATTTCAATACGTTCTAGCTGACGCAGAATTATAAAAGAAAACAATAGTTTCAAAACAGAATTGTCAAAAATAAGTCAACTTTGTTATTCTTTGCCCGATTTCAATGAAATTTCAATATGTTCTAGCTGACGCAGAATTATAAAAGAAAAAAATAGTTTCAAAACAGAATTGTCAAAAATATATCAACCTAGTTGTTCTTTGCCCGATTTCAATGAAATTTAAATATGTTCTAGCTGATGTAGAATTATAAAAGAAAAAAATAGTTTCAAAATAGAATTGTCAAAAATATGTCAACTTCGTTGTTCTTTGACCGATTTCGATGAAATTAAAATATGTTCTAGCTGACGCAGAATTATAAAAGAAAAAAATATTTTCAAAACAGAATTGTCAAAAATATGTCAACCTAGTTGTTCTTTGCCCGATTTCAATGAAATTTAAATATGTTCTAGCTGATGCAGAATTATAAAAGAAAAAAATAGTTTCAAGATAGAATTGTCAAAAATATGTCAACCTAGTTGTTCTTTGCCCGATTTCAATTAAAATTAAATATGTTCTAGCTGACGCAGAATTATAAAAGAAAAAATAGTTTCAAACAAGAATTGTCAAAAATATGTCAACGTTGTAGTTTTTTGGCCGATTTCAATGAAACTTAAATATGTTCTAGCTAACGCAGAAATATTAAAGAAAAAAATAGTTTCAAAATAGAATTGTCAAAAATATGTCAACTTCGTTGTTCTTTGACCGATTTCGATGAAATTTAAATATGTTCTAACTGTCGCAGAATTTTAAAAGAAAAAAAATAGTTTCAAAACAGAATTGTCAAAAATATGTCAACCTAGTTGTTCTTTGCCCGATTTCAATGAAATTTAAATATGTTCTAGCTGATGCAGAATTATAAAAGAAAAAAATATTTTCAAAATAGAATTGTCAAAAATATGTCAACCTAGTTGTTCTTTGCCCGATTTCAATCAAATTTAAATATGTTCTAGCTGATGCAGAATTATAAAAGAAAAAATAGTTTCAAACAAGAATTGTCAAAAATAAGTCAACTTTGCTGTTCTTTGCCCGATTTCAATGAAATTTAAATATGTTCTAGTTGACGCAGAATTATAAAAGAAAAAAATAGTTTCAAAACAAGAATTGTCAAAAATATGTCAACGTTGTAGTTTTTTGGTCGATTTCAATGAAACTTAAATATGTTCTAGCTGACGCAGAAATATAAAAGAAAAAAATAGTTTCAAAATAGAATTGTCAAAAATATGTCAACTTCGGTGTTCTTTTCACGATTTCAATGAAATTTAAATATGTTCTAGCTGACGCAGAATTATAAAAGAAAAAATAGTTTCAAACAAGAATTGTCAAAAATAAGTCAACTTTGCTGTTCTTTGCCCGATTTCAAAGAAATTTAAATACGTTCTAGTTAACGTAGAATTATAAAAGAAAAAAATAGTTTCAAAACAGAATTGTCAAAAATAAGTCAACTTTGTTGTTCTTTGACCAATTTCAATGAAATTTAAAAATGTTCTAGCTGATGCAGAATTATAAAAGAAAAAAATAGTTTCAAAATAGAATTGTCAAAAATATGTCAACTTCGTTGTTCTTTGACCGATTTCGATGAAATTTAAATATGTTCTAGCTGACGCAGAATTATAAAAGAAAAAAAATAGTTTCAAACAAGAATTGTCAAAAATAAGTCAACTTTGCTGTTCTTTGCCCGATTTCAAAGAAATTTAAATATGTTCTAGGTGACGCAGAATTATAAAAGAAAAAAATAGTTTCAAAACAGAATTGTCAAAAATAAGTCAACTTTGTTGTTCTTTGACCGATTTCAATGAAATTTAAATATGTTCTAGCTGACGCAGAATTATAAACGAAAAAAAATAGTTTCAAAACAGAATTGTCAAAAATATGTCAACCTAGTTGTTCTTTGCCCGATTTCAATGAAATTTAAATATGTTCTAGCTGATGCAGAATTATAAAAGAAAAAAATAGTTTCAAAATGGAATTGTCAAAAATATGTCAACTTCGTTATTCTTTGACCGATTTCGATGAAATTAAAATATGTTCTAGCTGACGCAGAATTATAAAAGAAAAAAATAGTTTCAAAACAGAATTGTCAAAAATGACCGATTTCAATGAAATTTAAATATGTTCTAGCTGACGCAGAATTATAAAAGAAAAAAATAGTTTCAAAACAGAATTGTCAAAAATATGTCAACGTTGTAGTTTTTTGGCCGATTTCAATGAAACTTAAATATGTTCTAGCTGACGCAGAAATATAAAAGAAAAAAATAGTTACAAAATAGAATTGTCAAAAATATGTCAACTTCGTTGTTCTTTGACCGATTTCGATGAAATTTAAATATGTTCTAGCTGACGCAGAATTATAAAAGAAAACAAAATAGTTTCAAACAAGAATTGTCAAAAATAAGTCAACTTTGCTGTTCTTTGCCCGATTTCAAAGAAATTTAAATATGTTCTAGGTGACGCAGAATTATAAAAGAAAAAAATAGTTTCAAAACAGAATTGTCAAAAATAAGTCAACTTTGTTGTTCTTTGACCGATTTCAATGAAATTTAAATATGTTCTAGCTGACGCAGAATTATAAACGAAAAAAAATAGTTTCAAAACAGAATTGTCAAAAATATGTCAACCTAGTTGTTCTTTGCCCGATTTCAATGAAATTTAAATATGTTCTAGCTGATGCAGAATTATAAAAGAAAAAAATAGTTTCAAAATGGAATTGTCAAAAATATGTCAACTTCGTTATTCTTTGACCGATTTCGATGAAATTAAAATATGTTCTAGCTGACGCAGAATTATAAAAGAAAAAAATAGTTTCAAAACAGAATTGTCAAAAATGACCGATTTCAATGAAATTTAAATATGTTCTAGCTGACGCAGAATTATAAAAGAAAAAAATAGTTTCAAAACAGAATTGTCAAAAATATGTCAACGTTGTAGTTTTTTGGCCGATTTCAATGAAACTTAAATATGTTCTAGCTGACGCAGAAATATAAAAGAAAAAAATAGTTACAAAATAGAATTGTCAAAAATATGTCAACTTCGTTGTTCTTTGACCGATTTCAATGAAATTTCAATATGTTCTAGCTGACGCAGAATTATAAAAGAAAAAAATAGTTTCAAAACAGAATTGTCAAAAATATATCAACATAGTTGTTCTTTGCCCGATTTCAATGAAATTTAAATATGTTCTAGTTGATGTAGAATTATAAAAGAAAAAAATAGTTTCAAAATAGAATTGTCAAAAATATGTCAACTTCGTTGTTCTTTGACCGATTTCGATGAAATTTAAATATGTTCTAGTTAACGTAGAATTATAAAAGAAAAAAATAGTTTCAAAACAGAATTGTCAAAAATAAGTCAACCTAGTTGTTCTTTGCCCAATTTCAATGAAATTTAAATATGTTCTAGCTGATGCAGAATTATAAAAGAAAAAATAGTTTCAAAATAGAATTGTCAAAAATATGTCAACTTCGGTGTTCTTTTCACGATTTCAATGAAATTTAAATATGTTCTAGCTGACGCAGAATTATAAAAGAAAAAATAGTTTCAAACAAGAATTGTCAAAAATAAGTCAACTTTGCTGTTCTTTGCCCGATTTCAAAGAAATTTAAATATGTTCTAGTTAACGTAGAATTATAAAAGAAAAAATAGTTTCAAAACAGAATTGTCAAAAATAAGTCAACCTAGTTGTTCTTTGCCCGATTTCAAAGAAATTTAAATATGTTCTAGTTAACGTAGAATTATAAAAGAAAAAAATAGTTTCAAAACAGAATTGTCAAAAATAAGTCAACTTTGTTGTTCTTTGACCGATTTCAATGAAATTTAAATATGTTCTAGCTGATTCAGAATTATAAAAGAAAAAAATAGTTTCAAAATAGAATTGTCTAAAATATGTCAACCTCGTTGTTCTTTGACCGATTTCGATGAAATTTAAATATGTTCTAACTGTCGCAGAATTTTAAAAGAAAAAAAATAGTTTCAAAACAGAATTGTCAAAAATATGTCAACCTTGTTGTTCTTTGCCCGATTTCAATTAAATTTAAATATGTTCTAGCTGACGCAGAATTATAAAAGAAAAAAATAGTTTCAAAACAGAATTGTCAAAAATATGCCAACTTTGTTGTTCTTTGACTGATTTCAATGAAATTTAAATATGTTCTAGCTGACGCAGAATTATAAAAGAAAAAAATAGTTTCAAAACAGAATTGTCAAAAATGACCGATTTCAATGAAATTTAAATATGTTCTAGCTGACGCAGAATTATAAAAGAAAAAAATAGTTTCAAAATAGAATTGTCAAAAATATGTCAACCTAGTTGTTCTTTGCCCGATTTCAATTAAATTTAAATATGTTCTAGTTGACGCAGAATTATAAAAGAAAAAAATAGTTTCAAAACAAGAATTGTCAAAAATATGTCAACTTTGTAGTTTTTTGGCCGATTTCAATGAAACTTAAATATGCTCTAGCTGACGCAGAAATATAAAAGAAAAAAATAGTTACAAAATAGAATTGTCAAAAATATGTCAACTTCGTTGTTCTTTGACCGATTTCGATGAAATTTAAATATGTTCTAGTTAACGTAGAATTATAAAAGAAAAAAATAGTTTCAAAACAGAATTGTCAAAAATAAGTCAACCTAGTTGTTCTTTGCCCGATTTCAATGAAATTTAAATATGTTCTAGCTGATGCAGAATTATAAAAGAAAAAAATAGTTTCAAAATAGAATTGTCAAAAATTAGTCAACTTCGGTGTTCTTTGCACGATTTCAATGAAATTTAAATATGTTCTAGCTGACGCAGAATTATAAAAGAAAAAAAATAGTTTCAAAACAGAATTGTCAAAAATATGTCAACTTTGTTGTTCTTTGACCGATTTCAATGAAATTTAAATATGTTCTAGCTGACGCAGAATTATAAAAGAAAAAAATAGTTTCAAAACAGAATTGTCAAAAATATGTCAACCTAGTTGTTCTTTGACCGATTTCAATGCAATTTAAATATGTGTTTTAGCTGATGCAGAATTATAAAAGAAAAAAATAGTTTCAAAATGGAATTGTCAAAAATATGTCAACTTCGTTATTCTTTGACCGATTTCGATGAAATTTAAATATGTTCTAGCTGACGCAGAATTATAAAAGAAAAAAATAATTTCAAAACAGAATTGTAAAAAATATGTCAAACTAGTTGTTCTTTGCCCGATTTCAATGAAATTTCAATACGTTCTAGCTGACGCAGAATTATAAAAGAAAACAATAGTTTCAAAACAGAATTGTCAAAAATAAGTCAACTTTGTTGTTCTTTGCCCGATTTCAATGAAATTTCAATATGTTCTAGCTGACGCAGAATTATAAAAGAAAAAAATAGTTTCAAAACAGAATTGTCAAAAATATATCAACCTAGTTGTTCTTTGCCCGATTTCAATGAAATTTAAATATGTTCTAGCTGATGTAGAATTATAAAAGAAAAAAATAGTTTCAAAATAGAATTGTCAAAAATATGTCAACTTCGTTGTTCTTTGACCGATTTCGATGAAATTAAAATATGTTCTAGCTGACGCAGAATTATAAAAGAAAAAAATATTTTCAAAACAGAATTGTCAAAAATATGTCAACCTAGTTGTTCTTTGCCCGATTTCAATGAAATTTAAATATGTTCTAGCTGATGCAGAATTATAAAAGAAAAAAATAGTTTCAAGATAGAATTGTCAAAAATATGTCAACCTAGTTGTTCTTGGCCCGATTTCAATTAAAATTAAATATGTTCTAGCTGACGCAGAATTATAAAAGAAAAAAATAGTTTCAAAACAAGAATTGTCAAAAATATGTCAACTTTGTAGTTTTTTGGCCGATTTCAATGAAACTTAAATATGCTCTAGCTGACGCAGAAATATAAAAGAAAAAAATAGTTACAAAATAGAATTGTCAAAAATATGTCAACTTCGTTGTTCTTTGACCGATTTCGATGAAATTTAAATATGTTCTAGTTAACGTAGAATTATAAAAGAAAAAAATAGTTTCAAAACAGAATTGTCAAAAATAAGTCAACCTAGTTGTTCTTTGCCCGATTTCAATGAAATTTAAATATGTTCTAGCTGATGCAGAATTATAAAAGAAAAAAATAGTTTCAAAATAGAATTGTCAAAAATTAGTCAACTTCGGTGTTCTTTGCACGATTTCAATGAAATTTAAATATGTTCTAGCTGACGCAGAATTATAAAAGAAAAAAAATAGTTTCAAAACAGAATTGTCAAAAATATGTCAACTTTGTTGTTCTTTGACCGATTTCAATGAAATTTAAATATGTTCTAGCTGACGCAGAATTATAAAAGAAAAAAATAGTTTCAAAACAGAATTGTCAAAAATATGTCAACCTAGTTGTTCTTTGACCGATTTCAATGCAATTTAAATATGTGTTTTAGCTGATGCAGAATTATAAAAGAAAAAAATAGTTTCAAAATGGAATTGTCAAAAATATGTCAACTTCGTTATTCTTTGACCGATTTCGATGAAATTTAAATATGTTCTAGCTGACGCAGAATTATAAAAGAAAAAAATAATTTCAAAACAGAATTGTAAAAAATATGTCAAACTAGTTGTTCTTTGCCCGATTTCAATGAAATTTCAATACGTTCTAGCTGACGCAGAATTATAAAAGAAAACAATAGTTTCAAAACAGAATTGTCAAAAATAAGTCAACTTTGTTGTTCTTTGCCCGATTTCAATGAAATTTCAATATGTTCTAGCTGACGCAGAATTATAAAAGAAAAAAATAGTTTCAAAACAGAATTGTCAAAAATATATCAACCTAGTTGTTCTTTGCCCGATTTCAATGAAATTTAAATATGTTCTAGCTGATGTAGAATTATAAAAGAAAAAAATAGTTTCAAAATAGAATTGTCAAAAATATGTCAACTTCGTTGTTCTTTGACCGATTTCGATGAAATTAAAATATGTTCTAGCTGACGCAGAATTATAAAAGAAAAAAATATTTTCAAAACAGAATTGTCAAAAATATGTCAACCTAGTTGTTCTTTGCCCGATTTCAATGAAATTTAAATATGTTCTAGCTGATGCAGAATTATAAAAGAAAAAAATAGTTTCAAGATAGAATTGTCAAAAATATGTCAACCTAGTTGTTCTTGGCCCGATTTCAATTAAAATTAAATATGTTCTAGCTGACGCAGAATTATAAAAGAAAAAATAGTTTCAAACAAGAATTGTCAAAAATATGTCAACGTTGTAGTTTTTTGGCCGATTTCAATGAAACTTAAATATGTTCTAGCTAACGCAGAAATATTAAAGAAAAAAATAGTTTCAAAACAGAATTGTCAAAAATATGTCAACTTCGTTGTTCTTTGACCGATTTCGATGAAATTTAAATATGTTCTAACTGTCGCAGAATTTTAAAAGAAAAAAAATAGTTTCAAAACAGAATTGTCAAAAATATGTCAACCTAGTTGTTCTTTGCCCGATTTCAATGAAATTTAAATATGTTCTAGCTGATGCAGAATTATAAAAGAAAAAAATATTTTCAAAATAGAATTGTCAAAAATATGTCAACCTAGTTGTTCTTTGCCCGATTTCAATCAAATTTAAATATGTTCTAGCTGATGCAGAATTATAAAAGAAAAAATAGTTTCAAACAAGAATTGTCAAAAATAAGTCAACTTTGCTGTTCTTTGCCCGATTTCAATGAAATTTAAATATGTTCTAGTTGACGCAGAATTATAAAAGAAAAAAATAGTTTCAAAACAAGAATTGTCAAAAATATGTCAACGTTGTAGTTTTTTGGTCGATTTCAATGAAACTTAAATATGTTCTAGCTGACGCAGAAATATAAAAGAAAAAAATAGTTTCAAAATAGAATTGTCAAAAATATGTCAACTTCGGTGTTCTTTTCACGATTTCAATGAAATTTAAATATGTTCTAGCTGACGCAGAATTATAAAAGAAAAAATAGTTTCAAACAAGAATTGTCAAAAATAAGTCAACTTTGCTGTTCTTTGCCCGATTTCAAAGAAATTTAAATACGTTCTAGTTAACGTAGAATTATAAAAGAAAAAAATAGTTACAAAACAGAATTGTCAAAAATAAGTCAACTTTGTTGTTCTTTGACCAATTTCAATGAAATTTAAAAATGTTCTAGCTGATGCAGAATTATAAAAGAAAAAAATAGTTTCAAAATAGAATTGTCAAAAATATGTCAACTTCGTTGTTCTTTGACCGATTTCGATGAAATTTAAATATGTTCTAGCTGACGCAGAATTATAAAAGAAAACAAAATAGTTTCAAACAAGAATTGTCAAAAATAAGTCAACTTTGCTGTTCTTTGCCCGATTTCAAAGAAATTTAAATATGTTCTAGGTGACGCAGAATTATAAAAGAAAAAAATAGTTTCAAAACAGAATTGTCAAAAATGACCGATTTCAATGAAATTTAAATATGTTCTAGCTGACGCAGAATTATAAAAGAAAAAAATAGTTTCAAAACAGAATTGTCAAAAATATGTCAACGTTGTAGTTTTTTGGCCGATTTCAATGAAACTTAAATATGTTCTAGCTGACGCAGAAATATAAAAGAAAAAAATAGTTACAAAATAGAATTGTCAAAAATATGTCAACTTCGTTGTTCTTTGACCGATTTCGATGAAATTTAAATATGTTCTAGCTGACGCAGAATTATAAAAGAAAACAAAATAGTTTCAAACAAGAATTGTCAAAAATAAGTCAACTTTGCTGTTCTTTGCCCGATTTCAAAGAAATTTAAATATGTTCTAGGTGACGCAGAATTATAAAAGAAAAAAATAGTTTCAAAACAGAATTGTCAAAAATAAGTCAACTTTGTTGTTCTTTGACCGATTTCAATGAAATTTAAATATGTTCTAGCTGACGCAGAATTATAAAAGAAAAAAAATAGTTTCAAAACAGAATTGTCAAAAATATGTCAACCTAGTTGTTCTTTGCCCGATTTCAATGAAATTTAAATATGTTCTAGCTGATGCAGAATTATAAAAGAAAAAAATAGTTTCAAAATGGAATTGTCAAAAATATGTCAACTTCGTTATTCTTTGACCGATTTCGATGAAATTAAAATATGTTCTAGCTGACGCAGAATTATAAAAGAAAAAAATAGTTTCAAAACAGAATTGTCAAAAATGGCCGATTTCAATGAAATTTAAATATGTTCTAGCTGACGCAGAATTATAAAAGAAAAAAATAGTTTCAAAACAGAATTGTCAAAAATATGTCAACCTAGTTGTTCTTTGCCCGATTTCAATGAAATTTAAATATGTTCTAGCTGATGCAGAATTATAAAAGAAAAAAATATTTTCAAAATAGAATTGTCAAAAATATGTCAACCTAGTTGTTCTTTGCCCGATTTCAATCAAATTTAAATATGTTCTAGCTGATGCAGAATTATAAAAGAAAAAATAGTTTCAAACAAGAATTGTCAAAAATAAGTCAACTTTGCTGTTCTTTGCCCGATTTCAATGAAATTTAAATATGTTCTAGTTGACGCAGAATTATAAAAGAAAAAAATAGTTTCAAAAAAAGAATTGTCAAAAATATGTCAACGTTGTAGTTTTTTGGTCGATTTCAATGAAACTTAAATATGTTCTAGCTGACGCAGAAATATAAAAGAAAAAAATAGTTTCAAAATAGAATTGTCAAAAATATGTCAACTTCGGTGTTCTTTTCACGATTTCAGTGAAATTTAAATATGTTCTAGCTGACGCAGAATTATAAAAGAAAAAATAGTTTCAAACAAGAATTGTCAAAAATAAGTCAACTTTGCTGTTCTTTGCCCGATTTCAAAGAAATTTAAATACGTTCTAGTTAACGTAGAATTATAAAAGAAAAAAATAGTTTCAAAACGGAATTGTCAAAAATAAGTCAACTTTGTTGTTCTTTGACCAATTTCAATGAAATTTAAAAATGTTCTAGCTGATGCAGAATTATAAAAGAAAAAAATAGTTTCAAAATAGAATTGTCAAAAATATGTCAACTTCGTTGTTCTTTGACCGATTTCGATGAAATTTAAATATGTTCTAGCTGACGCAGAATTATAAAAGAAAAAAAAATAGTTTCAAACAAGAATTGTCAAAAATAAGTCAACTTTGCTGTTCTTTGCCCGATTTCAAAGAAATTTAAATATGTTCTAGGTGACGCAGAATTATAAAAGAAAAAGATAGTTTCAAAACAGAATTGTCAAAAATAAGTCAACTTTGTTGTTCTTTGACCGATTTCAATGAAATTTAAATATGTTCTAGCTGACGCAGAATTATAAACGAAAAAAAATAGTTTCAAAACAGAATTGTCAAAAATATGTCAACCTAGTTGTTCTTTGCCCGATTTCAATGAAATTTAAATATGTTCTAGCTGATGCAGAATTATAAAAGAAAAAAATAGTTTCAAAACAGAATTGTCAAAAATGACCGATTTCAATGAAATTTAAATATGTTCTAGCTGACGCAGAATTATAAAAGAAAAAAATAGTTTCAAAACAGAATTGTCAAAAATATGTCAACGTTGTAGTTTTTTGGCCGATTTCAATGAAACTTAAATATGTTCTAGCTGACGCAGAAATATAGAAGAAAAAAATAGTTACAAAATAGAATTGTCAAAAATATGTCAACTTCGTTGTTCTTTGACCGATTTCAATGAAATTTCAATATGTTCTAGCTGACGCAGAATTATAAAAGAAAAAAATAGTTTCAAAACAGAATTGTCAAAAATATATCAACATAGTTGTTCTTTGCCCGATTTCAATGAAATTTAAATATGTTCTAGTTGATGTAGAATTATAAAAGAAAAAAATAGTTTCAAAATAGAATTGTCAAAAATATGTCAACTTCGTTGTTCTTTGACCGATTTCGATGAAATTAAAATATGTTCTAGCTGACGCAGAATTATAAAAGAAAAAAATATTTTCAAAACAGAATTGTCAAAAATATGTCAACCTAGTTGTTCTTTGCCCGATTTCAATGAAATTTAAATATGTTCTAGTTGATGCAGAATTATAAAAGAAAAAAATAGTTTCAAAATAGAATTGTCAAAAATATGTCAACCTAGTTGTTCTTTGCCCGATTTCAATTAAAATTAAATATGTTCTAGCTGACGCAGAATTATAAAAGAAAAAATAGTTTCAAACAAGAATTGTCAAAAATATGTCAACTTCGTTGTTCTTTGACCGATTTCGATGAAATTTAAATATGTTCTAGTTAACGTAGAATTATAAAAGAAAAAAATAGTTTCAAAACAGAATTGTCAAAAATAAGTCAACCTAGTTGTTCTTTGCCCGATTTCAACGAAATTTAAATATGTTCTAGCTGATGCAGAATTATAAAAGAAAAAAATAGTTTCAAAATAGAATTGTTAAAAATATGTCAACTTCGGTGTTCTTTGCACGATTTCAATGAAATTTAAATATGTTCTAGCTGACGCAGAATTATAAAAGAAAAAATAGTTTCAAACAAGAATTGTCAAAAATAAGTTAACTTTGCTGTTCTTTGCCCGATTTCAAAGAAATTTAAATACGTTCTAGTTAACGTAGAATTATAAAAGAAAAAAATAGTTTCAAAACAGAATTGTCAAAAATAAGTCAACTTTGTTGTTCTTTGACCGATTTCAATGAAATTTAAAAATGTTCTAGCTGATGCAGAATTATAAAAGAAAAAAATAGTTTCAAAATAGAATTGTCAAAAATATGTCAACTTCGTTGTTATTTGACCGATTTCGATGAAATTTAAATATGTTCTAGCTGACGCAGAATTATAAAAGAAAAAAAAATAGTTTCAAACAAGAATTGTCAAAAATAAGTCAACTTTGCTGTTCTTTGCCCGATTTCAAAGAAATTTAAATATGTTCTAGGTGACGCAGAATTATAAAAGAAAAAAATAGTTTCAAAACAGAATTGTCAAAAATAAGTCAACTTTGTTGTTCTTTGACCGATTTCAATGAAATTTAAATATGTTCTAGCTGACGCAGAATTATAAAAGAAAAAAAATAGTTTCAAAACAGAATTGTCAAAAATATGTCAACCTAGTTGTTCTTTGCCCGATTTCAATGAAATTTAAATATGTTCTAGCTGATGCAGAATTATAAAAGAAAAAAATAGTTTCAAAATGGAATTGTCAAAAATATGTCAACTTCGTTATTCTTTGACCGATTTCGATGAAATTAAAATATGTTCTAGCTGCCGCAGAATTATAAAAGAAAAAAATAGTTTCAAAACAGAATTGTCAAAAATGACCGATTTCAATGAAATTTAAATATGTTCTAGCTGACGCAGAATTATAAAAGAAAAAAATAGTTTCAAAACAGAATTGTCAAAAATATGTCAACGTTGTAGTTTTTTGGCCGATTTCAATGAAACTTAAATATGTTCTAGCTGACGCAGAAATATAGAAGAAAAAAATAGTTACAAAATAGAATTGTCAAAAATATGTCAACTTCGTTGTTCTTTGACCGATTTCAATGAAATTTCAATATGTTCTAGCTGACGCAGAATTATAAAAGAAAAAAATAGTTTCAAAACAGAATTGTCAAAAATATATCAACATAGTTGTTCTTTGCCCGATTTCAATGAAATTTAAATATGTTCTAGTTGATGTAGAATTATAAAAGAAAAAAATAGTTTCAAAATAGAATTGTCAAAAATATGTCAACTTCGTTGTTCTTTGACCGATTTCGATGAAATTAAAATATGTTCTAGCTGACGCAGAATTATAAAAGAAAAAAATATTTTCAAAACAGAATTGTCAAAAATATGTCAACCTAGTTGTTCTTTGCCCGATTTCAATGAAATTTAAATATGTTCTAGTTGATGCAGAATTATAAAAGAAAAAAATAGTTTCAAAATAGAATTGTCAAAAATATGTCAACCTAGTTGTTCTTTGCCCGATTTCAATTAAAATTAAATATGTTCTAGCTGACGCAGAATTATAAAAGAAAAAATAGTTTCAAACAAGAATTGTCAAAAATATGTCAACGTTGTAGTTTTTTGGCCGATTTCAATGAAACTTAAATATGTTCTAGCTAACGCAGAAATATTAAAGAAAAAAATAGTTTCAAAATAGAATTGTCAAAAATATGTCAACTTCGTTGTTCTTTGACCGATTTCGATGAAATTTAAATATGTTCTAGTTAACGTAGAATTATAAAAGAAAAAAATAGTTTCAAAACAGAATTGTCAAAAATAAGTCAACCTAGTTGTTCTTTGCCCGATTTCAACGAAATTTAAATATGTTCTAGCTGATGCAGAATTATAAAAGAAAAAAATAGTTTCAAAATAGAATTGTTAAAAATATGTCAACTTCGGTGTTCTTTGCACGATTTCAATGAAATTTAAATATGTTCTAGCTGACGCAGAATTATAAAAGAAAAAATAGTTTCAAACAAGAATTGTCAAAAATAAGTTAACTTTGCTGTTCTTTGCCCGATTTCAAAGAAATTTAAATACGTTCTAGTTAACGTAGAATTATAAAAGAAAAAAATAGTTTCAAAACAGAATTGTCAAAAATAAGTCAACTTTGTTGTTCTTTGACCGATTTCAATGAAATTTAAAAATGTTCTAGCTGATGCAGAATTATAAAAGAAAAAAATAGTTTCAAAATAGAATTGTCAAAAATATGTCAACTTCGTTGTTATTTGACCGATTTCGATGAAATTTAAATATGTTCTA
Source organism: Philhelius pedissequus (assembly GCA_910595825.1). NCBI lineage: Eukaryota > Metazoa > Arthropoda > Insecta > Diptera > Syrphidae > Philhelius > Philhelius pedissequus. The sequence goes on from OU343160.1 coordinate 105,866,355, forward strand.
GCTGACGCAGAATTATAAAAGAAAAAAAAATAGTTTCAAACAAGAATTGTCAAAAATAAGTCAACTTTGCTGTTCTTTGCCCGATTTCAAAGAAATTTAAATATGTTCTAGGTGACGCAGAATTATAAAAGAAAAAAATAGTTTCAAAACAGAATTGTCAAAAATAAGTCAACTTTGTTGTTCTTTGACCGATTTCAATGAAATTTAAATATGTTCTAGCTGACGCAGAATTATAAAAGAAAAAAAATAGTTTCAAAACAGAATTGTCAAAAATATGTCAACCTAGTTGTTCTTTGCCCGATTTCAATGAAATTTAAATATGTTCTAGCTGATGCAGAATTATAAAAGAAAAAAAAAGTTTCAAAATGGAATTGTCAAAAATATGTCAACTTCGTTATTCTTTGACCGATTTCGATGAAATTAAAATATGTTCTAGCTGCCGCAGAATTATAAAAGAAAAAAATAGTTTCAAAACAGAATTGTCAAAAATGACCGATTTCAATGAAATTTAAATATGTTCTAGCTGACGCAGAATTATAAAAGAAAAAAATAGTTTCAAAACAGAATTGTCAAAAATATGTCAACCTAGTTGTTCTTTGCCCGATTTCAATGAAATTTAAATATGTTCTAGCTGATGCAGAATTATAAAAGAAAAAATAGTTTCAAACAAGAATTGTCAAAAATAAGTCAACTTTGCTGTTCTTTGCCCGATTTCAATGAAATTTAAATATGTTCTAGTTGACGCAGAATTATAAAAGAAAAAAATAGTTTCAAAACAAGAATTGTCAAAAATATGTCAACGTTGTAGTTTTTTGGCCGATTTCAATGAAACTTAAATATGTTCTAGCTGACGCAGAAATATAAAAGAAAAAAATAGTTTCAAAATAGAATTGTCAAAAATATGTCAACTTCGTTGTTCTTTGACCGATTTCGATGAAATTTAAATATGTTCTAGTTAACGTAGGATTATAAAAGAAAAAAATAGTTTCAAAACAGAATTGTCAAAAATAAGTCAACCTAGTTGTTCTTTGCCCAATTTCAATGAAATTTAAATATGTTCTAGCTGATGCAGAATTATAAAAGAAAAAAATAGTTTCAAAATAGAATTGTCAAAAATATGTCAACTTCGGTGTTCTTTTCACGATTTCAATGAAATTTAAATATGTTCTAGCTGACGCAGAATTATAAAAGAAAAAATAGTTTCAAACAAGAATTGTCAAAAATAAGTCAACTTTGCTGTTCTTTGCCCGATTTCAAAGAAATTTAAATATGTTCTAGGTGACGCAGAATTATAAAAGAAAAAAATAGTTTCAAAACAGAATTGTCAAAAATAAGTCAACTTTGTTGTTCTTTGACCGATTTCAATGAAATTTAAATATGTTCTAGCTGACGCAGAATTATAAAAGAAAAAAATAGTTTCAAAACAGAATTGTCAAAAATAAGTCAACTTTGTTGTTCTTTGACCAATTTCAATGAAATTTAAAAATGTTCTAGCTGATGCAGAATTATAAAAGAAAAAAATAGTTTCAAAATAGAATTGTCAAAAATATGTCAACTTCGTTGTTCTTTGACCGATTTCGATGAAATTTAAATATGTTCTAGTTAACGTAGAATTATAAAAGAAAAAAATAGTTTCAAAACAGAATTGTCAAAAATAAGTCAACCTAGTTGTTCTTTGCCTGATTTCAATGAAATTTAAATATGTTCTAGCTGACGCAGAATTATAAAAGAAAAAAATATTTTCAAAACAGAATTGTCAAAAATATGTCAACTTTGTTGTTCTTTGACCGATTTCAATGAAATTTAAATATGTTCTAGCTGACGCAGAATTATAAAAGAAAAAAAATAGTTTCAAAACAGAATTGTCAAAAATATGTCAACCTAGTTGTTCTTTGCCCGATTTCAATGAAATTTAAATATGTTCTAGCTGATGCAGAATTATAAAAGAAAAAAATAGTTTCAAAATGGAATTGTCAAAAATATGTCAACTTCGTTATTCTTTGACCGATTTTGATGAAATTAAAATATGTTCTAGCTGACGCAGAATTATAAAAGAAAAAAATAGTTTCAAAACAGAATTGTCAAAAATGACCGATTTCAATGAAATTTAAATATGTTCTAGCTGACGCAGAATTATAAAAGAAAAAAATAGTTTCAAAACAGAATTGTCAAAAATATGTCAACCTAGTTGTTCTTTGCCCGATTTCAATTAAATTTAAATATGTTCTAGCTGACGCAGAATTATAAAAGAAAAAAAAATAGTTTCAAAACAGAATTGTCAAAAATATGTCAACCTAGTTGTTCTTTGCCCGATTTCAATGAAATTTAAATATGTTCTAGCTGATGCAGAATTATAAAAGAAAAAAATAGTTTCAAAATGGAATTGTCAAAAATATGTCAACTTCGTTGTTCTTTGACCGATTTCGATGAAATTTAAATATGTTCTAGTTAACGTAGGATTATAAAAGAAAAAAATAGTTTCAAAACAGAATTGTCAAAAATAAGTCAACCTAGTTGTTCTTTGCCCAATTTCAATGAAATTTAAATATGTTCTAGCTGATGCAGAATTATAAAAGAAAAAAATAGTTTCAAAATAGAATTGTCAAAAATATGTCAACTTCGGTGTTCTTTTCACGATTTCAATGAAATTTAAATATGTTCTAGCTGACGCAGAATTATAAAAGAAAAAATAGTTTCAAACAAGAATTGTCAAAAATAAGTCAACTTTGCTGTTCTTTGCCCGATTTCAAAGAAATTTAAATACGTTCTAGTTAACGTAGAATTATAAAAGAAAAAAATAGTTTCAAAACAGAATTGTCAAAAATAAGTCAACTTTGTTGTTCTTTGACCAATTTCAATGAAATTTAAAAATGTTCTAGCTGATGCAGAATTATAAAAGAAAAAAATAGTTTCAAAACAGAATTGTCAAAAATATGTCAACCTAGTTGTTCTTTGCCCGATTTCAATGAAATTTAAATATGTTCTAGCTGATGCAGAATTATAAAAGACAAAAATATTTTCAAAATAGAATTGTCAAAAATATGTCAACCTAGTTGTTCTTTGCCCGATTTCAATTAAATTTAAATATGTTCTAGCTGATGCAGAATTATAAAAGAAAAAATAGTTTCAAACAAGAATTGTCAAAAATAAGTCAACTTTGCTGTTCTTTGCCCGATTTCAATGAAATTTAAATATGTTCTAGTTGACGCAGAATTATAAAAGAAAAAAATAGTTTCAAAACAAGAATTGTCAAAAATATGTCAACGTTGTAGTTTTTTGGCCGATTTCAATGAAACTTAAATATGTTCTAGCTGACGCAGAAATATAAAAGAAAAAAATAGTTTCAAAATAGAATTGTCAAAAATATGTCAACTTCGTTGTTCTTTGACCGATTTCGATGAAATTTAAATATGTTCTAGTTAACGTAGGATTATAAAAGAAAAAAATAGTTTCAAAACAGAATTGTCAAAAATAAGTCAACCTAGTTGTTCTTTGCCCAATTTCAATGAAATTTAAATATGTTCTAGCTGATGCAGAATTATAAAAGAAAAAAATAGTTTCAAAATAGAATTGTCAAAAATATGTCAACTTCGGTGTTCTTTTCACGATTTCAATGAAATTTAAATATGTTCTAGCTGACGCAGAATTATAAAAGAAAAAATAGTTTCAAACAAGAATTGTCAAAAATAAGTCAACTTTGCTGTTCTTTGCCCGATTTCAAAGAAATTTAAATACGTTCTAGTTAACGTAGAATTATAAAAGAAAAAAATAGTTTCAAAACAGAATTGTCAAAAATAAGTCAACTTTGTTGTTCTTTGACCAATTTCAATGAAATTTAAAAATGTTCTAGCTGATGCAGAATTATAAAAGAAAAAAATAGTTTCAAAATAGAATTGTCAAAAATATGTCAACTTCGTTGTTCTTTGACCGATTTCGATGAAATTTAAATATGTTCTAGCTGACGCAGAATTATAAAAGAAAAAAAAAAATAGTTTCAAACAAGAATTGTCAAAAATAAGTCAACTTTGCTGTTCTTTGCCCGATTTCAAAGAAATTTAAATATGTTCTAGGTGACGCAGAATTATAAAAGAAAAAAATAGTTTCAAAACAGAATTGTCAAAAATAAGTCAACTTTGTTGTTCTTTGACCGATTTCAATGAAATTTAAATATGTTCTAGCTGACGCAGAATTATAAAAGAAAAAAATAGTTTCAAAACAGAATTGTCAAAAATAAGTCAACTTTGTTGTTCTTTGACCAATTTCAATGAAATTTAAAAATGTTCTAGCTGATGCAGAATTATAAAAGAAAAAAATAGTTTCAAAATAGAATTGTCAAAAATATGTCAACTTCGTTGTTCTTTGACCGATTTCGATGAAATTTAAATATGTTCTAGTTAACGTAGAATTATAAAAGAAAAAAATAGTTTCAAAACAGAATTGTCAAAAATAAGTCAACCTAGTTGTTCTTTGCCCGATTTCAATGAAATTTAAATATGTTCTAGCTGACGCAGAATTATAAAAGAAAAAAATATTTTCAAAACAGAATTGTCAAAAATATGTCAACTTTGTTGTTCTTTGACCGATTTCAATGAAATTTAAATATGTTCTAGCTGACGCAGAATTATAAAAGAAAAAAAATAGTTTCAAAACAGAATTGTCAAAAATATGTCAACCTAGTTGTTCTTTGCCCGATTTCAATGAAATTTAAATATGTTCTAGCTGATGCAGAATTATAAAAGAAAAAAATAGTTTCAAAATGGAATTGTCAAAAATATGTCAACTTCGTTATTCTTTGACCGATTTCGATGAAATTAAAATATGTTCTAGCTGACGCAGAATTATAAAAGAAAAAAATAGTTTCAAAACAGAATTGTCAAAAATGACCGATTTCAATGAAATTTAAATATGTTCTAGCTGACGCAGAATTATAAAAGAAAAAAATAGTTTCAAAACAGAATTGTCAAAAATATGTCAACCTAGTTGTTCTTTGCCGATTTCAATTAAATTTAAATATGTTCTAGCTGACGCAGAATTATAAAAGAAAAAAAATAGTTTCAAAACAGAATTGTCAAAAATATGTCAACCTAGTTGTTCTTTGCCCGATTTCAATAAATTTAAATATTTTCTAGCTGATGCAGAATTATAAAAGAAAAAAATAGTTTCAAAATGGAATTGTCAAAAATATGTCAACTTCGTTATTCTTTGACCGATTTCGATGAAATTAAAATATGTTCTAGCTGACGCAGAATTATAAAAGATAAAAATAGTTTCAAAACAGAATTGTCAAAAATATGTCAACCTAGTTGTTCTTTGCCCGATTTCAATGAAATTTAAATATGTTCTAGTTGACGCAGAATTATAAAAGAAAAAAATAGTTTCAAAACAAGAATTGTCAAAAATATGTCAACATTGTAGTTTTTTGGCCGATTTCAATGAAACTTAAATATGTTCTAGCTGACGCAGAAATATAAAAGAAAAAAATAGTTTGAAAATAGAATTGTCAAAAATATGTCAACTTCGTTGTTCTTTGACCGATTTCGATGAAATTTAAATATGTTCTAACTAACGTAGAATTATAAAAGAAAAAAATAGTTTCAAAACAGAATTGTCAAAAATAAGTCAACCTAGTTGTTCTTTGCCCAATTTCAATGAAATTTAAATATGTTATAGCTGATGCAGAATTATAAAAGAAAAAAATAGTTTCAAAACAGAATTGTCAAAAATATGTCAACCTAGTTGTTCTTTGACCGATTTCAATGAAATTTAAATATGTGTTTTAGCTGATGCAGAATTATAAAAGAAAAAAATAGTTTCAAAATGGAATTGTCAAAAATATGTCAACTTCGTTATTCTTTGACCGATTTCGATGAAATTTAAATATGTTCTAGCTGACGCAGAATTATAAAAGAAAAAAATAATTTCAAAACAGAATTGTCAAAAATATGTCAACCTAGTTGTTCTCTGCCCGATTTCAATTAAATTTCAATACGTTCTAGCTGAAGCAGAATTATAAAAGAAAACAATAGTTTCAAAACAGAATTGTCAAAAATAAGTCAACTTTGTTGTTCTTTGGCCGATTTCAATGAAATTTCAATATGTTCTAGCTGACGCAGAATTATAAAAGAAAAAAATAGTTTCAAAACAGAATTGTCAAAAATATATCAACCTAGTTGTTCTTTGCCCGATTTCAATGAAATTTAAATATGTTCTAGCTGATGTAGAATTATAAAAGAAAAAAATAGTTTCAAAATAGAATTGTCAAAAATATGTCAACTTCGTTGTTCTTTGACCGATTTCGATGAAATTAAAATATGTTCTAGCTGACGCAGAATTATAAAAGAAAAAAATATTTTCAAAACAGAATTGTCAAAAATATGTCAACCTAGTTGTTCTTTGCCCGATTTCAATGAAATTTAAATATGTTCTAGCTGATGCAGAATTATAAAAGAAAAAAATAGTTTCAAAATAGAATTGTTAAAAATATGTCAACTTCGGTGTTCTTTGCACGATTTCAATGAAATTTAAATATGTTCTAGCTGACGCAGAATTATAAAAGAAAAAATAGTTTCACACAAGAATTGTCAAAAAAAAGTCAACTTTGCTGTTCTTTGCCCGATTTCAAAGAAATTTAAATACGTTCTAGTTAACGTAGGATTATAAAAGAAAAAAATAGTTTCAAAACAGAATTGTCAAAAATAAGTCAACTTTGTTGTTCTTTGCCCGATTTGAATTAAATTTAAATATGTTCTAGCTGACGCAGGATTATAAAAGAAAAAAATATTTTCAAAACAGAATTGTCAAAAATATGTCAACTTTGTTGTTCTTTGACCGATTTCAATGAAATTTAAATATGTTCTAGCTGACGCAGAATTATAAAAGAAAAAAAATAGTTTCAAAACAGAATTGTCAAAAATATGTCAACCTAGTTGTTCTTTGCCCGATTTCAATGAAATTTAAATATGGTCTAGCTGATGCAGAATTATAAAAGAAAAAAATAGTTTCAAAATGGAATTGTCAAAAATATGTCAACTTCGTTATTCTTTGACCGATTTCGATGAAATTAAAATATGTTCTAGCTGACGCAGAATTATAAAAGAAAAAAATAGTTTTAAAACAGAATTGTCAAAAATGACCGATTTCAATGAAATTTAAATATGTTCTAGCTGACGCAGAATTATAAAAGAAAAAAATAGTTTCAAAACAGAATTGTCAAAAATATGTCAACCTAGTTGTTCTTTGCCCGATTTCAATTAAATTTAAATATGTTCTAGCTGATGCAGAATTATAAAAGAAAAAATAGTTTCAAACAAGAATTGTCAAAAATAAGTCAACTTTGCTGTTCTTTGCCCGATTTCAATGAAATTTAAATATGTTCTAGTTGACGCAGAATTATAAAAGAAAAAAATAGTTTCAAAACAGAATTGTCAAAAATATGTCAACTTCGTTGTTCTTTGACCGATTTCGATGAAATTTAAATATGTTCTAGTTAACGTAGAATTATAAAAGAAAAAAATAGTTTCAAAACAGAATTGTCAAAAATAAGTCAACCTAGTTGTTCTTTGCCCAATTTCAATGAAATTTAAATATGTTCTAGCTGATGCAGAATTATAAAAGAAAAAAATAGTTTCAAAATAGAATTGTCAAAAATATGTCAACTTCGGTGTTCTTTTCACGATTTCAATGAAATTTAAATATGTTCTAGCTGACGCAGAATTATAAAAGAAAAATTAGTTTCAAACAAGAATTGTCAAAAATAAGTCAACTTTTCTGTTCTTTGCCCGATTTGAATTAAATTTAAATATGTTCTAGGTGACGCAGAATTATAAAAGAAAAAAATAGTTTCAAAACAGAATTGTCAAAAATAAGTCAACTTTGTTGTTCTTTGCCCGATTTGAATTAAATTTAAATATGTTCTAGCTGACGCAGAATTATAAAAGAAAAAAATATTTTCAAAACAGAATTGTCAAAAATATGTCAACTTTGTTGTTCCTTGACCGATTTCAATGAAATTTAAATATGTTCTAGCTGACGCAGAATTATAAAAGAAAAAAAATAGTTTCAAAACAGAATTGTCAAAAATATGTCAACCTAGTTGTTCTTTGCCCGATTTCAATGAAATTTAAATATGTTCTAGCTGATGCAGAATTATAAAAGAAAAAAATAGTTTCAAAATGGAATTGTCAAAAATATGTCAACTTCGTTATTCTTTGACCGATTTCGATGAAATTAAAATATGTTCTAGCTGACGCAGAATTATAAAAGAAAAAAATAGTTTCAAAACAGAATTGTCAAAAATGACCGATTTCAATGAAATTTAAATATGTTCTAGCTGACGCAGAATTATAAAAGAAAAAAATAGTTTCAAAACAGAATTGTCAAAAATATGTCAACCTAGTTGTTCTTTGCCCGATTTCAATGAAATTTAAATATGTTCTAGCTGATGCAGAATTATAAAAGAAAAAAATATTTTCAAAATAGAATTGTCAAAAATATGTCAACCTAGTTGTTCTTTGCCCGATTTCAATTAAATTTAAATATGTTCTAGCTGATGCAGAATTATAAAAGAAAAAATAGTTTCAAACAAGAATTGTCAAAAATAAGTCAACTTTGCTGTTCTTTGCCCGATTTCAATGAAATTTAAATATGTTCTAGTTGACGCAGAATTATAAAAGAAAAAAATAGTTTCAAAACAAGAATTGTCAAAAATATGTCAACGTTGTAGTTTTTTGGCCGATTTCAATGAAACTTAAATATGTTCTAGCTGACGCAGAAATATAAAAGAAAAAAATAGTTTCAAAATAGAATTGTCAAAAATATGTCAACTTCGTTGTTCTTTGACCGATTTCGATGAAATTTAAATATGTTCTAGTTAACGTAGGATTATAAAAGAAAAAAATAGTTTCAAAACAGAATTGTCAAAAATAAGTCAACCAAGTTGTTCTTTGCCCAATTTCAATGAAATTTAAATATGTTCTAGCTGATGCAGAATTATAAAAGAAAAAAATAGTTTCAAAATAGAATTGTCAAAAATATGTCAACTTCGGTGTTCTTTTCACGATTTCAATGAAATTTAAATATGTTCTAGCTGACGCAGAATTATAAAAGAAAAAATAGTTTCAAAGAAGAATTGTCAAAAATAAGTCAACTTTGCTGTTCTTTGCCCGATTTCAAAGAAATTTAAATACGTTCTAGTTAACGTAGGATTATAAAAGAAAAAAATAGTTTCAAAACAGAATTGTCAAAAATAAGTCAACCAAGTTGTTCTTTACCCAATTTCAATGAAATTTAAATATGTTCTAGCTGATGCAGAATTATAAAAGAAAAAAATAGTTTCAAAATAGAATTGTCAAAAATATGTCAACTTCGGTGTTCTTTTCACGATTTCAATGAAATTTAAATATGTTCTAGCTGACGCAGAATTATAAAAGAAAAAATAGTTTCAAACAAGAATTGTCAAAAATAAGTCAACTTTGCTGTTCTTTGCCCGATTTCAAAGAAATTTAAATACGTTCTAGTTAACGTAGAATTATAAAAGAAAAAAATAGTTTCAAAACAGAATTGTCAAAAATAAGTCAACTTTGTTGTTCTTTGACCAAATTCAAAGAAATTTAAATATGTTCTAGGTGACGCAGAATTATAAAAGAAAAAAATATTTTCAAAACAGAATTGTCAAAAATATGTCAACCTAGTTGTTCTTTGCCCGATTTCAATTAAATTTAAATATGTTCTAGCTGATGCAGAATTATAAAAGAAAAAATAGTTTCAAACAAGAATTGTCAAAAATAAGTCATATTTGCTGTTCTTTGCCCGATTTCAATGAAATTTAAATATGTTCTAGTTGACGCAGAATTATAAAAGAAAAAAATAGTTTCAAAACAAGAATTGTCAAAAATATGTCAACGTTGTAGTTTTTTGTGGCCGATTTCAATGAAACTTAAATATGTTCTAGCTGACGCAGAAATATAAAAGAAAAAAATAGTTTGAAAATAGAATTGTCAAAAATATGTCAACTTCGTTGTTCTTTGACCGATTTCGATGAAATTTAAATATGTTCTAGTTAACGTAGAATTATAAAAGAAAAAAATAGTTTCAAAACAGAATTGTCAAAAATAAGTCAACTTTGTTGTTCTTTGGCCGATTTCAATGAAATTTCAATATGTTCTAGCTGACGCAGAATTATAAAAGAAAAAAATAGTTTCAAAACAGAATTGTCAAAAATATATCAACCTAGTTGTTCTTTGCCCGATTTCAATGAAATTTAAATGTGTTCTAGCTGATGTAGAATTATAAAAGAAAAAAATAGTTTCAAAATAGAATTGTAAAAATATGTCAACTTTGTTGTTCTTTGATCGATTTCGATGAAATTAAAATATGTTCTAGCTGACGCACAATTATAAAAGAAAAAAATATTTTCAAAACAGAATTGTCAAAAATATGTCAACCTAGTTGTTCTTTGACCGATTTCGATGAAATTTAAATATGTTCTAGCTGACGCAGAATTATAAAAGAAAAAAAAATAGTTTCAAACAAGAATTGTCAAAAATAAGTCAACTTTGCTGTTCTTTGCCCGATTTCAAAGAAATTTAAATATGTTCTAGGTGACGCAGAATTATAAAAGAAAAAAATATTTTCAAAACAGAATTGTCAAAAATATGTCAACTTTGTTGTTCTTTGACCGATTTCAATGAAATTAAAATATGTTCTAGCTGACGCAGAATTATAAAAGAAAAAAAATAGTTTCAAAACAGAATTGTCAAAAATGACCGATTTCATTGAAATTTAAATATGTTCTAGCTGACGCAGAATTATAAAAGAAAAAAATAGTTTCAAAACAGAATTGTCAAAAATATGTCAACCTAGTTGTTCTTTGCCCGATTTCAATTAAATTTAAATATGTTCTAGCTGATGCAGAATTATAAAAGAAAAAATAGTTTCAAACAAGAATTGTCAAAAATAAGTCATATTTGCTGTTCTTTGCCCGATTTCAATGAAATTTAAATATGTTCTAGTTGACGCAGAATTATAAAAGAAAAAAATAGTTTCAAAACAAGAATTGTCAAAAATATGTCAACGTTGTAGTTTTTTGGCCGATTTCAATGAAACTTAAATATGTTCTAGCTGACGCAGAAATATAAAAGAAAAAAATAGTTTGAAAATAGAATTGTCAAAAATATGTCAACTTCGTTGTTCTTTGACCGATTTCGATGAAATTTAAATATGTTCTAGTTAACGTAGAATTATAAAAGAAAAAAATAGTTTCAAAACAGAATTGTCAAAAATAAGTCAACCTAGTTGTTCTTTGCCCAATTTCAATGAAATTTAAATATGTTATAGCTGATGCAGAATTATAAAAGAAAAAAATAGTTTCAAAACAGAATTGTCAAAAATATGTCAACCTAGTTGTTCTTTGCCCGATTTCAATGAAATTTCAATACGTTCTAGCTGACGCAGAATTATAAAAGAAAACAATAGTTTCAAAACAGAATTGTCAAAAATAAGTCAACTTTGTTGTTCTTTGGCCGATTTCAATGAAATTTCAATATGTTCTAGCTGACGCAGAATTATAAAAAAAAAAATAGTTTCAAAACAGAATTGTCAAAAATATATCAACCTAGTTGTTCTTTGCCCGATTTCAATGAAATTTAAATATGTTCTAGCTGATGTAGAATTATAAAAGAAAAAAATAGTTTCAAAATAGAATTGTCAAAAATATGTCAACTTCGTTGTTCTTTGATCGATTTCGATGAAATTAAAATATGTTCTAGCTGACGCACAATTATAAAAGAAAAAATTATTTTCAAAACAGAATTGTCAAAAATATGTCAACCTAGTTGTTCTTTGCCCAATTTCAATGAAATTTAAATATGTTCTAGCTGATGCAGAATTATAAAAGAAAAAAATAGTTTCAAAATAGAATTGTTAAAAATATGTCAACTTCGGTGTTCTTTGCACGATTTCAATGAAATTTAAATATGTTCTAGCTGACGCAGAATTATAAAAGAAAAAATAGTTTCAAACAAGAATTGTCAAAAATAAGTCAACTTTGCTGTTCTTTGCCCGATTTCAAAGAAATTTAAATACGTTCTAGTTAACGTAGGATTATAAAAGAAAAAAATAGTTTCAAAACAGAATTGTCAAAAATAAGTCAACTTCGTTGTTCTTTGCCCGATTTGAATTAAATTTAAATATGTTCTAGCTGACGCAGAATCATAAAAGAAAAAAATATTTTCAAAACAGAATTGTCAAAAATATGTCAACTTTGTTGTTCTTTGACCGATTTCAATGAAACTTAAATATGTTCTAGCTGACGCAGAATTATAAAAGAAAAAAAATAGTTTCAAAACAGAATTGTCAAAAATATGTCAACCTAGTTGTTCTTTCCCCGATTTCAATGAAATTTAAATATGGTCTAGCTGATGCAGAATTATAAAAGAAAAAAATAGTTTCAAAATGGAATTGTCAAAAATATGTCAACTTCGTTATTCTTTGACCGATTTCGATGAAATTAAAATATGTTCTAGCTGACGCAGAATTATAAAAGAAAAAAATAGTTTTAAAACAGAATTGTCAAAAATGACCGATTTCAATGAAATTTAAATATGTTCTAGCTGACGCAGAATTATAAAAGAAAAAAATAGTTTCAAAACAGAATTGTCAAAAATATGTCAACCTAGTTGTTCTTTGCCCGATTTCAATTAAATTTAAATATGTTCTAGCTGATGCAGAATTATAAAAGAAAAAATAGTTTCAAACAAGAATTGTCAAAAATAAGTCAACTTTGCTGTTCTTTGCCCGATTTCAATGAAATTTAAATATGTTCTAGTTGACGCAGAATTATAAAAGAAAAAAATAGTTTCAAAACAGAATTGTCAAAAATATGTCAACTTCGTTGTTCTTTGACCGATTTCGATGAAATTTAAATATGTTCTAGTTAACGTAGAATTATAAAAGAAAAAAATAGTTTCAAAACAGAATTGTCAAAAATAAGTCAACCTAGTTGTTCTTTGCCCAATTTCAATGAAATTTAAATATGTTCTAGCTGATGCAGAATTATAAAAGAAAAAAATAGTTTCAAAATAGAATTGTCAAAAATATGTCAACTTCGGTGTTCTTTTCACGATTTCAATGAAATTTAAATATGTTCTAGCTGACGCAGAATTATAAAAGAAAAAAAAATAGTTTCAAACAAGAATTGTCAAAAATAAGTCAACTTTGCTGTTCTTTGCCCGATTTCAAAGAAATTTAAATATGTTCTAGGTGACGCAGAATTATAAAAGAAAAAAATAGTTTCAAAACAGAATTGTCAAAAATAAGTCAACTTTGTTGTTCTTTGCCCGATTTGAATTAAATTTAAATATGTTCTAGCTGACGCAGAATTATAAAAGAAAAAAATATTTTCAAAACAGAATTGTCAAAAATATGTCAACTTTGTTGTTCTTTGACCGATTTCAATGAAATTTAAATATGTTCTAGCTGACGCAGAATTATAAAAGAAAAAAAATAGTTTCAAAACAGAATTGTCAAAAATATGTCAACCTAGTTGTTCTTTGCCCGATTTCAATGAAATTTAAATATGTTCTAGCTGATGCAGAATTATAAAAGAAAAAAATAGTTTCAAAATGGAATTGTCAAAAATATGTCAACTTCGTTATTCTTTGACCGATTTCGATGAAATTAAAATATGTTCTAGCTGACGCAGAATTATAAAAGAAAAAAATAGTTTCAAAACAGAATTGTCAAAAATGACCGATTTCAATGAAATTTAAATATGTTCTAGCTGACGCAGAATTATAAAAGAAAAAAATAGTTTCAAAACAGAACTGTCAAAAATATGTCAACCTAGTTGTTCTTTGCCCGATTTCAATGAAATTTAAATATGTTCTAGCTGATGCAGAATTATAAAAGAAAAAAATATTTTCAAAATAGAATTGTCAAAAATATGTCAACCTAGTTGTTTTTTGCCCGATTTCAATTAAATTTAAATATGTTCTAGCTAACGTAGAATTATAAAAGAAAAAATAGTTTCAAACAAGAATTGTCAAAAATAAGTCAATAGTTGACGCAGAATTATAAAAGAAAAAAATAGTTTCAAAACAAGAATTGTCAAAAATATGTCAACGTTGTAGTTTTTTGGCCGATTTCAATGAAACTTAAATATGTTCTAGCTGACGCAGAAATATAAAAGAAAAAAATAGTTTCAAAATAGAATTGTCAAAAATATGTCAACTTCGTTGTTCTTTGACCGATTTCGATGAAATTTAAATATGTTCTAGTTAACGTAGGATTATAAAAGAAAAAAATAGTTTCAAAACAGAATTGTCAAAAATAAGTCAACCAAGTTGTTCTTTGCCCAATTTCAATGAAATTTAAATATGTTCTAGCTGATGCAGAATTATAAAAGAAAAAAATAGTTTCAAAATAGAATTGTCAAAAATATGTCAACTTCGGTGTTCTTTTCACGATTTCAATGAAATTTAAATATGTTCTAGCTGACGCAGAATTATAAAAGAAAAAATAGTTTCAAACAAGAATTGTCAAAAATAAGTCAACTTTGCTGTTCTTTGCCCGATTTCAAAGAAATTTAAATACGTTCTAGTGAACGTAGAATTATAAAAGAAAAAAATAGTTTCAAAACAGAATTGTCAAAAATAAGTCAACTTTGTTGTTCTTTGACCAATTTCAATGAAATTTAAAAATGTTCTAGCTGATGCAGAATTATAAAAGAAAAAAATAGTTTCAAAATAGAATTGTCAAAAATATGTCAACTTCGTTGTTCTTTGACCGATTTCGATGAAATTTAAATATGTTCTAGCTGACGCAGAATTATAAAAGAAAAAAAAATAGTTTCAAACAAGAATTGTCAAAAATAAGTCAACTTTGCTGTTCTTTGCCCGATTTCAAAGAAATTTAAATATGTTCTAGGTGACGCAGAATTATAAAAGAAAAAAATATTTTCAAAACAGAATTGTCAAAAATATGTCAACTTTGTTGTTCTTTGACCGATTTCAATGAAATTAAAATATGTTCTAGCTGACGCAGAATTATAAAAGAAAAAAATAGTTTCAAAACAGAATTGTCAAAAATGACCGATTTCAATGAAATTTAAATATGTTCTAGCTGACGCAGAATTATAAAAGAAAAAAATAGTTTCAAAACAGAATTGTCAAAAATATGTCAACCTAGTTGTTCTTTGCCCGATTTCAATTAAATTTAAATATGTTCTAGCTGATGCAGAATTATAAAAGAAAAAATAGTTTCAAACAAGAATTGTCAAAAATAAGTCATCTTTGCTGTTCTTTGCCCGATTTCAATGAAATTTAAATATGTTCTAGTTGACGCAGAATTATAAAAGAAAAAAATAGTTTCAAAACAAGAATTGTCAAAAATATGTCAACGTTGTAGTTTTTTGGCCGATTTCAATGAAACTTAAATATGTTCTAGCTGACGCAGAAATATAAAAGAAAAAAATAGTTTGAAAATAGAATTGTCAAAAATATGTCAACTTCGTTGTTCTTTGACCGATTTCGATGAAATTTAAATATGTTCTAGTTAACGTAGAATTATAAAAGAAAAAAATAGTTTCAAAACAGAATTGTCAAAAATAAGTCAACCTAGTTGTTCTTTGCCCAATTTCAATGAAATTTAAATATGTTATAGCTGATGCAGAATTATAAAAGAAAAAAATAGTTTCAAAACAGAATTGTCAAAAATATGTCAACCTAGTTGTTCTTTGACCGATTTCAATGAAATTTAAATATGTGTTTTAGCTGATGCAGAATTATAAAAGAAAAAAATAGTTTCAAAATGGAATTGTCAAAAATATGTCAACTTCGTTATTCTTTGACCGATTTCGATGAAATTTAAATATGTTCTAGCTGACGCAGAATTATAAAAGAAAAAAATAATTTCAAAACAGAATTGTCAAAAATATGTCAACCTAGTTGTTCTTTGCCCGATTTCAATGAAATTTCAATACGTTCTAGCTGACGCAGAATTATAAAAGAAAACAATAGTTTCAAAACAGAATTGTCAAAAATAAGTCAACTTTGTTGTTCTTTGGCCGATTTCAATGAAATTTCAATATGTTCTAGCTGACGCAGAATTATAAAAGAAAAAAATAGTTTCAAAACAGAATTGTCAAAAATATATCAACCTAGTTGTTCTTTGCCCGATTTCAATGAAATTTAAATATGTTCTAGCTGATGTAGAATTATAAAAGAAAAAAATAGTTTCAAAATAGAATTGTCAAAAATATGTCAACTTCGTTGTTCTTTGATCGATTTCGATGAAATTAAAATATGTTCTAGCTGACGCAGAATTATAAAAGAAAAAAATGTTTTCAAAACAGAATTGTCAAAAATATGTCAACCTAGTTGTTCTTTGCCCAATTTCAATGAAATTTAAATATGTTCTAGCTGATGCAGAATTATAAAAGAAAAAAATAGTTTCAAAATAGAATTGTTAAAAATATGTCAACTTCGGTGTTCTTTGCACGATTTCAATGAAATTTAAATATGTTCTAGCTGACGCAGAATTATAAAAGAAAAAATAGTTTCAAACAAGAATCTTCAAAAATAAGTCAACTTTGCTGTTCTTTGCCCGATTTGAATTAAATTTAAATATGTTCTAGCTGACGCAGAATTATAAAAGAAAAAAATATTTTCAAAACAGAATTGTCAAAAATATGTCAACTTTGTTGTTCTTTGACCGATTTCAATGAAATTTAAATATGTTCTAGCTGACGCAGAATTATAAAAGAAAAAAAATAGTTTCAAAACAGAATTGTCAAAAATATGTCAACCTAGTTGTTCTTTGCCCGATTTCAATGAAATTTAAATATGGTCTAGCTGATGCAGAATTATAAAAGAAAAAAATAGTTTCAAAAAGGAATTGTCAAAAATATGTCAACTTCGTTATTCTTTGACCGATTTCGATGAAATTAAAATATGTTCTAGCTGACGCAGAATTATAAAAGAAAAAAATAGTTTTAAAGCAGAATTGTCAAAAATGACCGATTTCAATGAAATTTAAATATGTTCTAGCTGACGCAGAATTATAAAAGAAAAAAATAGTTTCAAAACAGAATTGTCAAAAATATGTCAACCTAGTTGTTCTTTGCCCGATTTCAATTAAATTTAAATATGTTCTAGCTGATGCAGAATTATAAAAGAAAAAATAGTTTCAAACAAGAATTGTCAAAAATAAGTCAACTTTGCTGTTCTTTGCCCGATTTCAATGAAATTTAAATATGTTCTAGTTGACGCAGAATTATAAAAGAAAAAAATAGTTTCAAAACAGAATTGTCAGAAATATGTCAACTTCGTTGTTCTTTGACCGATTTCGATGAAATTTAAATATGTTCTAGTTAACGTAGAATTATAAAAGAAAAAAATAGTTTCAAAACAGAATTGTCAAAAATAAGTCAACCTAGTTGTTCTTTGCCCAATTTCAATGAAATTTAAATATGTTCTAGCTGATGCAGAATTATAAAAGAAAAAAATAGTTTCAAAATAGAATTGTCAAAAATATGTCAACTTCGGTGTTCTTTTCACGATTTCAATGAAATTTAAATATGTTCTAGCTGACGCAGAATTATAAAAGAAAAAAAAATAGTTTCAAACAAGAATTGTCAAAAATAAGTCAACTTTGCTGTTCTTTGCCCGATTTCAAAGAAATTTAAATATGTTCTAGCTGATGCAGAATTATAAAAGAAAAAAATATTTTCAAAA
Organism: Philhelius pedissequus; assembly: GCA_910595825.1. Taxonomy (NCBI): domain Eukaryota; kingdom Metazoa; phylum Arthropoda; class Insecta; order Diptera; family Syrphidae; genus Philhelius; species Philhelius pedissequus. The sequence goes on from OU343160.1 coordinate 105,884,084, forward strand.
CAGAATTGTCAAAAATATGTCAACTTTGTTGTTCTTTGACCGATTTCAATGAAATTTAAATATGTTCTAGCTGACGCAGAATTATAAAAGAAAAAAAATAGTTTCAAAACAGAATTGTCAAAAATATGTCAACCTAGTTGTTCTTTGCCCGATTTCAATGAAATTTAAATATGTTCTAGCTGATGCAGAATTATAAAAGAAAAAAATAGTTTCAAAATGGAATTGTCAAAAATATGTCAACTTCGTTATTCTTTGACCGATTTCGATGAAATTAAAATATGTTCTAGCTGACGCAGAATTATAAAAGAAAAAAATAGTTTCAAAACAGAATTGTCAAAAATGACCGATTTCAATGAAATTTAAATATGTTCTAGCTGACACAGAATTATAAAAGAAAAAAATAGTTTCAAAACAGAACTGTCAAAAATATGTCAACCTAGTTGTTCTTTGCCCGATTTCAATGAAATTTAAATATGTTCTAGCTGATGCAGAATTATAAAAGAAAAAAATATTTTCAAAATAGAATTGTCAAAAATATGTCAACCTAGTTGTTCTTTGCCCGATTTCAATTAAATTTAAATATGTTCTAGCTAACGTAGAATTATAAAAGAAAAAATAGTTTCAAACAAGAATTGTCAAAAATAAGTCAACTTTGCTGTTCTTTGCCCGATTTCAATGAAATTTAAATATGTTCTAGTTGACGCAGAATTATAAAAGAAAAAAATAGTTTCAAAACAAGAATTGTCAAAAATATGTCAACGTTGTAGTTTTTTGGCCGATTTCAATGAAACTTAAATATGTTCTAGCTGACGCAGAAATATAAAAGAAAAAAATAGTTTCAAAATAGAATTGTCAAAAATATGTCAACTTCGTTGTTCTTTGACCGATTTCGATGAAATTTAAATATGTTCTAGTTAACGTAGAATTATAAAAGGAAAAAATAGTTTCAAAACAGAATTGTCAAAAATAAGTCAACCTAGTTGTTCTTTGCCCAATTTCAATGAAATTTAAATATGTTCTAGCTGATGCAGAATTATAAAAGAAAAAAATAGTTTCAAAATAGAATTGTCAAAAATATGTCAACTTCGGTGTTCTTTTCACGATTTCAATGAAATTTAAATATGTTCTAGGTGACGCAGAATTATAAAAGAAAAAATAGTTTCAAACAAGAATTGTCAAAAATAAGTCAACTTTGCTGTTCTTTGCCCGATTTCAAAGAAATTTAAATACGTTCTAGCTAACGTAGAATTATAAAAGAAAAAAATAGATTCAAAACAGAATTGTCAAAAATAAGTCAACTTTGTTGATCTTTGACCGATTTCAATGAAATTTAAAAATGTTCTATCTGATGCAGGATTATAAAAGAAAAAAATAGTTTCAAACAAGAATTGTCAAAAATAAGTCAACTTTGCTGTTCTTTGCCCGATTTCAATGAAATTTAAATATGTTCTAGTTGACGCAGAATTATAAAAGAAAAAAATAGTTTCAAAACAAGAATTGTCAAAAATATGTCAACTTCGTTGTTCTTTGACCGATTTCGATGAAATTTAAATATGTTCTAGCTGATGCAGAATTATAAAAGAAAAAAATAGTTTCAAAACAGAATTGTCAAAAATATGTCAACCTAGTTGTTCTTTGCCCGATTTCAATGAAATTTCAATACGTTCTAGCTGACGCAGAATTATAAAAGAAAACAATAGTTTCAAAACAGAATTGTCAAAAATAAGTCAACTTTGCTGTTCTTTGCCCGATTTCAATGAAATTTAAATATGTTCTAGTTAACGCAGAATTATAAAAGAAAAAAATAATTTCAAAACAAGAATTGTCAAAAATATGTCAACTTCGTTGTTCTTTGACCGATTTCGATGAAATTTAAATATGTTCTAGCTGACCCAGAATTATAAAAGAAAAAATAGTTTCAAACAAGAATTGTCAAAAATAAGTCAACTTTGCTGTTCTTTGCCCGATTTCGATGAAATTTAAATATGTTCTAGCTGACGCAGAATTATAAAAGAAAAAAAAATAGTTTCAAACAAGAATTGTCAAAAATAAGTCAACTTTGCTGTTCTTTGCCCGATTTCAAAGAAATTTAAAAATGTTCTAGCTGATGCAGAATTATAAAAGAAAAAAATAGTTTCAAAATAGAATTGTCAAAAATATGTCAACTGCGTTGTTCTTTGACCGATTTCGATGAAATTTAAATATGTTCTAGCTGACGCAGAATTATAAAAGAAAAAAAAATAGTTTCAAACAAGAATTGTCAAAAATAAGTCAACTTTGCTGTTCTTTGCCCGATTTCAAAGAAATTTAAATATGTTCTAGGTGACGCAGAATTATAAAAGAAAAAAATAGTTTCAAAACAGAATTGTCAAAAATAAGTCAACTTTGTTGTTCTTTGCCCGATTTGAATTAAATTTAAATATGTTCTAGCTGACGCAGAATTATAAAAGAAAAAAATATTTTCAAAACAGAATTGTCAAAAATATGTCAACTTTGTTGTTCTTTGACCGATTTCAATGAAATTTAAATATGTTCTAGCTGACGCAGAATTATAAAAGAAAAAAAATAGTTTCAAAACAGAATTGTCAAAAATATGTCAACCTAGTTGTTCTTTGTCCGATTTCAATGAAATTTAAATATGTTCTAGCTGATGCAGAATTATAAAAGAAAAAAATAGTTTCAAAATGGAATTGTCAAAAATATGTCAACTTCGTTATTCTTTGACCGATTTCGATGAAATTAAAATATGTTCTAGCTGACGCAGAATTATAAAAGAAAAAAATAGTTTCAAAACAGAATTGTCAAAAATGACCGATTTCAATGAAATTTAAATATGTTCTAGCTGATGCAGAATTATAAAAGAAAAAAATATTTTCAAAATAGAATTGTCAAAAATATGTCAACCTAGTTGTTCTTTGCACGATTTCAATTAAATTTAAATATGTTCCAGCTGATGCAGAATTATAAAAGAAAAAATAGTTTCAAACAAGAATTGTCAAAAATAAGTCAACTTTGCTGTTCTTTGCCCGATTTCAATGAAATTTAAATATGTTCTAGTTGACGCAGAATTATAAAAGAAAAAAATAGTTTCAAAACAAGAATTGTCAAAAATATGTCAACGTTGTAGTTTTTTGGCCGATTTCAATGAAACTTAAATATGTTCTAGCTGACGCAGAAATATAAAAGAAAAAAATAGTTTCAAAATAGAATTGTCAAAAATATGTCAACTTCGTTGTTCTTTGACCGATTTCGATTAAATTTAAATATGTTCTAGTTAACGTAGAATTATAAAAGGAAAAAATAGTTTCAAAACAGAATTGTCAAAAATAAGTCAACCTAGTTGTTCTTTGCCCAATTTCAATGAAATTTAAATATGTTCTAGCTGATGCAGAATTATAAAAGAAAAAAATAGTTTCTAAATAGAATTGTCAAAAATATGTCAACTTCGGTGTTCTTTTCACGATTTCAATGAAATTTAAATATGTTCTAGGTGACGCAGAATTATAAAAGAAAAAATAGTTTCAAACAAGAATTGTCAAAAATAAGTCAACTTTGCTGTTCTTTGCCCGATTTCAAAGAAATTTAAATACGTTCTAGCTAACGTAGAATTATAAAAGAAAAAAATAGATTCAAAACAGAATTGTCAAAAATAAGTCAACTTTGTTGTTCTTTGACCGATTTCAATGAAATTTAAAAATGTTCTAGCTGATGCAGGATTATAAAAGAAAAAAATAGTTTCAAACAAGAATTGTCAAAAATAAGTCAACTTTGCTGTTCTTTGCCCGATTTCAATGAAATTTAAATATGTTCTAGTTGACGCAGAATTATAAAAGAAAAAAATAGTTTCAAAACAAGAATTGTCAAAAATATGTCAACTTCGTTGTTCTTTGACCGATTTCGATGAAATTTAAATATGTTCTAGCTGACGCAGAATTATAAAAGAAAGAAAAATTGTTTCAAACAATAATTGTCAAAAATAAGTCAACTTTGCTGTTCTTTGCCCGATTTCAAAGAAATTTAAATATGTTCTAGGTGACGCAGAATTATAAAAGAAAAAAATAGTTTCAGAACAGAATTCTCAAAAATAAGTCAACCTAGTTGTTCTTTGCACGATTTCAATGAAATTTAAATATGTTCTAGCTGATGCAGAATTATAAAAGAAAAAAATAGTTTCAAAACAGAATTGTCAAAAATATGTCAACCTAGTTGTTCTTTGCCCGATTTCAATGAAATTTCAATACGTTCTAGCTGACGCAGAATTATAAAAGAAAACAATAGTTTCAAAACAGAATTGTCAAAAATAAGTCAACTTTGCTGTTCTTTGCCCGATTTCAATGAAATTTAAATATGTTCTAGTTGACGCAGAATTATAAAAGAAAGAAATAGTTTCAAAACAGAATTGTCAAAAATATATCAACCCAGTTGTTCTTTGCCCGATTTCAATGAAATTTAAATGTGTTCTAGCTGATGTAGAATTATAAAAGAAAAAATAGTTTCAAAATAGAATTGTCAAAAATATGTCAACTTCGTTGTTCTTTGACCGATTTCGATGAAATTAAAATATGTTCTAGCTGACGCAGAATTATAAAAGAAAAAAATAGTTTCAAAACAGAATTGTCAAAAGTATGTCAACTTCGTTGTTCTTTGACCGATTTCGATGAAATTTAAATATGTTCTAGCTGCGCAGAATTATAAAAGAAAAAAATAGTGTCAAAACAAGAATTGTGAAAAATATGTCAACGTTGTAGTTTTTTGGCCGATTTCAATAAAATTTAAATATGTTCTAGCTGACGCAGAATTATAAAAGAAAAAAATAGTTTCAAAATAGAATTGTCAAAAATATGTCAACCTAGTTGTTCTTTGCCCGATTTCAATGAAATTTAAATATGTTCTAGCTGATGCAGAATTATAAAAGAAAAAAATAGTTTCAAAATAGAATTGTCAAAAATATGTCAACTTCGTTATTCTTTGAGCGATTTCAATGAAATTTAAATATGTTCTAGCTGACGCAGAATTATAAAAGAAAAAAATAGTTTCAAAACAGAATTGTCAAAAATATGTCAACTTTGTTGTTTTTGCCCGATTTCAATGAAATTTAAATATGTTCTAGTTGACGCAGAATTATAAGAGAAAAAAATAGTTTCAAAACAGAATTGTCAAAAATATGTCAACCTAGTTGTTCTTTGCCCGATTTCAATGAAATTTAAATATGTTCTAGCTGATGCAGAATTATAAAAGAAAAAATATATCAACCTAGTTGTTCTTTGCCCGATTTCAATGAAATTTAAATATGTTCTAGCTGATGTAGAATTATAAAAGAAAAAAATAGTTTCAAAATAGAATTGTCAAAAATATGTCAACTTTGTTGTTCTTCGAACGATTTCGATGAAATTTAAATATGTTCTAGCTGACGCAGAATTATAAAAGAAAAAAATAGTTTCAAAACAGAATTGTCAAAAATATGTCAACCCAGTTGTTCTTTGCCCGATTTCAATGAAATTTCAATATGTTCTAGCTGACGCAGAATTATAAAAGAAAAAAATAGTTTCAAAACAGAATTGTCAAAAATATGTGAACCTAGTTGTTCTTTGCCCGATTTCAATTAAATTTAAATATGTTCTAGCTGATGCAGAATTATAAAAGAAAAAAATAGTTTCAAAATAGAATTGTCAAAAATATGTCAACTTCGTTGTTCTTTGACCGATTTCAATGAAATTTAAATATGTTCTAGCTGACGCAGAATTATAAAAGAAAAAAATATTTTCAAAACAGAATTATCAAAAATATGTAAACCTAGTTGTTCTTTGCCCGATTTCAATGAAATTTAATTATGTTCTAGCTGATACAGAATTTTAAAAGAAAAAAATATTTTCAAAATAGAATTGTCAAAAATATGTCAACCTCGTTGTTCTTTGACCGATTTCGATGAAATTTAAATATGTTCTAGCTGACGCAGAATTATAAAAGAAAAAAATAGTTTCAAAACAGAATTGTCAAAAATATGTCAACCTAGTTGTTCTTTGCCCGATTTCAATTAAATTTAAATATGTTCTAGCTGACGCAGAATTATAAAAGAAAAAAATAGTTTCAAAACAGAATTGCCAAAAATATGTCAATTTTGTTGTTCTTTGACCGATTTCAATAAAATTTCAATATGTTCTAGCTGCCGCAGAATTATAAAAGAAAAAAATATTTTCAAAACAGAATTGTCAAAAATATGTGAACCTAGTTGTTCTTTGCCCGATTTCAATTAAATTTAAATATGTTCTAGCTGACGCAGAATTATAAAAGAAACAAATAGTTTCAAAACAGAAGTGTCGAAAATATGTCAACTTTGTTCTTCTTAGACCGATTTCAATGAAATTTAAATATGTTCTAGCTGACGCAGAATTATAAAAGAAAAAAATAGTTTCAAAACAGAATTGTCAAAAATATATCAACCTAGTTGTTCTTTGCCCGATTTCAATGAAATTTAAATATGTTCTAGCTGATGCAGAATTATAAAAGAAAAAAATAGTTTCAAAATAGAATTGTCAAAAATATGTCAACTTCGTTGTTCTTTGCCCGATTTCAATGAAACTTAAATATGTTCTAGCTAATGCAGAATTATAAAAGAAAAAAATAGTTTCAAAATAGAATTCCAAAAATATGTCAACTTCGTTGTTCTTTGACCGATTTCGATGAAATTTAAATATGTTCTAGCTGACGCAGAATTATAAAAGAAAAAAATAGTTTCAAAACAGAATTGTCAAAAATATTTCAAGTTCGTTGTTCTGTGACCGATTTCGATGAAATTTAAATATGTTCTAGCTGCGCAGAATTATAAAAGAAAAAAATAGTTTCAAAACAAGGATTGTCAAAAATATGTCAACGTTGTAGTTTTTTGGCCGATTTCAATGAAATTAATTTAAATATGTTCTAGCTGACGCAGAATTATAAAAGAAAAAAATAGTTTCAAATCAGAATTGTCAAAAATATGTCAACCTAGTTGTTCCTTGCCCGATTTCAATGAAATTTAAATATGTTTTAGCTGATGCAGAATTATAAAAGAAAAAAATAGTTTCAAAACAGAATTGTCAAAAATATGTCAACTTTGTTGTTCTTGCCCGATTTCAATGAAATTTAAATATGTTCTAGTTGACGCAGAATTATAAGAGAAAAAAATAGTTTCAAAACAGAATTGTCAAAAATATGTCAACTTCTTTATTCTTTGACCGATTTCAATGAAATTTAAATATGTTCTAGCTGACGCAGAATTATAAAAGAAAAAAATAGTTTCAAAACAGAATTGTCAAAAATATGTCAACTTTGTTGTTCTTGCCCGATTTCAATGAAATTTAAATATGTTCTAGTTGACGCAGAATTATAAGAGAAAAAAATAGTTTCAAAACAGAATTGTCAAAAGTAAGTCAACTTTGTTGTTCTTTGACCGATTTCAATGAAATTTAAATATGTTCTAGCTGGCGCAGAATTATAAAAGAAAAAAATAGTTTCAAAACAGAATTGTCAAAAGTATGTCAACTTCGTTGTTCTTTGACCGATTTCGATGAAATTTAAATATGTTCTAGCTGCGCAGAATTATAAAAGAAAAAAATAGTGTCAAAACAAGAATTGTCAAAAATATGTCAACGTTGTAGTTTTTTGGCCGATTTCAATAAAATTTAAATACGTTCTAGCTGACGCAGAATTATAAAAGAAAAAAATAGTTTCAAAATAGAATTGTCAAAAATATGTCAACCTAGTTGTTCTTTGCCCGATTTCAATGAAATTTAAATATGTTCTAGCTGATGCAGAATTATAAAAGAAAAAAATAGTTTCAAAATAGAATTGTCAAAAATATGTCAACTTCGTTATTCTTTGACCGATTTCAATGAAATTTAATTATGTTCTAGCTGACGCAGAATTATAAAAGAAAAAAATAGTTTCAAAACAGAATTGTCAAAAATATGTCAACTTTGTTGTTCTTGCCCGATTTCAATGAAATTTAAATATGTTCTAGTTGACGCAGAATTATAAGAGAAAAAAATAGTTTCAAAACAGAATTGTCAAAAATATGTCAACCTAGTTGTTCTTTGCCCGATTTCAATGAAATTTAAATATGTTCTAGTTGATGTAGAATTATAAAAGAAAAAAATAGTTTCAAAATAGAATTGTCAAAAATATGTCAACTTTGTTGTTCTTCGAACGATTTCGATGAAATTTAAATATGTTCTAGCTGACGCAGAAGTATAAAGGAAAAAAATAGTTTCAAAACAGAATTGTCAAAAATATGTGAACCTAGTTGTTCTTTGCCCGATTTCAATTAAATTTAAATATGTTCTAGCTGATGCAGAATTATAAAAGAAAAAAATTGTTTCAAAATAGAATTGTCAAAAATATGTCAACTTCGTTGTTCTTTGACCGATTTCAATGAAATTTAAATATGTTCTAGCTGACGCAGAATTATAAAAGAAAAAAATAGTTTCAAAACAGAATTATCAAAAATATGTAAACCTAGTTGTTCTTTGCCCGATTTCAATGAAATTTAATTATGTTCTAGCTGATACAGAATTTTAAAAGAAAAAAATAGTTTCAAAATTGAATTGTCAAAAATATGTCAACTTCGTTGTTCTTTGACCGATTTCGATGAAATTTAAATATGTTCTAGCTGACGCAGAATTATAAAAGAAAAAAATAGTTTCAAAACAGATTTGTCAAAAATATGTCAACCTAGTTGTTCTTTGCCCGATTTCAATTAAATTTAAATATGTTCTAGCTGACGCAGAATTATAAAAGAAAAAAATAGTTTCAAAACAGAATTGTCAAAAATATGTCAATTTTGTTGCTCTTTGACCGATTTCAATAAAATTTCAATATGTTCTAGCTGACGCAGAATTATAAAAGAAAAAAATATTTTCAAAACAGAATTGCCAAAAATATGTGAATTATAAAAGAAAAAAATATTTTCAAAACAGAATTGCCAAAAATATGTGAACCTAGTTGTTCTTTGCCCGATTTCAATTAAATTTAAATATGTTCTAGCTGACGACGCAGAATTATAAAAGAAAAAAATAGTTTCAAAACAAGGATTGTCAAAAATATGTCAACGTTGTAGTTTTTTGGCCCATTTCAATGAAATTTAAATATGTTCTAGCTGACGCAGAATTATAAAAGAAAAAAATAGTTTCAAATCAGAATTGTCAAAAATATGTCAACCTAGTTGTTCTTTGCCCGATTTCAATGAAATTTAAATATGTTCTAGCTGATGCAGAATTATAAAAGAAAAAAATAGTTTCAAAATAGAATTGTCAAAAATATGTCAACTTCTTTATTCTTTGACCGATTTCAATGAAATTTAAATATGTTCTAGCTGACGCAGAATTATAAAAGAAAAAAAAAGTTTCAAAACAGAATTGTCAAAAATATGTCAACTTTGTTGTTCTTGCCCGATTTCAATGAAATTTAAATATATTCTAGTTGACGCAGAATTATAAGAGAAAAAAATAGTTTCAAAACAGAATTGTCAAAAGTATGTCAACCTAGTTGTTCTTTGCCCGATTTCAATGAAATTTAAATATGTTCTAGCTGATGCAGAATTATAAAAGAAAAAAAATAGTTTCAAAATAGAATTGTGAAAAATTTGTCAACTTTGTTGTTCTTCGAACGATTTCAATGAAATTTAAATATGTTCTAGCTGACGCAGAATTATAAAAGAAAAAAATAGCTTCAAAACAGAATTGTCAAAAATATGTCAACCAAGTTGTTCTTTGCCCGATTTCAATGAATTTCAATATGTTCTAACTGACGTAGAATTATAAAAGAAAAAAATAGTTTCAAAACAGAATTGTAAAAAATATGTCAACTTTGTTCTTCTTTGACCGATTTCAATGAAATTTAAATATGTTCTAGCTGACGCAGAATTATAAAAGAAAAAAATAGTTTCAAAACAGAATTGTAAAAAATATGTCAACTTTGTTCTTCTTTGACCGATTTCAATGAAATTTAAATATGTTCTAGCTGACGCAGAATTATAAAAGAAAAAAATAGTTTCAAAACAGAATTGTCAAAAATATGTCAACCTAGTTGTTCTTTGCCCGATTTCAATGAAATTTAAATATAATCTAGCTGAAAAAAATAGTTTCAAAATAGAATTGCCAAAAATATGTCAACTTAGTTGTTCTTCGAAAGATTTCGATGATATTTAAATATGTTCTAGCTGACGCAGAATTATAAAAGAAAAAAATAGTTTCAAAACAGAATTATCAAAAATATGTCAACCTAGTTGTTCTTTGCCCGATTTCAATGAAATTTCAATATGTTCTAGCTGACGCAGAATTATAAAAGAAAAAAATAGTTTCAAAACAGAATTGTCAAAAATAAGTCAACTTTGTTGTTCTTTGCCCGATTTCAATATGTTCTAGCTGACGCAGAACTATAAAAGAAAAAAATTGTTTCAAAACAGAATTGTCAAAAATATGTCAACCTAGTTGTTCATTGCCCGATTTCAATTAAATTTAAATATGTTCTAGTTGACGCAGAATTATAAAAGAAAAAAATAGTTTCAAAACAGAATTGCCAAAAATTTGTCAACCTACTTGTTCTTTGCCCGATTTCAATGAAATTTGAATATGTTCTAGTTGACGCAGAATTATAATAGAAAAAAATAATTTCAAAACAGAATTGTCAAAAATATGTCAACCTAGTTGTTCTTTGCCCGATTTCAATGAAATTTAAATATGTTCTAGCTGACGCAGAATTATAAAGGAAAAAAATAGTTTCAAAATAGAATGGTCAAAAATATGTCACCTTCGTTGTTCTTTGCCCGATTTCAATGAAATTTAAATATGTTCTAGTTGACGCAGAATTATAAAAGAAAAAAATAGTTTCAAAACAGAATTGTCAAAAATATGTCAACCTACTTGTTCTTTGCCCGATTTCAATGAAATTTAAATATGTTCTAGTTGACGCAGAATTATAATAGAAAAAAATGGTTTCAAAACAGAATTGTCAAAAATATGTCAACCTAGTTGTTCTTTGCCCGATTTCAATGAAATTTAAATATGTTCTAGCTGACGCAGAATTATAAAAGAAAAAAATAGTTTCAAAACAGAATTGTCAAAAATATGTCAACCTAGTTGTTCTTTGACCGATTTCGATGAAATTTAAATATGTTCTAGCTGACGCAGAATTATAAAAGAAAAAAAAATAGTTTCCAAACAGAATTGTCAAAAATATATCAACTTTGTTGTTCTTTGACCGATTTCAATGAAATTTAAATATGTTCTAGCTGACGCAGAATTATAAAAGAAAAAAATAGTTTCAAAACAGAATTGTCAAAATATGTCAACTTTGTTGTTCTTTGACCAATTTCAATGAAATTTAAATATGTTCTAGCTGACGCAGAATTATAAAAGAAAAAAAATAGTTTCAAAATAGAATTGTCAAAAATATGTCAACTTCGTTGTTCTTTGACCGATTTAGATGAAATTTAAATATGTTCTAGCTGACGCAGATTTATAAAAGAAAAAAATAGTTTCAAAACAGAATTGTCAAAAATATGTCAACTTTGTTGTTCTTTGACCGATTTCGACGAAATTTAAATATGTCCTAGCTGACGCAGAATTATAAAGGAAAAAAATAGTTTCAAAATAGAATGGTCAAAAATATGTCAACTTCTTTATTCTTTGACCGATTTCAATGAAATTTAAATATGTTCTAGCTGACGCAGAATTATAAAAGAAAAAAAAAGTTTCAAAACAGAATTGTCAAAAATATGTCAACTTTGTTGTTCTTGCCCGATTTCAATGAAATTTAAATATGTTCTAGTTGACGCAGAATTATAAGAGAAAAAAATAGTTTCAAAACAGAATTGTCAAAAGTATGTCAACCTAGTTGTTCTTTGCCCGATTTCAATGAAATTTAAATATGTTCTAGCTGATGCAGAATTATAAAAGAAAAAAAATAGTTTCAAAATAGAATTGTGAAAAATTTGTCAACTTTGTTGTTCTTCGAACGATTTCAATGAAATTTAAATATGTTCTAGCTGACGCAGAATTATAAAAGAAAAAAATAGCTTCAAAACAGAATTGTCAAAAATATGTCAACCAAGTTGTTCTTTGCCCGATTTCAATGAATTTCAATATGTTCTAACTGACGTAGAATTATAAAAGAAAAAAATAGTTTCAAAACAGAATTGTAAAAAATATGTCAACTTTGTTCTTCTTTGACCGATTTCAATGAAATTTAAATATGTTCTAGCTGACGCAGAATTATAAAAGAAAAAAATAGTTTCAAAACAGAATTGTAAAAAATATGTCAACTTTGTTCTTCTTTGACCGATTTCAATGAAATTTAAATATGTTCTAGCTGACGCAGAATTATAAAAGAAAAAAATAGTTTCAAAACAGAATTGTCAAAAATATGTCAACCTAGTTGTTCTTTGCCCGATTTCAATGAAATTTAAATATAATCTAGCTGATGCAGAATTATAAAAGAAAAAAATGGTTTCAAAATAGAATTGCCAAAAATATGTCAACTTAGTTGTTCTTCGAAAGATTTCGATGATATTTAAATATGTTCTAGCTGACGCAGAATTATAAAAGAAAAAAATAGTTTCAAAACAGAATTATCAAAAATATGTCAACCTAGTTGTTCTTTGCCCGATTTCAATGAAATTTCAATATGTTCTAGCTGACGCAGAATTATAAAAGAAAAAAATAGTTTCAAAACAGAATTGTCAAAAATAAGTCAACTTTGTTGTTCTTTGCCCGATTTCAATATGTTCTAGCTGACGCAGAACTATAAAAGAAAAAAATTGTTTCAAAACAGAATTGTCAAAAATATGTCAACCTAGTTGTTCATTGCCCGATTTCAATTAAATTTAAATATGTTCTAGTTGACGCAGAATTATAAAAGAAAAAAATAGTTTCAAAACAGAATTGCCAAAAATTTGTCAACCTACTTGTTCTTTGCCCGATTTCAATGAAATTTGAATATGTTCTAGTTGACGCAGAATTATAATAGAAAAAAATAATTTCAAAACAGAATTGTCAAAAATATGTCAACCTAGTTGTTCTTTGCCCGATTTCAATGAAATTTAAATATGTTCTAGCTGACGCAGAATTATAAAGGAAAAAAATAGTTTCAAAATAGAATGGTCAAAAATATGTCACCTTCGTTGTTCTTTGCCCGATTTCAATGAAATTTAAATATGTTCTAGTTGACGCAGAATTATAAAAGAAAAAAATAGTTTCAAAACAGAATTGTCAAAAATATGTCAACCTACTTGTTCTTTGCCCGATTTCAATGAAATTTAAATATGTTCTAGTTGACGCAGAATTATAATAGAAAAAAATAGTTTCAAAACAGAATTGTCAAAAATATGTCAACCTAGTTGTTCTTTGCCCGATTTCAATGAAATTTAAATATGTTCTAGCTGACGCAGAATTATAAAAGAAAAAAATAGTTTCAAAACAGAATTGTCAAAAATATGTCAACCTAGTTGTTCTTTGACCGATTTCGATGAAATTTAAATATGTTCTAGCTGACGCAGAATTATAAAAGAAAAAAAAATAGTTTCCAAACAGAATTGTCAAAAATATATCAACTTTGTTGTTCTTTGACCGATTTCAATGAAATTTAAATATGTTCTAGCTGACGCAGAATTATAAAAGAAAAAAATAGTTTCAAAACAGAATTGTCAAAATATGTCAACTTTGTTGTTTTTTGACCAATTTCAATGAAATTTAAATATGTTCTAGCTGACGCAGAATTATAAAAGAAAAAAAATAGTTTCAAAATAGAATTGTCAAAAATATGTCAACTTCGTTGTTCTTTGACCGATTTAGATGAAATTTAAATATGTTCTAGCTGACGCAGATTTATAAAAGAAAAAAATAGTTTCAAAACAGAATTGTCAAAAATATGTCAACTTTGTTGTTCTTTGCCCGATTTTAATGAAATTTAAATATGTTCTAGTTGACGCAGAATTATAAAAGAAAAAAATAGTTTCAAGACAGAATTGTCAAAAATATGTCAACTTAGTTGTTCTGTGCCCGATTTCAATGAAATTTAAATATGTTCTACCTGCCCAGAATTATAAAAAAAAAAATAGTTTCAAAGCAGAATTGTCAAAAATATGTCAACGTTGTAGTTTTTTGACCGATTTCAATGAAATTTAAATATGTTCTAGCTGACGCAGAATTATAAAAGAAAAAATAGTTTCAAAACGGATTGTCAAAAATATGTCACCTTCGTTGTTCTTTGCCCGATTTCAATGAAATTTAAATATGTTCTAGTTGACGCAGATTTATAAATGAAAAAAATATTTTCAAAAAAGAATTGTCAAAAATATGTCAACCTAGTTGTTCCTTGCCATATTTCAATGAAATTTAAATATGTTCTAGTTGACGCAAAATTATAAAAGAAAAAAATAGTTTCAAAACAGAACTGTCAAAAATATCTTAACCTAGTTGTTCTTTGCCCGATTTCAATGAAATTTATTTATGTTCTAGCTGACGCAGAATTATAAAAGAAAAAAATAGTTTCAAAATAGAATTGCCAAAAATATGTCAACTTCGTTGTTATGTGACCGATTTCGATGAAATTTAAATACGTTCTAGCTAACGCAGAATTATAAAAGAAAAAAAATAGTTTCAAAACAGAATTGTCAAAAATATGTCAACCTAGTTGTTCTTTGCCCGATTTCAATGAAATTTAAATAAGTTCTAGTTGACGCAGAATTATAAAAGAAAAATAAGTTTCAAAACAGAATTGTCAAAAATATGTCAACCTAGATGTTCTTTGCCCGATTTCAATGAAATTTAAATATGTTCTAGCTGACGCAGAATTATAAAAGAAAAAAATAGTTTCAAAATAGAATTGTCAAAAATATGTCAACCTAGTTGTTCTTTGACCGATTTCAATGAAATTTAAATATGTTCTAGCTGACGCAGAACTATAAAAGAAAAAAATAGTTTCAAAACAGAATTGTCAAAAATATGTCAACTTTGTTGTTCTTTGACCGATTTCAATGAAATTTAAATATGTTCTAGTTGACGCAGAATTATAAAAGAAAAAAATAGTTTCAAAACAGAACTGTCAAAAATATCTCAACCTAGTTGTTCTTTGCCCGATTTCAATGAAATTTAACTATGTTCTAGCTGACGCAGAATTATAAAAGAAAATAATAGTTTCAAAATAGAATTGTCAAAAATATGTCAACTTCGTTGTTATGTGACCGATTTCGATGAAATTTAAATACGTTATAGCTGACGCAGAATTATAAAAGAAAAAAATTGTTTCAAGACAGAATTGTCAAAAATATGTCAAATTTGTTGTTCTTTGACCGATTTCAATGAAATTTAAATATGTTCTAGCTGACGCAGAATTATAAAAGAAAAAAAATAGTCTCAAAACAGAATTGTCAAAAATATGTGAACCCAGAATTATAAAAGAAAAAAATAGTTTCAAAACAGAATTGTCAAAAATATGTCAACTTTGTTGTTCTTTGACCGATTTCAATGAAATTTAAATATGTTCTAGCTGACGCAGAATTATAAAAGAAAAAAATAGTTTCAAAACAGAATTGTCAAAAATATGTGAACCCAGTTGTTTTTTGCCCGATTTCAATGAAATTTAAATATGTGCTGGCTGATGCAGAATTATAAAAGAAAAAAATAGTTTAAAACCAGAATTGTCAAAAATATGTCAACTTTGTTGTTCTTTGACCGATTTCAATGAAATTTAAATATGTTCTAGCTGACGCAGAACTATAAAAGAAAAAAATAGTGTCAAAACAGAATTGTCAAAAATATGTCAACCTAGTTTTTTCATTGCCCGATTTCAATTAAATTTAAATGTGTCTAGCTGATGCAAAATTATAAAAGAAAAAAATAGTTTCAAAATAGAATTGTCAAAAATATGTCAACTTCGTTGTTCTTTAACCGATTTCGATGAAATTTAAATATGTTCTAGCTGACGCAGAATTATAAAAGAAAAAAATAGTTTCAAAATAGAATGGTCAAAAATATGTCACCTTCGTTGTTCTTTGCCCGATTTCAATGAAATTTAAATATGTTCTAGCTGATGCAGAATTATAAAAGAAAAAAATAGTTTCAAAATAGAATCGTCAAAAATATGTCAACTTTGTTGTTCTGAGACCGATTTCGATGAAATTTAAATATGTTCTAGGTGACGCAGAATTATAAAAGAAAAAAATAGTTTCAAAACAGAATTGTCAAAAATATGTCCACCTAGTTGTTCATTGCCCGATTTCAATTAAATTTAAATGTGTCTAGCTGATGCAGAATTATATAAGAAAAAAATAGTTTAAAAATAGAATTGTCAAAAATATGTCAACTTTGTTTTGACAGTTGTTTTTTCCCCGATTTCAATGAAATTCAAATATATTTAAGCTGACGCTTGACAGAATTGTCAAAAATATGTTAACCTAGTTGTTCTTTGCCCGATTTCAATGAAATTTAAATATGTGCTAGCTGATGCAGAATTATAAAAGAAAAAAATAGTTTAAAAACAGAATTGTCAAAAATATGTCAACTTTGTTGTTCTTTGACCGATTTCAATGAAATTTAAATATGTTCTAGCTGACGCAGAACTATAAAAGAAAAAAATTGTTTCAAAACAGAATTGTCAAAAATATGTCAACCTAATTGTTCATTGCCCGATTTCAATTAAATTTAAATGTGTCTAGCTGATGCAGAATTATATAAGAAAAAAATAGTTTAAAAATAGAATTGTCAAAAATATGTCAACTTCGTTGTTCTTTGACCGATTTCGATGAAATTTAAATATGTTCTAGCTGACGCAGAATTATAAAGGAAAAAAATAGTTTCAAAATAGAATTGTCAAAAATATGTCACCTTCGCTGTTCTTTGCCCGATTTCAATGAAATTTAAATATGTTCTAGTTGACGCAGAATTATAAAAGAAAAAAATAGTTTCAAAACAGAATTGTCAAAAATATGTCAACCTACTTGTTCTTTGCACGATTTCAATGAAATTTAAATATGTTCTAGTTGACGCAGAATTATAAAAGAAAAAAAAATAGTTTCAAAACAGAATTGTCAAAAATATATCAACTTTGTTGTTCTTTGACCGATTTCAATGAAATTTAAATATGTTCTAGCTGACGCAGAATTATAAAAGAAAAAAATAGTTTCAAAACAGAATTGTCAAAAATATGTCAACTTTGTTGTTCTTTGACCGATTTCAATGAAATTTAAATATGTTCTAGCTGACGCAGAATTATAAAAGAAAAAAATAGTTTCAAAATAGAATTGTCAAAAATATGTCAACTTCGTTGTTCTTTGACCGATTTCGATGAAATTTAAATATGTTCTCGCTGACGCAGAATTATAAAGGAAAAAAATAGTTTCAAAATAGAATGGTCAAAAATATGTCACCTTCGTTGTTCTTTGCCCGATTTCAATGAAATTTAAATATGTTTTAGTTGACGCAGATTTATAAATGAAAAAAATAGTTTCAAAACAGAATTGTCAAAAATATGTCAACCTAGTTGTTCTTTGCCCGATTTCAATGAAATTGAAATAAGTTCTAGTTGACGCAGAATTATAAAAGAAAAAAATAGTTTCAAAACAGAATTGTCAAAAACATGTCAACCTAGTTGTTCTTTGCCCGATTTCAATGAAATTTAACTATGTTCTAGCTGAAGCAGAATTTTAAAAGAAAATAATAGTTTCAAAATAGAATTGTCAAAAATATGTCAACTTTGCTGTTCTTTGCCCGATTTCAATGAAATTTAAATATGTTCTAGCTGATGCAGAATTATAAAAGAAAAAAATGGTTTCAAAATAGAATCGTCAAAAATATGTCAACTTTGCTGTTCTTCGACCGATTTCGATGAAATTTAAATATGTTCTAGCTGACGCAGAATTATAAAAGAAAAAAATTGTTTCAAAACAGAATTGTCAAAAATATGTCAACGTTGTAGTTTTTTGACCGATTTCAATGAAATTTAAATATGTTCTAGCTGACGCAGAATTATAAAAGAAAAAAATAGTTTCAAAACAGAATTGTCAAAAATATGTCAACTTCGTTGTTCCTTGACCGATTTCAATGAAATTTAAATAAGTTCTAGCTGACGCAGAATTATAAAAGAAAAAATAATTTCAAAAAGGATTGTCAAAAATATGTCACCTTCGTTGTTCTTTGCCCGATTTCAATGAAATTTAAATATGTTCTAGTTGACGCATATTTATAAATGAAAAAAATAGTTTCAAAACAGAATTGTCAAAAATATGTCAACCTAGTTGTTCTTTGCCCGATTTCAATGAAATTTAAATAAGTTCTAGTTGATGCAGAATTATAAAAGAAAAAAATAGTTTCAAAACAGAATTGTCAAAAATATGTCAACCTAGTTGTTCTTTGCCCGATTTCAATGAAATTTAAATATGTTCTAGCTGACGCAGAATTATAAAAGAAAAAAATAGTTTCAAAACAAAATTGTGAAAAATATGTCAACCTAGTTGTTCTTTGACCGATTTCGATGAAATTTAAATATGTTCTAGCTGACGCAGAGTTATAAAAGAAAAAAATAGTTTCAAAACAGAATTGTCAAAAATATCTCAACTTTGTTGTTCTTTGACCGATTTCAATGAAATTTAAATATGTTCTAGCTGACGCAGAATTATAAAAGAAAAAAATATTTTCAAAACAGAATTGTCAAAAATATGTCAACTTTGTTGTACTTTGACCGATTTCAATGAAATTTAAATATGTTCTAGCTGACGCAGACTTATAAACGAAAAAAATAGTTTCAAAACAGAATTGTCAAAAATATGTCAACCTACTTGTTCTTTGCACGATTTCAATGAAATTTAAATATGTTCTAGTTGACGCAGAATTATAAAAGAAAAAAAAATAGTTTCAAAACAGAATTGTCAAAAATATATCAACTTTGTTGTTCTTTGACCGATTTCAATGAAATTTAAATATGTTCTAGCTGACGCAGAATTATAAAAGAAAAAAATAGTTTCAAAACAGAATTGTCAAAAATATGTCAACTTTGTTGTACTTTGACCGATTTCGATGAAATTTAAATATGTTCTCGCTGACGCAGAATTATAAGGAAAAAAATAGTTTCAAAATAGAATGGTCAAAAATATGTCACCTTCGTTGTTCTTTGCCCGATTTCAATGAAATTTAAATATGTTCTAGTTGACGCAGATTTATAAATGAAAAAAATAGTTTCAAAACAGAATTGTCAAAAATATGTCAACCTAGTTGTTCTTTGCCCGATTTCAATGAAATTGAAATAAGTTCTAGTTGACGCAGAATTATAAAAGAAAAAAATAGTTTCAAAACAGAATTGTCAAAAACATGTCAACCTAGTTGTTCTTTGCCCGATTTCAATGAAATTTAACTATGTTCTAGCTGAAGCAGAATTTTAAAAGAAAATAATAGTTTCAAAATAGAATTGTCAAAAATATGTCAACTTCGTTGTTATGTGTCCGATTTCGATGAAATTTAAATACGTTCTAGCTAACGCAGAATTATAAAAGAAAAAATATAGTTTCAAAACAGAATTGTCAAAAATATGTGAACCTAGTTGTTCTTTGCCCGATTAATGAAATTTAAATATGTTCTAGCTGCCGCAGAATTATAAAAGAAAAAAATAGTTTCAAAACAGAATTGTCAAAAATATATCAACTTTGTTGTTCTTCGACCGATTTCGATGAAATTTAAATATGTTCTAGCTGACGCAGAATTATAAAAGAAAAAAATTGTTTCAAAACAGAATTGTCAAAAATATGTCAACTTTGTTGTTCTTTGACCGATTTCAGTGAAATTTAAATATGTTCTAGCTGACGCAGAATTATAAAAGAAAAAAATAGTTTCAAAACAGAATTGTCAAAAATATGTGAACCCAGTTGTTTTTTGCCCGATTTCAATGAAATGTAAATATGCTCTAGCTGACGCAGAATTATAAAAGAAAAAAATAGTTAAAAACAGAATTGTCAAAAATATGTCAACCTAGTTGTTCTGTGCCCGATTTCAATGAAAATTAAATATGTTCTAGCTGCCCAGAATTATAAAAAAAAATAGTTTCAAAGCAGAATTGTCAAAAATATGTCAACGTTGTAGTTTTTTGACCGATTTCAATGAAATTTAAATATGTTCTAGTTGACGCAGAATTATAAAAGAAAAAAATAGTTTCAAAACAGAATTGTCAAAAATATGTCAACTTCGTTGTTCCTTGACCGATTTCAATGAAATTTAAATAAGTTCTAGCTGACGCAGAATTATAAAAGAAAAAATAATTTCAAAAAGGATTGTCAAAAATATGTCACCTTCGTTGTTCTTTGCCCGATTTCAATGAAATTTAAATATGTTCTAGTTGACGCATATTTATAAATGAAAAAAATAGTTTCAAAACAGAATTGTCAAAAATATGTCAACCTAGTTGTTCTTTGCCCGATTTCAATGAAATTTAAATAAGTTCTAGTTGACGCAGAATTATAAAAGAAAAAAATAGTTTCAAAACAGAATTGTCAAAAATATGTCAACTTAGTTGTTCTTTGCCCGATTTCAATGAAATTTAAATATGTTCTAGCTGACGCAGAATTATAAAAGAAAAAAATAGTTTCAAAACAAAATTGTGAAAAATATGTCAACCTAGTTGTTCTTTGACCGATTTCGATGAAATTTAAATATGTTCTAGCTGACGCAGAGTTATAAAAGAAAAAAATAGTTTCAAAACAGAATTGTCAAAAATATCTCAACTTTGTTGTTCTTTGACCGATTTCAATGAAATTTAAATATGTTCTAGCTGACGCAGAATTATAAAAGAAAAAAATATTTTCAAAACAGAATTGTCAAAAATATGTCAACTTTGTTGTACTTTGACCGATTTCAATGAAATTTAAATATGTTCTAGCTGACGCAGACTTATAAAAGAAAAAAATAGTTTCAAAACAGAATTGTCAAAAATATGTCAACCTAGTTGTTCTTTGCCCGATTTCAATGAAATTTAAATATGTTCTAGTTGACGCAGAATTATAAAAGAAAAAAATAGTTTCAAAACAGAACTGTGAAAAATATCTCAACCTAGTTGTTCTTTGCCCGATTTCAATGAAATTTAACTATGTTCTAGCTGAAGCAGAATTTTAAAAGAAAATAATAGTTTCAAAATAGAATTGTCAAAAATATGTCAACTTCGTTGTTATGTGACCGATTTCGATGAAATTCAAATACGTTCTAGCTAACGCAGAATTATAAAAAAAAAATATAGTTTCAAAACAGAATTGTCAAAAATATGTGAACCCAGTTGTTCTTTTGCCGATTTCAATCAAATTTAAATATGTTCTAGCTGACGCAGAGTTATAAAAGAAAAAAATAGTTTCAAAACAGAATTGTCAAAAATATGTCAACTTTGTTGTTCTTTGACCGATTTCAATGAAATTTAAATATGTTCTAGCTGACGCAGAATTATAAAAGAAAAAAATAGTTCCAAAACAGAATTGTCAAAAATATGTCAACCTAGTTGTTCTGTGCCCGATTTTAATGAAATTTAAATATGTTCTAGCTGATGCAGAATTATAAAAGAAAAAAATGGTTTCAAAATAGAATCGTCAAAAATATGTCAACTTTGCTGTTCTTCGACCGATTTCGATGAAATTTAAATATGTTCTAGCTGACGCAGAATTATAAAAGAAAAAAATAGTTTCAAAACAGAATTGTCAAAAATATGTCAACTTTGTTGTTCTTTGACCGATTTCAGTGAAATTTAAATATGTTCTAGCTGACGCAGAATTATAAAAGAAAAAAATAGTTTCAAAACAGAATTGTCAAAAATATGTGAACCCAGTTGTTTTTTGCCCGATTTCAATGAAATGTAAATATGCTCTAGCTGACGCAGAATTATAAAAGAAAAAAATAGTTAAAAACAGAATTGTCAAAAATATGTCAACCTAGTTGTTCTGTGCCCGATTTCAATGAAAATTAAATATGTTCTAGCTGCCCAGAATTATAAAAAAAAATAGTTTCAAAGCAGAATTGTCAAAAATATGTCAACGTTGTAGTTTTTTGACCGATTTCAATGAAATTTAAATATGTTCTAGCTGACGCAGAATTATAAAAGAAAAAAATAGTTTCAAAACAGAATTGTCAAAAATATGTCAACTTCGTTGTTCCTTGACCGATTTCAATGAAATTTAAATAAGTTCTAGCTGACGCAGAATTATAAAAGAAAAAATAATTTCAAAAAGGATTGTCAAAAATATGTCACCTTCGTTGTTCTTTGCCCGATTTCAATGAAATTTAAATATGTTCTAGTTGACGCAGAATTATAAAAGAAAAAAATAGTTTCAAAACAGAATTGTCAAAAATATGTCAACTTAGTTGTTCTTTGCCCGATTTCAATGAAATTTAAATATGTTCTAGCTGACGCAGAATTATAAAAGAAAAAAATAGTTTCAAAACAAAATTGTGAAAAATATGTCAACCTAGTTGTTCTTTGACCGATTTCGATGAAATTTAAATATGTTCTAGCTGACGCAGAGTTATAAAAGAAAAAAATAGTTTCAAAACAGAATTGTCAAAAATATCTCAACGTTGTTGTTCTTTGACCGATTTCAATGAAATTTAAATATGTTCTAGCTGACGCAGAATTATAAAAGAAAAAAATATTTTCAAAACAGAATTGTCAAAAATATGTCAACTTTGTTGTACTTTGACCGATTTCAATGAAATTTAAATATGTTCTAGCTGACGCAGACTTATAAAAGAAAAAAATAGTTTCAAAACAGAATTGTCAAAAATATGTCAACCTAGTTGTTCTTTGCCCGATTTCAATGAAATTTAAATATGTTCTAGTTGACGCAGAATTATAAAAGAAAAAAATAGTTTCAAAACAGAACTGTCAAAAATATCTCAACCTAGTTGTTCTTTGCCCGATTTCAATGAAACTTAACTATGTTCTAGCTGAAGCAGAATTTTAAAAGAAAATAATAGTTTCAAAATAGAATTGTCAAAAATATGTCAACTTCGTTGTTATGTGACCGATTTCGATGAAATTCAAATACGTTCTAGCTAACGCAGAATTATAAAAAAAAATATAGTTTCAAAACAGAATTGTCAAAAATATGTGAACCCAGTTGTTCTTTTGCCGATTTCAATCAAATTTAAATATGTTCTAGCTGACGCAGAGTTATAAAAGAAAAAAATAGTTTCAAAACAGAATTGTCAAAAATATGTCAACTTTGTTGTTCTTTGACCGATTTCAATGAAATTTAAATATGTTCTAGCTGACGCAGAATTATAAAAGAAAAAAATAGTTCCAAAACAGAATTGTCAAAAATATGTCAACCTAGTTGTTCTGTGCCCGATTTCAATGAAATTTAAATATGTTCTAGCTGACGCAGAATTATAAAAGAAAAAAATAGTTTCAAAACAGAATTGTCAAAAATATGTCAACCTAGTTGTTCTTTGACCGATTGCGATGAAATTTAAATATGTTCTAGCTGACGCAGAATTATAAAGGAAAAAAATAGTTTCAAAATAGAATGGTCAAAAATATGTCAACCTAGTTGTTCTTTGACCGATTGCGATGAAATTTAAATATGTTCTAGCTGACGCAGAGTTATAAAAGAAAAAAATAGTTTCAAAACAGAATTGTCAAAAATATGTCAACTTTGTTGTTCTTTGACCGATTTCAATGAAATTTAAATATGTTCTAGCTGACGCAGAATTATAAAAGAAAAAAATAGTTCCAAAACAGAATTGTCAAAAATATGTCAACCTAGTTGTTCTGTGCCCGATTTCAATGAAATTTAAATATGTTCTATCTGACGCAGAATTATAAAAGAAAAAAATAGTTTCAAAACAGAATTGTCAAAAATATGTCAACCTAGTTGTTCTTTGACCGATTGCGATGAAATTTAAATATGTTCTAGCTGACGCAGAATTATAAAGGAAAAAAATAGTTTCAAAATAGAATGGTCAAAAATATGTCAACCTAGTTGTTCTTTGACCGATTGCGATGAAATTTAAATATGTTCTAGCTGACGCAGAATTATAAAGGAAAAAAATAGTTTCAAAATAGAATGGTCAAAAATATGTCAACTTCGTTGTTCTTTGACCGATTTCGACGAAATTTAAATATGTCGTAGCTGACGCAGAATTATAAAGGAAAAAAATAGTTTCAAAATAGAATGGTCAAAAATATGTCAACTTCGTTGTTCTTTGACCGATTTCGATGAAATTTAAATACGTTCTAGCTAACGCAGAATTATAAAAGAAAAAAATTGTTTCAAAACAGAGTTGTCAAAAATATGTCAACCTAGTTGTTCTTTGCCCGATTTTAATGAAATTTAAATATGTTCTAGTTGACGCAGAATTATAAAAGAAAAAAATAGTTTCAATACAGAATTGTCAAAAATATGTCAACCTAGTTGTTCTTTGCCCGATTTCAATCAAATTTAAATATGTTCTAGCTGACGCAGAATTATAAAAGAAAAAAATAGTTTCAATACAGAATTGTCAAAAATATGTCAACCTAGTTGTTCTTTGCCCGATTTCAATGAAATTTAAATATGTTCTAGCTGCCCAGAATTATAAAAAAAAAAATAGTTTCAAAGCAGAATTGTCAAAAATATGTCAACGTTGTAGTTTTTTGACCGATTTCAATGAAATTTACATATGTTCTAGCTGACGCAGAATTATAAAAGAAAAAAATAGTTTCAAAACAGAATTGTCAAAAATATGTCAACTTCGTTGTTCTTTGACCGATTTCGATGAAATTTAAATATGTTCTAGCTGATGCAGAATTATTAAAGAAAAAAATAGTTTCAAAACAGAATTGTCAAAAATATGTCAACCTAGTTGTTCTTTGCCCGATTTCAATGAAATTTAAATATGTTCTAGCTGACGCAGAATTATAAAAGAAAAAAAAATTTCAAAACAAAATTGTCAAAAATATGTCAACCTAGTTGTTCTTTGTGCGATTTCAATGAAATTTAACTATGTTCTAGCTGATGCAGACTTATAAAAGAAAAAAATTGTTTCAAAATAGAATTGTCAAAAATATGTCAACTTCGTTGTTCTTTGACCGATTTCAATGAAATTTAAATATGTTCTAGCTGACGCAGAATTATAAAAGAAAAAAATATTTTCAAAACAGAATTGTCAAAAATATGTCAACTTTGTTGTACTTTGACCGATTTCAATGAAATTTAAATATGTTCTAGCTGACGCAGACTTATAAAAGAAAAAAATAGTTTCAAAACAGAATTGTCAAAAATATGTCAACCTAGTTGTTCTTTGCCCGATTTCAATGAAATTTAAATATGTTCTAGTTGACGCAGAATTATAAAAGAAAAAAATAGTTTAAAAACAGAATTGTCAAAAATATGTGAACCCAGTTGTTCTTTGCCCGATTTCAATTAAATTTAAATATGGTCTAGCTGAAGCAGAGTTATAAAAGAAAAAAATAGTTTCAAAACAGAATTGTCAAAAATATGTCAACTTTGTTGTTCCTTGACCGATTTCAATGAAATTTAAATATGTTCTAGCTGACGCAGAATTATAAAAGAAAAAAATAGTTCCAAAACAGAATTGTCAAAAATATGTCAACCTAGTTGTTCTGTGCCCGATTTCAATGAAATTTAAATATGTTCTAGTTGACGCAGAATTATAAAAGAAAAAAATAGTTTCAAAACAGAATTGTCAAAAATATGTCAACTTTGTTGTTCTTTGACCGATTTCGACGAAATTTAAATATGTCCTAGCTGACGCAGAATTATAAAGGAAAAAAATAGTTTCAAAATAGAATGGTCAAAAATATGTCAACTTCGTTGTTCTTTGACCGATTTCGACGAAATTTAAATATGTCGTAGCTGACGCAGAATTATAAAGGAAAAAATTAGTTTCAAAATAGAATGGTCAAAAATATATCAACTTCGTTGTTCTTTGACCGATTTCGATGAAATTTAAATACGTTCTAGCTGACGCAGAATTATAAAAGAAAAAAATAGTTCCAAAACAGAATTGTCAAAAATATGTGAACCCAGTTGTTCTTTGCCCGATTAATGAAATTTAAATATGTTCTAGTTGACGCAGAATTATAAAAGAAAAAAATTGTTTCAAAACAGAATTGTCAAAAATATGTCAACCTAGTTGTTCTTTGCCCGATTTTAATGAAATTTAAATATGTTCTAGTTGACGCAGAATTATAAAATAAAAAAATAGTTTCAATACAGAATTGTCAAAAATATGTCAACCTAGTTGTTCTTTGCCCGATTTCAATCAAATTTAAATACGTTCTAGCTGAAGCAGAGTTATAAAAGAAAAAAATAGTTTCAAAACAGAATTGTCAAAAATATGTCAACTTTGTTGTTCTTTGACCGATTTCAATGAAATTTAAATATGTTCTAGCTGACGCAGAATTATAAAAGAAAAAAATAGTTCCAAAACAGAATTGTCAAAAATATGTCAACCTAGTTGTTCTGTGCCCGATTTCAATGAAATTTAAATATGTTCTAGCTGCCCAGAATTATAAAAAAAAAATAGTTTCAAAGCAGAATTGTCAAAAATATGTCAACGTTGTAGTTTTTTTACCGATTTCAATGAAATTTACATATGTTCTAGCTGACGCAGAATTATAAAAGAAAAAAATAGTTTCAAAACAGAATTGTCAAAAATATGTCAACTTCGTTGTTCCTTGATCGATTTCAATGAAATTTAAATAAGTTCTAGCTGACGCAGAATTATAAAAGAAAAAATAGTTTCAAAAAGGATTGTCAAAAATATGTCAACTTCGTTGTTCTTTGACCGATTTCGATGAAATTTAAATATGTTCTAGCTGATGCAGAATTATTAAAGAAAAAAATAGTTTCAAAACAGAATTGTCAAAAATATGTCAACCTAGTTGTTCTTTGCCCGATTTCAATGAAATTTAAATATGTTCTAGCTGACGCAGAATTATAAAAGAAAAAAAAATTTCAAAACAAAATTGTCAAAAATATGTCAACCTAGTTGTTCTTTGTGCGATTTCAATGAAATTTAACTATGTTCTAGCTGATGCAGAATTATAAAAGAAAAAATAGTTTCAAAAAGCATTGTCAAAAATATGTCAACTTCGTTGTTCTTTGACCGATTTCGATGAAATTTAAATATGTTCTAGCTGACGCAGAATTATAAAAGAAAAAAATATTTTCAAAACAGAATTTAAAAAATATGTCAACTTTGTTGTACTTTGACCGAGTTCAATGAAATTTAAATATGTTCTAGCTGACGCAGACTTATAAAAGAAAAAAATAGTTTCAAAACAGAATTGTCAAAAATATGTCAACCTAGTTGTTCTTTGCCCGATTTCAATGGAATTTAAATATGTTCTAGTTGACGCAGAATTATAAAAGAAAAAAATAGTTTCAAAACAGAACTGTCAAAAATATCTCAACCTATTTGTTCTTTGCCCGATTTCAATGAAATTTAAATATGTGCTAGCTGATGCAGAATTATAAAAGAAAAAAATAGTTTCAAAACAGAATTGTCAAAAATATGTCAACTTTGTTGTTCTTTGACCGATTTCGACGAAATTTAAATATGTCCTAGCTGACGCAGAATTATAAAGGAAAAAAATAGTTTCAAAATAGAATGGTAAAAAATATGTCAACTTCGTTGTTCTTTGACCGATTTCGACGAAATTTAAATATGTCGTAGCTGACGCAGAATTATAAAGGAAAAAAATAGTTTCAAAATAGAATGGTCAAAAATATGTCAACTTCGTTGTTCTTTGACCGATTTCGATGAAATTTAAATACGTTCTAGCTAACGCAGAATTATAAAAGGAAAAATATAGTTTCAAAACAGAATTGTCAAAAATATGTGAATACAGTTGTTCTTTGACCGATTAATGAAATTTAAATATGTTCTAGTTGACGCAGAATTATAAAAGAAAAAAATTGTTTCAAAACAGAGTTGTCAAAAATATGTCACCTTCGTTGTTCTTTGCCCGATTTCAATGAAATTTAAATATGTTCTAGTTGACGCAGATTTATAAATGAAAAAAATAGTTTCAAAACAGAATTGTCAAAAATATGTCAACCTAGTTGTTCTTTGCCCGATTTCAATGAAATTTAAATAAGTTCTAGTTGACGCAGAATTATAAAAGAAAAAAATAGTTTCAAAACAGAATTGTCTAAAATATGTCAACCTAGTTGTTCTTTGCCCGATTTGAATGAAATTTAAATATGTTCTAGCTGACGAATTATAAAAGAAAAAAATAGTTTCAAAACAAAATTGTCAAAAATATGTCAACCTAGTTGTTCTTTGACCGATTTCGATGAAATTTAAATATGTTCTAGCTGACGCAGAATTATAAAAGAAAAAAAATAGTTTCAAAACAGAATTGTCAAAAATATGTCAACTTTGTTGTTCTTTGACCGATTTCAATGGAATTTAAATATGTTCTAGCTGACGCAGAATTATAAAAGAAAAAAATAGTTTCAAAACAGAATTGTCAAAAATATGTCAACTTTGTTGTTCTTTGACCGATTTCAATGAAATTTAAATATGTTCTAGCTGACGCAGAATTATAAAAGAAAAAAATAGTTTCAAAATAGAATTGTCAAAAATATGTCAACTTCGTTGTTCTTTGACCGATTTCGATGAAATTTAAATATGTTCTAGCTGACGCAGAATTATAAAGGAAAAAAATAGTTTCAAAATAGAATGGTCAAAAATATGTCACCTTCGTTGTTCTTTGCCCGATTTCAATGAAATTTAAATACGTTCTAGTTGACGCAGATTTATAAATGAAAAAAATAGTTTCAAAACAGAATTGTCAAAAATATGTCAACCTAGTTGTTCTTTGCCCGATTTCAATGAAATTTAAATAAGTTCTAGTTGACGCAGAATTATAAAAGAAAAAAATAGTTTCAAAACAGAATTGTCAAAAATATGTCAACCTAGTTGTTCTTTGCCCGATTTCAATGAAATTTAAATATGTTCTAGCTGACGCAGAATTATAAAAGAAAAAAATAGTTTCAAAACAAAATTGTGAAAAATATGACAACCTAGTTGTTCTTTGACCGATTTCGATGAAATTTAAATATGTTCTAGCTGACGCAGAATTATAAAAGAAAAAAATATTTTCAAAACAGAATTGTCAAAAATATCTCAACTTTGTTGTTCTTTGACCGATTTCAATGAAATTTAAATATGTTCTAGCTGACGCAGAATTATAAAAGAAAAAAATATTTTCAAAACAGAATTGTCAAAAATATGTCAACTTTGTTGTACTTTGACCGATTTCAATTAAATTTAAATATGTTCTAGCTGACGCAGACTTATAAAAGAAAAAAATAGTTTCAAAACAGAATTGTCAAAAATATGTCAACCTAGTTGTTCTTTGCCCGATTTAAATGGAATTTAAATATGTACTAGTTGACGCAGACTTATAAAAGAAAAAAATAGTTTCAAAACAGAATTGTCAAAAATATGTCAACCTAGTTGTTCTTTGCCCGATTTCAATGAAATTTAAATATGTGCTAGCTGATGCAGAATTATAAAAGAAAAAAATAGTTTCAAAACAGAATTGTCAAAAATATGTCAACTTTGTTGTTCTTTGACCGATTTCGACGAAATTTAAATATGTCCTAGCTGACGCAGAATTATAAAGGAAAAAAATAGTTTCAAAATAGAATGGTAAAAAATATGTCAAATTCGTTGTTCTTTGACCGATTTCGACGAAATTTAAATATGTCGTAGCTGACGCAGAATTATAAAGGAAAAAAATAGCTTCAAAATAGAATGGTCAAAAATATGTCAATTTCGTTGTTCTTTGACCGATTTCGATGAAATTTAAATACGTTCTAGCTAACGCAGAATTATAAAAGAAAAAATATAGTTTCAAAACAGAATTGTCAAAAATATGTGAATACAGTTGTTCTTTGCCCGATTAATGAAATTTAAATATGTTCTAGTTGACGCAGAATTATAAAAGAAAAAAATTGTTTCAAAACAGAGTTGTCAAAAATATGTCAACTTTGTTGTTCTTTGACCGATTTCAATGAAATTTAAATATGTTCTAGCTGACGCAGAATTATAAAAAAAAAAAATATTTCCAAAACAGAATTGTCAAAAATATGTCAACCTAGTTGTTCTGTGCCCGATTTCAATGAAATTTAAATATGTTCTAGCTGCCCAGAATTATAAAAAAAAAATAGTTTCAAAGCAGAATTGTCAAAAATATGTCAACGTTGTAGTTTTTTGACCGATTTCAATGAAACTTACATATGTTCTAGCTGACGCAGAATTATAAAAGAAAAAAATAGTTTCAAAACAGAATTGTCAAAAATATGTCAACTTCGTTGTTTCTTGGCCGATTTCAATGAAATTTAAATAAGTTCTAGCTGACGCAGAATTATAAAAGAAAAAATAGTTTCAAAAAGGATTGTCAAAAATATGTCAACTTCGTTGTTCTTTGACCGATTTTGATGAAATTTAAATATGTTCTAGCTGATGCAGAATTATTAAAGAAAAAAATAGTTTCAAAACAGAATTGTCAAAAATATTTCAACCTAGTTGTTCTTTGCCCGACTTCAATGAAATTTAAATATGTTCTAGCTGACGCAGAATTATAAAAGAAAAAAAAATTTCAAAACAAAATTGTCAAAAATATGTCAACCTAGTTGTTCTTTGTGCGATTTCAATGAAATTTAACTATGTTCTAGCTGATGCAGACTTATAAAAGAAAAAAATAGTTTCAAAATAGAATTGTCAAAAATATGTCAACTTCGTTGTTCTTTGACCGATTTCAATGAAATTTAAATATGTTCTAGCTGACGCAGAATTATAAAAGAAAAAAATATTTTCAAAACAGAATTGTCAAAAATATGTCAACTTTGTTGTACTTTGACCGATTTCAATGAAATTTAAATATGTTCTAGCTGACGCAGACTTATAAAAGAAAAAATAGTTTCAAAACAGAATTGTCAAAAATATGTCAACCTAGTTGTTCTTTGCCCGATTTCAATGAAATTTAAATATGTTCTAGTTGACGCAGAATTATAAAAGAAAAAAATAGTTTCAAAACAGAACTGTCAAAAATATCTCAACCTAGTTGTTCTTTGCCCGATTTCAATGAAATTTAAATATGTGCTAACTGATGCAGAATTATAAAAGAAAAAAATAGTTTCAAAACAGAATTATCAAAAATATGTCAACTTCGTTGTTCCTTGACCGATTTCAATGAAATTTAAATAAGTTCTAGCTGACGCAGAATTATAAAAGAAAAAATAGTTTCAAAAAGGATTGTCAAAAATATGTCAACTTCGTTGTTCTTTGACCGATTTCGATGAAATTTAAATATGTTCTAGCTGATGCAGACTTATAAAAGAAAAAAATAGTTTCAAAATAGAATTGTCAAAAATATGTCAACTTCGTTGTTCTTTGACCGATTTCAATGAAATTTAAATATGTTCTAGCTGACGCAGAATCATAAAAGAAAAAAATATTTTCAAAACAGAATTGTCAAAAATATGTCAACTTTGTTGTACTTTGACCGATTTCAATGAAATTTAAATATGTTCTAGCTGACGCAGACTTATAAAAGAAAAAAAATAGTTTCAAAACAGAATTGTCAAAAATATGTCAACCTAGTTGTTCTTTGCCCGATTTCAATGAAATTTAAATATGTTCTAGTTGATGCAGAATTATAAAAGAAAAAAATAGTTTCAAAACAGAACTGTCAAAAATATTTCAACCTAGTTGTTCTTTGCCCGATTTCAATGAAATTTAAATATGTGCTAGCTGATGCAGAATTATAAAAGAAAAAAATAGTTTCAAAACAGAATTGTCAAAAATATGTCAACTTTGTTGTTCTTTGACCGATTTCGACGAAATTTAAATATGTCCTAGCTGACGCAGAATTATAAAGGAAAAAAATAGTTTCAAAATAGAATGGTCAAAAATATGTCAACTTCGTTGTTCTTTGACCGATTTCGACGAAATTTAAATATGTCGTAGCTGACGCAGAATTATAAAGGAAAAATATAGTTTCAAAATAGAATGGTCAAAAATATGTCAACTTCGTTGTTCTTTGACCGATTTCGATGAAATTTAAATAAGTTCTAGCTGACGCAGAATTATAAAAGAAAAAATAGTTTCAAAACAGAATTGTCAAAAATATGTGAACCCAGTTGTTCTTTGCCCGATTAATGAAATTTAAATATGTTCTAGTTGACCCAGAATTATAAAAAAAATTGTTTCAAAGCAGAATTGTCAAAAATATGTCAACGTTGTAGTTTTTTTACCGATTTCAATGAAATTTACATATGTTCTAGCTGACGCAGAATTATAAAAGAAAAAAATATTTTCAAAACAGAATTGTCAAAAATATGTCAACTTCGTTGTTCCTTGACCGATTTCAATGAAATTTAAATAAGTTCTAGCTGACGCAGAATTATAAAAGAAAAAATAGTTTCAAAAAGGATTGTCAAAAATATGTCAACTTCGTTGTTCTTTGACCGAATTCGATGAAATTTAAATATGTTCTAGCTGATGCAGAATTATTAAAGAAAAAAATAGTTTCAAAACAGAATTGTCAAAAATATGTCAACCTAGTTGTTCTTTGCCCGATTTCAATGAAATTTAAATATGTTCTAGCTGACGCAGAATTATAAAAGAAAAAAAAATTTCAAAACAAAATTGTCAAAAATATGTCAACCTAGTTGTTCTTTGCCCGATTTCAATGAAATTTAAATATGTGCTAGCTGATGCAGAATTATAAAAGAAAAAAATAGTTTCAAAACAGAATTGTCAAAAATATGTCAACTTTGTTGTTCTTTGACCGATTTCGACGAAATTTAAATATGTCCTAGCTGACGCAGAATTATAAAGGAAAAAAATAGTTTCAAAATAAAATGGTCAAAAATATGTCAACTTCGTTGTTCTTTGACCGATTTCGACGAAATTTAAATATGTCGTAGCTGACGCAGGAAAAAATATAGTTTCAAAACAGAATTGTCAAAAATATGTGAACCCAGTTGTTCTTTGCCCGATTAATGAAATTTAAATATGTTCTAGTTGACGCAGAATTATAAAAGAAAAAAATTGTTTCAAAACAGAATTGTCAAAAATATGTCAACCTAGTTGTTCTTTGCCCGATTTCAATGAAATTTAAATATGTTCTAGCTGACGCAGAATTATAAAAGAAAAAAATAGTTCCAAAACAGAATTGTCAAAAATATGTCAACCTAGTTGTTCTGTGCCCGATTTCAATCAAATTTAAATATGTTCTAGCTGCCCAGAATTATAAAAAAAAAAAATAGTTTCAAAGCAGAATTGTCAAAAATTTGTCAACGTTGTAGTTTTTTGACCGATTTCAATGAAATTTACATATGTTCTAGCTGACGCAGAATTATAAAAGAAAAAAATAGTTTCAAAACAGAATTGTCAAAAATATGTCAACTTCGTTGTTCCTTGACCGATTTCAATGAAATTTAAATAAGTTCTAGCTGACGCAGAATTATAAAAGAAAAAAATAGTTTCAAAACAGAATTGTCAAAAATATGTCAACCTAGTTGTTCTTTGACCGATTTCGATGAAATTTAAATATGTTCTAGCAGTCTAGCTGACGCAGAATTATAAAAGAAAAAAAATAGTTTCAAAACAGAATTGTCAAAAATATGTCAACTTTGTTGTTCTTTGACCGATTTCAATACAATTTAAATATGTTCTACCTGACGCAGAACAGAATTATAAAAGAAAAAAATAGTTTCAAAACAGAATTGTCAAAAATATGTCAACCTAGTTGTTCTTTGCCCGATTTCAATGAAATTTAAATAAGTTCTAGTTGACGCAGAATTATAAAAGAAAAAAATAGTTTCAAAACAGAATTGTCAAAAATATGTCAACCTAGTTGTTCTTTGCCCGATTTCAATGAAATTTAAATATGCTCTAGCTGTCGCAGAATTATAAAAGAAAAAAATTGTTTCAAAACAGAATTGTCAAAAATATGTCAACCTAGTTGTTCTTTGCCCGATTTCAATGAAATTTAAATAAGTTCTAGTTGATGCAGAAATATAAAAGAAAAAAATAGTTTCAAAACAGAATTGTCAAAAATATGTCAACCTAGTTGTTCTTTGACCGATTTCGATGAAATTTAAATATGTTCTAGCTGACGCAGAATTATAAAAGAAAAAAAATAGTTTCAAAACAGAATTGTCAAAAATATGTCAACTTTGTTGTTCTTTGACCGATTTCAATGAAATTTAAATATGTTCTAGCTGACGCAGAATTATAAAAGAAAGAAAAAATAGTTTCAAAACAGAATTGTCAAAAATATGTCAACTTTGTTGTTCTTTGACCGATTTCAATGAAATTTAAATATGTTCTAGTTGACGCAGAATAATAAAAGAAAAAAATAGTTTCAAAACAGAATTGTCAAAAATATGTCAACCTAGTTGTTCTTTGCCCGATTTCAATGAAATTTAAATATGTTCTAGCTGACGCAGAATTATAAAAGAAAAAAATAGTTTCAAAACAGAATTGTCAAAAATATGTCAACTTTGTTGTTCTTTGACCGATTTCAATGAAATTTAAATATGTTCTAGCAGACGCAGAATTATAAAAGAAAAAAATTGTTTCAAAACAGAATTGTCAAAAATATGTCAACCTAGTTGTTCTTTGCCCGATTTCAATGAAATTTAAATAAGTTCTAGTTGACGCAGAATTATAAAAGAAAAAAATAGTTTCAAAACAGAATTGTCAAAAATATGTCAACCTAGTTGTTCTTTGACCGATTTCGATGAAATTTAAATATGTTCTAGCTGACGCAGAATTATAAAAGAAAAAAAATAGTTTCAAAACAGAATTGTCAAAAATATGTCAACTTTGTTGTTCTTTGACGGATTTCAATGAAATTTAAATATGTTCTAGCTGACGCAGAATTATAAAAGAAAAAAAAATAGTTTCAAAACAGAATTGTCAAAAATATGTCAACTTTGTTGTTCTTTGACCGATTTCAATGAAATTTAAATATGTTCTAGCAGACGCAGAATTATAAAAGAAAAAAATATTTTCAAAACAGAATTGTCAAAAATATTTCAACCTAGTTGTTCTTTGCCCGATTTCAATGAAATTTAAATATGTTCTAGTTGACGCAGAATAATAAAAGAAAAAAATAGTTTCAAAACAGAATTGTCAAAAATATGTCAACCTAGTTGTTCTTTGCCCGATTTCAATGAAATTTAAATATGTTCTAGCTGACGCAGAATTATAATAGAAAAAAATAGTTTCAAAACAGAATTGTCAAAAATATGTCAACTTTGTTGTTCTTTGACCGATTTCAATGAAATTTAAATATGTTCTAGCAGACGCAGAATTATAAAAGAAAAAAATAGTTTCAAAACAGAATTGTCAAAAATATTTCAACCTAGTTGTTCTTTGCCCGATTTCAATGAAATTTAAATATGTTCTAGCTGACGCAGAATTATAAAAGAAAAAAATAGTTTCAAAACAAAATTGTCAAAAATATGTCAACCTAGTTGTTCTTTGTGCGATTTCAATGAAATATGTCAACTTCGTTGTTCTTTGACCGATTTCGATGAAATTTAAAAATGTTCTAGCTGATGCAGAATTATAAAAGAAAAAAATAGTTTTAAAACAGAATTGTCAAAAATATGTCAACCTAGTTGTTCTTCGCCCGATTTCAATGAAATTTAAATATGTTCTAGCTGACGCAGAATTATAAAAGAAAAAAATAGTTTAAAAACAAAATTGTCAAAAATATGTCAACCTAGTTGTTCTTTGTGCGATTTAAATGAAATTTAAATATGTTCTAGCTGATGCAGACTTATAAAAGAAAAAAATGGTTTCAAAATAGAATTGTCAAAAATATGTCAACTTCGTTGTTCTTGGATCGATTTCGTTGAAATTCAAATATGTTCTAGCTGGCGCAGAATTATAAAAGAAAAAATAGTTTCAAAACAGAATTGTCAAAAATATGTGAACCCAGTTGTTCTTTGCCCGATTTCAATGAAATTTAAATATGTTCTAGCTGACGTAGAATTATAAATAAAAAAATAGTTTCAAAATAGAATTGTCAAAAATATGTCAACTTCGTTATTCTTTGCCCGATTTCAATGAAATTTAAATATGTTCTAGCTGATGCAGAATTATAAAAGACAAAAATAGTTTCAAAACAGAATTGTCAAAAATACGTCAACTTTGTTGTCCTTTGACCGATTTCGATGAAATTCAAATATGTTCTAGCTGACGCAGAATTATAAAAGAAAAAAGTAGTTTAAAAACAGAATTGTCAAAAATATGTCAACTTTGTTGTTCTTTGACCGATTTCAATGAAATTTCAATATGTTCTAGCTGACGCAGAATTATAAAAGAAAAAAATAGTTTCAAAACAGAATTGTCAAAAATATGTCAACTTTTGTCTTCTGTGACCGATTTCAATGAAATTTAAATATGTTCTAGCTGACGCAGAATTATAAAAGAAAAAAATTGTTTCAAAACAGAATTGTCAAAAATATGTGAACTTCGTTGTTCTTTGACCGATTTCAATGAAATTTAAATATGATCTAGCTGACGCAGAATTATAAAAGAAAAAAATAGTTTCAAACCAGAATTGTCAAAAATATGTGAACCCAGTTGTTCTTTGCCCGATTTCAATGAAATTTAAATATGTTCTAGTTGACGCAAAATTATAAAAGAAAAAAATAGTTTCAAAACAGAATTGTCAGAAATATGTCAACCTAGTTGTTCTTTGCCCGATTTCAATGAAATTTAAATATGTTCTAGCTGACGCAGAATTATAAAAGAAAAAAATAGTTTCAAAACAGAATTGTGAAAAATATGTCAACTTTGTTGTTATTTGACCAATTTCAATGACATTTAAATATGTTCTAGCTGACGCAGAATTATAAAAGAAAAAAATAGTTTCAAAACAGAATTGTCAAAAATATGTCAACTTTTGTCTTCTGTGACCGATTTCAATGAAATTTAAATATGTTCTAGCTGACGCAGAATTATAAAAGAAAAAAATTGTTTCAAAACAGAATTGTCAAAAATATGTCAACTTCGTTGTTCTTCGACCGATTTCGATGAAATTTAAATATGTTCTAGCTGCGCAGAATTAAAAAAGAAAAAAAATAGTTTCAAAACAGAATTGTCAAAAATATGTCAACTTTGTTCTTCTTTGACCGATTTCAATGAAATTTAAATATGTTCTAGCTGACGCAGAATTATAAAAGAAAAAAATAGTTTCAAAATAGAATTGTCAAAAATATGTCAACTTCGTTGTTCTTTGACCGATTTCGATGAAATTCAAATATGTTCTAGCTGACGCAGAATTATAAAAGAAAAAAATAGTTTCAAAACAGAATTGTCAAAAATATGTCAACTTTGTTATTCTTTGACCGATTTCAATGAAGTTTAAATATGTTCTAGCTGACGCAGAATTATAAAAGAAAAAAATAGTTTCAAACAAGAATTGTCAAAAATATGTCAACGTTGTAGTTTTTTGACCGATTTCAATGAAATTTAAATAGTTTCTAGCTGACGCAGAATTATAAAAGAAAAAAATAGTTTCAAAACAGAATTGTCAAAAATATGTGAACCCAGTTATTCTTTGCCCGATTTCAATGAAATTTAAATATGTTCTAGCTGATGCAGAATTATAAAGAAAAAAATAGTTTCAAAATAGAATTGTCAAAAATATGTCAACTTCGTTGTTCTTTGACCGATTTCGATGAAATTTAAATATGTTCTAGCTGACGCAGAATTATAAAAGAAAAAAATAGATTAAAAACAGAATTGTCAAATATATGTCAACCTAGTTGTTCTTTGCCCGATTTCAATGAAATTTAAATATGTTCTAGCTGACGCAGAATTATAAAAGAAATAAATAGTTTCAAAACAGAATTGTTAAAAATATGTTAAGCTCCAGAGGTCGACACAAGACAGAGACGTACTTCTGACAGCAGGCATAGACCCAGATGACGCCGTCCTGGACAAC
Source organism: Philhelius pedissequus (assembly GCA_910595825.1). NCBI lineage: Eukaryota > Metazoa > Arthropoda > Insecta > Diptera > Syrphidae > Philhelius > Philhelius pedissequus. The sequence continues at coordinate 105,922,073 of OU343160.1, forward strand.
GACCACTTCATAATCGAAGATCCGCAGGAGAAGGTGGAGGCTGTGGGGGCTGCTTTCCAGCAAGTGTACAAGGTGAATGCTAGCATTCGCCCGAAGAGCTCTGCTTCATCACTTATGGCTAGGAAACGATATAAGCGAATGGAGATCTGAGAACCTTGGTTTTACCGGGCTTAATGATGAAGATTTGGCAAACGCCATAATCGCCGACCGAAATGGGCCCAGTCCCCTCTTAATTTCGAAGAATGAGCTTCAGCTCAACTTCGATTCATTAAAGAAAAAGAAGTCTGCAGGAGTCCATGGTATATCCAACGTTGTACTACGATATTTGCCTCAAGAAGCAGTTGACATTTATAACACACTGTTTAACTACGCGCTGAATAATGCATATTATCCAGTGCGGTGGAAGACAGCTGTGATGCACCCTCTCCCAAAAAAGGGAAAGGACAACTCCAATCCGGCGAATCTCCGGTCGATATGTCTTCTTCCGAGTACCAGCAAAGTATTTGAAAAGGTTATTAATAGAGCCCTGTTCAAGTGGGCGGAGTTCGGTTTTAAGGCGGGACATGACACAATTCATGCCGCGTCTAAACTAGTTTCTGATATCCAATAGAACAAAACTAAAAAGCAGTGTACGGGTGCCTGTCTGGTTGATTTGGAGAGGGCCTTCGACACCGTATGGTTAGAAGGTCTCTATCTAAAGCTAGCCAGACTAGGTATAAGTAAACCTCTATTGTATATGCTTTATGACATGCTAAATGGTAGAAAGTTTGTTGTCAAGAGTGTCAATGTAACTTCTACCGCAATTTTTAATATTATTAATGGTCTTCAGCAGGCAGCGGTTAACTCGCCGATTCTATTCAGCATTTACACCAGCGATCTGATAGGTAGTCTAACTCAGGCAATTGCGTACGCCGACGATCTAATTGCGTACAGAACAGCTAATACAGTTGAGGTCATCAAAAGTCTCTTGCAGAGTGACTTCGACAAGATTCAGCGATATTGTGATGACTGGAAGTTGAAAATCAACTTCCAGAAATTGGTAACTATTTTGTTAAGGACTCCGTTATGTAGCGCCTCAAGGGATACGAGACAGAACTGGCGCAAACTGGTGATCGTAGGGCCACATAGACATCCACTGGCGAGTAAAAGTGTAGTAAAGTACCTTGGCATCTGGTTGGATCAGTACCTGTATTTCGACAGACATATAGGTGCTGCTTTGGCCAGGGTTAGGAGAGCCTTTGCCTTGACAAAACGACTGTTTTATAGCAGCCGTCTTAACAGCCGGGTGTAGGTGATTTGCTACATGGCCCTCATCAGGCCGATGATTGCCTACGGATGCCCGGTGTGGTTCAACGTTGTCCCATCTCAAATGGAAAAGATTCGGGTGTTTGAGAGGCAATGTCTAAGACGTTGCCTTGGATTACACACAACACCAGATTCGGAGTACACAAGATATTATTCCAACCAGGTTCTATACAACGGAGACAACATAAACAGAATAGATAATTTTTTGTTCAAGCTGATTCGGGGTCACGTTGCAAGAGCGATGTCCTCAACTAACAGCTTTATTTTTGGGGCTTATTACCCCAATAAAGAATATTTTGAGAGTGCGCGGTTAAGTGGTTACATCCCTCCAGAGGCATTCCTCTATTTAGACAGTCGAGAGCTGATACAGTATGGAGGGGCGGTTCCGCTCATCTACCACGTCAGCCGGAAAACTGTGGATAGGTGACTCCTGTATGGTCGAGACGTCATCGCTCAAGGTGGAGAAGCGCGCCTTCGGTTCAGTAGGACTGTGTCCGATTGGGACCGGAGGGATAGGGCGAAACACGAGAACCAGTTCTGGTGGCTTTCTGAACAGCATCATAATATTTAAAGTCGATGAAGATGGTATATCTTGGACGACTTACATAGATTTAGGGCAATTAGGTATAGGGAACAGTCGGGGTGGCACCAAAAAAATTAAACATATGTATGTATGCGGGGGCATACGTGCATATATCTGCGTGTCTGTACATGTATGTGCGTACGTATATGTGTGTGCGTATGTACATGTATGGGTGGGTTGCACGTTGCTGTGTGTCTGCATGCATAAACGAAAAAAAAATTTTAAAAACGAAAAAAAATGCTGCTGTGGCTGTTCTAGCTTTTAAGTAGTCTTAAGTATTATTAGGTATTTTAAGTAGTTTAAGTTATTTTTAGTTAGCATAAGTTAGTTTTATTTAGTTTTACTTATTTTTAATCTATTTAGGTTTAGTTTATAAGTAAAAAAAAATGATAAGATACCAAGTTTTTTGTTAATAAGTTTCCTTGGATAAAAAATAAAATAATTAGATTTAATTAAAATAGTTTTTCGGTCGAAAGACATTTGACTAGCTTTAAGATAGTTATAAGTTAATATGAAATAAAAATGAATTTAAAAAAAAAATACATATGTGTCTTTAAGAATTACATGAATTTTATGTATGCATATTGCACCTAACTTACAAAGTTATATGCATATAGCTACATACCCACCCACATCCTTCATTTTCATTTTCCAAGTAGGAAAAAATTAAAAATTTATTGCGGAAAAATCTGCTTTTTTATTGATGAATGGAAACTGAACCTGCCACTTTTTAGCTGATTCATTTGATAAATTTAACATGCGCATGTCATTGGCGGGAAACACATGCCACTTTCTTGATTAAAATTCACCACGGAAATCACCACTTCAATTGAAATAGTTTATTCTCCAACCCATGTGGTAAAAAACATGGTGATTATGCAACTGTAAATGCATTCGGATTATCCATCAGCTCAATATTTTAAATGAAAAAAGTAATGAAAAAATTATGCTATGAACACTGTACAAAGGAGACGAGTGGACTTGTGTTAAACGATTAACTGATGAACTTCTACATTACTATTTAACAGTTGTTTCATCGCATAATCTTCGCTATTAAAATAACTGTTTGTAATTCATGGAAAAAAAGTTTTGTTTAGTAAACACAAAGCAGAAAATGGGTTCAGAGCTATGAACTGAGGAAACTTTGTATTAGGGGTAACCGGAGCTAGTTGTCCTCAGGGGCATGTAGACTAACTGCCCATAACTTCAAACCTACACAATTGTATGCATGTTTTTTGTTGCCCTTGTATTAACCCGCAGCTATCTGCATAGCCTCACATTGTTTTTCGTCAGGAGTGTATGTAGTTCGAGAGTTATTGGGAAAAAAATAATTTTTTTCATTTATAAGTAAATTTTTTGTTTTCATTTGTTTTGCTTTGTTCGGTGCGTTTTATGTGGCTGGCGTAAACTTTTTTGTTACATACATACAATATGTGTGTCTAACTTTGCGTGTTTGTTTTTTAATTTTTATATATTAATTCACCGTTACCGAAAAATGGACGTTCAGTGCCACCAGATGAGTCGGGGTTAGTTGACTCATTTTTGTTGGGGTAAGTTGACTCATGACTTTCTCGTGTGATTAACAGCAAAAAGAACTTTTGTAAGAAAGTATCCAGAGGCACTGCATGGAGCAATCTCTAATGGACCGTGCGTCAAGGCTCATCTATTCTAATCGAGGAAATAGTAAAGGTACCATCTGTTGCTTATTACAATAGTGGATTTACTTACGAAACCCTGTAAATGAAAACATTTATCCTGATTCAGAGCTTATGGGTTATTTTGCATCTGACAGGTATTACAAAATATCTAGCAATCAATGTATTTCTGAGCAGCAATTTTATTTTTTTCTTTGCACAATTCCAGATTCATATTCCAAACACTCAACATTATAGCATATTCAACTTGCTCCATAGTGTTGGTCATCTTACCCCGGTGATGGGGCTAGTTGACTCGCGAGTTGTAATTTGATATAATTCAAACAAAAAGAACAATACTATCTGTAATATATTTTAATGGGAGGACAAAAGGATGCGTTTAAATTTTATTGATACCTATCTTAGTTTTTGGTATATAAAAAGAATAGTAAATTTTGAGTCTCTCCCCTACTCTTTACCTACTAAATCATTACGTCATGTCGTATTACTCATGCTTTGACAAGCGAATTCATTGATGTATTCAGCCAAAAAATTCATTGGGTACGATATTTCCCCCTGGGTAGTGACCTTGGATGTACGAAAAAAACCACACATAATTGTAGATAAAAATTCTATTACCAAAACTGAATTTAAACCTCAAAACCACAATTTTTCAGATATTTACTAGCAACAGTCGATCTCGTACTCTGGAGGTGTTAACACGTTTTCGGCTTCCCAGTTTTTTGCAAATTAAATTTCGAGTGTGAGTTTAAGCTTAACGTTAAATCAAAAATTCTCAAGTGGTGCAGAAGCACAGTGGTAGAGCGGCCGACCGCGAATCCAAGGGTTGCCAGTTCAACTCCCAGCCGGGCATCAGAACTTTGAAAGCTCTTTTTCACAACCGTGAAGTGGAAAACTTTATTGGTTGGGAAAACGAGCAAAGGAGGAGGAGCTTAAGCACCGGGGCATCGAAAGGTGTCCTAGGGCGAATGAGGCCAGCGATGGCATCAGCTGAGGGAACATCGAAAGATGTTCCACTTACAAGCAGTGATTCTGCAGCAACAACATCAACAGCAATAACAATAACGGCACCATCATCCGATGTAAATTAGAAGCGCAGAAAGAGGACAAAGTGCGCACCAAATTTGGTAAAGAGGAGATCCACGGCCACCTCAGCAAAGCTGCAAGCTGGGGACGTCAGATATAGACGAGACGTCAGAGGCAGCAAGACAAACCCAATTAGACACGTCACCCGAAGAGGGTATTGAATACATGTCTGAGAAAGGAGAACGGCACTTCACGACGGGCCGATAGTACTACCTTCGTGAACCTCTCCACATCAAAAGCGTCATCTGAGGAGGACGACAATGAGGAACAAAGAATGGTCGCTCAAATTGAAACAGTGGAGGCGGAAATCCAAAGTTTGGAAAGCCAACAGGATCTTGTAGTTCTCGCCGTTAAGGCCAAGCAAGAAGCGCGCCGAGCGAAAGAACAGAAAATGTTCGAGGAACAACAACAAAAACAGCAAAAAGAACAATTACAAAAACAACAGCCACAGCAGCAGCCAAAATAACAACGTCAAAAACAACAGCAACAGCAGCAGACACAATCCCAGAAACAACCGCAACATAAAGAGCAGCAGCAGAATCAAAAGCAGCAGAATCAACAGCAGCAGAAAAGTCAGTCTCACCCCCAGCAGCCACAGCCGCCGATTACGAAAAAAGGAAAGGTGCCACCCATAAATACTTATAAAATGGAGTTACAGGATACCATAAATCTGTGTAAGTTGGCCATAGGTCAAAACTGCTTCACACTAGAACAGCACAAAAAAATTAAAGCGTTGCTAAAAGAAACCACTACTGAATTCTATAGTTTCACCCCTAAGAGCGAAAAGTTTCAAACTGTCCCTTTGAAGGGCATAGATTCCTACAGGGAACCACAGGTGCTCTTAAGTGAACTCCGCCAAAAAGCGGATGACGATCTCCACTTTATCGGGGTCAAGGCGTTCGCTACAGTTAGAGCTAGGCGGGAGAAGCGGAATCTTCTCTTCTTCCTTGTTCAACTCTCTCCCAGCAGCAAACTGGATAGTTTGAGGAGTATCTCCGTCCTCAACTACCAGGTTGTAACTTGAGACAAATTAAGAAGGCGCGGCGACATGCTTCAATGCATGCGCTGCCAAAGGTTCGGCCACGCCGCAGCAAACTGCGAAATGCAGTCACGCTGCGTTAAGTGTGGAGAGAACCACAATGCAGATGAATGCAAGTTAGGAAGGGAACGGGTCGAAGATAGGACCCAGATTAAATGTGTACTCTGCCGAGGCGGCGGACACCCCACTAATTATCGGGGATGCCCGACGTTTCAGCGTATAAAGAACAATAAAGCAGCAAAGCAAACAGTGGTAGAAAAGCGTCCAACAGTGCGCTCTCCTACAACAACGCCCGTCAAACCCCAAATTTCTTACGCCCAAATGGCGTCAGGAAGGGGAAGCACGATACAGCCTACACCAAAGGTCGGCCAACAGGCCACCGTACCTAAGACGTCGGCGGCATAGGCGGATATTATGGGCATTCTGCTGGCCATCCAGGGCCAATTGAATGGCCTCCAAAGCCAGATCAGGGAGCAGGCGACTAGGGTGGAGTATATCTACTCTGTTTTGCCGAGCTTAAGGCAACTTAGAGGTTAAGGGCGCGCTGCCGGATAGGCCCTTTAAGATCCTAGCTGTGAATGTAAATTCACTGATTAGGACCAAACGTAGAGCGAATTTATTCCAATTGCTTAAAGAGATAAGTCCAGATGTGTTTATGGCTAGCGAAACTAAGCTTAACCAGAAACATAAATTGACTAACAACAATTACAATATCGTAAGAAGAGACCGAGCCAACTACACTCAAGGAGGGGGCGTCGCAATCTTTATACGTAGAGGCATTAGTCATAAGGTAATATATAATAGTGATGTGCGAAAATTTCGGACGTTAGAGGCATGCATCATATGCATTCATCTCTAACAGGGGAAGCGAATATATGTGTTCGCTGCCTATGCACCGGAAGCACCTCAGCCCACACAGTTTATAACAGAGCTTGAAAAGCTTTTTGAATGCTTAGGATTGAGCTCGGAAGAAAACTACTACATATTGGCTGGTGATTTGAATGCCAAACATATAGATTGGGGAAATCAAATACAAAATCCTCGTGGTAACCATCTGTATAATTGGATGGGTCGATACAACCTGGAGTATCGCATTGAACTTCTCGCTACAGACAGGCCATCGTTTCCAAGAAGCGGTGCTTATCTGGATCTATTGTTGAAAGACGCAAGACTAACAATTACTGATACTGTGGGCCATCGGCCTAAAAATTGTTTAAGAACGATCGAGTACGACAGTGGCCACTGCAGACTCGCCGCCGTAATACAACTTCCAAACGAGCTTATGGAGTTGGAGGAGTATGTACCTGTGCATACTTATAATTACAGTAACGTGCGATGGCCACGCTTCTCGAACGTCTTATTGAGCGAATTACGTTCAAATGGTATATCCCCACCAAATGACAGGAACCTGACAAATATTGAAATTGACAGATACTAAGAACAAATGGACGAAAAGACTCTACGAACACTAAACAGAACAATACCGCAATACAAAGAACGTAATGCAACGGACATGTACCGTAACACGACCACTGACGCACTACACAGACAAAAAAGTGGTCTACAGACAAGACTAAAATGCTTGTACAGACGGTTTACTGATGCACGTGATCTGGAGATTAGGACACTGAAGTCGTCCATCAAAAACATCAACCAATTGATCAAAGAAAATTATAGGCTTTCTATTAATTTGTTTTGGGACAATAAAATTCGTGCCGTTAACTCTAGCGACCCAAGTATTTTCCCAAAAATGAATTAGATTGTTAGAAGAAAGGATCAAAATGATCGTCCATGTCTTAAGCTCCAGAGGACGACAGAGAACAGAGACGTACTTATGACAGCAGGCATAGACCCAGAGGATGCCGTATTGGATGATGACCTCTATATTATCGAAGATCCGCAGGAGAGGGTAGAGGCTGCTTTCCAGCAAGTGTACAAGTTAAATGCTAGCTTTCGCCCGAACCATGACCTGGAGAACAGAGCTCTTCTTCATCACTTATGGCTCCGGAACCATATAACCGAATGTCGATCTGAGAAACTTGGTTTTACCAGGTTTAATTTTGAAGATTTGGCAAACGCCATAATCGCCGACTGAAATGGGCCCAGTCCCCTGTTAATTTCGAAGAATGAACTTAAGCTAATCTTCGATTCATTAAAGAAAAAGAAGTCTGCAGGAGTCGATGGTATATCCAACGTTGTACTACGACATTTGCCTCAAGAAGCAGTTGACATTTATACAACACTGTTTAACAACGCGCTGAATAATGCATATTATCGGGGTGGCACCAAAAAAAATTAAATATATGTATGTATGCGGGGCATATGTGCATGTTGATGCGTGTCTATGCATGTATGTGCGTACGTATTGTAGTGCGTATGTACATGTATGTGTGGGTTTCATGTGTTGTGTGTCTGCATGCATATAAAAAATAAACAAACAAAATTTAAAAAAACAAAAAAATGCTGCTGTTCTAGTTTTTAAGTAGTTTTAAGTGGTTTTGGGTCTTTGGGTTTTAGTCTTAGGTATTTTAAGTAGTTTACGTTATTTTTAGTTAGTATAAGTTAGTTGTATCTAGTTTGAATTATTTTTAGTATATCTTTAGTTTTAGCTTATAAGTAAAAAAAAAAAATATGAAAAGATACCGAGTTTTTTGCCAATAAGTTTTCTTGGTTAAAAAAATAAAATAATTGGATTTAATTAAAATAGTTTTTAGGTCGAAAGACATTAGTCCTAAGAGTTATTGTTTAGTTTAGAGCGCCCGTAAAGGGCCAGTAAATTAGTTATAAGTTATTGATAATTAGGCTAATTTTAAACATATTCGTCTAGCTTTAAAATAGTTATAAGTTAATATTAAATAAAAGATTATTAAAAAAAGAACACAATTTTTCACATACGACAAACGTTTATCTAAGCGACGATTTGTGTTTGATTCACACATCAGTAATTATTTAACTTCATCGAAATCCGAGTAAAAGTTGTTACAATTTACATAGGTTGGAACAATACGCATCTCTCTAGGTATATTTAGGGATTTTCAGAGTTGACAGGATTCAAAATTTTTCATTGGTCACACTGCTTAGACGTAAATATATACGAATTTTCGACAATATAGGTCATGAAAGACATTCAAGTTATGTAAATGATCAATGTCGACTGGGCAATACTAGTTGTTATACTTGCGAAATAAAATTGAAGTACACAAATAAATGTACTAATCACTTATTTAGATTGAGTACATAACTAATTTCTGTTACAATTGACAATAAGTTGTTAAGTTATATATTAAAATAAAACTATATAAATATACAGCCTTATTAATTAACGCATCATAGCGAATACATAAGACTATATTCTCTCTATAATTTCTCTAAACGGAAAAATCGTATTCATTACGTTACATAGCAGAAACAAAAGCTAAACACACTGAAAGGTAATATAAAGCCTACATAAAAGGAATTTTGTATCGAAGTCATTTGACAGCGCCCATATCAATTTCCGTTTTTTAAATTTGTATTTTTGCCATGTACCACGCACCAACGACGGCGCTGTGTGGAAGTCATTTCTGTCTCTCGATCGTTGAATGGGCAAGATGTATGTATTTCAGAATAGGTGTATATTCATATTTTTTATTGTAAAACTCTTATTGTGTTACAAAGAGAAAATAAGAGTACATCTGATTCCTGAGTACTTTATTTTGACATATTACATTACATTATAACTATAATGGGAACAAAATGAGTATTGTTATACAATAGTTTGAATAGCGGCTACATAAGTCCTTATGCACTGCATAACTATGTAGGGGTATTCACGATCTGGTGTAACAAGTCTTGTAAAAGTGTAAAATTTTATTTTTTTTACAACAGACTGTGAACGCACTTTTACTAATCTGTAACAACACTGAAGAATTTGTCAAAATCTGTTTAATATTTGTTCTGAAATGTCTTAAGTTTGTGTTAGAAAAAATTTTTCACTCTTGTGTTTTTCTGGTATAATAGGGTTCGGGTTGGAGTCTAGTCGGAGCTTTTAGCTGTGAAAGACGTCTTTTTCTCACTCGTGTGTTGTGTTGTTAGTTCTATACAATCATTCCCAAACGTGTAAGATCCCCCAAGCCTGAGGACAATTTATTGTCCTCAGATAAAAAACATTGTTCCAATATGGAAAACGTCAAAAACATTCCTCAAAATTGGAAGGGCCCCAAATTTTGGACCCCTTTACAATGTCAGGCTGAAGCTGAAGCTGATGATGACATTGAAGAAATGGACGATATTATCTCGCCAAGTAGTGTTAAAAAAACTTATGTGCCACCAATTAAACTTTTGCAAAAGTCAAGTGATTATGTTCACAAAATGATGAGCTCATTAGATATTAAAAACTATTGCATAAAAAATCTATCCATCGGTATCAAAATTCAATGTGATTTATTAGAATCGTATCTAAAAGTACTGGCTAAATTAAAAGACGAAAATTGCCAATATTTTTCGCATGATCTCAAATGCGCCAAAGCTTTCAAAGTTATTCTCTACGGGTTGGGAGAAATTAATGTAAATGAACTTAAAACTGAACTCATTAAACTCGGTCTTATGTGTTTAGATGTTAAAGCCATAACAAAAAAATATGAATCTTATACAGACACTTTCTACATAATATCACTTGAAAATGGTTCAATTAAGCTAAATTAATTGAAAAAAAACTATCGCTCTGTGTTTCATACCCAGATAAGTTGGAAATTTCAAAGAAAGCTTAAAGGTAAAGTCACGCAATGTCACAACTGTCAAATGTTTGGTCACGGCGAAAGAAACTGCCACGTAAAAACATATTGTGCCAACTGCGCTGGCTCACATAAGACTGCTGAATGTGTCAACCCCACAATGTCTAAATGTGCAAATTGTAATGCAAATCATAAAGCTTCTGACGTTACGTGCGGAAACAGAACACAATACTTGCAATTGAGAGATAAATTAGCGAAGAGAACACATTCAAGAACTCTCTTAACTACACGATCATCGCGATTGCCAGCAGCAGCAACAGCAGCAGCAGCAACAGCAGCAGCAGCAACAACAGCTTCATTCGGTGCTGGTCATCATATTTCAAATCAACAAATCTCACTACATTCTATGGAAGATTTCCCGTCTCTCCCTCAACCACGACAGCATCGTTGGTCATCAAACAATGTGCAGAGTAATGTAAACACACTCTCATCAAATGTTTCAGGTAATCTTCCTCACTCTCCAAATTATAATAACGTGTATACAGATGCAAACTACAACAGTGGAACACTTTTTTCCTTCGAAGAGCTAAATTCGCTGCTTATGGAAATGGTTATTAAATTATCTACATGTAAAACTAAACTAGATCAATTCAACGTTATCGCACATTTAGCCACTAAGTTTTTGTACAATCATGATAAATAACGTAATAGATAGATATATAAAAATTATTACTTGGAATGCTAAAAGTATTTATAACAAACGCTTAGAATTTATTTATTTCTTAAACAGGCACAAGATTGACGTTGCCTTAGTAACGGAAACTTGGCTTGATAATGATATTCACTTGACTTCACCTAATTATAAGTGCTATCGAGTTGATAGAACTGAAAGACAGGGTGGTGGAGTTGCAATTCTCATCCGAAAATCAATTCGACATTCGCTTTTGCCAGTAATTCAAACTAAACTAATAGAAAATATTGGTATTGAAGTCCAATTAATGAATCGTAGGACAGTTAAAATATATTGCGTGTATTTTCCAGGTGGCTCATCATCGTTGCAAAAAAGATTATGCTTGAATCATGACTTGAGAAAACTTTTCGCTGTAAGTGGAGACTTTCTTATTGGTGGTGATTTCAATAGCAAACACAGAGAATGGGGTTGCATTAGGGCAAACTCCTTTGGAAATGTTTTATATAATCTGTCCAATACCTTACCAATAAATGTGTTGTTTCCTCCTAGTCCTACTTATGTCCCCAATAGTTCTCGTGGAAGTCCCTCTGTTCTCGATATTTTTGTAACAAACGTGTCTAGTCAATTAACCTCACCAATTACTTTAAATGAGCTCAGCTCTGATCATTATCCTGTATTATGTAAACTTCTTTGGTCGGGAATAAAACAAGAACTATATTACCTAGATTTTAAAAATGCAAACTGGACACGTTTTAGGTCAATTTTAAAAAGTAAACTTCGAAATATTCCTACTGGTCTAGAAAGTGTAAGCAGCAATAACGAAGTTGATAATATTGTGCATAACTTTACTCAAGACATCATTGCCTCTGTTAATCGTTCTGTTCCAAAAGCAAATAAAAAACCATTTCAACAAAGTCTTTCGCCGCATATATTGGAACTTATAAAAAATAGAAACATTCAAAGAAGAAACTGGCAAAGATATCGCCAACCTATTTTTCGTGATATCGTTACATATTTAAATCGCCAAATCTCTTATGAATTATTAAACAAACGAAATCTAGTCTGGAATAATAAACTACGTTCCTTAGAGAAAAATGCGAAACCTTTCTGGAATATTGTAAAAATTGTAAAAAACAAACATCGACAGGTTCCTTTTCTAAAAAACGATTCAAGAATCTATTATACGGATTTGGAAAAAGCAAATGCTCTTGCTCTTAGCTTCTCCCAAAACCACTCTGTAGCACAATACCTAGGCGATGTTTCAACAGATCATCTGGTAGATACAACTGTTCAAAACTTAAACCAGATGATCTTTGACACACCACAAAATATTTTAGCAACTCAAGAAGAAGTAGCTGCAGTTGTTCACACACTTAAATCAAGAAAATCTAGTGGGCTTGATCAAGTTAAAAATCTTTATTTAAAAATGTTGCCTAAAATCGGAATAATCTTCCTTACATTCGTCATAAATGCTTGCTTGAAAATGCAATATTTTCCTACTACTTGGAAAACAGGTAAAGTAATACCAATTCTCAAAGCCGGCAAAAACTCTGTTAGAACTGAAAGTTATAGACCAGTCAGTTTACTCAGTAATATCAGCAAAATATACGAGAAAATAATTAAAAACAAAATTGTTAAAATAATAACGGATAACAACTTATATCCAAATGAACAATTTGGTTTCAGAAGATACCACAGTACATCTCATCAAGTGCTTCGTATAAGTAACTTAATTAAAAGCAATCGCTCCCAAGGTATGTCTACTGGAATGATATTGTTAGACATCGAAAAAGCGTTCGATTCAGTTTGGCACAATGGTATTATTTATAAAATGATTTCCCTCAATTTTCCACCTTATCTGTGTAAAATTGTTCAAAGTTTTCTTTCAAGTAGATGTTTTATGGTACATGTAAATAGTAGTGTTTCAGAATTAATACATTTTGATTTTGGTGTCCCTCAAGGATCAGTCCTCGGACCGACCTTGTATAACCTGTATACCTCTGACTTTCCAAAATTACCATCCTGTGAAGCAGCAATTTTTGCTGACGACACTGCAATACTTTCTTCGCATACGTTTGGTCTCAACATTGAGACGAACTTAAATAATGCGATGAGAATATTATACCAATATTACAATCGATGGAAAATCAAACTTAATGCTGACAAGTTACAAGCCATCTTTTTCACGAGAAAAAGAAAACCTTGTTATCTCCCAAGCAATAATTTGCAAATCTTAGGTAGAGCGGTTTCTTGGGACAATCAAGTGAAATATCTTGGTATTTTCCTTGATTCTAAATTAACATTCAATCACCATATTTCACAATCACTAAAAAAAGTCAAGATAGCAACCAAACTCCTGTTCCCTTTTATTAATAGGAAGTCTTTACTTTCAGTCGAGAATAAAACGTTAATTTGTAAGGTTATATTTCAGGCAATTCTTTTGTACGGTTGTCCAGTATGGAAAAACGCAGCTAAAACTCATATAAAAAAACTACAAGTTGCCCAAAATAAAGTTTTAAAAATGATGCTCAATCTACCCTGGCATCATTCCACATTAGATCTCCACGTAAAGGCGAATGTCGAATTGATCGAAGATAGAATAATTAAACTCACAACAAAATTCTTTGATCGACTTGATCTTGCTGAGAACAACTTGGTTAGTGAACTAAATAATCAATATTAAAAAATTCTATTTTATTTTTCTTACCTGTGTTATCTATGTATTAATGTAAACTTTATTAATTTCATGTATTTATTTATTTAATTATTTATTTATTTATTTCTTTGTTTATTTGATTATTTGTTTATTTATTTATTTAGTTATTTATTTATTTATTTATTTATTTATTTGTTTATTTATTTATTTATATGTTTACTTGTTTGTTTACTTACTTATTTATTTAGTTACTTACTTATTTATCTATTTATTTATTTACTTGTTATTATTTTTGTTTAAATTATTTATTTATTTATTTATTTTATTTTATTCTATTTATTCAATTATTTACATATTTATGTAATTTATTATATATTTACGTTTTACTTATTGTTAAAAAATTATCACTTATTCATTTATTGGTTCATCTGTTAACCTGTTACACTTCATACCCTTACTAGTCATTAGCTTAAGATTTTATTATATTCTTACATTAAATGGAGGTTTTTATTGTTTTTTCCTCCGGACATAATTATATAAACCTTATTGATAAATTATAAAACTTATATACATACTATTTTAGTTGAAAGATACATTGTATCAAATCACTATATTGTAAAATGTGCGGTAACAACCATTGTAAAATTTAAACAAAATCAATAAACTATCTATCTATCTAGGGTTCGGGTATTGTAAGTGTAAAAGTGTACAGCTTTGACATTCAGTATATTTTGTTGTTGTAGTGCAAAAAATGCTACACTTTTACAATCATACAAGACCAGATAAATCGGATCGTGAATACCACTAGTGTATTTATGTTGGAATAGCGATAAAGTGTCCCAGCATTCTTAAGACTTAAAAGGAGATATCTTTACTGATTCCTATTACCCACTGCTTAAGTAGGTTAGGGGTTTGCAGTTGTGCATATTAAAACTGAACTTTCGTGATATATTTTTAACAAAGTCATTTTGCAACTATGTATTTAATTTAGACTAATACACGGACTGTACACATGTTTAGAATTGAGTTATTTACATTCGTTATCATTTAAAAATTAAAATTTTGAATATTAAACCACACAATTATTTTTCCTTATCCGAGATTTTTCGTTACAAGATATGAAGACCTGGATTCATTTAAAATTATTTACATATACATGTATGAGTTTATAGAATTTATATATATCAACAGTGCGTTGAAAAACTACCATTTATTTATCTGTAAAATGTTTTTGTTTTCTTATCAAAAGTAGGGTACATTTAAATTTTTAATCTGAAACAGTCAGTTTGAGTCAGTGGAGAAATATAAACACGGTTTTGCGGAATAATTCGAGATAATTTACATGCAAATTTTAAATATGTTTCTAAAATATCATATCATAGCAATATTTGGTTTTTATACTTTCTTTCGATTTGGTTATGCAAGTAAATTTAATATTAGTCTAACAAACTTAGAAAATTGTGAGGAGTACAATATAAAATCTAAAGGATATACTTACGCCGATTTTTTTAATGTAAATTCTATGAAAAATGCAAAGACGAAAGACAGCGAGCGATTACATTTGAAATTCTACGTAATGACTTCTATGGATGCTCACATTTTGCTCTCGGAAGTCAATAATCCCAGCAAATCTGATCGTGTTTATGAAATCGGTAACATATTAACAAATTCTAAGACTACATTTTAATTATTAAGCGTTCATTTTTTCTTAGTTCTTGGTGCTGGTGCAAATTCATTCTCTGCGATTCGTTTGATGATGTCCCGAGAACGAGTTGCAACGACCTTGGCACCCGACCTCTTATCGGTTTTTGATCCAATGCCAGTCGAAATTATTCAAACAAATGGTGAGAGTGGTTCAGTAATATAATTGGATGGATTTTATTAACTATGCTTTTTATTTAAGATGGTGTGTTGCTTGTAAATATTCCTGGTTTTGCAGAGCCTCACTTGAATTATACAGATGAAAGTCCCTTGAATATTCGGTTTCTAAGCTTTAGTTCTTTTGGGATTATTTCAGCTAAGTGGTTTTTTGATTGCAAGTTCGACGGATTTTGTGAGTATAAAATGTATACAACACTACCCCATGTGCATTACATGGGTGAAATAAAATCAACTTTCTGATTTGGCTTTAATTATAAAAAGTTATCAGATATTTTCTCTTAAGTTCAATGGCATTTAATATTTTAGGTATAATTTTTTTAAGACATAATTTATTGTAATTTTGGTGGGGCAATACCCCTATTTATTTGGCTTAATACAAGCATACGGTTGTTGTCAAAAAAAGGCTGAAATGGAAAAAAATAATTCGTACAATTTTCTTTTACAGTTCCCTTGGGGTTGTCATTAATATTCGAAATTTCGGTTCTCGGGTAAATCGCGCTGGAGTTTCAGCCGCTGAAAAAAGCATCAGTAAAAAAAACGATGAGTGTAGTTTTTAATTTCATTTTCAGCACAGTCCACAAAAACTAATTTTTAATATTAAATAAAATGCACCACGGGATCGTATGAACTTGCTCTTCCCAGTGGGAAGTATACAAAAAATCGCAACTTAAAAAGTAGCTTTTTCCTCAACGAAAAGAAAAATCACCAATGAATTTTCTAGGGAATCCTATAATGAATTTAACATGGGCTTGGCCTAGGAGGTAAGTAGGTGCACCCATTCTCGATGAATTCATGAGTTCATTTTCTTGGTGAAAAAACTGATGCTTGAGTTGTGATGATTTAGTAAGAGAAAGAGAATATATGAAATCGCTGTTGTCTTGAAATCTTCGAATTCACAAGTTCTTTTTCTTGGTTGACAATACCTACAGATTCTTGAGATATAATAAATTAGTCACAGAAAAAGATTACATGTCTGTCGGTTACTGTACCTACTTACAAATGTATACTATGTACATCCAAAATATTTAAATAAAGCATTCATTCATTTGTTAGTTGTTTATATTCATATACTCGTACCTAGGTACAAATATATTATATTTTATGTTTCACAACAAAACACTTAGAACATTTGTTGACGTCTGTTAGCTATGATCACAAAATATAAATGAACTCATTATAGAACAAGGAAAACACTCCCGACAAAAAACAGAAGGTAGGTAGTTAGTGGCGCCAACCAAACGGGAGGAAAACAAAAAAAAAAGGTTACATTTTCGTATCATTTATTTTTTTATAGTAGGCCAAAAATTTTTCTATGGAGGAAATCTTCGCCTCCGGTTGTGCATTTAATTCATGCATATGAAAAAGGATTGTGCATTCATTAAAGTTGTTTTTTTTGTTGTCTATTTTCTACCTCCTTACTTGAGCTAAGCAGAACATGCTACTTAAATGGCAAACTGGTGACCGCCTGCATTACCCATCATGAGTGAAATCAATGATAATCTCTCCTATATATCATATAGGATTTGACTAAGGCATTTTTTCATTGAGTAGTGAATGTCCTACTGGGTTGTAGCTATCAACTTTATCACCTGATGCAGGTAGTGTACGCAATCTAGTTATAATTATGTAGATTTAACGGCTATGAAGGTAATATTACCTTGATTCTTAGTATAAGGTTTGAGTGGAAAAAAGTTAATTTGAATTGTTGGACAAATATGAATACGTAAAAACAAATTTAAAAATCAAAATAGGTTTTAACGGCCTTTAGTCCAACAAAAATTGCGTTTCGTCCCGGCGATCTCACGTGGACTCATCAGTTGACTAGTGAGGACCTTTGTCAATACGCAATTTTTGCCAAGTTTAGTTCATCTTACATAGATTTCGTGAAGAACATCTAGTGTGAACTATATCCAACAAAGACTAGAATTCCTAATCATTAAATTGGAAATTTTTGTTTTTTGCCCATGGCCTGGCATTATTTATATATGAAGTTTTTTTTAATAATACAAATTCTATATACTACTGAAATACATCAGCCAAGTCGAAGACTTAGCAATATAATATTTGGACTTGTTGAATTATTGATTCAAAATAGGTTTTAATGGCCTTTAGTCCAACAAAAATTTGTATTGACAAAGGTCCTCACTAGTCAACTGATGAGTCCATGTGAGATCGCCGGGACGAAACGCAAATTTTGTTGGGCTAAAGGCCGTTAAAACCTATTTTGAATCAATAATTCAACAATTCCAAATATTATAGTGCTAAGTCTTCTACTTGGCTGATGTATTTCAGTAGTATATAGAATTTGTATTATTAAAAAAAACTTCAAATTTAAAAATCGTTTTTTTATTTCTAAAATTTTGAAAACATTCTTCAAAGAAAAATTGAAACGCTATTTTGAAATAATTATTAATTTACATATAAAACTGGAATGGAATTCTGGAAGTTTATGAGAGGATTAAACAAGAATGACATCCAAAATTTAACAATTCCCATAGAGCTAAGAGATCTGAAGAAATACTTCAAGAAATGACCACAAACCATCAAACTACCTCATTCCAGTTCGCCATCCCTTTTTATCAAAATGAAATACTGGACTCCAGATTTAGTTTCTGAGATTAAATTACAAGAGTCGAAAAATAAAAAGGCACCGGGTGTAGATGGTATTTCAATAGAATTTTATAAGCTTAGCACCCCTGAGTTCATTGAACCACTTGCAGCTTCGTTCAACTGTATACTAGATTCAAGGTCAGTTCCGGAATTTTTCAACAGGACAATATTAAAACTCGTTCATAAGAAGGGAGATGTCACCGATCCCGCAAACTACTGAAGAATTTCACTTCTTAATGTATCAATGAAAGTTCTTGCAAAAGTACTATACCTACTTTTTATTTGAATTGTTAATAACTAAATAACTAAGCACTCACAAAACTTTATATTGTTGTCACAAACAGTCAAAAATGAATCACAAAAGATTGGCGTAAAAAATATTAAATTTTTTTTTAAACTCGTGTTGGCTAAATGGGATGAGCTCCCAATTTTGGTTGTTGGGACTTATGTCACATAGGTGAGACATAAGTCCCAAAAACTAATAAGCAAAAAATATTTTGGACTTTTGTCCCAGTAGTACGTTTTTGTTTGTACTTGTATGAAGTGTTTTTTGCAAACAGGATCCCGGCTACAAAAAGCTCGGCACCTGAGGGGGGAATGCTGCCCCTGCTTAGCCCTATTATAGGATATGGCGCAAATTTTTGTTTGGATGTGAAGATTTCTTTTTAAAAAGTTCAAAAAAATTTGCATATTCCCAAACTTGTCCCCACCTCAAATCTTATAATAGTGCCCAGCAGGGGCATAATGCCCCCCTTACCCACCGAGCTTTTTAAAATTTATTGTTTATATTTGAAATCTATTTTATGCTTCGTATAAATATTTCACCATGTGTCATGGATATATATGTCTTATAAAATTTGGGAGTTTTGTCCCATCAACACCAAACAAAAGTTGGGACTTATGTACCACCGAGGTGGGAGAATTATATGAAAAACAATAATTCAATATAAACTTTCTTTTTGGAGTGCATGTACCAGAGTTCAAAGCGACATATGACCAAATTTGCCCTTTGACGCTTTGCAAGAGTGACATAAGGCCAACTCCTAAAATTTAAACATTCAAATTTGGCTTTATGTCGCTTGGCCTTAAGTCACGGCACCACTTCTAACAAATGAAAGAAAAAATGTGAGTGTTTACGTGTAAATACAAATGAAAAGAAAGAGACGTAAGGCCAAACATTCAAATTTGGTTTTATGTTGTTTGGCCTTAAGTCACGGCACCACTTCTACCAAATGAAAGAAAAAATGTGAGTGTGTACGTGTCGAAACAAATTAAATTTGTTTCTTTTAATTATTTACAATAAATTTAGAAATTCGTGGAATGCCTTCAAATAGAAAATGTGAATTCAACGATGATCTTCAGAGAGAATTTTTCTTCATAAAAAATAATGAAAAAGCCAATATCGTAACCTGTTTAAGATACGAATACTTTTCTTTACTTTTTCTATAAGCAGTGGTGCAAGATAAAACCAAAAAAAAAAACTGAGAATCTGACTTTGATGCCACTTCAAGCAAAAGTGCACGATACTTTTTTTAATTTGTCAAATTTTCAATAACCTGCAAAGAAGAGTGCAATTAATGAAGGCACCTTCAGATCTAATGATTTCACATCGAAGCTTATTAAAAGTTGTTTAGATCAAATATATGTATTCCTGTGCACGCACAAAACTATTGTGTTCAATTTTCTTGAATTAAATTATATCGAAGAAATTAAAACTTCTCTGCGCGAAGTAAGTTGTGAGACAGTTTTTCTCAGACTAAATACTTCAAACTAGTTGGTTACAGCAATACTACTCGTACTTGGCTATCACTTAAATCAGCTTTTGAGAGAATAACACAACTATATAATACTTTAAGAGACTTTTTCTGATTTTAAAGAATTTGTTTAACAATTCTTCATCTGATGTCCTTCTTTCTCCATTTTATTCAATCCGAGGCCTCAATTTTTCATGTCAGCATATTATTAGCAGAGACACAAAAAATTTGCATGTCTAAAGTTGTGCTAGCAATTAATTTCCTTAAATTAAAATCTAGAGTAAGAGAACAAATGATAATTTTGTTTGCAAATAAATTGATCGATGAATAATTCGAAAAACGGATTGACCAAAAGTAATGTAAAGAAAATATTCATCAATTTTACATAACGTGTTACGAATACTTAAATCATTGGGATGTATCTTTTCAAGAATATGAAGTTTTTTCTGGAGTAATCCTTCGAAACATTGCTATTTCCTACCTGGGAAATAATAGAATCTTCGATATCTTTTGTCAACCAAACAGCTATTAATGATTCCACCTTGGTTCAAAATAACCGTGGCAGAGAAATGGAAAGACAAATTTTTGCAAACAAAGTATAAGCTTCAAAAATCTTTTACTCATTGTCGAGTTAAGCCTCGGCTTACCAGGTTCAAATGCCCCAACCGAAAGAGTTCTTTGCATAATGAATAATATATGGACAAGTAAAAATACACAACTTAATGTTAAAACTCTCAGAGCCATGTTAATGGTAAAATTAAATTATAATTTTAGCTGCCAATAAATTAAAAAATATTTAATAGGAAACGATAATATCATCAAAGAAATTTCCTAGTTAAAAAAGTACCAAGTACCAAAAATTTTGTTGGTAATGTGTTTTTAATTTGCCTAACAAAAATATGGTCACCGTACCTATAATGTAAAATGTTGTATGTATGATTAAGTTATCATATGTATAGTCTAAATAAGTTAACTTAGGTTTGAATTAATAAAATCACTTCTATTCTGAATTTGAAAAAATTTATATCGGCTCCTTAGCCTTCTTTCTGTTTTCATATATAAAAAGATCGACTCTTTAGCCATCAATATTTTTCGGCTTAGGGAAGCATTCACAATATCCCTCATAGCTTGATAAGGAGATAGTTTCTCCACATGGCGATCCTGCCAAAATGTACCAAATTTTATAGAACCGAACGAGAGACTACTATATGAATCCATTTTCATATAACAGCGCAACTGGTGCCAACCAAGATGCACAGGAGAGTCAAATGCCTTACAATCCAGGCTTTTATAATCACGTCGTCCAATGCCATACCAACACACGACACCAGAATTTGCCATTGCGTATGGCGTTGATTTCAACTGGCGTTTATGTTCATGTGCAATGTTTTCATTTAGTGACGTTTGTCGTAATTTTCACAAAATTGCAAACGACAGAGCCAAAAATAGAGGCACAATGTAATTTTTTACTTGCGATATAGGTACTATAGGGCAAGTTTTGCATTTGGAAAAAAATTCGCACTCGAGATTTTAATGAAAGTTGACATTACGATGATAGAGAACACCAAAAAAGTGGGTCCGGAAATTCCGTATGTCTGTCTGTAAAACGATCTACAGCCTAAACGGTTAAAACAATTTTGGTCAAACTTGGTGGTTTGGCGTTTTAGGTGACTGTCCAAAATAGATTTTTGAATCGTTGTATAGCCCCAAAAATAACGACATTTCAAATTTTCAAAAATAGTTTTTTTTTTGATTTTTGAAAAAAAAAATATTTTTTGTTTTAAATTCAATATTTCGAAAATGGGTGGGCGATTTTTTCTGAAATTTTGTTTTTAAATTTATATTATTAAATATTAAAAATATCCTTACCAATTTTTTTTTTTTTTTAATTTAAGTATTTTTATGTATAAAAAATTAAGTGAAAACTGCTTTAAAAATACTTTTAGCCGTTTCCATTAAGAATCTTTTGCATATAATGCGAACGAACACAGGAGCAAGAACGTGCGATCTAGTCGTGCATTTTATTTTCGTTTGTTTTATGAATTATAGGCAACAAAAAAGTTTATTAGGATAAAAATACCAAATGAAAAACATGTTAGCTCATGGAAGCAAATAAAAACTTAGACAAAAATTTAAGAGGATGCGTCGACAGAAGTCAACAAACAAAGATGGAGTGGGAGTCCTTGGCTAAGGAATTAAATTGCATTCGACCACTAACACGAAATGAAATAAAATAGCAGAAAGTAGGCAATTAGTTTTAAACGCTTGAAAATTAATACAAGTGTTTGTTCTTAGGCTTAGCTTGACGCCAAATTTAAGGTTAAATAGAAGTTGATACTACTACCTCAACATCATTTAAATATTTTTTTTTAAAACTTCCTCCACCTGTGGCTTTAATTTCTTTTTGTTTTTATTAAGTCGGTGTACACATTTTGTGAGCATAATAATTAGTAATCAGTGCTCATCATTGTCACTGCTGCTTGCTGCTTCACGAGAAAAAGCTAGCCACACGTGCCTTCATTGCGGACGTTCACTCACTTATTAGATATGTTATATCGTATACCAAACTATCGGAGTATATCTGTGGACGAATCAGCTAGGTTAGCTGAAAGCTGTCAAAAAATCAGAACAAATCGCATACCAAATCAATTTAGCAGTCAGCTGTTCTATACATTTGTTCTCCGATAGCTAGTTATTTTAAATTATTTGGGATAACTCAAGATAGCTTTCATGAGAACAACTGTTTTTTTCATCAGATGTGTTTTTGTACGCATTACAACAACAGACAATTAATCCAGATTGCTGAGAATAATTGAGTGAACGTCCCCATTTTGTAAATTTTTTCAAAACGTTAAGAAATTGGCTCCCGTTGGCATAAAAACGCCTGGATAGTATTCCCTAGAGATTTTCCATAGGATTTAAATCGGGACTTCGAGACAGCCAATTGAGAAATTTTATTTGTTTGTCCTCAAAACAGTTTCTCAACCTTCAGGAGACCTGGATAGGAGCCTTAACCTGCTGGAATATACAGTCAGTTCCACATAACTCTTCACCTCTTTGAACCATAACTTCTTCTAACATCTTAGCATAAATTTCTGAGTTCATTCTTCCAGGCACAAATGCAATTTCTGTCTTTACATTAGCAGAAAAAGCTGCCCAAACCATTACGCTGCCGCCACTGAAATGACCATTCATTCTCACTTCTGTTTGAAGACGTTTGTCATGCCAATATGACTGAAATCCATATGGACCATCTAAATGAATTTTTCTTTACGAAGCAGAACTTTTTCCACTCTGCGGTGCAGCTTATGCGACTTTCAGCGAAATGCAGCCTTGCTGTCTTATGGGCTGCATCTAAAGGCGGCTGCTTGGATCTTTATTGTACACAAGGTTGGAGTTGGCTTTTAAAATTTGTCTAACGGGCCGGGTTGAAACAGCCAAGTCAAGTTTGGCTTAATTTGTGAAACAAACGGCTTGTTTCTGATGGCTTAATGCGATATCATTCGAACTTGACGTGTTGTAAGCTTTTTGTTTTGCGCGTGGTTGGCAATTTTTCCATAACTTTCACCTAACCTTAAAAAGTTATGAATAACTGTATTGAATATCCCTATTTTTCTACCAATTTCACGATCAGAAAGGCCACAATCTTTCTATGCATTTTTGACCTTTCTTCCAAACTTAAAATTCCTTCACGCGGCATGATGAGATTCTGTAAAAAATGATTTCTTACCACTTTCAATAGAAAATTCAAACAATTTTATAAAATAACGGCACGAGTACGATAACTTTGGCGCCAAGATATAATAACGGTTTTTGGTAGAGAGGCTTAATACAAGCTTTTTTTACTATGGGAGGGGGGGTCTATCTCACCTCGTTTAGGCGAGAGGGGTAGTTTTATAAAATTTACTTAAAATCTAGAAAAAAAAAATATTTAAAAACAACGGCAACACTTACAGTTATAAATTATACTTTTTTAAAAAGTCAGAACTCTACAATTTATAATAAATTTTAAGTAAAGTTGTTTCAGTCCATAGTTTTTGAAATAATTGACTTCAAACTCAAAATTTATGAAAAAAAAGTTAAAAAAATCACTTTGAGTATTATTTTTCTCATGATTATAAATACCAATAAAGAAGAAATTGATGTAGTTAACTGTTCCAATTATTTTTTAATCAAACACTGAAAACTATTCGTTTCTATGTTTTCTAGTTTTTGAGAAAATTGAAAAACAAAAAAAAATTATTTTGTATCAGATGGGTGCATGTAAAGTTTCTTTTGCATTTAAAGAATCTGGATTAAAAAAAATAATTGATATTATATACATAAACGTATGTACATAGAAAAAAGAAACACTTAATAACCGCATTAACTGTAATAAAATCACAAAGGTATATATGAAATTTACGATGCAAACAGTGAGATGCCTAAGGGGGGGCATGGTGCCCCCCTGCAACCCCCCTGCTTGGGCTCACTATAGGCTTTGGGGAGGGTGAAAATTTTATTATATGCAAAGTTTCTTTAAAATTAAAGAATCTTTTGGGTTTAAAGAACAAGTATAGTTTTACTATTTTTCAATTACATATCTTAAAAACTAGAAGACATAACAAGAAGTAGTTTTCTGTGTTTAATAAAAAAATAATTGGAGCAGTTAACTACATCAATTATTTTTTTATCGATATCCATAATCATGAGAAAAATAATATTCAAAGTGATTTTTGTAACTTTTTTTTCATAAATTTTGGCTTTGAAGTCAATTATTTAAAAAACTGTTGACTAAAACAACTTTATTTAAAATTAATTAAAAATTGTAGAGTTCTGACTTTTGAAAAAGGTATAATTTATAACTGTTACCTGTCTTAAGAGCTTTGTATTTCTTCCGTAGAGCATCTGTAGTTCTTACTAGTTCCTTTGTTAGTTTTACGTCTATATTCATCATCATGTAAAATTTATTTTTTCTTACAGAGGCAGGTGGTTAATAAATTTCGTAGTTGATGAAAGAAGCGTTCAAAAGGTCTTAAACTGAATTTGATATTAAGATAACTGATCTTAACTGAAGAATACTGAGTCTCAAACTGATCTGAACTGCTTTTTACTGCTATTATCTGCTCACTGAACTGCTCTGTACTGTTCTCATAGAACATTACTATACATATGATATGAAATCGAAAGTGTTATCTGCTTTATAACTTAAGAAAACAGTCAAAGCCTTTTCTATAACGACCTTCATTCAAAGGAATATCATTATCAATTACCATAAATCCATAATTTGTATTCCAACATTCTGCACAGACCTTTTGGAATGTATTAAATGTCATATATGAATTAATATGATCATTATATATATGTTTAAGATTCATATCATCCTGTTTGAAGACAATGATCAAATTTGCGTTATCTCGAATTAAGTGTTTAGGTATTCTTGTATAAGTTTGACATAAGTAAAAACTATCAATATGATGATATCATTCCATACTAAAGTATACTCGAACAACATATCATTGTCGGGGTTAGGCCACGGCCCAGTGGTTGGGACAATGAACTGAATCAATATTTTTTTCATAAAAGAGAAGACAAACAAAAACCATATAAATTTTTTCCCAAAGAAGAGAAGATAAAGAAAAACCAAAAAATAAACGAAAGCTCATAGAAGAAAAGATAAAGAAAAACCATAAAATAAAAGAAAGCTATTTTATTAACAAGTTTTAAAAGCAGTGTCGCTTTTGTGAAAATACAAAAATATCATCATCGTCTTCTTCATCCTGTGGTTCAATTGTAGTTGATTTTCTCTTACTCGATATGTTCTGGTGAAAGGAACTCAACTCCATCCTTTCCATTTATAATCGTCATTCCAGCAGGTGGCATGAACTTCACTCCTCCATCCCCTCTCATTATCCTCATTCCCACCAAATTTTGAATTTCTTCTATCGTTAGGTTCTTAAACGTTGGACTTTGAATTTTGGATTTTGAAGTCCTCAATCTCTATTAGAACTCTAGGACCAAACTTTGTATTACACATTTTGGCTTCGATAATGGTTTCAGGTGTTGCCTCCAGATCGTTCAAAGGAAGCTGCGCTTTTTCACAACTATATTTGTTTATTTTTTGTAAAAAAGATTCAATTTTCTTTTTTTTTTAATAATAAGATACTGAAAGTTTAACTAGCAAGACTATAATGAAAATTAAAAGAAAAATATGTGCCTATCCTGAATCTCTCTCCTGAAATTCTTCACTTTGAACTCTAATTGTTTTAAACATATTTTCAATTATACCTTTCAAATCATCATTTTGTAAAGCTATTTGCATTGTGCATTTAAACGATTTAATGCTTATTTTACTTTTTCTGATTCTCCTTGTGTTGAAAGCTTCTTATTATCACATACCTATACATAAATATTAATTTTATATCTTATCATTCTAGTAACAATGGAAATGAAATGGATTTCTTAAAGTTTCACATGTCCAACCATAAATTCTAATTATAGATGACACATTTATTTTATATTATCATTCAAGTCCTATAATAAAAAATTGAATTGAATTTTCTTTATCTACTCATTGTCCGAAAGAATAAAAAACCTCATGAAAAACAATTTACATACTTCCAAACATTTTTAATAAAAAAAAGCCTAAAATCAATCAACTGATAAAGTAATACATTCCTAGTCATAAATACTATTTTCCATAACACATTTTTAATCTTTATCATTCTTACTTACGATAAAAAAAAACAATGGAATAATAACGATCGAAATAAAAGAAACCTAAATTCAACCAACTGATAAGTCTTGCCTAAAGCTCTCGATTGCCTCCTCTACGGTTATACTGTTTTCTCATCGAAAATTTTGTTTATAGATTTTGTTGTTGTTGTTGTTGTTGTTGTGGTTGTTGTCTCATCCTCTGCGAAGGTAGAAATCTAAATGAGTCTAAGAATCCTAATTCTAAAAACTCTCCTTGCTTGCTATTTACCAGCGCCGCCACGCATCGCACCCGCCCGCATCACCACTTAATCAGTTCATTGCCCCCCATTTATATAATATTCAATGACACACGACCTCCTAACCACATTCGTAATTTATTCAACTTTTTATATTATCCCAAACGCTAGCGCCATACCTTATCATACAATTTTTTCCTTTTTTTAATATACTTCCCAAACTAATCACACCTTCAACCACAACCGAGACCCGCGCCGTCGACTCGCATCGCACCCGCCCCGCATCCATCGCGACCTAATCACTTCATTGTTTTAACTACTGCAACGGTCGCGCGCAGCGCGGCCGTTTCCGCGGCTTATCCCCGACAATGATGTGTGCGTCATCCAAGATATGGAGTATACATATCTACAATTTAAAAAAAAAAATATAAATAATTCTTAATATGATTCATACTACATAAAAAACATTATTATCTCTTAGATCTTTAAGCAACATGGCGATTACCATGAAATTAATTCTCAAGCAACATCATGCGATACTTTTTTGATAGCAACACCATACGACCAGTATATAGGCTGCACCGCCTGCGCCGCTGATCCAGAACCCGCACATTTATACTACTAGTGTGTAAGAAAAGTAAATTTTGTTAAAATAGGCCAAGTTTGAATTAATAAAATCACTTCTAATCTGAATTTGAAAAGATTTACATCGGCTCCTTAGCCTTCTTTCCATTTTTAGATATAAGTAAATCGGCTCTTCAGCTATCAATATTTTTCGGCTAACGGAAGCCTTTACAATATCGCTCTTATCTTTGATTGGGAAGTAGTTCCACCACAACTACTTTACACCAGGAAGACCGGCGAACAAATTTTATTTTCTGGAAGAGTTTTCTCAATGACTTCAGTGATCCTATGCACTTGGTTAATTGTCGAATGCTTGCTTCTAAATCAAAACTGATGTTCAGATATTAGGCGCTTTTCTTCTATTTCAAAGATAGACTAAGACCAACAGCATTTTTTGGGTGTGATTGATAAAAAATAATTAGAATAATTAGTTAGTACTTAAGTAGTTACTTACAAATGTGGGCGGTTTGCATTTTCAAAATTAAGTCATATCCCAAAGCTTTCTTTTAATTAAGCTTTTTTATTTCTCTACTTAGTTGGGCAAGAGTAACATTTCTTTTAATGTAATTCTCACTTGAGTTAGAACGCATGCTTAAATTTTCGTTAAGTCCTTGCCCACTTAAAGGTTTAGATGTGTTCTGCAGGTAATTCGCGAAAACATTTGCTTTCTCTTTGTCGCCTTTTGCTCATTCGTTTTGACCATTCTTAATCGAAGGCGACTGCGTATTCAAGTTCGAGACGCGTTTGTAGTGATGCCCTTAATTCAACGTTAACCTCAAAATCTTTCTTAAAGCCTTTCCAGTTAGGTTTCCAATAGATTGGCCAGGGTGGTGTTTCTGTTTTAACTAGATTTTCCCTCATAGTGGGAATAATAGCAAAATGATCTGAACGAAGATGAAACCTCTCTTTTATGTTAATTTTATTTGAAGGTATTCTTTTGATCATAAAGAAATAAGGTCAGGTATTTTGGTTGGATCAGTCGGCCAGTAAGTCGGGTTGCCAGTCGAATGAAAATCGCAATTATTTTCCATTCCCATTTCCTAGAGCATTCGACAATTTTGAGAAATACGTCTAGAGCCCCAAAAGCTGTGATTCGCATTAAACGAAAACAATTTTAAATTGTTTAAAAAACTTAAACACGTTCATAAATTAATTCTTGTCAATTTTGCATCGTGATGGACAGCATATGGAAGATACATTCTGAGTTCTAACTTGTACACCGATTTATTGCAAAAACAAAGATGCCCCACCTCTTGCTTTGTTCGACAGATGAGTTGCGTGGTAATCTAAAAATCCATTGATCTTACTATTTGAATGTGTCTTGCGTTTCCGATATCAAACAAATATCAATATCTTTCTCACGCATAAACATTTCTTCAAATTTTTGCCATAATCCGTTGGCATTTTAAGTAATGGGGGGTGGCCGTGGCGCGATAATTGTGTGTTCGCCTGTCAACCTCATAGTCACATTGAAGTTCGATTCCTGCCGTAGTCTATGTCCTCTTGTTTTTCCATTAAAAACAAATTCTAAAATAAATGTCATACATTGATTTGCTGGTTTACTCTTTACATGCTCTTTAGGCATAGCACTAACAACATTTATTTGAGTAAATCTAGTATACCGATAAATATGGCACCGAATAAACAAAATAATGCGAATTATAAGGGACATAGATAAATAAGACACGGACATTTCTCCGCATTAGTTCAGCCGCCATCCCTGGAGATAAAATCTGAGACAACCACCTACAATCTCAGAACAACAACCACCTACAGTCTCAGAACAAGCATCGCGCCACATCTTTTCTACCCTTCTTTTTCTTCCTTAACCTCACGCCCGCGCTGTGTTGAAACATTTGAAGGGTAGTATAATCCCTTTAGCGCGTAGATTATAAAAAAAAGATTTTAAGCTTTCCATCATGTTTTACTTTTTGTGGGGCGTGGTCGAAAACTTTGTTCGAATATAGTTAGCCTATCATATATAAGTTTATTTGTACTACACTGCTCCTCAATTTTCGACAGGATTATGCTTAAGATGTTCGTGAATGGATCAGCAGCAATATCTTTTAGTCAAGGTATTTATGTTTTTGCGTTATTTGGGTATATGTGTGCCCAAGACCTTTATTTTGGTGTTTGCTCAGATTGTGCTAATTGCACTTGATTTTTTTCCCTTTTTGTATTTGGGCATTTAACTCATAGGGTCATACAAACTTGCTTTTTTACTTGACTTGGTGGTTTTCTTTGTGACTGTAAATTTTGATCGCCGTTTTTAGTACTTCTTTTGCTACGTCGCAGCCTATATAGTTGGTCGGATGATTTTTATTACAATTGCTGCAAGTTGCTGCACTTTTCAGGCTATAGTTAGATGCCTTCCGGCGCATTTTACACACGTATGTTCCTTTTTGCAATATGTTTGGGTATAATTGAATTATTAACGGCGTTTACACTGCGGAATCAGTCTTGAACTATTTCTTAAAAGTTCGATCTTAACAACAATATTAAAGACTGTTTTAATTTTTCTCTTTTGATGATGTTCACAATATCTAAGATCTTGTAGTTCCTCTTAAGATCGTAAATAATATTGTCTTTTGGATATGATGGGTGCAAACCCCTCGCCACAACACGTAGAAGAATTTCCGACTTAGGTCAACAAAATCATATGCCTGCTCAGAATTTGCGATCCAGTCGTGAATTTTATTTAAATTTATGTTAAGGTAAATAGCAAAGGTACTGTCATACATTTTTTTAGTCAAAAATATAAAAATGCTTAAAAACGGCTCCAACAATTCCTTAAGACCTGTAATTAATGAAGTACAAGGGTACTTTGAGGTATTTTGTTGGGGAGAAAAAATGGTTCTTTTTGTTACCTTTAGTAGAACCAATTTGTTGGTTTTCGATTTTCCGGAAAACGATTCATTCGAATTATTTGGAAATTTTGTATGGAGAAGCTCCTAAAAAGTTTAAACAATTCTAGACCACAACTTTTAAAAATATTTTTTTTTAAATTAACTAAATAAAAACATTTTATCTTGAAAACTGCTCTTGTTTTCGTTGCATTATTTGCATTCGTGCATTTTCCGTCTCCTGCTTCAATACCACGCATTCCACCACTACCACGGGTTCTTTTTCATGGGTGGTTGGTAGCCTATGCTGGTCTCGGCTGCCTCCTTAATGATGTCACGATACTGGTTCCACTGATTGTTAACGCTTGTGGAAGGGGGTACGGCAGAGAGTTTTCGGGTCAATTGGTCGCTGAAGTATCTGATTTTCTCAGGTGTTCTAAGGCAGGCAGTGTTGAATTTCTTGGTAGAGGTGAATTGCCAGTCTCAGTTGGTACATTTGATGATGGTGTGGTGAACAGTGATACGTTTCTCACAATAAGTAATGTTTTTAGTTTATGAATTTATTTTGGTATTATATTATATTACGTACCATTTAAATTCATTTTCAAGTAATACTAAACTTTTAGCGGCCCTTAACGGACAAGTCCAATTAAATATAATGCTGAGTCTTCTACTTGGCTGAGTTATTTCAGTAGTAAATAGAATTGTATTATAAAAAAAAAACACCTTCTTATTAACTATGTCTGGCCAAGGACAAAATCTTCCAATTTTAATGTTTAAAATTTTAATCTTTTTGGATATAGTTCACATTGCTTTTTTGTCAAAAAATGCAGGTAAGTTGAACTTAACTTAACAAAAATTGCATGTTGCTAAGGCGCTCACAAACCAACTGATGAGTCCAAGTGAGATTGCCGGGACGAAACGCAAATTTTGTAGACTAAAGGTCGTTAAAAGCTATTTTGAAGCAATAATTCGGCAAGTCCAATTAAATATAATGCTAAGTCTTCTACTTGGCTGAGTAATTTCAGTAGTATATAGAATTGTATTATAAAACAAAAAACACCTTATTAACTATGTCTGACCAAGGATACAATCTTCCAATTTTAATGCTTAAAATTTGAATCTTGTTGGATATAGTTCACATTGCTTTTTTGTCAAAAAATGCATGTAAGTTGAACTGAACTTAACAAAAATTGCGTATTGGTAAGGCGCTCCACTAACCAACTGATGGGCCAAGTGAGATTGCCGGGGCGAAATGCAAATTTTGTGGACTAAAGGCCGTTAAAAGCTATTTTGAATCAAAATTCGAAAAGTCCAATTAAATATAATGCTAAGTCTTCTACTTGGTTGAGTAATTTCAGTAGTATATAGAATTGTATTATAAAAAAACACCATCGTTATACTAAATCTTCTGTTGCATTTTCAAACATCCCCACAGATAAAAGTGGTGAGCAAGCAGAACAATATAAAAACTAAAGAAAATTGTAAAACGATGTTCAAAGTCAATAAAGTCATTCATACTGTAATATGATAATTTTTTTTTCAGTCGATCTAGAACTGTGAAAGCAAGTGCACGTATCGGCTTTCCCAGTGTTTTTAAATAGTTTCGTGTGTGAACAAATTCAAATTTATTCAAACATTTATTAAGTAGTGCGGTAGCACGGTAGAGGTAGTGGCGGACCGAGAATCCAAGGGTCGCTGGTTCAATTCCCAACCCAAACACGGGATCATCGAAAGATGCCCTATATGAGGTGCAACAACAGGCACCGGTAACAACAGCCGATATGCCATTTAAAAGAAGGTAGAGGATTCGCTGTGCACCGAACCTCGTCAAGCGCTGCTCCACCACCACTTCAGCTAAGCTGCCAGCTGGGGTGGAGGAGTCGCGCATAGCAAAAACAACAGCGGCAGCAAACATAGAAAAACAATTAAATACCTCGAAGGGCATTATACTGGAGATAGCAATATGTTTGCGAATCTCTCAACCTCAGAGGCGTCGTCAGAGGAAGAGATTGAGGAGGAGATAATGCTCAATACGATCGCAACAATAGATTCGGAAATCCAAATCCTCGAAAGCCAAAGGGAGTCTCTAACACTCGCCGTTAAGGCCAATAAAGAGATGCGCCGAGCAAAGGAAAAAAAGGGTTCGAAAACAAAAACTTGCTACAGGGGAAGCAGAACGTAGCGCAACATCAACACCAGCAGCAAAAATAACAGCCACAGCAGCAGCCAAAAAACAACGGCCAAAAAAACAAATTACAAATCAACAGCAACAACAAACAAATAAACAGCAGAAACAACAACATCAGCAGACTCAACAACAGCAGCAGCAGCAAATTCAACAGTAGCAGCCACAACCGCAGAAAAGCAGAAAAGAAAAGGTGCCACCAATTAACACCTACAAAATGGAACTAGAAGACACCATTAAATTATGTAAGTCGGTCAGAGGTCTAAATTTCACAATCAAAAGATTAAGTAATGATAGGCATGGTATACACTGCTTCACAGTGGAACAGAACAAAAACATTAAAGCGTTGCTAAAAGAAACCACCACGGAATTCTTTAGCTTCACACCTAAAACTGAAAAGTTTCAAACGGTCTTATTAAAGGGCATAGATTCCTGCACGGAACCACAGGTGGTCTTAAATGAACTCCGCCAAAAAGCGAATGACGATCTCGACTTTATCGGCGTCAAGACATTCGTTACAGTTAGAGGTATGCGGGAGAAGGGGAATCTTCCCTTCTTCCTTGTGTAGGTTTCACCCAGCAGCAAAGTGGATAATTTGAGGAGTATCTTCGTCCTCAACTACCAGGTTGTAACTTGGGATAAATTAAAAAGGCGTGGCGACATGCTTCAATGCATGCGTTGCCAAAGTTTCGGCCACGCTGCAGCAAACTGCGAAATGCAGTCGCGCTGCGTTAAGTGTGGAGAGTACCACAATGCATATGAATGCAAGTTAGGGAAGAAACGGGTCGCAGATAGGACCCAGCTAAAATGTGCACTCTGCCGAGGCGACGGACACCCCACTAATTATCGGGGATGCCCGACGTTTCAGCTAATAAAGAACAATAAAGCAGCAAAGCAAACAGTGGTAGAAAAGCGTCCAACAGTGCACCCTACTACAACAACGCCCGTCAACCCCCAAATTTCTTATTGGCGTCAGGAAGGGGAAGCACGGTACAGCCTACACCAAAGGTTGCGCAACAGGCCCCCGTGCCTAAGGCGCCGGCGGCACAGGCGAATATTATGGGCATTCTGCTGGCCATCCAGGGCCAGTTGACTGGCCTCCAAAAACCAGATCAGGGAGCAGGCAACTAGGGTGGATTATCTCTACTCTGTTTTGCCGAGCATAACGCAACTTAGAGGTTAAGGGCGCGCTGCCGGAGAGGTCCTTTAAGATCCTAGCTGTGAATGTAAATTCACGGATTAGGACCGAACGTAGAGCGAATTTATTCCAAATGCTGAAAGACATAAGTCCAGATGTGTTTATGGCTAGCGAAACTTAGCTTAACCAGAAACATAAATTGACTAACAACAATTACAATATCGAAAGAAGAGACCGACCCTATTCCCCTCAAGGAGGAGGCGTCACAATCTTTATACGTAAAGGCATTAGTCATAAGGTAATATAGAATAGTGATGTGCGAAAATTTCGGACGTTAGAGGCATGCATCATATGCATTCATCTCCAACAGGGGAAGCAAATGTATGTGATTGCTGCCTATGCACCGGAAACACCTCAGCCCACCCAGTTTATAACAGAGAGTGAAAAGCTTTTTGAATGCTTAAGATTGAGCTCGAAAGAGAATTACCACATATTGGCTGGTGATTTAAACGCCAAGCACATAGATTGGGGAAATCAAATACAAGATCCTCGACGTAACCATCTATTTAATTGGATGCGTCGATGCAACCTTGAGTATCGCATTGATCTTCTAGCCACAGACAGGCCATCGTTTCCAAGAAGCGGTGCCTATCTGGATCTATTGCTTAAAGACGCAAGACTTACAATTACTGATGCTGTGGGTAAACGGCCAAGAAATTGTTTACGAACGATCGAGTACGACAGTGACCACTGCGGACTCGCCGCCGTAATACAACTTCCGAAGGAGCTTATGGAGTTGGTGGAGTATGTGCCTGTGCATACTTACAATTACAGTAAGGTGCGCTGGCCACGCTTCTCGAACGTCTTATTGAGTGAACTACGTTCAAATAGTATATCCCTACGAAATGACAGGAATCTGATAAATACGGAAATCGACAGATACAGATATCGACAGATAGAACAAATGGACGAAACAATTCAACGAACAATGGACAGAACAATACCGAAATACAAAGAACGTAACGCAACCGACTTATACCGTAACGCGAAAATTGACGCATTACACAGACAAAAACGTGGACTACTGACAAGACTTAAACGATTGTACAGACGGCTTACTGACTCACGAGATCTGGAGGTTAGGACACTGAAATATATAGGTTGTCAATTAATTTGTTTTGGGACAATAAAATTCGGGCCGTTAACTCTAGCGACCCGAGTATGTTCCCAAAAATTAATAAGATTTTTAGAAGGAAGGATCAAAACGATCTTCCGTGTCTTAAGCTCCAGAGAACGACAGAGAACAGAGACGTACTTCTGACCTCAGGCATGGACCCGGATAGCGCCGTCTTGGACGGTGACCTTTACATAGTCGAAGATCCGCAGGAGAAGGTGGATGCTGTGAGGGCTGCTTTCCAGCAAGTGTACAAGGTGAATGCTAGCATTCGCCTGTATCATGACCTGGAGAGCAGAGCTCTGCTTCATCACACCTAGTTGCAGAACGATATAACCGAATGGCGATCTGAGAATCTTGGTTTAACCGGTCTTAATGATAAAGATTTGGCAAACGCCATAATCCCCGAACGAAATGGGCTCAGTTCCCTGTTAATTTCGAAGACTGCGCTCCAGCTCATCTTCGATTCACTAAAGAAAAAGAAGTCAGCAGGAGTCAATGGTATATCAGGAACCTGTTGACATTTACACCATAGTGGCATGTTGTTGTGTGGCTGCATACGTATACAAAATATAAACAAAACAAAATTTTAAATCGAAAAATGCTGCTGTGGCTGTTCTAGTTTTTAAGTGGTTTTGGGTATTTTTAGGTATTTTAAGTAGCTTAAGTTATTTTTAGTTAGTATAAGTTGCATCTAGTTTTAATTATTTTTAGTCTAGCTTTAGGTAGTTTTAAGTTTTTGTAGTGAAGTTTTCTTGGTTAAATAAAAATAAAATAATTAGATTTAATTAAAATAGTTTTTAGGTCGAAAGACATTAGTATTAAGAGATATAGTTTAGTTTAGAGCGCCCGTAAGAGGCCAGTAAATTAGTTGTAAGTTATTGATAATTAGTCTAGTTTTAAACATTTTGTCTAGCTTTAAGATAGTAACAAGTTAAGATTAAATAAAAATGAAAACAAAAAACACAAAAAAAAAGGGGTAGGTTTTGTGTTATATTGCTTTTAATGATTAAAATGAAAATGTGTTATGATATGTGTGGTTCAATTGTGTTTAAAAAACACATCAGTGTTCAGAGCTCACTCTAATTGGAACAAGTTCAGTGCATAATTTATGTGTTCCAACTCTGTTCAGTGCTCTGCTCTGAACGAAAAAGGAAAAACGCCTACGATAGTATTATTAATATCTATACAATGATCTAACGACATATATTCACCAGGGTAGAGCTTACGATTTAGTATTGTTCGAAATCGTTGTGTTGCTGTACAATATCCAGATAGAAGTGCTTTTTATTTATTTAGTATAGTTTATTATTTTATATTTATTTAACTAAAATAAAACAAGAAAGGACAACTTTTCAGCACCGCAGTAAACGATTTATTTAATGTAAACAAAAGAATTAAATGTCAAAAGGTGATCACAGCTGCCAACCATGCAAAGTAAAAAATGTTCATGACCCAGATCATTTTATTTTCACGGGGTCAACTATATGGGTCATTGAGCATAATAAAACGCGGCTATTTCCATACCTAGGTTCTATCCATGTATGTAGGTACATATTACTCTCACCGCACACGTTTTCTAGCAAAACGATTTCTCGCAGCATATTTGCCTATGTATGTAACCATATCTTTTCTCACGTTTTCTCGGGGTAACGTCTGCCCCATAAAGTGTTCCCTTATTTTAATATACTCGTACAATCCGGTTAGGTACGTAATCATCCCCGCCGAAGTGAGCACTAAGGGAGTATTCGTACTCCCTTGAGGTTCATTGTACTCCCGCACTTCCCTCATTGTAATTGTATTCCAGTAAATATTTTTCCAGTGCATTCAACCCCTTGCGAAAGTATGCGGGGCATCTATTCACCGAAACTAATGAAAATTCAAAACCATCTTTATAGTTGATGACCTCAAATTTTTGCCGTTCAATTCTGTCAGCTTTGTTTTGGTTTATGC
Organism: Philhelius pedissequus; assembly: GCA_910595825.1. NCBI lineage: Eukaryota > Metazoa > Arthropoda > Insecta > Diptera > Syrphidae > Philhelius > Philhelius pedissequus. Next base: position 105,958,897 of record OU343160.1, read on the forward strand.
GAACATAAAAAATAAGTAGGCATCTATTTGTCTATTTTCAAATGACTTGTAATTTGTTTTCCAATTCAAATCGGAATTTAACCTTGATCATTCGTTTTTATCATGCGAATTGGACAAAAATGGAGGCAAACAACTTTATTTTCATATTGCTTAAAGTATTTTAAAAACTGTAAATAATATTAATCTGGAGTTTCAATCCGAAGACCCAAGAATATATTTATGTTCTTCTTCCTACAATTAAATGTACTATAAGACGATTTTAACAAATTTTATAATAACGGTAAAGCACTTAATATTCTTGATTTTTCACGTAATGCAATTTTCGTGGATAAAACATAAATTGGTGCTAATGCCAGTGTTTTGCTCTCCTTTGAGCAGCTTTCACCAGATGATATTAAAAATATTCTTGAAAGCTTCGGTGAATATGAACTTTGATAAAGAAGTGTTAAAAGCGCTTAGCATTATTGACCAAAAAGCTAAGAGTCCTACATTAGTTCCCCTTATGAAAAATTTTCCACAGCTTTTAACGGGTGATAAAATGGAGCAGCTAAATGAATAATGGAGGCTTTTGCACAACAAATAATCCCTCAATAGATATTACAAAATTGAAGAGTTCGCAACTTCGCCACTAAAATTTATTTGGCGGGCCAATGTTTAGCGCATTAAAAACATTTATAGATTTATTCATTTGTTTAATTCATAGCATTTCCAATGTTATACAATTTTTTTCCCAGTTGTATTTAATAAACACGAACAACTGAAACGGACTAGGCATTACCACAGTTAGTTCAATTTTAATGACAAAATCTCTACTTCAAAATGATCATGCATCAAATGGGTGCCCTCAAAGGAACTCTTTTGAAATTATGTTGTACAAATAATATATATAAAAAATCTGATATGCACTGCCAATTGCGTAACATTAAAATATGTTTTTTAATGATTTTTTCACATTAAATATGTGTTAGGTATGTGTTCTGTTTGTTCCTTATTTAATACACATTAGTTTTCTTTGCTTAAGTTTGTTTTAATTATTAAAACTTTTGTAGCTCTTATTCAATTAATTTATGCCCATGTTCATTTATATTGTACTTTTAAGTGATAAATAAAATGATTTGAAGTACAAGCTCTAAAAATATTTTTATAAAGTTATATTAGTAATATAAGGCGCAATCTTTTGTTTGCGTTCTCCAAACGAACACGAAATACTCCCCTCTGATAATATCAAATACTCCGCACCAAATTTTCAAAACGTTAGCGCTGACGTAATTTGAATGATTTACCTTTTAAGAGTTGGTTGGCGGAGTGGTTTGTTAGAATTGTGTAGGTATAATCATTTTGCAATTATAGAATTTGGGGTTGGGTCCAGTTTGAATGTACTTTTACAAAGTTTTTTTTGGATTATAATTTTTGTTGGATTTAAAGAAACATTGCATTTATCTTCCCTTATGTTTTCATAATCGCCATAGCATTTTTTTTTTTTTTTTTTTGTATCCGATGGAAATCTTCAAAAGACACTCGGTAAGAAACGGTACCGAGTAGTGTGGGAGTCTTACCGCACTAAAACCACCGGTGAAATCAGGACCAATCTATGAAAGATCGACAAATGATTTTACTATCTGAATTTATATTTAAATCACATTGGGGGAAGTTTAAAGTTATTACACTTTCCCATAGCTTTAAGACCATCAGCTCATGAGGCTTGGTTCTTCTTAATCTCCGAACATTGTCTCGTAAATTATGACGGTCTCCATTTCGGAGTTGGTATGCAGTCGCTGGATGTGTGATACAGCGTGTTTTTTAACCACTTCTGTAACCATTTCAATTTGAAGGTCACGATATAGATCGCTATTTCTTATATACCAAGGGGCATTTATTATTCCACGAAGGACCTTGCTTTGGAATTTTTGGATGGGTTCAGCATTTGTTTTCTTTGTAGAGCCCTATAGTTGGATGCCATATGTCCAAACGGGTTTCAGTACTTGCTATATAAGCAATCATTAGTTTGTTCTGGATAGATAGGTCAGAGTTCTTTCCTAGTAACCAGTTAATTTTTCTGTACTTCAAGTTTAGTTCTTCTCGTTTCTTTTTGATGTGCCCTTTCCATTTAAGCGTTGCATCCAAAGTCATTCCAAGGTTTTTGGCGGTATTGGAGTAAGGTACTACTGTATTATTTATAAATATTGGAACATTGATTATGTTCTTGTTAGTAAGGTTTATATGCGTCGATTTTGTTTCGTTCAATTTGATACGCCATTTCTGCGTCCAATCACTAACTTTATCGACAGCATTTTTCAATTTTAGTGTAGCCTTCGTAACGGATTTATCTGGCACTAATATTACCGTAGCGTCAGCAAAGGTGGCCATTATAGCGCTGATGTCCACTGGAATATCCCTTGTATATAACAGACACAGGATTGGTCCTAGGACACTTACTTGTGGTACACCGGCTTCAATTTTCTTTAGTTCCGAGGAATTTTGGTCGTACCGTACTCTAAAGAGTCGGTTCGTAACGTAGGATTTCAGTATTTCGTAGTACTGCCTGGGAAGGTCCCTATGCAGTTTGTACTCAAGTCCCAAGTGCCAAACCTTGACAAAGGCTTAAGCAACATCTAAGAATATAGCCGAGCATACTTGTTTTTCTTCAAGTGCCTTTTCCAAGACATCGGCAATTCGATGCACTTGGTCCATCGTGGAATGTTTATTTCTAAATCCAAACTGATGGCTCGGAATTAGTCTTCTTTCTTCTATTATTTTGTTAAGCCTTTTCAGTAGCAGTTTTTCAAAAACTTTTGCCATGATTGGTATAAGTGATATTGGTCTGTAAGATGTTACCTCTGTTGGTGGCTTACCTTGGTTAGGTATAACAATGCAATGACTTCTGCAATTTTCCAATGATGTGGAACATATCTTAGTTTAAGGCATACGTTAATTATAAATTGGAGTTTCTTGAAGGCTATTGATGGCATTTCTTTCAAAACCTGAGCAGTTATTAGATCGTACCCTTGTGATTTTTTGTTAGACAACTTATGTTGACACATGCTTCTTACTTCTTTGAGTGTGACAAAAGATATTTCACATTCGTCGTTTCTATCAACAAACTGTAAGGGATCTGTAGCTGTGTTTGCTGGGAATGGCTTAAATACATTCGCGAGATGTTCAGCGAAGAAATAAGCCTTTTGTTTCGGGTTTGCGATCCATTTACCATCTTCAGATTTTACTGGCGGGTTTTGTGTCTGAGGTCTTTTTAGGCGTTTAGCTGCTTTCCATAAGGAGTATTCGGAAGAAGCATCTATTAAGTGAATTATTTTTGAACTCACGGATTCTTTTTTTTAATTCGTTCTTAAGACGGTTAAAAAGTGCTTTATCACCAGGGATTCTCGTAGCTTGCCACTTTCTTCGAGCTCTTCTTTTTTCCAATATTAGCCCCTTTATTTCGACAGAATATCTTATTTCTCTTTCTCTCGCGTTTGAAATTGTTGGAGTACTTTCTTCGGCAGTCTGTTGCACATCAGCAATAAATTGTTCTACTTCATGATCAATTTGTTCAAGTGTTTGCATAGGGGATCTCAGGCTTATAAAACTTTCAAGTTTATCTCTGAATTCGTTCCAGTTTGTTCTCTTATTCACGAGCTTGGGATTACTTTTTTCTATTATTTTTCAGTGATAAAATTACTGGAGTATGATCTGACGATAAATCATAATTACCTTCGACACTTATATGATTTCGTTTAATAGCTTTAACTACGAAAAAGTCCATAAGGTCTGGTATTTTGTTAGTATCAGATGGCCAATATGTTGGCGAACCAGAAGAATCAAATTCGCAGTTGTATTTGCGGCCTGCTTGGTATAGACGTTTACTTTTTGTAGTTATGAGCCTAGATCCCCAGTTGGTGTGCTTAGCATTGAAGTCGCCACCAACAAGGAAGTTATGTCCAAACAAATTTAGGAGTACTGCAAAGTCTTCTTCAGTTGGAGAGCGCCTCGATGGGCAGTATATAGCTGCTATTTTAAATTCTTTCTTTTTTATACCAATACTTATTGTTGTTACTTGCATGTTTTCATACGTAAACTTTGGTTCTTCATAATGTGTTAAGCACTTTTTTATAAGTATTGCTGATCCTCCCCCAGCTTTGTCAGCTGGGTGCGGAGCATGATAACACGTATAGTTTGGGAATTTATTATCAAGACTCGGTTCTATACCGAGGTGAGTTTCGGACACCAAACAAATCTCTAAATGCTCTATTTCTAAAAAGATGTTTATTTCTGATACATGTTGTAAAAGACCGTTTGCATTCCATGTTGCGATTTTAAGTGTTCTGTCCATCATTGTTTTTTAAGAGCGACTTCTTCGCTTAGCTGTTTTATGTTTAAATCTTGTTGGTCAATCCTTTTCTTTCAGGATAAGTTCCTGCATATCTTTTATAGAAGTTTCCTCGTTCTTCCGCACATTTTTTACAATCTGGGCAGAGGATTTATTCTCATCAATTTTGCTTAGTGCAATTGCTTTAGCCGGTTGATTTTTAGTTTTGCTTTTTATGGTTGCTTTTTTACTTTTAACTATTGCTTTTGTGTCTGTTGCGTTTATAAGCTTGTTCCCAGTTTTGATTTTTCTTTTTGTGTCTTGAAATTTTTTGGCCACTGGATATCCCCTGTTACTCGCAGGATGATTGCCTTGACAGTTAACACATTTCCCTTTCTGTTCTCTGCCCATGGGACAGTTTCTAGTTGCATGCTTGCCTTCATATTTAACACAAGCAAACTCGCGATTGCAGTATTTTTGTGTATGTCCAAAGGCTTGGCAGCGTTTACATTGTGGAACAATTTTCGACTTTCGCAGTGGTTTGATTTCGACAACTATGCCCATAATTGATTTAATACTGTAGATCTTATCGAGACTTTCTTTCTTTTTTGTCGTTGTTTCCCCAGTGGAGTCTTTGATTATCTCATTTTTAATAAGATTATTGATATCGAGAGCTTGGAAGACTTTTTGTATAAGGGCTTTGGCAACACATGAAGAGTGAAGGCCTCTTGCTACTTTTTTTATCGATCTTGTAGCCTTATTTTCATACGAATGCCACTGAATTTCCTTTTTGTTCAATTCCTCAGTGACAGATCTATACGCATCGGCGTCTTCAACAATGACTTTCCGATTGTCTTTATTGTATGATGTGTATTTACATGCCTTATTCGTACATTTTTCTACCATGCCTTTAAGCTCGCCAAACATTGCCAATCCAGAAATCATGATTGGAGGTGGTGCAGTTTGCCTAGTGCCTTTAACAAAAGACTTCTTTGGGGATACATCTCCTGTTTCTTTATTGGATGTTTTCATTATTGCAGCAGTATCTGCTTTTGAAGCTGAAACCAACTGATTTTGTCAAACCATGAACTGTCAAAAACCATTAAAGGATATCTCCGGTTCAAATGAATTAAAAAGCCTCTACAAAATTCATATTTTACCACATAAATTCGAAGTTTTTCCGATTTTATTTTTGGCTCCGTAAAAAGGTGATTTAAGGCCTTTTGAGTGACGTTTGGAAACAAATATTATCCTATATACAGATAAATCAAATAATGTTTGCTCAGTGATTTTATTTAAATCTGCAAACAAAAACAAAAACAATTTTGTGTTAGATTTTGAACTTCTAGTTCTAAAAGATGATTTAATCTTACTATACTTAACAGGCTAACCTTGTGTAATTATATGTATGTACCTATACAAAACTAAACTATGTACATGTATACTTATACCTATATATTAGGTTTCTGGATGAAATGTTTACAGTTTAGAAAAAAAAATATTTATAGTTAAATTCACCCACTGCCACGACCGCTTAAAATTATTCTTTATTTAATTTAAATTCTATTTAAAAATCTTACATAATTCTAACCGACTTGTAGACATAAAATATATTTCAAATTTAAATTTATAATAAAAGAGTTTCTTCAATATTATAAAAGAGTAATTGTTTAAACGTAATTTAGCCAAAAAGACTTAAATTAAATTGATAAAGTCAATAAGCCACCTTAAAGTCTTTTACTTATTTATTTATTTTAAAAGAAGTGAAGCCAAAAAGACTTAAATTAAGTTGATAATGTCAATAAGCCACCTTATAGGCTTTTTCAATTTTAAAAGAAGTTCAGCCAAGAAGACTTAAATTAAATTGATAAAGCCAATAAGCCACCTAATAGTCTTTTTATTTATTATTAATTATTAAAAAAAATATTATGAAAAAGACTATAAGGTGGCTTATTGACTTTATCAATTTATAAAAAAGTATGCATAAATGTCCACAAATATCTAATACATAGTTATTAATCAACTTTTTCTATGGGAAACTAATAACAACATTTTCATTTCATGTCAAATTCTAAAGATCCCTAGCAATAGCTCGGACTCTCAATAAGCAGCCAAAGCCATAATTAAGCGACATCAGCAATGAAAGTAAAACAACTTTTTGTTACGATTTCGAATTTAGACGATAACTTTAAATTTCATAATTATTAGCTGCGTATGAGAGCGCACATTTTGTGCTAATTTAATTTTCAAAGATGTGTAATAATGTAAAAAATAGGCTGCAAAGTAACGTTATCAGAAACAGACACCTTTGAAGAGACGTATTTCCAAGATAAAATTTGAATTTTGTTTTAATCCATTTAAATGGGAGCACCTTCAATGGATTTTTACAGTTCATAGCTTGGCAGGTAGGCAAAAAACTATATTTTGGAGTTATATTAACATTTTTTTCTAGGTGTCACCTAAAAGGCCAAAAATAAAATCATAAAAATTTCGACTTTTCTGAAGTAATTTTGAATATTTGAAGGTAAATTTTGTAGAGGTTTTTTTAATCCATTTAAATCGGAGACATCCTTCAATATATTTTGACAGTTCATGACTTGACAGGTAGGCAACATAATATATTTTGATATTTGGATAATATTTTCTTCCAAATATCGTCCAAATTGTCTAAATCAACTATTTCCGGAGCAAAAAATAAAATAGAAAAAAATCGAATTGTCTGTGGTAAAACTTTAATTTTATAGAGGTTTCTTAATCCATTTAAATCGGAACCATCCGTCAATATATTTTGACAGTTCATGGCTCGGCAAATGTCCCATGAACATTTCTGAATGTCACATAAAAGGCTTAAAAGCAACTTTTCCGGAGAGGGAAACAAAGTCTGAAAAATAAGCAATTTTTATTCCAACAACATATATACATAAATCGTACGAATTTTTTTCTGGATTTTTGCAGTCCGCCTATCTCTGTATAACTATGTACATAGATAAATATGTGGTTTGATATAGAATAGATGAGCGAAGAATATTTCGCAAAAAAAAACTTGGGAATATTATAAAAATTTGAATTAGAATTAGAATGAGTACTAAGAAATAATTAAATAAAAATAAATTCTTCTAGTAAAAAGGGAAACCAAAGCACCAAAACCAGGGAGACTCTCGTCGAATTTCAATACCAAAAATACGGTCTTGTCTCGGGTGCTTTTAAAGGAGTCTCGTCTCGATGGCGAGATCGACACGAAACCGAGACTAGTCTCGGTCACGTTGCCAGCGCTACCAGGGGGTCAATTCTCGATCTGTTAAGATGTGAAGTGATAAATTTTATCACGCTTTCACGTCTAATTCGATTCTCGATTCGTGAAAAAGTGAAGTTAAATGCCAAATATTTTCCATATGATAATTTTTTTATCACAGTAATTTTTTTTGTGAAGAAAATGTTTCTAATCGAATATTAAGAAGAAAAACAGGATTTGGCACATGAGAAGTAAACAACAATTATATTTATACACAAATCTATTTTGGCAGTAAGTTATATTTGTGTTAATTCGAGTAAATAACAAAATTGTTAAATCAATAGATTCACAACAGCCGACGCGACGATGCTCATTCCCGCAACAGATCGTTGGAAACTACACATTGCAAAAAAATGCAGAGCACTTTACTATATTTAAATGGCTTTGAAGCGCAGTTATAAGTTGAGTGTTTTTCAAGAATGCTCTTAATTCACGTATTAAGTCCATGCATAAATGTTTTGGAAATCTATAAAGTTCAATAAAGTGCTCATAGTTTTAACTTCGAATAAATTCTGTCCATCTCGAAGGACAAGCCTCAATATCTTCACATGAAAAAATAATAAATCTTACTCAAACAGAGATACTTTTGAATATAATAGAAAACCCACAATTGTTCAGTACGACTTCTTTTATTAATTTATTAAACGAATTATTATTCCGGACATTATTCTTAAGCAAATTTAGAAACTGAAATGAAATATTTAACTTTCCCAACAAAAGATCTAATCAGAAATGACAGAATTTATCATTTAGTACTTTTTAGTACAAACTTTATCACAATGAGTTCTAGAATCGCATTAGGCGTGTGTGTGAAGTTGGAAAATGATAAACCTCTGTGAAAACTGAAATGATATTTTTTTTTCACTTCAAAATTTCACAGATCGGGAATTGACCCCCAGGGCTCCTATTCCGGCTCTATGATAAAATGAAATGATAAAAGTCTTATCACTAGAGTTTTCATAAGATTTTTCATTTTATCATTTCATTTTATCCAGAAATTTGATTCTGGTTTTATCTATGATAATATTAGTTGATTTTGCTCTGAATGTGTGCTGAATGAAAAAAATATCATTTGACAGAACATGTTTTGTAATATTTTAGACTAAAATTTGCTTGGAGCTAAAAGAAAATTAATGAAATAGAAATGAGTTCTATTTTTAATCATATACTCAGAAGGCAATTAGCATAATATGTATATGTACATTATAATAAGTTTTTTTTTAATTTCAGGATTTAGGATAATTAGTGTGAAGCAGAAATTTTCAAATTAGGAGCTCTTCCGGGAGTAATTGGATCAATAGATGGATCCGACAAGATTAATTCTCCTAAGAAAGGCATTAAACATGCAGGAAAAGTGGACATTCAAAAATTTTTTTTATGACAATAATTTTATTATATTGAATGTTAAATTAAGGCAGGATTTTGGGGGTCCTCGCATGATGCAAATTGAATTCCAAGTGCTTTACTCAGTCGGCATATTTGTATTATTAAAGTGAAATTTAAAATTACAAATTCAATAAAATTGTAAACATGGTGATGAATTTCTTAGATTGTACAATATAATAAACTGTGAAATTAAATTACACCTCCTTTTCCTTATCCGTCTTTCCTTTAGCAGACAAAATCCAGCGATAAAAAACGTTTCATCTGAAAATTTTTTGACAGAAGTTTTCAGGTTTACACGAAACGGGAATCGCAAGATCAAATTTATCGATGAAAAGATTTATCATCGATTTTTTCACAGAACCGGAATAGGGGCCCAGGTGTCAATACGCTTAAGTAAACAAACGACATGTACCGACAGGTCTGTGCATGTCAGACTTCAAATTATAGAGTAAGGAAAACAGAAATTCGAATTATAGAATATTGGTGATCAAGGTGACCTTCCTACAATTTCAAATTACCGAGTGGACCTAATTACATCGATTTTCTTTTCAATTTATTGACAGTTTTTCAAGGGACAAGGGAAAAACTCAAATTATCAGAAGATTCTAATTAGCGAGTGTCAAATTATCAAGAGTCGACTTTTTTTCCAAGGCTGTTTTAATTTTGTTTTGCTACTGATAGGATTATATAGATATTATGCTTCATTATATTAAGTATAATGTGCCTGTATGTAATAAAATAATCTTTTTCGGTATTCTGTCTTCGATCAATCTGGCTAATACATTTGACCCTGATTCTCCTCAAATATTGTATTTTGTGACTTCCCCTCTACTCGAATACTTGTGGGAAGTGGGACACAAAAACAATAGATATTGTGATCTCCTTCTTAGCAGGCCAGAAATAAAAGTTGCATTTGAGATGCGACAGCATACTTTTGTAGTGCACTTTGAAGTGATAACTTTTTATGAGAGCGTAAACCGATGCGTTACGTTACGCGTTACGGTGGACATTTCTTCTTCTGAATTAAATTATGAAATAAAAATACTTGGCGAATTTGTTGGATTTGAACTGGGTACGTCTGGATTGATAGCTGTATGCTCTTTTTTTAATTCATTTTTATTTAACATTAACTTATAACAATCTTAAAGCTAGACAAAAATGTTTTAAACTACCCTAATTATTAATAACTTGCATTTAGTTTACTGGCCCTTTATGGGCGCTCTGAATTAAACTATAACTCTTTAAACTAATGTCCTTCGACTTAAAAACTATTTTAATTAATTCTAATTATTTTATTTGTATTTAAACAAGAAAACTTATTAACAAAAAACTCGGTCTTATCATATTTTTATTTTTTATTTATAAGCTGTACCTAAAGCTAGTGCAAAATTAATTAAAACTAGATACAACTAACTTATATTAACTAAAAATAAATTAAACTACTTAACATTTATTTCCTATGCGCATGCAGACACACATACATATACATACGTATATACATTTACGTATGTACATACATATACAATACGCAGATACATGTACATATGCCTCCGCATACATACATATTTAAAATTTTTTTTTTGGTGCCACTGTTCCCTATAACTAATTACCATATATCTATGTAAGTCGGCCAGGACATTCTTAAACGACTTTAGATATCAATCTGCTGTTCAAAAAGCCAACCGAACTGGTTCTCCTCTTTCGCCCTATCCCTTTGGTCCCGATCAAACACCTAAGGTGCTCTTCTCCACCTTGAGCGATTTGTCTAGTCTATACAGGAGTCGCCTATCAACAGTTTTCCGGCTGACGTGGTAGTTGAGCGGAACCGCCATTCTATCCTGTATCAGCCCTCTACTGTCTAAATAAAGGAATGCCTCGGGAGGGATATAGCCACTTAACCGCGCGCTCTCAAAAGATTCGTAATTGGGATAATAAGCCCCAAAAATTAAGCTGTTTGTTGAGTATATCGCTCATGCAATGTGACCCCAAATCAGCTTAAACAAAAAATTATCTATTCTGAATATGTTGGCTCCGTTGTATAGAACCTGGTTGGAATAATATCGTTTGTACTCCCACTCTGGTGTTCTGTGTAATCCAAGGCAACCTCAAAGACTTTGCCCCTCTAACACCATAATCTTTTCCATTTGAGATAGGGCAACGTTGAACCACACAGGGCATCCAAACGCAATCATCAGCTTGATGAGGGCCATGTAGCAAATTACCTTCACCCTGCTGTCAAGACAGCTGTTATAAAACAAACGTTTTGTCAGGGCAAATGCTCCCCTAGTCTTTACCAGAGCAGCACCTATAGTTCTGTCGAAATAAAAGTACTTATCCAACCAGATGCCAAGGTACTTTACTACACTTTTGCTCGCCAGTGGATGTCCATGTAGTACTACGATCACCAGCTTGCGCCAGTTCTTTCTCGTATCTCTGAGGCGCTAGAAAACGGAGTCCTTAATAGAATAGTTTCTGATTTCTGGAAGTTGATTTTCAACTTCCATGATCACAATATCGCTAAATTTTGTCGAAGTCACGCTGCAAAAGAATTTTGATGACCTGAGCTGTATGAGCTGTTCTGTACGCAATTAGATCGTCGGCGTACGCAATTGCCTGACTCAGACTATCTCGCAGATCGCTGGTGTAAATATTCATTTACGGCCAGTTAATTGCTCCCTGCTGAAGACCATTTTTTATATTTAAGATTGCGGCAAAAGTTCCATTGCCACTCTTGACAAGAAACTTTATACCATTAAGCATAAAGCATATATAATGGAGGTTTACTTATACCTAGTCTGGTAAGCCTAAGATAGAGACCTTCTAACCATACGGTGTCGAAGGCCTTCTCCAAATCAACCAGACAAGCACCCGTACACTGGTTTTTAGATTTGTTACTGAAAAGCAGACCCCACAGCTTCCACCTTCTCCTAAGGATCTTCAATTATGAAGAGGTCATCGTCCAGGACGGCGTCATCCGGATCTATACCTGCTGTCATGTATGTATGTCTCTGTTTTGTGTCGTCCTCTGGAGCTTAAGAAACGGAAGGTTGTTTTGATCCTTCCATCTGAATATCTTATTAATTTGTGGGAACTTACTCGTGTCGGCAGCGTTCACGGCCCGAATTTTTTTGTCCCTAAACAAATTAATGGATAGCCTATAATTTTCTTTGATCAATTGGTTGATGTTTTTGATGGACGACTTCAGTGTCCTAATCTCCAGGTATCGTGTGTCAGTAAACCGTCTGTATAGGCGTTTTAGTCTTGTCAGTACTACACTTTTCTGTGTGTGGTACATGTCGGTTGCGTTACGTTCTATGTATTTCAGTATTGACCTGTTCATTGTTCGTTGAATTGTTTCGTCCATTTGTTCTAAGTATCTGTCGATACCAGTATTTGTCAGGTTGCTGTCATTGGTGGAGATATACCATTCCAACGTAATTCGCTGAATAAGAAGTTGGATAAGCGTGGCCAGCGCATCTTACTGTAATTGCAAGTATGCAAAGGTAAATACTCCTCCAACTCTATAAGCTCGTTCGGAAGTTGTATCACGGCGGCGAGTTCGCAGTGGTCACTCTCGTACTCGATCTTTCGTAAACAATTTATTGGCCGCTGACCCATAGTTTCCGTAATTGTTAGTCTTTGGTTTTCCAGAGAGGTACCGCTTCTGGGAAGCGATGGCCTGTCAGTAGCGAGAAGTTCAATGCAATACTCTAGGTTGAATCGACCCATCCAATCATACAGATTTTTACCTCGAGGATTTTGTATTTAGCTGTATGCTCTAGCCACTAGGCTATTTGCAAGTTGATTGATGTATAGTAATAATTTGTTTACAATTGAGTTAATGAGAAATGTAAAAAGAAAATTGAATTTAGGTACTTTGAATCTGGGGCAAGACTATACGTTTGTACATTAGTTGATTTTCAAACATAATTAAATGCCCAATGTTGATAAACAAAACAATTTCTTTCATATCGGAGAACATGAAATTCAAATTCCAGTAGGGTCATATGGAATTATTGATATTGCATTATTCTATATTGCTAAGGAATAATTAATGCGCAATTCTACCATATATCTCTAAGAATGGAAGCCAATAATAATGCAATGAAGATTGAAATTTACAGCAGAGAGAAAATATATTTCTATAGGAATCGTACAATTGAAACATTATTGGGTTTCAGTAAACGCATTCTTAAAGCTGGTGTCGTAAACTTATCTGATTTACCTGTTGTTATAAACAAACTTAATGTAATTCTCATTAAATGCAATATTACAAATACATAGTTCTTATTGAAGTGTTTGCCTGGTTTTATTTTAACTAATTAAATGAATGCAAATTTACTATATAAAAAGTATAAAACCTGTTTTAGCCAGCCATCGTTCATAAGTCAGATTGGCCGAGCGGTCTAAGACGCTAGATATAAGCTCTGGTACACTAGAGGAAGCGTGGGTTCGAATCACACATTTGAAAATATATATATATATTTTGAAGTGGTAACTTCTTATGGGCGGATAACCAGGTTCGTTACGAAAAGAAAATAATTTTATCTTTTTAAGGAGTGGACCTAGAAATCTGAAATTGTCAGGAATGACACAGCATATTGACTTGAATGTTTGGTAAACATGTTGGGTTCCTAGAATGTAACTAGCCGTAAGAAAACTGTAATATTAAGAAGATTACACATATCACTCATTTACATTTGACTGGTATCATAAATGTATTTGGTTTTACTTTAACTAATAAGCAGGCAATAACAATATGACGATTGTTTTCATGTATCAAATCATTACTCTTTAGCTATACAAGCTTTGCAATTTTTATTTCAAAACAGAAGAAAAACATTCAAAATTGCCTGCCTACTCCTATCATCGAAGAACAGTTATGTTTGAAAATTAATTAAAAAGAAAAGATGTGGTTGTTTGGAGCTTATATCGTCCATTCTAATAGTCCAATATTTAAGTTTAAGGTCTTAAAATTGAGGTAAAGCCTGAATATGAATATGTCTTACTATACGTATAGTTTAATAGGTTTTTTTTTGACATTCTAAGGACCGTTTGCTGATACACACCTTAAGTATTAAGTTCTTCTTAAGCAGTTGTGTGATAGTTTACGCAGAGGAAAAAGTAGCCCATAAGCATTTTAAGTTGAATATAAATATTTATGATTCGTATTAGCAAACATGCCCAAATGAAAAATTTCAATATTTTTAAAAACAGTATTCCACAAAGTAATTGCCATCGTCTACTACGTACTAGCATAAGTATATCGATAAATAGCCGTATACGTAATGCGTTACGGCGCCAGTCTGTCTGGCTTCCCTTTCTCTCACGCATACGGAGAACTTTTGAAGTTAATCAAATTAACGAATAACTTTTGAAGCTTTTTTTAAGTTAAATAATTTCAATATTAAATAGCCCAACTTAAATTAGTTTAGGTTATCACTTCTGTCGGGCGTCCCGAGATGCACATGTTTTTTTTTTTGTTTTGTTTATATTTCATTCTAGCTTTAATAATTACGAATTTTAACCGTGTTGGATATAGTTCACATTGGATTTTTGTCAAAAATTCCATGTAAGATGAATTGAACTTAACGAAAATTTTTATATTCACAATGCCGATGCCCTCATTTAATCAAGAGAAGAGTGAGATTGCCGGTATAAAACGCCAATTTTGTGAACAAGAGACCGCTAAAAGCTGTTCTTAATTAATTATTCAACCAGTCCGGTTAAATAATTTTAAGTCTTCTACTTAACTGATTTATTTTAGTAATATAAAGAATTTGTAGTATAAAAGTAAAAAAATTTCCAAAATGAAACAGTACTTTTATTATGCATTTTTTTTTTTTGAAAATTTTTAAAAATATATAAATTCAGAATTTGATCTATGAAAACTTACTACTTATGATATTTCTCCAAGAAGTAAGGTTAAAAAATTATAAATATCTGTTATATATAAAAAATTCAAAATTAAAAAAAAAAAAATAGTGCGTCTAAGAAAAAAAAAATAATGTTGTTGTTATTTCAGTTGGTGAAATCGAAATGGAAAAGCGTCCTCTTAGTAACGAAGAGCGGCTCAGAGCAGATGTGATCAACATGAGCGATTTAGTTATACCACCGCCAAATCTATCGGCCATTGAATTTGAGTTTAAGATCCGCTCCGTTGAATTCGATCAACGATTTTCCATTTTAAACACAAGGCTACATTTGATGATGGTAATACAGAGAAATACGATAAAGGAATAACCAACTTCCATAAATTTTTACAGAACTGGACTGACAAAAGGATCAGTTGGGATCCAGAAGCATACGGAGGAGTAAAATTCATAGTGCAGCCACTGTTTGATATTTGGCATCCTATATTAAACATTGAAGAGTAAGTATTCAAAGTAGGTCCACAATATCTCACAAATTATAAGCACATGCAAGAACTATATGAAACAAAATCAAACAAGAAACCAAATTATAACGTTGACATGTGGTATACATGAATAAGAATAAGGAGTGGGTTTAATGGCTAAGACAGATGTGCAGCATGTCTTCACACATCGCTGCATATACAGCTGCGCCCGAAACACATGTATACACTCTTTGACATTTATGCATTTATGATGCATAGTTCTGCCAAAATTATGTCCGCATTCATAAATCGATCCATATAGCTATCAGGATAATCCCGTATAAAAAGACAGCTGGTGACAAAACATCTTCTACCAAACAATAAATCTCAAGCTGTCCGAAACACTTTGGTACACTCTTGTAGTAGTAATAGTAGTAGTAGTAGTAGTAGTAGTAGAATGTGATTTTATTTGATAATTTACAGAAGTTTACATATATTTACAAATTCACAATTATAGCATTGGCTTTTGCAGTCAGCCAGAAAAAAGAGTATTATTCAAACATTATGTATAGTACAGATCAAAGTAAAATTGAAATTGAAAAGATTAGATCCTTTAAGATGATCACAACAAAAAATAAAAATACATATTTTGTTTTCTTATTAAAAAGCTTCATTTAAAATTTGATTTCTGTAGTCAAGGGCTGTTTTAACGTAGCTTCATAACATTAAAGACATCTGCAGCTTCATCAACAGCTGAATAGTTTTTCTTCAAGTGATGTCTCGGTATTGCTTACAGGACCGGACATGTTCCCTATAAAATGGAGAACATTTTCTGTCGTACGCAGATTGCATAAACTGCATTCCGTACTTCCATCAGGTCCGTATGGTATGTAGTTCAGTCGAAGTAATTCTCCTCTGGTTTTGAAAATTAAAGAGATTGTTTCTATTGTATATAGGTCGTTGAAGTATTGTTAGGTCCAAGGTCGTATCTCATGAGTTTATACATGTTTCGGGTACAACTCCTTTGAGCTGACTCCTTAAATTTAACAAAGAAAGAATCTTCAATCCTTAGTAACAATTCTGGAAAAATGTCCCTCCCATCACCAGTATTTCTTTCTACCAACTGGATGTCGTGCTGAAATTCAAGTCGTGACCATTCTTCGAAGAACTGTGATTTTTGTGATATCAGATATTTTGCGATAATATTTGGCAGACGGTGATTTAGGAGAGCCATAACCTTTGCAATGTAGAACAAATGCAACTTGAGGGAAAAGACGTAGAGCGGAGACACCCCGGTCTCCAAATGTAGCATATATGTAGGTGTGTTTTCGGGGAGCCAAAAGATCTTTTTCAAAAAATACCTCAGTAATTTTTCTACTTCCTCATATTGAAGAAACACCTATACTTGACCAGCATAGCACATCACTGACCTCATAACTGTTTCGAAAAGTTTATATTTAGCACTCTGTTTTTTCCCAAGGACCCGCCTTCAGTTGCAGTTGATGGCTTTTTTTGCTTCTATAAGCTTTTCCTGCAGATGCTTTTTGAACGACATCTGAGGCGTAATGATGACTCCAAACTTTTTATATTCCCTCACCAACTCAAGCTCCACATTTTCCCACATCCATTTCTCCTCTCTTGCATATCGCCCTGTGCCATTTCGGAATATCATTACTTTGGATTTGTTAGCGTTAACTGTAAGACCCCAATTACGGCAGTACAATAGCAATATTACTGTACCAGCAAAACTAATACCTCCAGGCAAAAACGATGTAAGGTCATCCAAGGGAAGCGAACACAGAAGTGGACTCAAAAGACAGCCCTGTTTGACCCCGGAAGAAGTATGAAACCAGGCAGATCCTTCATTTCCATCCCATACTGCTGTGAGGTTTTGCTCATACAGCCCTCGTAATGTTTTAAGTATTTTCGACGATAAGCCTAGACAACAAAGTTCGTAGAAAAGGGTATTTCTGTCGATTGAGTCGAAGGCAGCCTTGAAGTCAACGAAGAAAGCATAAAACTTTTTCCCCTTGTCTAGGTATGATCTAGCAATGCAAGTTAGTGAAAATATGTTATCGACTGTTGCATATTCTTTCCTGAAGCCGGCTTGAAACTCGCTTAGAAAATTATTTTATTGTATCCAGTTTAACAGTCTGTCTGAAATGACACCAGTAAATATTATCATAACAGAGTTCATAAAGGATATGCCTCTGTAATTGTTAGGGGCGTTTATATCGCCTTTTTTAAACAGTGGGACGATAATATTCCTCCTAAAGCTTTCTGGAATTTCACCAGAATTGAAAATGTAATTATAGCTTTCAGTAAGCTTAATCAAAAAAGTTTCTGTAGCTTATTTTTAAAATTCGTACGGAACACGGCCATCCCCTGGAGCCTTGTTAAGATTGCATCTGTGTAGGACTCTCATTACTTCTTGAACTGAGAAAGCACGGTCAAGATCTTCATTTTCTACTAAAGGACTAGCATATAATATTTAACTTGGTCTTGGTGGTGCACCTAGAAGTTGTTCGAAATGGTGAGCAAGTATACTCGTACTTATTATTGTTTTCCTTGCAAAAGGTATACCGTTGAGTGTACGTGCCAGCTTCCAAAAGGATCGACTGTCTCTTACTTCCGACAATCTTTGCATGAGGTATTGGGAGTATTGCTTTTGTTTTTCTTTGCAAAGGTGTTTGAAAGCTATATTCGCCTCTTGATACGTCGTTTTTACGAAATTCGATTTTGTTGCCCTGAGGAGTCGCAAAAAACCAAACGACTTTTTTCTTGCTCTCACAATTTGTATCAAACCATGGATCTTTCCAGCTTTGCAAACGGACTGTTTGAAATGATTGTGCGGCCTGAGAAACGCATGTAACTAATGTCTCAATACCATGGACCGATTCAATTTGCTCATTACTTACAGAATCAAGAGATTGGTTAAGAATTATTTGATACAGTTCCAAAAAAGAATTCTTCCATTGAAGTTTTGGTAACAGCTTCATGTTTTCGTTGGCGTAACCCGGTTCTTCATCAAATCGACATTAAACATTCAGTGGCAAATGGTCAGAATAAACCAGCTCATCTACTTTTAAATCATCTACATACTCGAAGCATTTTCCACGTATGAGACAGTAATCTATTGTGGAACAAGATGTTCCTCTTATAACAGTAAAATGACCTTCTCGATCACTTTCAGTTCTCCCGTTCAACATTGTCAGACCAATCGATTCACACATTTCTATAAATCTTCTCCCATTTCCATCTATTTTCTCGTCCCGAGCAGATCTAATTATACTAATTGACGCTGGTGTAAAGTCTGGTTCCATCTGTAACATCGGAGAAATTCCTACCCTAGCGTTGCAGTCTCCGATCAGCATAATATTTTCTTTGCCTAGTTCCATTAGAAAGTCGTACAATCCTGCGAAGTCATCCATCCATTTATTACAGTTAATATAAACCGAAACGATGTAAAATTGCTATTGTGTAATGGTCATTTCAATAACAATCCTGTTCACCATCGTGACAAATCGGCATCTAGTACATTTCTTAAATGATTTTTTGATTCCAAACAGACGTCCTCCACTTGCTCTTCATATACATGAGTTCCCGTGGCTGGGGTCCATTTCAATATAAATTCTGGGAAATAGTTTTCATATTATGTTGTGTCACCATAGATGAAAGTTTCAAATAGTAGAAAAATGTCGCCTTCTCGTATTTTATCAAAAAAATTCTTAAAAACTAGTTTACTACGTAAACCTGATATATTATATGAAATATTTTTAAAAGGAATACTATTATTTTTTATTTCATTTAAAAGACTATTAATGTGAACGTGGCTGACGGCATTTACGTTAAAAACGCTCTGGCAGCACTTTTTGTCTTGCAGTTTGAGAAGCTCTGTTATGCTTTTCGTTTATTGACATCGCATTTAACAGCGGGTCCAAAAACGTCATTCCTCCGTCTTCGTCACATGTCAAAAAATTGTTTAGTTTATAACAAAATATTTTACCCTCGATTTGTGGTGTTTCTCCTCGAATAAATGTTTTTATATTTCTATTTTTAGATGTTAATTTTTGTTTTCATTTCGAATAGTTTTCATCTTCTTTCTCTTGTCGCAGCGGGATAATCTTTATGGAGGGAAATACCGGTACCTCTCAATTTTTTTGCTGATCTTAGAATACGTCCCACATCTTCTCCGTTTTGTAATTCCACAATTACGTTTTCAATTTGAGCATTTCTTGAGCGAATAAGACGTGTATCTGAAATTACTCCTTGGTTTGTGTTTCGAGCAAATCCATACACAGTGCTTTCGCTTTTTCCACCGGCTGAACACCCATTTGAGCCGGAAAATGTAAAATTATATTTTTCTAATTTACCCTCTTTGACAGAGACTCTACTTGTCGCTCAAGAGAGAGGCATCTGGTCTGCATTTTGCCAAGCTGAGCTTGAAGCAAAAGATTATCTTGTTTCAGAGATTTTATTTCTGAATAATCTCTATATTTAAGCATGTCCATATCAGATTTGGTGGGTAGATCTTTCAATTTCTAATCCAGAAGCGAGGCCATCGTGTCTTTCACCAGGTTTAAAAGATCCGGGATTTGCATATTGCCAACGTACATATTAGTTTTATACCTGTCAGTGGTTATTTTCTGCGGGGGGAAATATTCCGGTGAGGTTTTATCTAAGCATCTCCTACTAGAGCAAGGTTATGCTGTGTTGTTGTCCTGTTCGGTAACCTTTGGTGGTGTACGATTAAGAGGCATTTTTTGCATATAATATATGTGTCTGATAGCCGACAGTGAAAATTATGCAAATTTTTTAAACCTTCTTTCAGCTTAAACTTCCCTTTCTTAAGATCAGATTTTTAAAAGACTCACCCACAAGTGTTAACAGCGCTTATTAAAAATGCTTTTGAGCTTATATTTCGTTAAAAAAGCACAAAATTTAATACTCTTTCAGGAGCCTTTAATAATACAACTTGCTTTACGCAATCAATACACCTTTTTTTCCTGTACAGGTAC
This sequence comes from Philhelius pedissequus, assembly GCA_910595825.1. Lineage (NCBI taxonomy): Eukaryota > Metazoa > Arthropoda > Insecta > Diptera > Syrphidae > Philhelius > Philhelius pedissequus. Next base: position 105,979,233 of record OU343160.1, read on the forward strand.
ACACTTGTATCAAATAAGAAATGTTATAACATATGCACGAAAATATTCAAATTTAACCTATCCGGTTTTAAGTGTTCAGGAACTTGATAGATACTTACCTATCATAGATAGTCTATCGTACCGGCATTTTTTTTTTTTTTTTTTTTTTTTTTTAAATTCATTTTTATTTCATATTAACTTATAACTATCTTAAAGCTAGACAAAAATGTTTAAAACTAGCCTAATTATCAATAACTTACAACTAATTTACTGGCCCTTTACGGGCGCTCTAAATTAAACAATAACTCTTACAACTAATGTCTTTCGACCTAAAAACTATTTTAATTAAATCTAAATTTTTTTTTTTTTATTTATTTTATATTTCAAGAAACTTTTATACAGAAAACTTGGTATCTGATCATTTTTTTTTTTTTTTTTTTTTTTTTTTTTTTTTTTTTTTTTTTTTTTTTTTTTTACCTATAAACTAAACTTAAATATATATTAAAAATAATTAAAACTAAATAAAACTAACTTATACTAACTAAAAATAACTTAAACTACTTAAAATACCTAATAATACTTATAACTACTTAAAAACTAGAACAGCCACAGCAGCATTTTTTTCGTTTTTTAATTTTTTTTTTTTGTTTATTTTTTATATGCATGCAGACACACACTAGCATGCAACCCACCCACACATGTACATACGCACATACATATACGTACGCACACACATGTACAGACACGCAGATACATGCACGCATGCCCCCGCATACATACATATTTTTAATTTTTTTTTTTGGTGCCACCCTGACTGTTACCTATACCTAATGCCCTAAATCTATGTAAGTCGGCCAAGATATATCATCTTCATCGACTTTAAATATCACGATGCTGTTCAGAGAGCCACCAGAACTGGTTCTCCTGTTTCGCCCTATCCCTCCGGTCCCGATCGGACACAGTCCTACTGAACCGAAGGCGCTCTTCTCCACCTTGAGCGATGACGTCTCGACTATACAGGAGTCGCCTATCCACAGTTTTCCGGCTGACGTGGTAGATGAGCGGAACCGCCCCTCCATCCTGTATCAGCCCTCGACTGTCTAAATAGAGGAATGCCTCAGGAGGGATGTAACCACTTAACCGCGCACTCTCAAAATATTCGTTATTGGGGTAATAAGCCCCAAAAATTAAGCTGTTAGTTGAGGACATCGCTCTTGCAACGTGACCCCGAATCAGCTTGAACAAAAAATTATCTATTCTGTTTATGTTGGCTCCGTTGTATAGAACCTGGTTGGAATAATATCTTGTGTACTCCGACTCTGGTGTTCTGTGTAATCCAAGGCAACGTCTAAGACATTGCCTCTCAAACACCCGAATCTTTTCCATTTGAGATGGGGCAACGTTGAACCACACCGGGCATCCGTAGGCAATCATCGGCCTGATGAGGGCCATGTAGCAAATCACCTTCACCCTGCTGTCAAGACGGCTGCTATAAAACAGTCGTTTTGTCAAGGCTAAGGCTCCCCTAGCCCTGGCCAAAGCAGCACCTATATGTCTGTCGAAATACAGGTACTGATCCAACCAGATGCCAAGGTACTTTACTACACTTTTACTCGCCAGTGGATGTCCATGTGGCCCTACGATCACCAGCTTGCGCCAGTTCTTTCTCGTATCCCTTGAGGCGCTAGACAGCGGAGTCCTAAACAAAATAGTTTCTGATTTCTGGAAGTTGATTTTCAACTTCCAGTCATCACAATATCGCTGAATCTTGTCGAAGTCACTCTGCAAGAGACTTTTGATGACCTCAACTGTATGAGCTGTTCTGTACGCAATTAGATCGTCGGCGTACGCAATTGCCTGAGTTAGACTACCTATCAGATCGCTGGTGTAAATGTTGAATAGAATCGGCGAGTTAACCGCTCCCTGCTGAAGACCATTATTAATATTAAAAATTGCAGTAGAAGTTACATTGCCACTCTTGACAACAAACTTTCTACCATTTAGCATGTCATAAAGCATATACAATAGAGGTTTACTTATACCTAGTCTGGTTAGCTTTAGATAGAGACCTTCTAACCATACGGTGTCGAAGGCCTTCTCCAAATCAACCAGACAGGCACCCGTACACTGTTTTTTAGTTTTGTTCCATTGGATATCAGAAACAAGTTTAGACGCGGCATGAATTGTGTCATGTCCCGCCTTAAAACCGAACTGATTATCCGGGATGATATTTTTGTCCTCCGCCCATTTGAACAGGGCTCTATTAATAACCTTTTCAAACACTTTGCTGATACTCGGAAGAAGACTTATCGACCGGAGATTCGCCGGATTGGAGTTGTCCTTTCCCTTTTTTGGGAGAGGGTGCACCACAGCTGTCTTCCACCGCACTGGATAATATGCATTATTCAGCGCGTTGTTAAACAGTGTGGTATAAATGTCAACTGCTTCTTGAGGCAAATGTCGTAGTACAACGTTGGATATACCATCGAGTCCTGCAGACTTCTTTTTCTTTAATGAATCGAAGATGAGCTGGAGCTCATTCTTCGAAATTAACAGGGGGCTGGGCCCATTTCGGTCGGCGATTATGGCGTTTGCCAAATCTTCATCATTAAACCTGGTAAAACCAAGGTTCTCAGATCGCCATTCGGTTATATCGTTCCGGAGCCATAAGTGATGAAGCAGAGCTCTGTTCTCCAGGTCATGATTCGGGCGAATGCTAGCATTCACCTTGTACACTTGCTGGAAAGCAGCCCCCACAGCTTCCACTCTCTCCTGCGGATCTTCGATTATATAGAGGTCATCGTCCAATACGGCATCCTCTGGGTCTATGCCTGCTGTCAGAAGTACGTCTCTGTTCTCTGTCGTCCTCTGGAGCTTAAGACACGGAAGATCGTTTTGATCCTTTCTTCTAAAAATCTTATTAATTTTTGGGAACATACTTGGGTCGCTGGAGTTAACGGCACGAATTTTATTGTCCCAGAACGAATTAATAGCCAATCTATAATTTTCTTTGATCAATTGGTTGATGTTTTTGATGGACGACTTCAGTGTCCTAATCTCCAGGTCTCGTGTATCAGTAAACCGCCTGTACAAGCGTTTTAGTCTTGTCAGTAGTCCACTTTTTTGTCTGTGAAGTGCGTCAATTGTCGCGTTACGGTACATGTCAGTTGCGTTACGTTCTTTGTATTTCGGTATTGTTCTGTTCATTGTTCGTAGAATCGTTTCGTCAATTTGTTCTAAGTATCTGTCGATTTCAGTATTTGTTAGGTTCCTGTCATTTGGTGGGGATATACCATTTGAACGTAATTCACTCAATAAGGCATTGGAGAAACGTGGCCAGCGCACCTTACTGTAATTGTAAGTATGCACAGGCACATACTCCTCCAACTCCATAAGCTGGTTCGGAAGTTGTATTACGGCTGCGAGTCCGCAGTGGTCACTGTCGTACTCGATCGTTCGTAAACAATTTCTTGGCCTTTGACCCACAGCGTCAGTAATTGTTAGTCTTGCGTCTTTAAGCAATAGATCCAGATAGGCACCGCTTCTTGGGAACGATGGCCTGTCTGTGGCTAGAAGATCGATGCGATACTCAAGGTTGTATCGACCCATCCAATTAAATAGATGGTTACCTCGAGGATTTTGTATTTGATTTCCCCAATCTGTGTGCTTGGCGTTTAAATCACCCGCCAATATATAGTAATTCTCTTCCGAGCTCAATCTTAAGCATTCAAAAAGCTTTTCAAGCTCTGTTATAAACTGCGTGGGCTGAGGTGTTTCCGGTGCATAGGCAGCGATCACATACATTCGCTTCCCCTGTTGGAGATGAATGCATATGATGCATGCCTCTAACGTCCGAAATTTTCGCACATCACTATTATATATTACCTTATGACTAATGCCTTTACGTATAAAGATTGCGACGCCTCCTCCTTGCGTGGAGTTGGGTCGGTCTCTTCTTACGATATTGTAATTGTTGTTAGTCAATTTATGTTTCTGGTTAAGCTTAGTTTCGCTAGCCATAAACACATCTGGACTTATGTCTTTAAGCAATTGGAATAAATTCGCTCTACGTTCGGTCCTAATCAATGAATTTACATTCACAGCTAGGATCTTAAAGGGCCTCTCCGGCAGCGCGCCCTTAACCTCTAAGTTGCGTTAAGCTCGGCAAAACAGAGTAGAGATAATCCACCCTAGTCGCCTGCTCCCTGATCTGGTTTTGGAGGCCGTTCAACTGGCCCTGGATGGCCAGTAGAACGCCCATAATATCCGCCTGTGCCGCCGGCGCCTTAGGCACGGGGGCCTGTTGGGCGACCTTTGATGTAGGCTGTACCGTGCTTCCCCTTCCTGACGCCATTTGGGCGTAAGAAATTTGGGGGTTGACGGACGTTGTTGTAGGAGGGCGCACTGTTGGACGCTTTTCTACCACTGTTTGCTTTGCTGCTTTATTGTTTTTTATAAGCTGAAACGTCGGGCATCCCCGATAATTAGCGGAGTGTCCGGCGCCTCGGCAGAGTACACATTTAAGCTGGGTCCTATCTTCGACCCGTTCTTTTCCTAACTTGCATTCATCTGCATTGTGGTTCTCTCCACACTTAACGCAGCGTGACTGCATTTCGCAGTTTGCTGCGGCGTGGCCGAACCTTTGGCAGCGCATGCATTGAAGCATGTCGCCGCGCCTTTTTAATTTGTCCCAAGTTACAACCTGGCAGTTGAGGACGGATATACTCCTCAAACTATCCAGTTTGCTGCTGGGTGAAAGTTGAACGAGGAAGAAGGGAAGACTCCGCTTCTCCCGCCTAGCTCTAACTGTAGCGAACGGCTTGACCCCGATAAAGTCGAGATCGTCATTCGCTTTTTGGCGAAGTTCATTTAAGAGCACCTGTGGTTCCGTGTAGGAATCTATGCCCTTCAAAAGGACCGTTTGAAATTTTTCGGTTTTAGGAGTGAAACTAAAGAATTCGGTAGTAGTTTCTTTCAGCAACTCTTTAATTTTTTTGTGCTGTTCCAGTGTGAAGCACTGGATAGCATGCCTATCGTTATTTAATCTTTTAATAGTAAAATTTTGACCTATGGTCAACTTACATAGATTTATGGTATCCTGTAACTCCATTTTATAAGTATTAATGGGTGGCACCTTTTCTTTTTTCATGATCGACGGCTGTGGCTGCTGCTGCTGAGACTGATTTTTCTGCGGCTGTTGATTCTGCTGCTTTTGAATCTGCTGCTGCTGTTTTTCTTGCGGTTGTTTCTGGACTTGTGTCTGCTGCTGTTGCTGTTGTTGTTGTTGTTTTTGCCGTTGTTGTTTTGGCTGCTGCTGTGGCTGTTGTTTTTGTATTTGTTCTTTTTTCTGTTGTTGTTCTTTTTCTTCGAGTTCTTTTAGTTGCCTCGCTCGGCGCGCTTCTTGGCTGGCCTTAACTTTACTTTTTATCTTTTCTATTTCTGCCTCCAAAGCATCAATTTGGGCGAACATTCTTTGTTCGTCCTCCTCAGATGACGCCTCTGATGTGGAGAGGTTCACGAAGGCAGTACTATCGCCCGTCGTGAAGTGCCCTTCTCCTTCTTCAGACATATATGCTATACCCTCTTCGGGTGAAGTGTCTAACTCGGTTTGTCTTGCTGCCTCTGACGTCTCGTCTATATCGGACGTATGCACCCCAGCTGGCAGCTTTGCTGAGGTGGCCGTGGATCTCCTTTTTACCAAATTTGGTGCGCACTTGATCCTCTTTCTGCGCTTTTGATTAGCATCGGATGATGTTGCCGTTGTTGTTATTGCTGTTGATGTTGTTGCTGCAGAATCACTGCTTGTAGTTGGAACATCTTTCGATGTTCCCTCAGCTGATGCCATCGCTGACCTCATTGGCCCTAGGACACCTTTCGATGCCCCGGTGCTTAAACTCCTCCTCCTTTGCTCGTTTTCCCAACCAATAAAGTTAACTACTTCACGGTTGTGAAAAAAAGCTGATAAAGTTCTGATGCCCTCTTGGGAATCGAACTGGCGACCCTCGGATTCTCGGTCGGCCACTCTATCCCTGTGCTACTGCACCACTTGTGAAATTTTGATTTAATTTAGAACTTAAGCTCACACACGAATTTTAATTGGAAAAACTGGGAAGCCGAAAACGTCTTAACACTTCCACAGTACGAGATCGACTGATCGTACCGGCATCTGAACGCGCCCAATGGCAACAGCCATTGTGCGGTGGAAAATTTTTAGTTTACTGAAAATGGTGGTTAATGAAAAAACAAGAGCAAAACAAATTCGTATGCTCCTTTGTCCCTCAGGAAAATATTCGTATAACAAGATAAGGTAAGCAGATAAGATAAATCATATAAGAATTTATTTTCCTTAATCAATTCATAGATTTTTTTCCATTTTTAAAATCATAGAACAAAACATTTTTTTAAGTCTATGTGAGTAATGTCAGTGGTCAAGTATTTCAGATTTATTTTTTCTTTGCCGTTGTGGCTGCAATGATCCTGCGCAGCAAATTTAGAAATAGAGATATAGTGCCACAACGGGCTGCTTGCAGGCTTTGAGTGAATTTGCTCCCATAAGAACATCTGTAATTCAAATTCGCTGTATGAAAAAGGCTGCGCATTTGTTTAGCACATAAGACCATTAAATATTCCATCACATTTAGGTTATAGTAGGTCTGTTTGTTATCGTGTGAATTCGTAACAATTTGTACAACTGTCAAAACACCAAGCTGTCAAGTTTTTCAGCTAATTCCTTGGTTTAGTGATAGGCACATTCGAAAGAAATGATAACTCGAGTTAGAAGTTCATTATTTGTGTAAAAGAATGAAATATTCGTATTGAAAATTAAAGACCAATTGGAATAAAAGAAGAAACGCAATAAGGAACACAAATAAAGGAGAAGTCGAAAATTTTGATATTGGTTTACTGGAATTATAGGTTATAGTAGGTCTGTTTGTTATCGTGTGAATTCGTAACAATTTGTACAACTGTCAAAACACCAAGCTGTCAAGTTTTTTCTGCTAATTCCTTGGTTTAGTGATGGGCACATTCGAAAGAAATGATAACTCGAGTTAGAAGTTCATTATTTGTGTAAAAGAATGAAATATTCGTATTGAAAATTAAAGACCAATTGGAATAAAAGAAGAAACGCAATAAGGAACACAAATAAAGGAGAAGTCGAAAATTTTGATATTGGTTTACTGGAATTCTCGAGTGTTTTCGCGTATTATTTTATAGATAATTTTTGTTCTGTGGACTATTCATTATGTTGCGAGTTGTTTTTCTTTTTTTTTTTTATTTTTTGCGATAAAGGTACTATAAGGCAAGTTTTGCATTTGAAAAAAAAATTGAGCTCGAAATTTTAATAAAACTTCAAATTACGATTATGAATGCAAAAATGTGTGTCCCTCAATTCCGTCTGTTTGTCTGTAGATCGGAATACAGCCTAAGCAGTGCAGGCAATTTATTTTTGGTACTTAAGCTGATTGTCTCAAATAAATTTTTGAATCGTTATAACGGTATTACCGGTATTAACGGTACTTACCATACAATTTTGTCTACCATCGTAATTATCTCGAAACCAATGTGTGCACTATTTTAGATATAGTCTACATCTTGGTAATTTTTTTAAATATATTTTGTTACAAACTTATTATAATATGTAATTTAAACTTATTATATTATTTATCAAAAAAAGGGTTGTATGGCAGGTACACCCATTTTTTTGATATTCGACTTTCGCCGCTACGGATTTCGATCAACTAAAGAAAGGACCGATAGCAGGTCTTTCGAATTGTAAATATCGTTACCAACATTTTCTTAAAATATTTTTTTTTTAAAGTTCTATATTTCGAAAACGGGTTAATGATTTTTTTTTGTTATTTTGTTTTTAAATTTTTATTATTAAATATTTAAAATTGGCATACAATTTTTTTTAGCAAAAAAATTTAAGAAATATTATCTATACAAAAATTAATTAAAAAAACTAATTTAAAAATATATTTAGCCGTTTATATTAAGAATTTTCTGCATACGATGTGATCGAACATACTAGCAAGTACGTGGCGTGAAGTTTGATAGTTGTTACACTTCTTACTACAAAAAAGATACAAAACAAACCTAGTGAAACTAATATGAAAAGCATTTTACAACACAAAAATCTGTTAGTCGCATGAAATTCAATCTCAACTTATTTTGACATGTGATAATACTTTGTGAGACATTGTGGAAATCTTTTAAGTTGACAAAAAAAAATAACGAAATCAACTAATTTTTTTTTGTCTAGTGGAGCTTTAGATACTTTTAAAAAATTTCACCCGTTCTACAGTGTCAAAATTGACAACAATGGCTACGTTACTATGTTCGTAAGAAATGCCGAGCTGCATTCGTGGTGTTTCGATGTGACTCAAGATTGGCCAAATGATGTTACAAACTGTGAAATTATTTTAGGAGTTAAGGACAACAAATTTAAATTATGTTATGACACACTGTCGCCGATATCAGAAACCATTAACGAATTATCGGAATGGGAAATTGAAAAAATTACCGTTATGTACACTACATATGAAAAAGCTTCCAATGAAGCAGAAAACAACAAGTCAATAGTAAAGGCATGTTTGCAGTCCGTTGAAGATAACATGAAAATAATAATGACAATAAGTAGAAACAGTGGATTCTACCATTCTGTTTTTACAACCCCCGCCTTAGGTAAGTTCATACTTAATATATGTGTATATTCAAGAACATGCCATGGCTGATTTCCAATTCGCGTTAGAGACGCTTACATTACTTTAAGAAGAATTACGGACGCGTCGACATGACAGATTACTTTTCGCGAAAGTAATGTGGGTTAAGGAATTTCCATGAGACATCAGTTAGGTGTGATGTATAAAATTTTAGTGTGGGATAAATACTGGCGGTGACGTAAAATAAAGCCGAGCGAAATAACGCCGAATTTTAATGCTCGGTCTTATTTCACTAAATAAAGTGAAATAAAGTCGAGTCGGCCTTATTTCGCATTTTATTTATATAGACATTTAGATACCTAACTGACAAAACTCCCAAATTTTATAAGACATAAGTATGGCCACATGAAACATTGTGAAAGCTTTATTCAAAACATAAAATAGATTTCAAATGTAAGCAATAAGTTGCTTTTTGAAACGATTTGGGTTGGGTACAAGTTTGGGTACATGTAAATTTTTTTTGGAACTTTTTAAAAAGAAATCTTCAAATCCAAAAAAAATTGCATACACCCAAACTAGTACCGACCCCTATATTGGGCCAAACAGGGGCTTTGCAGTTTGTACGCCGTTGACCTAATTGCAAGAAACACTTCACACAATTACCAAAAAAAAAAACCAATAGTGGGGTTCGGCTTTATTTCTCAAGCGTTATTTCACGGAACCAATACTGGCTTGTAGAAAAATGCAGAACGAGCGCAAAAGTTTATTTGTTTTAACTTGCGCTTTGCTGTAGCTTATGTTACGTTGGTTTATGTACTTGCTAATATATGCCGACTCGTAACATTAGTACCCAACGCGTCATTGTAATTTGCAAACACTATACGTAAATTGCTATGTTGCAACTTTTGAGAAAAAAATCTGTCAAAGCAACGCGACGCCCAACAGCATTGTAAATCAGCCATTTAGTATTACAAAATCTTTTTTATGTATATGTACTTAAAATATTTGAAGAAATAAGGATGATAAAAATGAAAAAAAAAATATTCATTGGTTTAAGGTAAGAATTCAATCGTTCTTTCAAGTCACTAGAAAAATTAAGTGAATGATTTGTGTTAGGTGTCCTGCTTTTGATTGTATTGCTTCTTAAAGCCTAGTATATAGATGTATTTAAACCTCGATAGATGTAGTTAAAGCTCGCTTTGAAATTAGAACAAAATTCTTTCTTTAAGAATAACAAATTCTAATTTTCAAGCGTTAGAATAGTAGCCCAGAAAAAATTGATTTTTTTTTAGAATTTTTTGTGCAAGGGATGGGTGGTGGCATTTTGGATGACAGTGAGTGACGAAAGGAAATCTCGCAAAGGTTATCCTGCAAAATACGACCAGGGGGTTGCCGTGGCGCGATAGTTGTGTGTTCGCCTGTCAACTTCATGGTCACAGGTTCGATCCCTGCCGTAGTCTATGTTTTCTTATTTTTCCATTAAAAACCAATTCTAAAAATAAATGTCATACAATGAGTTGCTGGTTTACTCATTACATGCTGTTTAGGCATAGAACTAACAACATGTGATTGAGTAAAACTAGTATACCGACAACAATATGACAAAAAGAATTAAAAAAATTAATGCGAATTATAAGGGGCATCGATAAATAAGACACGGACATTTCTCCGCCTTGGTTCAGCCGCCATCCCTGGAGATAAAATCTGAGACAAGACCCACCTACAGTCTCCGAATATCGCGCCACACATCTTTCCTATCATTCTTTCTCTTCCTCACCCTCACGCCCGCGCTGTGTTGAAACATTTAAAGGGTATTCATAATCCCTTGAGCGCGTGTAGATTATAAAAAAAAAAAAAAATTCTTTTGAGCGTCATAGGGTGAGCATCTCTTGCAAAGAAAACAAAAGTTTGTAATTAAGTAAAGTGCATAATAAGGAAAAGTAATTAAAAACAATTAAAAATGTCCAGTGTGTAAAGACAGAATTAAAAGATGATTTAAATCCAAAGTAGCATTTGAAAAATTAAATCGAAAGTGGGCACACCCACACCGCACGCAAATTTATTTTATGCGTTAGTATCTTGGACGACAATGTCAAGCAAAGAATAAGGAAGAAAAGAAAACGAAGAAAGAAATCATCAACCAAGTACCCTAAATGAGGTACAATTTAAATACCACCCAGTTTTTAAAAAGGTTATGTAGTGATTCTACAAAGCTACAACTCTCTTCAAACAGCCAAAATAAAGCGCCCTACAGACGATCAATGTTACTCGTCAAGTATTATTGACGTTTTCTTTTGTGAAGCTACATTGATGAAAAATCGCCACCACACGTTTAATGAACATTGACAATCAGACATCTTTATCACAGTAATTCCCACTACATAATGGCAAATGACAATGCACATTGATGAAACCCAATTCAGGTCTGATTTTAGTCAATTAAATATTTCAATTTTACTTGACAGTAACATTGAAGAGCCTACAAACTATCAATTGTACTTGAACAACAGCTTCTTCAAGTATACAACAGCTTCTTCAAGTATGCGCGCTTAAATCCGCTGCAAACTCCCATTAGCCATCGAACAGATTCACGACATGTAAAGCGCAATTGTGCTTAGCCATCACATTGCCTTTTCCGGTTTACGTTTCTTTCTTTTCCTTCGACTGCAAACCACGAGAGCACACGTCTTGACGATTATCTTGGTGATCAAGTTTTCTTTCTTTTGTAAAAGCGTCAAAGGGACATATGTATTTTAAAATATATCTTTATTTTGCGGTACCGGTTGTATAATAATACCATACTCTTTCATATAATTAGGTACATAGACTGACTCGGACGTGGAATGAAATGCAAGTCTACCTCCTTCCTCATGGTGAATTCTGCGTAACGCCAAATGGCTTACTGTAATTAATTTATTAGAAAGATATCATTTATTTATTAACTTGAAAGATAACAAGTCTAGTTTTTAATTTTCTACCCACAAATTGTTAATTTGTTTGTACCGATTCATTGAATATACATATATAAGTACATAATACATATACATACATTATGTAAAATATATATATTTAAAATATTTTTTTTTTTATTTTTTTAGTCGCAGAGTTGCTGATACTCCTGGCATTTTTTTTAGAAAAGTCTAAGAGGGCAAGTCTGATTTTGGTTGCTTTACTGATTATTTCACTAGCATTAATCTTCGTTGAAAAACATGCTCCAACAATAACAGTCCCCGATATAGGTGAGTTGACAAATTTAGTTTTCAAATCGTACAAGGCGTTATTAGACATAGGTAGTAATGTTTTTGTGTTATAAATTAAAATAATTATGTGGCTGAAAAGAAACTTATTTAATGAATTAGTAAGATTGAAAAGTAATACTAAATTTCTTTCATTTTAAAATAAGAAAAAATGATTTTTGCTTAAATTGTCCATCAAGTTGACGGCAATGCCACAGCGTATAACTGCATTCTTAATATGCGAATGTATTGCTTTAATGAACCTTATTTACGTAGGTACTTATAGCGAGTTTCATTCAAATTCCAAAGAACTGCTCTCAAAATCGAGGTTTGATCTTTTCAATGAAATTTGTTTCCAGATTTGATTGTAGTATTGCTGAATGACTGACAAACACAATATTGACGAAGAAGAATCAATCAAAAACTCCACTTAACTTATAAAATCTAAGTTATTTACTTATTAACTTCTTCTTCCATTATTTATTTATTTTTGTTTTATTAACAATTTTAATAAAATGTTTTCCATTTGGTGTTTGACAGAAAATACTTTTTACATGTATGTCTGCAAATCTGCAAACCTATCAGAGGAGATCAAATCTTGGATGATGTTGCAATGAAACTCCCAAAATTCAAAAGATCAACTCGCTATTAAGGGCCAGTTATAACGATCAGGAAAACTAATCTGGAAAAAATTCTAGTGGATAATTTATAATGTTTTCACCTGTTTCGAAATACAAATGCTACACCAATTTTTTTTTTTGCAAAAATGTTTGCAATTGAAAAATTATTTTTTATTAAAAATGTATTAATTTATTTTATGCATATAAATTCATTCTTCGTGTCAGCTGATTGCCATGTTGACACACAGTGGAACAAATCATTGCAATGATTTGGGTTCCACTTTCTATCATTTCACGGACATAATTGTGGTCGAACAACTTCTTTGTGTGTGTTTCAATCAGGAAAACTTAATGGCAAAGTTGTAGTGAGGCTTAACAACTGACTGATGCGTTTCCCTGATCGCTATAACTGGCCCCTTACTAGAAACTTATTTTTTTCCGGACAGTAGGTCAATCAAAAAGATGTTGGTCATTTCAACGTTTCGAAAATACACTGAGTTACAAAAACGTGGCGCACATTGAAATTTTGCAATATTTCTAAGAGATTTAAAAAAGACGTTATTTTTAATACAGTATTGTTTATTAGGTAACATAAAAATAAATAAGTTATCTAACAAAAATCAAAAGCATTGAAAGAATTTAAAAAGAAAAAAATAATAAAGAAAATGTACAAAATTCATAAATTATTATTTAACGTTCAGCTGGCTAGTGAGCGCCTTACCAATACACACTCTTTGTTAAGTTCAGTTCAACTAACATGCCTTTTTTTGACAAAAAAAACAATGAACTATATCCAACAAAATTAAAATTTTAATCATTAAAACTGGAAGATTTTGTCCTGGACCAGATTTAGTTAAAGTTTTTTATAATACTACAGAAATTATTCAGTCAAGTAGAAGACTTAGCATTATATTTAAGTGTACTTATTGAATTATTGATTCAAAATAGCTTTTAACGGCCTTTAGTCCCCAAAAATTTGTATATGTTGAACTGAACTAAACAAACAGTGCGTATTGGTAAGGCGCTCACTAGCCAACTTAGTCCAAGTGGGATCGCCGGAACAAAACGCAAATTTTGTGGACTAAGGGCCGTTAACAGCGATTTTGATTGAATATTTCAACAAGTCCAATAACATAGCGGGTTTTCCAATAAGAGGTGTTATTTTGAATAGCCCGCTATTTCGGTAGCTGTCACTTTTGAAGCTGTCATTTTTATTTGACAAGTAGAAACTACGCTATTAATAAAAATGGAACGACACACGCTTCAACAATGCATTGAAATTATTAAAATTCACTATAAAAATGGTGAAAATTTGGCAGAGACGGTTCGTAAAACTAAAACATTTTTGGGTCGTCGTGAAGCACCTTGTCGGACCGCAATACAGAAATTGGTTGACAAATTCGAGCTGTTGGGACAAGTTAGTGATGTGAAGAATTAAACCCGTGCACGTCGCTCAAGAACAACTGAGAATATTGCTGTTGTAGCCCAAAGTGTTGAAGAAAACCCAGGTTTGTCCATTCCTCGTCGTTCCTTGGAATTAAGCATTCCACAAACGTCATTACACCGTAGTTTGCATAAAGACTTGGGTCTTAAGGCTTATAACGTTCAGTTAACACAAGAACTCAAGCCGGCTGATCATCAACAACGTCGTGTCTTTGCTGATTGGGTCCTTGAAATGCATGAAAATTAACCGGAATTTCATCGAAAAATCATCTTGACTGATGAGGCCCATTTCCACCTCGGAGGCTACGTCAACAAGCAAAACTGTCGCATCTGGGGCTCGGAAAACCCAAGAGTTATTGTTGAAAAGCATCTCCATCCTCAACGCGTGACTGTTTGGTGCGGTTTATGGTCCCGCGGGGACCACTTTTTCGAAAATGAGGCAGGAGCAACAGTTACGGTCAATGGATTGCGCTATCGAGAGATGATTAATGATTTTTTATGGCCTGAATTGGATGGTATTGATCTGGACAACGTTTACTTTCAACAAGACGGCGCTACGTGCCACACAAGCAATGAAACCATCGATCTTTTACGGGAAAAGTTTCCGGACCGTGTTATCTCTCGAAGAGGTGATCACAATTGGCCACCGAGATCTTGTGATTTAACACCTTGCGACTTCTTCCTTTGGGGCCACGTGAAAGATAAGGTCTACGCCAACAGCCCAGCGTCGATTCAAGACCTCAAAGATGAAATTCGTGAGGCTATCGAGGACATAGGACAGCCACTTTGCGATTTGGTTATGGAAAATTTCATGAAAAGGATATGGTCCTGTAAGCGTGGTCTTGGCGGCCATTTGGCTAATGTTGTGTTCCATTATTAACGGCATACCTTCCTCTTTATAATGAAATAAACATCCGATCATTTATCTCCAAAAATGCCATTTTTCTTTCAATATCAAAATAACACCTCTTATTGGAAAACCCTTTATAATGCTAAGTCTTCTATTTGGTTGAATAATTTTAGCAGTATATAGAATTGTATTATACAAAAAAAAACACCTTCTTATTTAACATTTGTATTATACTTTTTTTCAACGAGTTCTTTCGTTCCCTTTTTAGTGGGTATTACCCATGAATCAAAGAAAACAAGATTATGACACTTCTTTTTTTGTGTCTTCTTTCGCTGACGCCACGCGAGATTTAAACATCTGACAGCAAAGAAATTGTATTGTGTGTCGGATGTGGATTAAAGGATTTTTGTTGCGCGAATAACATAAACATACAATTTGTTTAAATAATTGAATATTGTTGAATTAAATTTACTTTAATTGCATTTAAATTAATTGCGACAAAATCAAGAATCGATAAAACGACAATTTTTGAAGATTATTGTGCATTAAATAAATGAAAAATGTTTTCATTACGTTTTAATTTTGTTGTATTTTTGCTTCGTCATAGCTTACATTTGCTGCGTCCGAAATAACAACCTCGTTGTGTCCTAAAATATGGGACCTTAACCTGAAGCGGAATTCTTCTCGATCAAGATGATCATAGCGGCCTCCCTTGCTACGTAACACACCAAATGTGTTTTCTAATACGTCCTGATTCATTGTACAACAAGACATACTTGAATCCAAGTCAGCTTGCGTCTAACAGGGTTTCTACTATTTTTTTATTATCCCTGAGCAAAACCCTAGTTGATAAATCAGCGTTTCCCGTTGCTTTTTACACTATTGGTATGGAACAACGTTTAAAGCGAGAGCATTTTTTGTTGTTACTATTATTACACCTACAAACATCACACAACATTTTTAAGCTATTTCGCATAAACTGAATATTCAGTTTCAATAATAAAATCCAAACTTTACAATATCAAACCTTATTTCGATTTTATCTTGTTTTCATTTAAAATCTCGCATTGTCAAAAATTACAACGACAAAGCGAAGAAAGAGTAATGTCGTAATCTTGTATTCTCTCATTCATGTACATCACTGTGTCTATTTGAAGATGGACGGAAAAATTACTTGTGCAAGCAAATGCGAATGACAGCAGGGCTTTTCGTATCTTTATCTTATTAGTATATGCTGTCAAGCATCACTTTTAATGGTTCTGCAAATTAACAGAGCTTCACTGACGCTTCGAGTATGAAATTTGCTATTTCAAATCAATTAAACCTGGGACCATTGTTGAACCTCAATTAATCCACAAAATTCTTTGATTTAAATGAGCTGAACCACTGATAAAAATTTGAATTACGTTTGTATAGAAGGAACCCTAAGAGTCATTCGCACACACGTCACCATCAGTGGAACTTTGATTTGCGATTCAGCAATTTTATGCACCTATTTCGATGAGTTAAGTGACGTTCAACGTTGGTAAAAATTGTGATTCGTGGATTATCAACTTAAACTAACGAATTTTAACCTAACGATTTAATCTCACCGATTTACATTAGCAGACTTATTAGTAAATATTGAATGCTTATTCCACATCTAATCAATGAGTTTACTGATGGCTAGTTGTACAAACGTGGCTTCAAACTGGACTTCAACGATAATTCAAGATGGAAGTATGTAATAGAAGTCTCATACATTTTAACCCAGTTAATCAACTGCTTTCATACGAAACGGCTGTGCTTAATTTTTCTTATAATGAATTCTAAATGTTTAAATTGTTTAAAAATTATTTCTGATTCATTTTTTATACAGTGTGAATTATGTGGACTTAACTCGCATTTAGACTGTTGCAATATCAACAAAAAAGACAGTAAAATAATAAAGTCTTACAAAAATTTATTTTATAAATGTGAAAAGTGCACACATATTCCCCTGCAGAACTGTTAAAAAAAAATGAGAGAACTCTCAACGTACTTCAAAGAAAGCTCTTCTAATAATTTAACTTCTCAGAACACAAATGCAATACCATCAAATTTTAATACATCAAAATTAAATGCAAGTCGTAATATTCGTGGTTCTACTCGTGCACAAGGAATCACCACTAATGATGATAAAAAACGGCTTTCTACCTCTGTTGATAGGAGGGTTGCACTTGCGGGGTCATCTACTCCTCAAGATCGCGTCTCGTTGAAACAACGAAGAGTTTCTTTAACTGAATCTCTCCCAGTTTGTCTTGCCGCTCAGACAAAAGCATCTTCTCCTACCAATATGAAAAATATAACTGCCGATGCTTGCAATAAAACAGACGTTGTGTCTCTTTTTCCCTCATCGGAGAGGTATGATGTTGCTGCCGCTGTAATTTTGAATGTTGACAATACCGTTGATGCTGTTGCTGATGTTGCTGTTGCTGATGCTGCTATTGCTGTTGCTGGTGCTGTTGACGATGCCGATGCAACTGGTGCTGATGTTGATAAAACTTGTGTTGCTAGTCAAAATGTTGTCGTTGGTTGCCCAACTAATGTTCCTGAGGAACTTCCCTGGGCTGGTGTTCGCAACAAAAAACACAAACAGCTGTTTGGCATTGATGCAGATGCTGATGCTCTTGCTGCTCTTCCATCTGTACCAAAGCTACGTTTCTTACATATATCTCGTATAAGCAAAACAGTCACCGAAGACAATGAACTATATCCAACAAAATTAAAATTTTAATCATTAAAACTGGAAGATTTTGTCCTGGACCAGATTTAGTTAAAGTTTTTTATAATACTACAGAAATTATTCAGTCAAGTAGAAGACTTAGCATTATATTTAAGTGTACTTATTGAATTATTGATTCAAAATAGCTTTTAACGGCCTTTAGTCCCCAAAAATTTGTATATGTTGAACTGAACTAAACAAACAGTGCGTATTGGTAAGGCGCTCACTAGCCAACTTAGTCCAAGTGGGATCGCCGGAACAAAACGCAAATTTTGTGGACTAAGGGCCGTTAACAGCGATTTTGATTGAATATTTCAACAAGTCCAATAACATAGCGGGTTTTCCAATAAGAGGTGTTATTTTGAATAGCCCGCTATTTCGGTAGCTGTCACTTTTGAAGCTGTCATTTTTATTTGACAAGTAGAAACTACGCTATTAATAAAAATGGAACGACACACGCTTCAACAATGCATTGAAATTATTAAAATTCACTATAAAAATGGTGAAAATTTGGCAGAGACGGTTCGTAAAACTAAAACATTTTTGGGTCGTCGTGAAGCACCTTGTCGGACCGCAATACAGAAATTGGTTGACAAATTCGAGCTGTTGGGACAAGTTAGTGATGTGAAGAATTAAACCCGTGCACGTCGCTCAAGAACAACTGAGAATATTGCTGTTGTAGCCCAAAGTGTTGAAGAAAACCCAGGTTTGTCCATTCCTCGTCGTTCCTTGGAATTAAGCATTCCACAAACGTCATTACACCGTAGTTTGCATAAAGACTTGGGTCTTAAGGCTTATAACGTTCAGTTAACACAAGAACTCAAGCCGGCTGATCATCAACAACGTCGTGTCTTTGCTGATTGGGTCCTTGAAATGCATGAAAATTAACCGGAATTTCATCGAAAAATCATCTTGACTGATGAGGCCCATTTCCACCTCGGAGGCTACGTCAACAAGCAAAACTGTCGCATCTGGGGCTCGGAAAACCCAAGAGTTATTGTTGAAAAGCATCTCCATCCTCAACGCGTGACTGTTTGGTGCGGTTTATGGTCCCGCGGGGACCACTTTTTCGAAAATGAGGCAGGAGCAACAGTTACGGTCAATGGATTGCGCTATCGAGAGATGATTAATGATTTTTTATGGCCTGAATTGGATGGTATTGATCTGGACAACGTTTACTTTCAACAAGACGGCGCTACGTGCCACACAAGCAATGAAACCATCGATCTTTTACGGGAAAAGTTTCCGGACCGTGTTATCTCTCGAAGAGGTGATCACAATTGGCCACCGAGATCTTGTGATTTAACACCTTGCGACTTCTTCCTTTGGGGCCACGTGAAAGATAAGGTCTACGCCAACAGCCCAGCGTCGATTCAAGACCTCAAAGATGAAATTCGTGAGGCTATCGAGGACATAGGACAGCCACTTTGCGATTTGGTTATGGAAAATTTCATGAAAAGGATATGGTCCTGTAAGCGTGGTCTTGGCGGCCATTTGGCTAATGTTGTGTTCCATTATTAACGGCATACCTTCCTCTTTATAATGAAATAAACATCCGATCATTTATCTCCAAAAATGCCATTTTTCTTTCAATATCAAAATAACACCTCTTATTGGAAAACCCTTTATAATGCTAAGTCTTCTATTTGGTTGAATAATTTTAGCAGTATATAGAATTGTATTATACAAAAAAAAACACCTTCTTATTTAACATTTGTATTATACTTTTTTTCAACGAGTTCTTTCGTTCCCTTTTTAGTGGGTATTACCCATGAATCAAAGAAAACAAGATTATGACACTTCTTTTTTTGTGTCTTCTTTCGCTGACGCCACGCGAGATTTAAACATCTGACAGCAAAGAAATTGTATTGTGTGTCGGATGTGGATTAAAGGATTTTTGTTGCGCGAATAACATAAACATACAATTTGTTTAAATAATTGAATATTGTTGAATTAAATTTACTTTAATTGCATTTAAATTAATTGCGACAAAATCAAGAATCGATAAAACGACAATTTTTGAAGATTATTGTGCATTAAATAAATGAAAAATGTTTTCATTACGTTTTAATTTTGTTGTATTTTTGCTTCGTCATAGCTTACATTTGCTGCGTCCGAAATAACAACCTCGTTGTGTCCTAAAATATGGGACCTTAACCTGAAGCGGAATTCTTCTCGATCAAGATGATCATAGCGGCCTCCCTTGCTACGTAACACACCAAATGTGTTTTCTAATACGTCCTGATTCATTGTACAACAAGACATACTTGAATCCAAGTCAGCTTGCGTCTAACAGGGTTTCTACTATTTTTTTATTATCCCTGAGCAAAACCCTAGTTGATAAATCAGCGTTTCCCGTTGCTTTTTACACTATTGGTATGGAACAACGTTTAAAGCGAGAGCATTTTTTGTTGTTACTATTATTACACCTACAAACATCACACAACATTTTTAAGCTATTTCGCATAAACTGAATATTCAGTTTCAATAATAAAATCCAAACTTTACAATATCAAACCTTATTTCGATTTTATCTTGTTTTCATTTAAAATCTCGCATTGTCAAAAATTACAACGACAAAGCGAAGAAAGAGTAATGTCGTAATCTTGTATTCTCTCATTCATGTACATCACTGTGTCTATTTGAAGATGGACGGAAAAATTACTTGTGCAAGCAAATGCGAATGACAGCAGGGCTTTTCGTATCTTTATCTTATTAGTATATGCTGTCAAGCATCACTTTTAATGGTTCTGCAAATTAACAGAGCTTCACTGACGCTTCGAGTATGAAATTTGCTATTTCAAATCAATTAAACCTGGGACCATTGTTGAACCTCAATTAATCCACAAAATTCTTTGATTTAAATGAGCTGAACCACTGATAAAAATTTGAATTACGTTTGTATAGAAGGAACCCTAAGAGTCATTCGCACACACGTCACCATCAGTGGAACTTTGATTTGCGATTCAGCAATTTTATGCACCTATTTCGATGAGTTAAGTGACGTTCAACGTTGGTAAAAATTGTGATTCGTGGATTATCAACTTAAACTAACGAATTTTAACCTAACGATTTAATCTCACCGATTTACATTAGCAGACTTATTAGTAAATATTGAATGCTTATTCCACATCTAATCAATGAGTTTACTGATGGCTAGTTGTACAAACGTGGCTTAAATATTTGAACCGTGATTCAGCAATTTAAATTAACAATTTCCGAGGAAAAACTGGACTTCAACGATAATTCAAGATGGAAGTATGTAATAGAAGTCTCATACATTTTAACCCAGTTAATCAACTGCTTTCATACGAAACGGCTGTGCTTATTTTTTCTTATAATGAATTCTAAATGTTTAAATTGTTTAAAAATTATTTCTGATTCATTTTTTATACAGTGTGAATTATGTGGACTTAACTCGCATTTAGACTGTTGCAATATCAACAAAAAAGACAGTAAAATAATAAAGTCTTACAAAAATTTATTTTATAAATGTGAAAAGTGCACACATATTCCCCTGCAGAACTGTTAAAAAAAAATGAGAGAACTCTCAACGTACTTCAAAGAAAGCTCTTCTAATAATTTAACTTCTCAGAACACAAATGCAATACCATCAAATTTTAATACATCAAAATTAAATGCAAGTCGTAATATTCGTGGTTCTACTCGTGCACAAAGAATCACCACTAATGATGATAAAAAACGGCTTTCTACCTCTGTTGATAGGAGGGTTGCACTTGCGGGGTCATCTACTCCTCAAGATCGCGTCTCGTTGAAACAACGAAGAGTTTCTTTAACTGAATCTCTCCCAGTTTGTCTTGCCGCTCAGACAAAAGCATCTTCTCCTACCAATATGAAAAATATAACTGCCGATGCTTGCAATAAAACAGACGTTGTGTCTCTTTTTCCCTCATCGGAGAGGTATGATGTTGCTGCCGCTGTAATTTTGAATGTTGACAATACCGTTGATGCTGTTGCTGATGTTGCTGTTGCTGATGCTGCTATTGCTGTTGCTGGTGCTGTTGACGATGCCGATGCAACTGGTGCTGATGTTGATAAAACTTGTGTTGCTAGTCAAAATGTTGTCGTTGGTTGCCCAACTAATGTTCCTGAGGAACTTCCCTGGGCTGGTGTTCGCAACAAAAAACACAAACAGCTGTTTGGCATTGATGCAGATGCTGATGCTCTTGCTGCTCTTCCATCTGTACCAAAGCTACGTTTCTTACATATATCTCGTATAAGCAAAACAGTCACCGAAGAGAATGTTATGAATTACATTACGGGTAGACTCAATTTGCCAAAGACAAGTTTGGTTTGCCACAAATTGATAAAAAAAGATACAGATATTTCATCTCTGCATTTTATAAATTTCAAACTTGGTATCCCAACTGCATCATTTAATGCTGCTCTTGAAACATCTGTCTGGCCAGTTGGAGTTCAAATCAAACAATTCGTAAGCCGTCCAAAAAACGAGTTGCACCCAAACAAACAGAGTATTTCAACGTAAAAAATACTTTGGATGGAGCTTTTTTAAATGGACATGGACATTTCACTATGTTTTATCATAATGCTGGAGGTATGAGGACAAAATCAAATGAATTTTATATTACTGCTGCCGATTGCTCATATGACATTATCGCTCTCACCGAAACTTGGTTAAATGATAATTTTCTTGCAACTGAATTCTTTACACCTGATTTTAATGTTTTCCGGAAAGATCGATCTTGTGAGCTGACTGGTTTAAGTAGAGGAGGAGGTATTTTATTTGCTATTCGCACCATTTATTCAAGTAAAGAAATTATTTTATGTAATATTTTTACTGAGCAAATTTGTGTCTGTCTAGACTTACCAATTTTTCCAGAATCTAGAACTATTCATGTTTATTTCTTTGTTTCTTATATTCCGCCTTCATCTGAATATTCTCTCTATGATGCTCATATAAAAAACATAGAAAATATTGCGAAAAATATTGATGCAAATTCCTACTTTGTTATTCTTGGAGATTTTAATTTACCTGATGTTAAATGGTTATTTTCAAACGATGAGAATCAAATATTTCCTTATAATATATCTAAAGATTTTGAACATAATGTTATTGATAGTTTAAATGCTTTAAATATGTACCAAATAAACAGCGTTTACAATTCCATTGGCCGTATTTTAGATTTGGTTTTTATTGATAAGAATCTTGAAGCTTACTTAGATGAAGCTAGTTATAATTTGCTACAAAATAGTGTTCATCACAAAGCACTTGAAATTACTTTTAATTTTTCCGTTTTAATAGAATCACAATTTTGTAATGTAGAGCAGAAATATAATTTTAAAAATGCTAATTTTATATCTATGAATAATTATTTAGAATCAGTTGACTGGCAACTTCTTTTTAACTGTAATGATCTCGAGTTAGCTTTTACTATGTTTCGGAACATTTTAGATTCAGCTATTTTAAATTTCGTTCCTATTAGTAATTCAAAAAATTCGAAAAGACCAGTTTGGTTTAACAAAACTCTATCGAGGTTGAAAAATGTTATGAATAAACTTCATAAGAAAAGTAAGATTTCGGATGTTTTTCGTGAAAAATTTTATCAAACTCGAAAAGAATATGAATTTTTGAAAAAGTTTACTTATAAGCAATATATTTGGTCTCTTGAGTCGAAGATTAAAAATAATTCTAAATGTTTTTGGTCATTTCTAAATACAAAACGTAAATCGCTAGGGATTCCAGCTAACATGTCGTATAATGGCGTCTCTTCTGATAATCTAAATGTTATCTGTAACTACTTTGCGTCTTTTTTTCAATCGAATTTTATTGAGTTAAGCCTTAATTATGTTCAAATGGTTAATAGCGATAATTCTAGTATTGAAGCTGGTTGTCTGTATTTATCTATTGATGATGTATTGGAAGCACTGTCATCTCTTGATAACAGCTTTTCTGTTGCACCGGATAATATACCACCGCTTCTTTTAAAGAACTGTAAATTACATCTAGCTGTCCCACTCTGTTATATATTCAATTTGTCTTTCAGACAAGGTGTATTTTTGGATACTTGGAAACATTCCTTGATAACTCCTCTGCACAAGTCGGGATCGAAATCTGCTGTTGAAAATTATAGACCAATTGCTAAACTCCAGCTGATACCTAAAGTATTTGAAGCAATAGTAAAAACCAAAATTTATAATTTGGCTAAAAATCATATTTCTGAAAACCAACATGGGTTTATGAGCGGACGATCGACAACAACTAATTTATCTCTATTCACTAACTACTGTCTTCGTAGTTTAGAAAACCGCTATCAAGTTGACGTTATTTACACTGATTTTTCGAAAGCTTTCAAACGGGTACAACACAATGTTCTAGTAAAAAAACTTGAATTATTTGGATTTCACTCCTCACTTCTAAAATGGATCCATAGTTATTTAATTGGACGAAAACAATACGTCAAAATTGGTAATATGCAGTCAAATGAAATTGAAAATTTTTCCGGTGTACCTCAGGGCAGCCATCTTGGACCGCTCCTTTTCATCCTTTTCATAAACGATTTGCCTAGTTACATTTCGTATTCAAAGTGTTTATTGTATTGATGGTCAATACCTAAAAAGATTAATGAGTCAAAAAGACCTTGGAGTTATCTTTGATTCTAAAATGAATTTTTCGCTTCATATTGACCAAGTTATCTCCAGAGCAAATTCGATGTTGGGTTTCATAATGAGAAATTCAAAGTGTTTTGAAGATCCTTACACCCTAAAGACTCTGTATTTATCGATTGTTAGACCTCTGCTAGAGTATTGTTGTGTTATTTGGAATCCATATACTCAGACAAGCATCTTTCGTATTGAAAAAGTTCAGAAAAGGTTTACTAAGTTTGCTTTGCGAAAAACATTTAGAAATGCAAATCTTCCGTCTTATGAGATCAGATGTGCCTTTATTGATTTAAAACCCTTAGCACTCAGAAGGAAACTATATTCAGCTCTTTTCGCTTTTGATATTCTCAATTCAAATATAAACTGTTCGATGCTACTTTCAATGTATTATATTTATGCACCTTCTCGTTTTTTGCGACCTAGAGATGGAAATTTCGTATATTTTCCTTATCATAGTACAAGTTATGCAAAACATAATCCAATTACCAGTTCTTGTATTGCCTTAAATGATTTTGATCTTGTCATTGACTTTAATAAAAGTAGGATAAATATTAAAAGAGATATATTGAATTCATTATAAATATTTTTATTTTAATATTTTTGTAAATAGGTTATTTATTCCTTAGTTTAAATCATGTATATAGTCTTTATAAAGTTATGTAACTTGAGTGACGAAATAAATAAATAAAAGTTAATAAATATCAACCATCGTTGAACCGCAGTTCATCCACCAAAATCGGCCGTTAAATTTCCTGAACCACTGATCAAATATTTGCACCACGTTTGTAAGTGGGCCTGAAACAAAACTTTAGTAGTTATATATGTACATTCAGCCAACAACAATTCCTTCTTGCAACAGCTCTTGTGAAAATTCCCTGTCAAGGGTCATCATATACAGTTCGAGCTTCTGAGGTTTCCTTTGTTTCTTTATCAGTTCAGAAGCGATTTAATCTACCAGTTCAAAGAATTGATTCAACTATATCGTTTATAAGTGCTGCAGTCGCCACTTCAGTAAATAAACGCTGTACTTTTATAATAGCAAATCAGGATTCTGCCCAAACTAAGATTATGGCCAAAGCACTTATTTTGAATAAAATTGCTTCCAATTTACACCATCGACTTCTTTTCAGCCAATACCACAATATCTTGAAAAGGACATCTCATTAGCAGGTCCAACTTATAATCACTCATCCCAAATAGATTTGCTAACAGGTGCTGATATATGCCCAAGCATAATACGCGAAGGTTTACTACATTTATGAAAAACGCTGGTAGCACAAAAAACCATATTTGGGTGGATACTCTCAGGCTATCTTCAAATCAATTTTAATTGTCCCACCACCTTATTATACCGTTATAGCACCTCTTTGAAAACCAACTTCGTAAATTTTGGGAAAGTGAAGAAATAGTCCCCCCACCCTCTTTATTGGATGAAGATCAAATTTGTGAAACACTTTATCAGAGGACCACATATCGGGAAACCGAAGGTCGTTATGTCGTACGGCTATCCTTTAGACCAGGTCGCTCTAAAATTGTTCATTCGGAACGAAAGATAATTATCTAAGAATCCAGATTTTCAAATAAAGTACAATTCCGTAATCGACCAATACACATCAAAGGGTCATATGAAATCATCCAGCAAATCTGATGAGGATTTCAGTAATGGTACAGTGGCTTCCTTTTACCTTCCCCATCACGCAACATTAAAACCTGAGGGTTCCGGGGCTCATGATTTAAAAACAGCGAAAACCGCTCAAATTCAACTCATTAATGCCCTAAATTACGGAGGATTCCCCCTCTCTGAATGGACTTCTAATTCACCGGATCTCTTAGACCATTTAACCCGAGAACACATTCTACATGAATCTTTTCTTAGTATTGAAGATGACTAGTTCAGTTAAAGCTTTAGGTGTCCGCTGGAATGCTCAGGGAGATTACTTTCATTTTATAATACAGCCGCCAACGATATCCGAATCCCCAACAAAAGAGACAAATAGCTCCATTATTCGATCCTGCTGGGTGGTAAGCCCCTGTTCGTATTGCTTCTAAAATTCTTGTGCAACAAACATGGATTGATAAAACTGGTTGGGATGAAAAACTTCCTATAAACATATGTTCTAAGTGGTTAAACTTCGTTAATAATACAGGGTGGCGCACGAAACGTGCTTCAAAAATAAAACGTAATAACTTTTTTTCAGTGTGCGTAATCGGCTTATTTTTTTCTATTTTATAGGCTATGTCTGAAATCCAAAATATAGTTCCGCGTTGGGTTAATTTTGATCCGTTATTGACTACGCAAATCCGTGGATTCTGTGACGCCTCTGAAAAGGCATTTGAAGGCAAACCTATGTTCGCGTCATGAATATCGATGGATCTTTCAATGTTCATTTATTAGTGGCCAAAACAAATCTCGCTCCAGTTAAGTCTCTTTCCCTACCACGTCTCGAACTGTGCAGAGCATTGTTACTTTCCAAACTAATAAAATTTTACTTACCTGAATTTCCGATTGTTTCATATCACTTATTCCTGTGGACTGACTCATCTATCGTGATCGCTTGGTTACCTGCTCATGGAAATCTTTTATAGCCAACCGATTGTCCTAAATCATTGAAAATGTAGGATCAATTGTATGGAAACGTGTTCAATCATCCGACAACCCCGCAGATCTAGCCACTCGTGGAATATCTCCAGCTGAATTGAACCACAACACTTTGTGGTGGGAGGGTCCATCGTGGCTTAACACCCAGGAATCTAACTGGCCCATAAGTAACCCAATCGTTCCACAAGAACAATTTTTAGAACCCAAACCAGTTGCTTCATTTGGCCAAGCGCGTTCTGATATCTTAGAACGGTTTTCATCATATTCTCGAGCCCTTCGTGTGATTGCCTACATTTTTCGATTCTATAACAGAGTTTCAAAGAAAATTAAGAATCTTACTTCTGAACTCAACTTTGTTAAAACGCGACTCATTCTCTTGAGTCAACAAGATTGTTTTCCACAAGAACGGGAATCTATTGCAAAGGGAAACCAGTACATCATAAAAGCTCAATTCTCTCCTTAAATCCAATGTTGAATTGCAATCAAATCCTGCGTGTGAATGGACGGCTTGCTCATGTTTACTTAACTTTCTAAATTCTTAACTAAATTAAATCAATTATAATTTAAATGTTGGCCTTCTGCCAAGGGGGCGGTAATGCCCAAGGAAAATTCCCTTTTCCAAAAGGGGTGTTGAATGCAATACGAGGAGGGCGAATATTATCCCCACCTAAATGATGGAGGATATTAATTAACTGAGTGCTTGTATAAAATAAAGTCTAAATCGAAAAAAAGTATTGTTTTAATTCTTTTGGAAAGGAGCAGAAGTCAAATACAAAGGGAGAAAACAACAAAAAAACTGTGCTCTTCTTTAAAATAAAATTAAAGATACTAATAACCATCTGGCAAATGTAGGCACAAAAATCGCCGAACAATTCCTGTTGTCAAACTATGAGGAGTATACACAATTCATGTCGTTATGGTTAATTAATAGATAAAGTAATTGAAAATCAGTGAGCATAAAAATTATTTTCTCAAATCTCGTTGTGAAAAGATTTATCCCATTGAATTGAGAAATGCTTACAGTGAATATTGTCTTATTTTCTTGGCAATGTGAATCATTTCTTTTGCCAAATCTCCGATAAGATTTTCGGTCCAGTACAAAAAGTGTTCTTATTGTTATCAGGAGAATGTTGAGTTTGCAAGGGCGCGAACGTTGCTGTTGATCTATTTAAGTACAAATTGCTGCCAACATCTTTTGGTTCACAAATATTTTCTGTAGAAATGCACTTAGTTGGATTATGCCGTCCCTTAAAATATACACAGCTAAATTTGCTGACACACTCTCGTTTTTGATGATTATACGCCAAGCAATTGAAACACATTCCGTGTTTAAGTACAAAATCGGATCTTGAAGCAACGCTTATGTTGAGGAAAGTTGGACAGAGGCGAATTGGGTGCTGTACTGAACAGAGCCGACATGAAAATTAATTGGATTTGATTGCAAATGTTTTATTTTACCTAGTGGTGGCTTTATCGCTTTGTGCATGTTAAGAAAATAAGTCGAGGTTGGGGTGGTTGAAATGTCTGAAATAGATTCAAGAATTTGGTACCTGGTACTTAAGAACTTATTTAATTGATCCCAACTTGGAATGACGGTTGGATTTGCTATGGATTGCTCCCATAGAGAAAGAGAAGTTGACGGCAATCTAATTGAGCATGCATATATGGGGATTGTATCCCAATTAGTTGTAGTAACCCCATGGGTCTTCAAAGCTGTAAGACAATCAATGATAGACCGCTGTAAACGTTTAATGGACGATGCTCTTTCGTCATGCACATACGGTAAATTGAAAATAATCTTAATCTGGTTGTTTACTAGCAACTTAGTATTTTCATAAGTTGAACGTAAGGCTTCCCATGCCAAGTCAAAACAATCATTCGTTAGAGGGAATTTGGAAACAATATTGTGAGCTTCACCCTCGGTCTTCGCTCTTAAGTGGTAGAGCATCTGCACCTTACATAACTTTGAATGTTGGCCGCACATCGCGCTAAACATATCGCGAAACGAAGGCCAAGATAGATAAACCCCTTTAAACCATTCGGTTTCACATGGTGGTAATTTAAGGTATGATGAAGTGGGTTCACCGACTGCGAACCTTTGTTGATCATCTGTATTAACTTTAAATTGTTTTGATGCAGGCTTTAGTTTGTTTTCAAAATCAAGAAAAAAACAATTACATGCCATATAGGTTTCGTTTGATAACCGAAACTTTGATTCAATAAGGTTCATATCCTACTGTTCGTCATCCTCGCCGGCCCCTTCAAATCTTGCACAATTCGCATAGCATAATTTGACGTTGCCCCAAAGCTCTTTTAACTCAACTGTTCGGGCGGAAAAGGTTGAAAAATGATGTCCCTTTCGGAAACAACTTCCCTAGCTATTGCATAATACTTAACCAACTGATCAGTGGCATAGATAAAATCGTATAACAGTGCCATGTTGTTACAATCAATTAGAGGTTCGGATGTAAGAAAAGTAGGTTTTGAAGAGAAAAAATAAATCAACCTCCAAATAAAAATCTGATTATCAACAACCCAAACCCTAAATGAAAGACCTTCCCGCGACCCAGCAACAATTACTACTATCTTACGATTTGCAATTGTTTTGTCGTCGTCGTCGATTTAAATTTAAACAAAGATTTGATTCTGATGTCGAATGAGTATGAATGTTAAAAGTATGTACACTCAGAAAATTATTTCTTTACTGCAAACGAAAAAATTGCCCAATCGCATTATTAGTTTGTTGACAAGTTGTCCGACATCGTTTGCAACAAATTCCCAAATTCTTTTGGGGCGAATAATTCATACTTTTGTAGTTTGTGTCAAACCAATATTAAGGTTTTGTAACCAAATCTATTATTTGTGACAAACGCATCGTTCGTTTATATCAAACGAAAAGCACTTTTGTTGCTAAGGAATCGTTCGTTTGTTCCAAACTATTTTTACAGTTACAGCACATGAACAGAACGTGTATCTTAAACCCATAGTACTGTTTGCCACGTTTGCTGCAATTGTATCTTGAGTTTGAAGCAATCAAAGATACCGTTCGAGTCAAACAAATAATGCATATGCCAATAATGAAACATAAGTTTAAGACAAACGATTCATGCTTTTGAGACAAATAAAAGCTGCGTTTGAGACAAATGAACTGAGCGTTTACCTTTAACGAATCGTACTGATTATCACGTTCGCTGCAATTGTATCTTGAGTTTGAAGCAATCAAGGAGACCGTTCGAGGCAAGCAAATAATGCATTTGCCATAATAAAAGTAAGTTGAAGACAAACGAGCCATGCGTTAGAGACAAACGAATGATGCATTTGAGACAAACAAATGCTGCGTTTGAGACAAATGTACAATGCATTTGTGGTTAAGGAATTATTCTCTTAAAGCAAACCAATTGCACGTTTGGGGCAATGGATTCTGGCTATTGTGGCAGACAAATAACATCTTTAGAGAAAACGTTGTGTTGTTGTGGCAAAAGAATTATGTAGCTCAAACAAACACCTCATTGTGTTGGTATTAAGTAAAATTTATATGTTAGTCTTTCCAAAAATAATATTTTATTTTTGGTTGACAATGAATCCATTCGTTCAAGCTTAAAACTTCGTTCATCTCAATAAGACTATTTTGGCAAATCACTGAACTATTTAAAGGAAACGATTCATCCATCAAAACCATAATTTATTTATTTTTAGCTCCCATTATGACCAAAAAACGTTTAAAATCTAAGAAATCGAAGAAAATTAAGCCTTTATCATCAAGATAGCATTGTCAACAACCAAATTATATAGCTATATTTAAATTTTTAGTCCAAAGATACAAAAAAAATATTTTTTTTATGTTCAATTTGTATTTAATGTACATATGTATGTATGTGTTTCTTAAAATTATTACAGTCTTCATTACAATTTCAAAATTAAACCTAGGATGCTATGATTTTACTTTTTATTAATTACGTCGTTTATTAATACAATGAAATAATTGATTCCAGGAATGCATAGCTTAAATACATATGTATTAATGTTTATAATAAAAAAAATATTTTCCACTCTTCATTACAATTTCAAAATTAAACCTAGGATGCTATGATTTTATTTTTTATTAAATACAATGAAATAATTGATTTCAGGAATGCATAGCTTACATACATAGGTATGTATGAATGTTTATGATAAGAAATAACTAATTTACCTATGCATTGTGTACATTTAGTTTATGTTTGCATATATATGTATGTATGTATGTACGTACATATTTTTACTTGCGATTATAGGTACTATAAGGCAAGTTATGCATTCGTCGAAAAAAAAAGTTTTAGAGAAAACAATAAACCATGACATTACGATTGTCTGTCTGTCAGTCTGTCTGTCTGTATGTATATATAGACACCTGCAGCCCAAACGGGTGGGCCGAATTGCTTTAAACTTGGTATAGAAGTTTTTAAAGTTATTATACAGAGGGGAAATTGAATTTTTTTGTAGCTCAAAAAATAACGGTACCTGCCATATAACCAATACGTTAAGGCCTAATTTTCTCGGAAACGGTTCTAACGATTTTGATTTAAAAAAATCAGTGCAGCTTTTTTAGCTACGACCGATCATGATTAAAAAAAAAATGTCTTAAAACGTTACTTTCCATAGGAACGTTTTTTATCTCATAAATAGCACGACCGATTCTTTCGAAATTTCACACGTACGTATATAGGTTTAGGTTGCTAAATTTATACTGCGTACCAATATTTTTAATAAATATTTTTTGTATTTTTAATAGAATTTTTTGAAAAAAAAATTTTTTAATTTTATATTTTGAGAACTGCTCAATAATTTTTTTTTTTCAAAAATTATAGTTATAAGTATTTGCTCAATACCTATGAATTGGCCTTTTTGATTTTTCTTTTAATTTTTTTCAAAAAGCTCCACAGATTTTTAAATTTTTTTCTCATAAATTCAAATTTATCAGAGAAATAAAATGGCGTACTTTTTTTGAGCTCAAGTTAGTTTAAGTATTTATTTCAGAATTTTGAATTATTTTTTCTATGATTAATCCGATTTAATTTTTTTTTTTAAGTTTATATTATTAAATATATAAGATTGTCATACCAATTTTTTTTAGAAAAAAATTAAAGAAAAATAAAGTAAAAAATTAATCTAAAAATATATTTAGATTTTAAATAGAAATCTTTTGCATACACTGTGATCGAACTTAAGAGCAAGTTATTCAAAAGTTCAACTCGAACTAACATTCATTTTAGATAATTGCATGACTTGGGTTTTTTATAGTTTTTTTTAATATTTGAATGGTTGGGAAGTTCAGAGTCGACTATGGCAACATTCGTGTAGTTAGAAAAAATGTTTGTGCCGCGTATCTCCACACTGTGAAAAACAGGCCAGCTGTTTTGGCACTGAGTGAGACCCAAATAGGTGAAAATTCTGACCAAACGGAAATTAATTTGTTTGGGTATAACTTAGTGCCGTTATTCTTTTGCCGCCACGGTCTCGCCGTTTACATTAGAAATGATGTTGCGTACCAACTTCAACCACAATATGGTTTGTGCTGAAACACAAATTTTAGTTTCATGTGGTTTAAATTTACGGTAAATAAGCACATCATACACACTTGTTTTATTTATCGGAGCCCAAATTTGGACAGAGATTCAACTTTTAACGAATTTGATGCTCTGTCCGACTCCATTCAAAGTATTGTTTCACATTATCCTCGCACTGAAATCGTCGTTACGGGCGATTTCAATGTACACTATTCTAGTTGACTCCGTTTTTCGAGCCAGACAACACCCGAAGGAAGGTATATTGAGGTCTTTGCTGAGTTAAACAAACTGACTCAGCTTGTTGACGAGCCGACACGAATCCCTGACGTTACAGGTCAAACCGCCAACACTCTAGACTTGTTTCTTACCTCTGACCCTAATAAATACACTGTAAGTGTATTATCGCCTCTAGGCAAATCAGACCTTTGTGTCATATCTGCAAAATTCTCATGCCCACAAAATCCAGTTAAAGAAGTCACATAACAGAACTATTTGGCAATATGAGAAAGCCAACTGGGGCGGTCTCAATAACTTCTTCAGGAACTTTAACTGGTCACTATGCTTCCTCGATAGTCACGCAGACTCCAGTGTAAATATGATAACAAATTTAATTCTTCATGGAATGAGAAATTTTATCCCGAATCGCGTGAAATCTATCAAACCGAAAGAAAATGCATGGTTTGATTCGAGCTGTAAAGAGGGTAAAGAGGTTATTAGGGTTAGAGAAGTAAGTTTCCGGCATTATAAAGCCAACCCCACTGAGGAAAACCAGAAAAAGTTTCAACCAGCTAGAAAGACTTGCAACGTTCACATTCAAAGAACCAAATTTTTGCATGACAAAAAATTAAGGCAGAAAATACTACATTGTCCTAAAGGTAGTAAAAATTATTGGTCGTTTGTAAAAAATATTCGAAATTCAACTTCGTCTTCTGTTGCAACGCTCGTCTTTAATTAGACCCCTTTTGTAAGATCTCGTGAAAAAGCCAATTTGCTTGCAGCGCAGTGCGCTGCTAATTCGACGCTGCTAGAAAGTGTTATGACTACTCCAGTACTTGAGAGCGTAAACGATTTTATGGGACAAATCTTCTTTCGCACTCGTGCTGTTGCTCGAATCCTCAAGGACCTTGATATACACAAGTCCGCTGGCCCGGATAGTATCCCTCCCATTGTTCTGAAGAGGTGTTCTTCAACGCTGGCAAAACCACTGCGTAAGCTTTTCCATCTGTCCTACTCTACATCTTTCCGAGTGGATGGAAAACAGCATTTGTCCAGCCTGTCCCTAAAAGGGGCGAATTTTCTTCACCCTCTAATTACCGTCCAATTGCACTTACTTCCCTTCTTTCCAAGGTCATGGATACGCTGATTATCAGCTTAAGAAATATCTTGCAGAACGAAAGTTCCTTAATGACCGGCAGTATGGCTTTCGTAGCAATAGGTCCACTGGTGATCTGATGGTATATCTCACCGAACAGTGGCACAAATCTTTACATCGTTTTGGAGAAAGTAAGATTATTGCGCTTGATATTTCAAAAGCATTTGATAGAGTTTGGCATCAAGCTATCTTATCGAAAATGCGTGCATTTGGTATCGATGAATTTCTTATTCGTTGGATTAGAAATTACCTTTCGCCACTCAATACAAGTTATATTGGACGGTTTCAAGTCTGATATTCACAAAATAAATCCTGGTGTGCCCCAGGGCTCCGTATTGTCTCCGACTCTTTTTCTCATTTTTATTAATGATCTCTTATCTGAACTTCTAATCCACTTAATTGTTTTGCTGACGATAGTACTCTCAGCTTTTCATATTCGTTCTCAGATGCACCTCCTTGTTCTTCGGATGTGCAACTGAAACGGCAGCGTGTGAGAAGCTTATTAAATTCTGATCTTGACAGCATTGTCCAATGGGGAATAAACCGCGTAGAATTTAATGCTTCAAAAACCGAGTGCTGTCTTCTGTCGTTAAAGCAGAACCCACCCGCCATGCCACTATCTATGAGCGGCACTTGCATTGAAGAAACCGATAAGCTTTCAGTTCTCGTCATGTGCATCACAGACAACCTCTTGTGGAATGAACTCATATTTGATGCCGCCAAGAACGCTGCAGTGTTTGGGCTTTCTTCGAAGATGCAAGAAATTCTTTTCCCCGTCTGATCTGGCTGTAATGTATAAAGCCTTCGTTCGTCCAGAGCTGGAGTGTAACTCGCACATTTGGGCAGGGGCTCCCAAAACTCATTTGAGTCTCTTAGATAGAATTCAAAATAGAGCTGTAAGAATGATTGGCGATAGAACTATAGTGGAGACATTCACATCTCTCGAAAATCGTCGTAGTGTTTCATGTAATTCGCTATTTTATCGCTATTTTTATAAACAGTGTTCTAGCGAAGTAGCCAGTTGCATTCCTCCCCTTAAAGAATTAAACCGTAATACTCGCGCTTCTAGGATTGCTCATCAGTTTACCCTTGAGCCCAATTTCGGCCATACTGTCAAGTACAGAGATTCTTTCTTTAGTCGTACAACACGTATGTGGAATGCTTTACCAGGCTCTATTCCCCCCCCCCCCATTCTGAACTTCAAAACCATTGTACATCGGTATCTCCTATTTAAACCTTCCCTTTTTTCCTCAACCTCGCACTGTGCTTGACATATTAAGGGTAGCCAAAACCCTTTAGTTCGTGTTTATTATAAAAAAAAAGTTCTTGCGCTCCAGTCGTGCATTTTATTTGTATACGCAAACAAATTATTTCAGTTATACTGTAACGTTTTAAGTGTTTTTTTACAAAATAAGTGGGGAATGTCTTAATCCATTAGCGTTTGCTCATATGCAAACATATTAACTGAGCACTGCTTATAAAAAAATTATTTCTAACAGAAAACAATAAATTAGGGTTCAAATCCGAACTTATTTTTTTACAGTTTTACTTTAAGTTTTAAAATAAAGGGTTATCCATTTTGCGGTTCCAAAAGTATAGGGCTGGAATTCGATGTCTGTCAAACTAAGTTGTTAAACCAATTTTTTTTCACTTGAAAGTCTGAAATTTACGAAAATGGATCGCTTAACTATCGCACAACGTATAAAAGTTGTTAGCCCCAATACAAAAATGGTGATTCTGCTACAGCCACATATCGTGCTTTAAGCGGAGATTATGGTTTACATAATCGTCTAACTACGCAAGCAATTGGCAAAATTGTAAGGAAATTTGAAGATCCTGGATTTGTTACAGATATTGGAAGTAATGGGCATCATCGTTTCGCTCGTACCACTGAAAATATCGCCGCTGTAAGTGAAAGTGTTGCCGAAGACCCGAATGTGTCGATTCCTCGTCGTTTTCAGGAATTAATACTGTCTTACGGCACATTATGGCGTATTTTGCATTTGCATCTACATCTTCATCCAAATAAAGTCCAGCTCACACAACAACTGAAGCCAGCTATACATTCACAATGTCGTATATACGTCGAATGGGTGCTTGAACGACAGGCGGTCGATGTCGATTTTTCTAACAAAATTTTCTTCAGCGACGAAGCACATTTCTCACTCGGTGGGTATGTTAATAAAAAAAATTGTCGCATTTGGGGTTCGGAGAATCATCAAGTTATGGAACAGAGGCCATTCCATCCACAAAAAGCCACTGTTTGGGGCGCTGTTTGGTCAGGAGGTGTGATTGGACCATACTTCTTCGAAAACGACAATGGAACGACTGTCACCGTCAATTCGGAGCGTTATAGTCATATGATAACTGACTATTGAAGAATACGACTTGGAGAATATGTGGTTTCAACAAGACGGTGCCACATGCCACACAACTCGAGCGAATATGGCTTTATTGCAAGACATTTCCTGGACGCGTAATTTCTGATCGTGGCGATATCAACTGGCCACCAAGATCATGCGGTTTGACGCCGCTGGACATTTGCTTGTGCGACCACGCAAAGGACCTTGTTTATACAGATAAACATTTAACTCTTGAGCACTTGAAAATTAACATTCGTCAAGTTATGGCGGGTTATAATGTCCTCCTCAAAAGAATCGATGCTTGCAACAATTCGCGTGGTGGTCATTTAAATTATGTAGTGTTTCACACAAAATGTTAACGTTAAAACTTTATAATAAGAAAGAAATATCATAAAAAAAATATTTTATATGTGTTTTATTTACGTTTATTTTTGAAACCGCAAAACGGATAACCCTTTATAATGAATTGTGGTCTGCTATTAATTTCTTGAAATATTTTGTTGAATATATGTGATGTCTCTTCCTAAAATTTTATAATAAATATTATTTCTCTTAAATATAGATATAACTTCCATTCTGGGCATATATTTTCGACTATCCTTAACGATAAATTTGTAATAATAACATACATCTCTGATGCCGAAAGTTTAAATTTATTTTTAGGAAAGCAGTCTTAGCTAAAGAGAGGTGGTTTTTGAGTGGTAGAACCAAAGTTATATATTTCTATTCGCCGATTTAATTGTTGCAATAAAAAATATTTGTGTTTCAATATGAGATATTTCAAAATAATATTTAGGTCATAATGGCACACTCCTTCTAACAAATCATGCATACAATCAGAACTCAAGTTATCAACAACGTGAAAATTGTTCAAGGAATTCCAGACTGAAATTCTTTTATGCCACTAACTCTCGGATTACCTATATTGGTATCTTCTTGATAATTCTGCCTATTTCTTAAGCTGACGCTATCTTCCATTAATAAGGTCTTCGAGTTTTCATTGGAGCACCTACAAAATCGACAGTAATGTAAAGAATTGAATGATTCTGTAAAACCTAAAATAGAATTCAGACCTAAATTGCCGCCAGTTATCAAGCATGGTATTAATTTAATTGTTTTGATTTTTTTATAATTAATTTGTAACCCTTCGGTTTGCAAACTGTTCATATAAATCAATTAAAGGTTTTAAAATGGTTGTATTACCGAATTTTTTTCTATCTTCAGTAAAAAATATCATAGCCAAAAGTGTATGTATAACTTCGAGGAAATTTTGTTCTGGAAGACTCATAAATTTAACATAAACAGCACCCCCCCACTATGGGAGATTAAAGTACTCAAAACCATCAAAACAAATAAGTAACTGTATAAGAAAAATTGTTGTGCCATTCTTTCGATTATTGATTTTTTTTTGTGCCACAGAGGTGTGTGAACTATATTTATTATTGTATAAGTTAGGCTTTCTACATTAAATATAAATTCGTAAATAACTTTTAATATAAGCGATTTGGTGAAAAAAAAACAGTGAAAAGTTGTTTGAGATTTACTATTTGAAAAAAAGTCACACTGAGTAATTTTTATTTCGTTATTTGTAAAATATACTTGTTGATATTGAGAAGTAAGCTGAATACTCGTATTATGGAAATCAACTATTAAGTTCATACGAGTATGTTGCAGTTTTTTCAAAATCAAGAATTCAGATTTTAAGTGTTGGGCGCTTACAATATATTCTAAAATAGAAACAATTTCTTCATTGTTTCCATTTTCGGTAATAGTAATTGAAATGTATTTATCGTAAAACGAGAATAAATTTTTGAATATATCTAAGGCAGTACTTCTTGGAATTCTGTCATCATTTAACGTTTTTAAGATAACTTGGAGTAGATCTGTAGTAGTCATTTTTTACGTTAATTTGTTTATAAGCTGTTGATGTAAAATTGCTTCTTTTTCATCATATTGGATGGAGTTGTCGTTTTGATCTTTTTGTTTTAAGTTTTTAGAGGAATACAAATATTCGGGGGATTTTGATTGCATGTGCTTGTTTGTATGTGAGCAATATACTTGTACGAAATTAAAAAAATCCTGCCACAATTTCTGTGAAGACATGTAAAACCCTTCAGCCCTGGATGTGTTTTCTTAAAATGGCTCGATTTTTTACAGATAGCACATTCCATTTTAATATCATAAATACTGTACTTAAATTATTTGATATTTAAAAATTTTGTCCTTACATTAAAAATGTAAACTTGAACGAAAGTCCATACTGATGTGCTTTCTGCTGGATACTTTATATTCAGTGCCTGGTACATGTAAAAGTAATTTTGGAAAGCATCAAGTGGATCCTTAAAAGAGTATTGCTTATCGGCAGCAAGAGCCCAGAAATGCAACAGACATATTGTGTCCGATCATTTTGATGAGGTAAGGCTTAAATGGAAATATTGAATATCCTAAACAGACCGGAATGCATATATAATATGGACGAGAAAGGCTGTAAGATTTCGCTTCACCACCAGCGGAATGTCTTGTCCCAAAAATTATTAAAACGGGTTAATCAAATTTCCAAGGAACATGCCGAAAGTGTAATGATTGTGGAATGTGTGAGCGCTATAGGGACGGCCATTCCACCAGTTATACTCTTTAAACGAAAGAGACAGAGACAGAAGACTTACATTAAAAATGTAAATTTGAACGAAAGTCCATACTGCTGTTCCTTCTGCTGGATACTTTATATTCAGTACCTGGTACATGTAAAAGCAATTTTGGAAAGCATCAAGTGGATCCCTAAAAGAGTATTGCTTATCAGCAGCAAGAGCCCAGATACACAACAGACATATTGTGTCCGATCATTTTGATAAGGTAATAGCTTTAATGGAAAGATTAAGTATTCTATATATAATGCATATATAATATGGACGAGAAAGGATGTAGGATATCTCTTCACCACCAGCAGAATGTATTGTCCCAAAAAGGATCAAAACGGGTTCATCAAATTTCCAAGCGACATGCCGAAATTGTGACGATTGTGGGATGTATGAGCGCTATATGGACGGCCATTCTAGCACTTATACTTTCAAAAGGAAAGAGACAGACGCCTGAATTAATGGATAATCTTCCATCTGGGCATTTGAGGACCATGCCTGCTTATTTTTTATGGTGCAACCTGTCACTTAGCCTATTCTATCGTAGACTTGGCAGAACGCCTCCAAAGAGCACTTTAATTTCTTCTATCAAATACGACACACGAACACCAACCTCTGCACAAAGCCGTATATCGGTCTTTTGGGCACCACTGGGACCAAGAATTGTTAACATTCACTGCCAAGTATCCTGACAGAAAATTAAACAAAATAAGTTTTAACGTCATTTTTTCGAAAGTTTGGTCCAAATATATGACGTACGATAAGGATGTCGTGTAACCGGTTTGTATCCCTTCGACCCAGATGTGATATCGGAACAAGCATTTGCTCCATTAGCTCTTTCCGAAATATCATGTCCAGACTCAGCATACAACGAAAATATAAACGCTTTACGGTCGCACCAGCTTCGGATGCCGAATCAGGTGACATACCTCTTTCGACTTTAATTAAATATTCGAATGTCGTAACAAGCCAGAACCAGCATTTGGATTAGTGCAAACCTACAAGCAATGGAATGAATTTAGAGTGAGGAACGTAGCCACGCTAAAAAACCTCAATTTCAGAAACTATTACCAACTCCTAAAATAAAATCTAATAAAACGCTACGAAAAAAGGCTCTGAACTTTACAGGGAAGCAAGCGACAAAACATTTATTCATTGACAAGAATGAATTACCTATGCCTTCAACATCAAAGTCTGTGCGAAAGCAAAATGATGCTTACGGAGCTTAGTATTGTCATGCCTGTAAAGCAAATCGCATGTAGGATATGACAAAATGTCAGAATTGTGAGCCTGGTATCATGAACTCTGTGTTGGGTTGACACCAGTTGACGAGGTAATGGCTTGGTGGATGCGAATTAGCACCTGTGAACGATTTAAACTTAACTCACGCTGAACTGTGTGGTTGTTTGTTTATATTAATTTTTATTTATTAAATTTTATAAGTTTGTTATGTGATATTTTACCCAAGAAGGACATTTATTTAGATTATTTTAAGTTTAACTAAGAAGAGTATTATAAGTTTACAATGGGCCAAGAGGCTGATTTTTTTTGTATTTTTTTTTATGGAATAAATTTTTTTTAAATTGTTTTTGAAAAAAAATAATCTTTTTTTGTGTTGAACCACAAATACGTTTTATTTCAGTTAGAAATTTTGCAAAATCTTATAAAAAATTAATGGGCCTTATTAAGACCCCCTGTTCTTAAAAAGGCCCGACGTACGGTTTTTTTACATTTCGGAAAAATATATTTTCCATAATTAAAAAATTAAGACAATCTATGTTTATTTGCGTAAAAAATGATACTGATTCAGTTTTGTATTTCACTCCGATTTTTTCAAAAATTTGGCAGAAATTTAGAAAAATCTGTTAGGTAGGCTTTATTTAGCCCCCCTGCCTTAAACGTTCTACGTTTAAAAATCCCAAATAATGAACAATTCACCATTATTAGACATCGATACACTAGAAGCATGAAAGTATTGAAGTGCTTCCAAATGAAAACTGAAAATGAATTTATTTTCTTTATTTTGTATGCAAAAAAGTTATTGCTTAAAGATATAGTTTCTATATGGGATACACATAAATAAAATGCCTTGTCCACATGAGCTCTATTAAACGAAATATAGGATCATTATTTTCGTGTAGCCCAATACATACAAGATACAACTAGTTTTTCTTTTAATAACATACATTTAAGATTAACCTATGCAACTTTTAAAATACTGTTCTTTTTAGATGTTTTGAAATTGAATTTAACAAATTCAGTTGCTTGTAGGCGAAATGTTGGTCCATGATCATAAACATTCAAACAAAGTTAGTTATAATTTAATAATAAATTCGAAAATTTGAATTGATGTTTAATGTGCATCGTTTTAATATATTTATCCTGTTATTTGAAATATAACTACATTTTTTGAAAGTTTGGTGTATAGCTTCGAATAGCGTCGAATTAATTGCTACGATTGGACCAATATTTTCAACTTTCATTCGTGCATAATGCAACAAAAAGTTTAATTTCGGCTTCAAATGACTTGCTGATATTGATATATATATAATGAATGGTCTGCTATTAATTTCTTTAAATATTTAGTTGAATATATTTGATGTCTCTTCCTAAAAATTATTAATATTATTTCTCTTAAATATAGATATAACTTCCATTCTGGGCATTTATTTTCAACTAAATCTCCAACCAGTAGCGATAAATTTGTAACAATAACATACATCTCCGATGCCGAAAATTTAAATTTATTTCTAGAAAGGCAGTCTGAGTTAAAGAGAGGTGGTTTTTGAGTGGCTGATAAACCAAAGTTATATATTTCTATTCGTCGATTTAGTTGTTGCAATGAAATATATTTGTGTTTCAATATGAGAGATTGCAAAATAATATTTAGGTCAAAATGGCAAACTCCTTCTAACAAATCATGCATACAATCAGCACTCAAGTTATCAACAACGTGAAAATTGTTCAAGGAATTCCAGACTGTATATTCTTTTATGCCACTAATTTTCGGATTACCTATATTGATATCTTCTTGATAATTCTCCATATTTCTTAAGCGGATGCTATCTTCCATTAATAATGTCTTCGAGTTTTCATTGGAGCACCTACAAAATCGACAGTAATGTAAAGAATTGAATGATTCTGTAAAACCTAAAATAGAATTCAGACCTAAATTGTCGCCAGTTATCAAGCATGGTATTAATTTAATTGTTTTAAATTTTTTATAATTAATTTGTAATCCTTCGTTTTGCAAACTGTTCAAATAATCAATTAAAGGTTTTAAAATGGTTGTATACCAAATTTTTTTCTATCTTCAGTACAAAATAAGATAGCCATAAGTGTATTTGATAATTTCGAGGAAATGTTTTCTGGAAGACTCATAATTTTAATATAAACAGCTCCAAGTTTTTGAACTCCACTATGGGAGGCCAAAGGATTTAGGTATTCAAAATCATCAAAATAAATAAGTAGCGGGATAAGAAAAATTGTTGTGTCATTCTTTGGATTAAATTGTGAATTTTTTTGTGCCACAGAGGTGTCTGAACTATGTTAACTATTGTATAAGTGAAACTTTCTATGTTAAATATATATTATTCATTAACTTTTAGTATAGGAGATTTAGTGAGAAAAAAAAACAGTGAACAGTTGTTTAAGATTTACTATTTGAAAAAAATGTCACGCTGAGTAATTTTTATTTCATTATTCGTAGAATATACTTGTTGATATTGAGAACCAAGCTGAATATTATGAAAATCAACTAATAAGTTCAATTTCTTCATTGTTTCAATTTTCGGAAGAAGCAATTGAAATGTATTTATCATAAAACGAGAATAAATTTTTGAAAATATCTAAGGCAGTACTTCTTGGAATTCGGTCATCATTCAACGTTTTTAAGATAACTTGGAGTAAATCTGTAGTAGTCATTTTTTACGTCAATTTGTTTATAAGCTGTTGATGTAAAGTTTCCATCACCTTCTAGTTCATCATATTGGATGGAGTTGTCGGTTTGATTTTTTTGTTTTAAGTTTTTAGAGGAATACAAATATTCGCGGGATTTTGATTGCATGTGCTTGTTTTTTTATGTGAGCAATATGCTTGTACAAAGCAAAGCAAATCCTTCCACAATTTTTGTTAAAACATGTAAAACGTTTCAACCCTGGACGTACTTTCTTAAAATGGCTTGAATATAATTTAAT
Source organism: Philhelius pedissequus (assembly GCA_910595825.1). NCBI lineage: Eukaryota > Metazoa > Arthropoda > Insecta > Diptera > Syrphidae > Philhelius > Philhelius pedissequus. The sequence goes on from OU343160.1 coordinate 106,022,121, forward strand.
AGAAGTAAATGTTTTTTTACATATACTTAAATTATTTGATATTTACTTTGTATGAAGACTGCTCCAAATCGCTTTAATACTCGAATTAAAAAAGTAAATTTGAACGAAAGTCCATACTGCTGTGCTTTCTGCTGGATACTTTATATTCAGTGCCTGGTACATGTAAAAGCAATTTTGGAAGGTAACAAGTGGATCGTTAAAAGGGTATTGCCTATCGCTCAGGGTAACTTATGCACTTATATTATTCAAATTGCCGAGACACACAATTTGAGGCTGCAATCCACAGTTACTTTCTAATAATTGTCTCTCGAAATCATCTGCTTTTCCCAGTGTCTATGAAAAGAAATTAAATTTGTTTGTTGAGATATGAAACTGTAACAACAAAACGTAAGCTTTCTATTTTTAAATTTGAAATTTATTATTTTAATTATGCCATTATTTTTTTGTATGCCATATTAGCCGCCTTTAAATAATGATGAAGGTGCAGATGCACTGATAATCACCTCAAAATAAAGGATGAAATTTGCTGCATTTCCAGTTTTGATGCCTTACAACTTGGTTTTCTTTGACTAGTTTTAATTTTTGTAAAGGGAAAGAAATGAGCTAAAGCTAATGGGCTGATAACTTTTTTATTGCCTTGAAAAATGATTTTTTAAAAATAAAATATATAATTATAATTACTTGCACATATTCGTACCTTCGGTAGCGCTTAAGCTAGCTGCAACCCACTTTTTGACTGTAGGATCTTTAATTCTTGATACTTTTTCTATCACTTTTCTTAAGGTCTCAATATAGGTTTGTAGTAACGTCTGGGTGTAAAATTTTTGAGTCTTCGAAAAACTGATGGGAGAAAATTTGGTAAAGAAATGATTTAGTTTAACGAAATTCATACACATAAGGTATGATATACAATTTAGATCAACTTACCAATTGGAATATGTTGTTGTTATTGAGATTAAATACCGGAAATTTTGTGAGGTACTATGAAGTTTGAACTTTATTGTATTGCAAGATTTCCCATCTGATGGCGAAACAATTTTTCCACTTTAAGAGGATTTCATCAAATGGTTCATTTTTCTCTCGAATAAAGTTACTCGTATAATCATCGTAGAAAGCTAAAAAAACATTGCATACAAGAAATTAACCCTGGATGGTTATCCTTCGTCGAATCGACGAAAACCACTTTTATTTTCTATGATTTCTCTCTAACTATTCATCCCTTTTGATTCTATCTTCGTACAGCATCTCATCGTGTTGATCTCTACCACGGAGCGCAGGTACGGTATCCTGCTATCAATGCAATAACGTTTTTATTACAGGTTTGTTCGTGGAAACGACGAAGGCTGACTTTTGTGTGATTTTTTTATGCTACAAGGAAAAAATTGAAAATGTTTTGGCTCATGTTCAAGAAAAACGTCAAGTCCCAAGATATTATTTTTTGACTGCAACATCAGATACTATTACAAGGTAGAAAACCATTTGTATTGTCTCATTTGCTTTCCTACAAGTTAATAAAAGAAGCTTTAAAGGGATAAAGAATAAAATGGTATTTTATTCAATGCTCGTATTTCAAAGCTTTGCTACTGACATTCTTAACAATCGACTGCACCCGCTTTTTAATCTGTTTTCTGTAACCAAACAGATCTTACCAATTGTTGAGTTCAAATCCTTAGTTGTGCTTCTTGATCTTCTTCAGATGAGGTCGGTACTTGAAAACAAATTTCTATAATTTGAAAAAGTGTCATATAACTTCCCAGAAGCATTTTGACTATTCACTACAGACGTATAGTATTCTTCTTTTGACTCGCAAGTAAATACTTCGCTTATTATTGAGGCAATATAAGAATAATCATGTCTTTCCATCTAGTAAACAAATTAGTTTGTTAATTATAATAATGGTTTGAAATAGTTCAGAATATACCCCAGTTGACAAGTTAGTTAGAATAATTTGAATCATTTTTCTGTATTATTTTATCCCCTGAGCTGGTTTTAAATGTAGGGAAATCTTAAAAAAAGTAGTAACAATGAAATGTCAATTTATAGCAATTATAACAATGCCCTTTATACAGTTACGGTTAATGCGGTTATAAGTCATATATATATTTTCATACTTTAAATTAAGAAAACTGTAATAATCGTTTTAAATTGGTTTGCATGTACTCCTGTACTCAAGCAAATAACTTAGTCCAATTTTATATCATCTTCCAGTAAAAGCTGTACCATAATCTTGCTTAGCTTTATTTTTTGCGCATTTTGTATTTTGTAAACAGGCGTTCTGTTCAAATTGTCTTTGCAAAATAATAAAATCTACGTGTTTTAATTTTTTTAACATCTGTATACCGAAAAAAATATGCATAAAAAAACCATATTAGTGGATATTTTTCGAGGTATTAGCAGCTATTTAAAAACATGTAATGCATCGAGTCCCTGTGGGATCTTTAAATCTAAATGTTCAAATAATGCTTGGCATCTTTTCTCAATTTATAAGTTTCACTAGCCGAAAAGTTTTTATTAATGTCGTGCATATTTACGAAATTTTGTTCCTAAGCCACCCACGCATTTTTTTTTATATCATGCGATATAATTCCCCATTTAGTATCTGTTTTATATTAAGTATGCAGTTAAAGTCAGCGTTTGTTGGAAAGAAAACGTTTGCTGCGTATAAAAGCGGTCAATTTGATTCTGATAAACTAAATATTAAAACGAAAACCTCAACTGAGTTAATAAGGCGGGACCAGTAATCAACGTACAAGTGGCACATTAGAAAAATGTTGTACAGTGAAAACCACTAAGCGAAACGACGAAAAATCAGGATATTTTTTTCAGTTAAGCGGGTTATTCACTTAAGCGAACTTCGGATAACTGAACAAAAATTTCAGTTAAGCGGATCTCGGATAAGTGGTGAATATATTTCAATTAAACGGGTCTCGGATAACTGAAAATGTAAGTCCGACTTTGACAATTTTTACTACACATCTAACTTTAAGAGCCGAAAAACGATTTATGTTAAATCTTTACCAATTGCTTTTATAAATAAGTTAGTTTTATTTAAATAACAAAACAGGAAAATAATTTATTTTTAAACAAAACGATTTTGTAGCTATGTTTGTATGTGGGTACAAATTAATGCATACAAAATTAGATATTGCACATAACTTTCACCTGTTTTAATGTTCAAGTTTGGGAATCCTATTGTAAACACAAAACCGCCGCTACTTTCAGTATTTAGTATTTATGTAGTCCTATGTATGCTTACACATTAAGAATACAATTCTTATCAGTTAATATAAAGCTAAATTTTAAATTGATGTGTTGAAGAAAAGCTACCTTGACATAATATGCAAAATTTTCAAAGATAACTGGTTTTCCAAAAATCGCAATAAAAATGTTTAACAAAAAAAAATTAAACTAATAAGAAATCAAGGTATACTTACACCCTTTACATAAAAAATAAAGGAAAATACATTCCATCCCCATTTCTGGGGAAAAAGTAGATAATCTTTACATTTTATTATTAAAACTAATTTTAAGTTCAGTTTCTTTTTTCACTTAAGCGGGTTTCACTGTATTGGAACTCGATGTATAAATTTTAAACTAAAACTCTGAATGTCACTTCAGAGACTGCATACGTCAATATAGAGGAAGTACATATGTATATACAACATTTGAAAAAGCTTGACTTATGTATGAAATAATAGGTTATCCATTTTTTCACAAGTAAACCCAATTAAAACACATATAAAATATTTTTTTTTTTGATATTTCTTTTTTATTATAAAGTTTGAACGTTGACATTATGTGTGAAACACTACATCATTTAAATGACCACCACGCGAATTGTTGTAAGCATCGATTCTTTTGAGGAAATTTTCGACCACTTTTTCACACATATTGGGCGGTATCTCAGCCATAACGTTTTCAAGTGCTCAAGAGTTATAGGTTTATCTGCATAAACACGGTCTTTCACGTGACCCCACAAAAAAAAGTCCAGTGGTGTCAAAGCGCATGATCTTGGTGGCCAGTTGATATCGCCACGACGAGAAATTACGCGGAGAGGTAATGTCTCTTGCAATAAAGCCATATTCGCCCGAGTTGTGTGGCATGTGGCACTGTCTTGTTGAAACCATATATTCTTCAAGTCGTATTCTTCAATAGGAGGCAAAAAAGGTCGGTTATCATATGATCATAACGCTCCGAATTGACGGTGACAGTCGTTCCATCGTCGTTTTCGACGAAGTAAGGTCCAATCACACTTCCAGACCAAAGAGCGCCCCAAAGAGTGACTTTTTGTGGATGTATTGGCCTCTCTTCAATAACTTGAGGATTCATAGACACCCAAATACGAAAATTTTGTTTATTAACATACCCACCGAGTCAGAAATGTGTTTCGTCGCTGAAGAAAATTTTGTTCGAAAAATCGACGTCCACCGCCTGTTGTTCAAGCACCCATTCGACGTATCTACGACGTTGTGAATGGTCAGCTGGCTTCAGTTGTCGTGTGAGCAGACTTTATATAGATGTAGGTGTAGACCGAAATGCAAAATACGCCATTTATTTTGTCTTTTATATTGTTCATTTTTATTTAATCTTAACTTATAACTATCTTAAAGCTAGACAAAAATGTTTAAAACTAGCCTAATTATCAATAACATACAACTAATTTACTGGCCCTTTACGGGCGCTCTAAACTAAACTATATCTCTTAATACTAATGTCTTTCGACCTAAAAACTATTTTAATTAATTCTAATTATTTTATTTTTATGACCAAGAAAACTTTTTTAACAAAAAACTTGGTAACATGTGCTTTTTTTTTAATTTTTACTTATAGACTACCTAAAGCTAAACTAAAAATAATTAAATCTAGATACAACTCACTTATACTAACTAGAAATACTTTAAACTACTTACATCTACTTAAAAATTAGAACAGCCCCAGCAGCTTTTGTCGGTTATTTTTATATTTTTTTTTTTTTGTATATTTAGTATACGCATGCAGACACACAGAGACATGCAACCAACACAGCCATGTACATACGTACATACATATTCGTATGTACATACATACACAGGCACGCAGCTGCATGCACAAATGCCCCCGCAAACATATATATTTTTTAATTTTTCTTTGTGCCACCCCGACTGTTCCTTATACTTAATTTACCTAAATCTACGTAAGTCGGCCAAGACATACCATCCTAATCGAATTTATGTATCATAATGCTGTTCAGAGAGCCACCAGAACTGGTTCTCTTGTTTCGCCATATCCCTTCGGTCCCGATCGGACACAGTCCTACTGAACCAAAGGCGCTCTTCTCCACCTTGAGCGTTGACGTCTCGATCATACAGGAGTCGCCTATCTACAGTTTCCCGGTTGACGTGGTAAATGAGCGGAACCGCCATTCCATCCTGTATCAGCCCTCGACTGTCTAAAAAGAGGAATGCTTCGGGAGGGATGTAGCCACTTAACCGCACACTCTCAAAATATTCATTAGTGGGGTAGTAAGCCCCAAAAATTAAGCTGTTGGTTAAGGACATCGCTCTTGCAGTGTGACCCCGAATCAGCTTAAACAAAAAATTATCTATTCTGTTTATGTTGGCTCCGTTGTATAGAACCTGGTTGGAATAATATCTTGTGTGCTCCGACTCTGGTGTTCTGTGTAATCCAAGGCAACGTCTAAGACATTGCCTCCCAAACACTCGAATCTTTTCCGTTTGAGATGGGCCAACGTTGAACCACACCGGGCATCCGTAGACAATCATCGGCCTGATGAGGGCCATGTAACAAATCACCTTCACTCTGCTGTCAAGACGGCTGCTATAAAACAGTCGTTTTGTCAAGGCAAAGGCTCCCCTAGCCCTGGCCAAGGCAGCACCTATAAGTCTGTCGAAATACAGGTACTGATCCAACCAGATGCCACTGCACTTTTACTCGCCAGTGGATGTCCATGTGACCCTACGATCACCAGCTTGCGCCACTTCTTTCTCGTATCCCTTGAGGCGCTAGACAACGGAGTCCTAAACAAAATAGTTTCTGATTTCTGGAAGTTATTTTTCAACTTACAGTCATCACAGTATCGTTGAATCTTGTCGAAGTCACTCTGCAAAAGACTTTTAATGACTTCAACTGTATTAGCTGTTCTGTACGCAACTAGATCGTCGGCGTACGCAATTGTCTCAGTTAGACCACCTATCAGATCGCTGGTGTAAATGCTGAATAGAATCGGCGAGTTAACCGCTCCCTGCTGAAGACCATCATTAATATTAAAAATTTCGGTAGAAGTTACATTGCCACTCTTGACAACAAACTTTCTACCATTTAGCACACGGGACTGGGCCCATTCCGGTCGGTGATTATGGCGTTTGCCAAATCTTCATCATTAAACCCGGGAAAACCAAGGTTCTCAGATCGCCATTCGGTTATATCGTTCCGGAGCCATAAGCCGCCTTTAAATAATGATGAAGGTGCAGATGCACTGATAATCACCTCAAAATAAAGGATGAATTTTGCTGCATTTCCAGTTTTGATACCTTAAAACTTGGTTTTCTTTGACTAGCTTTAATTTTTGTGAAGGGAAAGAAATGAGCTAAATTGCCTTGAAAAATAATTTTTTTAAAATAAAATATATAATTATAATTACTTGCACATATTCGTACCTTCGGTAGCGCTTAAGCTAGCTGCAACCCACTTTCTGACTGTAGGATCTTTAATTCTTGATACTTTTTCTATCACTTTTCTTAAGGTCTCAATATAGGTTTGTAGTAACGTCTGGGTGTAAAATTTTTGAGTCTTCGAAAAACTGATGGGAGAAAATTTGGTAAAGAAATGATTTAGTTTAACGAAATTCATACACATAAGGTATGATATACAATTTAGATCAACTTACCAATTGGAATATGTTGTTGTTATTGAGATTAAACACCGGAAATTTTGTGAGGTACTATGAAGTTTGAACTTTATTGTATTGCAAGATTTCCCATCTGATGGCGAAACAATTGTTCCACTTTAAGAGGATTTCATCAAATGGTTCATTTTTTTTCTCGAATAAAGTTACTCGTATAATCATCGTAGAAAGCTAAAAAAACATTGCATACAAGAAATTAACCCTGGATGGTTATCCTTCGTCGAATCGACGAAAACCACTTTTATTTTCTATGATTTCTCTCTAACTATTCATCCCTTTTGATTCTATCTTCGTACAGCATCTCATCGTGTTGATCTCTACCACGGAGCGCAGGTACGGTATCCTGCTATCAATGCAATAACGTTTTTATTACAGGTTTGTTCGTGGAAACGACGAAGGCTGACTTTTGTGTGATTTTTTTATGCTACAAGGAAAAAATTGAAAATGTTTTGGCTCATGTTCAAGAAAAACGTCAAGTCCCAAGATATTATTTTTTGACTGCAACATCAGATACTATTACAAGGTAGAAAACCATTTGTATTGTCTCATTTGCTTTCCTACAAGTTAATAAAAGAAGCTTTAAAGGGATAAAGAATAAAATGGTATTTTATTCAATGCTCGTATTTCAAAGCTTCGCTACTGACATTCTTAACAATCGACTGCACCCGCTTTTTAATCTGTTTTCTGTAACCAAACAGATCTTACCAATTGTTGAGTTCAAATCCTTAGTTGTGCTTCTTGATCTTCTTCAGATGAGGTCGGTACTTGAAAACAAATTTCTATTATTTGAAAAAGTGTCATATAACTTCCCAGAAGCATTTTGACTATTCACTACAGACGTATAGTATTCTTCTTTTGACTCGCAAGTAAATACTTCGCTTATTATTGAGGCAATATAAGAATAATCATGTCTATTCCATCTAGTAAACAAATTAGTTTGTTAATTATAATAATGGTTTGAAATAGTTCAGAATATACCCCAGTTGACAAGTTAGAATAATTTGAATCATTTTTCTGTATTATTTTATCCCCTGAGCTGGTTTTAAATGTAGGGAAATCTTAAAAAAAGTAGTAACAATGAAATGTCAATTTATAGCAATTATAACAATGCCCTTTATACAGTTACGGTTAATGCGGTTATAAGTCATATATATATTTTCATACTTTAAATTAAGAAAACTGTAATAATCGTTTTAAATTGGTTTGCATGTACTCCTGTACTCAAGCAAATAACTTACTCCAATTTTATATCATCTTCCAGTAAAAGCTGTACCATAATCTTGCTTAGCTTTATTTTTTGCGCATTTTGTATTTTGTAAACAGGCGTTCTGTTCAAATTGTCTTTGCAAAATAATAAAATCTACGTGTTTTAATTTTTTTAACATCTGTATACCGAAAAAAATATGCATAAAAAAACCATATTAGTGGATATTTTTCGAAGTATTAGCAGCTATTTAAAAACATGTAATGCATCGGGTCCCTGTGGGATCTTTAAATCTAAATGTTCAAATAATGCTTGGCATCTTTTCTCAATTTATAAGTTTCACTAGCCGAAAAGTTTTTATTAATGTCGTGCATATTTACGAAATTTTGTTCCTAAGCCACCCACGCAATTTTTTTTATATCATGCGATATAATTTCCCATTTAGTATCTGTTTTATATTAAGTATGCAGTTAAAGTCAGCGTTTGTTGGAAAGAAAACGTTTGCTGCGTATAAAAGCGGTCAATTTGATTCTGATAAACTAAATATTAAAACGAAAACCTCAACTGAGTTAATAAGGCGGGACCAGTAATCAACGTACAAGTGGCACATTAGAAAAATGTTGTACAGTGAAAACCACTAAGCGAAACGACGAAAAATCAGGATATTTTTTTCAGTTAAGCGGGTTATTCACTTAAGCGAACTTCGGATAACTGGTTAGTCTTGCGTCTATCAGCAATAGATCCAGATAGGCACCGCTTCTTGGAAGCGATGGTCTCTCTGTGTCTAGAAGATCGAGGCGATTCTCAAGGTTGTATCGACACATCCAATTATTCAAATGGTAACCTCGAGGATTTTGTATTTGATTTCCCCAATCTAAGTGATTGGCGTTTAAATCACCGGCTAATATGTAAAAGTTTTCTTCCGAGCTCAATCTTAAGCATTCAAAAAGCTTTTCAAGTTCTGTTATAAACTGTGTGGGCTGAGGTGTTTCCGGTGCATAGGCAGCGATAACATACATTCGCTACCCCTGTTGGAGATGAATGCATATGATGCATGCCTCTAACTTCCGAAATTATGACTAATGCCTTTAAGTATAAAGATTGCGACGCCTCCTCCTTGTGTGGAATTGGGTTGGTCTCTTCTTACGATATTGTAATTGTTGTTAGTCAATTTATGTTTCTGGTTAAGCTTAGTTTCGCTAGCCATAAACACATCTGGACTTATGTCTTTAAGCAATTGGAATAAATTCCCTCTACGTTCGGTCCTTATCAGTGAATTTACATTCACAGCTAGGATCTTAAAGGGCCTCTCCGGCAGCGCGCCCTTAACCTCTAAGTTGCGTTATGCTCGGCAAAACAGAGTAGAGATAATCCACCCTAGTTGCTTGCTCCCTGATCTGGTTTTGGAGGCCAGTCAACTGGCCCTGGATGGCCAGCAGAATGCTCATAATATCCGCCTGTGCCACCGGCGCCTTAGGCACGGGGGCCTGTTGGGCGACATTTCGTGTAGGCTATACCGTGCTTCCCCTACCTGATGTCATTCGGGCGTAAGAAATTTGGGGGTCGACGGGCGTTGTTGTAGGATGGCGCACCGTTGGACGCTTTTCTACCACTGTTTGCTTTGCTGCCTTATGGTTCTTCATAAGCTGAAACGTCGGGCATCCCCGATAATTAGCGGGTGTCCGTCGCCTCGGTAGAGTACACATTTAAGCTGGGTCCTATTTTCGACCCGTTCCCTTCCTAACTTGCATTCATCTGCGTTGTGGTTCTCTCCACACTTAACGCAGCGGGACTTCATTTCGCAGTTTGCTGCGGCGTGGACGAATTTGTCCCAAGTTACAACCTGGTAGTTGAGGATGGAGATACTCCTCAAACTACCCAGTTTGCTGCTGGGTGAGAGTTGAACAAGGAAGAAGGGAAGACTCCGCTTCTCCCGCCTAGCTCTAACTGTAGCGAACGGCTTGACCGCGATAAAGTCGAGATCGTCATTCGCTTTTTGGCGGAATTCACTTGTGAACACCTGTGGTTCCGTGCAGGAATCTATGCCCTTCAAAAGGACCGTTTGAAACTTTTCGGTCTTAGGGGTGAAACTAAAGAATTCAGTAGTGGTTTCTTTTAGCAATGATTTAATTTTTTTGTGCTGTTCCACTGTAAACCAACGGATAGCATGCCTATCATTATTTAATATTTTTATAGTAAAGTTTTGACCTATGGCCAACTTACACAGATTTATGGTATCCTGTAACTCCATTTTATAAGTATTTATGGGTGGCACCTTTTCTTTTTTCGTACTCGGCGGCTGTGGCTGCTGCTGCTGAGACTGACTTTTCTGCTGCTGTTGATTCTGCTGCTTTCATTCTACTGCTGCTGTTTTTGTTGCGGTTGTTTCTGGGCTTGTGTCTGCTGCTGTTGCTCTTGTTTTTGCCGTTGTTGTTTTGGCTGCTGATGTTGCTGTTGTTTTTGTAATTGTTCTTTTTGCTGTTGTTCTTCTTGTTCCTCGAATTCTTTCAGTTGTTTCGCTCGGCGCGCTTCTTGCTTGGCCTTAACGGCGATAACTATAAGATCCTGTTGGCTTTTCAAACTTTGGATGTCTGGATTTCTGCCTCCATTGCTTCAATTTGAGCGACCATTCTTTGTTCCTCGTCCTCCTCAGATGACGCCTCTGATGTGGAGAGGTTCACGAAGGCAGTACTATCGCCCGTCATGAAGTGCCCTTCTCCTTCCTCAGACATATATTCAATACCCTATTCGGGTGAAGTGTCTAACGGGGTTTATCTTGCTGCCTCTGACGTCTCGTATGTATCCGACGTCTTCACTCCAGCTGGCAGCTTTGCTGAGGTGGCCGTGGATTTCCTCTTTACCAAAGTTGGTGCGCACTTGACCCTCATTCTGCGCTTCTGATTAGCATCGGATGATGTTGCCGTTGTTGTTATCGCTGTTGATGTTGTTGCTGCAGAATCACTGCTTGTAAGCGGAACATCTTTCGATGTTCCCTCAGCTGATGCCATTGCTGGCCTCATTGGCCCTAGGATACCTTTCGATGCCCCGGTGCTTAAACTCCTCCTCCTTTGCTCGTTTTCCCAACCAATAAAGTTTTCCACTCCACGGTTGTGAAAAAAAGCTTGCAAAGCTCTGATGCCCGGCTGGGAATCGAACTGGCGACCTTCGGATTCTCGGTCGGCCACTCTACCTTTGTGCTACTGCACCACTTGAGAAATGTTGATTTAACGCTACACTTAAACTCACACCCGAAATTTAATTTGCAAAAAACTGCGAAGCCGAAAACGTGTTAACACCTCCACAGTACGAGATCGACTGGCAAAATACGCCATAATGTGCGGTAAGACAGTCCTTATTCCTAAGAACGACGAGGGATCGACACATTCGGTTCTTCGGCAACACTTTCACTTACAGCAGCGATATTTTCAGTGGTACGAGCGAAACGATGATGCACAGGCCTTACAATATCTGTATCCAATCCAGTCTCTTTAAATTTCTTCACAATTTTGCAAATTGCTTACGAAGTTGGATGATTATGTAAACCATAATCTCCTTTTAAATCACGATATGTGGCTGTAGCAGAATCACCATTTTTGTAGTAAGTTTTAACAATTTGTATGCGTTGTGCGATAGCAAAGCGATCCATTTTCGTAAATGTCAGACTTTCAACTGAAAAAAAAATTGCTTTAACAACTTAGTTTGACAGATGTCGAATTCCAACCCTAAGCTTTTGAAAACGCAAAATGGATGACAATTATAGTCTTATTTAAACATTAATACGATCAACAACTGAAATAACTAATTCGAATGTTATATCACTAAAATGTTTTTACCTTAACATTAATTACTCTCAAAACATGTGTTTGTACACCTATGTATCCTGATGTACAATTGAAAGATGGTTCTTCGTGAGGAACAGTATTAATCACCCGAATATACTGAACAGATTGTACGTGCTCTACGGAATCTACAAACTCAACTGAGTACAAAGACGGCGATGGTACCCTTTCTTCACTATCAATGATAATTAGAGAACTTCCCTGGGCAGAAATTTGTTTTAATTTAATATTTAAAAAAATATAGCCGTGTAAATCGGTCATTTGGGAAGATCGAATCATTCAAGTATCAGTTTGCTATATATTCGATTTGTTTCAATCACGATCTTTCGATCCATTTCATTTCATTCACTTAATTTTGATCATTTTCATTTCCGACTGTCCAATCTGAATTGCATTAAAAACCAAACAGCCTGGTGCGACTTACGTCAGTGTATACAATATGCATACAATACCTACGTATCTAAATCCAAATAAAAATTATTTTAAAATTCAAAGTTTCAATTCCAACTCCAATAACCTTGCATAACAAAGTTTGATTTACCTACACAATTAGTGAGAATGGTATATACTGAAGGATTGAAATGATATAATTGAATAAAAATATTGTGTCGAAGATCGAAACCAGTGCAATCGAATCACCAGAGATTGAAGTTGAGAATCGAGATTCAACGAAATGATCGAAATTAAGATTGATTGACTCAATGCTTTTTGATTTCAATCATCAATACTTTTCGATGACCGAATCAAAAGTATCGAATCATTAAAGATTTCCACAGCTCTAGAACACTATAAGAATTTCCCAACCAACGGAATTGTATCCAACAATAACTGAAATTATGACATTTTATTTCAAATACATTAAAATTATTCATGCAACGCCGAAAACACATTGTAAATGTCAGAAAGATTAAAACTGCCAAAATCCGGACACGAATTTCTATAAACGTTGTAAACATATCAACATCGTAAGAACTATTTCATCTGAAATCTCTTCCATTTTTATTGACAGTGTTCAGGACAGGTAAAATGGTCTTAATGGAATTTCACTTTTGACTCGATCAAAACCATAAACATGAACTATTATTTTCGCCAAATAAGTGAACAATTATTTTGCATACATACATATCATTAAACGAATTTTGATAACAAACAACTGCATAAATTTGTTTTTTTCCTTATTATAAGGATCTTTAAACTACGGATAAGAAAATTTATAAATGCGAAAATTATATCAAATATTTTGAATCGTATTTAAATTTAAATGACTTCTGCTTATATTTTAGGGCGTTTATAAAGTGTGCAAACTACAATTTCACGACTTCGGAAAGTGTACGACCTTGCATAAATACACGTTTAAATTTCGTGGAACAAATAAAAATGATTTTCGGTGCATCAGCGTTATTATAAATTAGAATAACTCTCCGTTTCGGATGGACTTAAAGTATATAAATTTTTACCCAGCACTCCCAAAGGCCATGATTTAAATTGGAAAACATACTCAATAAGATCTTCGTCAGAAATAAAAGTGGACGTCTTGACATCATAAAATTTAATGTTATCTTTGATGCTGAAACAATCTTTGACTAAAAACATAATGAAAGGAAACATTACGAGTATGTTAAAAATATTTTTTTTTTTTTAATAAAATGCATACCAGCTTTAACTAACTCATCGCGTGCAATTAAATTTGATGGTCCTTTAATTCTTCTTACTGAGGAAAAGCGCGTGTATACCGCGGTAATAAAAAGAAGCATTATAATAAATGACTTCCGTCTCTAGGTATTTTTTGTAAATTAAGGTATAAATTGATGATTCTACAATGATCGGTCTAAAGAAAACTGTTGTCGTTGCTATTATTAAGACATTTAAAGACTTATTGTTTTTGGCTGGCAATTCCAATACAATGTAGTATGTATTGTTAAAATATAATTTGAATTTCTTAATTCAATTTCGAGTAATTCAATTTAAGAAACTCGTTGTTTTTAGATTTTAAATATATATTCAATTTGAAACACTTGTTTGTTTTCATATTTAAGATAAGTGGTTGTGTTTAACTTCAATGATGAAGTTCTGAACCAGCCAATGGGTCTAAAAAATTTAATATTACATGAGACTACAAAATAAAATTCATAAAAAAACGTGCTTAAAAAGTATTGATTATTGACATGTCTTACATTAGAACAACGGTAACTATTAGCAAAAATAAAGGTATCAGCATTATTGTAAATTTTGCCCGGAAAATCATTTACCCGAATTTTTTTCTTCGGCCGTAATTTTAAAAGATATTGCGATTTGCCCCCCAATAAAATATCACTTCGAATAAGAAATTCCACTTCGAATAAACGTATAGGCAGATCTGCGGCTATTGCTTACATTGAAATAAAAAAAAATCCAAGGACTCATTTTTTCCTTGCAACCAAATTCACTCCAATAACATACAAAAAGAGGTAAATTTGTTGCACTTTTTTTAGGATGGAGGTAATAAAAAGCAATATGATATAAAACTGTCTTGCCCGTTTACTTCCTAAAACTGCCTGTTTTTTTATCAATTTTAGAATAAAGTTGATACAAAATATGCAGTTTTAGAAAGTTTTAAAGTTGTGCCAAGTTTAAAAAAATAAAATTTAATTAAAGAACTGTAGACTAAAATCGACATATTTGGAAGTAAATCAGCACACTTTAAATCTGACACTACGAAGAACACGAACTATACAAATTTGACTTTTAAACCTTTAAAAAAATGGAATTTTCGTTTCTTGTTTATACATAGTGGAAATATTTTGATTTTATTACTAATAGGTAAATAATTATAAAAAATAAAAGAGGAATCTATTAACTATTACCATATACCAAAAGTTTACTCTCAACAATTAATATATACAATTACACCCAAGAGCCAAAAGAAAGATTCAACACTGAACGACTGAACTGCACTGAACTGAAACTGATACTGAACTGCCATTACCAACCAGCATTGTCGGAGAAAAAAAATTGTAAATGCCAATGCTGACAAGAGAAAGTGCCATTTTAGTCACTGGGTGCCACCAACAAAAAAGTGGAAAAAATTCCGAAGATTTCATATGTAACTTTTAATTTTATTTAAAGAATATATAAACAGAAATTAATAAATTATAAATTAATAGATAAAATACAAGAACTTCATTAAACGAAACATAAAAAATAAATAAAAGCATCAATAACAATATAAATCTTTAGGTGGTATGAAGTGCTGGCAAGTTTCAGCCTTTATTATTTCATTAAACGACAAAAGTGATTTACGTACTTTTCATTCAACTCAATCTTTGGATTTAAAAATTTACAACATCTTACACTAGTGCACAAACTTGCGTTCATCACAAAAAAACGTATTCCTTGACTTAACAAAGGACTGATTGTTAGCGGCATGAGCATTTACGACTCCTTTATTTTTCCATCGTTTGTTTTGAAGTTCCTTTTCATGTGTGGATGACGTAAGCGCTGAAACGAGAACCCCATTGGCCGCCTCAGCACGTATCCAAGTGCTGAAGTCTGCGAGTGTACATACTGGCAAAGATTGCTTATGTATTGCCCAATAAAGGCGCAAAGGTGGAGGTAGCTTACCGACAAGCTCTTATAGTAGCACAGGGTAATTGAGGTATTTACATGTTCCAGAAACCTCTCATATAGCACAAAGGTTTTGTCGGCTATTGCGAATGTGAAAATCTTCTCAAATTTGTCCGCCTTGTGAGAAGGGGTGGAGCTAATAGCTCGGAGCACAGTGCTGATGATAAGTTCTGGTCTCCCGAATAACATTCTTAAGGTCTCAACCACGCCCCCAACACAATTTGTTTGTATTATCAAGCTGTTCACGGCCTCTAATTCATCGCCTTTTAGAGCTCTATGTAAGCGGATAAGGTTTTCTTCATTACTAAAACCTCCCAATTCCGTACTTCGATTATAGCTTGCGATGAAGAAAGGCCATTCTGAAGATATTCCATCGAAGACTCGTAGGTCACAAATTAGATGGCGCGCAGCTTAATAGTTTTTTTTGTTAGAAAATGACTTGCGGGCGCATACGTTGAGGCACTTTAAAACTGTGGAAGCTGTCGTGATATCTGTACGTACGGTTGTTGTTGAGTCTGTGATGGCATTGGTATATTTACCGATGGCACATGCTCGTTAATCGATGGTGCTAGTGCTGATTGTTGTTGGGCTGAACTGAAAGCAGTCACCCCGGTTTTCTGGCACGGAAGTTTGACCTGATGTGGCATACTAGAGGCACAGCCGTGTTTTTGCCGAGTTGCTGCTTCTCTTACGCCAATTCCCCAAGCTCTGTTTGGTGTTTGAGAATTAGCTGTTAAAATTCTTGTGGTTGCTTTCTCACACTCATTGTGGAGTGGAAGTTGTGCTTTCCTTTTGTCTATATTCTGCCGAGAATGCTTTATTTGTTCGAACCCACAGGCGGTTTCATTGTCCTCATCAGATAAATCAACAAGTTAGCTCATAATTTTCTATTTTGTCTGTAAATATTCAGCTCCTCTTTGTCACAATATTCTCTAAGTCTTTCTTCTTCTATCTTCTTTAATTTCATTCTAAGCTTATTGGTTGAAGACTTGGAGGATCTTGAGCTAGCTGAGCTTTTGCATCTTCTCTTCGTTGCGTTCGTTACAGAATTAATTTGTGCACGCATGGCACTAAGTTCGGCCGCACTATACGTCGAAACTGATTCATGGGTATGTGCGGCAAAGGTGTCGATCGCTGATGTTGACGGTTGCGATGGACTGGAGGAGGTGGGAGCCAGGAAATCACACTTAGCAGCAAAGCAGCAAATTCGGCTGCACTTGGTTCCAGGTTAGACTCAAAGCCCTGAGTTTGCGCTTTAGTTGTAGGAGCTAATGATGTTTTAACTTGCAACGGCTGTAAGGCGGGAGTCAGGATTATACCCTTAGCAGGCACTTCGGCCGCACTGGGTGCAGAAAATGTCTCGAAGCCCTGCGTACGCGAAGCAATAATTTTTACTGCCAATGGTGAAGAAACTTGCGACGGATGAAAGACAGGAGTCTCTAGTCCACGCTTAGCAGCAACTTTGGACGCACTGGACGCAGAAGGTGTCTCAAGACCCTGTGTGTGCCCAGCAGTAATTCTTGTCAGTGCCGGTGTCGAAAGGTGTGACGAATGAACGGCATGAGTCTGGATTCTACGCTTAACAGCAAGTTTGGCTGCAATAGGCGTAGTAAATGCAGATGCAGTACAACTCAAAGTCGCCGAAGAGTCATGCGCAGAAGACGATGGCATAGCGGTTGCAGCGGAGCTTTGTATGTGCTCACCACTTGTGGAGCCTGCTGACTCGTCGACCATACCTGTACAATAAGGGCATATATATGCTTTGTCATCAATGCTGTGGTTTACTCCCGCACAATGTAAATGGTTGCAACCGTTATTTTGGTCACATTGTACCATACTTGATCACTTGACTGAATCTACTTGCTTACAGCTGCAGCAGTTGAACGTTTCATCTTGAGCTGATGGCTTCCTTAAATCTCCATATGACTGAGGAGTTTTTGATCTTTTGGGTGGCATCATCAGATGGCGCAGGATTTACAAATAAGTTTTGTAAGATGTTGCGACAATTTGGTCGCAACCCAAAGACCAAAGTTCCAAAGAGCCCGTAATTAAGAAAAAATGCCTTTTGTTTATTTTCCTTGGGCTATATTTCATTTTTTTGTTTACATTAAATAAATTGTTTACTGCGGTGCTCGGAAGTTGCCATTTCTTGTTTTATTTTAGTTAAATAAATATAAAATAATAACCTATAATAAATAAATAAGGTGCACTTCTATCGGGATATTGTACAGCAACCCATCGATTTCGCACCAATCCTAAATCGTAAGCTCTATTTTGTTTTTATTTATTTATTTACTTAAAAAGTGAGTATATGACGTTAGATTAAATATAATATGATTTCAGTTTAATTGTGAATAAGGGAAGTGAAAGAAGAACTGAAGTTCTGTTTAAGGTCAGTTCAAAAAATTCTAATACTTGTTGACAAATAACAGGTACTCAAGAAACCCCAGCACCAAAAAAAGAAAATCAATCTAATTGGCGTTTTGAAAATAAAAATTTGCTTTAAATAATTAGAACATGATTTTTTTTTGCATTTCTGTCAAAGCGGAGTTGCCAGTTGTATATAAAAGAAATCAATTAAGGCTCTCCATACTATAGCGAAACTTTCGGCTCCAAACACACTGACCCAGTAGGAAATTCACTCCTCAATGAAAACATGCCTTAATGGGATCCTATATGACAGCAGTCATATACGAGAGGTTATCATTGGTTTCACTTATGAAACGTAATGCAGTCGGTCACCAGTTTGCCATTTAAGTAGCACGCTGTGCTTAGCTCAAGTAAAAAGGTAGAGAATAGACAAGAAAAAAGCCTTTAATGAATAGACAATGCTTTTTCATATGCATGAATTCAATGCAAAACCGGACGCGAAGATTTCCTCCATAAAAACATTTTTGACCTGCTAAAACAAATAAATTATACTAAAATGAAACCTTTTTTTGGGTTTTCCCCTCGATCGGTTCGCGTCACTATCTACTGTTTTTTGTCTCATCTTTAAATTGCCTAAAAAAATATTATAACCTTAGGCCTCCACTTGAAATAAGTTTTTGCAAGAAATATGTCATGTAGTCTATATTTCATGTGGAGGCCCCTTATGTCTGGATTTTTTTTTAGACATGAGAAGCTGTATTTATTTCTTGTCTTCTCAGAAGAAATAAACAGAGAAATAAAATTTGACGTTTCATGACATCCCACATTAATCACGATAAACATATAATAAGGTATGCTCATTATGTTTTGAAAGCTGTGGTGTGACGTCATCGTCAACTGGTTCGGTTATAAGATGAAAGAAAAGAATACCATTTCATTTCATTGTTTTTATTATTTTTCTACTGTTACAGTTAATTTCAATTAAAAATTAATTTGTTTAAATGCTTAATTCTAAAATACAGTCTGTACTTAAGAAATAGTTTTTTTACACTATCTAGAGGCACAGCTTCAGCATTTTGTAAATGTTTTTCCAGGAACTTGCCTTCTGTGTATAGATATTCCTTATTGTGTTTAATGAAAATATTTTCCAAAAGTCTAAAATTTTCAAGGAATGTATCGCTTGGTTTCTTAAGTCCACCTTTCGACTTTTCATCCACCCAAGTAGCCTATAGGATCTTGCACCATCAGAATATAGGGACATTGCTGAAGAAATATCGTCAGCTTTCCAGCGTGCCTTTTGATTTGGATGCTCCAATTGTTCTGCTTGGGTAGATGTAAATATCCCTCTTAAAGATGTCTTCATAGCCTCATCGTTTTGTGCCTGCTGATTCTTCCGCTTCAGATTGCTCTTCAATCTGCTAACTTGCCTTTCTAGTGCTATGATTCTTACTTCCTTGCTGCAGTTGTATTCAACTCTATTTTAGAAAATAGAATAAAATAAAATATTATTTTAGGTAACTCAAAATGATTTCCAAGTATATCTTATTCTGTTTGGGTGCTACAATTTGTGTAACACAATCCTCCTGATTATGTTCTCCACAAAATTCTTCCTCTTGTGGACTTTCGGGGACAAAGTTACTTGTCGAGGATTTGTGACAACTATAGGTATTAAACATGGTTAAATATATAATATGGGACAGTTTATTTCAAATTATTACTTTTCGAAAGCAGCTAGATACTCATTAACAATCCTTTCGTTTTCACTTATTTCTTGTCTTTTGTCTCTCGAAGATTGCTCAGGTTCATTTGGCCAATTTTTTGATGGTACTGATTCTTTCCTTAAAGCTCTCTTATTTTCAGGAACATTTAAAAGTATATCTTTAAGTCCATAGTCGCTTTCAACAAAATGTTCTGACCAAACACGACTGCTTTTTAAAGAATAATATTTTTTTTTACCACAAGCACTAATACACAATTTGCACACTTTAGCGTCTTTCGGGAGATAGTGAAATTTTAATTTTATTGGATTGCTTTTTTCTGTCCGGTGAAGTATTACACCCCAAAACAGCACACACAACCATTTTCAAATTCTAAAATTCACTTTTTAAACGCGAAAACAAATAAAATAAAAAAAAACCAATTGATAAATTAAAATTAATGAACTCGCTTGCCAAACTAGCAGAACGCGATGACGTCACATCATAAGCAAGATGGCAAAATGGGTGTATCTTACATACATACATTATTATCTGCTTATCGTGACATTAATCGTGCACAAATTTCTCAGAAAACATTGAATCTTGTTCATAGTTCGCTTATTTTCATGTTGAATTTTAATAATTCATTAAAAAAAAACAGATTATACCTATTCTAAAGTACATAAAGCGCTTAGCGCTTCTTGCAGCAGAATGATATTTCACGATTTAGGTTTGCCCACATAGCAGAGAAATACAAATTTTAAGTAGTAGTGTCTGCAATAATGGCCGAAATAAATATTTGTAATGGAGTCGAGGCAAAAAGAACACACTGTCGTATTTTTAATTGATTTTGTAGTTTTTTTTTTAAACTTAATTTTCAAATTTATTCAGAATATGTATTTTAGCGTCAGAGGGCCCCGGCGAAGATCAACAATTGTGTGGATGCAACAACCAACAAGATGCTTTGTTTTTTGTTTATTTTTTGTTATCTGCCGAGTTTCTATGCGTCTTAACTTTGACAGAGCGGTTTTTGATGTGCCGCGAGGCTGACCGCGTGCCCATTCTGTTCAGCCAGTTACGGGGTGTTTGAATTGTATTGCACCGCGTAATAGTTTTGTTACGGGGTGTTTGAATTGTATTGCACCGCGTAATAGTATATGTATATTTCGAAAGCTGGTGGATGGGCTTAATAAAATTACTGAGTTATTGTTGAATAAAAAACAGAAAAAGTTTAACCACAAGAATATTATTTTATTAAGACAAAAAGTATAAAAAAGATAGCTTTATGAAAAAACGTCTGTTGAGTTGAAGAGTTACAGAAGATTTCAATTCAGAAAGAAAACGCAAACGTCAGAAATGAAAATGGACGTGTTTCACAATAATGTGTTCGCAATGGTGATATACTTAAATTGGTCTCGTTCAACACCTTTCCTCAATGCGTACACATCTAATGTTGTTTTATTCCAAGTGAAGCTCGAAAGTTAGTAAAAACTGGTGCTGGCAATGCCTTGGTAAATATGTCTGATTCTGCTCTTTGGTAGAAATATATTTTACGTCAATATGGTTTTCGTTTTGCAGCTGGCGAATGAAATGATGTTTGATGGAAATGTGCTTGGTTCGCTTATGGAACTCAGGATTTTGGACTAATTTAATGCTGCTCATGTTATCGCAATAAATTGTAGTTGGTACTCTGTTGATCTCCAAAATTCCAAGCTCATTTAAGAATGTTCGCAACCATATTGCTTCTTTTCCTGCAGAACAAGCTGATATATATTCAGCTTCCGTGGGTTAAAGAGAGGCTGTTTTCTGCTTTTCACTGCACCAGGAAAGTCAGGATCCATTCAACATATATAGATATCCAGTTCGAGATCAGCGAGTGTCTACATCTCCGGCGAAATCAGCATCACAATACCCAATAAATTCTGCCGAATTTTTAAGTTTCGAATATACTATTCCATAACTAGATGTTGCTTTCAAATATTTAAAGATTCTCTTAACACCTGTTATATGTGAAGCGGATGGATTATCTAGATATTGGCTGAGCACATTCACCGCATATGCAAGATCGGGTCGTGTGGCTATAGCAAGGTACATGACACTTCCTATTGCTTCTCAAAACTTAAATATTAAGTTCTCCTTATTGTTTGCAGTTTCAAATTTTACGTTCGGATCAGCAGGTGTATTAATAGGTGACGAAGAATCCATATTAAAATTTTTTAGGACTCGTTCGCAGTATTGCTTTTGATTTATAATTAGTTCCGAATCTGTAGATATAATGTGAACTCCGAGAAAATATGAAGCTTTAGTGTCCTTGACTTTGTAATCTATTTTATGATCCTGCATACAATTATTAATTAGATTTTTGTTCGAGGAGAATACAAGGCCTTGCCTTGTAACGATTTGGCAAACCATATGCGTCTAGTTTTTGTTTAAAAATCCACTCGCTCTGTATTGGCTTCATCCAGTTTTCAAGTTCAACTACTTCATAAGTATTGGATTCTCGAAGTGAGTCTAACTCTTCAGTCATTGCCTCGATCCAGTGATGTTTTTCATAACCTGATATGGCTTCATCATAAGTTGGACTTCCTTCAGCAGCAGCAAGATTGCACAAATTAGTTGTTGTTCTATTCCTTAGTGGATAGCGCTGTCTCTCACTATTATTATCATCTGGTGTTGAAATTGCATTTTCACTGTTCGTCTATAGGAAATGTAAACATAGTGTCACACATATTCGTTGAATCTTCTTCAAGCTGATTCGCGTTAGCTTCGATTCTTAACTCTGCTTCAGCTTCTTCAAATAGTTCTGTCGAAGGCACACACATTTAGTTTCGAATGTTCATTTTGACCATTTGTTTTTATTTCTTGTGTTTCAAAAAATTATTCATCTTCATTAAATCGTATGTCTCGCGCTATTACTATTTTTGATCCATTGTACAATCTATAACCTTTGATTTCGTCATTGTAACCAACAAATGCACATGTTTACTCTTGGCATCTAACCCTTTTCGATGTTCCTTAGGTGATAAAACGTACTGCAACCAAGAGCATATATTTATATACTTGCAGCTGGGAATCTTATTTTTCCATAACTCATATGGTGTTTTCCAGTTGATGAAATGAACAGGACATACATTTCGAACATACATAGTTGTGTTGACAGCTTCTGCCCATAGTGTCTGTGGACCACCACAGTCATACATCATTGAGAGAGCAGCTTCTTTGATAGTTCGGTTTTGACTTTCTATTAAACCATTTTGTCTGGTGTCGAGGTCTCATGATGAACACAATGTTTTTATAAAATTTTCTTGAAGCTGTGATCAATGAATTCCGTTCAACTGTCTGCCCTTACCGCTCTTATGTTAATCGGGCTAGCGCGTGCTTTGTTTATTAAGTCATTAGACTTTGCAGCAGTTTCAGATTTTTATTGTAAGAAGTAGACCGACGTGTAGTTTGAAAAATAATCCTTTATTAGTAAAAAATATTTTGAGCCTCCTATTGAAGAAACCTGCATAGGTCCACAAAGATCTGCGTGGACTAACTCGCCAGGCTATTTTTTTCTTGATTTTTCATCTTTTTCTAAACTCTTACGGTGAGATATTCCAAACGCACATCCCATACAAAAGAACTTTTCATTGTCCGAGATGCCCAGTTTTTTGTCAAGGGCTGGTCTTTCAATAGTGTCCACACTCAAATGTCCAAGTCGCTTATGCCATCTTTTGATGTCTTTATTCGTATAACTAGCCCGGCTATCAGCGTCTTACGACGGCTCTCAACGGTTTTCACCGGCTATCTACTGTTTTCACCGGCTAACAATGTCCTACAACGGCTATCAACATCTCGCGACGGCTCTCACCGGTTTTTTACCGGCTATCAACGCCTTACGACGGCTCTCAACGGTTTTCACCGGCTATCTACGGTTTTTACCAGCTTTCAACGCCTTACGACGGCTCTCAACCGTTTTTCACTGGCTATCGACGTCTTACGACGGCTCTCAACGGTTTTCACCGGCAATCTACGGTTTTCGCCGGCTATCAACGTCTAACGACGGCTCTCAACGGTTTCACCGGCTATCTACGGTTTTTCACCGGCTATCAACGTCCTACGACGGCTCTCAATGGTTTTTCACCGGCTATCAACGTCTTACGATGGCGCTCAACAGTTTTCACCGGCTATCTACGGTTTTCACCGGCTATCAACGTCTTGCGACGGCACTCAACGGTTTTCACCGGCTATCTACGGTTTTCAATTGTATTATACAAGGCTCCTCACCACTGGTGGGGGGAAACCTATTATTTTATTTATTTATTTTTATCTATTTTATTGGCTGACGTCGGATACTAAGAAACCTGCATAGGTCCACAAAGATCTGCGTAGACTAACTCGCCAGGCTATTTTTTTCTTGATTTTTCATCTTTTTCTAAACTCTTACGGTGAGATTTTCCAAACGCACATCCCATACAAAAGAACTTTTCATTGTCCGAGATCCTCAGTTTTTTGTCAAGGGCTGGTCTTTCAATAGTGTCCACACTCAAATGTCCAAGTCGCTTATGCCATCTTTTGATACTGTTACTGATGGAAACGTTTGCAAAATCTGGTTGAACAGCGCTTAAAAAAGCTCATACAAACGGGAATCATCACAGCGTTTGCCGACAAGAAGAGTCTGTCCACTTCGTTTTACTTATGCACAACCATTCTTAAAACTAGTAGAAGCACCGCGCGAGTCAGCTGAGCTTACACTAAATAAGTTAAAACCAATGCTTGGCATAAAGAGTACATCAGTCAGTGTGTGAAACATCTCTCTACCGCTTGATTTAACCTTCACGTCACCTATTCCTTGAGCATAGACTGTATCCATGTTACCTAAGCAAACAGGATATTCATTTTCATTCACAGCTCGGAAACTACTAAATGCTGCTCTTTGAAAACTCATGTGGCTCGAAGGTCCCGAGTCAGCTAGCAACATGAGCTCTTTTGATCTGTGATGTGAGCCATCAGTGCTGACGATGCCACTTGCTTGTCTTTCTGTTGAGCTTATCTACTGCAGTATTCTCTCCACCAATGCCCACGCTTTTGCAAAAACCAAAAACCGCACGGTGAGTTCTTCTTCTTATCCGTTATTGAAAATTTTTGTTGTGATGGACCAATGCCTGATCCGTCCGCGTATCATCAGCCTTTTCTATGAAGAGCATTTCTTCTTTCATCAAACGCTGCGTTAAATTTGGCAGAGTTGTGATGTACTTTGTTGTCGAAGGCTGAGGTTTCGCTCGTCGGCTTCCAGGGTTCTAACTAAAGTAAGTAAAAAAGCTTTAGTTTTAAAGGGTCTTTATTCGTATAACTAGCCCGGCTATCAGCGTCTTACGACGGCTCTCAACGGTTTTCACCGGCTATCTACTGTTTTCACCGGCTATCAATGTCCTACAACGGCTATCAACATCTCGCGACGGCTCTCACCGGTTTTTTACCGGCTATCAACGCCTGACGACGGCTCTCAACGGTTTTCACCGGCTATCTACGGTTTTCACCAGCTTTCAACGCCTTACGACGGCTCTCAACTGTTTTTCACTGGCTATCGACGTCTTACGACGGCTCTCAACGGTTTTCACCGGCAATCTACGGTTTTCGCCGGCTATCAACGTCTAACGACGGCTCTCAACGGTTTTCACCGGCTATCTACGGTTTTTCACCGGCTATCAAAGTCCTACGACGGCTCTCAACGGTTTTTCACCGGCTATCAACGTCTTACGATGGCGCTCAACAGTTTTTACCGGCTATCTACGGTTTTCACCGGCTATCAACGTCTTGGGACGGCACTCAACGGTTTTCACCGGCTATCTACGGTTTTCAATTGTATTATACAAGGCTCCTTACCACTGGTGGGGGGAAACCTATTATTTTATTTATTTATTTTTATCTATTTTATTGGCTGACGTCGGATACTGGCGGCTTTGCACTGTCCTTGGCTATTGTCCAATGTGAACTGCCACTGGCACTGGCACATTGGCGCCACGTCACCAATTATGGTTTGTTTTACTATTTTACTAATTGTATAATTTTGATGGTTTAGCGGGTGATGCGGCAAAGAAATTCTTCTTTAAATTTTCCTATTAACATTCCAAGGTTAATGCCTTATTTGCATCGTGGTGATACGAATGTGGCAGGGGGTGTTCTATTTATTAATAACGTATTTAGAATTAACCATAGAGGTCCCTGGTTCGTCGTCACGATGCTATCATCAGTGGAGATTTCACCATTTAATAGACATGCATATTCGTTATTCACCACGTTGTCTGTTTTGTGTGGTGGCTATAGATTGTTTGCTGATAAGCACTCTGTGCTTCATTATTTTAGCTCAGGGGATGCGGTGGGCGTTAGATGGTGAAGTTTGTAATGCTTCATTACAACACCCTCCTTTTTCGGAGACGAGAACCTTCTCATCTGAATCTAGGCTACTTTTCGTCGCGTTGGAAATCGAATTAATAGACTTTATCTTATTTGTTTTCCTTTTTTTTTTTACAGCAAACAAAATATTTTATTCTAGGAAAAAAAAAATCACCAAAATTAAAAATAAATTAAAAAAAATAAATAAATCGCTTCTAGCGAAGTTTCAAAAAAATTGGGAATTTATGGCGAATAAGCAACACATGTCCCGTTGTGGTCAATTGTTGAGAAGGGTGGCCTGACCCTTTTACAGGCATGTTTTCTAATTCCTGGTTTCCATTGCAGTCTTTTTGGCTTATAAAATGTCCCATGTGTATGATTTTTACGGTTGTGTTCTATACGGAAAGCGGTGACATTCGTGACTTTGGGAAGCTTCTCTAGACACGGTGCTAATTTTTCTCGCCAGAAGTTTCTAACAGGTTTCTTTTGAGTGTTCGCAAGAGACTTACCTCTTATCTGACATAACCGCGCCATATGTTTGCTTACAAAACGGACTGGTACGAAATATTTTAGCAAATCGTTTTGAAAATTTTCCCAAGTCTTAAATTCATCCCGATTTATGCGATACCACTCTAAAGCAGTACCATTAAAAATTTTCGAGAGTGTACGTGACATTTCGTTAGGGAGGATTTTACAGAACTCCTTCAGTTCCTTGACCCTTTTGGTGAATTCCACGGCGCTGCCAGATGCATCGAACTTTAGGCCCCATTTTTTTACTTCGTTCAACACTTCCGCTTCACGGCTGAGCGGGACCTTATCCATTGGATCTAATGGACGTGAGTACGTGCGTTGTGGTGGCATCATTGTTTGCACAGTACCTGACACATTCGAGACGATTGGGTAATAGTTTTGATAAGCGTCCAATCCCTGGGGGTAATAAAATTCCCTGAATTCTGGAAATCGGGTTGGTCGGTCTAATTCCGTTGTGGCTGGGTACGCATATGGCGGAATCGAGTACGCTGTGTTCGTTCGGGTGTTGTGGTTCGGTAAGCTGGGTACTGGATAGGAAAATTCCTTCGACGGCAATTGTTCGGGCATTTTGTTTTCCTTGGCACTCATTTCGTGATTTATAGGTTTCGCCGCGTTTGGCGAAGTATTGAGTCGGAGTATTCTCGCTCGATGACTAGCCTGCGCACTTCCTCACAGAGGTTCTGTGTGGATTTGTGAGCTCGTATCTCATTTATGTAGGCACTGAAACAGGGACGGAGTGCATTCAAAGTACCTTCAGTATCCTACCCTAAGCGTGTCATACGTTCAATAAGCTCGGATTTGGTGAGAAGATAAATCGGCCCTATGCTGTCGAATATGTCGAAGTTCTCTTCGGTATCGGACATTTTATTTTGGGTCTATTTCGGCTAGTATACCTTTTTTGTACCTCTTGGGATTTTCGGTTTATTCGATCTGCTTCGGGTAGATCAATTTTCCGGTGCGGAAATTTCGTATCTACGTTGTACTTCGTGGGATTTTTGGCTTATTCAAGTTGGTTCGGATAGATCTCGTTTTCAGTGAGGTTTCGGTGTACCTCGTCGGATCGGTTCGGATAGATATATTTTTCGGTTCGGATTGGGAGTACCTCGCGGGATTTTCGGTTTATTCAATCAGGTTCGGATAGAACTAGTTTTCGCTGAGGTTTCGATGTACCTCGGAAAATTAGTTCCGCTAGATCTATTTTCTGGTGCGGATTCGGTGTTCCTCGTGGGATTTTCGGTTTATTCTATCGGGTTCGGATAGATCTAGTTTTTCGGTGAGGTTTCGGTGTACCTCGTGGGATTAGTTCGGCCAGATCTATTTTCTGGTGCGGATTCGGTGTACCTCGTGGGATTTTCGGTTTATTCTTTCGGGTTCGGATACATCTAGTTTTTCGGTGAGGTTTCGGTGTACCTCGTTGGATAAGTTCAGCAAGATCTATTTTTCGGTGCGGATTCGGTGTATCTCGTGGGATTTTCGGTTTATTTAATCGGGTTCGGTTAGATCTAGTTTTCGGTGAGGTTTTGGTGTACCTCGTCGGATCGGTTCAGATAGATCAATTTTTCGGTTCGGGTTTGGTATACCTCGTGGGATTTTCGGTTTATTCAATCGGGTTCGGATAGGTCTAGTTTTCGGTGAGGTTTCGGTGTACCGCGTGGGATTAGTTCGGCTAGATCTATTTTCTGGTGCGGATTCGGTGTACCTCGAGGGATTTTGGTTTATTCAATCGGGTTCGGATAGATCTAGTTTTCGGTGAGGTTTCGGTGTACCTCGTGAGATTAGTTTGGCTAGATCTATTTTTCGGTGCGGTTTCGGGGTAGCTCGTGGGATTTTCGGTTTATTTAATCGGGTTCGGATAGATCTAGTTTTCGTTGTACCTCGTGGGATTAGTTCGGCTAGATCTATTTTCTGGTGCGGATTCGGTGTACCTCGCGGGATTTTGGTTTATTCAATTCGGTTCGGATATATCTAGTTTTCGGTGAGGTTTCGGTGTACCTCGTGAAATTAGTTTGGCTAGATCTATTTTTCGGTCCGGTTTCGGTGTACCACGTGGGATTTTAGGTTTATTCAATCGGGTTCGGATAGATCTAGTTTTCGGTGAGGTTTCGGTGTACCTCGTGGGACTCGATAATTCCCTCCTTGGAGCACCTATTTGCATGCTTGATTCAGTAAACTAAAGGTTGATAGCAATGCAAACAAGGCTCGGATGGGAAGCTTATGGCCGCGCTACTTTAGACAAAAACATAGCTGACTCGGTGTCGCTCTGTATACTGTAACCAAATTCAGAGAAAAGATCATCGATTGGAGCGAGTCGTAGAAAATTATAATGGCTTCGAAAGTTTTGGTGTCGAAAAGCCAACAAGAAACTATTTATGAGATGAAGACCAAAGAACATTATCATATCCTAGAGAGTATCCCCTTCGGGTAGGGGAACAAAAAAGAATATACCCGAGGTAAGGCATGCCTGTCGTAACAGGCGACTAAAATCCAACCTCCGTATACTGAGAGTGAACGTATACACAAATATGCAATGAGTAAAACAAATACATACATTACACCAGGAGGCAATCCATATTCACTGAAAAATCCACACTCTTCGGAGGTCGGCTAAACGGATTCTGGGGAGAGCCTATTATTGCATTTAATAAATCCATTCTTA
Source organism: Philhelius pedissequus (assembly GCA_910595825.1). Taxonomy (NCBI): domain Eukaryota; kingdom Metazoa; phylum Arthropoda; class Insecta; order Diptera; family Syrphidae; genus Philhelius; species Philhelius pedissequus. The sequence goes on from OU343160.1 coordinate 106,051,303, forward strand.
AAAAAAGCAAGGGTTGCTCGATCACCTCCATCCTAATCGAGGAACAACGGTAGGAAGAGTTCACCGCTAACGCCAGATGCGCGGGTAAAAAGGACTCAATGAAAACAGAAATTCTTGAGAAAGATAATAATGAACTTTGTCAAAAACTTGATGAAGTAGTAAAACTTTATCAGGAGTTAAAGATAGAAGTTGACCTTCTTCGTAAAGAAAATGAGGTGCTGAAGAACAAACACCATGACTCGAAGGCTGGTTCTTCGCAAGCGAAAAATTTCATTTATGAGACTGATGAAGAAAAACTAGCTAGCGAAACAGATAAGTCCACAAACAAAAGCTCGAGTAAAAAACGCAAGGTTGGATCCTCACCTGATGGCGCCTTTTTTTCTGAAAAAATTGCACCACCAAAAGATGCCAATAATAAAGAAAAACCTATTAAAATTAGGCCTCCGCCACCAATTAATGTTGTCGGCATTGCGGAGTATAACCGGCCGCAAACTATCTTAAAGACATTAACACCATCAGACTTTAAAGTTATTTTACTTACTAACAACAAATGGGGAGTTTGCATGAAAGATCATGAAAGTTATCGTCTCCTGTCGCGAAAGCTAAACGAAGAAAAGTAGAATGGTACACTTATGGGAATAAGTCGGAAAGATCTTTACTTGTTGTAGCGAGAGAATTGCACCCATCATGTCCAAAAGACGATAATATTAACGATCTAAAGAGGAACTATAAGATCTTAGATGCTGTGAATATCGTCGAAAGAGAAAAGCGTGGTCTCCCGCTTTTATTCTTGCTTTTGATAAGGCAGAGAAAATAGACGCTATTTACAAAACTAAAACAATCCTGAATATTGTTTTTAAGATCGAACCTTAAAGAAAGAGTTCAAGACTGATTCGGCAGTGTAAACACTGTCGAGAATTCAATCACACGCAAACTTATGGCTAAAAAGAACCTAGGTATGTAAAGTGCGCCGGAAATCATCTTACTAAAGACTGCACCTCAGATAGCAAAAGTACAACAACGTGCATAAATTGTAATAACAGTCATCCGCCCAACTAAAGAGGCTGCGAAGTAGCAAAATAATTACAAAAACGGCGATCAAAATTTACGCAGTCACAAAGAAAACCACCAAACCAAGTAGAAAAAAAAGTTATTAGACCCCTAAGAGATTAAATGCCCAAATACCCAATGGAAAAGAGACTCAAGATCAATTAACACAACCAGAGCAAAAACCAAAGAAATGTAGTGTAAGCACATATGCCCAAATAATGGCTAAGAACATACTTTTACAAAAAGATACTACTGGTGATCCACGCACGAACGTCTTAAACATAATCCTTTCGAAAATGGAGGAACAATGTGGTACAAATAAACTTATATTTGATAGGCTAACTAAACTCGAAAACAGTTATCGGCCAAAACGCCCTACAAAACAAAAACATGATGGAAAAGCTCAAAATAATTATTTGGAATGCCAACGGATTATGAAAAAAAAATGATTTTTAGATTTTAGATCGGTGGGGCATCTTTATGTATAAGAGAATGCATCAAACACGATAGACCTGCAACTAGAGACGGAATCAATGCAATTAATTGGTGTTCAGTTTAGAACTCAGAATGTTGTACTGAATGTATCTTCTATATACCATCCTCCACGATGTAAAATTTAAAAGAATGAACATATGAACGTGCTAAAGTTACATAAACAAAATTTTATCCTTAGATGTGACTTTAATGCGAAGCACAGCTCTTGGGGATCTAGAGGTATTTCTCGAAATGATCGAATGCTCTACGGAGCGGGAATGGAAAATAATTGCGATTTAATTGAAGAAATCGAGTAATCGCTGTAAACTTTATTAAAGTCGGTAAACATGGATCAAAAAATAATGCGTCTTAGAAAAGGCACTACAGCATCTAACTGATGTGCCCAGCTGTAGTACCTGGGCGAAACGCATTTTGGACTAAAGGTCACAAAAACATTTAATTGTCTTTAAGTTCACACAGTCCACTAAAACAAAACTAAAAATAATATAAACATACTGTTTCCGTTTTCTTCAATTAATTCACTGGCCAGACCACGGGTAAAACATACTTCTAGGTGCATGAATCTAACCAAATTCACCTAAAAAATATAATTTACAGTGAATAATCGCTGTAAACTTTATTAAAGTCGGTAAATATCGATCAAAAAATAATATGTCTTATAAAGGTACTACAGCATCTAACTTATGAGCCCAGCTGTGGTACCTGGCGGAAACGCATTTTGCACTACAGGTCACAAAAACATTCAATTTGCTTTAAATCCACACAGTCCAATAAAACAAAAACAAAAATAATATAAACATATTGCTTGCGTTTTCTTCAATTAATTCACTGGCCAGACCACGGGCAAAGCATACTTCTAGGTGCATGGATATAACCAAATTCCCCTAGAAAAATATAATTTACAGTGAGTAATCGCTGTAAACTTTAGTAAAGTCGGTAAACATCGATCAAAAAATAATGCATCTTAGAAAGGTGATGAGCCCAACTGTAGTACCTGGGCGAAACGCATTTTGGACTAAAGGTCACAAACACATTCAAAAATTGCGATTTTCATTCGACTGGCAACCCGACTTACTGGCCGACTGATCCATCGAAAATACCTGACCTTATTGTTTTTTTTTGGTCAAACGAATACCCTCAAATAAAATCAGCATAACAGAAAGCTTTTATCTTTTCTCAGATCATTCTGCTGTTATTCTCGCTATGAGGGAAAATCTTGTTAAAAATGAAAAACCACCCACGCTAACCATTGGGAAAACCAACTGGGAAGGTTTTAAGAAAGATATAGAAAATAACGTCGAATTAAGGGTATCACTATAAACGCCTCTCGAACTTGAAGACGCAGTAGATAACTTCGTCAATATCGTACAAAAATCCGCATGAAACAACACCCCGTACCAAAGAGAAATGCCGCGGTTTAAAAACCTAAAATATCGGCCGGAACTAAAAGATTTAGTAAAAGAGAAACGAAAAGCACGTAAGAAATGGCAACAAACCCGAGCTCCTTAACACAAGGTAAATTTACATCGCTTGGGTAATTTACTAAAAAAGACGATAGAAGAATTCAAAAATTCTGAAGATGGAAAAAATCTTAAAAGCTTGACAGCTGTAAAAGAAACCAAAGCTCCCAGCGCCTCCGATTAATAATGATCAAAACGAATAGATAAAAAGCGACAAAGAGAAAGCACATTTTAAACTTTTGATTGGCAAGGACTTAACGACAATTTAAATATTCGTTCTAACTAAAGCTAAATTTGTTCGGCGGTCTTCCTAGACGTATCGCAAGCTTTTGATAAGGTGTGGAATGCAGGCCTAAATTTTACATTAAGATAAATTCTGCCTGAAGCACTTTATACGCTTCTAAAAGCTAACCTGGAGAATAGACTTTTTAGAGTAAGACATGAAAACGATTACTCGAATCTCAAAGATATAGTGACCGGGGTACCAGAAGTAAGTGTCTTAGGTCCAATATTGTACCTATTATTTACACGTGTATGCCTCAAACAAAAGACACTATCGTAGCCACGATTGCTGACGACGCTGCACAACTAGCAGTGGGCCAAGCGATAAATGATGCTATGACTTAATTACAAAAATCTGTGAAAAATGTCAGTGAATGGACAAGAACATGGCAGATATCGCTTAATGAAGTAAAATTAATCCACGTAGATTTTACGTATAAAAAACCGGTATTTCTTAATACGGTTCAAGTTCGGTTTTCTAATGAAGTGAAATATCTCGGAATGACTATAGATGCGAAATTAAAATGAAAACCGCATGTTGAAAAGAAATGCGAAGAGTTATATAATAAGCTTAGAGATATGTACTGGATGCTCCGCAAACAGTCTAAGCTCATTACCGAAAACAAGCTAATTTTCTACAGGCAGGTGCTTAAGCCTGTCTTGACTTATGGTATACAACTCTGAGGTTGTACGCGAGATTCTAATTCAAATACCTTACAAACATTTAAAAATATAAATAAATTTTTAAACGCGAGAACCCCAGAGCAGTGGAGTCTATAATAAGGCACCATTATGTCGACGATTACGTAGTTAGCTTTGATCGAAGAACCCTCTAATGTTACGCAAGCTTTGGTTAAGATCCATAAGAAAGGTGGGTTCGAATTACGAATTCTATGTCAAATTTCCCAGAGGTTCTTAACAATAAATCCAAAACGAGATCTTGACATGAGAATAGGCGACGTGGTACTGGCAGCCGAAAAGGTGCTAGGATTGTATTGGGTCAAAAGATGTATTCGTATTTCACCTGAATTTCCCTCGAATTACTGGGGAAATCATCAACGGTGAATGACGTCCAACGAAAAGGGAAGTTTTTGGAATAACGATGTCGATGTTTGATCCCTGTGGAATGCTTGCCCGGTCCGGTTTTGCATTGAATTCATACATATGAAAAGGATTGTGTATTCATTAAAGATTTTTTTGTTCTTGTCTATTTTCTACCTTTTTACTTGAGCTAAGCACAACATGCTACTTAAGTGGCAAACTGGTGACCGACTGCATTACGTTTCATGAGTGAAATCAATGATAATCTCTGCAATATGACCGCTGTCATATAGGATTTCACCAAGGCATTTTTCATTGAGGAGTGAATTTCCAACTGACTTAGTTTGTTTGGAGCCGAAAGTTTCGCTATAGTATGGGGGAGCCTGAATTGATATCTTTTATACACAACTGGCAACTCCGCTTTGACAAAAATGCAAAAAAAATTCATGTCCTAATTATTTGAAGACAATTTTTATTTTCAAAACGCAAGTTTGATTGATTTTCTTTTTTCGATGCTGGAAATTCTTGAGTACCTGTGATTTTTCAAAAAGTATTAGCATTTTTTTAATAAGATCCTCAATTGTTCTGGCCTTAAGCAGAACTTTCAGTTCTTCTTTCACTTCTTTTATTCACCATTAAACTGATATCAGACGTTATTGTGGACTCTCCCAATATTCATGGTTTTCCCAACGCCTTGCAAGATTGCTTTCTGAGATGAGTATTACGTACGATACCGTGTCGACTTGCAATCAAAGAAGTGAATTTTGAATGCTTGGAAAATCGGGAACTTTGCTGATTTGAATAATTGCAAGTTTACTTTATTATTCGTAACCATTTTCATTGATATTGGCATACGCCGCCGACGATTGAAAATGCCGTTTATTTTGGTAATATTAATAAAAAAGAAACAACATCAGAGCATAATCTATGTGTTCGAACTGAACGAAAAAAGAAAAACGCCAATGGTGATATGCACGAAGACCTATATAGGTCAGAGCATTGCATGCATTACAACAACACTACAAGATCTTGATATTTATCCAGTTCAATATTCCTGACCAAGAATTTAATTACATATCTCACCACCAGGTTTAGCTTTTAACTTGTACAAGTTGGTACTTCAATTTTGAATTGTCAACTACGGTGTTGCCAGGTAACCAAACAACTACTTATAATTTATTAAGTCTGCTTCTACACTAGTTCAATTTTTATGTGGTTTCCCATTGGTAAAAGATATCAATTTTGCCGAGTTAAATCCTTCCATTGGGCAAACAAAAATTTGTTTCTTATTCTGAATCAATTTTGCAGAAAGATACTATTACCTGGTGCAATACAATTGAAACACCCCGTAACTGGCTGAACAAAATGGACAAGCGGTCGATCTCGTGGCACTTCAAAAACCGCTCTGTCAAAGTAAAAATGCATAGAAACCCGTTTGAGTGAATACAATGAAGCCGCGGCCGCGTGTCGCGACGCTAGACATTGTTCAACTTTTTCCGTTTCTCCGCGCGTCGTTTGACAGATAACAACAAAATTACAAAACATCATGTTGGTTGTTGCATCCACACAATTGTTGATCTTCGTCGGGGCCCTCTGAACAAATTTGCAAAACAAAACTACAAAATCGATTAAAAACACGATAGTGTGTTCTTTATCCCGCGGCTCAATTAGAAATATTTATTTCGGCAGACACTACTACTAAATATTTATATTTCTTTACTATGTGGGCATAGATAAACCGTGAAATTTCATTCTTCTCCAAGAAGCGCTAAGCGCTCTATGTACTAATCAACTAGCATCTAATTGACGAGCCCAACTATAGTGCCTGGGCGAAACGCATTTTGGACTTCAGGTCATTAAAATCTTCAATTTGGATTTAACCCATACATTCCACAAAAACAAAAATAATATTAAATTATTATTTGCGTTTTCTTCAAAATTATTATTACTGGCCAGACCACCACAAGAAACATTTTTAGCTGTATAAAAGCATTTATATTCCTTCAAGAGCTAAATCTTAGAGCTGTTTATTTAGCAAGGAGCTCTGTATGTGGATTTAGAGCAATAATCAAACTCCCATATAGCTAATTCATTGAGTTTGAGAGCTCTTTTTTGCTCTTGTTCAGCCTGTTATCTGCACTGATCTCTATAATACACTGGATAGTGTATTCCATACAAAGTACAACAGTTTTTTTTGACTCCAATTGAATTTGACAGTAGCACCAATGCAATTATCTATCTCATTTTTTTCATAAAAAAAGAAAGATACAGATTGCACTCCTTTTCAAAAACAAAAAAAATTGACACAAAAATTTATTTTTATTGTCGGTTTCAACATAAGAACTACAAACAATACAATTCAGAATAAAGTAAGTTTCAAGAAATAATAAAAATTGAAATATTTTTGTTTAATATTTTTAAATGTTTAAGGTGATTGAGAACTTATTCATCAGAAAAATGGAACTGGTTAGATATAATAGTGCTATAATCATTTTTCCAACTTGAGGAATTGTCACACCAAATCTTTGAGATGCTCAAAAAGGTCGGAGCGCATCTTGATTTTTCCGCTGGTTTAATTATTGGAGGAACAAAATTTAAAGTTGGAGAATAAAAAGAATGGACCAGTGTAACATTAAAATTTGCACACCTAGACGTTAATTGCAACACATGAATGAAAATCCACTGTTCAATGTTTCAACAATGCAAGTTTTGGTTCCTGATGAAGCTGATCGTTGTCTCGATATGGGATTTGAGCAAACAATTGTTGCAAACAGATTAAGTACATTTACGTCTTCTGGCACTGTATTGGATGCTCCATCAGGATCGCAGATTTGCTATATATCAGCCGTTTTGCCGGAAAGGTAATATGGTGTTGTTTGCAACCGATATAACCTCATGTGCTTTCGACTTTTCTACCGGAAATTTGGTAATTCAATTGGATTATCATGAAGATGTCACGCAGTACATCCATCGGGCAGGAAAGACGGCTCGTCATAAAGCCCATGGTAAAAGCTTACAGTGACAATTCCAACGCCGAAGATGATTTATTTAAGATCAAACGATGATGGCGACATCAAAGTTGATGAGGAGAAAGTCCTCGCTGAACTTACTGCAGCCAACACAAAAGTTGAGTTCAATGAAGACGGAACCGAAGTACTCGACACAAGAAAAAAATTACAATCGGATCTCGCAATTGATTATATCAACCAAGACGAGGGAGGAATTGATATTGAAACTACAAAGAAGGTTCTTCGTGAAGAGAATCAATTCGATAAGAAACGTTTCAAGGAAATTGTCAAAGCCAAGTACAAGGTTCAAAAGAAAAAATCAAAAAGCAAGATTGTGGAAGATGAAGGTGAAGTCGACGACTTTGATAGTGATGAAGACGATCAACAGAGTTGGAATTATCATGGTTGCCGGATCCAGATAAGATTTAAAAATTTGATAAACAGTGATGCAAATAATTGTAAAGAAGATAGTGACGATGGAATGGGAGAAGCAAGTGGAAGTGAAAGTTTGGTTTACCGACCAAGAGAATTAGAAAAGAATTAGAAAAATGTTTTATTCATTCATATACAATTTAAAACAAGTTAAGATTACATTATATAATAATAGAATAAATAATCGTTATCATCCTTTAGCTTAAAATCTAGTGTTGGATGATACATTAGCAATTACAATTTTACATGAATAAGAACTGATGTGGGGTGACAATCAGGACGGAAAAAATTATTAATTGATTAATTGATCAATAACATATAAAAAATAGAAAATAATTTTAATATAATAATACAAATTTTGGAAAAATGAATTTAACAATTAGAATAATATTCAGTATCAGAATATTAACAATATTTCAATAATAATTATCTATACAATTTAAGTCAATTGTGAAAAGCCAGTCTTTTACTTTTTTCAAAAAAGAGTTTAAATTTTGAGTAGTTCTAATAGACATTGGTAATTTATTAAATGATTTGGGTGCTGCGACAGTAAAAAAGTTAGAGAAATGAGTTTTGTGAGCAGTGGTATAGTGACAAGATGCTTATTATTTATACGTAGATTGTAAAGCTGAGAGTTTCTACTTGGAATATTACCACTTTGCTTGAAAAATTCTTTTAATACTTTAAAAACGTAAAGGTGTCTCATAGGTAGAATTCTCAATTCCTTGTATAGGGGCCAACTTGCAGTTAAACGATTTGTGTTACAAATGATTCTAATAAGATGTTTTTGAGCAATCAACAAAGGTCTTAAAGTACTAGCATAAGAACCACCCCAGCTTTATAAACCATATTGTATTTTGGAGTGAGCAAGTCCATAATAAATTGAAATTAAAACTCGTTTAGAACAGAAAGGTTTTAAAAGAAACATTTTCCGAGTAACAAGCATCAAATAATTTTTAATATTACAAATATGTTCTTTTCAGTTAAGATCAGAATCAATTGTGACTCCTTGGTATTTAAAATTGTATACTGAGTCAATTTTGAAACAAGAATCAGGACAAGAAATAATTAGTTTATAATTAGGTTTACCACAATAATGTATTGGAAGGGTGAATTGTCTACAATTTGACCCATGAAATATAAAGTTGTGGTTACAAAGCTGATGACTAGATGTTTCGAAAGACATTATTTTAGTTTTTTTCACTAAGTACTAACTTATGGACAGAAAACCATGTTCTTAGAATCTCGAGATCTTCTTCAATTTGAATGACACAATTAAGTTCAAGATTTGACTGGTAGGTAAATGATATATCATCCGCAAAAGCCGTGGAAATGCCATTCAACTGCTGCTTAAATAGAGAGTTAATATAAATAAGGAAAAACAAGGGGCCAAGTACGGATCCCTGAGGAACTCCAGACTTTAGAAATCGAGGCTCACTCACTTCCCCATTAACTATTACATTTTGAACTCTATCCTTTAAGTAAGACTTCAACAATTTAAAAATAACTCCTCTAAATCCCGCATTATATAACTTACTTGGTAGTAAATCTTGATCAACCATATCAAATGATTTAGTCATATCAATAAAGAGGGCCATGGTAGGTTTATTATGATTCAAGCTGCTATAGAGTTGACTGCAAAGTCGTAAAATTGCATCTTCGGTTGACTTCCCAGACCGGAATCCAAATTGATTTTCGCTAAAAAAAACTGTTTCTATCTAAAAAAGAAGTGATTCTTATTTTCATTAGTTTTTCAAAATTTTTTGAGAAGGTAGGAAGAAGAGAAATAGGTCTGTAGTTAGACATATTTGTTTTATCTTCTTTTTTATAAAGAGGGATCACCTCGACACATTTAAATTGTTGAGGAAAACAACCCTGTTCAACACTTAAGTTTAATATATACGCTAAGACATCAGAAACATAGAAAGCTATTTTTTAAAGTATGTTACTAGACATTCCATCTGAGGTAAGAGTTTTTATTTTCCAAGGATAAAATAATTTTATAAGTCTCAAAGGAGGTAATAGCATTGAAAACAAAGGTATTAGGTTGTAAATATTCACGTTCTAGACTGCGTTGATTAGAACAGTTGCAATCAGCGTAAGATTCAGTGGATGGCTTCAATTTTTCCGAAATTTCAGTAAAATATTCATTGAATTTGTTCGAAATACCTTTAAAATCGGTTACTTGTATACCATTCACTAATATTGTTCCTATTGAATTAGACTTTCTCTTCTCTCCTAAAATACTGTCAATAATTTTCCATTCTTCTTTCACATTACCTTTCGATCTTTCAAATAAATTAGCATAATAATTTTCTCGCGTTAATTCTACATTAATTTTAACAGCTTTACATAGTGAAAGGTAGTATTTTTGAAGATTTTTATTATTTGGATATTTTTTTTAGCTTAGTACTAACTTTGTTTTTATTTTTTATCTGTTTAAGCAGATAATGATTCATCCAAGGCTTCAGAAACTTCTTTTTACTCTTTATAATCGACACAGAAGAGCATTCATTGATATGCCTTTGCAAAATTGAGTTGAAAACAATAAACGAAGACGACGGATCTTTTTCAGAATAAACTTGATCCCAAAATTCATGTTTCAATATGTCTTGTAGTAACGTGTAATCTATTCTATGATACTCTCTATCTCTCAATGTATTGGAATTTATAATATTTTCAATGTTATTTATTTCTAGAACGATCATTTTGTGATCAGTAATATTACAATCTAGAACACTGCCACAAAAATTTAACTTATTATTTCTGCCAAAACGCGAGAATATGTTATCAATACAAGTACTAGAAGATGGTGTAATGCGGGTTGGCTCATTAATATAACATTTGAGACCATTTGAAGCCATAAGGAATAAGTAATATTCTACGTCTTTATCAGATGTGTTTAAAATATCAATATTGATATCACCAATTAGAATTAAGTTACAATTTTTTATTTTACAAAGAATTTGACTGATTTCATCTACGCATGCAATCTATATATATACAACATAGTATAGTTTTCATTTTTATAGCAAAACGACAACTTTACTACATCAGCACTACAAATTTCTATTGTTGAACATTTATAAGCAAAATTCTCATCAATATATATTGCAACACCACCCGACGAATAAAATTCGTTGCAGCAACTAAAAAGCTCGTAACCCGGTATATTATAAAGACACATTTCATTCTCAAAAACCCAAATCTCTGTTAAAACAATTACAACTGACAATTTTTTAAGTGACTCAATGTGTGCTAAAAAAATTTAAAAGTTTTTTCTCATACTACGGATATTTTGCTGAATACAAAAACAATTATCGGGAATACTACGAAAAGCTGGATTTTCACAAATTTTTGGGACGAAAGAAGGAATAGGATTAACAATATTCATAATTTATCAAAATCCAAACTAGAATTAATTCTTACTATATTGTCAGCCTCATTCTTCCTCATAAAAATATTCCCATTTCTAGTCCAAATGTACTTGACTCCCTTCATAGTTTTCAATGATAACGCAGCATTAAGAAGTTGACGTCTCTGATATATCAAATAATCGTTGATATATACATTCTCCTGTTTACCTCGTACACCAAACAAATTTGTTGTTAGCCGTTCTTTCTTTTCTCGTTTTCTTTTCATAATCTTTTCTTTCAAATGGTGCGAGACAAATTTAACATGCAGAATATTGGTTGTGGCCAATGAATTAGCATTAGGAGCAGATTTTTTATTTTTTTAACAAAGCATTTATCGATGTCATTCTCATTTATGTTTACATGCAATGCTTCACGGAAGATGTTCAGTGCGAGATCGATGTGGTTGGTTTCATTGTTGATTGGAACATTATACACTTCTATGCTATTAGATAGAAGTTCTTGTTCTAGGTGGTCTACTTTTAGTTCGAGAAAATGAATTTTCTCGAATTATTTTTTGTAACCATTTCATCGATCTGAATTGTATGGTAATTCTTGCGTTGAACAATTTCAGCGTAAATCATCTCCAAAGTAACGGCAAGGGGCATTTCTTCATTCAGTAGAGTGTTGATGGACAAATCATTAGTATTTGAAGTTGTGGTATAACTATTGGCGGTGGAAGGGGCGGATGATGTACTAGCGGTGGTGACGGTGGAAGTTGCAGTAGAAGCAACAATGTTGGAAGGTTTGGAGTTGGTGATGGCGCTGGAGGTTGAGGTAGTTTGGGAAGCGGTGGTTGAGGTGGTGATGGCGGTGGTAGTGGCTGTGGCGGAGGCAGCGGTGGTATTGGTGGTGATGACAGCGGTCAAGTTGTCACCTATGTTAGACGGTGTAATTGATGATGGCGAATATGATGCGTTAGGGGGATGTGCGCAATTTGATGATGTATGTGCAACTGAAGAGAGTTTATTTGGGGTAATACCAGAGATGGATCCCCCCTCTCTTTCGTACATCTAGGGGATTTCCAGCCGGCTTTGGAATTATTCATATAATCCAGCTCGTTTGCAGTGATTTTAGCACATTTTCCATGCGAATATTGATTGCAGTCATTACACCTGACTTTGAGATCACTTCTTTCGATCTTTTTCTTACAATATAAACACGACATTTTCGGTATTTTTTATTGAAATTGAATAGAGAAAATATAGAGATATAAGAAAGGAATATTTTGACTATTTAAAAAGAAATAAGCTCCCGATATGAGTGCACCCCAAAACGTCACAAAGAGAACTGACCACCAGACAGATTGTACGAAAAGAAGAGAAAATCTAGAAATGCTTCAGTAACTGATAGCGATTCAAATGACAACGAAGAAGATGAACCACGTCATAAGAAGGCGAAACATATTGCAGAAAAATTATTATTAAATGAAGCTGAAATTATTGCAATACAATTGTTGGGAAAATAAACCAAGTTCTTTATTTTTACAAATGGACGATAGTACTCTAAGCTTTTCATATTCGTTTTCAGATTCTCCTCTTTGTTCATCGGATGTGGAACTGCAACAGTAGCGTATGATAGGCTCATTAAATCCTGATCTTGACAGCATTGTGCAATGGGGAATATAAAACCGCGTAGAATTTAATGCTTCAAAAATTAAGTTAAGTCCTTGGTTTGTGCATCACAAAACTAATTGAGGAATGACCACATATTCGATGTCGCCAAAAACGCTGCTAAGTGCTTGGGGTTTTTTCAAAGATGCAAGAAATTCTACTCCCCATCTGATCTGGTTGTAATCTATAAGGCCGTCGTTCGTCCAAAACTGTAGTATAATTTTCACGTTTGGCAGGAGATACCAAAAATCATTTGAACCTTTTGGATAGAACTCAAAATAAAGCTCTAAGAATGCATTTTGTACCGAGCAATATACCCAAATTGATAAAAGCACACTTGAAACAATCGAACATATCATTATTATAGTTTTTTTTATTAAGAAAAATACGTACTAACATCATTGCAATGGTCAAACTTATAACCATTGTTCCTTTATGTGCTGACAATTTATTTTTATATTTTATATATTTTTTTTTTAAAAAGTGCCCTTGCTTGAAGAAAATGAAGAATTTTAATTTAGTTTAATTTGAAGCATTGACAACCATATTGAAATGTCACTTTGGCCACAAAAATGTTATACTGTTATACTGACATGAACCCACTACAATTATTACAGTTTTCTATTGGGGTCGATGTTTTTGTGTGAATACACTATCCAGTGTATTATAGAGATCAGTGGTTATCTGTGGCAAAGTGACTTGAAGCTCTGTAGTACATGGGTATCAAACTATTAAAACACCACTTTTGACATATTATTGTTTGTATTGGTTTGTGTAGTACAAAATAAAATTATATAAATATTCTAATACTATTAAAGAATGAATGAATCGTTTCGTAGGATGTCAAATAGAAATAGCGAAGATGAAAATAACCAAACTAAAAAATGTTTTTATGAAAATAAATAAATTAAATTAAGATTTTCGATTGTATGATAGTGATTTTCAAGTGCGCGCTTAATAATTTCACAAATGTATTGATGATACTTCGTTAAATTACAGCGCGCCTACATAATTCTGTGTATTAGGTCATCAAAAATAATTTTAAAAAATAGTTAGATAGTAAAAATATTGAAAAATTAATTTTCCAGAGGTGAAATAAAATTATTTTTGAAAAATAATAATAATTTCGTGTTTTCTTTTACGACACTCCGAAGATGATTCTATTTTAAAATGAACAAAAGAATAATTGTATTATTTTTTTTTTATCTCGTCGCCATTTTTATTGTCAGGCAAGACGTTTCTTCCAATTAAGCTGCAATACTATCTGTTCTGGAGCTACAATATTAATTACTGGTGATAAAGAGCTATTATGCCGGTTTAAAAATCATTGTACATTTTCTAGAGCTAGTTCCTACAAAAAGGCATAGATAGTGTGCTTCAGAAATTAAAATTCAAGGAAAGCAAATAATAAAACAAATTTAGTTTATAGCAAGGAATTTTTTTTAAAGAATATTTCCTGAAGTGTATTTAAAACCTAAATTGCATTTTTTAAAGATTAGAGTTTCAAAAGTTTTTTTAATAAAGCTGCTCGATGCATTGTAATATAGAAAATTTGTATTCTTAATGTGTAACAAGGTGTTTTTTAATAATACAATCCAATATACTACTGATATTACTCAACCAAGAAGAAGACTTAGCGTTATATTTAATTGGACTTAATGGGTATCCACAACTATCTTCTGTAAGGGATTTGAAGCAGGATTATTTTTTTTATGCGTACACGATAAGATTTAAAACCCTGAAAAAAGTTTTTTTTTAATACTATGAGAAACCCTATTTATTTATGTACATTACTATGCAAAACGAGAAATTATCAAAACTTATAGTTCCAATCTGAACATGGTTATCTTACACTAAAAATTGAGGTACACACATTCATTTATTTTTTATTTAAAATAATAATTTTTTTTTGATAAAATAAATATTTTGTATTTATTTTGGACAACACCTTATTATAATATGGGTTCCTGAGGAGAATGCATCAAGATATTAATTCTCAGCTCTACAACCGATCTGTAGCTGGTCTTCTAATGCTATATTTTGATATTTCGAAATGCGCATGCGTTAGAATCTTACTTCTAAAGCTAAAGCTACTGTTTAGAGCACTTATTGCGTCTGTTATTGCATTTGTGTAGTGGAAAGCTGTAAAACGGCCCCTTAGATGAGAGAAGTTCAAGAAGCTCGTTCATAGATCGCATGAAAGGTATTATGGACCTATTTTGAATAAATAAACGTTGAACGAGCTGACAGTGCTGTTAAACTTCACTATAGAGCATGATTTAAAATAAAAATACATTGAGCTGTAAAATTATACCATATAAAGCCATAGCTTTCGATTTCACTTGTTTGGAGCTGCAGAAGAACAGTTTTGCATCTAATAGCTGTGACGATGTTACTTGGGACGGGCATAACATACATTTAGGTGCACGAATTTAACCAAATTCCCCTCAATAATATAATTTGCAGTGTAAATGCCGAAAATTTTATAAGAGTCGGTAATCATCGACCGAAAAACATTGCGTCTTAGAAAGATACGATAGCATCTAATTGACGAGCCCAACTATCGTGCCTGGGCGAAACGCATTTTGGACTACAGGTCAATAAAATCTTCAATTTGGCTTTACTCCATACAGTCCATAAAAACAAAAGCAAAAATAATATTAAATTATTATTTGCGTTATCTCCAAAATTATTACTGGCCAGACCACGGGCATAACATACATTTAGGTGCACGAATTTAACCAAACTCCCCTAAATAATAAAATTTGCAGTGTGTAAATGCTGCAAATTTTATAAGAGTCGGTAATCATCGACCGAAAAACATTGCGTCTTAGAAGGGTACGATAGCGTCTAACTGACGAGCTCAAATATCGTGCCTGTTCGAAACGCATTTTGGACTACAGGTCATTAAAATCTTCAATTTGGCTTTAACCCATACAGTCCACAAAAACAAAAACAAAAATAATATTAAATTATTATTTGCGTTTTCTTCAAAATTATTACTGGCCAGACCACGGGCATAACATACATTTAGGTGCACGAATTTAACCAAATTCCCCTAAATAATAAAATTTGCAGTGTGTAAATGCTGCAAATTTTATAAGAGTCGGTAATAATCGACCGAAAAACATTGCGTCTTAGAAGGGTACGATAGCATCTAACTGACGAGCCCAACTATCGTCTATAGCATTTTGGACTACAGGTCATTAAAATCTTCAATTTGGCTTTAACCCATACAGTCCTCAAAAACAAAAACAAAAATAATATTAAATTATTATTTGCGTTTTCTTCAAAAGTAATCTGTTTTTAATTAATCATTAAAACTTAACATGAAAATAAGCGCACTATGAACAAGATTCAATGTTTTGTGAGAAATTTGTGCACGAATAATGTGGGATGTCATGAAACGTCAAATTTTATTTCTCCGTTTATTTCTTCTGAGAAGACAAGAAAAAAATGCAGATTAAGTTATATATTTTTCTCGGATTAACCGCGTAAATCGGAGAAAAATAAATAATTAATTATGTCCGACAACCTCGAAAAACCGTAAAAGTTATATTTTAGATCTGTCAGCATACCTTTAGGACGTAAGAAGGAAAAACGGTGGGTTGCTACGTCTACGTGCCTGAACATCAGGGCTGTACATCTAGAAGTTGCTTCTGATCTATTTACAGATGGTTGCATTTTATGCATACGCAACTTTTGCAATCGACGGAGTGTCCCTCTACGAATAATTAGCGATAACGGTTCATCACACTTTCGACGTTAAAACGGTAAAAGCTGAGTTGTCTACGACAGGTATAGAATGGGTTTTCAACTGCGCAGCCAACCCTGAAGCCGGTGGTTGGTGGGAGCGTCTCGTGCAATCAGTAAAGCCAGTGTTTTCTAGAACGCTCACCGAAATATCTCCAAGGATCAAAACTTTGCAGAGCGCTCTAAGAGAAGCAGAAAATATAGTCCACAGCAGATCGCAAACTCATCTACCGGTATCAACTGAAGAAGAGGAGCCACTTACCCCCAATCATTTTACCCTGGGTGTTCCCAACTCAGCCCAATGGCCTGGCGTAATTGACTTAAGGGCACTTTGTCTTTGCAAGTTACCAGAATATAAAGATTCATTTTTCGAGACGGTAGATGCGGGAATACCTCCCTGTCGTAACGAGAAGATGTAAATGGTTTCAAGGGGTTCCTCCGCTTGCCGTCGCATGATAAGTCCTTCTTTGTGATGTCTTTCCAGGCACATATGGTCAGGTCCGGATAGCGGAAGTAAAGACTGCAAAGGGGCTTTAAAGAAGACAAGCAGTGAGGAACGAAGTATTAGACATTGGCGACACTTCTGATTAAAATCTATACACTCTTTACGGGGGGTGGGGTGTCAAAAATATTCAGTCATGAGATGTATAAAAATTATCGTTGCTATTAAATTATCTTGGTTTTAAAAATCGGTTGAATGCATTAAATAAGATCGGCTTCGGCTACTTTCATTTTTGTTCGAATTCCTTCGATAATATTCCGTTTCCGTGTATATTAATTTTATTTCATTGCCAACCGTGGCCGTCACAGAATTTGGAAGCCACAAAGAAAACCAAATCAATTAAGATGAATTTGAATTGTATAACATTTTTAACTTTGTTTTGAAATACCTATGTAGAAAATAAACGTCTTAACTTGAGATCGTTCCGTTTAATCTGGAAAATATGTAAAAAGTTCGGTGGGCGGATCGACAATCATTGTGCTTGCTTAGTTGTTGCATGTTATTTCCTTGTGGCATCACGTGAGGTGGGTGATGTCGTTTCTTGTTAGAGAACACTTGCACAAGCACTGCACTATTTTAATTTGCATTGTTTTTTTATATTGAACTGAATTTACATTAAACGAGGAGACTTTGGTTTGTTTTAATTTAGAAATTTGGGTATAAATGACTTATATTGACGGGCCACAGACGGGTTTTGAAAAAGGTACACCAGAAATTCATCAACATCATCATTCAGACTGAAAAGCATGAAGTTGGAATTCATTCCGAAACGCTTCCCCAAAATTTTAAATATAAAGTTGTGTGAAAAAAGGACTGTTATTATATAAAAAAAATTATTTTAATAAAAAATGTATGTTTTATATTATTAATTTAATTTAGCATATTATTATTATGTTCTACAAGACGTTATAGTTGACTCTGCCAATTTTCTCAATGATTTGTCAGTAAACCCAGAAATCCTTGCTATGTTTGTAAATTTTTGCAAATACTTAATCACCTTTATGATGCTCACGGTGTTTTGCTTCGTGATGTTGGTTAAACTGTTGTTTTTGTTTCTCATTATTTTTGCAGACGTTGATGAATCGGTACGAGTTGGTTTTAAGAGATCGAGAGTAGTGGACATTTTTCTGCCAATGAAGACTTAAGCCGCTGAGAATGCGTTCGGCGAATTCCGGTTGGGAATTCACGTATGTATGTCTGAAGAAATGTGTCTAAATTCTCCTCAGTTTTTCCCTCTGGCTGAAGTTTTCTTAACGCACGTTTAAGTGCAGTTCTAAAATGATAGGTATATCGCGAATTAAAAAAATCAAATTGTTTACTAACACTCCTTGCTGAACATCTGTGGCTGCTGATAAGATTCATGGTTTTCCCAACGCCTTGCAAGTTTGCTTTCTGCGATGAGTATTACGTCCGATACCGTGTCGACTTGCAATCAAAGGAGTGAATTTTGAATGCTTGGGAAATCGGGAACTTTGCTGATTTGAAAGATTGCAAGTTTACTTTATTATTCGTAACCATTTTCATTGATATTGGCATACGCCGCCGACGATTGAAAATGCCGTTTATTTTGGTAATATTAATAAAAAAGAAAAAACATCAGAGCATAATCTATGTGTTCGAACTCTGTTCAGTACTCTGCTCTGAACGAAAAAAGATAAACGCCAATGGTGATATGCACGAAGACCTATATAGGTCAGAGCATTGCATGCATTACAACAACACTACAAGATCTTGATATTTATCCAGTTCAATATTCCTGACCAAGAATTTAATTACATATCTCACCACCAGGTTTAGCTTTTAACTTGTACAAGTTGGTACTTCAATTTTGAATTGTCAACTACGGTGTTGTCAAGTGATCAAACAACTACTTATAATTTATTAAGTCTGCTTCTACACTAGTTCAATTTTTATGTGGTTTCCCACTGGTAAAAGATATGAAATTTGCCAAGTTAAATCCTTCTATAGGGCAAACGAAATTTTTTTCTTATTCTGAATGAATTTTGCAGATCCGTATTTTTCTCTGAATCAACTTCTATTTTTACTAACACTAGTACAATTGAATGAATTTACTTTGAGAACTAGTAGTTTAATATTCATAAACGAATACAGTCCAATAACATATCGAAAACAAAATCATTTCAAATCGCTTTCCATCAAATTCTATATTTAGCAATGGAAATGGAAAGTAAAACTTAGTTTTGTTCAATTGAAACTTAAAACTTTTGTAAAAGGAAAATCACAACGAAGAAAGAGCGATAACTCAGTAATTTTATTTACCCCTTCGCCACCTTTCGAAAGATACTATTACCTGGTGCAATACAATTGAAACACCCAGTAACTGGCTGAACAAAATGGACACGCGGTCGATCTCGCGGCACTTCGAAAACAGCTCTGTCAAAGTTTAAATGCATAGAAACCCGGTTGAGTGATTACAATGAAGCCGCGGCGGCGTGACGCCTCGCTAGACATTGTTTAACCTTCTCCGTTTACCCGCGCGTCGTCTGACAGATAACAAAAAAAAAACAAAATCATGTTGGGCCTTGCATCCACACAATTGTTGATCTTCGCCGAGGCCCTCTGACGCAATAATACACATTCAGAATAAATTTGCAAATTAAAAGTTTGCAAAAAAAAATACAAAATCAATTAAAAACACGATAGCGTGTTCTTTAGCCCGCGACTCCATTAGAAATATTTATTTCGGCTAGTATTGCAGCCACTGCTACTAAAAAATTATATTTCTTTGCTATGTGGGCAAAGATAAATCGTGAAATTTCATTCTTCTCCAAGAAGAGCTAAAATTCTAAAATTCAGACATAAGGGGCCTCCACAAGAAATATAGACTACATTTCTTGCAATCATTTATTTCAAGCGGAGACCTAGGGTTATAATATTTCTTTTAGGCAATTTAAAGATGAGACAAAAAGCAGTAGGTAGTAGCGCGAACCGAACGAGGAGAAAACCAAAAAAAAAAAGTTTAATTTAAGAATCATTTATTTCTTTTTAGAAGGTCAAAAATCTTTTTATGGATTCAATCTTCGCGTCCGGTTTTGCATTGAATTCATGCATATGAAAAGGATTGTGATTTCATTAAAGATTTTTTTTGTTCTTGTCTATTTTCTACCTTTATACTTGAGCTAAGCACAACATGCTACTTAAATGGCAAACTGGTGACCGACTACATTACCTTTCATGAGTGAAATCAATGATAATCTCTCCAATATGACCGCTGTCATATAGGATTTCATCAAGGCATTTTTCATTGAGGAGTGAATTTCCTACTGACTTAGTGTGTTTGGAGCCGAAAGTTTCGCTATAGTATGGGGGAGCCTTAATTGATTTCTTTTATACACAACTGGCAAATCCACTTTGACAGAAATGCAAAAAAAAATTCATGTCCTAATTATTTGAAGACAACTTTTATTTTCAAAACGCAAATTTGACTGATTTTCTTTTTTCGATGCTGGAAATTCTTGATTGCCTTTGATTTTTCAACAAGTATTAGCATTTTTTGAATAAGATCCTCAATTGGGCTAGCCTTAAGCAGAACTTTCAGTTCTTCTTTCACTTCTTTTATTCACCATTATACTGAAATCAGATTGTATTTAAACTAACGACATATATTCATCGGGTAGAGCTTACGATTTAGTATTGTTCCGAAATCGATGGGTTGCTGAACAATATCCAGATAGTAATGCACTTTATTTATTTATTATAGTTTATTATTTTATATTTATTTAACTAAAATAAAACAAGCAAGGACAACTTCCGAGTACCGAAATAAACAATTTATTTAAAGTAAACCAAAAATGAAATGTCAAAAGGTAATCACAGCTGCCAACCATGCAAAGTAAAAAATGTTCAATTTTCAATACCCAGATCGTTTTATTTTCACGGGGTGAATCATATGGGTCATTGAGCGGCTATTATCTATGCCTAGGCTCAAATTGTCTGCTATTGTTGTGGGTGTAAGGCTTTCTCAGTCAATCGTAAGCGGCTATCAGTTGCCTTTTGCCAAGGCAATGTTTTGGACACTTCCCAAACAGTTCCTCACTAGATTTGAACTGATCCCTAGCGTCATAAAAAGCTTGCATCCCTTCGCATATCAAAGATTCTCGAGCGTTCCAAAGTAAATTAATGGCGATGGGTTCCGTCTAAGCAAAATACAGTGGATGAAGCCATAAGCGCCAAATATCCCCGACAATTTCGAGCGGATATCAACTGGATAAGGTACCTTCCCATTTTGAATCAAGCCAAATCTGAATGACCGCAAATTATGGATGATCTTACTACTCATGAATGTACTGAAGACCTTCGAAAGAATTTCGTTTTATAATTACAAATGAGCAAAGAAATTTTCTTCGATGCTAAAAGATTCTAATCGTTTATTAGATTGAAAAAGTCCATTGCGTGGGCTATAAGTTTCATCACCGTCTGCATTTTTCTAAGGTCAGAGAAGTGAGGAGAGTTGACAGCACTTGAAGTAGACTTTACTGAACGAGTGATCTTTAGAGATGTTCAAAGATTTAAGTTTTGCGATGAAATTGCTATTCTACAAAAAGGACTGCTAGTTAAAAAAGGTAGTAAAATTATCAAACTATCACCGTATCTTCGTATGAAATGGAGGTACTGATGCCGCCCAGACTATACCAATTGACAGAAGACATCCTTTTATAATGCCAAGAGAACACTTTGCTACAATTTTGCTCACCGAACAATTTCACTGTCGGTATGTTCATCAAAACAACGATGTTGTTGTCAACGAAATACGACAGCAGGTTTTGGTGATTGGTCTCTGCAATGCTGTGAAGAAGGTTAGAAACGATTAGTTGTCGTGCCGAATAATCGAAAGTACATTACGTGCACGATCAATAATGGGCCGGCTGACAGAAGACCGCCTTACTTCTTCAGTCAGACCATTTACGTATACTGCGACGGACTATTTAAAATCTAATTAGATATTTATTTCTCTCGGATTAACCGCGTAAATCCGAGAAAAATAAATATTTAATTATGTCCAAGAACCGCGAAAAACCGTAAGTTATGTTTTAGATCTATCAACATCCCTATAGGACGTAAGAAGGAAAAACGGTGTGTTGCTACGCTTACGTGCCTCAACATCAGGGCTGTACATCTAGAAGTTGCTTCTGATCTATTAACAGATGGTTGCATTTTATGCATACACAACTTTTACAATCGACGGAGTGTCCCTCTAAGAATAAGAAGCGATAACGCTTCATCACCTTTTCGACGTTAAAACGGTAAAAGCTGAGTTGTCTACGAGAGGTATATAATGGGTTTTCAACTGCGCGGCCAACTCTGAAGCCGGTGGTTGCTGGGAGCGTCTCGTGCTATCAGTAAAGCCAGTGTTGTCTAAAACGCTCACCGAAATATAAGGATTACAGAGCGCTCTTATAGAAGCAGAAAATATAGTCAACAGCAGACCGCAAACCCATCTACCGGTATCAACTGAAGAAGAGGAGCCACTTATACCCAATCATTTTATCCTGGGTGTTCCCAACTCAACTCAGTCGCCTGGCGTAATTGACTTAAGGGCACTTTGTCTTTACAAGATGCCAGGAAATAAAGATTCGTTTTTCGAGACAGTAGATCCGGGAATACCTCCCTGCCCTAACGAGAAGATGTAAAGGGTTTCAAAAGGTTCCTCCGCTTGCCGTGGAATAATTAGTCCTTATTTGTGATGGTGACGAACCAAGATCACAGTGGATTCCGGGAAGCGGTACTAGTCTTTCCAGGCCCATATGGTCAGGCCGGATAGCGGAAGTAAAAACCGCAAAGGGGCTTTAAAGAAGACAAGCAGTGAAAAACGAAGTATTAGACATTGGCGAGACTTCTAATTAAGATCTAAACAGTCTTCACGGGGGTGGGATGTCAAAAATATTCAGTCATAAGATGTATAAAGTGTATCGTTGCTATTAAATTATCTTGGTTTTCAAATTCCGTTGAATGCATTAAATAAGAACGGCTCCGGCTACTTTCATTTTCGTTCGAATTCCTTCGATTATATTCCATTTCCGTGTATTTTAATTTTATTTCTGCCATCCGTGCCCGTCACAGAATTTGGAAGCCACAAAGAAAACCCAAAAATCAATTACGATGAATTTAAATTGCATTACATTTTTAAATTAGTTTTGAAATACTTTTATAGAAAATAAACGTCTTAACTGAAGATCGTTCTGGAACATATGTACAAAGTTCGGCAGGCGGATCGACGCTCACTGTGCTTAGTTGTTGGATGTTATTTCCTTGTGGCATCGCGTGACGTGTGTGATGTTGTTTCTGATTAGAGAACAGTTGCACAAGCACTGCACTATTTTAGTTTGTATTGTTTTTTTTTCTGTTTTTTTTTTTATTGAATTGAATTTACATTAAACGAGGCGACTTTGATTTGTTTTAATTTAGTAATTTGGGTATGGATGACTTAAATTGGCGGGACCACAGGCGGGCTTGAAAAAAGGTTCACCACAAATTCATCAACATCATCATTCAGTCTGAAAAGCACGAAGATGGAATTCATTCCGAAACGCTTTCCCAAAATTTTAAATAAAATTAAATAGTTGTCTGAAAAAAGGAATGTTATTATATAAAAAAATATTTTTAATAAAAAATGTATTTTTTATATTATTAATTTCATTTAGTATATTATTATAATGTTCTACGAAAACGTTATTGTTAACTCTCCCAATTTTCTCATGATTGATGATTGATAATGAATGAATGGTTTACTGATAACCCATAAATCCTTGCTATGTTTGTAAATGTTTGCAAATACTTAATCACCTTTATGATACTCACGGTGTTTTGCTGCGTGATGTTGGTTAAACTGTTATTTTTGTTTCTCATTATTGTTGCAGACGTTGATGAATCGGTACGAGTTGGTTTTAAGAGATCGAGAGTAGTGGACATTTTTCTTCCAATGAAGACTTAAGCCGCTGAAAATGCGTTCGGCGAATTCCGGTTGGGAGTTCACCTATGTATGTCTGAAAAAATGTTTCTTAATTCTCCACAGTTCTTCCCTCTGGGTGAAGTTTTCTTAACCCACATTTAAGTGCAGTTCTAAAATGATATATAGCTCTTGATTTAAAAAAATCAAATAGCTTACTAACGAATTTGGTACATACCATTGTCTGAAACAATTTGCTTGAAATCTTTAAGAAGTGCGAATATTTTCTGCAATTTATCAATTACATCAAATGTCTGTATGAAAAAATACTGGCCATTTGGGAAAAGCTGGCCTTTCCCCAGCATGTCCACTCGGCGTGTACCAACAATAAGAAAGAAAAAACCGACGAAAATATCCGGTAGGCATGTAGTAAATCCTTTCGGATTTCACTTCCTGCTTATGAGAGGGGGCCAGCGACTTACCTGGTAGGGTCCGATTCCATAGTGCGAACGGGTGTGCTCATCAAGGTGTTGCAGGGGCGAGCCTGGGTATCCATCCGGTTTCGTTGTCCTGGCAGCGGGGTTTGTAAAATAACTGCTCAGAAGTGGTTATTTCTCCGTTTTGTTCATCTTTTGTTTCACCTTTTTGTATTTAAATTTGTCCACGTTATCTTCATATTCGAACATTGTTCTAAATCTTAAGAAAAATTAGAAATAATAATTCCAAATTCTAAATTCACAAAAAAAAAAAAAAAAAAAAAATGCCTAATTGACAGAACAGCTGTTTTCCATCACTATGAGCGAACGCATTCAGGCAAGGCATATAGGGGAAATTATAAAATTGGTTTGGATATGGGATTATTGGTTGGAGGAGGTGTGGAACGTAGTGGTTGAATGTTGCTATTCGTGCAGAGCGGTTCCATGGAGGGAGTGCTCTTTCAGTAAATGGCAAAAGGAACCGAAACCAAACGGCTCTCATTTATATGGATGGACAAAGGAATTGTAGGATAAGTAATTGTAGGTAATGGTATTGCATGTAGGGTAAGTAGAAAGAAAACCTTATTAGGATACGGTCCACATAGTTCGGGAAGTGCGGGATTGTTTTTTTTTGAAAAATTATAATACCTAAATTTAATTTCAATTAGATGTAATAAAAAGAGTGACAGTGCCTTTAAATTTTTGTTGCATTTTTGTATAGTTGTCGTTTTTTTTAGATAAAACTGTGAGCGTTTTTTTTTGTTTTTTTTTTTTGAGCTGGTGGTTTAAACATACCAGTTTAAATAAAGTTGCCAACGACCAGCGGTCAAAGGAGCGGTCGAAGAAGAAACATCAGGACCGGCGCACGGTGCCAGAAAGACCGTTATATAAACGCTCGATCTGCACCCACCCTTTTACTATCCGGAGTTACGGGATGTAAGTGAGAATAATTTTAAAATTGCATCAACTCGCTGAAAGAAAATCCTAAATATTTTTATAATATTATAGCAAGTCGATCTAAGTGTACGTTACCCTATTACCGGACCAACTAACAATTTGATAGCAGAAAGAAGAACTATATTCACATTTCCTCCTGCGATGAGAAATTGCCTAGTTTTAGGGATATTATTTTCGGTCTTTGGCAAATGAGTAAATTTAAATATCGAATTCAAATTTTTTCCATTTCCGTTTTTTTTTATGTTATTTAATTCATTTTCACAAGAGGAGAGAAAAGTGGTGAAGGGAAGCGTATCGCTGAAACCGCTAGTCGACAGGCTAAAGCGGGTTTCCCCCTATTGACATACGCGACGCTGAAGGCACAAGGAGGTGCGACCACCTACAGAGTGCTCTTTAGGTAGGGATCGGATAAAAAGGACGAGAAGTGTCTTCGTAAGGGTCGAGGGTGTAACCGGGTTTGGTATTTCAAAAAAAAGGAAAGCTAATATTTATATATAGAACCTATAGGGTTGGTTGTCGTGGACCAACCAGAACCAGTGAAAGTACGGAAAACACCGTACTGCGAGCGGCTAAAAGCACCGCCAGGGATTTGACCTTCCTGCCGGCACAATTCTGCCTCTTCTTAATATATATCTTTAACTTACCTTTTTTTTGGTTTCCTGTTTTTTTGTTGTTGTTCAACGTAACGTATTCATTTTCAACTATTATAACGTCCTAGAAAAACCTTGTTCGTACTTTTTATCGATTTGAATAAGCTACAAAAATTAAAATGCTATAGGTTTGATAAATTGTTTCTATAGTAACTTGTACATGATAAATAAAAGGATTAGATGATATTTTAGGGATTTAGAATTTCAGGCGGTGTGGAAGAAGGACGGATCAAGAACGGAGGGATGTGATTTGACGGCTGAGGTAAGAGAGTAAGGGGAATCTGCGAAATATCGGCCCCCGGATTCCAGGAGTGGCGAGGGCACGGCCCATCGGTATACTACCCGACTGATGTGACATCCACAGTGGCAACCAGGTAAAAGGGATCGGTAAGATTGTTCGCATGATGAATGTTTTTTGTAGCGAGGTGAGGTTTAGTGGGAGGGCAAGATCCCCCCCTACATTCCGCTAAGCATTCAAACCCTTCCTGTCGTATCCCGACCCAATTTTCGATATTTCCGTTTCCGGCCCCGTTCCCTTCGATTTCAAGTTCCTATTCAGTTCCAATCCCAAACCTTAGGCCCTCATCCTTTTGCCCCGTTACAAATGGCGCCCATACGTATGATTCGAATGTGTTGTGTATGTCAATATTGTGTTGTTAAATCCCTTTCTGAGTGTAGACGTTGGCATCGTCGAGACAACTTGTAAGTCGTGATTAGGAAAGCAGTGGTGCATACCAAATCACATGCGACAAAGGGTTTTGATGTTGCCGGCGGATGCAACCAGAAAGTAGATTGATAGATGTGATATTAAACCCGCTGTCGGTAAAAATCATTCCTATGTCTTTGATAGGAAGGTTTAAACGTACCTTTCAAATTGCGACGAAGGATGAAGTTCGATGGCGGGGGTGATTTAAGTCCTGTCTAAGTTTCATTGGTTACTGCGGTCGGAGACGAAAGGAAACGTAAGTCTTGATTGGGATAGCTCGTCAGAAAGCCCAATCAATAACGACGAAGAATTTCGAATCCGACAGCAGGAACGGATGAAACTTTGATTGGTTGCCACACAGTGGATGAAATTTTTGAGTTCAGTGCCCGGCCGTTATGTCACATCCTCACTGTAGCAGAAAAAAATATACTTCCGTTCAAGGCTATCCGAAGCACTCCCGCATTACATACAAAATAAAAAGATAACGTAAACCAGTAAACCAGTTGCTAACGAGTGAACAAAAATAGGCATTTTGAGGAAAAATTTTAAGAATTTATTGCGTAGTTTGAAAATAAATATACAGATTATGGAGAATCGAATTAGTCAAATATAAGTGTCGTATAGTAAAGTAGCTTAATAGTCTTTAGTATAGGAGATAGAGAGTTAAGTATTAGGATTAGTATAAGTATTAAATTAGTTAGAAGAAAATAATAATAATAATAATAAAAAAAAAATATATATATATATATATAGACATAGAGTTAGAGTATTTTTATAGGTAATAAGAAGTAAATATATGTTAGGTTGTAAGTTGATAGGTAAATAAGTTTTTTTGTTATTGTAGGAGTTAGATTTTATAAATAGTATAAGTTTTAGTTAAGTTTAATAATAGGAAGTCCTTAATTATAGTTCAGTAGGTATTAAGAAGGGTAAATAGGTATAAAAAAAATAAATAAATAAATAAAAAAACAATTCTTAGATTTATAATTGGGTTTTTTGTAATAAGAATATTTAAATACTTGTTAGCTTGTAGGTTTATAAATAGTTTGGTCCTTTTTTTTAGGTGCAATATAATAGGATAGGATAAGTCTTAGTTAAGCTAGAATAGGTATATATATATATAAAAAAAAAGAAGTTTGAATGATAAAATTAGTGAACATTATTTTAGGGGTTACATACGAATGCAGGTGAAAGTTTATGTTATATAGTAGGTAGATGAAAGCCGTAATCCATTCGGGGATTGATTTTTGATAAGTTATTAGGTATTGGGAGCATTCTCTCATCAACCGGAATCGTGAACTTTATCAATCGTAACATCAGGTGATGAACCCTAAAAAAGAAAAAGAATTATACAAGGCCATTTATGATCAAAACCGCACCACGACTCGTGCTCACTTAACTAGTATATTAGATACTGTAAATAAAATGCCGTTAAGTCACACCCCACCGAAGAAGCCTGAATCCGAAAACCCTGTAGTTGGGGCAGGTATTATCCCGCCGATGTTCACGATTCCTCCACCGGCGATTTCGGGGCCAAACAGTCGTGCTGGAAGTTCAGCTGATTCGTTAACTTCGCCAGCCTATAGCGGCTTAACTGATGCCGGAACTAGAGCAGTTGGTGAACAAGGCCATCACTTAGACACAGTAGGGGTCGAGAAGAACCTTGTTTCAGAGGGCTCCAATCATCAGGGAGTCGTGTCAACTCAGGCACGGCCTGGAGTATCCGGAGGCCGAGTCGATATGGGGGTATCGGCTGAACTTATAGCGGCTATTAACTCAGCTATATGTACCGCTTGCGAGCGCTATACTACGGCAATTAGAAGTCCCTGAGATTGGAAATGAAGAAACAATTTAATGACATGACGGAGACATTGAGCACGGCAACACACCGAGCGCCTGAAGTAAGAGGTCGCAGCTTGAACGTGTTGGACGTCGAAGTCGAAATCCCGGGACGGCAGCATATCCCGGCGGTACAGCGGCAGTCGCAACTGGACCCAGCGGCCAGTCATTTTGTGCCTGTGGGAAATCCGATAGGATTGGGCCATATACTCGAGGGCGAGCGAAGACCTGATAGCACAGGATGGCGGCTGAGTAGTTATCAGGAAGCAAATGGTGGAGCGAGAAATCCTTATGGTGGGTGTCTCCCTCAGCAGCACGTCAACTCTCGCACTTTTTTGAATTTGAACGGCAGGACTCCTATTAAAGTGAATAAATGGGGGTTAAATTTCGATATGAACTTAGAGGTACTCACCGTAGAGGATTTTGTGTTCCGGTTGAAAACTCTGCAGAGTCAGTACGTCTGTCCCTGGGCTGAGATTCTAAGAGATTTTCATCTTCTGCTCTCCGGCGCTGCTCAGGAATGGTATTGGCAATTCCAGCGGTCCCGTTATCGTCCGGACTGTCCAATGCTACGGGACGCATTAATGCGCGAATTTCGGAATTCGAAGTCCGATTATGAAATAATGAGGGACATGATGGACCGCAAGCACGGCGCTGGAGAAACCTGTGATGAGTATTTTGCCGCAGTGAACAGGCTTAGGTCCCAGCTCAGGGTTCAGATTCCAGAAACGGAGCTGGTTCTGATTTTGAAGCGGAATTTGAATAAAAAACTGAGCCAGCTGGTATATCCACAAGCCATTTATACCTGGATCAGTTGCGAAGGGCCTGTAAGGATGCCGAATATGCCTTCCCGGATAGGGATCGCGAATTTCCGAAACCGTATAGGCCAAATACTCGGTACGTGGCCAATGAACTGGAGATGGAGGCCGGGCAGGGGTCATTCAGCGATGAGCAGCTCGCGGTGTTTCAACAGACAGGAGCTCGACCGAGGACTTCTCGTACGTTGGTTGATTCCAAATTCATGACGTGTTGGAATTAAAAGCTGCAAGGCCACTCGTCCATGGATTGTCCATCAATGACAAGGAATCTGTTTTGCTACCGGTGTGGGTTGGAAGTTGTTATTACTCCACGATGCCAGAAATGTAATCCGGAAAACAGGTTCAGGAATACGAAGTCGGTGGGGGAATCGTGTTCCACTCAGACTACGCCCAATCCAAAGAATAGAGGAACCTCCTTTGAAGAATAAAAATATTAAGATATTAGAGCGTGATAAAGGAGAGGCGACAAAGGACATAATAAATACCACCGTAAGAAAAGCACTGCATGTAAGAATAAAAGAGTATGAGTTGGCTAGAAAAAGAATTTTTGAGGGAACAAGTAAACGGGTTACGAAGCGAATTCTGAAAACCAGAGGCAGATTTAAACTTAGAAGGGAAACAAACAAAATATTTCGTCGACAGTTTTGGATCTGAATACAGACCCTAGACCTTATGCAAGAGTTGGTATTGGAGGTAAAGAGATTCTTGGGTTATTAGATAGTGGAGCCAGCGTGAGCATTTTAGGAAAAGGGACCTGGACCTGGTTGAGTAAAAAGGACGCGAACCCTGTTCCGCATATCGAAGGGCTTATCAGCCGGCTACCCAATACCTACTTTATTAGTAGTGTAGATCTGAAGGAAGCGTTTTGGCAAATACCGCTGGCGAAGGAGGGTAGAGAAAAAACTGCGTTTGCGGTACCGGGGATACCCTTATACCAGTTTAGAGTAATGCCCTTTGGGTTGTGCAATGCAGCTCAAAGGCTTTGCCGATTAATAGATAAGGTAATTCCTGCACGACTCAGGGACAACGTTTTCGTGTATTTAGACGACTTGTTGATCATCGCGCCAGATTTTACCACCCATATCGCCTTGCTGGGAGAAGTAGCTGAGTGTTTAAGAAAGGCTAATCTCACCATCAACCTTAAAAATTCCCGTTTTTGCTTTAAGGAGTTGAAATATTTGGGTTTTATCGTTGGTGGTGGGAAGTTAAAAACTGACCCGGCCAAGGTAGAAGCAGTGGTCAATTTCCCGATGCCGAAAAACGCCAGACAAGTTCGCCGGCTGCTTGGCCTAGCGGGGTGGTAATGAGGTTCATCAAGGATTTTTCCAGCTTGACCGCACCTTTAACGGACACAATCACTTCACTTCCTGCCTATGACATAGAGCATCGCAAAGGAACGCTAAATGTTGTGCCGGACACGCTCTCTCGGGCACACGTCGACAGTATGGAGATCGGAAACATTGCTCCGTTAATTGATTTGAATTCAGAGGAGTTCCAGTCGGACGAGAACAAGGATCTAATCAATACGATTAGTTCAAATCCTGAGAAATTGCCCGATCTGAAAATAGAAGATAATTTTGTCTACAAGCGCTTTTTCGCGATCAATGACAAGGCAATGTATGAACACAATTGGAGATTGTGGGGACCGTCCGGTCTGACTAAAAGTATTATCGAACGAGCGCATGACTTCCCTCAAGCCGCCCATGGAGGCGTCGCGAAAACACTTCCTCGTATTCGCCAATATTTTTACTGGCCGAACATGACTGTTCAAATTAAAGAGTTTGTTTCAAAATGTGCAATATGTAAACAGTGTAAGCCATCTAGTCAAATTTTTCGTCCACCCATTACCAATAGTTTCAGTGTCGATCGTCCGTTTCAAAAATTATATGTTGATTTTTTGGGGCCGTACCCAAGATCCAGGTCCGGAAATGCCTACGTCTTTGTGGTCTTAAAGCATTTGTCGAAGTATGTTTTCCTGAAACCCTTACAATCAGCTAATACTATTAGTGTCATTAAGTTTATCCTTAACGACATTTTCAATGCTTTTGGGGTGCCACAGATAATCCATTCTGATAATGGCCTACAGTTTCTGGCCAAAGATTTTCAAAACTTAATGCAAAAATATGGCATTCGGCATTTCCGAATGGCTAATTAATCACCACAATCCAACGCCTCGGAAAGGGTAAATCGAACGCTGTTGGCGGCGATACGCTTTTACCTAAAAGAAGACCAGCGCGACTGGGACATGCACATGCACATTAGTTGAATGCGCGTTAAGGAGTTCAATTCATTCGGCTATCAGTGTATCACCATATTTTGCCCTGTTTGGCATAAATATGATGACTGGCGGAAGCGGATATGAATTGACTCAGAAGTTAAGTAGGGTTGATGATGGCGAGCTATTGATTCTGTCTACACAAGACCGCCTACAGTGCATTCGCGATAGGATCCCAGACGGGATATTAAAAGCCAAAGAGAAAAGCGACAAAGTATATTATTTAAGGCGCCGGAACGTACAATACGTTCCTGGACAAGAAGTCTAGAGACTCAACTTCGTCCTGAGTGATACTTCCAAATATTTATCTGCCAAATTATGTCCGAAATTCGTGAAATTGAGAATAGTTAAAGCCGTGGGTAAGAATAATTACGAGTTAGAAAATTTAGGCGTCAAAAGTATCGGAATATTCCATGCCAAAGACATTAAGCAATGACTATATTAAATCTGTGATAGGTATGTATATGATAGTAGTGTAGTTTTTTTAAAGTATCTCAACAAGTGCAATATGAGTTTTTATTTAATTGGTTTTATGTAGATAAATTAGTTCATAGCTTTTTTATATAATTTGATAGGTGTTTATTTATATGAGTGCCATATTAGATTATTTATTAGAGTTTGTTTATTTATTAATTTATTAGAGTTTACTTATTTCTATATAGTTTTATTAGAGTTTATTTACCTTAATATAGTTTTATTAGAGTTTTTTTATTTATTAGAATTTGTTTATTTATTAATTTATTAGAGTTCACTTATTTCTATATAGTTTTATTAGAGTTTATTTACCTTATTATAGTTTTATTAGAGTTTATTTATTTATTAGAGTTTGTTTATTTATTAATTTATTAGGGTTTATGTATTTCTATATAGTTTTAATAGAGTTTTATTAGACGTTTTTTATTTATTTATCCAATTATAGCTATTTTATTAGAGTTTGACTATCAATTTATTTACTTTTATTTATTTATTAAAGCTTATATATTTTATTGCTGTGTAGTTATTTATTACTTTAATATCAGAATTGTGCTATTTCATTTACTTGTTTTATTAGTGTTATTTATTTGATTATATTGATTTATTTTACTTGTTCTTTATCTTACATGGCGTGTCAAACCTTCTGATTATTCAAATAAATGTCAGATTTGCACGATGCCTAGTTAGTGTTATCCAGTATTATGTTATTTATTAGTGCAATCCTTATAGTTACGAGTTTTTTTATCTTTTGTCATTAGGATAGGTATTTTATAGTGCATTGAGTGTTTATTGAGAGCAGAGAAGTTAAATGTAGCAATAGTGTTTTTTTCTAAGTATTGTTCACACTGGTATTATAAGTCATGTTACACAGGTACCTTGGTGATAATTAGTAAATAATATATAACCCAATAGTTATTTTTCTTTGTAAACTTATGTTCTTACGACGGGGCTTGCCTCTAGAGTTGTAGGGATGCTGTTAGACACAAACCAGTGTAGAATTTGAGGTACGAGGTTTCCATCCAAATCCTCAGCGAAAAGTTCCTTTGTTTGCATTACTACTGCTGAAGCGTATGTAAAGGAAAAAAGTCCGAAGAAAATAAGTTGACTAGAGATATCGATAGGAGCTCTGTTATCAGGGAAATCTGGAGTGCTATAACCTGATATGCGTTAAAGACTTAACAACTTTGCGATATCCTTGTTGTCCATGATGTGATTGTTAATTATGAACTATGTGTTCCTATCCGAATTATATACCCAAATAAAGAAAACACGGCGCTATACTAGCGTACATACAGTTCACTTAATGAATTAAAGATTACTCGGTCTATTTCTTGAAAAAAATATTGATATCCTGAGGCAAATTAAGTTCAGTAAAGTGTCTAAACTGGGCCTACCTAGACATACAAGGAAATAGCTGTTAATCTTTTACTGGTAGCATGTAAGGAAAAGAGCAAATAAAGGAAATATAGCAAACTGAAGCTTACCGAGATACTAGATTCGTAGTACCAGAAACGTTTTAATTGCCCGGCTCTGTTTAGTGGGTTCTTCCCCAACGTATTTATTCGGATAGGCCTGCCACCGTCTCTGGTGCGCGTTAACGTTTACCAAATCTGGAGGTTTGCTACGGCCGCCTGAAGCGAAGTAGTCCGGTATGGCGCTTGCGCTGGCCTTTCACCACATGTCCACTCGGCGGGTACCAACAATGAAAAAGAAAAAAAAACGACGAAAATATCCGGTAGGCATGTAGTAAATCCTTTCGGATTTCACTTCCTGCCTATGAGAGGGTGGCCAGCGATTTACCTGGTAGGGTCCGATTCAATAGTGCGATCGGGTGTGCTCATCAAGGTGGTGCAGGGGAGAGCCTGGGTATCCATCCGGTTTCGTTGTCCTGGCAGCGGGGTTTGTAAAATAAATGTGCAGAAGTGGTTGTTTCTCCGTTTTGTTCAGCTTTTGTTTCACCATTTTGTGTTTAATTTTCTCCGCCTTATCTTCGTATTCGAACATTGTTCTAAATCTTAAGGAAAATTAGAAATAATAATTCCAAATCCTAAATTCACAAAAAAAAACAATATTGCCAAATTGACAGCACAGCTGTTTTCCATCACTATGAGCGAACGCATTCAGGCAAGGCATATAGGGGAAATTATAAAATTGGTTTGGATATGGGATTATTGGTTGGCGGAGGTGTGGAACGTAGTGGTTGAATGTTGCTATTCGTGCAGGGCGGTTCCATGGAGGGAGTGCTCCTTCAGTAAATGGCAAAAGGAACCGAAACCAAATGGCTCTCATTTATATGGATGGACAAAGGAATTGTAGGATAGGTAATTGTAGGTATTGGTATTGCATATAGGGTTAGTAGAAAGAAAACCTTACTAGGATACGTTCCACATAGTTCGCGAAGTGCGGGATTGTTTTTTTGAAAAATTATAATACCTACATTTAATTTCAATTAGATGTAATAAAAAGAGTGACAGTGCCTTAAATTTTTGTGCATTTTTGTATAGTTGCCGTTTTTTTTAGATAAAACTGTGAGCATTTTTTTTTCAAATTCCCGTCTAAATTTTAAAATTAGTCAGGATATAATTTATTGGTAAGTGATTTTATTTTGCTGTTTTTTTTTGAGCTGGTTGCTTAAACATACCACTTTAGATAAAGTTGCCAACGACCAGCGGCCAAAGGAGCAGTCGAAGAAGAAACATCAGGACCGGCGTACGGTGCCAAAAAGATCGTTATATAAACGTTCGATCTGCACCCACCCTTTTACTATCCGGAGTTACGGGATGTAAGCGAGAATAATTTTAAAATCGCACCAACTCGCTGAAAGAAAATCTTTAATTTTT
The DNA here is from genome assembly GCA_910595825.1 of Philhelius pedissequus. Classification (NCBI taxonomy): domain Eukaryota; kingdom Metazoa; phylum Arthropoda; class Insecta; order Diptera; family Syrphidae; genus Philhelius; species Philhelius pedissequus. The sequence goes on from OU343160.1 coordinate 106,086,294, forward strand.
TTATAATAATATCGCAAGCCGATCTAAGTGTACGTTACCCTATTACCGGAGAAACTAACAATTTAATAGCAGAAAGAAGACGCCAGCATGCCATCGCCCTTTCCGCTAGCATTCAAACCCTTCCTGTCCTATGCCGACCCAATTTTCGATATTTCCGTTTACGGCCCCGTTCCCTTCGATTTCAAGTTCCTATCCAGTTCCAATACCAATCCTTAGGCACTCATCCTTTTGCCCCGTTACAGGCTTGGCCCATAGAATGAACTTGTCGCACAAATTAATACCTAGAATATTTAGATTGCTAATTTTTGTTACAAAGATTGAACTTGAATGAACTTCTCTGCTTAATTCAATAAAAATTGGAATTTTGCAATAATTTGTATCAAGTTCTTAGAATCACTCATTGCTGAACATCTATGGCTGCTGATAGGATTCATGGTTTTAACAGTTTGCTTTCTGAGATGAGTATTACGTCAGATACCGTGTCGACTTGCAATCGAAGAGGTGCATTTTAAATCCTTGGAAAATCGGGAACTTTGCTGATTTGAATGAATCCAAGCTTACTTTATTATTCGTAACCGTTTTCATTGATGTTAACTTACGCCGCCGACGATTGCAAGTGGCATTTATTTTGGTTATATTAATAAAAACTAAACAACTTCAGAGCATAATTTATGTGTTCGAACACTGTTCAGTGCTCTGCTCTGAACAGAAAAAGAAAAACGCCAATGGTGGTATGCACGAAAATGAATTTACGAATATAGGTCAGAGCTTTGCATGCATTACAACAACACTACCAGATCTTGATATTTATCCAGTTCAATATTTCTGACCCAGAATTTAAATTTACTAAGCAATAAAGTGACATTTGCTTTTCCCGACGTTTCGTCAGGGGTTGCTGCCTTCGTCAGGGGAACTTTACTACACAAAACAATATAAAAGGCAGAGTTTAATAACAATAGTAATACAACATTAAATTTAGACTTACATTATTTAAAATATGGAGTTATTTGTTTGACCTTGAGATTTGTCGACGAACTGGAGATCTATTGTGCCCCCGTCAAGAGCTGGGTGAGGATAGCTCATTTTACAGCTCAAGTTCCCCTGAAGAAGGCAGCAACCCCTGCCGAAACGTCGGGAAAAACAAATGTAACTTTATTGTTTCAATGCCATATATTCATTGCGACCAAAAAAAGCCGAAGGATAAATTATTTTTCCATCTTATCCGCTCTTACGTAAAAATTTGTTTCTTATTCTGAATCAATTTTGCAGATCCGTATTTTTCTGTGGATCAACCTCTCCTTTTACTAACACTAGTACAATTGAATGAATTTACTTTGAGAACTAGTAGTTTAATATACATAGAGGAATACAATCCAATAACATATCGAAAATAAAATCATTTCAAATCGCTTTCCATCAAATTCTATATTTAGCAATGGAAATGGAAAGTAAAACTTACTTTTTTCAAGTGAATCTTACTTTTGTTCAAGTAAAATAGAATCATCTCTCCGCACTCCATATTCGTTAATCAAACAATTAGGAAAATCACAACGAAGAAAGAGCGATAACGCAGTAATTTTATTTACCCACTCCACCACCTTTCGAAAGACACTATTACCCGGTGCAATAAATTTGAAACACCCCGTCACTGGCTGAACAGAATCGACACGCGGTCGATCTCGCCGCACTTCAAAAGCCGCTCTGTCAAAGTTAAAATGCATAGAAACCCGGTTGAGTGAATACAATGGAGCCGCTGCCGCGTGTCGCGACGCTAGACATTGTTTAACTTTTTCCGCGCGTCGTTTGATAGGTAACAAAAAAATAATAAAACATCTTGTTGGTTGTTGCATCCACACAATTGTTGATCTTAGTCGGGGCCCTCTAACGCAATAATAGGTGCGTTTTTTGCAATCCCCTGGGGAATTGGTTGAAAAAACGACCAAGGCGCTTAGTGAAAACACTTGACAGCACTGTTAATTTGCAAGATGACATTTGCAAAACAGCTGTAATGCAAGAAAAAAACAAAAATCACCGCTTGCCTCATCCATCCTTCTAAAAATCATCGGATTTATTTTTTTTGTGTAATTTCGATGTTTTTGTTGAATTTAAACTACTTTTCTGGTAAAATTACATAAAAGGAAGCAAGATAATTACTAGCAAGTTTTTAGAAAATGTGAATCAAGTAATTGGAAAATTGAAATCAAGTAATTTTCAAATTGTTTTTAGCCGGTGTGATTTTCTTTTAATTAAATTTTCACAAATACAGTGATACATACAATAGCAAATCAGTGGATTTTTCGATGAGAGCTTTCGCACTATTCAACCTTTTGAAACCTACCCCATTCGTGCTCCCCACTACTCGGTCACTGGTGACATGTTATTAGTGGACGAGTTGCGTTTTCGGGCGGGACGCTCAGTTCCTACGTCATTAGAAATTTATTTTTGAGCAAGAGTGGACGACGATCAAGATCCTCGTGAAGCCATATTGAAGTATGGCAAGGATGCAGCATAGAATCTGTATTGGGTTGCACCCGTGTACAACAAAACGCAGCCGAAAACGATTTTCTCGGAGAAACCTTCGTTTTGTTGTTCATTTAATTCTTGTTTATTGAACTAATAACAACTTTTCAACAAATGCTTTTTTTTTTAAATTTTAATTTCACAGTCAAGTTTTAATATACATATAATAAACATAAACGCAAAAATGAAAATCGCTGTAGAAGGTTGTGCTCATGGCGAGCTGGAAAAAATCTACGACACCATAGGCAATACAAAGGGCGGAAAATGTTAAAATTTTTGATTTGTTGCTGTGTTGTAGTGATTTGGATTAGAAATCACCTAGAAGATCTCGAGACCATGGCTGTGCCCGAAAAATACATGGACATTCTGTACACCTTACAACTAAGTTTACTAGAAAACGAATTTTATTTATAGAGATTGAAAAAAAAAAATTTCATGTCTCCAAAGGTACTACAGCGGTGAAAAAATAGCGCCAATTTTGACCATATTCATTGGTGGCAACCACGAAGCATCTAACTATGGGCAAGAACTACCCTACGGTGGATGGTTCGCTCCAAACATCTACTATTTGGGTTACGCTGGTGTAGTCAAGGTCAATGGCACCCGAATTGCTGGTCTATCCGGATTTTACAAAAGCCATGACTTCTTTAAAGGTCACCATAAGTTCTCACCGTAGTCCGAAGCCAACAAGAAGAATGTTTATTTATTATTCATGTCCAACAGTTGGACGTTTTTATGCTTAAAAACCTTGGACTTTACAAGATGTTAGAGGAAAAGCTTCAAATGAAACATGGGCAACGAGTCATCAACTTTTGCATAGTACCTACTACCTACCTACATATTTACATACCTAAATTATATCTATGTATGTAGGTACATATTTCTCTCCTAACTCACATAATTAAAATCCATAACATAGATTTAAATATACATTTGTAGGTACTCGTAGCTATTCCTTGAATTATTATGATTATCTTGTATTATGATATTCCTGAAGATGGTGGTTTCTATACCTACTTATGAGAATGAAAATGAAAGATGTAGTTTGGTAGGCAGGTACATGCATATAACTTTTTAATTTAGGTGCAATATTCATACATAAGATTTATGTGATTTTTAAAGATGGATATGTAAATATAAGTGTATGGGAGCCTACATTGTTGGTAGTATTCAGTGACTTACGCAAAAAATCATAATAAGAAAATAAATGGATAATAGACATAATAAAATGCTTTTATATATTGCTTAGTTCTTATAACTAGTTTGAGGGAAATCAAATATGTCATTTGAATTTATTAAGTGTTTTTCTCAAGTTATTAATTTTTAACAATATGTATAGACAAAATGTTTTGTCTTTAGTTAAAAATAAATAACATTAAATGGGTTCTTTGGCTTTTTAATTTTGGAATTGTGAATTTCTGATTTGTAAAGTGATATTGAAGATTTAAATTTAAAGCAAGAAGTAATACGAAAATTGATAACCTAAACATTTCATCTTCTTTCTAATATCTTCTCTCTGTATGTAAGTCGATGTACTGCCTAAAGTGCTGTATCGGTTTTCTTCGAGGTTAGTACTTAAATTCTAAGGTGATTGGCTCCTGTCTCTTTTAAATCCCAATTGACATTACCTGCCATACAATTGCTTGTACCAACATCAACATGTTAGTAGGAAGGTAGTCTAGTTATCATATGCAGGTCGTACGAACTTGCTCTTGTAGCTAACAACCTTAATGCATCTAAACATTGACGCTGTTATCCTACGCCAGCTAAAAGCCGATGTAAGAAAGATTACCTTGATTAATATATTTAGTATAATGAATTGTCGAATGGATGAGTGAAGAAATAGTTACAAAGGTACCTACAAATGTATATTTAAATCTAGGTTTTGGACTTTAATCATGTAAGTTACGAGAGAAATATGTACCTACATCCATAGATGGCATTGGCGGATCGGGGAGGGGGGTCGTAGTGGTCATTAACCCCCCCCCCAAACCCGTAGCTTACATTCTTAACAAATTAAATTAAATTTAAAAAAAAAGATAAAAATAATCAACTTTTCTTATTTATTTTGCTAAGTTTTGTCATTAAATCAGTTGTAGGGTTGGTTCACAATGTGTCAATAAACTTCCTGATCAGTTACTTTTCACTTAAACAAACTTCTTCCATTAAAAGAATTTTACGTTTCACATCAGAACTTTAAATGTGTCAGTTATTTTGAAATTTTTAAAGACAGAACAATTTTTATATTTGAAAATATTTGAAAAGGATAACGTGTCAGTTGGTTGCTAGTTGCATCGATTATGAAACCTAAAATAAGTTTTTAGTTGGCAGACAATTTTGAAATATTTTACTTGAAACTAAGTCAGGCGACGTTAAATTAGGTTTTAATATTGTGAAAATGATTGAGAGATTAAAATTACAAGTTCGCTTATCTCTGTAGTTGACGTACATGACATACGGCTGACGATGCATGCGACTTGGGATGTTTTGGCCAAAAGAAATACAAAACATAAACGTGCATCGCGTCCTTTCAACAAAGTAGCCTTTTCAAATATATTTTCATAGTAGGCTTTGAAAACTGCGTTAGTTTTTTTTATTTTTTGTGCCTTTTTATGTATTAACTTCAAAGTTGTGTTTCGCGTGTGCCTGAAGAGTTGTATTCGAAGTGCTTTCAATTTTAAAGTTTCAAATTTATTATTCACCTGTAGTTAATCATTAAAATTATAACAAAAAAAACTAGATTAAACAACGAACAAATGGTAAGTGAATACATGTACAAAAAATTGATATGTATTTGTCGCTGTATATTTTCCAAGTGTTAAGTAGAACTAGACTAAGTACAACAAGCATAGTGTGTTATTTGTGTGGTAGGTATATCTTATTATTTTTGGCTGTTAAAATAATTTTCGGAAGTGATGTAGACATCAAAAAAGGACTTATTTTATTATAATAAGTGATAATGCTGTATTGGATTTAACATTGATATTAGTACCGGCCTACATATAAGCAAAATAATTTCTTTAGCTGCACCCAATGTTAGATACCGCAAATATAATAAGTACATATGTATACCTACCTAGACCTCGTAGCATCGCATCGTCGTGACGGTCTTCGCCGTTCCCTTACTATGAAAATATCACAAAACCTAACCTCTATTCGAAGTTACAACTAGGAGCACTTTATTGATTTTTATAGATTCCCAAAACATTTATACATGGATTTAATACGTGAATTGAGAGCTTTCTTGAAAAACACTCCATTTATAAGTGCGCTTCAAAGCCATTTAAATATGGTAAAGTGCTCTGCATTTGTTTGCAATGGGTAGTTTCCAACGATCTGTCGCGGGAATGAGCACCGGCGCGTCGGCTGTTGTGAATCTGTTGATTTAACAATTTCGTTATTTACTCGAATTAACACAAATATAACTTACTACCAAAATAAATTTGTGTATAAATATAATTGTTGTTTACTTGTCATGTGCCAAATCCTGTTTCTTCTTAATATTCGATTAGAAACATTTTTCGCACAAAGCAATTGACTGTGATAAAAAAATTATCATATGAAAAATGTTTGGCATTTAACTTCACTTTTTCACGAATCGAATTAGACGTGAACGCGTGATAAAATGTATCACTTCACAGCTTCACAGATCGGGAATTGACCCCCTGTCTAACCTTTTATAGTTATAATGCTTTTAGTAGTGGGTAAGGAATCGTTAATAATCGTGACAAAGTATATTTTTGGATTTGCATACTTTTAGGTAATTTTTGGGTTTGATTACCTTTGGGTTTTAGTACCGATAATAAAAAGTAATAATTTCAGGTTTCGCTACCGATGCGTGCAGAGCTTCAAAACTCGAGAAGAAAAATATAATTCTTATAATAACGAGAACTTTCGTGTTTTTCGGTAAAACTTTAGAAAGTTTGTATGTAAAATATAACATTTTTCGTAGAAATTTATATAAATCATACAGAAAGTGAGGGAAGTTTATTGTTAGAAAAAAAAGTCAAATTAAAATTTATCACCATAGGGTGCCTCTAAAAATTTTAGTTTTCCATGTTTTTGAACAGAGTTTAATTAAAACTCGCACTGGTCAATATTTGAAGCATGTTATTGAACAAAAAAAATCTGACAAATGGGTCTGTTAAATACAAAAATAATTAAGGGTATTCGGTAACAACAAAATCAATTCGATTTTTGATATTCTAAACTCAAATGTTGATACATTCATACAAATATGTGCATAAGTTACGTATGACATTATACGTACAGAGTAATTGAGTAGTTTTAATGATGTTTTTAGTTTGATTATATTATTATTTAATTGTGCGTACATAAGTAACAAATTTAAATTAAGAACTATGTTAAAAAATTACAGGGTTATACAATTTATTTATGTTTTATTTATTAGAAACAGATTTTTAATGTTTTATTTATATCTGCATCTTAGAGATAAATTTTAATTTTTATAATCACATCAACAAAGTATGTATAATGGTAAGCCTACCGCAGTAGGTAGATACCATGCAATTATCTTGACTACCATTTTTCGTGTTTTAACATGCGACGAAAATTGACAAATATTTATCAATTTTTTTCTAAAAAAATAATGAAAATATTCACTGAAAAGTAACGATTACCTTGGAAAAAGTACTGAAAGTAACGATTACTCAAAAGTAACGACTCTTTACATCATAGATATCTAAATAAAATTAATTCTGAATTTTATTTCTGTCTTTAAATCTATTTTTGGTTTTGGTGTAGGGTGATTTTATAAAAACCAATGAAGAAAAGAAGCGGATCGGTTCTAGTGGGTCTTTAAGAAAAAAAAAACCCTTTTTTACAAAACAAACTAGACTTGAGCCTGACCAATCTGTCGAAGAAAATATTTTATCTCCTACTCCAACAAATTCTTTTCGGGATAATACTGACTGTGAGCCCACAAACAACTCTGAAGATCAAATTAATTTTGCTTCAGATATCGGATGCTATGTAAGGAGTAAAAATATGAGTGATTCTATCAAAGCAAATCTCGAGAATCACTGGATTCCACCTCCTACTTACGAATTCCCGTATTGTGTTGTTACAAAGAAGGGAAAAGAAACTAAAAGGTATGCCCAGAGATCACATCTTGAAAAATTTGATTGGCTTGTCTCCTCAAGAAAAGATAAGGGGTTATATTGCAAGTATGTCATGTTTATGTGTAGAGCTTTTAGAATTTTAGTCTTACAAACAAATTATTTCGTTCAATAGGTACTGTTTTCATTTGCCTTTGGCTCAGGAGGTGGTCTCCAAACTAATACAGCTCTTGTTAAAGAACGAGCACTTACAAAGCACCAAAAATATGGATACCATCTCGCTGTTGAAGCAGGAAAACATTTTTTGCAAGTGTATCACGATCCTCAGAAGGATATTTCGAATATTGTTTGTCGACAACGAGCTGAAAAAGCAAAAGAAAATAGAGATCGATTAAGACCTACAGTATGTACAATAATCTTCTGTGGTCGTCAAAACTTGCCACTGCGTGGACGACAAAAATTGTTTCACGACAAATATGATGAAGATGACAAAAAAAGCCTTGTAGTGCCAGAGGGCAACTTTAAAGCTCTAAAAATTTTATGCAAAGTTAAGGAAGCCAAAATATTTTCATTAATATTTGATGAAGCAACCGATATCTCTCATACCGAGCAACTGAGTCTCTCAATCAGATACTTTCATGACGGCGCCATCAGAGAAGATTTCCTTACACTTTGTGACACTTACAAAATGATTCACAGTGAGGGCCAGCGCCATGGCGAAGAACTCCGACTTACTGCTGGATTCAATACTCTCTGACCTTAAAGATAGGTTATCACAAGCTGTGTTATCATTATTTCATCTGGGTGTTTTTTTGCCAAAAATAACATTTACAGAAACTGATTTGGACTCTGTGCGCAGAGCAACAACTTTCTACAGCAAGTTGTTGAATAATCCTCGAGTTTCAATGATTGCCCAAGAATTTCAGCTGTGGATGAAAAAATGGCAAAGAAAAGCTGCAAATGGTCAATTTTTTCCGGATAGTCTTCCAAAAATATTAGATGTTTGTGATACGTGTCTGTATCCAAACATACACATATTGCTGCAAATAATTGCTTCGCTTCCTGTGAGTGTGGCAACGGCAGAGAGATCATTCTCGACACTGAGACGTCTTTAGACCTGGCTTCAAGCAAATATGGGAGAAGAGCGCCTCACTGGCCTTGCCCTTATGAACGTTCATCGGGAAATTCGAATAGATGTCGATTCTATTATTACAAGATTTGCACAGAAAAAAGAACACCGACTAGACTTTATTATATGATTGTGTTAAATATGTGATGATCTGTTTTTTGCTAATTTTTTATAACCTTCAAATTGTTTTGCATATATCTCCAATGCGTTGTACGTAGTTAAATAAATTTCCATTGAATTAAAATAACTTGTTTAAAAACTGATTTTGGTTTAATAGAATATTTATAAAATGTTGAACTTGGATTCTTTTTTATTAATTTCGGTCGGTGAGATTAAAAAGAGCTGTGACCTCCCCCCCAAACTAAATTTCATGATCCGACCCTGATAGATGGAACCTAGATATGTAAATACGTACTTATGATAATGTAAATGAAGGATGTAAGTTGGTAGATATACAATATGCATACATTAGATTAATGTGATGTTTAAGCAAACATACATATGTATATGTAGGAGGGCCTAATTTGTATGTAGTATTCAGTTACGTACGCAAAAATTCGTAAGATAGGAATCATAAGGTATAGAAATAAATCGATAATGCACTCAATAAAATGTTTTGATATTGCTTAGTTGTTATAGTTTGAGGGAACACCAGTTGTTGAGGGAAGTACCAATGTCTGCATAGGTTACACGACCGACAGCAAAAACTGTCCGTGATTCCATCGGAAGCACATTGTTTTACTCGCCTTTCCTGGGTGTTGCTTGTACTTGTTTTATATTACTTAAACCAGACAGGGATGCGAAATGTAGCTACATTGTCTCAACCATTCCTAATTTCAGTGCAAGATCATCGATTCCGGTGGACTTAACCAAAATCGAGGCCAAGTGAGCAATGAGTGGAATATAAAGTCCATTGATGGTTAATACTTCCTCAATTTCTGTAGGAAGCTCTTTTCGAATTGGTATTGTTGAGAATGTCTTCCTCGAGTGGCTGAACCTTTTGAAATGAGCTGGCCATTTCAACCTTTGGTAGTTTTCTCGAAACATACCCTTGCATTTCGTCTGTTTTCATTTTGTTTAGATTCGATGGCGTTGGCTTAAGCTTTTATCCTTCCTGCTTGGGAAAGTGTCTATATCGATTCTCGCAATATATTTCATTTATTATTTAATGAAGAATTACCTTTGAATCTTACAATTCACAAAATTGATAAATTAACTGACATGTCAAAATGTCAGTTTTGACGTTTCTATACATTTTATCGATAACTTAATGAAAAATAATTTGGAAGCACAGTTTTTATCTTCTCCAAAAGCTAAGCCCCGAGAATTTTCTGGGATTAAGATAAGCGCCCCTGGGGATTAGTTGTTGTTGAGCTTAGCATGCATATTGTTAATCCCACTCATCGTTTTTTTCGTCCAATTTCTCCGGGGCTTAGAAAAAACACGCCTAATACACATTCATAATAAATTTGCAAAAAAAAAACTACAAAATCAATTAAAAACACGATAGCCCTTAGCCCGCGACTCCATTAGAAATATTTATTTCGGCTATTATTGCAGTTACTACTACTAAAAATTTATTTCTTTGCTATGTGGGCAAAGATAAATCGTCAAATTTCATTCTTCTCCAAGAAGCGCTAAGCGCTCTATGTACTTTAGAATAGGCATAATTCGCTTTTTAATCAATTATCAAAACTTAACATGAAAATAAGCCCACTATGAACAAGATTCAATGTTTTGTGGGAAGTCCTTAGTCCTCTTCGGGTAGGGGAACAAAAAAAGAATATACCCGAGGTAAGACATGCCTGTCGTAAGAGCCGACTAAAATCCAACCTCCGTATACTGAGAGTGAACGTATACATAAATATGCAATGAGTAAAGCAAATAGATACATTACCCCAGGTGGCAATCCAGGTTCACTGGAAAATCCACCCTCTTCGGAGGTCAGCTCTACGGATTCTGGGGAAAGCCAATTATTGTATTTAATAAATCACTTCTTAAAAAAATCAAGGGTTACTCGATCACCTCCATCCCAATCGAGTGACAACGGTAAGAAGAGTTCGCCGGTTACGCCAGATGCGCGAGTAAAAAAGGACTCAATGAATACAGAAATTCTTGAGAAAGATAATAATGAACTTCGTCAAAAACTTTACGAAGTAGTAAAAATTTATCAGGAGTTAAAGAAAGAAGTTGATCTTCTTCGTAAGGAAAATGAGGTGCTGAAGAATAAACACCACAATGACTCGAATGCTGGTCCATCGCAAGCGAAAAATGTCATTTATGAGACTGAAGAAGAATAGCTAACCCGCGAAATAGATAAGTCCTCAAACAAAAGGCCGAGCAAAAAACGCAAGGTTAGATCCTCACCTGATGGCGCCCGTTTTCCTGAAAAAATTGTATCACCAAAAGATGCCAATATTAATGAAAAACCTATTAAAATTAGGCCTCCGCCACCAATTAATGTTGTCGGTATTGCGGAGTATAACTTGCTGCAAACTATCTTAAAGACGTTAACACCATCAGACTTTAAAGTTATTTCACTAAATAACAACAAATGGAAAGTTTGCGTGAAAGATCCTGAAAGTTATCGTCTCCTGTCGCGAAAACTAAGCGAAGAAAATGTGAAATGGTACACTTACGAGCATAATTCGGTAAGGCCTTTACGTGTTGTAGCGAGAGGCTTGTACCCATCATGTCCAAAAGACGATATTATTAACGATCTAAAGATGAACTATAAGATCTTAGATGTTGTGAACATCGCCAAAAGAGAAACACAAAAAAAAGATAGCGAAACAAATGTGGTACAGCGAGGTCTTCCACTATTTATTCTTACTTTTTATATGGCAGAGAAAATAGAAGATATTTACAAAATTAAAACAATCCTCAATATTGTTGTTAAGATCGAACCTTTAAGAAAGAGTTTAAGACTGATTCCGCAGTGTAAACGCTGTCAAGAAATCAATCATATGCAAACTTATTGCAAAAAAGAACCTAGGTGTGTAAAGTGCGCCGGAAATCATGTTACTAAAGACTGCACCTCAGATAGCAAAAGTGAAGCAACGTGCATAAATTGTAACAAAAGTCATCCAGCCATCTATAGAGACTGTGAAGTAGCAAAACAATTACAAAAACGGCGATTAAAATTTACACAGTCACAAAGAAAACCACCAAGCCAAGTAGAAAAGCAAGTTCTTAAGACCCCTAAGAGATTAAATGCCCAAATACCCAAAGCAAAAGATCAATCAACGCAACGAGAGCAAACACCAAAGAAAAGTGGTGTAAACACATACGCCCAAATAACGACTAAGAACATACCTTTACAAAAAGATACTGCTAGTGATCCACTCACGAACGTCGTAAACATAATCTTTTCCAAAATTGAGGAGCAATGTGGTACAAATACTCGTAAACTTATATTTGATAGGCTAACTAAACTCGAAAACAGTTTTCGACCAAAACGCCCTACAAAAAGAAAAACATGATGGAAAAGCTCAAAATAATTACTTGGAATGCCAACGGATTATGGCAAAAACTTGGAGAACTAGAAATGTTTATGCATGAGAAAGATATTGATATTTGTTTGATATCAGAAACGCATGTCAAGAAACAATCAAATAGTAAGATCAATGGATATTTAGAATACCACGCAACTCATCCGTCGAACAAAGCAATAGGTGGGGCATTTTTATTTATAAAAGAATGCATCGACCACACGATAGGTCCAAAAATCGAGGCTGAATCAATGCAATTAATCGGTGTACAGGTTAGGTCTCAGAATGTTGTACTGAATGTATCTTCCATATACTGTCCTCCACGATGTAAAATTGAAAAGAATGAATTTATGAACGTGCTAAAGTTACTTAAACAAAATTTTATTCTTGGCGGTGACTTTACTGAGAAGCACAGCTTTTGGGGATCTAGAAAATAATTGCGATTTTCATTCGACTGGCAACCCGACTTACTGGCCGACTGATCCATCGAAAATACCTGACCTTATTGATTTTTTTGTGGTCAAAGGAATACCCTCAAATAAAATTAGCATAACAGAAAGCTTTGATCTTTTCTCAGATCATTCTGCTGTTATTCTCACTATGAGCGAAAATCTTGTTAAAAATGAAAAACCACCCACGCTAACCAATGGGAAAACCAACTGGGATGGTTTTAAGAAAGATATAGAGGATAACGTTGAATTAAGGGTTTCACTACAAACGCCTCTTGAGCTTTAAGACGCAGTAGATAACTTCGTCAATATCGTACAACAATCCGCATGGAAAAACACCCCGTACCAAAGAGAAATGGCGCGCTTTAAAAACCTAAAATACCCGCAGGAAATAAAAGATTTACTAAAAGAGAAACGAAAAGCACGTAAGAAATGGCAGCAAACTCGAGCTCCTCAACACAAGGTAAATTTAAATCGCTTGTGTAATTTACTAAAAAAAACGATAGCAGAATTCAAAAATTCTGAATTATCTTGAAAGCTTGACAGCAGGAAAAGAATCCACTCTGGAAAGCTGTTAAAGTAACGGCGAAACCAAATCTCCCAGCGCCTCCGATTAAGAATGATCAAAACCAATGGGCAAAAGCGACAAAGAGAAAGCAAACTTTTTCGCGGATTACCTGGAGAACACATTTAAACCTTCTGATGGACAAGTACTCTACGAAAATTTAAATATAAGTTCTAACTCAAGCGAAAATTATATTACAAGAAATGTTACCCTTGCCGAATTAAGTAGAGAAATAAGAAAGCTTAAGTATAAGAAAGCTCCCGGTTATGACCCAATTACGGCCGAAGTTCTCAAAATGCTTCCTCGCAAAGGGTTAATTAATCTTCTTTATATAATAAATGCCACTCTAAGGCTAAAGTACGTTCCGAGCCAATGGAAGGTCGCGGAAGTTATAATGATTCTCAAACCAGTAAAACCATCACATGATAAGAAATCTTATAGACCTATTTGGCTTCTTCCCGTAATATCTAAAGTCTTTCAAAGAATTTTACTTCTGCGCCTGCAGCCAATAATAGAATAAAAGCCCCTAATACCTGAACATCAGTTCGGATTTAGAAGCAAGCATTCGACAATTGACCAAGTTCATAGGATCACTGACGTCATTGAGAAAACTCTTGAAGAAAAGAATATTTCTTCGGCGGTCTTCCTAGACGTGTCGCAAGCTTTTGATAAGGTGTGGCACGAAGGCCTAAATTTTAAATTAAGACAAATTCTGCCTAAAGCACTTTTAACGCTTCTAAGAGCATATCTAGAAAATAGACTTTTTAGAGTAAAACATGGAAACGATTACTCAGATCTCAAAGAAATAGTGGGTGCGGTACCAAAGGGAAGTGTTTTAGGTCCAATATTGTATCTATTATTTACACGTGATATACCTCAAACAGAAGACACTATCGTAACCACGTTTGCTGACGACACTGCAATACTAGCAGTGGGCCAAACGATAAATTATTCTACGACAAAATTACAAAAAGCTCTGAATAATGTCAATGATTGGACAAAAACATGGGGGATATCGCTCAACGAAGTGAAATCAGTCCATGTAGATTTTACGTATAAGAAAATTAAAAGATTACCGGTATTTGTTAATACGGTTCAAGTTCCATTTGCTAACGAAGCAAAATATCTCGGAATGACTCTAGACGCGAAATTAATATGGAAACCGCATGTTAAAAAGAAATGCGAAGAGTTAAATAATAAACTCAGAGATATGTACTGGTTGCTCGTGAAACATTCTAAGCTCAGTATCGAAAACAAGCTAATATTCTGGATTTACGGTGTACAACTCTGGGTTGTACGCGATATTCTAATTTAAATACCTTACAAACATTTGAAAATAAACTCCTAAGATCATTTGTAAGCGCACCTTGGTACATTAGAAACGAAGATATACACAGAGATCCCGGCATTCCCACGGTTGGCGATGAAATAAAAAATTTTGCCCGAAATCATAGAAAACGGCTATTACAACACTACAATAGTACTATAATCGAAATTATCGAGGAGACGAATTTAGTACGCCGCCTGCGAAGGACAAAGCCTTCCGATCTGGTGCACTAAACGAGTATCCGCTTTAAAATCGCGGAATAAGCAGGAACTATCAGCGGATAGTTACCTGCAACACGTTAATTAAATTCGTTAAAAATAAATTGCTAGATAGTTTCAACTTAGTTGCAATCGGGAGGAGGAGGTGTGTTTAGTGCAGTAAGAATCTCACACTCCTATGAGCACGCGTTTTTCGGTCCTCATAGAGCCTTTTGAAGGTTTTACACCTACCCACGGGAAACAAAAAAAATGTTTTGTGAGAAATTTGCGCACGAACTAGAAATGTTTATGCATGAGAAAGGTATTGATATTTGTTTGATATCGGAAACGCATGTCAAGAAACAATCAAATATTAGGATCAATGGATATATTAAGAAGTTGTTCTGCTTCGTAAGGAAAATGAGGTGCTGAAGAATAAATACCACAATGACTCGAATGCTGGTCCATCGCAAGCGAAAAATGTCATTTATGAGACTGATGAAGAATAGCTAGCCCGCGAAATAGATAAGTCCTCAAACAAAAGGCCGAGCAAAAAACGCAAGGATAGATCCTCACCTGATGGCGCCTGTTTTCCTGAAAAAATTGCATCACCAAAAGATGCCAATATTAATGAAAAACCTATTAAAATTAGGCCTCCGCCACCAATTAATGTTGTCGGTATTGCGGAGTATAACAGGCTGCAAACTATCTTAAAGACGTTAACACCATCAGACTTTAAAGTTATTTCACTAAATAACAACAAATGGAAAGTTTGCGTGAAAGATCCTGAAAGTTATCGTCTCCTGTCGCGAAAACTAAGCGAAGAAAATGTGAAATGGTACACTTACGAGAATAATTCGGTAAGGCCTTTACGTGTTGTAGCGAGAGGCTTGTACCCATCATGTCCAAAAGACGATATTATTAACGATCTAAAGATGAACTATAAGATCTTAGATGCTGTGAACATCGCCAAAAGAGAAACACAAAAACAAGATAGCGAAAGAAATGTGGTACAGCGTGGTCTTCCACTATTTATTCTTACTTTTTATATGGCAGAGAAAATAGAAGATATTTACAAAATTAAAACAATCCTCAATATTGTTGTTAAGATCGAACCTTTAAGAAAGAGTTTAAGACTGATTCCGCAGTGTAAACGCTGTCAAGAATTCAATCATATGCAAACTTATTGCAAAAAAGAACCTAGGTGTGTAAAGTGCGCCGGAAATCATGTTACTAAAGACTGCACCTCAGATAGCAAAAGTGAAGCAACGTGCATAAATTGTAACAAAAGTCATCCAGCCATCTATAGAGACTGTGAAGTAGCAAAACAATTACAAAAACGGCGATTAAAATTTACACAGTCACAAAGAAAACCACCAAGCCAAGTAGAAAAGCAAGTTCTTAAGACCCCTAAGAGATTAAATGCCCAAATACCCAAAGCAAAAGATCAATCAACGCAACCAGAGCAAACACCAAAGAAAGGTGGTGTAAACACATACGCCCAAATAACGACTAAGAACATACCTTTACAAAAAGATACTGCTAGTGATCCACTCACGAACGTCGTAAACATAATCTTTTCCAAAATTGAGGAGCAATGTGGTACAAATACTCGTAAACTTATATTTGATAGGCTAACTAAACTCGAAAACAGTTTTCGACCAAAACGCCCTACAAAAAGAAAAACATGATGGAAAAGCTCAAAATAATTACTTGGAATGCCAACGGATTATGGCAAAAACTTGGAGAACTAGAAATGTTTATGCATGAGAAAGATATTGATATTTGTTTGATATCAGAAACGCATGTCAAGAAACAATCAAATAGTAAGATCAATGGATATTTAGAATACCACGCAACTCATCCGTCGAACAAAGCAATAGGTGGGGCATCTTTATTTATAAAAGAATGCATCGACCACACGATAGGCCCAAAAATCGAGGCTGAATCAATGCAATTAATCGGTGTACAGGTTAGGTCTCAGAATGTTGTACTGAATTTATCTTCCATATACTGTCCTCCACGATGTAAAATTGAAAAGAATGAATTTATGAACGTGCTAAAGTTACTTAAACAAAATTTTATTCTTGGCGGTGACTTTACTGAGAAGCACAGCTTTTGGGGATCTAGAAAATAATTGCGATTTTCATTCGACTGGCAACCCGACTTACTCGCCGACTGATCCATCGAAAATACCTGACCTTATTGATTTTTTTGTGGTCAAAGGAATACCCTCAAATAAAATTAGCATAACAGAAAGCTTTGATCTTTTCTCAGATCATTCTGCTGTTATTCTCACTATGAGCGAAAATCTTGTTAAAAATGAAAAACCACCCACGCTAACCAATGGGAAAACCAACTGGGATGGTTTTAAGAAAGATATAGAGGATAACGTTGAATTAAGGGTTTCACTACAAACGCCTCTTGAGCTTTAAGACGCAGTAGATAACTTCTTCAATATCGTACAACAATCCGCATGGATAAACACCCCGTACCAAAGAGAAATGACGCGCTTTAAAAACTTAAAATACCCGCAGGAAATAAAAGATTTACTAAAAGAGAAACGAAAAGCACGTAAGAAATGGCAGCAAGCTCGAGCTCCTCAACACAAGGTAAATTTAAATCGCTTGTGTAATTTACTAAAAAAAACGATAGCAGAATTCAAAAATTCTGAAGTTGGAAATTATCTTGAAAGCTTGACAGCAGGAAAAGAATCCACTCTGGAAAGCTGTTAAAGTAACGGCGAAACCAAAGCTCCCAGCGCCTCCGATTAAGAATGATCAAAACCAATGGGCAAAAGCGACAAAGAGAAAGCAAACTTTTTCGCGGATTACCTGGAGAACACATTTAAACCTTCTGATGGACAAGTACTCTACGAAAATTTAAATATAAGTTCTAACTCAAGCGAAATTACATAATATTACAAGAAATGTTACCCTTGCCGAATTAAGTAGAGAAATAAGAAAGCTTAAGTATAAGAAAGCTCCCGGTTATGACCCAATTACGGCCGAAGTTCTCAAAATGCTTCCTCGCAAAGGGTTAATTAATCTTCTTTATATAATAAATGCCACTCTAAGGCTAAAGTACGTTCCGAGCCAATGGAAGGTCGCGGAAGTTATAATGATTCTCAAACCAGTAAAACCATCACATGATAAAAAATCTTATAGACCTATTTGGCTTCTTCCCGTAATATCTAAAGTCTTTCAAAGAATTTTACTTCTGCGCCTGCAGCCAATAATAGAATAAAAGCCCCTAATACCTGAACATCAGTTCGGATTTAGAAGCAAGCATTCGACAATTGACCAAGTTCATAGGATCACTGGCGTCATTGAGAAAACTCTTGAAGAAAAGAATATTTCTTCGGCGGTCTTCCTAGACGTGTCGCAAGCTTTTGATAAGGTGTGGCACGAAGGCCTAAATTTTAAATTAAGACAAATTCTGCCTAAAGCACTTTTAACGCTTCTAAGAGCATATCTAGAAAATAGACTTTTTAGAGTAAAACATGGAAACGATTACTCAGATCTCAAAGAAATAGTGGGTGCGGTACCAAAGGGAAGTGTTTTAGGTCCAATATTGTATCTATTATTTACACGTGATATACCTCAAACAGAAGACACTATCGTAACCACGTTTGCTGACGACACTGCAATACTAGCAGTGGGCCAAACGATAAATTATTCTACGACAAAATTACAAAAAGCTCTGAATAATGTCAATGATTGGACAAAAACATGGGGGATATCGCTCAACGAAGTGAAATCAGTCCATGTAGATTTTACGTATAAGAAAATTAAAAGATTACCGGTATTTGTTAATACGGTTCAAGTTCCATTTGCTAACGAAGCAAAATATCTCGGAATGACTCTAGACGCGAAATTAATATGGAAACCGCATGTTAAAAAGAAATGCGAAGAGTTAAATAATAAACTCAGAGATATGTACTGGTTGCTCGTGAAACATTCTAAGCTCAGTATCGAAAACAAGCTAATATTCTGGATTTACGGTGTACAACTCTGGGTTGTACGCGATATTCTAATTTAAATACCTTACAAACATTTGAAAATAAACTCCTAAGATCATTTGTAAGCGCACCTTGGTACATTAGAAACGAAGATATACACAGAGATCCCGGCATTCCCACGGTTCGCGATGAAATAAAAAATTTTGCCCGAAATCATAGAAAACGGCTATTACAACACTACAATAGTACTATAATCGAAATTATCGAGGAGACGAATTTAGTACGCCGCCTGCGAAGGACAAAGCCTTCCGATCTGGTGCACTAAACGAGTATCCGCTTTAAAATCGCGGAATAAGCAGGAACTATCAGCGGATAGTTACCTGCAACACGTTAATTAAATTCGTTAAAAATAAATTGCTAGATAGTTTCAACTTAGTTGCAATCGGGAGGAGGAGGTGTGTTTAGTGCAGTAAGAATCTCACACTCCTATGAGCACGCGTTTTTCGGTCCTCATAGAGCCTTTTGAAGGTTTTACACCTACCCACGGGAAACAAAAAAAATGTTTTGTGAGAAATTTGCGCACGAACTAGAAATGTTTATGCATGAGAAAGGTATTGATATTTGTTTGATATCGGAAACGCATGTCACGAAACAATCAAATATTAGGATCAATGGATATATTAAGAAGTTGATCTTCTTCGTAAGGAAAATGAGGTGCTGAAGAATAAATACCACAATGACTCGAATGCTGGTCCATCGCAAGCGAAAAATGTCATTTATGAGACTGATGAAGAATAGCTAGCCCGCGAAATAGATAAGTCCTCAAACAAAAGGCCGAGCAAAAAACGCAAGGATAGATCCTCACCTGATGGCGCCTGTTTTCCTGAAAAAATTGCATCACCAAAAGATGCCAATATTAATGAAAAACCTATTAAAATTAGGCCTCCGCCACCAATTAATGTTGTCGGTATTGCGGAGTATAACAGGCTGCAAACTATCTTAAAGACGTTAACACCATCAGACTTTAAAGTTATTTCACTAAATAACAACAAATGGAAAGTTTGCGTGAAAGATCCTGAAAGTTATCGTCTCCTGTCGCGAAAACTAAGCGAAGAAAATGTGAAATGGTACACTTACGAGAATAATTCGGTAAGGCCTTTACGTGTTGTAGCGAGAGGCTTGTACCCATCATGTCCAAAAGACGATATTATTAACGATCTAAAGATGAACTATAAGATCTTAGATGCTGTGAACATCGCCAAAAGAGAAACACAAAAAAAAAGACAGCGAAACAAATGTGGTACAGCGAGGTCTTCCACTATTTATTCTTACTTTTTATATGGCAGAGAAAATAGAAGATATTTACAAAATTAAAACAATCCTCAATATTGTTGTTAAGATCGAACCTTTAAGAAAGAGTTTAAGACTGATTCCGCAGTGTAAACGCTGTCAAGAATTCAATCATATGCAAACTTATTGCAAAAAAGAACCTAGGTGTGTAAAGTGCGCCGGAAATCATGTTACTAAAGACTGCACCTCAGATAGCAAAAGTGAAGCAACGTGCATAAATTGTAACAAAAGTCATCCAGCCATCTATAGAGACTGTGAAGTAGCAAAACAATTACAAAAACGGCGATTAAAATTTACACAGTCACAAAGAAAACCACCAAGCTAAGTAGAAAAGCAAGTTCTTAAGACCCCTAAGAGATTAAATGCCCAAATACCCAAAGCAAAAGATCAATCAACGCAACCAGAGCAAACACCAAAGAAAGGTGGTGTAAACACATACGCCCAAATAACGACTAAGAACATACCTTTACAAAAAGATACTGCTAGTGATCCACTCACGAACGTCGTAAACATAATCTTTTCCAAAATTGAGGAGCAATGTGGTACAAATACTCGTAAACTTATATTTGATAGGCTAACTGAACTCGAAAACAGTTTTCGACCAAAACGCACTACAAAAAGAAAAACATGATGGAAAAGCTCAAAATAATTACTTGGAATGCCAACGGATTATGGCAAAAACTTGGAGAACTAGAAATGTTTATGCATGAGAAAGATATTGATATTTGTTTGATATCAGAAACGCATGTCAAGAAACAATCAAATAGTAAGATCAATGGATATTTAGAATACCACGCAACTCATCCGTCGAACAAAGCAATAGGTGGGGCATCTTTATTTATAAAAGAATGCATCGACCACACGATAGGTCCAAAATTCGAGGCTGAATCAATGCAATTAATCGGTGTACAGGTTAGGTCTCAGAATGTTGTACTGAATGTATCTTCCATATACTGTCCTCCACGATGTAAAATTGAAAAGAATGAATTTATGAACGTGCTAAAGTTACTTAAACAAAATTTTATTCGCGGTGACTTTACTGAGAAGCACAGCTTTTGGGGATCTAGAAAATAATTGCGATTTTCATTCGACTGGCAACCCGACTTACTGGCCGACTGATCCATCGAAAATACCTGACCTTATTGATTTTTTTGTGGTCAAAGGAATACCCTCAAATAAAATTAGCATAACAGAAAGCTTTGATCTTTTCTCAGATCATTCTGCTGTTATTCTCACTATGAGCGAAAATCTTGTTAAAAATGAAAAACCACCCACGCTAACCAATGGGAAAACCAACTGGGATGGTTTTAAGAAAGATATAGAGGATAACGTTGAATTAAGGGTTTCACTACAAACGCCTCTTGAGCTTTAAGACGCAGTAGATAACTTCGTCAATATCGTACAACAATCCGCATGGAAAAACACCCCGTACCAAAGAGAAATGGCGCGCTTTAAAAACCTAAAATACCCGCAGGAAATAAAAGATTTACTAAAAGAGAAACGAAAAGCACGTAAGAAATGGCAGCAAACTCGAGCTCCTCAACACAAGGTAAATTTAAATCGCTTGTGTAATTTACTAAAAAAAACGATAGCAGAATTCAAAAATTCTGAAGTTGGAAATTATCTTGAAAGCTTGACAGCAGGAAAAGAATCCACTCTGGAAAGCTGTTAAAGTAACGGCGAAACCAAAGCTCCCAGCGCCTCCGATTAAGAATGATCAAAACCAATGGGCAAAAGCGACAAAGAGAAAGCAAACTTTTTCGCGGATTACCTGGAGAACACATTTAAACCTTCTGATGGACAAGTACTCTACGAAAATTTAAATATAAGTTCTAACTCAAGCGAAAATTATATTACAAGAAATGTTACCCTTGCCGAATTAAGTAGAGAAATAAGAAAGCTTAAGTATAAGAAAGCTCCCGGTTATGACCCAATTACGGCCGAAGTTCTCAAAATGCTTCCTCGCAAAGGGTTAATTAATCTTCTTTATATAATAAATGCCACTCTAAGGCTAAAGTACGTTCCGAGCCAATGGAAGGTCGCGGAAGTTATAATGATTCTCAAACCAGTAAAACCATCACATGATAAGAAATCTTATAGACCTATTTGGCTTCTTCCCGTAATATCTAAAGTCTTTCAAAGAATTTTACTTCTGCGCCTGCAGCCAATAATAGAATAAAAGCCCCTAATACCTGAACATCAGTTCGGATTTAGAAGCAAGCATTCGACAATTGACCAAGTTCATAGGATCACTGACGTCATTGAGAAAACTCTTGAAGAAAAGAATATTTCTTCGGCGGTCTTCCTAGACGTGTCGCAAGCTTTTGATAAGGTGTGGCACGAAGGCCTAAATTTTAAATTAAGACAAATTCTGCCTAAAGCACTTTTAACGCTTCTAAGAGCATATCTAGAAAATAGACTTTTTAGAGTAAAACATGGAAACGATTACTCAGATCTCAAAGAAATAGTGGGTGCGGTAACAAAGGGAAGTGTTTTAGGTCCAATATTGTATCTATTATTTACACGTGATATACCTCAAACAGAAGACACTATCGTAACCACGTTTGCTGACGACACTGCAATACTAGCAGTGGGCCAAACGATAAATTATTCTACGACAAAATTACAAAAAGCTCTGAATAATGTCAATGATTGGACAAAAACATGGGGGATATCGCTCAACGAAGTGAAATCAGTCCATGTAGATTTTACGTATAAGAAAATTAAAAGATTACCGGTATTTGTTAATACGGTTCAAGTTCCATTTGCTAACGAAGCAAAATATCTCGGAATGACTCTAGACGCGAAATTAATATGGAAACCGCATGTTAAAAAGAAATGCGAAGAGTTAAATAATAAACTCAGAGATATGTACTGGTTGCTCGTGAAACATTCTAAGCTCAGTATCGAAAACAAGCTAATATTCTGGATTTACGGTGTACAACTCTGGGTTGTACGCGATATTCTAATTTAAATACCTTACAAACATTTGAAAATAAACTCCTAAGATCATTTGTAAGCGCACCTTGGTACATTAGAAACGAAGATATACACAGAGATCCCGGCATTCCCACGGTTCGCGATGAAATAAAAAATTTTGCCCGAAATCATAGAAAACGGCTATTACAACACTACAATAGTACTATAATCAAATTATCGAGGAGACGAATTTAGTACGCCGCCTGCGAAGGACAAAGCCTTCCGATCTGGTGCACTAAACGAGTATCCGCTTTAAAATCGCGGAATAAGCAGGAACTATCAGCGGATAGTTACCTGCAACACGTTAATTAAATTCGTTAAAAATAAATTGCTAGATAGTTTCAACTTAGTTCCAATCGGGAGGAGGAGGTGTGTTTAGTGCAGTAAGAATCTCACACTCCTATGAGCACGCGTTTTTCGGTCCTCATAGAGCCTTTTGAAGGTTTTACACCTACCCACGGGAAACAAAAAAAATGTTTTGTGAGAAATTTGCGCACGAACTAGAAATGTTTATGCATGAGAAAGGTGTTGATATTTGTTTGATATCGGAAACGCATGTCAAGAAACAATCAAATATTAGGATCAATGGATATATTAAGAAGTTGATCTTCTTCGTAAGGAAAATGAGGTGCTGAAGAATAAATACCACAATGACTCGAATGCTGGTCCATCGCAAGCGAAAAATGTCATTTATGAGACTGATGAAGAATAGCTAGCCCGCGAAATAGATAAGTCCTCAAACAAAAGGCCGAGCAAAAAACGCAAGGATAGATCCTCACCTGATGGCGCCTGTTTTCCTGAAAAAATTGCATCACCAAAAGATGCCAATATTAATGAAAAACCTATTAAAATTAGGCCTCCGCCACCAATTAATGTTGTCGGTATTGCGGAGTATAACAGGCTGCAAACTATCTTAAAGACGTTAACACCATCAGACTTTAAAGTTATTTCACTAAATAACAACAAATGGAAAGTTTGCGTGAAAGATCCTGAAAGTTATCGTCTCCTGTCGCGAAAACTAAGCGAAGAAAATGTGAAATGGTACACTTACGAGAATAATTCGGTAAGGCCTTTACGTGTTGTAGCAAGAGGCTTGTACCCATCATGTCCAAAAGACGATATTATTAACGATCTAAAGATGAACTATAAGATCTTAGATGCTGTGAACATCGCCAAAAGAGAAACACAAAAACAAGATAGCGAAAGAAATGTGGTACAGCGTGGTCTTCCACTATTTATTCTTACTTTTTATATGGCAGAGAAAATAGAAGATATTTACAAAATTAAAACAATCCTCAATATTGTTGTTAAGATCGAACCTTTAAGAAAGAGTTTAAGACTGATTCCGCAGTGTAAACGCTGTCAAGAATTCAATCATATGCAAACTTATTGCAAAAAAGAACCTAGGTGTGTAAAGTGCGCCGGAAATCATGTTACTAAAGACTGCACCTCAGATAGCAAAAGTGAAGCAACGTGCATAAATTGTAACAAAAGTCATCCAGCCATCTATAGAGACTGTGAAGTAGCAAAACAATTACAAAAACGGCGATTAATATTTACACAGTCACAAAGAAAACCACCAAGCCAAGTAGAAAAGCAAGTTCTTAAGACCCCTAAGAGATTAAATGCCCAAATACCCAAAGCAAAAGATCAATCAACGCAACCAGAGCAAACACCAAAGAAAGGTGGTGTAAACACATACGCCCAAATAACGACTAAGAACATACCTTTACAAAAAGATACTGCTAGTGATCCACTCACGAACGTCGTAAACATAATCTTTTCCAAAATTGAGGAGCAATGTGGTACAAATACTCGTAAACTTATATTTGATAGGCTAACTAAACTCGAAAACAGTTTTCGACCAAAACGCCCTACAAAAAGAAAAACATGATGGAAAAGCTCAAAATAATTACTTGGAATGCCAACGGATTATGGCAAAAACTTGGAGAACTAGAAATGTTTATGCATGAGAAAGATATTGATATTTGTTTGATATCAGAAACGCATGTCAAGAAACAATCAAATAGTAAGATCAATGGATATTTAGAATACCACGCAACTCATCCGTCGAACAAAGCAATAGGTGGGGCATCTTTATTTATAAAAGAATGCATCGACCACACGATAGGCCCAAAAATCGAGGCTGAATCAATGCAATTAATCGGTGTACAGGTTAGGTCTCAGAATGTTGTACTGAATTTATCTTCCATATACTGTCCTCCACGATGTAAAATTGAAAAGAATGAATTTATGAACGTGCTAAAGTTACTTAAACAAAATTTTATTCTTGGCGGTGACTTTACTGAGAAGCACAGCTTTTGGGGATCTAGAAAATAATTGCGATTTTCATTCGACTGGCAACCCGACTTACTGGCCGACTGATCCATCGAAAATACCTGACCTTATTGATTTTTTTGTGGCCAAAGGAATACCCTCAAATAAAATTAGCATAACAGACAGCTTTGATCTTTTCTCAGATCATTCTGCTGTTATTCTCACTATGAGCGAAAATCTTGTTAAAAATGAAAAACCACCCACGCTAACCAATGGGAAAACCAACTGGGAAGGTTTTAAGAAAGATATAAAGGATAACGTCGAATTAAGGATTTCACTACAAACGCCTCTTGAGCTTGAAGACGAATTAGATAACTTCGTCAATATCGTACAACAAGCCGCATGGAAAAACCCCCCGTACCAAAGAGAAATGGCGCGCTTTAAAAACCTAAAATACCCGCAGGAAATAAGAGATTTACTAAAAGAGAAACGAAAAGCACGTAAGAAATGGCAGCAAACTCGAGCTCCTCAACACAAGGTAAATTTAAATCGCTTGTGTAATTTACTAAAAAAAAACGATAGCAGAATTCAAAAATTGTGAAGTTGGAAATTATCTTGAAAGCTTGACAGCAGGAAAAGAATCCACTCTGGAAAGCTGTTAAAGTAACGGCGAAACCAAAGCTCCCAGCGCCTCCGATTAAGAATGATCAAAACCAATGGGCAAAAGCGACAAAGAGAAAGCAAACTTTTTCGCGGATTACCTGGAGAACACATTTAAACCTTCTGATGGACAAGTACTCTACGAAAATTTAAATATAAGTTCTAACTCAAGCGAAAATTATATTACAAGAAATGTTACCCTTGCCGAATTAAGTAGAGAAATAAGAAAGCTTAAGTATAAGAAAGCTCCCGGTTATGACCCAATTACGGCCGAAGTTCTCAAAATGCTTCCTCGCAAAGGGTTAATTAATCTTCTTTATATAATAAATGCCACTCTAAGGCTAAAGTACGTTCCGAGCCAATGGAAGATCGCGGAAGTTATAATGATTCTCAAACCAGTAAAACCATCACATGATAAGAAATCTTATAGACCTATTTGGCTTCTTCCCGTAATATCTAAAGTCTTTCAAAGAATTTTACTTCTGCGCCTGCAGCCAATAATAGAATAAAAGCCCCTAATACCTGAACATCAGTTCGGATTTAGAAGCAAGCATTCGACAATTGACCAAGTTCATAGGATCACTGACGTCATTGAGAAAACTCTTGAAGAAAAGAATATTTCTTCGGCGGTCTTCCTAGACGTATCGCAAGCTTTTGATAAGGTGTGGCACGAAGGCCTAAATTTTAAATTAAGACAAATTCTGCCTAAAGCACTTTTAACGCTTCTAAGAGCATATCTAGAAAATAGACTTTTTAGAGTAAAACATGGAAACGATTACTCAGATCTCAAAGAAATAGTGGGTGCGGTACCAAAGGGAAGTGTTTTAGGTCCAATATTGTATCTATTATTTACACGTGATATACCTCAAACAGAAGACACTATCGTAACCACGTTTGCTGACGACACTGCAATACTAGCAGTGGGCCAAACGATAAATTATTCTACGACAAAATTACAAAAAGCTCTGAATAATGTCAATGATTGGACAAAAACATGGGGGATATCGCTCAACGAAGTGAAATCAGTCCATGTAGATTTTACGTATAAGAAAATTAAAAGATTACCGGTATTTGTTAATACGGTTCAAGTTCCATTTGCTAACGAAGCAAAATATCTCGGAATGACTCTAGACGCGAAATTAATATGGAAACCGCATGTTAAAAAGAAATGCGAAGAGTTAAATAATAAACTCAGAGATATGTACTGGTTGCTCGTGAAACATTCTAAGCTCAGTATCGAAAACAAGCTAATATTCTGGATTTACGGTGTACAACTCTGGGTTGTACGCGATATTCTAATTTAAATACCTTACAAACATTTGAAAATAAACTCCTAAGATCATTTGTAAGCGCACCTTGGTACATTAGAAACGAAGATATACACAGAGATCCCGGCATTCCCACGGTTCGCGATGAAATAAAAAATTTTGCCCGAAATCATAGAAAACGGCTATTACAACACTACAATAGTACTATAATCGAAATTATCGAGGAGACGAATTTAGTACGCCGCCTGCGAAGGACAAAGCCTTCCGATCTGGTGCACTAAACGAGTATCCGCTTTAAAATCGCGGAATAAGCAGGAACTATCAGCGGATAGTTACCTGCAACACGTTAATTAAATTCGTTAAAAATAAATTGCTAGATAGTTTCAACTTAGTTGCAATCGGGAGGAGGAGGTGTGTTTAGTGCAGTAAGAATCTCACACTCCTATGAGCACGCGTTTTTCGGTCCTCATAGAGCCTTTTGAAGGTTTTACACCTACCCACGGGAAACAAAAAAAATGTTTTGTGAGAAATTTGCGCACGAACTAGAAATGTTTATGCATGAGAAAGGTATTGATATTTGTTTGATATCGGAAACGCATGTCAAGAAACAATCAAATATTAGGATCAATGGATATATTAAGAAGTTGATCTTCTTCGTAAGGAAAATGAGGTGCTGAAGAATAAATACCACAATGACTCGAATGCTGGTCCATCGCAAGCGAAAAATGTCATTTATGAGACTGATGAAGAATAGCTAGCCCGCGAAATAGATAAGTCCTCAAACAAAAGGCCGAGCAAAAAACGCAAGGATAGATCCTCACCTGATGGCGCCTGTTTTCCTGAAAAAATTGCATCACCAAAAGATGCCAATATTAATGAAAAACCTATTAAAATTAGGCCTCCGCCACCAATTAATGTTGTCGGTATTGCGGAGTATAACAGGCTGCAAGCTATCTTAAAGACGTTAACACCATCAGACTTTAAAGTTATTTCACTAAATAACAACAAATGGAAAGTTTGCGTGAAAGATCCTGAAAGTTGTCGTCTCCTGTCGCGAAAACTAAGCGAAGAAAATGTGAAATGGTACACTTACGAGAATAATTCGGTAAGGCCTTTACGTGTTGTAGCGAGAGGCTTGTACCCATCATGCCCAAAAGACGATAATATTAACGATCTAAAGATGAACTATAAGATCTTAGATGCTGTGAACATCGCCAAAAGAGAAACACAAAAAAAAGATAGCGAAAGAAATGTGGTACAGCGTGGTCTTCCACTATTTATTCTTACTTTTTATATGGCAGAGAAAATAGAAGATATTTACAAAATTAAAACAATCCTCAATATTGTTGTTAAGATCGAACCTTTAAGAAAGAGTTTAAGACTGATTCCGCAGTGTAAACGCTGTCAAGAATTCAATCATATGCAAACTTATTGCAAAAAAGAACCTAGGTGTGTAAAGTGCGCCGGAAATCATGTTACTAAAGACTGCACCTCAGATAGCAAAAGTGCAGCAACGTGCATAAATTGTAACAAAAGTCATCCAGCCAACTATAGAGACTGTGAAGTAGCAAAACAATTACAAAAACGGCGATTAAAATTTACACAGTCACAAAGAAAACCACCAAGCCAAATAGAAAAGCAAGTTCTTAAGACCCCTAAGAGATTAAATGCCCAAATACCCAAAGCAAAAGATCAATCAACGCAACCAGAGCAAACACCAAAGAAA
The DNA here is from genome assembly GCA_910595825.1 of Philhelius pedissequus. Taxonomy (NCBI): domain Eukaryota; kingdom Metazoa; phylum Arthropoda; class Insecta; order Diptera; family Syrphidae; genus Philhelius; species Philhelius pedissequus. Next base: position 106,115,271 of record OU343160.1, read on the forward strand.
GGTGGTGTAAACACATACGCCCAAATAACGACTAAGAACATACCTTTACAAAAAGATACTGCTAGTGATCCACTCACGAACGTCGTAAACATAATCTTTTCCAAAATTGAGGAGCAATGTGGTACAAATACTCGTAAACTTATATTTGATAGGCTAACTAAACTCGAAAACAGTTTTCGACCAAAACGCCCTACAAAAAGAAAAACATGATGGAAAAGCTCAAAATAATTACTTGGAATGCCAACGGATTATGGCAAAAACGTGGAGAACTAGAAATGTTTATGCATGGGAAAGATATTGATATTTGTTTGATATCGGAAACACATGTCAAGAAACAATCAAATATTAAGATCAATGGATATTTAGAATACCATGCAAACTCATCCGTCGAACAAAGCAAGAGGTGGGGCATCTTTATTTATAAAAGAATGCATCGACTACACGATAGGCCCAAAAATAGAGGCTGAATCAATGCAATTAATCGGTGTACAGGTTAGAACTCAGAATGTTGTACTGAATGTATCTTCCGTATACTGTCCTCCACGATGTAAAATTGAAAAGAATGAATTTATGAACGTGCTAATGTTACTTAAACAAAATCTTATTTTTGGCGGTGAATTTAATGAGAAGCACAGCTTTTGGGGATCTAGAAAATAATTGCGATTTTCATTCGACTGGCAACCCGACTGATCCATCGAAAATACCTGAACTTATTGATTTTTTTGTGGCCAAAGGAATACCCTCAAATAAAATTAGCATAACAGACAGCTTTGATCTTTTCTCAGATCATTCTGCTGTTATTCTCACTATGAGCGAAAATCTTGTTAAAAATGAAAAACCACCCACGCTAACCAATGGGAAAACCAACTGGGAAGGTTTTAAGAAAGATATAGAGGATAACGTCGAATTAAGGATTTCACTACAAACGCCTCTTGAGCTTGAAGACGAATTAGATAACTTCGTCAATATCGTACAACAAGCCGCATGGAAAAACCCCCCGTACCAACGAGAAATGGCGCGCTTTAAAAACCTAAAATACCCGCAGGAAATAAGAGATTTACTAAAAGAGAAACGAAAAGCACGTAAGAAATGGCAGCAAACTCGAGCTCCTCAACACAAGGTAAATTTAAATCGCTTGTGTAATTTACTAAAAAAACGATAGCAGAATTCAAAAATTCTGAAGTTGGAAATTATCTTGAAAGCTTGACAGCAGGAAAAGAATCCACTCTGGAAAGCTGTTAAAGTAACGGAGAAACCAAAGCTCCCAGCGCCTCCGACTAAGAATGATCAAAACCAATGGGCAAAAGCGACAAAGAGAAAGCTAACTTTTACGCGGAATACCTGGAGAACACATTTAAACCTTCTGATGGACAAGTACTCAACGAAAATTTAAATATAAGTTCTAACTCAAGCGAAAATTACATTACAAGAAACGTTACCCTTGCCGAATTAAGTAGAGAAATAAGAAAGCTTAAGTATAAGAAAGCTCCCGGTTATGACCCAATTACGGCCGAAGTTGTCAAAATGCTTCCTCGCAAAGGGTTAATTAATCTTCTTTATATAATAAATGCCACTCTAAGGCTAAAGTACGTTCCAAGCCAATGGAAGGTTGCGGAAGTTATAATGATTCTCAAACCAGTCAAACCATCACATGATAAGAAATCTTATAGAACTATTTCGCTTCTGCCCGTAATATCTAGTCTTTGAAAGAATTTTACTTCTGCGCCTGCAGCCAATGATAGAAGAAAAGCCCCTAATACCTGAACATCAGTTCGGATTTAGAAGCAAGCATTCGACAATTGACCAAGTGCATAGGATCACTGACGTCATTGAGAAAACTCTTGAAGAAAAGAATATTTGTTCGGCGGTCTTCCTAGACGTGTCGCAAGCTTTTGATAAGGTGTGGCACGAAGGTCTAAGTTTTAAATTAAGACAAATTCTGCCTAAAGCACTTTTTACGCTTCTAAAAGCATATCTAGAAAATAGACTTTTTAGAGTAAGACATGGAAACGATTACTCGGATCTCAAAGAAATAGTGGGTCGGGTACCAAAGGGAAGTGTTTTAGGTCCAATATTGTACCTTTTATTTACACGTGATATACCTCAAACAGAAGATACTATCGTAGCCACATTTGCTGACGACACTGCAATACTAGCAGTGGGCCGAACGATAAATGATTCTACGACAAAATTACAAAAAGCTCTGAATAATGTCAATGATTGGACAAAAACGTGGGGGATATCGCTCAACGAAGTAAAATCAGTCCATGTAGATTTTACGTATAAGAAAATTAAAAGATTACCGGTATTTGTTAATACGGTTCAAGTTCCGTTTGCTAACGATGGAAAATATATCGGAATGACTCTAGACGCGAAATTAATATGGAAACCGCATGTTAAAAAGAAATTTGAAGAGTTAAATAATAAACTCAGAGATATATACTGGTTGCTCGTGAAACATTCTAAGCTCAGTATCGAAAACAATCTAATTTTGTACAGGCAGGTGCATAAGCCTGTCTGGACTTACGGTAAACAACTCTGGGGTTGTCCGCGATATTCTAATTTAAATACCTTACAAACATTTGAAAATAAACTCCTAAGATCATTTGTAAGCGCACCTTGGTACATTAGAAACGAAGATCTCGGGATTCCCACGGTTCGCGATGAAATACAAAATTTTGCCCGAAATCATAGAAAACGGCTATTACAACACTACAATAGTACTATAATCGAAATTATCGAGGATACGAATTTAGTACGCCGCCTGCGAACGACAAAGCCTTCCGATCTGGTGCACTAAACGAGCATCCGCTTTAAAACCGCGGAATAAGCAGGAACTATCACCGGATAGTTACCTGCAACACGTTAATTAAATTCGTTAAAAATATATTGCTAGATAGTTTCAACTTAGTTGCAATCGAGAGGAGGAGGTGTTTTTAGTGCAGTAAGAATCTCACACTCCTATGAGCACGCGTTTTTTGGTCCTCATAGAGCCTTTTGAAGGTTTTGAACCTACCCACGGGAAACAAAAAAAAATGTTTTGTGAGAAATTTGTGCACGAACTAGAAATGTTTATGCATGAGAAAGATATTGATATTTGTTTGATATCGGAAACGCATGTCAAGAAACAATCAAATAGTAAGATCAATGGATATTTAGAATACCACGCAACTCATCCGTCGAACAAAGCAAGAGGTGGGGCATCTTTATTTATAAAAGAATGCATCGACCACACGATAGGCCCAAAAATAGAGGCTGAATCAATGCAATTAATCGGTGTACAGGTTAGAACTCAGAATGTTGTACAGAATGTATCTTCCATATACTGTCCTCCACGATGTAAAATTGAAAAGAATGAATTTATGAACGTGCTAAAGTTACTTAAACAAAATCTTAAACCACCCACGCTAACCAATGGGAAAACCAACTGGGAAGGTTTTAAGAAAGATATAGAGGATAATGTTGAATTAGGGATTTCACTACAAACGCCTCTTGAGCTTGAAGACGCAGGAGATAACTTCGTCAATATCGTACAACAAGCCGCATGGAAAAACACCCCGTACCAAAGAGAAATGCCGCGCTTTAAAAACCTAAAATACCCGCAGGAAATAAAACATTTACTAAAAGAGAAACGAAAAGCACGTAAGAAATGGCAGCAAACTCGAGCTCCTCAACACGAGGTAAATTTAAATCGCTTGTGTAATTTACTAAAAAAACGATAGCAGAATTCAAATTCTGAAGTTGGAAATTATCTTGAAAGCTTGACAGCAGGAAAATAATCCACTCTGGAAAGCTGTTAAAGTAACGGAGAAACCAAAGCTCCCAGCGCCTCCGATTAAGAATGATCAAAACCAATGGGCAAAAGCGACAAAGAGAAAGCTAACTTTTTCGCGGAATACCTGGAGAACACATTTAAACCTTCTGATGGATAAGTACTCAACGAAAATTTAAATATAAGTTCTAACTCAAGCGAAAATTACATTACAAGAAACGTTACCCTTGCCGAATTAAGTAGAGAAATAAGAAAGCTTAAGTATAAGAAAGCTCCCGGTTATGACCCAATTACGGCCGAAGTTGTCAAAATGCTTCCTCGCAAAGGGTTAATTAATCTTCTTTATATAATAAATGCCACTCTAAGGCTAAAGTACGTTCCGAGCCAATGGAAGATCGCGGAAGTTATAATGATTCTCAAACCAGTAAAACCATCACATGATAAGAAATCTTATAGACCTATTTGGCTTCTTCCCGTAATATCTAAAGTCTTTCAAAGAATTTTACTTCTGCGCCTGCAGCCAATAATAGAATAAAAGCCCCTAATACCTGAACATCAGTTCGGATTTAGAAGCAAGCATTCGACAATTGACCAAGTTCATAGGATCACTGACGTCATTGAGAAAACTCTTGAAGAAAAGAATATTTCTTCGGCGGTCTTCCTAGACGTATCGCAAGCTTTTGATAAGGTGTGGCACGAAGGCCTAAATTTTAAATTAAGACAAATTCTGCCTAAAGCACTTTTAACGCTTCTAAGAGCATATCTAGAAAATAGACTTTTTAGAGTAAAACATGGAAACGATTACTCAGATCTCAAAGAAATAGTGGGTGCGGTACCAAAGGGAAGTGTTTTAGGTCCAATATTGTATCTATTATTTACACGTGATATACCTCAAACAGAAGACACTATCGTAACCACGTTTGCTGACGACACTGCAATACTAGCAGTGGGCCAAACGATAAATTATTCTACGACAAAATTACAAAAAGCTCTGAATAATGTCAATGATTGGACAAAAACATGGGGGATATCGCTCAACGAAGTGAAATCAGTCCATGTAGATTTTACGTATAAGAAAATTAAAAGATTACCGGTATTTGTTAATACGGTTCAAGTTCCATTTGCTAACGAAGCAAAATATCTCGGAATGACTCTAGACGCGAAATTAATATGGAAACCGCATGTTAAAAAGAAATGCGAAGAGTTAAATAATAAACTCAGAGATATGTACTGGTTGCTCGTGAAACATTCTAAGCTCAGTATCGAAAACAAGCTAATATTCTGGATTTACGGTGTACAACTCTGGGTTGTACGCGATATTCTAATTTAAATACCTTACAAACATTTGAAAATAAACTCCTAAGATCATTTGTAAGCGCACCTTGGTACATTAGAAACGAAGATATACACAGAGATCCCGGCATTCCCACGGTTCGCGATGAAATAAAAAATTTTGCCCGAAATCATAGAAAACGGCTATTACAACACTACAATAGTACTATAATCGAAATTATCGAGGAGACGAATTTAGTACGCCGCCTGCGAAGGACAAAGCCTTCCGATCTGGTGCACTAAACGAGTATCCGCTTTAAAATCGCGGAATAAGCAGGAACTATCAGCGGATAGTTACCTGCAACACGTTAATTAAATTCGTTAAAAATAAATTGCTAGATAGTTTCAACTTAGTTGCAATCGGGAGGAGGAGGTGTGTTTAGTGCAGTAAGAATCTCACACTCCTATGAGCACGCGTTTTTCGGTCCTCATAGAGCCTTTTGAAGGTTTTACACCTACCCACGGGAAACAAAAAAAATGTTTTGTGAGAAATTTGCGCACGAACTAGAAATGTTTATGCATGAGAAAGGTATTGATATTTGTTTGATATCGGAAACGCATGTCAAGAAACAATCAAATATTAGGATCAATGGATATATTAAGAAGTTGATCTTCTTCGTAAGGAAAATGAGGTGCTGAAGAATAAATACCACAATGACTCGAATGCTGGTCCATCGCAAGCGAAAAATGTCATTTATGAGACTGATGAAGAATAGCTAGCCCGCGAAATAGATAAGTCCTCAAACAAAAGGCCGAGCAAAAAACGCAAGGATAGATCCTCACCTGATGGCGCCTGTTTTCCTGAAAAAATTGCATCACCAAAAGATGCCAATATTAATGAAAAACCTATTAAAATTAGGCCTCCGCCACCAATTAATGTTGTCGGTATTGCGGAGTATAACAGGCTGCAAGCTATCTTAAAGACGTTAACACCATCAGACTTTAAAGTTATTTCACTAAATAACAACAAATGGAAAGTTTGCGTGAAAGATCCTGAAAGTTGTCGTCTCCTGTCGCGAAAACTAAGCGAAGAAAATGTGAAATGGTACACTTACGAGAATAATTCGGTAAGGCCTTTACGTGTTGTAGCGAGAGGCTTGTACCCATCATGCCCAAAAGACGATAATATTAACGATCTAAAGATGAACTATAAGATCTTAGATGCTGTGAACATCGCCAAAAGAGAAACACAAAAAAAAGATAGCGAAAGAAATGTGGTACAGCGTGGTCTTCCACTATTTATTCTTACTTTTTATATGGCAGAGAAAATAGAAGATATTTACAAAATTAAAACAATCCTCAATATTGTTGTTAAGATCGAACCTTTAAGAAAGAGTTTAAGACTGATTCCGCAGTGTAAACGCTGTCAAGAATTCAATCATATGCAAACTTATTGCAAAAAAGAACCTAGGTGTGTAAAGTGCGCCGGAAATCATGTTACTAAAGACTGCACCTCAGATAGCAAAAGTGCAGCAACGTGCATAAATTGTAACAAAAGTCATCCAGCCAACTATAGAGACTGTGAAGTAGCAAAACAATTACAAAAACGGCGATTAAAATTTACACAGTCACAAAGAAAACCACCAAGCCAAATAGAAAAGCAAGTTCTTAAGACCCCTAAGAGATTAAATGCCCAAATACCCAAAGCAAAAGATCAATCAACGCAACCAGAGCAAACACCAAAGAAAGGTGGTGTAAACACATACGCCCAAATAACGACTAAGAACATACCTTTACAAAAAGATACTGCTAGTGATCCACTCACGAACGTCGTAAACATAATCTTTTCCAAAATTGAGGAGCAATGTGGTACAAATACTCGTAAACTTATATTTGATAGGCTAACTAAACTCGAAAACAGTTTTCGACCAAAACGCCCTACAAAAAGAAAAACATGATGGAAAAGCTCAAAATAATTACTTGGAATGCCAACGGATTATGGCAAAAACGTGGAGAACTAGAAATGTTTATGCATGGGAAAGATATTGATATTTGTTTGATATCGGAAACACATGTCAAGAAACAATCAAATATTAAGATCAATGGATATTTAGAATACCATGCAAACTCATCCGTCGAACAAAGCAAGAGGTGGGGCATCTTTATTTATAAAAGAATGCATCGACTACACGATAGGCCCAAAAATAGAGGCTGAATCAATGCAATTAATCGGTGTACAGGTTAGAACTCAGAATGTTGTACTGAATGTATCTTCCGTATACTGTCCTCCACGATGTAAAATTGAAAAGAATGAATTTATGAACGTGCTAATGTTACTTAAACAAAATCTTATTTTTGGCGGTGAATTTAATGAGAAGCACAGCTTTTGGGGATCTAGAAAATAATTGCGATTTTCATTCGACTGGCAACCCGACTGATCCATCGAAAATACCTGAACTTATTGATTTTTTTGTGGCCAAAGGAATACCCTCAAATAAAATTAGCATAACAGACAGCTTTGATCTTTTCTCAGATCATTCTGCTGTTATTCTCACTATGAGCGAAAATCTTGTTAAAAATGAAAAACCACCCACGCTAACCAATGGGAAAACCAACTGGGAAGGTTTTAAGAAAGATATAGAGGATAACGTCGAATTAAGGATTTCACTACAAACGCCTCTTGAGCTTGAAGACGAATTAGATAACTTCGTCAATATCGTACAACAAGCCGCATGGAAAAACCCCCCGTACCAACGAGAAATGGCGCGCTTTAAAAACCTAAAATACCCGCAGGAAATAAGAGATTTACTAAAAGAGAAACGAAAAGCACGTAAGAAATGGCAGCAAACTCGAGCTCCTCAACACAAGGTAAATTTAAATCGCTTGTGTAATTTACTAAAAAAACGATAGCAGAATTCAAAAATTCTGAAGTTGGAAATTATCTTGAAAGCTTGACAGCAGGAAAAGAATCCACTCTGGAAAGCTGTTAAAGTAACGGAGAAACCAAAGCTCCCAGCGCCTCCGACTAAGAATGATCAAAACCAATGGGCAAAAGCGACAAAGAGAAAGCTAACTTTTACGCGGAATACCTGGAGAACACATTTAAACCTTCTGATGGACAAGTACTCAACGAAAATTTAAATATAAGTTCTAACTCAAGCGAAAATTACATTACAAGAAACGTTACCCTTGCCGAATTAAGTAGAGAAATAAGAAAGCTTAAGTATAAGAAAGCTCCCGGTTATGACCCAATTACGGCCGAAGTTGTCAAAATGCTTCCTCGCAAAGGGTTAATTAATCTTCTTTATATAATAAATGCCACTCTAAGGCTAAAGTACGTTCCAAGCCAATGGAAGGTTGCGGAAGTTATAATGATTCTCAAACCAGTCAAACCATCACATGATAAGAAATCTTATAGAACTATTTCGCTTCTGCCCGTAATATCTAGTCTTTGAAAGAATTTTACTTCTGCGCCTGCAGCCAATGATAGAAGAAAAGCCCCTAATACCTGAACATCAGTTCGGATTTAGAAGCAAGCATTCGACAATTGACCAAGTGCATAGGATCACTGACGTCATTGAGAAAACTCTTGAAGAAAAGAATATTTGTTCGGCGGTCTTCCTAGACGTGTCGCAAGCTTTTGATAAGGTGTGGCACGAAGGTCTAAGTTTTAAATTAAGACAAATTCTGCCTAAAGCACTTTTTACGCTTCTAAAAGCATATCTAGAAAATAGACTTTTTAGAGTAAGACATGGAAACGATTACTCGGATCTCAAAGAAATAGTGGGTCGGGTACCAAAGGGAAGTGTTTTAGGTCCAATATTGTACCTTTTATTTACACGTGATATACCTCAAACAGAAGATACTATCGTAGCCACATTTGCTGACGACACTGCAATACTAGCAGTGGGCCGAACGATAAATGATTCTACGACAAAATTACAAAAAGCTCTGAATAATGTCAATGATTGGACAAAAACGTGGGGGATATCGCTCAACGAAGTAAAATCAGTCCATGTAGATTTTACGTATAAGAAAATTAAAAGATTACCGGTATTTGTTAATACGGTTCAAGTTCCGTTTGCTAACGATGGAAAATATATCGGAATGACTCTAGACGCGAAATTAATATGGAAACCGCATGTTAAAAAGAAATTTGAAGAGTTAAATAATAAACTCAGAGATATATACTGGTTGCTCGTGAAACATTCTAAGCTCAGTATCGAAAACAATCTAATTTTGTACAGGCAGGTGCATAAGCCTGTCTGGACTTACGGTAAACAACTCTGGGGTTGTCCGCGATATTCTAATTTAAATACCTTACAAACATTTGAAAATAAACTCCTAAGATCATTTGTAAGCGCACCTTGGTACATTAGAAACGAAGATCTCGGGATTCCCACGGTTCGCGATGAAATACAAAATTTTGCCCGAAATCATAGAAAACGGCTATTACAACACTACAATAGTACTATAATCGAAATTATCGAGGATACGAATTTAGTACGCCGCCTGCGAACGACAAAGCCTTCCGATCTGGTGCACTAAACGAGCATCCGCTTTAAAACCGCGGAATAAGCAGGAACTATCACCGGATAGTTACCTGCAACACGTTAATTAAATTCGTTAAAAATATATTGCTAGATAGTTTCAACTTAGTTGCAATCGAGAGGAGGAGGTGTTTTTAGTGCAGTAAGAATCTCACACTCCTATGAGCACGCGTTTTTTGGTCCTCATAGAGCCTTTTGAAGGTTTTGAACCTACCCACGGGAAACAAAAAAAAAATGTTTTGTGAGAAATTTGTGCACGAACTAGAAATGTTTATGCATGAGAAAGATATTGATATTTGTTTGATATCGGAAACGCATGTCAAGAAACAATCAAATAGTAAGATCAATGGATATTTAGAATACCACGCAACTCATCCGTCGAACAAAGCAAGAGGTGGGGCATCTTTATTTATAAAAGAATGCATCGACCACACGATAGGCCCAAAAATAGAGGCTGAATCAATGCAATTAATCGGTGTACAGGTTAGAACTCAGAATGTTGTACAGAATGTATCTTCCATATACTGTCCTCCACGATGTAAAATTGAAAAGAATGAATTTATGAACGTGCTAAAGTTACTTAAACAAAATCTTAAACCACCCACGCTAACCAATGGGAAAACCAACTGGGAAGGTTTTAAGAAAGATATAGAGGATAATGTTGAATTAGGGATTTCACTACAAACGCCTCTTGAGCTTGAAGACGCAGTAGATAACTTCGTCAATATCGTACAACAAGCCGCATGGAAAAACACCCCGTACCAAAGAGAAATGCCGCGCTTTAAAAACCTAAAATACCCGCAGGAAATAAAACATTTACTAAAAGAGAAACGAAAAGCACGTAAGAAATGGCAGCAAACTCGAGCTCCTCAACACGAGGTAAATTTAAATCGCTTGTGTAATTTACTAAAAAAACGATAGCAGAATTCAAATTCTGAAGTTGGAAATTATCTTGAAAGCTTGACAGCAGGAAAATAATCCACTCTGGAAAGCTGTTAAAGTAACGGAGAAACCAAAGCTCCCAGCGCCTCCGATTAAGAATGATCAAAACCAATGGGCAAAAGCGACAAAGAGAAAGCTAACTTTTTCGCGGAATACCTGGAGAACACATTTAAACCTTCTGATGGATAAGTACTCAACGAAAATTTAAATATAAGTTCTAACTCAAGCGAAAATTACATTACAAGAAACGTTACCCTTGCCGAATTAAGTAGAGAAATAAGAAAGCTTAAGTATAAGAAAGCTCCCGGTTATGACCCAATTACGGCCGAAGTTGTCAAAATGCTTCCTCGCAAAGGGTTAATTAATCTTCTTTATATAATAAATGCCACTCTAAGGCTAAAGTACGTTCCAAGCCAATGGAAGTTTGCGGAAGTTATAATGATTCTCAAACCAGTCAAACCATCACATGATAAGAAATCTTATAGAACTATTTCGCTTCTGCCCGTAATATCTAGTCTTTGAAAGAATTTTACTTCTGCGCCTGCAGCCAATGATAGAAGAAAAGCCCCTAATACCTGAACATCAGTTCGGATTTAGAAGCAAGCATTCGACAATTGACCAAGTGCATAGGATCACTGACGTCATTGAGAAAACTCTTGAAGAAAAGAATATTTGTTCGGCGGTCTTCCTAGACGTGTCGCAAGCTTTTGATAAGGTGTGGCACGAAGGTCTAAGTTTTAAATTAAGACAAATTCTGCCTAAAGCACTTTTTACGCTTCTAAAAGCATATCTAGAAAATAGACTTTTTAGAGTAAGACATGGAAACGATTACTCGGATCTCAAAGAAATAGTGGGTCGGGTACCAAAGGGAAGTGTTTTAGGTCCAATATTGTACCTATTATTTACACGTGATATACCTCAAACAGAAGATACTATCGTAGCCACATTTGCTGACGACACTGCAATACTAGCAGTGGGCCGAACGATAAATGATTCTACGACAAAATTACAAAAAGCTCTGAATAATGTCAATGATTGGACAAAAACGTGGGGGATATCGCTCAACGAAGTAAAATCAGTCCATGTAGATTTTACGTATAAGAAAATTAAAAGATTACCGGTATTTGTTAATACGGTTCAAGTTCCGTTTGCTAACGATGGAAAATATATCGGAATGACTCTAGACGCGAAATTAATATGGAAACCGCATGTTAAAAAGAAATTTGAAGAGTTAAATAATAAACTCAGAGATATGTACTGGTTGCTCGTGAAACATTCTAAGCTCAGTATCGAAAACAATCTAATTTTGTACAGGCAGGTGCATAAGCCTGTCTGGACTTACGGTAAACAACTCTGGGGTTGTCCGCGATATTCTAATTTAAATACCTTACAAACATTTGAAAATAAACTCCTAAGATCATTTGTAAGCGCACCTTGGTACATTAGAAACGAAGATCTCGGGATTCCCACGGTTCGCGATGAAATACAAAATTTTGCCCGAAATCATAGAAAACGGCTATTACAACACTACAATAGTACTATAATCGAAATTATCGAGGATACGAATTTAGTACGCCGCCTGCGAACGACAAAGCCTTCCGATCTGGTGCACTAAACGAGCATCCGCTTTAAAACCGCGGAATAAGCAGGAACTATCACCGGATAGTTACCTGCAACACGTTAATTAAATTCGTTAAAAATATATTGCTAGATAGTTTCAACTTAGTTGCAATCGAGAGGAGGAGGTGTTTTTAGTGCAGTAAGAATCTCACACTCCTATGAGCACGCGTTTTTTGGTCCTCATAGAGCCTTTTGAAGGTTTTGAACCTACCCACGGGAAACAAAAAAAAATGTTTTGTGAGAAATTTGTGCACGAACTAGAAATGTTTATGCATGAGAAAGATATTGATATTTGTTTGATATCGGAAACGCATGTCAAGAAACAATCAAATAGTAAGATCAATGGATATTTAGAATACCACGCAACTCATCCGTCGAACAAAGCAAGAGGTGGGGCATCTTTATTTATAAAAGAATGCATCGACCACACGATAGGCCCAAAAATAGAGGCTGAATCAATGCAATTAATCGGTGTACAGGTTAGAACTCAGAATGTTGTACAGAATGTATCTTCCATATACTGTCCTCCACGATGTAAAATTGAAAAGAATGAATTTATGAACGTGCTAAAGTTACTTAAACAAAATCTTAAACCACCCACGCTAACCAATGGGAAAACCAACTGGGAAGGTTTTAAGAAAGATATAGAGGATAATGTTGAATTAGGGATTTCACTACAAACGCCTCTTGAGCTTGAAGACGCAGTAGATAACTTCGTCAATATCGTACAACAAGCCGCATGGAAAAACACCCCGTACCAAAGAGAAATGCCGCGCTTTAAAAACCTAAAATACCCGCAGGAAATAAAACATTTACTAAAAGAGAAACGAAAAGCACGTAAGAAATGGCAGCAAACTCGAGCTCCTCAACACGAGGTAAATTTAAATCGCTTGTGTAATTTACTAAAAAAACGATAGCAGAATTCAAATTCTGAAGTTGGAAATTATCTTGAAAGCTTGACAGCAGGAAAATAATCCACTCTGGAAAGCTGTTAAAGTAACGGAGAAACCAAAGCTCCCAGCGCCTCCGATTAAGAATGATCAAAACCAATGGGCAAAAGCGACAAAGAGAAAGCTAACTTTTTCGCGGAATACCTGGAGAACACATTTAAACCTTCTGATGGACAAGTACTCAACGAAAATTTAAATATAAGTTCTAACTCAAGCGAAAACTACATTACAAGAAACGTTACCCTTGCCGAATTAAGTAGAGAAATAAGAAAGCTTAAGTATAAGAAAGCTCCCGGTTATGACCCAATTACGGCCGAAGTTCTCAAAATGCTTCCTCGCAAAGGGTTAATTAATCTTCTTTATATAATAAATGCCACTCTAAGGCTAAAGTACGTTCCAAGCCAATGGAAGGTTGCGGAAGTTATAATGATTCTCAAACCAGTAAAACCATCACATGATAAGAAATCTTATAGACCTATTTCGCTTCTGCCCGTAATATCTAAGGTCTTTGAAAGAATTTTACTTCTGCGCCTGCAGCCAATAATAGAAGAAAAGCCTCTAATACCTGAACATCAGTTCGGATTTAGAAGCAAACATTCGACAATTGACCAAGTGCACAGGATCACTGACGTCATTGAGAAAACTCTTGAAGAAAAGAATATTTGTTCGGCGGTCTCCCTAGACGTGTCGCAAGCTTTTGATAAGGTGTGGCACGAAGGCCTAAATTTTAAATTAAGACAAATTCTGCCTAAAGCACTTTTTACGCTTCTAAAAGCATATCTAGAAAATAGACTTTTTAGAGTAAGACATGGAAACGATTACTCGGATCTCAAAGAAATAGTGGGTGGGGTACTAAAGGGAAGTGTTTTCGGTCCAATATTGTACCTTTTATTTACACGTGATATACCTCAAACAGAAGACACTATCGTAGCAACATTTGCTGACGATACTGCAATACTAGCAGTGGGCCGAACGATAAATGATTCTACGACAAAATTACAAAAAGCTCTGAATAATGTCAATGATTGGACAAAAACATGGGGGATATCGCTCAACGAAGTAAAATCAGTCCATGTAGATTTTACGTATAAGAAAATTAAAAGATTACCGGTATTTGTTAATACGGTTCAAGTTCCGTTTGCTAACGAAGCAAAATATATCGGAATGACTCTAGACGCGAAATTAATATGGAAACCGCATGTTAAAAAGAAATGTGAAGAGTTAAATAATAAACTCAGAGATATGTACTGGTTGCTCGTGAAACATTCTAAGCTCAGTATCGAAAACAATCTAATTTTGTACAGGCAGGTGCATAAGCCTGTCTGGACTTACGGTAAACAACTCTGGGGTTGTCCGCGATATTCTAATTTAAATACCTTACAAACATTTGAAAATAAACTCCTAAGATCATTTGTAAGCGCACCTTGGTACATTAGAAACGAAGATCTCGGGATTCCCACGGTTCGCGATGAAATACAAAATTTTGCCCGAAATCATAGAAAACGGCTATTACAACACTACATTAGTACTATAATCGAAATTATCGAGGATACGAATTTAGTACGCCGCCTGCGAACGACAAAGCCTTCCGATCTGGTGCACTAAACGAGCATCCGCTTTAAAACCGCGGAATAAGAAGGAACTATCACCGGATAGTTACCTGCAACACGTTAATTAAATTCGTTAAAAATATATTGCTAGATAGTTTCAACTTAGTTGCAATCGAGAGGAGGAGGTGTTTTTAGTGCAGTAAGAATCTCACACTCCTATGAGCACGCGTTTTTTGGTCCTCATAGAGCCTTTTGAAGGTTTTGAACCTACCCACGGGAAACAAAAAAAAATGTTTTGTGAGAAATTTGTGCACGAACTAGAAATGTTTATGCATGAGAAGGATTTGATATTTGTTTGATATCGGAAACGCATGTCAAGAAACAATCAAATAGTAAGATCAATGGATATTTAGAATACCACGCAACTCATCCGTCGAACAAAGCAAGAGGTGGGGCATCTTTATTTATAAAAGAATGCATCGACCACACGATAGGCCCAAAAATAGAGGCTGAATCAATGCAATTAATCGGTGTACAGGTTAGAACTCAGAATGTTGTACAGAATGTATCTTCCATATACTGTCCTCCGCGATGTAAAATTGAAAAGAATGAATTTATGAACGTGCTAAAGTTACTTAAACAAAATCTTAAACCACCCACGCTAACCAATGGGAAAACCAACTGGGAAGGTTTTAAGAAAGATATAGAGGATAATGTTGAATTAGGGATTTCACTACAAACGCCTCTTGAGCTTGAAGACGCAGTAGATAACTTCGTCAATATCGTACAACAAGCCGCATGGAAAAACACCCCGTACCAAAGAGAAATGCCGCGCTTTAAAAACCTAAAATACCCGCAGGAAATAAAACATTTACTAAAAGAGAAACGAAAAGCACGTAAGAAATGGCAGCAAACTCGAGCTCCTCAACACGAGGTAAATTTAAATCGCTTGTGTAATTTACTAAAAAAACGATAGCAGAATTCAAATTCTGAAGTTGGAAATTATCTTGAAAGCTTGACAGCAGGAAAATAATCCACTCTGGAAAGCTGTTAAAGTAACGGAGAAACCAAAGCCCCCAGCGCCTCCGATTAAGAATGATCAAAACCAATGGGCAAAAGCGACAAAGAGAAAGCTAACTTTTTCGCGGAATACCTGGAGAACACATTTAAACTTTCTGATGGACAAGTACTCAACGAAAATTTAAATATAAGTTCTAACTCAAGCGAAAACTACATTACAAGAAACGTTACCCTTGCCGAATTAAGTAGAGAAATAAGAAAGCTTAAGTATAAGAAAGCTCCCGGTTATGACCCAATTACGGCCGAAGTTCTCGAAATGCTTCCTCGCAAAGGGTTAATTAATCTTCTTTATATAATAAATGCCACTCTAAGGCTAAAGTACGTTCCAAGCCAATGGAAGGTTGCGGAAGTTATAATGATTCTCAAACCAGTAAAACCATCACATGATAAGAAATCTTATAGACCTATTTCGCTTCTGCCCGTAATATCTAAGGTCTTTGAAAGAATTTTACTTCTGCGCCTGCAGCCAATAATAGAAGAAAAGCCTCTAATACCTGAACATCAGTTCGGATTTAGAAGCAAGCATTCGACAATTGACCAAGTGCACAGGATCACTGACGTCATTGAGAAAACTCTTGAAGAAAAGAATATTTGTTCAGCGGTCTCCCTAGACGTGTCGCAAGCTTTTGATAAGGTGTGGCACGAAGGCCTAAATTTTAAATTAAGACAAATTCTGCCTAAAGCACTTTTTACGCTTCTAAAAGCATATCTAGAAAATAGACTTTTTAGAGTAAGACATGGAAACGATTACTCGGATCTCAAAGAAATAGTGGGTGGGGTACTAAAGGGAAGTGTTTTCGGTCCAATATTGTACCTTTTATTTACACGTGATATACCTCAAACAGAAGACACTATCGTAGCAACATTTGCTGACGATACTGCAATACTAGCAGTGGGCCGAACGATAAATGATTCTACGACAAAATTACAAAAAGCTCTGAATAATTTCAATGATTGGACAAAAACATGGGGGATATCGCTCAACGAAGTAAAATCAGTCCATGTAGATTTTACGTATAAGAAAATTAAAAGATTACCGGTATTTGTTAATACGGTTCAAGTTCCGTTTGCTAACGAAGCAAAATATATCGGAATGACTCTAGACGCGAAATTAATATGGAAACCGCATGTTAAAAAGAAATGTGAAGAGTTAAATAATAAACTCAGAGATATGTACTGGTTGCTCGTGAAACATTCTAAGCTCAGTATCGAAAACAATCTAATTTTGTACAGGCAGGTGCATAAGCCTGTCTGGACTTACGGTAAACAACTCTGGGGTTGTCCGCGATATTCTAATTTAAATACCTTACAAACATTTGAAAATAAACTCCTAAGATCATTTGTAAGCGCACCTTGGTACATTAGAAACGAAGATCTCGGGATTCCCACGGTTCGCGATGAAATACAAAATTTTGCCCGAAATCATAGAAAACGGCTATTACAACACTACAATAGTACTATAATCGAAATTATCGAGGAGACGAATTTAGTACGCCGCCTGCGAAGGACAAAGCCTTCCGATCTGGTGCACTTAACGAGTATCCGCTTTAAAATCGCGGAATAAGCAGGAACTATCACCGGATACACCTGCAACACGTTAATTAAATTCGTTAAAAATATATTGCTAGATAGTTTCAAATTAGTTGCAATCGGGAGGAGGAGGTGTTTTTAATGCAGTAAGAATCTCACACACATATGAGCACGCGTTTTTCGGTCCTCATAGAGCCTTTTGAAGGTTTTGAACCTACCCACGGGAAACAAAAAAAAATGTTTTCTGAGAAATTTGTGTGCGATTAATGTGGGATGTCACGAAACGTCAAATTTTATTTTTCGCCGTTTATTTCTTCTGAGAAGACAAGAACTAAATACAGATTCTCATGTCTAAAAATAAAAAAAATCCAGACATAACGGGCCTCCACAAGAAATATAGACTACATGACACATTGCAATCATTTATTTCAAGTGGAGGCCTAGGGTTATAATATTTTTTTTAGGCAATTTAAAGATGAGACAAAAACAGTACCATGTAGCGCGAACCGAAGGAGGGGAAAACCCAAAAAAAGTTTTCATTTTAGCATCATTTATTTTTCTCGTCCGGTTTTGCATTGAATTCATGCATATGAAAAGGATTGCGTATTCAATAAAACTTTGTTGTCCTTGTCTATATTCTACCTTTTTACTTGACCTAAGCACATCATGCTACTTCAATGGCAAACTGGCGACCGACTGCATTACCTTCCATGAGTGAAATCAATGATAATCTCTCCAATATGACCGCTGTCATATAGGATTTCACCAAGGCATTTTTCATTGAGGAGTGAATTTCCTACTGAATTAGTGTGTTTGGAGCCGAAAGGTTCCCTATAGTATGGGCGATCCTTAATTGATTCCATTTATACACAACTGGCAACTCCGCTTTGACAGAAATGCAAAAAAATTTCATGTCCTAATTATTTGAAGACAATTTTTATTTTCAAAACGCAAATTTGATTGACTTTCTTTTTTCGATGCTGGGGATTCTTGAGTACCTGTGATTTTAAGATCCTCAATTGGGCTGGCCTTAAGCAGAACTTTCAGTTCTTCTTTCACTTCTTTTATTTACCATTAAACTGAAATCAGATTCTATTTAATCTAACGACATATATTCATCGGGTAGAACTTACGATTTAGCATTGTTCCGAAATCGATGGGTTGCTGAACAATATCCAGATAGTAATGCACTTTATTTATTTATTATAGTTTATTATTTTATATTTATTTAACTAAAATTAAACAAGCAAGGACAACTTCCGAGTACCGAAGTAAACAATTTATTTAAAGTAAACCAAAAATGAAATGTCAAAAGGTAATTACAGCTGCCAACCATGCAAAGTAAAAAATGTTCAATTTTCAATACCCAGATCGTTTTATTTTCACGGGGTGAATCATATGGGTCATTGAGCGGCTATTATATATGCCTCGGCTCGAATTGTCTGCTATTGTTGTAGGTGTAAGGCTTTCTCAGTCAATTGTAAGCGGCTATCAGTTGCCTTTTGTCAAGTCAATGATTTTGACAGTTCCCAAACAGTTCCTCACTGGATTCGAACTGATCTTCAATGACATAGCAGAGATTTTCGAACATTCCAAAGTAAATGGCGATGTGTTCCGTCTAAGCAAAATTCAGTTGATGAGGCCACAAGCGACAAATATCCCCCACATTTTCGAGTGGATATCAACTGGATAAGTGGCCTTCCTATTTTGAATCAAGCCAAATCTGAATGGCCGCAAATTAAGGATGATCTTACTGCTCGCGAAAGTACTGAGGACTGTAATGAGAAAGTATACACTATACATCCCTGTTGTAATAAGAAAGTATACATCCCTGCACAAGCAGATTCATAATTGTATTAGCAAATAAGTTTTAGTCCATTACCAGATGCCAAAGAATAAAGACATATACACAACACACAACAGTTAATCTCTTTATTTTCTAGAACATAAAACATGGTGTCAGAAGTGGCAGAAGTTTAAATTAATAATTTTATTATTTAACATACATACATAAATAATATTCAGTGTGAATTTATTTTAATTATAAAACGCAGTTTGATTGTAAATTGAATAAAATAAAGTACAAATTGTTCATTATAAAAAGTGACGCAATATAAAATTACATTGTGAGATCATGGATTTGCGGTTGCCACAAGCATTGGATTGTTCAGATTTACCAAAAGAATGGCCCCGATGGAAACAAACATTCATGATTTACCTCATTGCAAATAATAAAATGAAGGAATCTGAAACGACAAAAATTGCAACATTTTTGTGGCTCATCGGTCAACGTGGCATGGAAATATACAATACATTATTTCCAAATGATGGAAGTGTCAATGCAATGTTTGGTACAACAAAGAAAGCCAATGGAAAAAGTTCAATATACGTGAGGGATGAAAAAGACGAAAAGAAAAAAGGAGGCGAAAAGGAACAAGAAGGCGAAAAGAAAAAAGGTGACGAAGAAAAAGATGCTGATTCCGTTGTTGATGAGAAAACACATGTTCCAAATACACTGGATGACATCATCGTTGCATTTGATGAGTATTGTTTGCCGACAAAAAATACGACAATGGAAGCATTTAAGTTCAACATGATCGTTCAGAAGGAAAAACAACCATTCACAGAATTTGAAACAGAACTTCGTACACAACTACAGTACTGTGATTTCGAATGTTCTGGTTGCAACAAATCGTATGCAGATCGTATGTTGTTAGACCGCATTGTCATTGGTGTAGCCGACAAGAAATTACAGTTAAAATTGTTGGATGGAAAACAACAAACACTCACGCATGTTATCGATACATGCAAGGTATTTGAATCAGCATCGGCAAATAAACTTTTGTTGGATAAGACGCATGTTTCGCCACGTGAAGTGAATGCAATTGAACAACAAGTGGTACAGTGTGTTCCGACAAGCAATGTTCCATCAGAGGTGGATGCAATCAAAACCAAGTGTTTCAACTGTGGACAAACGTATTCTGGTCGTCATCGTCAATTTTGCCCAGCGAAGAACATCAAATGTAACTCTTGTGGACGTATTGGGCATTTTGCTCGGCTGTGTAAATCGAATAACAACAACAACAGCGGCAATATTAACAACAACAACAGACAAGGTGGTTTCACGCAACAAAAACAAGTCAACGCAGTTGAAAACTGGAGTTCCAATGGTAATTGTTTACATATAGGCATTATTCATATTAATAGTTGTAAATTAAATAAGCATAAACGTTTTGACAGATTGGAAGTAATTAATCGAATTCGATGGGAAAAATCATACGTCATTCAAGATTGGCCAATTAAATTTAAAATTGATTCTGGTTCAGATGCAAACTGTATTCCGATTGATTTTATTAAAAAAATTACAAAAGCAAACAATTTTTCACATGTTAACTGTGATGTTATTGACTATAGTTCTAATAAAATTAAAATTCATGGCCAAATAAAGTTGAATTGTTTTGATATTGACAAGCAAACTAGTCATTCTGCAAAATTTTTGATTGTTGACAATTGTTTTGAACCAATCTTGGGTCTTGAGTCAAGCATAAAGTTCGGATTGATAAAGCGAATTGATGCAATTCAATTGTCTTTCCCTAGTGTAGTATCGGAATTCGTAGAAACTTATGGGGAAGTATTTGATGGGCTTGGGAAAATTCCAGGTAAATGTTCAATAACGCTGAAGGAAAACTCTGTCCCGTCATTACACTACAAGAAACGTATACCCTTAAGCTTACATGATAAATTAAGAAATAAACTTGATGTTCTATTGCAAGAAGGAATCATAAGTTTTGTTGACCAGCCAACTGATTGGGTTAGCAATTTGCAAATCGTAGAAAAACAAGATGGTGAAATTCGATGTTGCCTAGATCCAAAGCCATTAAACATGTGTATTAAGCGTGAACATTTTCTAATTCCCACATTTGATGATATTATTAGTCGTTTGTCAAACAAACGTGTATTTACTGTATTAGATTTATGTAATGGATTTTGGCATATGGAATTAGATGAAACGAGTTCATATTTAACGACATTTATGACGCCGTTTGGTCGCTATCGTTGGCATCGGGTCCCTTTTGGACTGAAGAATGCACCAGAGATGTTTCAACAACGTATGGTAAAAATATTTGGTGACATTCCAGGTGTCGAAATTTATTTTGATGACATTTTCATTGCTGGTAAAAATGCTAATGAACATGATAAAACGTTAGCCATCTTATTAGAGCGAGCAAAAGTAAATAACATTAAATTTAACAGTAAAAAAATTCAGTATCGAACAAACAGGGTGAAGTTCATGGGTCATATAATTGTTGACGGAACCGTAATGCCAGATAATAAAGATGTTCAGGCTATCATAGGTATGCCTAAACCAGCTAGCAAATCTGACGTTTTGCGATTGTTGGGTCTATTAAAATATTTAGCACGTTTTATCCCAAGTTTATCTCAGAAAACAGCTAGTTTGCGTGAACTTACCAAGAATAACGTAAAGTTTGAATGGGCAAATGCTCATGATGCTGAATTTAATGAGTTGTTGAATATTATAACTAATAAACCAGTGTTGGCAATTTATGATCCGAAACTGCCAGTGACCATACAAACCGACAGTTCAAAGGATGGGCTGGGAAGTGTCTTGCTGCAGAACAACAAGCCAGTGGCGTATGCATCAAGAACACTGTCTAAAACTGAGCAACGCTGGGCTCAGATTGAAAAAGAACTATTGGCAATTGTGTT
This sequence comes from Philhelius pedissequus, assembly GCA_910595825.1. Lineage (NCBI taxonomy): Eukaryota > Metazoa > Arthropoda > Insecta > Diptera > Syrphidae > Philhelius > Philhelius pedissequus. The sequence goes on from OU343160.1 coordinate 106,137,265, forward strand.
TGCGTGTAAAAAGTTTCATCATTATGTGTATGGACGAGAGTTCAATGTCGATTCAGACCATAAACCGCTAGAAAATCTAATGAAACGTGACATTGATGATATCACACCTCGCTTACAGCGAATGTATTTAATGTTGCTTAAATATCCAAGCATGACAATCACATATAAGCCTGGTAAGGAAATGTTGGTTGCTGACTGTCTTTCTAGAGCACCATTATCCGATTCAGAAGAGTTTGACAGTGAAATGTCAATGGTTATTCACTCAGTCATAAGGAAAGCATGTATGTCCAAAGACAATTTTGAAAATTATAAAACTACCTTAAAAAAGGATGAGAAATACAGTCGCATAGTAAAATATGTGGAAACACAATGGCCATCATATCATCAACTTGATGATTTGAGCCAACGGTTCTACAAATATCGAGATGAGTTGCACGTTGAGAATGGCATCTTGTTTAAAAATCATTGTTTGGTTGTTCCAACGGAACTCCAAAGCAAAATCAGCAAGTGGCTTCATAATCCACATTTGGGCATTGAAAAGACACTGTCTCGTGCTCGTTTGCAATTTTTCTGGCCTGGAATGTCTACGGACATTACTGAACTTGTTAAGAGTTGTAAGGTTTGTGAAAAATTCACAAGAAATAATCAAAAGGAGTCATTAATTCAAGAAACGCCAGCACAATATCCGTTTCAAAAAGTGTCAACAGATATTTATGAATATGCAGGAAAGAATTTCATTGTTCTCATAGATGCATATTCGTGTTTTGTTATGTCACAAGAGCTTAGAGAAAAGTCCATTCGTCATGTTATAAATGTTTTCGAACGCATATTTTGTGAATACGGCTATCCAACTGAAATCAAAAGTGACAACATTCCGTTCAATTCACGTGAATTTGAAGTATATTGCAATAAAGTAAATATAACACAAAAATTATCGAGCCCGAGATATCCTCAAAGTAATGGTTTGGCTGAAAAGGCTGTTGCCATTGTTAAAAACATTCTCAAGCGTTGCTATGAGACGGGGGATATGAATGATTTTCAATATCGACTACTCGAATACAATACAACACCTGTAGCTAGTATGGGCTTGTCACCATCACAACTGTTCTTTGGCCGATTAATTAAAAGCCGTTTGCCAATAGATGAAAATCTGTTGGTAAGAAAAAACATCGCAGAAAACGTTGTGCAGAATAAGATGGCTGCAAAACGAAAAAAACAAAAATTTTATTTTGATCGGAATGCAAAAGATTTGCCAATATTGAATGACGGTACAAAAATTATGTTTAAGAAAGACGGAAAAGAATGGGTTTATGGAGAAATAGTTCGTAAAGTAAACGATAGATCTTACATAATTAGGGACAATTATAATAATTATTACCGTAGAAATAGACGTTTTATTGTAACATCAAGAAATTTGGACTTCAATGCTAGTGATGTTCTAACAGAAGAGTCACTATTTAACAGTTTAGTACCCATTGCAAATAGTGATAAATGTAATCGTTCATTTACTAATGATGTATCGAATAATGATAATATTGTTCTTGATGATTCTAATGTAAACAGTTCAACAGAAGATGTAAATAATGTAAATCAAAATAATGTAAATCAAAGTAATGTAAATCAAAATGTTCCATATGTGACAAGAAGTGGAAGAAGTGTTAGACCACCAAATCGTTATGGCTTTGATTAGGTTTATGTAATCAATGTTAATTAGTTAATTTAAAAAAAAAAAAAAAAAAAAAAAAAAAAAAAAAAAAAAAAAAAGCATGTAATGAGAAAGTATACACTATACATCCCTGTTGTAATAAGAAAGTATACATCCCTGCACAAGCAGATTCATAATTGTATTAGCAAATAAGTTTTAGTCCATTACCAGATGCCAAAGAATAAAGACATATACACAACACACAACAGTTAATCTCTTTATTTTCTAGAACATAAAACAAGGACCTTCGAAAGAATTTCGTTTTATATTTGCATATGAGCAAAGAAAGTTTCTTCGATGCTAAAAGATTTTAATGGTTTATTAGATTGAAAATTTCCATTGCATGGGCTATAAGTTGCTTCACCGTCTACATGCTTCTAAGGTCAGAGAAGCGAGTAGAGCTGACAGTACTTGAAGTAGATTTTGCTGATCGAGTGATCTGTAGAGATGTTTAAAGATTTAAGTTTTGCGATGAAATTGCTATTCTACAAAAAGAACTGCTAGTTAAAAAGGTAGTAAAATTATCAAATTATCACCATATCTTCGTATGTATGGACGTATTGATGCCGCCCAGACTATACCAATTTATAGAAGACATCTTTTATAATGCCAAAAGATCACTTAGTTACAATTTTGCTCACCGAACAATTTCACCGTCGGTATGTTCATCAAAACAACGATGTTGTTGTCAACGAAATACGACAGAATTATTTTGTTGAGTGTTTCTTTACTTTGAGTCGCTTTTTTGATCATCTTCTCGAACTGTGCACAAGCGCCTTGCCTTGAAAACCGGCAATTAACAAATTTTATTCAGTTTGTATTGACAGCAAATTTGAATGCTTGGAAAATCGGGAACTTTGCTGATTTGAATGATTGCAAGCTTACTTACGACTTGAGTTATCAGGCAAAATGTTTTTACTGCGTGTGCCTCGATCTTGAACAGCTTGTACAACTGATGGGTTTTCAGTTTGTTGCTTAGCGCTGTATCTTTTTTAGTTATACCTGTTGAGCCCTTGTAATCAACTTACCAATGGTCATAAAATCGTTTTCTTTTTCGAGTTTTTTTTTAGCAGCCTGGTGCGGATATCTGCAACTATATGTGACTATAATCCAATTGCGAAGACCAAGCTTAAATTGGTCAACTGATAACATTGTTAGTTTAAAATCCTCACAGTTTTTATTTACCATCAATGAATTTAATATTAAATCTTGGGCACTGGATCTTACTTTCTGTGAATAATGATTTATTATACTTTACAATGACTCTTGTGATCCAAAAAATTGCTTTCAGTGTTGATACCATGGCGTCGAAATCAACATCTCTGGTATTTTTAGGTAAAATATAGTTAATAAATTTCCTATGAGCTAATAGATTTAGCTTGCGGATGAGTAATCTGACTTTTAATATGTCGTCTAACTGTTCTCCGTCTACCTTGAACAAATATTTGTGTTTGGAAAACCACATAGTAAAGATAACCCCATTCAGTGGATCATTGACGAATCTGTGATTTAATTTGCTAATGAATCCATTGTAAGCTCCAATTATTTGTTGACGGTAGTTTATCGTTTGTCCTTGGATGCTGTTCCTTAGTGATCCCAAAAATTGTTGTTGCATGGCTAAGGATTTCTGCTCCTCCCTGAGCTTCGCTAAATTTGTTTATTTGGTCGCCAACGGAATATTTAATATTCAACTGCTCAGCACTAAGATTTATTGTTGCCTTACAATTTGAAAATGTAAGTTTGATTTTATAAAGTACATTAAGTACAAGTCTGCTGTGTACATTAATGCCCAGGAATATCCATGGAAGAAAGTTTCAAAAATTCTTAACCGATCATCATTTATTATTTTAGTCATCATTTTTACTTCTATAAATGTTATAATTTAAGAATTAATAAAACACCAGTTAGAAATTTATTTATTAGATTAGATTAGATTAGATTAATTTTTATTGATTATAAAATAGTACATATATACAATTCTTATAAATATTTTAAGGCGTGGCTATAAGCCGTCTGCCGATTTCTTAATTTGACTTTGAGAGTTTACAATATTAAATCAGAAAAAAGTAATGAAATTAGTAAAATTTGTTTGAAATACTTTTGTTTATAAAAACATTTAAGTAGATAAAGAAAACAAATAATTAAAAAAAAAAATGAGCTTAAACATTGGATTTTTATCTTAAGTAACATACGAAAGCAAGATTGTGATAAGTTTTAAGCAGCAAAAGATGTGATTTATTATTTCGAATTATTTCTGATGAAAAGAAATATAGATATAGATAATACATGCTACATAAATTACAGATTACAATTTAACAGATTTACGGAATATAAATATTTTAAATCAGTTAGAAAAAAAAAAAAACTGCAACATCTTTAATAGATAGGTTTTTAGTTTAGCTAAAACAAAAATGAGGTTCTAATTTATTTCAATTATGAAAGCGGCTTTTAGTTTAGCCAAAACAAAAAATAGGGTTTTAGATAATTTCAAAAGTGAAAATGGGCTTTTAGTTTAGCTAAAGCAAAATTTATAAAGTGAGTGTATTGCTCGCGAGTTCAGGACAGATTCAAATATGTATTTCGGTAGTTCTTTGCGTAGGAAATAAATTGTACCAGCAGTTTCCAACCACATTCCCCATTCAGAACTCTGATGCATTCTTCGAATGTCAAAAGACTCTTGCTGAAGAAAAGTCTGCGGATTTCTTGCAATATAGGACAAACTCCTACAAAATGAAAGACGTCTTCGTTTTGGTTTAAATTGCACAGAGAACAAAGAGGGTTAATGTCTGTACGATATGGTCTAAAATTAAGTTCAATAATTTCAGTTCTTATTTTAAAGATTAGACTCATATCTAAAACATTGAGATCGTTTCTGAAATAATTGTTCTCGCCCAGACTGAAATTTAAATTCCTATATATAGCCCTAGAGTTTGATCCCCTAGCCCTATCAAGGTACATCTGATACATTCGCTCGTCTACAACTGCGGTGCAGTTATACAAAATATTTTGCCAATCAGTTACATTCTCAGAACTCAAATTCAAAGTAACTCCATGGACCAAGGCTAGTTCTTGCCAGTTCTTAAATAAAAGTTATTTATATGTATATAATTACAGGGCGAGAGTAATAAAATTTCAATTCACAAGAGTTTTATAACAGTTTTACCATTAATACTAAATCTAACTAACTAAGTTCTGGAAGTTGAATGCCACGAAAAGAAATAATGAATTAATATTTTAAACAGAGAAAAGGATTTAATTTGTACCTGTACATCAATTATTACAAATTAAGAACAAGAGCAATTTCGGAGCTTTCAGAATATGTTTTCAATTTTATTTTATTTTATGAGAATTGTCACTTTTGATTTATAAAATAGTAGGTCACCTTTTAGAGCAAAAGCTGCCAAAAATGTTATTTTTAAAAAATAGTAAATAAATGAAAATGAAAAAATAAATTTTAATTTTATTTGTTTATATTATATAAACCGATGAACAACTTTATAAAATTTTCAAATTTTAATATATCGCGATGTGTTTCTGAGTTTTCTTCATCATCGGGCGGTAAGCTTTTTGCTAGTTTCTGTTTTGCCATATTATTCTCAAGTATGGTTTAATGAGCTTTTTAGTTATTTTAATTATTATGTTGTCTTCTTCTATAGGCGTTTTTCTTTTTTAGTTCAGAGCAGAGTCTGAATTGTCAAAAAATTAGTTTGTGTTTCTTTTTAACTCGGAGCTCCAAATGTGTGTTTCTGAACATGTGTAGATCGCACTCGAAGTGCTCGAATTTAATTCACTAAGCATGTGGGTAAATAGCTGAACGCACCAAATACCATGTGTGTCAAGAGGGAAAATATGAAGAAAAATATAATCAGATAGTTGATCGCTTGCTGATTTTCTGTATCTGGTGTGAATCTGAGTACAAAATAGGGTACGTTTTGTGTTAGATTGCTTTTTATGGTTAAAATTAAATGAACTGATTTTTGTGGTTCAAGTGTGTTTAGAAAACATATCAGTGTTCAGAGCTCGCTCTGTTTGGAACAAGTTCAGTGCATAATATATGTTTTCTAACTCTGTTCAGTGCTCAGTTGAACGAAAAAAGAAAAACGCCTTACGATGTGTGTATTTGAGTGCTGTGTGGTATAATATATGTTTTGAATGTTAGTTGATCGTTAAGCATTACATCTTGTGATCAATTAGTTTCTATCCTTCAGTGTCAACAACCGATCCCGTGATCGTCGTTCTTTCCCCCCTATTTTTGTTTCACTTGCTTCAGGTCCAGTTCTGGCATTGAAATTAGCAATAAGTAAAACATTCTTGAAATCCCTCTTAGGCGCTTTTATTGAAATTCATCATTGAAAACAAATCAGTAAATTTTTTTGTCAAGTCGGTTAGAGCTTTCATTGGAACTTGGTTGTAATGAAAAGATCTTTTATAGCGAAATGTAATTTTGATTTTAGATTTGATCATTGGAAGAAAAACTGAAGCATGAGCAAAGTAAAAAAAGGAAACACAAATCATTGCCACGATTGTGTTCCACTTTTGGTAACAAAATGTCAGCTGTTCATTGAAAACGCTTTTCATCATTGAAAAATCAAGTGATTTTACAATAAAGTGGTAGAGCAACTAAATTTTTTTATTGACAAAAAATTATTTATCTTATTCCCTTCATTTTGGTATCAAAACGACATCAGTTTTATTTGTTTAAGTGCGTCAGAATTGATAGACAAAGTTTTCAATGATGAGTTTCAAAGAAAGCTATAACTGGCGCCTTAAAAAGACTGTTGACTAGTTTATTGAATTGTTGTTCCCAGTGGCTGCAATTTATATAAATTGGGATTAAATTAAGTTTGCAGTGACCTTACTTAATTTCAATATATATTCAAGTTCATCCTCATTTCTGAAGAAGCTTCAATATCTTGTATTATGGGTCCTAATAAAACACCTCCACAGGTTCTTCCTCTAGTATTCGGTTTATGTGCTGCTATGCATGTTAGTTTATATGCATTAAAATACAATTTATAATCTTTGCAAAATTTCTCGGTAATATGTGTTTCTATGAATGCAATAATATCATATTCTTTTATAAAGTTCATAAGTTCGGTAACATTCATTTTATTTTGTAAGCCACAAATACTATAACTTTCATAATTTATTTGTAAGTTTTGTATCACCCTATTTGCGGACAAATCTGTGATATAATTTGCTAATGAATCCATTGCAAACTCCAATCATTCGTTGACAGTAGTATATCGTTTTTCCTTGGATGCTGTTCCTTAGTGATCCCAAGAATTGTTGTTGCATGTCAAACGATTGCTGCTCCTCCCTGAGCTTCGCTAAATTTGTTTATTTGGTCGCCAACGAAATATTTTATAAGAAAAATCCTTGTGATTCGTGTCAAGAGATACAATGGTTCCGATTTCCAAAACGATGTGCCTCGGTCGATGGTTTGGGAAAGAAGGATGTTTGGTTATAATATGCAATGTCGATGACATCTCACATGAAATACCTGCCAACAATTATTAGAATTATTAGCTAAAAAGAATAGAGGATTCCGGTTACCACTGCTAAATATATTTATGTACATACATAGTTGTCAGAGTGCCAACAATTTTCAACGTAATATTGTCTGCCAAATGAATTAAATTTTATAAGTCGAACAAAGTAATACTTTTTAAATTAATATTAATAGGTATATTTTATTAAGACCTAATGCAAATTTACGAGTTAATTATTAATAATTTCGTTTTATATTTAATATAGTTGTGGTTTATGAAATCTTAATGATTATAAATACTGTCATCTTTATGTTGCATATTTTGAGCATTTGGCTTGAATTATATCCACCTAAGTCGCAACCCCACCATCTTTTAAGAAAAACTATCAACTGCTCAGCACTAAGATTTATTGTTGCCTTACAATTTGAAGATGTAAGTTTGATTTTATAAAGTAATTAGAAACCCGTTCTTATTTAACCTATTTTTCAGTCTGCTGCGTACATTAATGCCCAGGAATATCCATGGAAGGAAGTTTCAAAAATTCTTACCCGATCATCATTTATTATTTTAGTCATCATTTTTACTTCTATAAATTTTATAATTTAAAAATTAATAAAACACCAGTTAAAAACGTATTTATATGTATATAATTACAGAGCGAGAGTAATAAAATTTCAATTTATAATAGTTTTATTACAGTTCTGCCATTAATACTAAATCTAACTAACTAAGTTCTGGAAGTTGAATGCCACGAAGAGAAATAATGAAATAATATTTTAAACAGATAAAAGGATTTAATACGTAATTGTACATCAATTATTACAAATTAAGAACAAGAGCAATTTCGGAGATTTCAGAATATGTTTTCAATTTAATTTTATTTTATAAGAATTGTCACTTTTGATGTATAAAATAGTAGGTCACCTTTTATGCCATATTTAAAATGTTATTTTTAAAAAATAGTAAATAAATGAAAATGAAAAAATAAATTTTAATTTTATATATTGCTTATATTATATAAACCGATGAACAACTTTATAAAATTTTTAAATTTTAATATATCGCGACGTGTTTCTGAGTTTTCTTCATCATCTGGCGTTAAGACTTTTGCTATTTGCTGTTTTGCCATATTATTCGCAAGTATGGTTTAATGAGCTTTTAGTTATTTTAATTATTATGTTGTCTTCTTCCATAGGCGTTTTTCTTTATTAGTTCGGAGCAGAGTCTGAATTGTCAAAAAATTAGTTTGTGTTTCTTTTTAACTCGGAGCTCCAAATGTGTGTTTCTGAACATGTGTAGATTGCAGTCGAAATGCTCGAACTTAATTCACTGAGCATGTGGGTAAATTGCTGAACGCACTAAATGCCACGGGTGTCAAGAGGGAAAATTTGAAGAAAAAAATATCCAGTTCAGTGCATAATCTATGTGTTCGAACTCTATTCAGTGCTCTATTCTGAATGAAAAAAGAAAAACGCCTAATGATGTGTGCTGTGTGGTATAATGCATTTGTTTTGAATGTTAGTGTATCGTTAAGCATTCCAAATTGAAGATTTTAATGACCTGTAGTCCAAAATGCGTTTCGCCCAGGCACGATAGTTGGGCTCGTCAGTTAGATGCTATCGTACCCTTCTAAGAAGCAATGCTTTTCGGTCGATGATTACCGACTCATATAGAATATGCAGCGTTCACACACTTCAAATTACATTATTTAGTTGAATTTGGTTAAATTCGTGCACCTAAATGTATGTTATGCCCGTGGTGTGGCCAGTAATAATTTTGAAGAAAACGCAAATAATCATTTAATACTATGTTTGTTTTTGTGAACTGGGGTTAAAGCCAAATTGAAGATATTAATGACCTGTTGTCCAAAATGCATTTCGCCCAGGCACGATAGTTGGGCTCGTCAGTTAGATGCTATCGTACCCTTCTAAGACGCAATGATTTTCGGCCGATGATTTGTGATGACTTTGTTTTCTGAAGGCCGAGGTTTCGCTCGCTGGACTCCAAGGTTCTACTAAAGTAAGTACGAAACTTTAGTTTAAGGGTTATTTACTCGTATTAAAAACAAATTCCAAGTTCTTAATTCTTAAAAGAATTTTAAAATAAATACAATTTTCTGTAATATTTTGAAGCAGTTCTATGTTGATTTTTTCTCGTTTCGTTCTGGAAATGGAGTTCTTGGGGTGGATTTACAGTACCCCTAGGATTATGGGGTAGATACGAATCTACTGTGCTTGCTCCGGTTCCTAGAGTTTGCCACTCCGTCTTTTGTAGCCTCCTTTCCCCTTTGAAGGGTATCACGTCTTTGATGGAAATCACCTCCTTTGGTGGCAATCACCCTCTTCGGCGGCTATCACGTCCTTTGACGGCAATCACACCCTTTGGTGGCAATCACGCCCTTTAGCGGCTATCACGTCCCTTGACGGCAATCACACCCTTTGGTGGCAATCACGACCTTTGGCGGCTATCACGTCCTTTGACGGAAATCACGTCCTTCGAAGCCAATCAACGCTCTTTAGCGGCTAGCGTTTAACTACTGAACTACGCGGTCACTTTCGAATAATGACACCTTTTCTAGATAATTTGCCGATTTTTGTGATTTCTATGAGCTCTACTTGTCCTACTGTTTGGTTGGACTAAGTGTGAGCTGTAAGGTGATAAAGTGTAAAAAAAACACATATGTTGTTGGCCACATGTCACCAGATATCATCTTTATTAATTGCTTTTTGGTGGTTGGCGGGTGATGCGGAGAAAAAATTCTCCTTATCTGTACTATGCCATTACATTAGTTGGATATCGAATTTTCTGACTACCGGCGAAGTGGGGTACGGAGAGTGCGGCTCACCTTTCTATTACATTACTTATTTAACTAATTATTTGTTTGTCTCGTGGGACAAGCGGGTGGCCGGGGGTATTCTTCCAATTTTCGGTATATTGTAAATTCACCACCAAGGTCCATTGTTCCTTGTCCAGCTGCCGTCGTCAGTGGAGTTTGTTTTCATGATATGTACATAATTAACTTTAACTCACCACGCTGTGTGTCTTGTGTGGTGGTTATTGTGTTAGTTCACTGATAAGCATTCTGTGCACATCAGTCGTTGGTGACGGTGTGTGGCGTGAACATGCTATGGGAGCATGTTGTTGGATCGGTAGGTAATATTATTGTTACAGGGGCGTAGGCGGAGAGGGGAGTCTTGGGTTAAGGTATGTCGGTTATGCATGTCGGGTGATTTTTCTATGGCTAGGGTAGCATACGATGGTGGGTAAGTATTATGTGTGGGGGTATCCAACAAGGGGCAAAGGGGGCAATGGAGTGTTTTAGGATTTACTGTGTTGTGGCTACTCGTGGCTTGTAATGCATCATCATAATGCATCATTACAATACCCCCTCTTTTCGAAAACGAGATCCTTCTCGTTTAAATTTTCTATTGGGATCCCTTTTTTTTGTTGTTGGATTTCTTTTTTTTTCCTTTCCTTTTTTCTTTCTTTTTTTGCGTCGTACAGTCCAGTCCTCTAGCTCTTCTGGAATTAACATCAAGTCGCTTTCACTATTGGTAAGGGATCTCGAGATAATGCGTCGGTCACTATATTCATAGCCCCCTTTCTGTACTGGATATCGAAATCGTATTGCTGCATTTCGAATGCCCATCTAGCCAATCGGCCTGACGGCTTTTCTAGGAAGTGTAGCCATTTCAACGAGTGGCGGTCGGTGACCACAGTGAAGTGGTATCCCTCCAGGTATGGGCGCATCTTGCGTATTCCCCACAGGATCGCTAGGCACTTTTTTTCTGTCACAGAATACTTTTTTTCTAAGTCGGTTAATGTTCGGCTCCGGCTCCTAGGGCGTACTGGCTGGCGTCTGTTTATAGCATGAATGGCAGCTCAAAGTCGGGACATTTCAATACTGGGGATTTCGTGAACTTAGCTTTAAGCTGGTTGAAGGCCTTTTTTTGTGCGTCGCCCCATTCCCATTGTTGTCTCTTTTTCAAAAGCTTTGTTAATGGAGTTGCTATTACTGAAAAGTTCTCGATGAAGCGCCGGTACCATGACGCAATACCTAGTACCCGTCTTAACTCTGACGTTTCTTGGTCTATTTAGTCTTTGAATGGCGGCGACTTTGTCTGGGTCCGTACTGATTCCCTGATCGCTGACTATATGCCCCAGGTATTTCAACTCCCTTTTGCAGAATTCACACTTCTCCGTGTTGATTTTTAATTGTGCGTTCTGTAAATGTTTGAACACCTCCCTTAGATGCATTAGATGCTCTTCGAATGTCCCGCTAATCACTATGATATCATTTAAATATGCAAATGCGTGCGGATCCATATCGGGACCTAAGACCGAATCTAGCATGCGTTGGAAGGTCGCAGCTGAGGAATTTAAACCGCAGGATAGCACCTTCCATTGAAAGTGACCGCGGCCTGGAACGTTAAAAGCGGTCACTGGGCGGGATTACGATGCCAGTGGGATTTGCCAATAGCCTTGTTTCAAGTCTATAGTCGAGATGAACTTAGCCTGTCTTAGTTTATCCAGGATGGCTAGTATTTGCGGCAAGGGATACACATCCATTACCGAAATCTCGTTTAGTTGGCTATAGTCCACGCACACCCTCCAACTGCCATTCTTCTTTTTCACCAATACTAATGGTGAGCTGTATGGACTACACGAAGTTTCTAATGTCCGGAAATCCTTTCTTCGGATATACATGTGGTACTCTAGTCTACGTCTGTCATAGATCCTGTCAATACTATTGTATGGCTAATATGAAGTCCTTCGCTTTTACACGCGGGCCTTTCTCCTCTTTGATATTTCGTCTTCGAGTTTGTTGATGAACCTGGTTGACAAGAAATGTTTTATGAATGCTCCGTAAAACTCTTCCCATATTCGGAATCGATGTCGGTTGATGCGGAACTACTCTAGGGCAGTCCTCTAAAAATCTTCGGTAAGGTTCGTAGCATATAGTCTGGGCGTATCCGGTAAGAGTCGATCAGCTCTTCTATTCGTTTGATGAATTCAAGTGCGTTGCCCGCAGCATCGAACTTAAGCGCCCATTTCCTGAATACACTCATAACCTCTGCCTCGCGGTTAGGTACATATCGTTCTGGCTGAAACCGTGGCGGTGGGTCTATTTTAGGATATTGACTTCCCTTCGCCGCTGGAAGCTCGGTATGAGTATTATTTATTTCGGATGATATTTGCTGCTGGATGCGTTCGTTGAACCCTGCGCCTTTTGGTTACTGGAGTTTTTGATAATCCGGCACCTGTGATGCCCTATAAAATTCGGTAGGGGCTGTATAGGCGATTGTTTGGTATGGGTTCGCAGCCCACACACTGTGAGTGGAAGTTGCTGTAGCCTGTACCGTTCGCACTGGTAAGCTGGGAACGGTATAGAAATGGTTTGTATACACTGGTTCGGTAGACGTGTCATACTCTCTTCTGCTGGCAAAGCTTGTGTCGCTCAGCTGGTTCATACCTAGCGAATTGTTTACGTCTGGAGGATATTCCCGCGTGTCGATTTACGCATCCTAGCCTCCTTTATGTAGAAACTGAAGCGGGTACGTAGTACGGCGACGGTGTCTTTTGTGTTTAGCCCTAGGCGTAACATCTGTTCTACTAATTCTGTCTTCCTGAGCAAGTACAGTACTCCTAGGCTCTTGGAGATATCGTAACTTTCCTCTGAGTCTGACATTCTTTCGGGTTTATAGATATCTTATTATCTTGTTAACTTCAGTTTTCTGGCTGGTTCAATATATATTGTTTTTGTTCTGGTTTATCTTAAGAACTTAGAATCCTTTTTGTATGTTGGGCTTTAAATGTCCCTGCTCGGGCGCCAAGTTGTGATTTACTTTGTTTTCTGAGGGCCGAGGTTTCGCTCGCTGGACTCCAAGGTTCTACTAAAATAAGTACGAAGCTTTAGTTTAAGGGTTATTTATTAAAAACAAATTCCAAGTTCGTAATTCTTAAAAGTATATTAAAATAAATACAATTTTCTGTAATACTTTGAAGCAGTTCTATGTTGATTTTTTCTCCTTTCGTTCTGGAAATGGAGTTCTAGGGGTGGATTTACAGTACCCCTATGCTTGAGATCGGACTTGGCCATAGATAGGGTAGATACGAATCTACTGTGCTTGCTCCGTTTCCTAGAGTTTGCCTCTCCGTCTTTTGTAGGCTTCTTTCCCCTTTGACGGCTACCACGTCTTTGATGGAAATCACCCCCTTTGGTGGCAATCACGCCCATCGGCGGCTATCACGTCCTTTGACGGCAATCACAGCCTTTGGTTGGCAATCACGCCCTTTGGCGGCTATTACGTACTTTGACGGAAATCACACCCTTTGCTGGCAATCACGCCCTTTGGCGGCCATCATTGACCATTGACGGAAATCACGTCCTTTGACGGCAATCACACCCTTTGGTGGCAATCACGCACTTTGGCGGCTATCACTTCCCTTGACGGCAATCACACCCTTTGGTGGCAATCATGACCTTTGGCGGCTATCACGTTCTTTGACGGCAATCACACCCTTTGGTGGCAATCACGCCCTTTGGCGGCTATCACGTCCTTTGACAATCGCACTCTTTGGTGACAATAACGCCCTTTGGCGGCTATCACGCCCTTTGGCGGCTATCACGTCCTTTGACGGCAATCACATCCTTTGGTGGCAATCACGCCCTTTGGCAACTATCACGTCCTTTGACAGAAATCACGTCCTTCGACGGCAACCAAAGCTCTTTGGCGGCTAGCGGTTAACTACTGAACTACTCGGAGCTCTACTTGTCCTACTTTTTGGTTGGACTAAGTGTGAGCTGTAGGGTGATAAAGTGTAAAAAACCACATATTATGTTGTTGGCCACATGTTTTGGAGGTTGGCGGGTGATGCGGAGAAGAAATTCTCCTTATCTGTACTATGCCATTACATTAGTTGGATATCGAATTTTCTAACTACAGGCGAAGTGGGGTACGGAGAGTGCGGCTCACATTTCTATTACGTTACCTATTTAACTAATTATTTGTTTGTCTCGTGGGACATGCGGGCGGCCGCGTGTATTCTTTCTAATTTCGGTATATTGTAAATTCACCATCAAGGTCCATTGTTCGTTGTCCAGCTGCCGTCGTCAGTGGAGTTTTTTTTTCATGCTACGTACATAATTAAATTTAACTCACCACGCTGTGTGTCTTGTATGCTGGTTATTGTGTAAGTTCACTGATAAGTATTCTGTGCATATCAGTCGTTGGTGGCGGTGCGTGGAGTGAACATGCTATGGGAGTATGTTGTTGGATCGGTAGGTAATATTATTGTTGCAGGACATTGCCGGAGAGGGGAGCCTTGGGTTAAAAAGGTAGGTATGTCGGTTATGTATGTCGGGTGATTTTTCTATGGCTAGGGTAGTATACTATGGTGGGTAAGTATTATTTGTGATAGGACAGGCGCGTAGATGTGTGGGGGTATCCAAGGAGGGGCAAAAAAGACAATGGAGTGTGTTAGGATTTACTGTGTTGTGGCTACTCGTGGCTTGTAATGCATCAGCATAATGCATCATTACAGATTACTGACTCTTATAAAATTTGCTGCACTTACACACTGCAAATTATATTATTTAGGGGAATTTAGTTAAATTCGTGCACTAAATGTATGTTATGCCCGTGGTCCGGCCAGTAATAATTTTGAAGAATCGGAAAATAATAATTTAGCTTTATTTTTGTTTTTGTTTTTGCGGACTGTATGGATTAAGGCCAAATTGAAGATTTTAATAACCTGTAGCCCAAAATGCGTTTTGCCCATGCACGACAGTTGGGCTCGTCAGTTAGATGTTACCGTACCCTTTTAAGACGCAATGTTTTTCGGTCGATGATTACTGACTCTTATAAAATGTGCAGCATTTACACACTGCAAATTATATTTAGGGGAATTTGGTTAAATTCGTGCACCTAAATGTATATTATGTCCGTGGTCTGGCTAGTAATAATTTTGAAGAAAACGCAAATAATAATTTAATATAATTTTTGTTTTTGTTTTTGTGGACTGTATGTGTTAAGGCCAAATTGAAGATTTTAATGACCTGTAGTCCAAAATGCGTTTTGCCTAGGCACGATAGTTGCGCTCGTCAGTTAGATCCTTTCGTACCCTTCTAAGACGCAATGTTTTTCGGTCGATGATTACCGACTGTTGTTCGCAGATGTTTTCGTAGTCTCTTTTCCCGGGTCTTTTTCTAGTTTCTAGTGGGTTAATCCCTGTTAAGTGTGATTCCGGTCCCTTTTAATCGCTTTGATTGTTAAGGCATTTGGATAGCTTTATTTCTACTGCTAAACTTCGCTACGATGTTTACAACTCCTTTGCCGTTGGTACTTAATTCTTCGATTTGTTGGGGAGAATTTATCGTTTGAGAATTTGTGAGGCTCTGGCAAAGTTGTTCGACTTAAAAATACTGATCAGCTATTTTTCACTAATTTCAACTTTTTTTAAGTTCTGCTAGAAGTGAAGAATTAATCTTTACATTCTCATTTTTCAACTCTGCAAAATCATCTAGGTTTTCCTTTATATCGCCTTTCGTGGCAAAACCCTTTAGTTTGAAATCAAACAATCCTTTAAGATTCGAAATCGCCATTTTTCCGAAGGAAGTCGTGCTGCTCAACTTATTTCTTTTTTTCGAAGTTGAGGTGGTGACGTGATGATTTGACGTTTCTCCAGCTTTTCTTTTAACTCTTTTTTTTTTTTTTTTTTGAATAATTTTTATTTAATAGTAACTTATAACTATCTTAAAGCTAGACAAAAATGTTTAAGGCTAGCCTAATTATCAATAACTTACAACTAATTTACTCGCCCTCTACGGAGCACATATGCCTCCGCATACATACATATTTTGAATTTTTTGTTGGTGCCACCCCAACTGTTCCATATACCTAATTGCCCAAAATCTATGTAAGTCGCCCAAGACATACCATCTTCATCGACTTTAAATATGATGCTGTTCAGAGAGCCACCAGAACTGGTTCTCCTGTTTCGCCCTATCCCTTCGGTCCCAATCGGACACAGTCCTACTGAACCGAAGGCGCTCTTCCTCACCTTGAGCGATGACGTCTCGACCGTACAGGAGTCGCCTATCCACAGTTTTCCGGCTGACGTGGTAGATGAGCAGAACCGCCCCTCAATCCTGTATCAGCCCTCGACTGTCTAAATAGAGGAATGCCTCGGGAGGGATGTAGCCACTTAACCGCGCACTCTCAAAATATTCGTTATTGGGGTAATAAGGCCCAAAAATTAAGCTGTTAGTTGAGGACATCGCTCTTGCAACGTGCCCCCGAATCAGTTTAAATAAAACATTATCTATTCTGTTTATGTTGGTTATGTTTGCTCAGTTATATAGAACCTAGTTGGAATAATATCGTTTGTACTCCTACTCTGGTGTTCTGTGTAATCCAAGGTAACGTCGAAGACACTGCCTCTCAAACACCCGAATCTTTTCCATTTGAGATGGGGCCACGTTGAGTCACACCGGGCATCCATAAGCAATCATAGGCCTGATGAGGGAGTTGATTTTCAACTTCCAGTCATCACAATATCGCTGAATCTTGTCGAAGTTACTCTGCAAGAGATTTTTGATGACCTCAACTGTATGAGCTGTTCTGTACGCAATTAGATCGTCGGCGTACGCAATTGCATGAGTTAGACTACCTATCAGATCGCTAGTGTAAATGCTGAATAGAATCGGCGAGTTAAGCGCTCCCTGCTGAAGACCATTTTTAATATTAAAAATTGCGGTAAAAGTTACATTGCCACTTTGACAACAAACTTTCTACCATTTAGCATGTCATAAAGCATATACAATAGAGATTTGCTTATACCCAGTCTGGTAAGCTTTAGATAGAGGCCATCTAACCCGACGGTGTCGAAGGCCTTCTCCAAATCTACGAGACAGGCACCCGTACACTGCTTTTAGATTTGTTCCATTGGATATCAGAAACCAGTTTAGACGCGGCATGAATTGTGTCATGTCCCGTCTTAAAACCGAACTGATTATCCGGTATGATATTGTTGTCCGCCGCCCACTTGAACAGGGCTCTATTAATAACCTTTTCAAATACTTTGCTGATACTTGGAAGAAGACTTATCGACTGGAGATTCGCCGGATTGGAGTTATCCTTTCCCTTTTTTGGGAGAGGGTGCACCACAGATGTCTTCCACCGTACTGGATAATATGAATTATTCAGCGCATTGTTAAACAGTGTGGTGTAAATGTCAACTGCTTCCTGAGGTAAATGTCGTAGTACAACGTTGGATATACCATCGACTCCTGCTGACTTCTTTTTCTTTAATGAATCGAAGATGATCTGGAACTCATTCTTCGAAATTAACAGGGGACTGGGCCCATTTTGGTCGGCGATTATGGCGTTTGCCAAATCTTCATCATTAAACCCGGTAAAACCAAAGTTCTCAGACTTCAATTCGGTTATATTCCTCCGGAGCTATAAGTGATGAAGCAAAGCTCTGTTCTCCAGGTCATGATTCGGGCGAATGGTAGCATTCACCTTGTACACTTGCTGGAAAGCAGCCCCCACAGCCTCCACCTTCTCCTGCGGATCTTCGACTATGTAAAAGTCATCGTCCAAGACGGCGCCATCCGGTTCTATGCCTGCTGTCAGAAGTACGTCTTTGTTCTCTGTCGTTCTCTGGAACTTAAGACACGGAAGATCGTTTTGATCCTTCCTTCTAAAAATCTTATTAATTTTTGGGAACATACTCGGTTCGCTAGAGATAACGGCCCGAATTTTATTGTTCCAAAACAAATTAATAGACAACCTATAGTTTTGTTTGATCAGTTGGTTGATGTTTTTGAACGACGCTTCAGTGTCCTAACCTCCAGATCTCGTGTGTCAGTAAGTCGTCTGTACAATCGTTTAAGTCTTGTCAGTAGTCCACTTTTTTGTCTGTCTAGTGCGTCAATTGTCGCGTTACGGTACATGTCGGTTGCGTTACGTTCTTTGTATTTCGGTATTGTTCTGTTCATTGTTCGTTGAATTGTTTCGTCCATTTGTTCTAAGTATCTGTCGATTTCCGTAATTGTCAGATTCCTGTCATTTGGTGGGGATATACCATTTGAACATAATTCACTCAATAAGGCATAGGAGAAGCGTGGCCAGCGCACCTTACTGTAATTGTAAGTATGCACAGTCACATACTCCTCTAACTCCATAAGCTCGTTCGGAAGTTGTATTACGGCGGCGAGTCCGCAATGGTCACTGTCGTACTCTATCGTTCGTAAACAATTTCTTGGCCTTTGACCCACAGCGTCAGTAATTGTTAGTCTTGCGTCTTTAAGCAGTAGATCCAGATAGACACCGATTCTGAGAAACGATGACCTGTCTGTGGCTAGAAGATCGATGCGATACTCAAGGTTGTATCGACCCATCCAACTAAATAGAGGGTTACCTCGAGGATTTTGTATTTGATTTCCCCAATCTATGTGCTTGGCATTTAAATCACCAGCCAATATGTGGTAATTCTCTTCCGAGCTCAATCTTAAGCATTCAAAAAGCTTTTCAGGCTCTGTTATAAACTGGGTGGGCTGAGGTGTTTCCGGTGCATAGGCAGCAATCACATACATTTGCTTCCCTTGTTGGAGATGAATGCATATGATACATGCCTCTAACGTCCGAAATTTTCGCACATCACTATTATATATTACCTTATGACTAATGCCTTTACGTATAAAGATTGTGACGCCTCTCCTTGAGTGGATTTTGGTCGGTCTCTTCTCACGATATTGTAATTGTTGTTAGTCAATTTATGTTTCTGGTTAAGCTTAGTTTCGCTAGCCATAAACACATCTGGACTTATGTCTTTCAGCAATTGGAATAAATTCGCTCTACGTTCGGTCCTAATCAGTGAATTTACATTTACAGCTAGGATCTTAAAGGGCCTCTCCGGCAGCGCGCTCTTAACCTCTAAGTTGAGTTAAGCTCGGCAAAACAGGGTAGAGATAATCCACCCTAGTCGCCTGCTCCCTGATCTGGTTTTGGAGGCCAGCCAACTGGCCCTGGATGGCCAGCAGAATGCCCATAATATCCGCCTGTGCCGCCTGCGCCTTAGGCATGGGGGCCTGTTGGGCGACCTTTGGTGTAGGCTGTACCGTGCTTCCCTTTCCTGACGCCATTTGGGCGTAAGAAATTTGGCGGTTGACGGGCGTTGTTGTAGGAGGGCGCACTGTTGGACGCTTTTCTACGACTGTTTGCTTTGCTGCTTTATTGTTCTTTATAAGCTGAAACGTCGGGCATCCCCGATAATTAGCGGGTGTCCGTCTCCTCGGCAGAGTACACATCTAAGCTGGGTCCTATCTTCGACCCGTTCCCTTCCTAGCTTGCATTCACCTGCATTGTGGTTCTCTCCACACTTAACGCATCGTGAATGCATTTCGCAGTTTGCTGCGGCGTGGCCGAACCTTTGGCAGCGCATGCATTGAAGCATGTCGCCTCGCCTTTTTAATTTGTCCCAAGTTACAGCCTGGTAGTTGAGGACGGAGATACTCCTCAAACTATCCAGTTTGCTGCTGGGTGAGTGCTGAACGAGAAAGAAGGGAAGACTCCGCTTCTCCCGCCTAGCTCTAACTGTAGCGAACGGCTTGACACCGATAAAGTCGAGATCAAGGTCGAAGCCAAACAGACCTGCAAAACCCTTCTCAAAATAAAGGGTAGTGATGATATTCAGATAAAGAAAACACGAGAAATTCTTAACACGAGCACAAATGAAGTACGGTTTTGTTGGAACTGGAGTCGCCAGAATGTGTTCAACAAGTTATTTCGGCTGCAAGTCAACTGAAAGGAACTGGGATAAGTGTTCACCGCGAGCAATCACTTTTGTACCGAAAAAAGCGATAATTTTAGTTTGAAGCAAAAAACAAACTTCACGAACTCAATCCGTCAGCTAAGCTCATTGTTAAAGGAGACAAACTTCAAATTAATGACAAATTGTTTGTTTATAAATTTGCACGCGGTTTAATTATCAATCAACGAGTGACAAGTCGTTTATACAACAACAATTTGGCATGCGAGCACTTGAATTCTTTGACAGCAGCGAGTGAGAATATCAGAATAACCCTTTGCCGCCGACAGCGCCACCACCATCACTTCATCTGAACCAGAATTAGGAAAACAGTGTCGTTTGCCATAACAAAACAAGTAAAAGTACTAAATTAATTAATTTAAATATATTTTGCTACAATATAGCTGGTATTAAAAACAAACTAATGCTAGTTGATTTTTTCAAGTTAATTCAGAAATATGAAATAATTATACTAATTGAAACTTTTTTAGAAGAACAACAACAAAATGAAATAACTAAATATTTCAAAGATTTTAATATCAGCTATATTCCTGCAATAAGAAATAGTAGTCATGGTAGAGCCAGTGGAGGCATTATTTGTGGTATTAAAAAAAGTAAAATTAATAGTTTTGTTAAATTTAGACAATATAATGGAAAATTTGTCATTCAAATAGATGGTAATAGTAGTAGAAAAAGTCACTTTGTAGTACCTTTGTACTTAAATTGTAATAATTGGTTGAATGATTTTGATGAGCTTAACGATTTTTTAAATAATTTTAACTCAAATAATGTAATGTTGATCGGAGACTTAAATGCCAGGATCGGTCTTTTTCAAAATACACCCTTAGAGCAGTTAAATACTCGAGTAAATGTACTACCAGTCAGAAATTCTAAAGATGACACTTTCAATAGGAATGATAGAGCCTTAGCCGAGTTGCTCGGTATTAAATGATGCGTCAATAACAGATGAAAATGGGGAACTAACTTTCGTAAGTGGTCAGGGAACTTCAGTTATTGATTTGTGTGCAGTTTCTGGAGAGTGGCTGCAGACTGTAGATGATTTTGAAGTTCTAGAAGCAACTTTCTCGACCCATTTTCCGATCCTCACTCGTGCCAGCTTTTGTCAAGAAACTCATGTGAGAGAGATAAATAATATATGTAAATTAAGATGGGTACCTCATGAAGTGGATATCTATCGAAATAGGCTTAATCGCAACACCGTTTCACTTCCTTCTCCTAGTTCTGCTCCAATCGAGGAGGTTATAGACAAAATTTGTAATGTAATAAGATCTTCCACCTCGCAAAATCATTCTGCTAATCGACCAGTAGCCGTTTGTAAATGGTTTGATTATGAGTGCAGAAGCCTCCGTAACAAGGTTTTTTCTCCCCTTAACTTGTTTCGAAAATCAAATAGTGAGTATTTTAAGTCGGCATATTTAGAAGCAAATAAATTATATAAGCATGTTTGTCAGAATAAAAATATAATTTACACAAGCACCCTAGCTCGTAACCTAGAAAGTTGTAAAGACTCGAAAAGCTTTTGGTGTAATGTAAGGGAAATTTGTGGCAATTATCGCACATCTGGTAGCTCATTACAAGCTGATATATTAGCATCTCACTTTAGATCGCTATTGACAGGGAGCAGTGAACTGCAATCATTTCACTACGCCTTTCCCAATACAACTGTTGACGAGCTTGAATCACCAATTGATTTAACTGAACTTGAACTGGCTCTTTCAAAAATGAAGAATACCATATCACCGGGTATCGATGGGATACCTGTAGAATTTTTTAAACATTCTACGCTGGAATTTAAACAATATTTGCTGGCGGTGTATAATTACTTGTTTGAGAATGCATGCGTTCCCCAAAGTTTTAAAAAAGCTGTTATTTTGCAATTTTCAAAAAAGGAGATGCTAGTTTGCCCGAAAACTATAGAGGTATATCAATACTAAATTCAATTAGAAAATTTTTCGCTACAATTTTGTATATTCGGCTATCAAAGTGGATAGAATCACACCAATGATTAAGCATTTTTTAAGCGGGTTTTCGTACTGGGTTCTCGACCGTTGACCATATTTTCGCGTTGTCAAGTATTACCAGCAAATATACTCAAAGGAAGAAAAAACTATATGCCTGCTTTGTTGACTTCAAAGCAGCCTTTGACACTGTCGACCGTCAAGCCTTGATATTCAAAATGGCTTCATTTGGTATTTCTAGAAAATTCCTTTCGATATATGAACATTTTTTGTGTGGAACTAATGCAACAGTCTGGGATGGGTCGCATACATCGAACTGGTTTGAGACAACGACAGGTGTTCCTCAGGGATGTGTCTTAAGTCCTATATTGTTTGCTCTTTTTATCGACGATATATGCGACAGCTTACCTGGGAGCATCACCATTTCAAACATTTCTGTCAAAGTGCTACTCTATGCGGATGACCTTGTAATGTTGGCAGACAACCCTTCTTCTCTTCAACTTCAAATAAACAAGCTACATAGGTACTGCAATAAGTGGGATTTAAGGATTAATGCTCTAAAAACAAAAATTATGGTGTTTGAAGCTCGGTTGCGTTACGTTCTTTGTATTTCGGTATTGTTCTGTTCATTGTTCGTTGAATTGTTTCGTCCATTTGTTCTAAGTATCTGTCGATTTCCGTAATTGTCAGATTCCTGTCATTTGGTGGGGATATACCATTTGAACATAATTCACTCAATAAGGCATAGGAGAAGCGTGGCCAGCGCACCTTACTGTAATTGTAAGTATGCACAGTCACATACTCCTCTAACTCCATAAGCTCGTTCGGAAGTTGTATTACGGCGGCGAGTCCGCAATGGTCACTGTCGTACTCTATCGTTCGTAAACAATTTCTTGGCCTTTGACCCACAGCGTCAGTAATTGTTAGTCTTGCGTCTTTAAGCAGTAGATCCAGATAGACACCGATTCTGAGAAACGATGACCTGTCTGTGGCTAGAAGATCGATGCGATACTCAAGGTTGTATCGACCCATCCAACTAAATAGAGGGTTACCTCGAGGATTTTGTATTTGATTTCCCCAATCTATGTGCTTGGCATTTAAATCACCAGCCAATATGTGGTAATTCTCTTCCGAGCTCAATCTTAAGCATTCAAAAAGCTTTTCAGGCTCTGTTATAAACTGGGTGGGCTGAGGTGTTTCCGGTGCATAGGCAGCAATCACATACATTTGCTTCCCTTGTTGGAGATGAATGCATATGATACATGCCTCTAACGTCCGAAATTTTCGCACATCACTATTATATATTACCTTATGACTAATGCCTTTACGTATAAAGATTGTGACGCCTCTCCTTGAGTGGATTTTGGTCGGTCTCTTCTCACGATATTGTAATTGTTGTTAGTCAATTTATGTTTCTGGTTAAGCTTAGTTTCGCTAGCCATAAACACATCTGGACTTATGTCTTTCAGCAATTGGAATAAATTCGCTCTACGTTCGGTCCTAATCAGTGAATTTACATTTACAGCTAGGATCTTAAAGGGCCTCTCCGGCAGCGCGCTCTTAACCTCTAAGTTGAGTTAAGCTCGGCAAAACAGGGTAGAGATAATCCACCCTAGTCGCCTGCTCCCTGATCTGGTTTTGGAGGCCAGCCAACTGGCCCTGGATGGCCAGCAGAATGCCCATAATATCCGCCTGTGCCGCCTGCGCCTTAGGCATGGGGGCCTGTTGGGCGACCTTTGGTGTAGGCTGTACCGTGCTTCCCTTTCCTGACGCCATTTGGGCGTAAGAAATTTGGCGGTTGACGGGCGTTGTTGTAGGAGGGCGCACTGTTGGACGCTTTTCTACGACTGTTTGCTTTGCTGCTTTATTGTTCTTTATAAGCTGAAACGTCGGGCATCCCCGATAATTAGCGGGTGTCCGTCTCCTCGGCAGAGTACACATCTAAGCTGGGTCCTATCTTCGACCCGTTCCCTTCCTAGCTTGCATTCACCTGCATTGTGGTTCTCTCCACACTTAACGCATCGTGAATGCATTTCGCAGTTTGCTGCGGCGTGGCCGAACCTTTGGCAGCGCATGCATTGAAGCATGTCGCCTCGCCTTTTTAATTTGTCCCAAGTTACAGCCTGGTAGTTGAGGACGGAGATACTCCTCAAACTATCCAGTTTGCTGCTGGGTGAGTGCTGAACGAGAAAGAAGGGAAGACTCCGCTTCTCCCGCCTAGCTCTAACTGTAGCGAACGGCTTGACACCGATAAAGTCGAGATCAAGGTCGAAGCCAAACAGACCTGCAAAACCCTTCTCAAAATAAAGGGTAGTGATGATATTCAGATAAAGAAAACACGAGAAATTCTTAACACGAGCACAAATGAAGTACGGTTTTGTTGGAACTGGAGTCGCCAGAATGTGTTCAACAAGTTATTTCGGCTGCAAGTCAACTGAAAGGAACTGGGATAAGTGTTCACCGCGAGCAATCACTTTTGTACCGAAAAAAGCGATAATTTTAGTTTGAAGCAAAAAACAAACTTCACGAACTCAATCCGTCAGCTAAGCTCATTGTTAAAGGAGACAAACTTCAAATTAATGACAAATTGTTTGTTTATAAATTTGCACGCGGTTTAATTATCAATCAACGAGTGACAAGTCGTTTATACAACAACAATTTGGCATGCGAGCACTTGAATTCTTTGACAGCAGCGAGTGAGAATATCAGAATAACCCTTTGCCGCCGACAGCGCCACCACCATCACTTCATCTGAACCAGAATTAGGAAAACAGTGTCGTTTGCCATAACAAAACAAGTAAAAGTACTAAATTAATTAATTTAAATATATTTTGCTACAATATAGCTGGTATTAAAAACAAACTAATGCTAGTTGATTTTTTCAAGTTAATTCAGAAATATGAAATAATTATACTAATTGAAACTTTTTTAGAAGAACAACAACAAAATGAAATAACTAAATATTTCAAAGATTTTAATATCAGCTATATTCCTGCAATAAGAAATAGTAGTCATGGTAGAGCCAGTGGAGGCATTATTTGTGGTATTAAAAAAAGTAAAATTAATAGTTTTGTTAAATTTAGACAATATAATGGAAAATTTGTCATTCAAATAGATGGTAATAGTAGTAGAAAAAGTCACTTTGTAGTACCTTTGTACTTAAATTGTAATAATTGGTTGAATGATTTTGATGAGCTTAACGATTTTTTAAATAATTTTAACTCAAATAATGTAATGTTGATCGGAGACTTAAATGCCAGGATCGGTCTTTTTCAAAATACACCCTTAGAGCAGTTAAATACTCGAGTAAATGTACTACCAGTCAGAAATTCTAAAGATGACACTTTCAATAGGAATGATAGAGCCTTAGCCGAGTTGCTCGGTATTAAATGATGCGTCAATAACAGATGAAAATGGGGAACTAACTTTCGTAAGTGGTCAGGGAACTTCAGTTATTGATTTGTGTGCAGTTTCTGGAGAGTGGCTGCAGACTGTAGATGATTTTGAAGTTCTAGAAGCAACTTTCTCGACCCATTTTCCGATCCTCACTCGTGCCAGCTTTTGTCAAGAAACTCATGTGAGAGAGATAAATAATATATGTAAATTAAGATGGGTACCTCATGAAGTGGATATCTATCGAAATAGGCTTAATCGCAACACTGTTTCACTTCCTTCTCCTAGTTCTGCTCCAATCGAGGAGGTTATAGACAAAATTTGTAATGTAATAAGATCTTCCACCTCGCAAAATCATTCTGCTAATCGACCAGTAGCCGTTTGTAAATGGTTTGATTATGAGTGCAGAAGCCTCCGTAACAAGGTTTTTTCTCCCCTTAACTTGTTTCGAAAATCAAATAGTGAGTATTTTAAGTCGGCATATTTAGAAGCAAATAAATTATATAAGCATGTTTGTCAGAATAAAAATATAATTTACACAAGCACCCTAGCTCGTAACCTAGAAAGTTGTAAAGACTCGAAAAGCTTTTGGTGTAATGTAAGGGAAATTTGTGGCAATTATCGCACATCTGGTAGCTCATTACAAGCTGATATATTAGCATCTCACTTTAGATCGCTATTGACAGGGAGCAGTGAACTGCAATCATTTCACTACGCCTTTCCCAATACAACTGTTGACGAGCTTGAATCACCAATTGATTTAACTGAACTTGAACTGGCTCTTTCAAAAATGAAGAATACCATATCACCGGGTATCGATGGGATACCTGTAGAATTTTTTAAACATTCTACGCTGGAATTTAAACAATATTTGCTGGCGGTGTATAATTACTTGTTTGAGAATGCATGCGTTCCCCAAAGTTTTAAAAAAGCTGTTATTTTGCAATTTTCAAAAAAGGAGATGCTAGTTTGCCCGAAAACTATAGAGGTATATCAATACTAAATTCAATTAGAAAATTTTTCGCTACAATTTTGTATATTCGGCTATCAAAGTGGATAGAATCACACCAATGATTAAGCATTTTTTAAGCGGGTTTTCGTACTGGGTTCTCGACCGTTGACCATATTTTCGCGTTGTCAAGTATTACCAGCAAATATACTCAAAGGAAGAAAAAACTATATGCCTGCTTTGTTGACTTCAAAGCAGCCTTTGACACTGTCGACCGTCAAGCCTTGATATTCAAAATGGCTTCATTTGGTATTTCTAGAAAATTCCTTTCGATATATGAACATTTTTTGTGTGGAACTAATGCAACAGTCTGGGATGGGTCGCATACATTGAACTGGTTTGAGACAACGACAGGTGTTCCTCAGGGATGTGTCTTAAGTCCTATATTGTTTGCTCTTTTTATCGACGATATATGCGACAGCTTACCTGGGAGCATCACCATTTCAAACATTTCTGTCAAAGTGCTACTCTATGCGGATGACCTTGTAATGTTGGCAGACAACCCTTCTTCTCTTCAACTTCAAATAAACAAGCTACATAGATACTGCAATAAGTGGGATTTAAGGATTAATGCTCTAAAAACAAAAATTATGGTGTTTGAAGCTCGAAAAAGTAAGAGATTAAGAGAGGAAAGTTGGTTTCTCAATGGCGAGCGCGTACATGAATTCAAATATCTGGGAGTACTGATGTCTGCAAATGTAAGCTTTACAAACCATGTGAAGGAAAAGAGTAAGGAAGCCAAAATTGGACTGAGCGTTATGTGGCCTAATTTTTTGCAAACCAAAGTATAGACTTGGGATCAAAATATCGGGTTTTTGAAGCAACCATCAATACTATGGTGTTCAAGCATTTGGCTACACATATTTTGAGCATTTTGAGCTCATTCAAAGGATCTTTTTCAAGCGTTTGTTTCGCCTACCAAATTCGACTCCAACATATGCCATCCACGTTGAGTCAGGTATCACCCCTATTTATATCAAGAACTTAAAAGCTAATTTCGACTTTTTGATAAAAACCATGGAAAAATCTGGAGAAAGTCTTCACAAGTCCATTATGTCTCACCTTTTACGGACACAATCTGCAGCTTTCAAACAATGGAAAGCTCTTGCACAATCTCATGGCGTCTCCTTAAATCTTACTGAATCAAATTTAGATTGTTGGCAGCAGCTATTTGCGAATGTCATATCAAAAGTAGATGAACAAATCTATGTTAAACACTTAAATCGTGCATCTGCATCGTCGACAAGAGCTTTATATAGAGATTTAAATCACCCGCTTCAATCTTCCAGTTATTTCAGAATAGATCTTCCTGTGAAAGCTATTAGCACTATTTTTAGAGCTAGAGTGGAAATTCTAAATCTAAATTATGTTCCTTATCGTTGTGACCTACCAATTCTGTGTAACTTCGGCAACAGGTATGAGCGAGATGATGTTTACCATTTTGCCCTATTTGACAAGAGATTCGAAGGCTTTACTTCCAGAAAAGTGTCCTTTCTCGGGCACAACTGATAGACATTTTGAATGGTTCCCTGGGCTGGACTAATCTTTACAAATTTTGTGACCATGCCCTGTCGTATAGAAATAGTTTTTGAAATATCTATAATTATCATCTCAACCTTTTACTTCCATTCAAAACTTTTTTATTCACTGGTTTCTTCTTTTGTAATTAAACATATGTCTATTGATTTATATATACCAAAGCCAATTAAAAAAATAGGTAAAAACTGTTTTTATTTTTTGTATCTTAAACTATAAATCTAAATTTTAAATAACAACACTGTATTTTGCACTTATGTTTTAATTCAATTTTTTTCTTTTTTTTTCATAAAACTTTCTTAAATTACAAATTATAATTCTATCAATTATGTATCTATGCATTTATCTTTTCTTATGAAATGTCATTATCTGGCAGACGGCACCTTGCCATGTCCATATATTCTTTTATATATACATTTTGTAACGTTTATTTTGAAATAAAGAAACTAATAATAATATAATAATAAGTCGAGATCGTCATTCGCTTTTTGGTGAAGTTCACTTAAGAGCGCCTGTGGTTCCGTGCAGGAATCTATGCCCTTCAAAAGGACCGTTTGAAACTTTTCGGCCTTAGGGGTGAAACTAAAGAATTCAGTAGTGTGAAGCAATGGATAGTAAAGTTTTGACCTATGGCCAACTTACACAGATTTATGGTATCCTGTAACTCCATTTTATAAGTATTTATGGGTGGCACCTTTTCTTTTTTCGTAATCGGCGGCTGTGGCTGCTGCTGCTGAGACTGACTTCTCTGCTGCTGTTGATTCTGCTGCTTTTGATTATGCTGCTGCTGTTTTTGTTGCGGTTGTTTCTTTTAACTCTTTGGTCCATGCGATTACAGAAACGCATGTCAAGAAATAATCAAATAGTAAGATCAATGGATATTTAGAATACCACGCAACTCATCCGTCGAACAAAGCAAGAGGTGGGGCATCGTTACTTATAAAATAATGCATCGAACACACTATAGGCCCAAGAATAGAGGCTGAATCAATGCAATTAATCGGTGTACAGATTAGAACTCAGAATGTTGTACTGAATGTATCTTCCATATACTGTCCACCACAATGTAAAATTGAAAAGAATGAACTTATGAACGTGCACAAGTTACTTAAACACAATTTTATTCTTGGTGGTGACTTTAATGCGATGCACAGTTTTTGGGGATCTAGATTTATTTCTCAAAAGGGTCGAATGCTCTACGAAGGGGTATTGGAAAATAATTGCGATTTTCATTCGACTGGCAACCCGACTTACTGGCCGACTGATCCATCGAAAATACCTGACCTTATTGATTTTTTTGTGGTCAAAGGAATACCCTCAAATAAAATTAGCATTACAGAAAGCTTTGATCTTTTCTCAGATCAATCTGCTGTTATTCTCACTATTAGCGAAAATCTTGTTAAAAATGAAAACCACCCAGGCTAACTAATGGGAAAACCAACTGGGAAGGTTTTAAGAAAGATATAGAGGATAACGCTGAATTAAGGGTTTCACTACAAAGGCTTCTCGAACTTGAGGACGCAGTAGATAATTTCGTCAATATCGTACAAAAAGCCGCATGGAAATCACCCCGTACCAAAGAGAAATGCCGCGCTTTAAAAACCTAAAATATCAGCAGGAAATAAAAGATTTAGTAAAAGAGAAACGAAAAGCACGTAAGAAATGGCAGCAAACTCGACCTCCTCAACATAAGGTAAATTAAAACTCTTGTGTAATTTACTAAAAAAGACGACAGCAGAATTCAAATATTCTGAAGTTGGAAATTATCTTCAAAGCTTCACAGCAGGAAAAGAATCCAACTACTCAGTCTGGAAATCTGTTAAAGTAACGAAGAAATCAAAGCTCCCAACGCCTCCGATTAAGAATGATCAAAACGAATGGGCAAAAAGCGACAAAGAGAAAGCAAACGTATTCGCAGATTACCTAGAGAGCACATTTAAACCTTCTGATGGACATGTACTCAACGAAAATTTAAATATAAGTTCTAACTCAAGCGAAAATTACATTACAAGAAATGTTACCCTTGCCGAATTAAGTATAGAAATAAGAAAGCTTAAGTATAAGAAAGCTCCGGGATATAACCTAATTACGGCCGAAGTTCTCATGCTTCCTCGCAAAGGGTTAATTAATCTTCCTTATATAATAAATGCCACTCTAAGGCTAAACTACGTTCCGAGCCAATGGAAGGTTGCGGAAGTTATAATGATTCTCAAACCAGGAAAACCATCACATGATAACAAATATTATAGACCTATTTCGCTTCTGCCCGTAGTATCTAAGGTCTTTGAAAGAATATTACTTCTGCGCCTGCAGCCAATAATAGAAGAAAAGTGCCTAATACCTGAACATCAGTTCGGATTTAGAAGCAAGCATTCGACAATTGACCAAGTACATAGGATCACTGAAGTCATTGAGAAAACTCTTGAAGAAAAGAAAATTTGTTCGGCGGTATTCCTAGACGTGTCGCAAGATAAATGATTCTACGACAAAATTACAAAAAGCTCTGAATAATGTCAATGATTGGACAAAAACATGGCGCATATCGCTCAACGAAGTAAAATCAGTCCATGTAGATTGTACGTATAAGAAAATTAATAGATTACCGGTATTTGTTAATATGGTTCAAGTTCCGTTTGCTAACGAAGCAAAATATCTCGGAATGAATCTAGACGCGAAATTAAAATGGAAACCGCATGTTAAAAAGAAAGAGTTAAATAATAAACTCAGAGATATGTACTGGTTGCTCGTGAAACATTCTAAGCTCAGTATCGAAAACAAGCTAATTTTGTACAGGCAGGTGCATAAGCCTGTCTGGACTTACGGTATATAACTCTGGGGTTGTACGCGAAATTATAATTTAAATACCTTACAAACATTTGAAAATAAACTCCTAAGATCCGAAATCATAGAAAACGGCTATTACAACACTGCAATAGTACTATAATCGAAATTATCGATGAGACGAATTTAGTACGCCACCTGCGAAGGGCAAATCCTTCCGATCTGGTCCACTAAACGAGAATCCGCTTTAAAATCGCGGTATAGGCAGGAACTATCAACGGATAGTTACCTGCAACACGTTAATTAAAGTCGTTAAAAATGGATTGCTAGATAAGTTTCAACTTAGTTGCAATCGAGAGGAGGAGTTGTTTTTAGTGCAGTAAGAATCTCACACTCCTATGAGCACGCGTTTTTCGGGGACCGAAGGTTTTACACCTACCCACGGGAAAAAAAATCAGCCCGATAAAAACTACAAGAAAATCAAACTAGTCTCCATTAAAGCAGACGGAGGACATCGCACCAAGGCCACTGCTGATGTTAGTGCAGTGTGACATTAACCCACCCAACCATGAAAATCTGCAGCCTTGTTAGATTTCCCCTATGATGTGTGTATGATAGGTTTCAAATCATACCATGTCTTCACTGAAACCTTCAGCACCCCTGAAAAATTAACTTCAATAATACATGCCCCGGTTGACAGAACAAACAAACACTATTGTGACATTTTTTCGACCTTTAGACGTCATCTGACGTTTTTTTTATACCAAGATTATCATTTAAGAGATCTTATTAACAAAATAATAACTCAACGAACAAAAAAAATATATACACAATTTACGATAAAACCAAAAATAGACTTAAGAAACAACAAAAAAAAATGCGACTTAGAACGGTTCGCACTGTGTCACTTTAACGAACCGACTAAAATTAATCACCACCCTTTTTTGGCATTTTCTTTCGGACTATCGTAAACGCAGTCTTGGATTTTTCCTTAGGCCTAAAGAGCTCTGTATGAAGTACCTAAGCCCCAGGACAATCAACAACACAAACTCTAACTCACGTGGACACTGGCGAAACACTGTTCATTATCACTTACATTCAAACCAAATCTTATATTGAAAACAAATTAAATTTAATTTACGAAATAAATGATTTTTTTAATTAATAAGTTTAAATTGATCTTCCAAACTTCGACGCCTTAGTTTTGAATAATTTTAGGTTAATATAACATACAAACAAAACCCAATCGATAAAATTTATATATGTAGGTAAGCAAGAATATGTACACCATAAGTTGTCACATTATAGTGACAACATATGGTGTCTTTTTTTAAAATTACTTTATAAATATGTTACTTGTTAGTGTGAAAAACTTTTTTTTTTTAAATTGCTTTATAAATATATCACTTTTTAGGGTGGAAATCTTTTTTTTTGCAAATTGCTTTTACTTTTACTGTTACTTTTTAGTGTGACAAACTTTTTTTTTTTGAAATTACTGTATAAATATGTTACTGTTTTTTTTCTAGGAGACTCGCACATACAACTTTTAGTACTGAGCAATTATTTGATGCCGTGAAGCTCCAATGACTCCCGTGGTTTTACCAAATTGTTAGGAAGGCAAGGTTCACTGGCCTCATTGTCTGGGCGAATACTATGTCTCCAGATGTCGGTCAAAGAATGACTTGGTTTCCAAAGCCGGAACACTATGCTTGTGTGTCGGTACGGTGTAATCTGGATAGGTCGAATATACTGTATATTTATTATTATTATTATTACAAAATTCTTTATTTAGATTTAAGAATACATATATGAATGACAAAGAAATATTCAAAAGAAAATAGAACATGGCAACAAGTGCAGTCTGTGGAAAATAATTTGACATATATTCATTAATTTGTAAATGAAAAAAAACTGAAAAAGAACTATTGATACATTTTTTTTTGATAATTTAAATTTTTGTACTAAATTTTTATTTGTATAACAATTTTCATTGAATATTTTGTTAAATAAATTCAAATTTACTATAAATTATATGTATTAAAGTTATAATTAAGGATGGCTAACAAAAAATTTAAAAGAGAGATTACAGGTCAAAACTATTTCGATATCTAAGTGCATGATCGCAAAAACTAAAAATTACTCTCCAACCATTTTTACCGTTTAAAATATCTTTGGTTTCAGAAAAAGATAAAAAGCTCTTTTGAAAGTAAAGCCTTCTCAATTCTTTCAGAATCGGACAGATAGCTACGAAGTGATTAATGTCTTCATTTTCATTTCTATTACATAGATTACAAATTGGTGAAATTTCTGGTCTGAGCGGTTTGAAGTTAAGTCCTACGATTTCAAATCTTGCTTTGAATATGGTACTAATTTGGTAAGTGGACAGATAGTTATTAAAGTAATTTCTATTACCTAAGGAGTGGTTCAGTTCTCTGTAAATCAGCCGACTTGAAGAGGATTGTGCGCTATGAATGCATTGTAGATAAAAATGCTCATCTACTTTTGCAATGCAGTTGTAAAATGCATCACGCTAGCATTCAATCGGCTGATTAGATATACTGAGATCCACTCCATATTTACCCGCAATATAGAACCATTCCCGAAAAGGAGTTAGGCTAAATCTCAAGGCATGCATCATTATTTTCTTTTGCAAATTCTTGCTTGGTCGCAGCATTACTTTGACTATGTAGTCAGCATTCGCTTTCAAGTTTTTTGTATAGATTTGTGGTATACCTGATTCTACAAACAAAGCATAAGTAAGTGTTGTCGATGGCAGCCTAAAAATACGTTTGAAAAAGAAGCGCTGTACTCCTTCAAATTCTTCAACAAACCTGAAACCATATACTTGATTTGCGTAGCAAAGGCAGGTATTTATCGTTGCGTTTAGAACTCTGAATTTGGAAGAGGAATCCACTTTTTTATTACAAAAGAACCTGCTCCACATTATATTAATAGCAGTTTTAGCATCCAGACATTTTTCTTTAATATGAGGACGTAAATCCAAGTTGCTTGTTATTAAAAAACCGAGATATTTATATTGTTTCACAACTTCTATGGGGTCTGGACCAAGAAACCAATTATTTTGTGGTAAAATCAACCTGTTTATGGATTCAAAAATCACAATTTTCGACTTACTGGTGTTAATTTGTAGATCCCATAGGTCGCAACAATTTTTAAGTCGATTAATAAGGAGCTGAAGTGAGGAAGGGGATTCAGCAAGTAAGACCAGATCGTCTGCGTAAAGCAGGATCCTTATAAGTTCGTCACCCACCCTCACTCCGCCACCTAAGATTTTAGTTACATCATCAATGAATAAGGCAAATAAAATTGGACTTAAGACACATCCTTGTGGAACACTTGTTGTGGTGTCAAAAAATTCAGACATAGTGATGCCATTATATATTGAAGAACAAGTGTTGGTTGTCAATTGCTTGTATATTCTAAGGAACTTAGATGAAATACCAATGTTTGAAAGTGTATAAAGTAGGGAGCTTCTATTAATAGTGTCAAACGCGGCCTTAAAATCTACAAAAAACGTGTAGAGCTGCTCGTTATTGTCGACATATCGCTTAGCCATGCTAGATAGAGCAAATATCTGATCAATCGTTGATAGACCTATACGGAAGCCTGCTTGACAACAACTAAGGAGGTTATTTGTTTCTACCCAGTTAACCAACCTATGATATAGAATATTGGTAAATATCTTTCTCAAAGCCGCTAAAATTGAAATTTCTCTATAATTCCCTGGAAGAGTACAGTCACCTTTTTTAAATATTGCACAAATAATAGACTTCAAAAAAGATTGGGGAATTGCCTCTTCATTTAAAAGTTTATTAAAAAATGTTAGAAGAATTGTAAGAAAATAAGGTGTGGCATATTTAAAAAATTCAATAGGAATTCCATCCACACCTACTGCTTTGTTGTTTTTCATTTTTTGTAAACTTTTTTGAAGTTCAAGCATCGTTATCTGATCATCTAGTTCAGCTATGTAGTGATCTGGTAGAGCATAGTGGAAGGAAGAAGGATTATCACCTGGACAAAGGAGGTTTTTGAAATAAGCTGCAAGGGTATCCACACTCATACTTGAAACAGAAAAGGGTTTACACCCACCCAATACTCGAACCTTACGCCAAAATAATTTAGAGTCTCTGCAAGACACCAGACTTTTTGCAGCAGTGTTTAGAATTTTTTTTTGCTTTTCCGTGCAAACTCGTTTGTATTGTTTGTTCGCCGAAAGATAAAGTGTTTTAAAGAAATTGGAGCTAGTTCTTCTATAAAGTTTTAAAAATAGAAAAGATTTTTTCCTAAGGTGTTGACATTCCCAGTCATACCATTTCTCAGAAACTGAGCCATTTTTTCTGATGCTGTTAGGGACAGAAGACTGTTTGATTAATTGAAGGATTCTCTCAGCCTCCTGTTCGCATGACAGCTGCTCCAGTTCCGAATCATCAAGATTTGATTTGTATTGATTGGCACTACTTTCTACCCATTTAATTTTCTCGGCCGAAATAACAATCGGTCTTTCTGGCAATCCGATAAACTTAAGCGTAGTATTAATTGGTAAATGTGACGAGTAATTTGCACATGAAACCTCAAAATCCTCAATTACATTTAACCAATCCATTTTAACAGCGCAGTAGTCTATTGTTGAAGAGCCTAATGTAGAAATAAAAGTAAATGCCCCTCTTAAATCATTACGGGTGGTTCCATTTAAAACAAAAAATCAAAAATCCTCAAATAACTCTATTAGACGTCTACCACAACCATTAAGCATCTTAAATATACTGTATACGATCGCGGATTAAAACATAGCTTTGATTATGCGGCTTGGTACTGGGGCACCCCAGGGTCGAGTAAGGAAATTTTGAATAATCTCCAATGATCGACCGAAAACACCTCAATATCATGCGGCGGCCCGGCACTCGCTTGGTCATCAGGAGCTGCCCGTATTTTACTCTTTGATTTTTCGTTTTTTTCTTATTAGTTTCTTGTTTCGCTATGTAGCTATTCTTATTTTATTTTTTTCCGTTAAGCAATTTTTAGTAGCTTTAATTCGTTTTTTTTTAATTTTTAGTTGGAATATTGTTAGTAGGAATCGGCCAATCGCTTTCGTAGTCAAAATCGCAATCCCTACTTACAAACAGCTACTCTATTTCCTCTCTACCAAAAAAACACCGTGGCTGAATATACACATATACGAATTTGCTCTTCTATATTGGTGTGCAAAATGCAGAAGCGAGTTAAAAAACAGGCAAAAAAATCCACTCATTTTTTCTAACTGGACAGTAACATCCGAATCTCATCAATATGTGGCGCACACATCTAGAATAGATAACCGCAAACAAAACATGCGTGTATGGGTGTCAAAGAACACATTTGTATGAGCCATTTTTATTTTCAATATCCGAATTTTCGAACATCCACATCGGGCGCGTTCAGCACTAATTTATATTTTGCCCTCCGTGACTAGTTATAATAGGCGTGTTTTTTTCTAAGCCCCGGGGAAATTGAACGAAAGAAACGATGAGTAGGATTAACAATTTGCCTGTTAAATCCAACAACAACTAATTCCCGGGGGTGCTTAGCTTAAACCCAGAGAATTCTCGGGGCTTCGCTATTGGAGAGGATAAAAACTGTGCTACCAAATTTTTTTTCACTAAGTTATCGATAAAATGTATAGAAACTTCAAAACTGACATTTTGACATGTCAGATAATTATCAATTTTGTTTGGTTTGGTTGAGCATTTGGTTTAAGTGTGTCAGTTGTTTTCCTGACGGCCATGTCAACCTAACCTAACCTACCTTTTAATATACATTCCGCAAAAACAAATATATTTTAACATTTTTCGCTTTTGTATTGGCTGTACGGTTTTTTCCACCTCGCCATGAGCACAACCTTCTACAGCGATTTTCATTTTTGCGTTTATTTTTATTATAGGTATATTAAAACTTGACTGTAAAATTATTATTAAATAAAAAAGCATTTCCTGAAGTTGATATTCGTTCAATTAACAAAAATTGAATGAACAACAAAACAAAGGTTTTTCTGAGAAGACATAGGAACTGAGCGTCCCGCCCGAATAAGCAACTCGTCCACTAATAACAAGTCACCAGTGACCGACGAATAGGGTAGTTTTCATGTAGTAGAATTCTATGTACCACTGTATTCGTGAAAAATAAATTAAAAGAAAATCACATCGGCTAAAAACAATTTCCAAAATACTTTATTTCAATGTTCAAATTACTTGATTCACATTTTTTTGTATAAATAATAATTAACTTGGTTCTTTTTATGCTCTTTTAATAGAAAAGTAGTTTAAATTCAATAAATATATCGAAATTACAGAAAACAAATCAACCCGATGATTTTTAAAAGAATGAGGATGAGGCAAACAATGATGCTTATTTTTTTCTTGCATTACAACTGTTCTTCAAATTTCATCTTGCAAATTAATAAATAGTGCTACCAAGTATTTCACTTAAGCGCCTTGGTCGTTTTTTTCAACCAATTCCCCCGGGGATTGCAAAAAAAACGCACCTAATGCTTAACTTTCCTAAACGATGGCAATTCGAGCTTTACCTGGACATGGCATTTTTTCCAACTTGTGACCCGAGGCAAGGGTTTAAATTCTCCAACGTTAAAAACCAATAACAAAGGTCATTGAAACGTGACACAACAAAAAAAAAAAACTGTCACGACTCAACAATAACTAAAAACGTATAGCAACAACGGCGGACTGCAATTTGGCTATGGACTTTTCCACACATGTGCAACTTATTGCTACACTGAGATTCTTAGCATTGGGCTAACACACTAGCAGCTCTATCACCCTGCTTCTTTTGTTCAACACTTTACTTTTATGAAAATAACATGTTTTCATGTATCAAATTAATTATTTTGATTCATAATTTCGGCATCTACCAGATTTATCCCAGTGTAGCTGGCCTTTTGTCGTTGACAGTTTGGCAGCCCACCTATTGAAATACACTATCCACATTTTCCCAATAAGTTTCTCCTCGCTTTATTTTTGTTCTATGGTTTTAGGAAATCTGTCATTTCTGCAGTCTAACCACAGATGAACAACACCATCGACATTTGCATCCATAACTAAATGTGAAATCCATGGAGCTATTATATATGGACTGCTAGTCTAATGTCAGCTTTATACAACAATTGTCAAAAAAATGTCGTCAAAATTAAATTCGCGATGATAGCTTTCGTGACGCCACTTCAGGATAAAAATTAACTACCTAAAATTTTAACATAGAAGCTAGCGTCATCTGGTTTCATACTATTCAAAAATTGCTTTTACCAAAAAGCAATAAACGACATTTTTAAAATTCATTCTTAGAAATGTGTGACATCTATGGTAAGTGTTTCTTCGTATATATATCCTATAGTACTATCATGAAGACTAATTTTCAGTTGGAGTTCTATGGCAATATGGGGCGCTGTGAACACGTAATTTTTTTATTGGAGAATTCGGAAAGAGGAATTAAAGACCCCAAATCATAGAGAAAATAATTACATAGAGGCGCGACTCATACCCCCTTGCCTTTCACACCCGCAAATTTTTTTTTTTGTGAGTAAGAGAAAACTCTTAATTTACTCATTTTGTCCTATCCGTGAATACATGTGAGGGGTGAATTAAAAAACCCTATTGCTCAAACTGACAGATAATTTTTTTGTTTTTGGTTTGTCAAAAGTCTGTCTGACATTTCTAATTACCAAAACATAAATAATAGTTTTTTTTTCACATTTGGTAAGTTTTATTTCATATTTATTTAATTATATATTTTCTTAGATCAGTCGCATTAGAACGCTTTTCTTGGAACCTATTCTTCGACAGGACATGTCTTGGTATAACACAAGCTCCGGAAACAATTTCCCCAGCAAAATGACAGAGTAAGTAAACCTTTATTTTGCAGGTGCAAATTCATATCTACTCGATGTTTTTCTTATAAACTTTCAGAGATCTCGATAAACTGAAAGAAGGAATCGCTGAGAAAGTAGCCATATTATCTTTTTGGAAGAAATATTTCGTCAGTGGCAATCTCATGAACGAGATCGATATGCACATGTTGACCGAAACACCTCGGTCTGTATCTGTAGCTTCTAAATAGATTGTTGGTCTGTCTGTGGATCAGCATTCAGTCAAGCAGAAATAAGGTACGTTAAATACAAAATAACCTATGTATTTTTGTATTTTTAAGTATTTGTTTTTCTCTTAATTTTGTAGGATAAACAGCGCCTGCCATTCATCTCAAAATCATGACTAACAACAAGGTCAGACCACACAAACAATGAAGCCCAACAGGAAGTCATTATTGCCAGATATTATAATTAAATACATTGGGCTCAATATTTTAAAGTGTTCTCCTTATGTATATATATATGTATATAGCTTAAGAATTGTGATTCAATTAATTTTTTTCGATTACATTTTCTTTATGGGTGTTCAAAAAAATTCTTTTCTTTTTATGGGAAATGTAATGTTGTGTGTCTCAATGACACATAGGTAAGTATTATAGCCCTATGCAGAGGTAAATTAACACTCAGAACAGTTACAATCATCGAGATCAAGCAAGTACTTTGGAAATGACAGCTTGTCCAAAGTAGCAAATCCAAGAAATTTCTACTGATATCAAGAAAAATCTTGAAATCAGTACTTACGCAAAGCTCTAATTTCCAAACTACTTGCTTGATTTCGATGAATGTAACTGTTCTGAGTGTAAATTGACATTAGCTTCTAAATCCTTGCAATCATTTTATAATCAAACAATTATTTCGAAAAATGTCTATCTAAAAGTAGTTTCTTCGTGTTTTAAAAAATGAAAAATTACAAAATTACTTTCAGATGCAAATTTTTTGAAATATTTGCCCGAATTGAAAACGGTTTCAAGAATTTACAAGCTGACATAAATTAAAACTCACAACAGTTTAAAAAATCGAGATCAAGAAAGTTCTTTGGAAATGACAGCTTGTCCAAAGTAGCAAATCCAAGAAATTTCTACTGATATCAAGAAAAATCTTGAAATCAGTACTTACGCAAAGCTCTAATTTCCAAACTACTTGCTTGATTTCGATGATTGTAACTGTTTTGAATGTAAATTAACATTAGCTTCTAAATCCTTGCAATCATTTTATAATCAAACAATTATTTCGAAAAAATGCTATCTAAAAGTAGTTTCTTCGTGTTTTAAAAAAAATGAAAAATTACAAAATTACTTTCAGATGCAAATTTTTTGAAATATTTGGTCCAATTGAAAACGGTTTCAAGAATTTACAAGCTGACATAAATTAAAACTCACAACAGTTTAAATCATCGAGATCAAGAAAGTAGTTTGGAAATGACACCTTGTCCAAAGTAGCAAATCCAAGAAATTTCTACTGATATCAAGAAAAATCTTGAAATCAGTACTTACGCAAAGCTCTAATTTCCAAACTACTTGCTTGATTTCGATGATTGTAACTGTTCTGAGTGTAAATTAAAATTAGCTTCTAAATCCTTGCAATCATTTTATAATCAAACATTTATTTCGAAAAATTGCTATCTAAAAGTAGTTTTTTCGTGTTTTAAAAAAAAATGAAAAATTACAAAATTACTTTCAGATGCAAATTTTTTGAAATGTTTGCTCGAATTGAAAACGGTTTCAAGAATTTACAAGCTGACATAAATTAAAACTCACAACAGTTTAAATCGTCGAGATCAAGCAAGTACTTTGGAAATGACAGCTTGTCCAACGTAGCAAATCCAAGAAATTTATACCGATATCAAGAAAAATCTTGAAATCAGTACTTACGCAAAGCTCTAATTTCCAAACTACTTGCTTGATTTCAATGATTGTAACTGTTCTGAGTGTAAATTTACCTCAGCTTCTAAATCCTTGTAATCATTTTGTAATAAAACAATTATTTCTAAAAATTGCTATCTAACAGTAGTTCTTTCTTATTTTTAAAGTTAGACCGTTTTTTTTTAAAGGGTAAGTTGAACAAACATTCCCGAAAATAAACAAGAATCATATATAAATATTGTATTAATGACAGCACAAAATAATTAAAATTATTATTATTATTCATTACAAATAAGTTTGCTGCTCACAGAGATATATAGAACATTAGGAAGAATAGAATAAGATCACATTTTTGCCAGGAACACATTAATTTTAATTATTATGATCCTTTCTTATTTCAATATTGGATGATGTGGATGATGTGGTGTCTTCTGTTGAAGATTATGTAGCAGTTTGTGAGGCAGAATCATCTGCAACAGTTGTCGCCTGTGCTTCGCGTCGTCGGTGTTGGTGTGTGTGTCGTCATCGGTCTAATTGACTGCAGCAGATATTTCTCCATTGAACTGAATCAAAGAACAAAAGGCACCATGGCATAGGCAAGCAGTTTCATAGAAATTGGATTCACCCGCAGCAAATTTCCAACAAAAACTATCTGTAAAATAAAAATTTAAAAATC
This sequence comes from Philhelius pedissequus, assembly GCA_910595825.1. Classification (NCBI taxonomy): domain Eukaryota; kingdom Metazoa; phylum Arthropoda; class Insecta; order Diptera; family Syrphidae; genus Philhelius; species Philhelius pedissequus. The sequence continues at coordinate 106,178,447 of OU343160.1, forward strand.
TGTAAATATTTAGAGATTATGAAATCCGATTTTATGATTTTCGACTACTAATGTATGCTATGATAGATTTTTCAGGATTCGTAGTGGATTGCGATGGATTCTGTGATAGGGCCGATTTATTAGTTTTAAATTTCGAGTTTTCTTTAATGTAACTAAACTTTGACTCTGTTAGCATGTATGTCCAATTATCATTAGGTAAGTTTAAAGCCGATTTAGGTAAGTTCTTAGTATAATGAATAGAATTATTGTATGTTTCAGGAAATAGTTACTAGGTACCTACCTAAAAATGTATATTTAAATCTATGTTATGGATTTTAATTCTGTAAATTGGGATGGTAAAATGTACCTACATTACATACATATGTATGTATATGGAGCCTAGGTATGTAAATATGTAGGTACATAATAATGTATAATGAAAGTGTTGGATGGTTATGTTTAGGTAGATCCATAAATGCATATAAAACTTTATATGATAGTTTTAATATACATAATATTCATTTGATTTTTAAAGATATATATTTATATAAATGTCAGAGAGTACACCGAGTACATAATGTATGTAGGTTGGTACATATTCTGTGACGTAGATATCAGAAACTACTAACTCGATTTGCGTTTTGTACGTATTTTTTTATTTTTGAAATGGATTTTAAAAGAATACTCAAATTTAATAATTAGTAATAGAAAATGAAAAAGCAGGTAATGTTTTTTATGTGAATTATATTCCCTTTGTACACATAAATATTTTGCATATGAAAAGATTATGCTGTTGAAAAGTAAGTTATATTCCCTAGTCATAAAACTTAAAATATGTTTATAAATTTAATTTGCTCTGGCCCCATCCAAATTCATAACTTCAAGTTTCTATTTTTCATTTTTATTTATTAGTTTTAAACTAAATTTGAATATTTTTTAATGTAGCTAAACATTGACGCTATTAGTAGGTAGGTCCAAATATGTAGGTAAGTTTTTAGTATAATGGATTGAATGGATGATTCAAGGAATAGTTACTTAGGTACCTACATATCTACAAATTTATGTTTAAATCTAGATTATAGATTTTAATTACGGAAATTAGGATGATAATTGTGTACCTACACTACATACAGATATGAATATGTAGGCATGTAAATGTGTATACATACAATGTACATTGAAAGTGTAAGTTGGTGATAAGTAGGTAGATATATGCATATAATTTTATATGATAGGTGCAATATATATAATATTCATTTGATTTTTAATGTGTAAACTGTAAGTAGGTAGGTATTCAGTGACGTAGATAGCAAAAACATGTGTATGTATGTAATATAGTCATTATTATGCGTAAAAATGAAATATAAAAATATAATTAGGTAGAAGAAATGGATATACATACTTATATCGACCGATAGAGAGACAGACGGAATATCAAGTTTGATTAAAATTTCGGGTTCGATTTTTTTAAAGTGTAAAATTTGCACAAAGGTAATCCGTATTCTAGATCACAAAAAATTGATTTTATTGATTTTTAGTAAATTTGTTATAGTAATTAATTTTTTTATAACATAACTTATTATAATAAAATATACTAGCAATCCATTAAACAAAAAAAAACTTAACTTATTATACTTACTATGAATTCTTTTCATTTTTCGTCGTTGAGTAGTTCTACCTCTTTGTTGGTTGATAAATATTTGCTTTGTTCCTGATATGGAAATTCATCGGAAAGTAAAAGCTTGCGGCAAATTGTCCAAGAAGTGTGGTATTCCCTTCTACAAGAAAAGTGCCAAATCGAATGAATGCAATGTTGAAAAATAAAGTTTTTCAACGAAATATTAAATTATTCTTTGCTAAAAAATAAAAAAAATACATTGGTTATCAAAATGTCTTGTTTATTGTTGATTTTAATCAAATGTTTCTATTTTTATGACCAGCTTGTAGGGAGGCCTAAATCGAACGGACTAAAAAAATTTGCAAACCCCTTTTAGTTTTGAAAAAAAATTATATAAAATAGATCAACACCATACTTACCACTATATATAAGGTAAGTTATGCATTCGTAAAAATAAAATTCTAGCAATCAAACATGACATTACGATCATAGTGAAGTCCAAAAAAGTGATCGGCAAAAAATGTCTGTCTGGCTGGCTGTCAGTCTGTCAGTGTCAGTTTGTCAGTCTGTATATAGAACGAGCTACAGCCTAAACGGCTCGAGCGATTACCTTCAAATTTAGTATGTGTGATTCTTTTGGCATTCCTCAGAGGGGAAATTGAAATTTTATTTTTAGGCCTAAAAATAACAGTACCTGCCATATGACCTTGAAGGATCATCTTATTTTTCTCGAAAACGGCTGCAACGATTTTGATAAAAAAATTTGAGAATTTTTTTGTTGGCAATAGCTATCATTTAGAATAAACCAAGTCTACCCGAAAAGTCTAATAACGGTACCTGCCATATAACGTCTTTTTTGTTGGAAATCTCGGTAACGGTACATTGGTTTTCCTTCAAATTTTATATCTGTGAAGATAAAAGTAGTCAAACTAATTCTGCATATCAAAATGTTGAATAACTTTTTTTTTTCGAATATAAATTAATTTTTAAATCTTTTTTTTTTAAATCAATATTTTTAAAACTAATCAAACAAAATATTAATGAACTCTAAAAAACTGCATACCAAAATTTGAAAAAAAAAACAATTGTTTAAAAAAAACAGGATTCCATCAAAATCGGTCCTACAATTTTCGAGATACTTTTTTAAAAAATTTTCATTGATCCCTGGCATATAATGGCGTTCTTCGTTTTTGGGAGAAACTGATTAAAGTGATGATTTTGGCAGTTTTTATAAGTTGAAAAAACGATTTTTACCCACCTAACACCATTCACTTTCATTATATACATATGTATGTACATATTTACATACCTCAATTCACTATATGTAGGAATGTACATATTACCCTCCTAGCTTACATAACTTATATCCATTTAAATATACATTTATGGGTCATGTATTGCAAAATTCATTATATTAAGAATCAAGGTATTCTTACCTACACCGGCTTTAAACCTGCATCTGTATGTATATAATTTAATAATTTAATTTTCGGATTAAGGCGCTGGGTTATGGGTTTGTTGCACAATGCCACAAGGTCTTACTGAAAAATTGTATTAAAATATTCGTCTTGTTTTTAGCTCAATGTTTATGTAAATAAGCAAAATTGTCTTAATTATAGCGAAAGATAATCTATATTTTGTAGAAAATTCAGTTTGGTGTAGGCTGTGGGTAGGTGGAGTCATCTGGTTCTATTTTCAAAAGTGAGGCTAATTAGAATATTACGGTCAATTGTATTTGCTATATGGCCAGGGCATGATTCACTTTTAATTAACACGAGATGCACTAATTCCAGCAAAAAAAACAATCAACTTATTTAAGAAATAAGTCGGTAAATGCATAATTTCGTATAATGGATTTAGTCTACGCTGAAAACCCAATAAAATATATATGGTTAATCGAATACATTAAAGATTCAAAAGGGCTTAGCAAGGTTATATCGAAGGAAAACTGCAATTTTCCTTTTTAGAAAAGACCTGACGGATCTATCATTCTAGCTGAGTCAGTGGAATAACTTATGACGACACATTTTTCCAGCTGCGAGAACAGCAGTCACGAAACGCTTAGCACTCAAGATATGTCACCAGCTCACGCAGAGCATATCAATACTCTTATAACCAGGGAAAAATTGAATATGTGATTAATTCGTTCTCACCATATAAATCTAGGGGGCTGGATGGTATAATAGCCATTGTGCTGTAAAAACTGGAGATGATTTACAATGGATGCCTCCTTTTTTTTTTTTTTTTTTTTTATAAATTCATTTTTTATTTCATATTAACTTATAACTATCTTAAAGCTAGACAAAAATGTTTAAAACTAGCCTAATTATCAATAACTTACAACTAATTTACTGGCCCTTTACGGGCGCTCTAAATTAAACAATAACTCTTACAAACTAATGTCTTTCGACCTAAAAACTATTTTAATTAAATCTAATTTTTTTTTTATTTATTTTATATTTCAAGAAACTTTTATACAAAAAACTTGGTATCTGATCATTTTTTTTTTTTTTTTTTTTTTTTTTTTTTTTTTTTTTTACCTATAAACTAAACCTAAATATATATCAAAAACAATCAAAACCAAATAAAACTAACTTATACTAACTAAAAATAACTTAAACTACTTAAAATACCTAATAATACTTATAACTACTTAAAAACTAGAACAGCCACAGCAGCATTTTTTTCGTTTTTAAATTTTTTTGTTTTTGTTTATTTTTTATATGCATGCAGACACCCACCAGCATGCAACCCACCCACACATGTACATGCGCACATACATATACGTACGCACATACATGTACAGACACGCAGATACATGCACGTATGCCCCCGCATACATACATATTTTTAATTTTTTTGATGCCACCCTGACTGTTCCCTATACCTAATGCCCTAAATCTATGTAAGTCGGCCAAGATATATCATCTTCATCGACTTTAAATATCACGATGCTGTTCAGAGAGCCACCAGAACTGGTTCTCCTGTTTCGCCCTATCCCTCCGGTCCCGATCGGACACAGTCCTACTGAACCGAAGGCGCTCTTCTCCACCTTGAGCGATGACGTCTCGACTATACAGGAGTCGCCTATCCACAGTTTTCCGGCTGACGTGGTAGATGAGCGGAACCGCCCCTCCATCCTGTATCAGCCCTCGACTGTCTAAGTAGAGGAATGCCTCAGGAGGGATGTAACCACTTAATCGCGCACTCTCAAAATATTCGTTATTGGGGTAATAAGCCCCAAAAATTAAGCTGTTAGTTGAGGACATCGCTCTTGCAACGTGACCCCGAATCAGCTTGAACAAAAAATTATCTATTCTGTTTATGTTGGCTCCGTTGTATAGAACCTGGTTGGAATAATATCTTGTGTACTCCGACTCTGGTGTTCTGTGTAATCCAAGGCAACGTCTAAGACATTGCCTCTCAAACACCCGAATCTTTTCCATTTGAGATGGGGCAACGTTGAACCACACCGGGCATCCGTAGGCAATCATCGGCCTGATGAGGGCCATGTAGCAAATCACCTTCACCCTGCTGTCAAGACGGCTGCTATAAAACAGTCGTTTTGTCAAGGCTAAGGCTCCCCTAGCCCTGGCCAAAGCAGCACCTATATGTCTGTCGAAATACAGGTACTGATCCAACCAGATGCCAAGGTACTTTACTACACTTTTACTCGCCAGTGGATGTCCATGTGGCCCTACGATCACCAGCTTGCGCCAGTTCTTTCTCGTATCCCTTGACGCGATAGACAACGGAGTCCTAAACAAAATAGTTTCTGATTTCTGGAAGTTGATTTTCAACTTTCAGTCATCACAATATCGCTGAATCTTGTCGAAGTCACTCTGCAAGAGACTTTTGATGACCTCAACTGTATGAGCTGTTCTGTACGCAATTAGATCGTCGGCGTACGCAATTGCCTGAGTTAGACTACCTATCAGATCGCTGGTGTAAATGTTGAATAGAATCGGCGAGTTAACCGCTCCCTGCTGAAGACCATTATTAATATTAAAAATTGCAGTAGAAGTTACATTGCCACTCTTGACAACAAACTTTCTACCATTTAGCATGTCATAAAACATATACAATAGAGGTTTACTTATACCTAGTCTGGTTAGCTTTAGATAGAGACCTTCTAACCATACGGTGTCGAAGGCCTTCTCCAAATCAACCAGACAGGCACCCGTACACTGCTTTTTAGTTTTGTTCCATTGGATATCAGAAACAAGTTTAGACGCGGCATGAATTGTGTCATGTCCCGCCTTAAAACCGAACTGATTATCCGGGATGATATTTTTATCCTCCGCCCACTTGAACAGGGCTCTATTAATAACCTTTTCAAATACTTTACTGATACTAGGAAGAAGACTTATCGACCGGAGATTCGCCGGATTGGAGTTGTCCTTTCCCTTTTTTGGGAGAGGGTGCAACACAGCTGTCTTCCACCGCACTGGATAATATGCATTATTCAGCGCGTTGTTAAACAGTGTGGTATAAATGTCAACTGCTTCTTGAGGCAAATGTCGTAGTACAACGTTGGATATACCATCGACTCCTGCAGACTTCTTTTTCTTTAATGAATCGAAGATGAGCTGGAGCTCATTCTTCGAAATTAACAGGGGGCTGGGCCCATTTCGGTCGGCGATTATGGCGTTTGCCAAATCTTCATCATTAAACCTGGTGAAACCAAGGTTCTCAGATCGCCAATCGGTTATATCGTTCCGGAGCCATAAGTGATGAAGCAGAGCTCTGTTCTCCAGGTCATGATTCGGGCAAATGCTAGCATTCACCTTGTACACTTGCTGGAAAGCAGCCCCCACAGCCTCCACTCTCTCCTGCGGATCTTCGATTATATAGAGGTCATCGTCCAATATGGCACCCTCTGGGTCTATGCCTGCTGTCAGAAGTACGTCTCTGTTCTCTGTCGTCCTCTGGAGCTTAAGACACGGAAGATCGTTTTGATCCTTTCTTCTAAAAATCTTATTAATTTTTGGGAACATACTTGGGTCGCTAGAGTTAACGGCACGAATTTTATTGTCCCAAAACAAATTAATGGACAACCTATAATTTTCTTTGATCAATTGGTTGATGTTTTTGATGGACGACTTTAGTGTCCTAATCTCCAGATCTCGTGTATCAGTAAACCGCCTGTACAAGCGTTTTAGTTTTGTCAGTAGTCCACTTTTTTGTCTGTGAAGTGCGTCAATTGTCGCGTTACGGTACATGTCAGTTGTGTTACGTTCTTTGTATTTCGGTATTGTTCTGTTCATTGTTCGTAGAATCGTTTCGTCAATTTGTTCTAAGTATCTGTCGATTTCAGTATTTGTTAGGTTCCTGTCATTTGGTGGGGATATACCATTTGAACGTAATTCACTCAATAAGGCATTGGAAAATCGTGGCCAGCGCACCTTACTGTAATTGTAAGTATGCACAGGCACATACTCCTCCAACTCCATAAGCTGGTTCGGAAGTTGTATTACGGCGGCGAGTCCGCAGTGGTCACTGTCGTACTCGATCGTTCGTAAACAATTTCTTGGCCGTTGACCCACAGCGTCAGTAATTGTTAGTCTTGCGTCTTTAAGCAATAGATCCAGATAGGCACCGCTTCTTGGGAACGATGGCCTGTCTGTGGCTAGAAGATCGATGCGATACTCAAGGTTGTATCGACCGATCCAATTAAATAGATGGTTACCTCGAGGATTTTGGATTTGATTTCCCCAATCTGTGTGCTTGGCGTTTAAATCACCCGCCAATATATAGTAATTCTCTTCCGAGCTCAATCTTAAGCATTCAAAAAGCTTTTCAAGCTCTGTTATAAACTGTGTGGGCTGAGGTGTTTCCGGTGCATAGGCAGCGATCACATACATTCGCTTCCCCTGTTGGAGATGAATGCATATGATGCATGCCTCTAACGTCCGAAATTTTCGCACATCACTATTATATATTACCTTATGACTAATGCCTTTACGTATAAAGATTGCGACGCCTCCTCCTTGCGTGGAGTTGGGTCGGTCTCTTCTTACGATATTGTAATTGTTGTTAGTCAATTTATGTTTCTGGTTAAGCTTAGTTTCGCTAGCCATAAACACATCTGGACTTATGTCTTTAAGCAATTGGAATAAATTCGCTCTACGTTCGGTCCTAATCAATGAATTTACATTCACAGCTAGGATCTTAAAGGGCCTCTCCGGCAGCGCGCCCTTAACCTCTAAGTTGCGTTAAGCTCGGCAAAACAGAGTAGATATAATCCACCCTAGTCGCCTGCTCCCTGATCTGGTTTTGGAGGCCGTTCAACTGGCCCTAGATGGCCAGTAGAACGCCCATAATATCCGCCTGTGCCGCCGGCGCCTTAGGCACGGGGGCCTGTTGGGCGACCTTTGGTGTAGGCTGTACCGTGCTTCCCCTTCCTGACGCCATTTGGGCGTAAGAAATTTGGGGGTTGACGGGCGTTGTTGTAGGAGGGCGCACTGTTGGACGCTTTTCTACCACTGTTTGCTTTGCTGCTTTATTGTTTTTTATAAGCTGAAACGTCGAGCATCCCCGATAATTAGCGGGGTGTCCGGCGCCTCGGCAGAGTACACATTTAAGCTGGGTCCTATCTTCGACCCGTTCCTTTCCTAACTTGCATTCATCTGCATTGTGGTTCTCTCCACACTTAACGCAGCGTGACTGCATTTCGCAGTTTGCTGCGGCGTGGCCGAACCTTTGGCAGCGCATGCATTGAAGCATGTCGCCGCGCCTTTTTAATTTGTCCCAAGTTACAACCTGGCAGTTGAGGACGGATATACTCCTCAAACTATCCAGTTTGCTGCTGGGTGAAAGTTGAAAAAGTTCTCCCGCCTAGCTCTAACTGTAGCGAACGGCTTAACCCCGATAAGGTCGAGATCGTCATTCGCTTTTTGGCGGAGTTCATTTAAGAGCACCTGTGGTTCCGTGTAGGAATCTATGCCCTTCAAAAGGACCGTTTGAAATTTTTCGGTTTTAGGGGTGAAACTAAAGAATTCGGTAGTAGTTTCTTTCAGCAACTCTTTAATTTTTTTGTGCTGTTCCAGTGTGAAGCACTGGATAGCATGCCTATCGTTATTTAATCTTTTAATAGTAAAATTTTGACCTATGGTCAACTTACATAGATTTATGGTATCCTGTAACTCCATTTTATAAGTATTAATGGGTGGCACCTTTTCTTTTTTCATAATCGGCGGCTGTGGCTGCTGCTGCTGGGACTGACTTTTCTGCGGCTGTTGATTCTGCTGCTTTTGAATCTGCTGCTGCTGTTTTTCTTGCGGTTGTTTCTGGACTTGTGTCTGCTGCTGTTGTTGTTGTTTTTGCCGTTGTTGTTTTGGCTGCTGCTGTGGCTGTTGTTTTTGTAAATGTTCTTTTTTCTGTTGTTGTTCTTTTTCTTCGAGGTCTTTTAGTTGCCTCGCTCGGCGCGCTTCTTGGCTGGCCTTAACTTTGCTTTTTATCTTTTCGATTTCTGCCTCCAAAGCTTCAATTTGGGCGACCATTCTCTGTTCCTCGTCCTCCTCAGCTGACGACTCTGATGTGGAGAGGTTCACGAAGGCAGTACTATCGCCCGTCGTGAAGTGCCCTTCTCCTTCTTCAGACATATATGCTATACCCTCTTCGGGTGAAGTTTCTAGCTCGGTTTGTCTTGCTGCCTCTGACGTCTTGTCTATATCGGACGTATGCACCCCAGCTGGCAGCTTTGCTGAGGTGGCCGTGGATCTCCTTTTTACCAAATTTGGTGCGCACTTGATCCTCTTTCTGCGCTTTTGATTAGCATCGGATGATGTTGCCGTTGTTGTTATTGCTGTTGATGTTGTTGCTGCAGAATCACTGCTTGTAATTGGAACATCTTTCGATGTTCCCTCAGCTGATGCCATCGCTGGCCTCATTGGCCCTAGGACACCTTTCGATGCCCCGGTGCTTAAGCTCCTCCTCCTTTGCTCGTTTTCCCAACCAATAAAGTTTTCCACTTCACGGTTGTGAAAAAAAGCTTGCAAAGTTCTGATGCCCGGCTGGGAATCGAACTGGCGACCCTCGGATTCTCGGTCGGCCACTCTACTATTGTGCTACTGCACCACTCATGAAATCTTGATTTAATTTAGAAGTTAACCTCACTCACGAAATTTAATTTGGAAAAACTGGGAAGCCGAGACGTGTTAACACTTCCACAGTACGATATCGACTGAAGGGATGCCTCCTCCTCAACCATGTATGTACCTGAATCTTGGAGACATGTTAGAGAAGTAGTTTTTATTCCGAAAATTGTTAAGCGAGAAATCCGGGATGGATTGCCGACCATTTAGCCTTTCCTCTTTATAGAGTAAGAGTCCAGGCTGATTTTTTTTCTGTGAATAGATACCAGAGTAGAAAAGAATGAATTAACATTCCGAATTTTCAAAGCTTGGGCTTTTCGGAGATATGCAGTTTTAACAGTGCTACGTTATTTTATCAAAGCTGATTTTTTGATATGTTTAAGGGGATAGTGTCTCAAACTTTGTTTGTCAAGGTGTCTGCCAGACGAAACGCTCCACTATAGGGGTATGACAAGTGTCAAACAAAGTTTGAGACTCTATCCCCTTAAACATATCAAAAAATCAGAATGCACCGTTAAAAATGCATGTCTCCGGAAAGCCCCAGCTTTGAAAATTCAAAATGTCCATTCGTTCTTATATACTTTGGTATCTAAAGAAAAAAATCATCTATGATAAAATGACGTACGTCTTCCCGCCATGGGATCTTGGTCTATTAGTACTGTATACTTTGGATCCCATCCTAGGCAACCATATCAGAGACTCTCAACACGCTTATTGAAAGGCAAGTCAACAGGAAGTCCTCCATGAGGTAGTGCGTATAGTCGATAAAACCATTAAATATAAGGCCACCTACTTAGATATAGAATCTTACATTTTTCACAGTATTAAAACATTGGCTTTTGCCGTCAGCCCGAAAAAAAAGAGTATTTTCCAAACCTAATTTAACTTTAACATATACATTTCAATAAAACAAAAAGCGAAACTTCGTATTTGTTAGTTTTTTGACATTATCTTAAATAGTTAAAAAAAATATATTCCTAAAATAAAAAACAATGGTACCTCCCATACAAATGCTAAAAATAACCGTTAAAAAAATGTATTTCTCGAAAACGGCTCCAAGAATGTTTATAAAAAATGTGTGTTCTTAGATTAGTCCACTATCTAGTATAAAAATATTTTTTTTCGTACTTATTAACGGCACTTCCCATAGAACCACTTTTCATATTTTCGACTTTCTCAACATTGGATGAACTGAATAAAATATTTTTTTTTATACAAATGCTCCCTAAAATTGCTAATAAGACTTCATACCAAATTTTCAAAAAAAAATGTTTCGATTTTTAAAAAATAAATACAATTTTTATTGAAAAATCGATTTTTCAAAAACTAGTTACAGAATTTTTTTTAAATTTGAATTTTATATGTATATTAATAATATCTTAAAATGTTTTCGAAATTTTATACGTAAAAAATTAATTTATTAAAAAACCGCTCCAACGATTTTTGAATTTTTTTTTGATATATTCTTAAAGAATTCAAATTGCATCTTTGTTTTGCCTCAAACTATAGCTGTGTTTTATTGGGAAATTTATCCGCCGTAAGTTTATCCGTCGTAGCATTTTACATACAATTCGCTACGTTCGATAAAAATCTAAAGTAGAAGCTACGGTGGATGGTTAGATGACGTTTATTCGAGTCTCGAATTAGATTTTGCTAGTTTTGTTGGTACGATTGATAATTGGGTTGAATCTCGATGGATGTGTTCATGGAGTGTTATAATTATTAATTTCATTCGTAAGACAAATCGATCTTTTTGATTTTTTTTTTCTTTTTTTTATAGTTGGCCAGTTTATATTTCTAAGATCTTAGATAATTCCATTTTTTAATAAATTATAAGCTGTTCTTCTGAAAAGTTTCAGACTTTTACTATTAAGAACTAGATTGTTTGCTCAGTTATTTTCTCGAGTACGTCTAAAATTCCACCTATATCTGCAATTTTGCATACCCCTAATGTCAATTAATCAATTTTAACAAATTTCGATTTCCATTTTGCAAAAAAAATCAATATCTATGGAATAAATTCCGTTTTACTTTTATTTTTGACTAAGGCCAATATTCGTTTTGTGTTCAATTTTTATTGATAGTTATAAATAAACGGAGTTTGGTGGAAAAAATCATCTTTTTATTTAGATCTACAAAAAAGCAATTTGAGAAGACAAACCGCATTGAGTGGAACTGCACTATAGAGGAACTGCTCGACACTGTGCCGCAAAATATTTATTCGTATGAAATTCTATGCGCTATAATGCCAGGCGCGCACATATGCAACTTACAATTTTGCAACAGTTTGGTTGCTAAAGCGAATACCATGGACTTATGCACATGCAAAAACTATTCAGTCCGCGATTCGAGCAACTTAAAAGTTTGTGTTTTGGCACAAATCGAACGATCGCCCCAAATAAGTTCTTCAGTTCGAATCACACCGAACTATAATGTAAGTGCGCGCACATTAAATCAATATGTTGTCTGTGTGTTGGTTTATCTCGTTGATTGATTTTTAAGTTGCTTATGTGCGCGATCATCGTTCAATTAGTGATTAAACTATTTCGTTTCCGAAAAAAATGCATGTGCGCGCCTGGGCTAAGCGCACTAAGCGGCAACTGAACTTCACAAATGTGCTTTTTCCTCACTGTTTAATGGAAATTGGCCATGAACCGTATTCGCTTCACTACATGGACTGGGCGTACAATTTTGTAATCCCATTGTCTTTTTTTTCTGGACATGTGCATGGAAATTGCGAACCAAATGCTAACTATTTGTTCCTTAATCCGCGTATGTTAAGTGAAGTATGATCTCTGTTGAGTGAATATTGAAACATACTCAGAAAATAAATTTATAAATTGACTTAAAAAATAAAACTCTAGCTATCGATCTACTCAGAAAATAAATAAAGGCATGAAATATAAAGGGGAAATGTAAGGGGAGTGAACAATTTAAACTACGTTGTACTGTGCGTTCAAAACCAAGAAACATTAAAAGGAAACAAGCCAATTGTGTTTCCTCGTGTGAAAGGCATAGACGGTTTTTAAAGCAATACAAAAATTGTCCTGTGTAAAAAGGGACTTGACCATAGTCTATCAACAAACCCGTTCACTTATCATTTCCTTTCTATTGGTGCCAAATTAATGTTCGAATTTAAAATTCCAAATGCAGAAAAAGTGAACACAAGAAATAGGTTTGAAACTTAAATTAAATATTGGTACGTTTTTCTACTTTCTATTTTATATGAATAAAAGCTAATTATTGTTCCTAATTTTGATTTTTTAATAATTTTACTTTGCAAAAGACTCTTTCATTACTTGTGACTGCTGTGCACGTGTACCATTTTTACAAAAATAAAAAAGCTACGGTCCATGCTACGGTCGATGTGTTTTTTTGGGCATTACTTACGGTACTATGGATAGATTCTCAATAAAACACAGCTTATACAGACTAAGCAATATAAAACCATTTAATTATGTGTATTATCCATTTATTTCTATAATTCATTATTATTCCCCTTTTACTAATTCTTGCGTACGTTACTGAATACTACATAAAATGTACGACCTCATACATTTATATATACACATGTGTCTTTAAAAATCACGTGAATCTTATGTATGCATATTGCAGATTGCACCTAAATTATAAAGTTATATGCATATAGCTACCTACGCACCTACATCCTTCATTTTCATTATTATATGCACATGTTTACATACTTAGCTTCCATAAATATATATATACATATATGTATATTTTACTATCCTAACTTACATAATTCAAATCCATAACAAAGATTTAAATATACATTTGTAGATTGGTATTTTAAGTAACTATTCTTTTAATCATCTATTCGACAATTCATTATACTAAGAATTAAAGTAATCTTAACTACATCGGCTCTAAACCTGCATAGGATAACTAGACTACATACCTTCTAAACAGCTTTAATGGTTAGATACATTAAAGTTGTTAGCTACAACAGCAAGGTCGTGCGATCCAGTCTTGCATTTTATTTAATAATAACGGAGAAAAAGCAGGAGTTTTTGTTTTTTATACTATACTATGAGACTTACCTTCTCCTTCCATTCCTTGATCATATCGGTACTATCAGCTGGCAATTGATCCGTATAAACCATACACATGTATCCGGATTCGCGCAAGCATCTCTCAACTTCCAGTACTTCATCTGCCGAATTGCACAAGACTGCACAACGCTCCAACTGATATGCGCACTTATCCAAACATTTCATAACAACCGACATCTTTTCGGAGTTACTTTGCAATTTAATGGAAACTTTAGCCTTGGCATAGACTGCAGCTTCTAAATAGTCTGCAATGCATAACAAAGGCTGATTAGCAATCCTTACAAAATTAATAAATCGCCGAGTCCATGTCTTGGAAGTGACCATCAGTTGAAATGGAATCTTTTCATCTTGAAGAACTGGAGAGATAAGCTTGAAGAGGGTTTCATCAAACTCGGGACTCTCATTCATTATGCTGTCCAAACCATCGATAACTTAAGTTTGTACTTGGCGTATGTTGAGCAAGTTTTCCTTCTCGTTGGCCTAGGGCAATCGCTGCAGCACAGTGGTGTAATTACAAGCACACCACACCCATTGTGCAGTTCAATTTTAACATCTTCGTTGTTTCGAAGTCCATATGCTGGGACAATACCAATTTTTGGTGTTGTGCTAGCCAAAATGCGTCGACAATGACGAGAAATACTCTCAACCTGAACGGGCGATGGTGCGATTATAATAACAGCTGGACCATAGGTCGGCAGAATGCCTTTCGATTCTAGACGGAAACTCAACATGGAGGCAAATAACACCAGGTTTTACCAGTTCTATTCGAGTTGATCACACAAAAGCAATTGCCACGAACTAAATGCGACCAAGCGTACGCTTGGATGTGATACATTTTAGTCAATCGCATGTGCTCCATTTCTTGGTGGATTTCTGCTGTAAACAAGGCATTCTTCATGCGTTCAATTGGTTTAACATTGTTTTTACTGTGAGCCAATACAAGATGCTTAACGAAATATGTTTTCGAAGATTAAGATTGCTTTCGTATGATGGAAGATAAAAATTAGTTAAATTACGAAAGTATTCTTTTTGAGTTAATATTTTCGTAGAACGTATGGATGGATCGGAATTTTCACTAGCAACTGGTGTGGAACACGGAGATTGTAAAAGTGATGAATTTGACGATTGGTTCATTGATTCATTTTTAATCATATGGAAACAATATATTTTAAAATTAAATTACAGGACAAAATACAAAATAAATAAAATAAAACTCGCGCACTTCCAATATTTGTTTTGAAATGAATATCTTTTTTTTATTGTTTTGTCATCTGTCAAAATACTCACCTCAAATTCAGTAAACTGGTCTTTTCTTGTTGTGGAATTTTGGCACGTACGCATTAATATGCTATGGTTTGCTTCTACTTTTTGATTGGATTTTCTTCATTTTGAACATAAAATTAATAAATATTGCTTAATTTGTAAACCAGAATCAACAAAAAGCTTTTATTAGTATGTTTTATGTTTGATTAAGGCCTTTAAAAATACAATTTAACTAAACAGCAATTAATTTTTCAATTTTTGAATTTAACGGATCTCCATTTTAAATATATAAGGTCACCATATCTACCAAAAGTGGGAATGCGCACTCCACCGTTTCGATAAGCCTGTGTTGGTGTCTGCTCCATTTAAAATGCACGGGCAACTAACCCATGCTTGTCGAAACGGCGGAAATCTTCTCAATTTAGCTTGTAGGGTGAAAGAGAATAAATCCCCGAAGTCGTGCCTCTATGTTAGTTTCTCTATGCCCCAAATAAGAAAGAGAAACCCAATTTTATATGATTCTAACAACAATAAAGCGAGGAAGGGAGATTACAAAAATAGCCCTAGACAGCCATTGCAACGAAACGAATTTAGCGAAAAATAGAAAAAAATTTTGTATGGCTATGTGAATTTGTAGTTCCTAAAGAATGAAAAGCTTTTTTTGTTTGAAGGCGAGACAATAAATAAAATGTTTGGATGTGTATGTGGGTTTGGTTTGGATGTATAGATTGTAATGAAGTCATTGGTGTTTTTGTTGGTAATATCAATAGATTTTTGAATTTTGGTGCAAAATCTAGCAACGTTGTAGCTTTAACTACATCTATGTGGGATGTAGGAATGGCTGCAATAGGTGCGTTTTTTGCAATTCCCGGGGGAATTGGTTGGAAAAACCACCAGGGCGCTTAGTGAAAGACTTGGCAGCACTATTAATTTGCAAGATGACATTTGAAGAACAGCTGTAATGCGAGAAAAATAACATCTCATCTTCATCCTTCTAAAAATCATCAGGTTGATTTGTTTTGTGTAATTTCGATATATTTATTTATATTTATATATTTATTTATCGAATTTAAACTACTTTTCTATTAAAATAACATAAAAAGAACCAAGTTAATTATTATTTATACAAGAAAATGTGAATCAAGTAATTTGAAAATTGAAATCAAGTATTTTGGAAATTGTTTTTAGCCGATGTGATTTTCGTTTAATTTTCACAAATACAGTGGTACCTAGAATTCAGCTACTTGAAAACTACCCCCTTCGTCGGTCACCGGTGACATGATTTAGTGGACGAGTTGCTTATTCGGGACGGGAAGCTCAGTTCCTATGTCATTAGGAATATAGGTCTGAGCAAGAGCGGACGACGATCAAGAAGATTGAAGTATGTCTAGGATGTAGCAGAGAATCAGTATTGGGTTGTCCCGTGTACAACAAAACGCAGCCGAAAACAATTTTCTCAGAGAAACCTTTCTTTTGTAGTTCATTCAATTCTTGTTAATTGAACGAATATATCAACTCCAGGAAATACTTTTTATTTAATATTAGTTTCATAGTCAAGTTTAAATATATATATAATAAAAATAAACGCAGACATGAAAATCGCTGTAGAAGGTTGTACCCATGGCGAGGTGGAAAAAATCTATGACACCATAGAAGCAATACAAAAGCGGAAAATGTTAAATTTGATTTGGTGTTGTGTTGCCGAATGTATATTAAAAGGTAGGTTAGGTTAGGTTGACACGGTCGTCAGGAAAACAACTGACACACTTAGACCAAAAGCTCAACCAAACCAAACAAAATTGATAATTATTTGACATGTCAAAATGTCAGTTTTGAAGTTTCTACATAAAATTTTTGGTAGCACAGTTCTTATCCTCTCCAATAGCTAAGCCCCGAGAATTCTCTGGGTTTAAGCTAAGCACCTCCGGGGATTAGTTGTTGTTGGATTTGGTATGCAAATTGTTAATCCTACTCATCGTTTTTTTCGTCCAATTTCCCCGGGGCTTAGAAAAAACACGCCTAATGTTGCTATATTTCACTATTTTAGTTGTTTCAGTATGTAGGTATGTGTAGGTAATTAATTGTATTTGGTTTGGGTGATAGATTTTTATGAAATCAGATTTTTTTTAGGTAGGTACATATGAACTTAATATCCATAGATTTTCGTTTTTGAATTTTGGTGTATGTTTCATTATTTCAGATATTTCACGTACATTATGTATAGGTGGTATATTTTATTTTGGTAAAGTAGGGTTTTTGAAGAAAAATTTTGTATGATATTTTTACGTAAAAATGTTGGTAATAAAAAATATACATATATATTTTGTTTCAATTTTGGTTTTAAAATTTTTTACTTCAAAGCTTGTATACCAATTAGAAAATACATATATTTTATTTCAATGTTTTTTTTAACATATTCAAGTACAAATTTATGTAATTAGGAAATTGGAAAAAAATATAGGTAGTTATATATTAAAAAAAAAACTTTATAGACATTTTTACGTAAAAAAATTGGTAATAAAAAAATATATTGGAAGGTACCTACATATTTTATTACAATTTTGGTTTTAACCATTTTTACTTACAAATGTTGGTGCCTAGTAAAAATAAAATGCATGACTGGATCGCACGTACTTTCTCTTATGTTCGATCGCATTGTATGCAAAACATTATTAATAGAAAAGGCTAAATGTATTTTTAAAGTAGTAATTCTTAATATAAAATATTTCTTAAGTTTTTCAAAAAAAGAATTAGGATGACAATTTTAAATATTTTATAATATAAAATAAAAGACAACATTTTAGAAAAAACAGTCCAGCCGTGTTCTAAATATTGAATTTTCGAAAAAATGTATTTTTTTCAAACATCCAATAAAAAAAAAACTTTTTTCGAAAATGCAATATTATTTGGAATTTGAAGAACTTCCAGTATAAAAATTTTGATCGAAATATTTGTATGACAGGTGCTGTTAATAACAAAATATGTAAGCTAATTTGTTGACCAAAATATACCCTACATCTAGGGTAGCACACATATTTTTTTATGAACATCGTAAGATCCGTTTACGAGATATTTAAGATGGTAGAAAAATTTGTATGGCAAGGAAGCCAACGATTTAGAAACCCACTTTAGACAATAAGCTATAAAAGGCCTAATACCAAGTTAGAAATCGGTTCAGCCGTTTAAGATGGACTGCTTATGGATCGTTCTACAGACAGACAGATGGAATTGCGGGACAGACTTTTTGGTGTTCTCTATTATTGTTATGTCAAGTTGGATTAATATCCCGAGTTCGATTTTTTTACATATATATAACGCAAATAAAAATCTAGATTTTATTTAAATGTTTTTTTTTAACATTTTCAAGTAAACATTTTGAAGGATAACATCTTAAGTACATTTATCTTATACTTGTTCTCGTCAATTTGTTAGTTTAGTAGTAGCTATAATTTTTGGAATTTCTAAAACAAAAATGTTTTAAAAATAGTTACAAGTTACAAGTAGGTATTATGGGAAAATATATCAGTTTTGAATGTAAAATGTAATATTTCACAATGAAAAAAAAATCATTATTTAAATTCTTAACATTTTTATTATTATAATTTCAAAATAATTCTCCTGAAGAAAAATTTAGAATGCCAGTTTAAAGTTATTATAAATACACATACAAAAATTTAATTTCACCATAATACAGAGTTAACCGTTTTTGAAAAAAAAAATTACAATACCTACTGTTTAAAATTTTTAGGAGATTTTCCATAAAAATAAAAAAATCGAGTGCACCGTTTTCCAGAAAATCGAATAACAAAACAATATTTCTACTAGAGTTACCAAAAAAAACTTTTTTTTTAAATCACGAAATGTACTTTTTCCCTTCATTATTTAACTGATTTTTTAAAAATAAAATGGTTGTAGCCGTTTTTGAGAAAAATAAGATTTAACTTTTCATCAAATATTTTGGTCAGAAAATAATTAAAAGAAAAAAATTTGTGAATATTTTAATCAAAACCCAATACGTGTAATATTTGAAGAAAATCCTTCAGTCCACTTAGGCTGAAGGCTCGCGGACAAATAGAATTGTGACTCACTTTATTCTTCTTCGCCATCATCGTAATGGCAATGATTTGATCAACATCTCATTTTTTTACGAATGCAAACATTGCCATATACATAGTACCGTACATACCCACATAATTAATTAATTATTAAGGCATTTGACCGAGTCCATCACGGTTTACTATTACATAAACTAAAGATGTAAGGATGTAGTAATCATTTTGTTATGTGGTTAGAGTCATATCTTTCTGATAGAACACAAATAGTTGATATCAATGGATATTACTCAAATCCTATTAATGTTGATTCAAGTCTTCCTCAGGGAAATCATCTCGGCCCCTTGCTCTTTCTGCTTTTCATTAATGATCTACCTTCGACATTTCACAAATCTATTTGTCTAATGTATGCTGACGACGTTAAAATTTTATATTCCATTCGCTCTATAGAAGGCGGTTCTAATTTTCAGATGGAAATAGATCTTTTCCTAGATTGGTGCGTATACAATCACTTAGAATAAAATTTCTCTAAATGTAAGATTTTTAGTGCAACAAAATCGCTCAACGTTTTAAGCTATTTATATAAATTTAATCTTGACGCATTTTTAAGAGTTGATCTTGTAAAGGATCTTGGTGTGTTTGTAGATTCAAAATTAAATTTCAGGGCACATATCGATCTTATAGTTTCTAAAGGCAATTCAATGCTAGGTTTTCTAAAACGAAACTCAAATGAATTCAAAGATGTTTATACACTTAAAACCTTATTAATTTCGTTAGTTCTTCCCTATCTGGAATACTGCTCTATAATTTGGTGTCATTTTATGCGAATGGGATTCAAAGAATCGAGCGAATTCAGAAAAGATTCACCAGATTTGCACTTCGAAATCTTAACTGGCCTGGTAAAATGCCAGATTATACTTCAAGATGTGCACTTATTAATTTGAAAACGCTTGAAATTAGAAGAAAAGCACATAGTAGTATATTTATTAAAGACATTCTCTCCAATCGCATTGATTCTATTGATTTATTGAGTTTTATTACATTTTATGTCCCGGAAAGATTACTTCGGAACAAACGTGTTCTATTTTATGTATCTAGTCATAGAACTAACTATGGTTTAAATGAGCCTATCTCACGATCTTTGATATTTTTCAATTCCGTCTGCAATGAAGTCGACATCGTAATGAGTAGGGATCAATTTAAACGAAAAGTCTTAGAGTTTTTAACTTTATGTTTCTAAATTTATTGTAATTAAAATGTCTAATTCACTATTGTTGTGTAATATGTTTGTAATGTGTTATAATTGTTTATTTTGTAAGCTAACTTATTGTTTTAAATGTAATCAGCAGATTAATCCATTGATGAAAATAATAATAAATAAATTAAAACGAAAGTAAAAATATTAAAAATAAAACTCAAATCAATTCTTATTTTTTTTTATTAACATCTTTACCAAAATTTTGTTAACATTGGCGCAAAATTTTAAACGATTTAGTAAAATGTTAAAGCCACTTTTAGCAATTTACTAAGCTAAAAAGATGATTGAGCTAATTTTAAACGATTTTAACATTTTACTTAAGTGAAACTCATGGAATGGCTACTTTAACTTTAAGCAATTTGCTAAATCCATTATGGAATCTGATAGTATATCAGCCTTGAACGCGGGCTGCCCAGGTTGGAGTCCTGCTGGTGCACAATTTTGTTTTTTTTTTTTTTGTAAATAATGAAGTTAGAATGATGAAAATAGAAATAACTACTACCTTTTTAGAGCACATGTTGGGTTTTCATCAACATATAATTAATTTACAACGCATAACAACAGTAATTGTGGTCATCAAAATTCAAACCCTACAAATGCTAAGCTTTCTGCTTAGTTAGCAATTTACTAGTTTAGAAAAGGTTTAAAAATTTTGAAAAGATTATTTAATCAATAAGCCCTTAGGAAATTGCTAACTAGTTAAATGTTAAGCCCTTAACAATGGGTTGTTTAAAATTTTGCGCTATTGCTTTTATCGGTGCCTGTCATTGAACAGTTTTTTTTTTATTTTGGACTTTCCCATTTACGGTTCTACCGATATCTATACAATGTTTCATACAAATGAAACTTTAAATTTTAAACAATACTGCATTTTAGATTTTTGGAAAATAAAATCAATATTTCAAAAAATCTTGGACGAATTAAAAAAAAATGTTGTTAAATACATATACTCGTACCTGTAATTAGCATACCGAAATTATTCTTAGAAAAATTTTAAAGACATTGGCGCAAAATTTTAAACAACCTATTATTAAGGCCTTAACACGATACTAGTAAGCAATTTACTATATACATAGTAGTCTACTAACTTTTCATAAATTTTAAACCTCTTGTTAACTAGTAAAATGCTAATTCAGCCGATAGCAAAGCATTTGTAGGGTCTGAATTTTGATAAACACAATTATTGTGCTTATGCGTTGTAAATTGATTATATGTTGATAGAAATCCAACATGCGGTCTAAATAAGCATTCGATGTTTATATCTTCATCATTTTAACTTCATTATTTACCAAAATAAAAAAAATTGACACCAGCAGGACTCGAACCTGGACCTCCCGCGTGCAAAGCCGATATACTATCAGAATGACATGTGGATTTAGTACGACACTAAAAATTTAAAGTAGCCATTCGGTGATTTTAATTTTAGTAAAATTTTAATAAGATTAAAATTAGCAAAATCCTCTTGTTAACCTGGTATCATACTAAAAATGATTTAACATGTTACTAAATCGTTTAAAATTTTGCGCCATTTTATACATACAAGAAAATAAATAAAAATGATTTCGCTGTACTTACCTTCCTTCAACTTCAGGATTTTTATATTCAACTAGTGATTTTGATTTTATTCGCTCCAAGTAGACGTTTTCAACTTTCGGTTTTCAACTTAAGAGTTAATTACTTTGCAATTTTCACAACTTCCCAAAATAGTAAATGTTGAGGGAGGAAACTGGGGATTTTCATTGTTTTTTGTTTTTATTCTTTTTTTTCAATGTAGTTGTTTCTTATTTGTTCTTGACATCTCATCTCAAAAACAAATCGTAATTAGAAACAAAGAATAAAATAACTAAAAATGTTTCGTGAAAATTATTTTTGGGAAGATAGGACATTTTCATACGGTGAAAATGAAGAAAATTACATATTGAAAGGCGCGAATACAAGATGCTGCAACGCGTTAATTTCAATAAATGGGATGACCGCGATTTAATCTTTCATTTTCACCCTCAAAACGGATGGCAATGATGGTGTTCGAACTGATACAGGATTTGTTGCCGTGTGACGAAAGAAGGTAATACATACATATGTGTTGAATAGAATGAAAGTATATTTGATATATTTTTGTTTTTGTCCTACTTGTTAAAAGATCACGTGAATTACGGCCAATTACGCAAATACTTATCGTGTTACGGTATTATGCTCTCGGATCAATCCAATTCGCAAATGCAGACCTTATAGGGGTAAGCATTACAACCGTGCACTATGTATTAAAGCGTGTATCCAGAGCTCTTACCAATCTTGCCCCACGATTCATTCATATGCCGGAATCCCAAAATGAACGGCTGCAAGCAGTAAGTGACTTTATTGCAATATCGAGATTCCCTCGAACAATTGATGCTATAATTGTTTGAAATTTGTTTCACCTTATTGACCGCAAAAATCGTAATAAAAAGTTAAAAAATAAATAAAAACAAAATTAAAAATTAAAAATTAAAAAACGTTTATTTTTAAAATTTTTTTTAAATTTAAACTTTTTATTTATCACGTATGCATTTCGGTTCTCAGCTGCGGAACCATCATCAGCGGGCGACAATTAAACAAAACATGTTTTGTGATAAATAAAAAGTTTAAATTTAAAAAAAAATTTAAAAATAAACGTTTTTTAATTTTTAATTTTTAATTTTGTTTTTATTTATTTTTTAACTTTTTATTACGATTTTTGCGGTCAATAAGCTGAAACAAATTTCAAACAATTAATCTGACCACAAACCTGGCTAATATATTTACGATTAAATTGTGAATAAAATTATAATTGATGCTATAGATTGCACACGTTCAAATGCTGCCTTCAGCGAATTTTAAACTTGTTTAACAAATTGCAAATTCGAACCCGCAATTGCGTTGAATGTTCATATGGCTGTTCCCAGTATTAGCCACTGGCTTAAGATGTAGAGTGGAAACTTTTCAATCAATCATAATCACTTGTGCAGTTCTTCATAACATAGCCATTGATGAAAATGAATCAGAACCGCCACCAGAGATGATAGAATTCGCTTTAATGTTAGCCGCTCCTTCAGATACGCTTTTGACAACACCATCAGCAGCCAGTGACAACGGTCGTTCACTCCTAGTACATAACATTGAAAACAATAAATTCTGGAAAAAGAAATTATGTACGAGTATCTAGTAGTGAAAATAGATTCGAAAACAATCCGAAAAACTTAAGTTACTTAACGAGACTGCTGAACTTTACCACGAAAAATTTTAATATCAGAAAAAATGAAAAAATAACAAAAGAAAACGAAATAATTATCTAAATTAACAAAAAAAAATAAAAAAATGTCAATCCTTTTTTTTTTAAATTCATTTTTATTTAATGTTAACTTATAACTATCTTAAAGCTATACAAAAATGTTTAAAACTAACATAATTATCAATAACTTATAACTAATTTACTGGCACTTTACGGGCGCTCTAAACTAAACAATAATCTTAGAACTAATGTCTTTCGACCTAAAAACTACTTTAATTAAATCTAATTATTTTATTTTTTTGTTTTTTAACCAAGAAAACTTATTGCCAAAAAACTCGGTATCTTATCATTTTTTCGTTTTTACATATAAACTAAACCTAAAGATAGACTAAAAATAATTAAAACTAGATACAACTAACTTATATTAACTAAAAATAACGTAAACTACTTAAAATGCCTAATAATACCCAAAACCACTTAAAACTACTTAAAAACTAGAACAGCCACAGCAGCATTTTTTTCATTCTTTTAAATTTTGTTGTTTATTTTTTATATGCATGCCGACACACAACAACATCCAACCCACACATACACGTACATACGCACATACAATACGTACGCGCATACATGCACAGACACGCAGATACATGCACATATGCCACCGCATACATACATATTTTTAATTTTTTTTTGTAAAATGTGAATCATTTTGGGGATCTAGTATACAAATGATAACAAAAAAAAAGCAATAAAAAAAGTCTTTAAAAACGTTTTTAGTTTTTGATGAAAATCCTTCAAAAGTATTTAATGTTCAAGACTAACAATGATTTCAAAAAACATATTTGAATTTAAGCCGAAACTAAATAAATAATAAAAACCTAATATTGTAAACGTAATTTCATTATCGTAAAATGAACTTGAAAAAAAAAACAAAAAAATAACGAATAAAAACAAAAACTATTTGCAAAAAAAATTACCTAATTTTATAGATTTCAAACAAACTTATAGTATTTTTTTGTCTAGAAAAATAACTTAAGCCTATCTAAAACCAAATTAGAAATATATTCGAAATTATTCTTTAATACCAAACCTTTACCATAATATAAGTTAACAACAGCGACATTCCAAAATTAATAATATCAAGTATCCCGCAACTTCCCACGATTCGTCCCATTGGACACCGGATACATACGCGAATTCAACGAGCAAAACTGTGGGAAATGCAATCTTGCTTTTTTACATTTTCATGCTAATAAAATATTTTATGTTAAGAGTTTAGTTCTAAGTTATCTATCAACCTTTTAAGACGTTCTGTGTAAATAAATAAAAATATATTTTTTTTAATAAATTTTGAAGTGTATTTGTTTATAATTGGCGCCCGGGCAGGGACAGTACTGTGTTAAAAGTATCTTAAGCGATAGTAGTAAATATAATAATTGAATACGCGACTGTAAAATGGTGTGCGATAAATAGTAAAGAAAGAATAACTGTGCGACTACGAAAGTGTGTCTAATTTGTAATAAAAAAAAGCAATCAAAATAAAAAAAAGAAAAATTGACATTAAACTAAATAAACTGAAGGAGTGAAAAAAAAATTTATTAAAAATTAAAGTTGAAAAGCAGATACCAAGTAAACAGAAATAAAGGAAGAGTGCCCGAGTCACCGTGGGAACTAGAAATCCCTACAAGAAAAAAAGGAACAATACTCGACCGGCACAGTACTGCATCATGAGAATAATTTCATTGTAAGCATAATTATTAAACATTTATTGTAAAATTAAGAGAAACAAAATAATTTCAACAATATCAAGTTTATAAAGATATTTAAATTCCTTTTCTAAAATTTAAAGTTAGGGAAAATAATTTCAACAACACCAAGTTTATAAAGATATTTAAATTCCTTTTCTAAAATTTAAAGATAACTTAGAACTCACCAACCCTTTCAATCCAATATTTATCACCTTTCCCTTCCCCGAAATTTCAATACTATAAAATTTCATCCGATGAAACAAATTATTAACCTTAGTAATCAAAATGAGTAAGACAGAGGGTAATATTCAGCAAGCCCCTTTAAATCCAGCACCTTCCCTACCTCCAGGAATAACTAACGGAACACAGGATCTAACCGACTACATAAACCAAGTGGTCGCTAATGCCTTCTCCCAAATGGGAACTCCATCAGGAGAATCCGACAGTGTAGACCAACCAATTGATGTTCGTGAAGCTAGGAACCTAGAAGGGTTAGAAAGAATACCAGACGTAGTGAAAAGTCTACGACAATTCTCTGGGGAACTAGGTGAATTTAGCTCTTGGAAGAAGAGCGTAGACAGAATCCTGAAAATTTACGAATCTGTCCGTGGGTCGCCCAAATATTTCGGCATCCTGAGTGTTGTCCGAAATAAAATAGTTGGACAAGCGGACATAGTCCTAGAGTCCTACAATACCCCGCTAAATTGGGCTAAAATATCAAGATGCCCAATGCTGCACTATGCAGATAAAAGGGACATTGGTACTCTCGAATACCAAATGATGGTTTTGGTTCAAGGAAACCAAACCATTCCCGAATTCTATCAGCATGTGTACCAACATCTTTCCCTTATTTAAGACAAACTAGCCTCTATGGAGTTAAGCGCTGAGTCACATACTACCATGACTAGTGCGTACAGAGACAAGGCATTAGACACGTTTATACGTGGTCTAAAGGGAGATCTTCCTCGGCTTCTCAGTATAAGGGAACCAATCAATCTCCCGTAGGTACTGCATCTCTGCCTCAAACTAGACAATGTTAATTTTACGACAAACTATGCCATGAATAATCAAACTATTTTAAAGAGATCGAGCTTCCAACCTCCTCCTCCACTACCACCACGTCGGTAAATCCCCTCACATAATGCACCGCCTTTGGGAAATAGGTTTATTCCCGAAGTCAATCATAACCCTCAACCCCTACCTTACTTCCAAACACATCAACCAGTGAACCGATCCTTTGTTCCTTTCCAAAAAAATTCCTAACCATTTCAACATAATCAAAACAATTATTCATTCAACCAAAATCCCCATTATCCCAGAAATCTCCCACCGAAACCACAACCAAGACCTCAACCCATGTCAGTCGACATGTCAGTCAGGTCGCAAAAATTGAATTACCAGAACCGACCTAGATATCAAACACCTCAACAAATCAATTCTCCAGGTAAATACCAAAGGCTTTACCACACTACCTCAAAGGATGTCCCGGCAACGAGGAATCCAGAGAGTTACAACCTCACGAAGAATTTGAGGACCTCGCACCTCCGGAGGATTACGGCTACGACGATGGTTTAGATGACTACGCCGATTTACAAGAGGATGAACAAGTAGAACAAGCTCAGCCTGAGGAGGTTCATTTTTTAGATTAAATTGCTCTTCGCTGCCGTACTTTGAGTTCACTGCGAAGACATTTAAATTCTTACTTGATACCGGATCAAATAAAAATTATATCCAATCATGTTACATTCGAAATCCAATATCTAACGAGACCATCTTTTTTGCGAATTCCATTAGCGGTAACACTAAAATAACCCACCACGCATACTTGGGAATTTTCGGTCCAAATATCCAGAAAATTAAGTTCTTTATTCCTCCCGGCCTAAAAACTTTTTACGGCATTCTCGGGAACGACAGCCTAAAGGAATTGAACGCTGTCATCCATACGAAGGATAACTTTTTCGTAATTAATAACGACATCAAGATACCTCTCAAGCAACAAATTTCTCAAGCAGTTAATTCTCTATTAACAGCTAAGATTTCATATCTATCTTCTGATCAAGTCCTTCGACTTACTCAAATTTTTAAAAAATGCCCAAATCTTTTTACCGACCCCGATGTAAAACTCACCTACACTTCTAGAGTAAAAGGGGAAATTAGAACTGTAACTAACGAACCAGTTTATTCAAGGACATACCCATACCCGATGGCTTTGAAGGGAGAAGTCGAGTCTCAACTCAATGAACTTTTGAAGAACGGGATTATTAGACCATCATGGTCCGCGTATATTTCACCGGTATGGATAGTCTCCAAAAAACCGGATTCTGAAGAAAAGAAAAAATACAGAATGGTAATTGAATTCTATAACTACAGCAGAAAAATATCCAATTCCTGAAATCAATGAAGTTTTGTCGAATCTAGGCAACAACAAATGGTTTACAACAGTTGACCTTAAGAGCGGATTTCATCAAATTCCTTTAAGGGAATGCGATATCGAAAAAACTGCTTTTTCCGTAAACAACGGAAAATTTTAATTCCTTCGGTTACATTTTGCCCTGAAAAATGCGCCATCCATATTTCAACGAACACTCGACGACATATTACGGGAGCACATAGGTGTCCGATGTTACGTTTACATCGATGACATCATTATCTTCAGCAAATCCGAAGAAGACCATTACAGAGATGTCGAACTCGTCTTCAAAACAATGGGAGCTCCAAATATGAAGGTCGAACTGGAAAAATCCAATTTTTTTCCAAACCCAAGTCGAATTTTTAGGCTTTGTCGTCTCAAAAGATGGAATCAAAACAAATCCTGAGAAGGTTCGTACAATAGCAAATTTTCCTTTTCTCCACCCAAAACATTGAAAGATCTACGATCATTTCTTGGTATGTCGGGCTATTATCGGCTATTAAATAATCCATTTAGACCAACAAGCTCTAGAATCCTTTCAAAAAATAAAGAACATCCTGATTTCTAATGAAATTATGCTTGCCTACCCAGACTTTTCGAAAGAATTTCACCTCAACACCGATGCATCCGACTATGCTATCGGTGCAATTCTCTCGCAGGATGATAGACCAATTACTTACCTTTCCAGATAATTGAATGAGACCGAGGAATCATATGCCACCAACGAGAAGGAAATGCTTGCCATCATATGGGCACTCGTCTCCCTTCGAAATTTCCTATATGGGTCAAAGAAGGTGAAAATTTTCACTGATCATCAACCTCTCACCTTCGCGCTGAGCAACAAAAATTCAAATACTAAAATGAAAAGCGAAGCTCGAGGAATACAACTATGAGCTCCAGTATAAGCCCGGGAGAGCGAACGTTGTAGCGGATAGTTTGTCTAGACCACCACGAATCGAAATAAATTCAATGACAGCAAGTCTTCATAGTGATGATAGTTCATCCCACAACCTAATTCCGTCAGTCGAAACCCCCATTAATGCGTTCAGAAACCAATTGATATTAACAATTGGCCAAGCGACAAGTTATCAACTTAAACAACCCTTCCCAAATTATAACCGTCATATCTTTACAGAATCCAGGTACACCAAAGAAATGATAATAGGCATTTTGTAAACGATATCTTAATCCTAATTTAATAAATGGTCTTAAAACGGATGAGTCAACTATGGCTATCATTCAAGAACTCTATCCACTCCACTTTACAAACTATAGAATACGTCACACTCAATTAGAAGTTATAGATGTTCCTACCGAAACCGAACAAGTGGAAATCATCCTCAAAACACATAGAAGAGCTCATAGGAATGCATGCGAGAACAGGCTCCAAATCTTGCAAAAATATTACTTTCCAAGAATGAATACAAGAATCCAAAATTTTCTCAAGCGCTGTAATACCTGTAAAGAAAACAAGTACGAGCGACACCCTAATAAGATTTATATAAATGAAACACCCCTACCTTCCTATCCAGGTCATATTATTTACATAGATATTTTCTCCACACAAAACCTTCTAGTCCTCACTGCAGTAGATAAATTCTCGAAACTAGCTCACGCAAAAATTATAAACTCCCGGTCAGTAGAAGACATACGACAACCCTTATGGGATACACTATTCCACTTCGGTGTCCCGGAGTACGTTGTCATTGATAATGAGAAATCCCTAAATTCAGTATCCCTTAGGGCCATGATGGAAGAACTCAATATAAGAATTTACCAAACTCCGCCATACAAGAGCGAGAATAATGGCCAAGTAGAAAGGTTTCATTCTACCTTATCAGAAATTATGCGATGTGTGAGTTCCGAATTTCAGATTACTGAATTCAGCGAGCTGCTGCTTGGAAGGTCGGTCTATGTACACAATCCCACCATCCATTCGACCACGAAAAAAAACCAATAGAATTGTTTTTTGGTCGAGATCAGAGAGTTTTCCCGAATTATACGAAGAGGCAAGAAAGAGTAATATTGAAAGGATAAAAGAGAAATAATTGAAAGACTTACAGATCCATAACAAATCACGAAAGCCCCCTAAGACTTACCAGGTAGGAGAAGAAATTTTCGTAAGACATAATAAAAGAATAGGCTCTAAATTAACTGTACGCTATAAGATCGAGAATGTAAAGGAAGATAGGAACACCACTGTACTTACTGAATCAGGAAAAATAATCCATAAAAGCAACATTAGGAACTAATTTTCTCCCATAACATTTCAGGTTTTTCCTTGCAATAGCTTGCGCCGAGGTGCAAATATTACTCAAACTCCCAAATTGTTGCCATAAATAATGGGTTAGAGAAAATTCAGAATTGAAATTTTAAAATCATTCATACAATTGATCTGGATAAAAACGAAGTATTTATAAACCAAGCCAACACAACTCTTCTCTCAACAAACATCAAGTCCCATATCCCTTTCCCTCTCCTTCAATTTGAACTTATACAGATAAAGGACACACTAGCCTATATTAAACCAAATAGAAATAAAAGATCTTTAAGTTTTGTAGGTTCAGCATGGAAGTGGCTCGCAGGCAGCCCTGACCATGAAGATCTTGTTTTAATTGAAAACAAAATAAATAACTTAGTTGATAATAATGAAAATCAAATTGTCATAAATGTATTGTATAATAATAGAATAAACAATATAACAAGATTCACTAATAAAATTTTAAAAGAAATAAGAGAAAATAAATATGTAGATAATGAATTGTTTGTTACACTCAAATATAAAATTAAAATTATTAAAGAAGAACCTATAAATATTAAGTACGCCATTCATTGGGCGAAAGAACAAGCATTAGATTCAATTATTTTGTCAAACGAAGAAATAAATATTGCCATAAGAGCACTGAATAAAGAAAAATTCCCCTTTAATACGGTGGAAGAAGCGTTAGAATTTGCTAATGTTAAAATTTTTACAAATAATTCAATATTAGTTTATATTGTTAACATTCCACTCACGGAATCACGAATTTGTGAAAAACTTTCTTTGAAACCAATAAAGAGAAGTAATAAAGTAATTAAGTTACCAAATGAAAATAATTGTCAAATATTAATATGATTTTTTTTAGATTAGATTAGATAGATTTTTTTATTAGACTATTATAAATACATTTTTAAATCATGGTTTTACATATATATGTAATACTAAATACAAGAAATCATTATGACATGGCATTTGCCGTCTGCCAGATTGACAATAAACATAAATTATACAAGTATTGTTATAAGCTTATATAATTATTGGATATGGATTTAAAAAAGAAGTTATTTTCACAATTTTTAACATTTAAGTAGAATATTTTGTAATAAATCAGAAATCTTCGTTCATAATTCTGGATCTATATTTTAGCGCAATTTTGCAAAATTTGTACAAATTGCCGACATTCATCTCATTTAGAATGTCAACAACTTGCTCATCCGATAAGAAGTCACTTCCGAAAAAGCTCCTTCTTGTTTCCCTAAGAGTAGGGCATTTTCCAACGAAATGAAGAACGTCCTCTCTTTCTCTAAGATTGCATATACTGCACTCAAATGGTAGTTCGGGTCTGTGCGGTATGAAATTCAGGCTTATAAGTTCGCTTCGGAGTCTAACCATTGTTGAAATCTCGTTCACACTATTTGCATCACTGAAGTAATTTCTTTCTGCAAGATTGTGGTTCAGCCTTCTATAAACTGTTCTGAATAAGGACTCTGACGCTTCAGATATATAATCTTCTCTACATTTATCATCTACTTTCGCAATCACGTCATATAATATATCCTTACAACTTGATATGTTTCCAACGTTTAAATTGAACACCACGTTACATCCTTCGGCTAGGCAATTCCACTGCCTGTACCAGCTATTTTGATTTTGTACTGCCTTAAGAGCTACTTTCTTGACCAGTCGAGATTCATTCATCTTAAAGACTTTCAGTAAATAGTCTGCTTGCAATTTAAGGGTTTTGACGAATAGTGGTGAAAGTCCTGTCTCTAGCATAATGACGTAGTTTGGTGTGTTACTTGGCAGACGAAATACTCTTTTCACGTAGTGAGTTAGTAGTTTCTCCACTGTGAGATACTTTTTACATCCCCAAACTTGGGCACCATATAATAGGATACTCTCCGCTGCAGCTTCAAACACTTTAAATTTGCTGCTATGTGCTATGTTGAAGTTCATAAAAACTCTTTTCCAAGCTATATTTATGGCTGTTTTTGCTTTTTGTAGTTTTTCTACTAGATACTTTTCCATGCTTAAGTTGCTGGAAAAGATGACTCCTAGGTATTTGTACTCGTTGATACATTCGATGACTTCTCCGTTAAACACCCACTTTTCGTTCGATGCATTTCGTCCACCTCCTCTTTTAAAGATCATCACCTTAGATTTTTGAATGTTAACAACTAAATTCCATAAACGACAGTAATTGTAAATCCTGTTAATCATAAGTTGAAGTGTTTCTGGGGAGTATGCAAACAAGACTATATCATCTGCGAACATCAATGCTTTAATACGCTCTCCCGCAAAGTCAACTCCTCCAGGAAGGAAATCAATTAAATCATTTATGAAGAGCGAGAAGAGGGTAGGACTCAGTGTACAGCCTTGCCTCACTCCTGATGAAGTTGCAAACCAATCCGAAAGATTCGTTCCGTTCCAAACTGCAGCCCGTGTTCTTCTGTACAACCCTTCAAGTATTAAACCGAACTTCAACGACAATCCCAAATTGTACAGTTTGTAAAACAAAGCCCCTCGGTTGATGGTGTCAAAAGCTGCTCTGAAGTCAATGAAAAATACATACAATTTTTTACCCTGCATGCAGAAGCTTTCGGCCAGGCTTCTCAGAACAAAGATATTATCGATTGTAGAGTAACTGGATCTAAAACCGGCTTGACACTCGTTCAACACCTTTTGCGTTGTAATCCACCTTGTAAGTCGCTTCTGTAACATTGTTGTGAAGATCTTATATGTTGAATTTAAAAAGGAGATTCCTCGATAGTTCGCTGCATCCAACAAGGATCCCTTTTTGTGAATCGGGAATATTATAGCATTCCTAAATTCATCTACCGGAAGATTCCCCTCAAAAACTCTATTAAATAATGTTACCAGATGTTCTTTCAGTGTGACGCTACCGTATTTATAGAACTCTACTGGAATACCATTTGAACCCGCCGCTTTCCCATCTTTAAGAGTCCATAAAGTTGGTTCAAGTTCTTGCAAACTAAATTCTGGGTCCAAAATTTCGTTCTCAAATCGAGGAACTGCATAATTCCAGTTTGCTGATGGTGTTTCCGGATTTAGTAGATCTTTGAAGTGAATGAAAAGTGAATTTTCACACAGTTTTTTGTGTATTACTGGTTGTTTTCCATTTAACTCCCAAGCCAGTTTCCAAAAGTCACTAGCGGTTTT
This sequence comes from Philhelius pedissequus, assembly GCA_910595825.1. Classification (NCBI taxonomy): domain Eukaryota; kingdom Metazoa; phylum Arthropoda; class Insecta; order Diptera; family Syrphidae; genus Philhelius; species Philhelius pedissequus. Next base: position 106,211,631 of record OU343160.1, read on the forward strand.
ACACGACACCAATCTACATGCTTGTTTTTCTTCATATTCCATCTTTTTGAATTTGCATAGCTCTTTATATTTCCTATTGGACTCTAAGTAGTTACTCCTAAATGAACTTTGGGAGGAGTTTCGAAAAATTCTCAACCATGCAAAAGAAATCTTCCGAGCTTTTCGGCATTCTTGATCAAACCAAGGCTCATTTCCTGAATTCCATCCTTTTCCGCTTTCCTGCTGTTGGGAGTAATCTGCCTTTATGGTTTGCTCTAAAATTCGAAAGTCTGGTCTTTGATGTGCTTGGAGTCTAGCATCCAGCTGTTGTTTGTATGCTGAGGCTTCCGATATCTTCCAGTTAAGTCTGGGCAGTGATTGTGGCCTGATAGTTTCATCAACATTTTGTTGCAAGCGCCGCCGTTGGAATGTTATAACAATCGGAAGGTGATCCGAATACGGAAATTCCTTAACCTCTAGATCCGTCACCAGTGGCTCCCAGTCTTCTCCTAGGATTGCATAATCAATCACTGATGATCCTTGGCCTCCAATAAATGTGAAATTCCCCGAGATATCACTCGCACTCGTTCCATTCTGAATTCGGAGTCCAAAAGAATCACAAAGATCTAGGAGTTTCTTTCCTCTTGCATTATAAACACTATCCCTTGATTGCCTATAAAAGCCGGTAAAAACGTTCATTGCTCCTGCATCTAGGCCAATTCTCGCGTTCAGGTCTCCGATAAGCAAAACGTTCGTCGATCTCATGTGGCTAAGTAACTCAGTTGTTCTTTCAAAGTCCTCTTCCCAATTATTACAGTTGAGGTATTGAGGTAGTATCCATAGACGTTTGGTATTAATTTCTAAGTCAACAAACCATATGTTACAGTGCATCCGAAACTCGCACTTCAAACTTTGAAGCTTTCTTTTGAAACCAAAGTAGCAACCTCCACTTGCTCTTCCACGCTCATGAGTACGCATTGCCGGGATCCACTTAAATACAAAATCTAACAGATTATTTTCGATAATTGAAAAGTTATTTACAGTTACAAAAGTTTCATACAAAAATATTAAATCAAAGCTATTCACAAATTTATAAAAATCAGAAAATAACGACTTATTAATCAAACCTGATACATTGTACGATAAAATTTTAAAATATTCTTTTTCTTCTCTTAAATTACTAGATACTACAATTTTACTTGAATGGCAGACGGCTTTAGTACTAAACACTATAATTAAAACCATTTTCGACACCACTGGGTTCTGGCAGATGTACTACATTACCGACGATGTTGACCTGTTGTGCAGTTCTTGTCAGTTGGGGGCTGTCACTACCAGCTGTTTCGATAATGAATTTGTTTATTAGCGCCATCCCGCCTTCTACTTCACACTTCAGAGTATTGTTATGGTCTAAGTAATATGTTTTGTTTTCGAATAAAAGTTGTTGTCCACGAATAGATATTTTGGTGTTTTTGTGTTTTGCATTGATTTTTGCCTTTATTTGCATAAGAATTCGCCGTTTTTCCCGAGCAGCTTTGGTATAATCTCGGTGGATAGAAATTCCAGTATCTCTCAATTTTATGGCAGCATTCAATATGCGTGGTACGTCGTCGCTGTGTTGCAATTCTACGATGACGTTAGCGAATCTGTTATTTCTAGAACGAATGACTTTTGTTTTACGTATTGTTAGTGGGTTATTTTGTTGTTGAAGGTCCAAGCAATCGTTTCTGGCTTTCTCCATCGCCTGCTGGTCGTTATCCATTGCCGGTATGTGCAGTACAACATTATTCTCGTTGCTTTTCCTTTCGAGAAAATCTATTTGCCGTTCAAGAACCTGGCATTTACTCTCTACTTGCTGGAGTTTGGTTTGAAGCAGTTCATTGCTACGTTCCAGGCATTCCATTTTAGAGTTTACTTCGATTAAATCAGTTTTTGATGCCAAGTTCTTCATGCGCTCGTCAAGTAAAGCTGCTAGTGAGCACTCGAGAGTTTTGACATCGATCACTTGCATAGCACCCGCTTTGGGACCTTGTGGAGATGAATGCATCTCTGGCGAAAGAACAGTGCACGGACGTTTTTGCGATTGCGTGGAATTAGGGTTTCCATTGTTAGGCTTAGAGGGTGGATTTGTGACGTTTGTGTTTCTATTGATGTTTGTAGGTTCGTTGTTGTTGTTTTTTGTTGGTGGTGTTCTTTGTAGGCCATTCATTTTTGCGTTGTTTTAATTTTATAAACCAAGTTTACGCTCACCTTTGAGATGTGGGTTCCAAGATGGAATTTTCAGTTGTTCAACTAAAGTTCACAATTTAAAACTACTTTTTTATCACCAAATTTCAGAAATTTTACGGAGCTTATATACAATGTCAACCAAACTTTATTGAACCAGAGTTGCCAATCCATATATTAATATGTGAAAACTAATTTTATAATATCGAAAAACCATGTAGAACATTGAACAGTTTGTCTGTTTGTTATTCAGAAAATATCAAAGAAATAATTAATTTAGATTGCATTCCCAACTTGCTCACAAGTCGCAACTCGCCCTGCCATGTTACAAACTCCCAACACATTCCGAGCATCGAGATGATAGAGACAGGCGTGATTTTCCTTAATCAATTTCAAGACAACATAACAATAGACGGAATCGGACATCCTCTTAACGGAAGATTCCTTATCAAATTCCACAACGCAACAATTGGAATCAAGGATCAAATATTTCGATCAGGAGAAAGATCCTCAGTCCAAATCTTACCTGCCGTTATTCAACCTCAGCCATATGAAAAAGAGATCAACGAAGTGCTTTCTCTAGAAGTGATGCATGAGCTTCACATTAAGAACAGGGAGCATATCAAGAAGCTCGAAGTAACCAGCCTCGCTTACCAATCCATCCCTCACGGCACTGTAATGATCATCATGGACATCATAGTGACAGTAATTATTGTGAAAAGGAAGCAAACACAAGTAACAATTAAACATGAGGAGACCCATCAAGAAATAGCATCCGAAGTCTTGGGAACCCCTAGCACCTTCAAGCAAATTTTCATCCCTATCTTTAATCAGATGAAAAGTCCCAGCATCCCCAAACTCTATGACGCTCCTTTCTTTTAATTGCTGGATGAGGGCATCCAGATTTAAGCAGAGAGGAGTTAACAACAGCAATATTCCAAAATTAATAATATCAAGTATCCCGCAACTTCCCACGATTCGTCCCATTGCATCAGCAACTTTCCGGGTTCATGAGTTCTCACAGTGGACACCGGATACATACGCGAATTCAACGAGCAAGACTGTGGGAAATGCAATCTTGCTTTTTTACATTTTCATGCTAATAAAATATTTTATATTAAAAGTTTAGTTCTAAGTTATCTATCAACCTTTTAAGACGTTCTGTGTAAATAAATAAAAATATATTTTTTTAAATAAATTTTGAAGTGTATTTTTTATAATTTATACAAAGAAAATTTGAATTAAAGATTCTCAAAAAAACACAAACTTGAAAAATTAATATAACGCATGGTGTTTTAAAAACAATTGAATACTAAAAACGAAGTTTTTCACTTCAAAAAAAAACCAAGAATACATTTACCTTAAGCTTTACGAAAACTCGCCAATATACTAAAGTTTCCTATTTAAATTTAAAGTCTCTTTTGTACTTTCAACAAAAAAGCTCAATCTAAAAAGAAATTTAAAAAACACTTAGGGAATTTAACAAGTTTTAGAACTTCTGTCTTTTAAACTTTTCTAAACTTCTTTTTTTCTTAAAAAAAATTAAAACTTGAAAGAGACAGTTAGTAATAATGTATTTTAAAAAAAACAAAAAAATTAATGAATATCAGACCACAAAAACCAAAACAGAAAGTGAATCTGACGAATACTGAAAGAAAATGTTAAGCAAATTTTGCATATATAGGTATATATATATAGTAAATATATTAACAAGATTCTTTGTATAATTTTTTTCCAAAGTATGTTTCCAAAAAAAGCAAAATTATGATTCATTCTCAGTGATTTATCAGTACGTACTCTATTAGAGGTTTTGTTTCAAAAGTTTCTTTGGTTTCTAAGGGACATGGTGTGATCTTACTTACATCACTAAGAACGTGATATCAGACGGACTAAACAATACTCTTCTGGTGCTCCAATGATAGAATAGGAAAACTACTAGAAACAATTAACGGAAACATGAGTTTGAGTTACGTTGGGCGCCATTTTTGTTACGGGCAAGAGGAGGAGGATAGGCGGCGGTAGTGGGGATAGGTAGGAAAAAGTACGGGCTAGGAATTTGGAAAGGAAAAGGTTGGAAAAGGGAAAAAATGCTAAGTTCCGCGGGGTGTGGCCTGCTTGCTATGCACGGCATCAGGGGGGTTATTGCCACCGGAAACCTAACCTCACCTGCAAATTAAAAAACACAAATCAGGCCGATAAAAACTACAAGAAAATCAAACTAGTCTCCATGAAATCAGACGGGAGATCATCGCACCAAGGGCACTGTTGATGTTAGTGCAGTGTGACCTTAATCCACCCAACCATGGAAATCTGCGGCCTTGTTAGATTTCCCCTATGATGTATTTCAGATTCATACCATGTCTTCACTGAAACCTTCAGTCACCTTCAGCAGCCCTGAAAAATTAACTTGAATAACACATGCCCCGGTTGACGAACAAACAAACACTAATGTGATATTTGTTCGACCTTTAGACGTCATCTGAAGTTTTTTTTACACCAAGATTATCATTAAGGAGATCTTATAAACAAAATAATAACTCAACGAAAAATAAAAATATACACAATTTACGATAAAACCAAAAATAGACTTAATAAACAACAACAAAAATGCCATCTAGAACGATTCTAACTGTGTCACTTTAACCCACCGACTAAAATTAATCACTACCCTTTTTGGTATTTTCTTTCGGACTATCGTAAACGCAATCTTGGATTTTTTCTCAACCTAAAGAGCTCTGTAGGAAGTACCTCAGCCCAAGGACAATCAACAACACAAATTCTAACTCACGTGGACACTGCCGAAACACTGTTCCTTATCACTTATACCCAAACCAAATCTTATATTTAAAAAATATTAAATTTAATTTACGAAATAAATGATTTTTTTTAAATTAATAAGTTTAAATTGATCTTCCAAGCTTCGACGCCTTAGATTTGAAGAATTTTAGGTTAATAAAAGGGCATCGAAACAAAACCCAATCGATAAAATTTATATATGTAGATAAACAGAATATTAATTCAAAATAGCTTTTAACGGCCTTTAGTCCAACAAAAATTGGCGTTTCGTCCCGGTGATCTCACATGGACTCATCAGTTGACTAGTGAGGACCTTTGTCAATACGCAATTTTTGCAAAGTTCAGTTCATCTTACATAGATTTCGTGAAGAACATCTAGTGTGAACTATCTCACATGGACTCATCAGTTGACTAGTGAGGACCTTTGTCAATACGCAATTTTGGCAAAGTTCAGTTCATCTTACATAGATTTCGTGAAGAACATCTAGTGTGAACTAGAATTCCTAATCATTAAATTGGAAATGTTTGTGTTTTTGCCCATGGCCTGGCATTATTTATATAAGAAGTTTTTTTTTAATAATACAAATTCTATATACTACTGAAATACATCAGCCAAGTAGAAGACTTAGCACTATAATATTTGGACTTGTTGAATTATTAATTCAAAATAGCTTTTAACGGCCTTTAGTCCAACAAAAATTGGCGTTTCGTCCCGGTGATCTCACATGGAGTCATCAGTTGACTAGTGAGGACCTTTGTCAATACGCAATTTTTGCAAAGTTCAGTTCATCTTACATAGATTTCGTGAAGAACATATAGTGTGAACTATATCCAACAAGACTAGAATTCCTAATCATTAAATTGGAAATGTTTGTGTTTTTGCCCATGGCCTGGCATTATTTATATAAGAAGTTTTTTTTTAATAATACGAATTCTATATACTACTGAAATACATCAGCCAAGTAGAAGACTTAGCACTATAATATTTGGACTTGTTGAATTATTAATTCAAAATAGCTTTTAACGGCCTTTAGTCGAACAAAAATTGGCGTTTCGTCCCGGTGATCTCACATGGACTCATCAGTTGACTAGTGGGAACCTTTGTCAATACGCAATTTTTGCAAAGTTCGGTTCATCTTACATAGATTTCACAAGACTAGAATTCCTAATCATTAAATTGGAAATTTTTGTTTTTTGCCCATGGCCTGGCATTATTTATATAAGAATTTTTTTTTTAATAATACAAATTCTATATACTACTGGAATACATCAGCCAAGTAGAAGACTTAGCACTATAATATTTGGCCTTGTTGAATTATTAATTCAAAATAGCTTTTAACGGCCTTTATTCCAACAAAAATTGGCGTCTCGTCCCGGTGATCTCACATGGACTCATCAGTTGGCTAGTGAGGAGCTTTGTCAAAACGCCATTTTTGCAAAGTTCAGTTCATCTTACATAGATTTCGTGAAGAACATCTAGTGTGAACTATAATCCAACAAGACTAGAATTCCTAATCATTAAATTGGAAATTTTTGTTTTTTGCCCATGGCCTGGCATTATTTATATAAGAAGTTTTTTTTAATAATACAAATTCTATATACTACTGAAATATATCAGCCAAGTAGAAGACTTAGCACTATAATATTTGGACTTGCTGAATTATTAATTCAAAATAGCTTTTAACGGCCTTTGGTCCAACAAAAATTGGCGTTTCGTCCCGGTGATCTTACATGGACTCATCAGTTGACTAGTGAGGACCTTTGTCAATACGCAATTTTTGCAAAGTTCAGTTCATCTTACATAGATTTCGTGAAGAACATCTAGTGTGAACTATATCCAACAAGACTAGAATTCCTAATCATTAAATTGGAAATGTTTGTGTTTTTGCCCATGGCCTGGCATTATTTATATAAGAAGTTTTTTTTTAATAATACAAATTCTATATACTACTGAAATACATCAGCCAATTAGAAGACTTAGCACTATAATATTTGGACTTGTTGAATTATTAATTCAAAATAGCTTTTAACGGCCTTTGGTCCAAAAAAAATTGGCTTTTCGTCCCGGTGATCTCACATGGACTCATCAGTTGACTAGTGAGGACCTTTGTCAATACGCAATTTTTGCAAAGTTCAGTTCATCTTACATAGATTTCGTGAAGAACATCTAGTGTGAACTATATCCAACAAGACTAGAATTCCCAATCATTAAATTGGAAATTTTTGTTTTTTGCCCATGGCCTGGCATTATTTATATAAGAAGTTTTTTTTTAATAATACAAATTCTATATACTACTGAAATACATCAGCCAAGTAGAAGACTTAGCACTATAATATTTGGACTTGTTGAATTATTAATTCAAAATAGCTTTTAACGGCCTTTAGTCCAACAAAAATTGCCGTTTCGTCCCGGTGATCTCACATGGACTCATCAGTTGACTAGTGAGGACCTTTGTCAATACGCAATTTTCGCAAAGTTCAGTTCATCTTACATAGATTTTGTGATGAACATCTAGTGTGAACTATACCCAACAAGACTAGAATTCCTAATCATTAAATTGGAAATGTTTGTTTTTTGCCCATGGCCTGGCATTATTTATATAAGAAGTTTTTTTTTAATAATACAAATTCTATATACTACTGAAATACATCAGCCAAGTAGAAGACGTAGCACTATAATATTTGGACTTGTTGAATTATTAATTCAAAAAAGCTTTTAACGGCCTTTAGTCCAACAAAAATTGGCGTTTCGTCCCGGTGATCTCACATGGACTCATCAGTTGACTAGTGAGGACCTTTGTCAATACACAATTTTTGCAAAGTTCAGTTCATCTTACATAGATTTCGTGAAGAACATCTAGTGTGAACTATATCCAACAAGACTAGAATTCCTAATCATTAAATTGGAAATGTTTGTTTTTTGCCCTTGGCCTGGCATTATTTATATAAGAATTTTTTCTTAATAATACAAATTCTATATACTACTGAAATACATCAGCCAAGTAGAAGACTTAGCACTATAATATTTGGACTTGTTGAATTATTAATTCAAAATAGCTTTTAACGGCCTTTAGTCCAACAAAAATTGGCGTTTCGTCCCGGTGATCTCACATGGACTCATCAGTTGACTAGTGGGGACCTTTGGGAATACGCAATTTTTGCAAAGTTCGGTTCATCTTACATAGATTTCACAAGACTAGAATTCCTAATCATTAAATTGGAAATTTTTGTTTTTTGCCCATGGCCTGGCATTATTTATATAAGAAATTTTTTTTTAATAATACAAATTCTATATACTACTGAAATACATCAGCCAAGTAGAAGACTTAGCACTATAATATTTGGCCTTGTTGAATTATTAATTCAAAATAGCTTTTAACGGCCTTTATTCCAACAAAAATTGGCGTCTCGTCCCGGTGATCTCACATGGACTCATCAGTTGACTAGTGAGGACCTTTGTCAATATACAATTTTTGCAAAGTTCAGTTCATCTTACATAGATTTCGTGAAGAACATCTAGTGTGAACTATAATCCAACAAGACTAGAATTCCTAATCATTAAATTGGAAATTTTTGTTTTTTGCCCATGGCCTGGCATTATTTATATAAGAAGTTTTTTTTAGTAATACAAATTCTATATACTACTGAAATACATCAGCCAAGTAGAAGACTTAGCACTATGTTGAATTATTAATTCAAAATAGCTTTTAACGGCCTTTAGTCCAACAAAAATTGGCATTTCGTCCCGGTGATCTCACATGGACTCATCAGTTGACTAGTGAGGACCTTTGTCAATATGCAATTTTGGAAAGTTCAGTTCATCTTACATAGATTTCGTGAAGAACATCTAGTGTGAACTATATCCAACAAGACTAGAATTCCTAATCATTAAATTGGAAATGTTTGTGTTTTTGCCCATGGCCTGGCATTATTTATATAAGAAGTTTTTTTTAAATAATACAAATTCTATATACTACTGAAATACATCAGCCAAGTAGAAGACTTAGCACTATAATATTTGGACTTGTTGAATTATTGATTCAAAATAGCTTTTAACGGCCTTTAGTCCAACAAAAATTGGCGTTTCGTCCCGGTGATCTCACATGGACTCATCAGTTGACTAGTGGGGACCTTTGGGAATACGCAATTTTTGCAAAGTTCGGTTCATCTTACATAGATTTCACAAGACTAGAATTCCTAATCATTAAATTGGAAATTTTTGTTTTTTGCCCATGGCCTGGCATTATTTATATAAGAAGTTTTTTTTTAATAATACAAATTCTATATACTACTGAAATACATCAGCCAAGTAGAAGACTTAGCACTATAATATTTGGTTTTGTTGAATTATTAATTCAAAATAGCTTTTAACGGCCTTTAGTCCAACAAAAATTGGCGTTTCGTCCCGGTGATCTCACATGGACTCATCAGTTGACTAGTGAGGACCTTTGTCAATACGCAATTTTCGCAAAGTTCAGTTCATCTTACATAGATTTTGTGAAGAACATCTAGTGTGAACTATACCCAACAAGACTAGAATTCCTAATCATTAAATTGGAAATGTTTGTTTTTTGCCCATGGCCTGGCATTATTTATATAAGAAGTTTTTTTTTAATAATACAAATTCTATATACTACTGAAATACATCAGCCAAGTAGAAGACTTAGCACTATAATATTTGGACTTGTTGAATTATTAATTCAAAATAGCTTTTAATGGCCTTTAGTCCAACAAAAATTGGCGTTTCGTCCCGGTGATCTCACATGGACTCATCAGTTGACTAGTGAGGACCTTTGTCAATACGCAATTTTCGCAAAGTTCAGTTCATCTTACATAGATTTTGTGAAGAACATCTAGTGTGAACTATACCCAACAAGACTAGAATTCCTAATCATTAAATTGGAAATGTTTGTTTTTTGCCCATGGCCTGGCATTATTTATATAAGAAGTTTTTTTTTAATAATACAAATTCTATATACTACTGAAATACATCAGCCAAGTAGAAGACTTAGCACTATAATATTTGGACTTGTTGAATTATTAATTCAAAATAGCTTTTAACGGCCTTTAGTCCAACAAAAATTGGCGTTTCGTCCCGGTGATCTCACATGGACTCATCAGTTGACTAGTGGGGACCTTTGGGAATACGCAATTTTTGCAAAGTTCGGTTCATCTTACATAGATTTCACAAGACTAGAATTCCTAATCATTAAATTGGAAATTTTTGTTTTTTGCCCATGGCCTGGCATTATTTATATAAGAAGTTTTTTTTAGTAATACAAATTCTATATACTACTGAAATACATCAGCCAAGTAGAAGACTTAGCACTATAATATTTGGACTTGTTGAATTATTAATTCAAAATAGCTTTTAACGGCCTTTAGTCCAACAAAAATTGGCATTTCGTCCCGGTGATCTCACATGGACTCATCAGTTGACTAGTGAGGACCTTTGTCAATATGCAATTTTGGAAAGTTCAGTTCATCTTACATAGATTTCGTGAAGAACATCTAGTGTGAACTATATCCAACAAGACTAGAATTCCTAATCATTAAATTGGAAATGTTTGTGTTTTTGCCCATGGCCTGGCATTATTTATATAAGAAGTTTTTTTTAAATAATACAAATTCTATATACTACTGAAATACATCAGCCAAGTAGAAGACTTAGCACTATAATATTTGGACTTGTTGAATTATTAATTCAAAATAGCTTTTAACGGCCTTTAGTCCAACAAAAATTGGCGTTTCGTCCCGGTGATCTCACATGGACTCATCAGTTGACTAGTGAGGACCTTTGTCAATACGCAATTTTTGCAAAGTTCAGTTCATCTTACATAGATTTCGTGAAGAACATCTAGTGTGAACTATATCCAACAAGACTAGAATTCCTAATCATTAAATTTGGAAATTTTTGTTTTTTGCCCATGGCCTGGCATTATTTATATAAGAAGTTTTTTTTTAATAATACAAATTCTATATACTACTGAAATACATCAGCCAAGTAGAAGACTTAGCACTATAATATTTGGACTTGTTGAATTATTAGTTCAAAATAGCTTTTAACGGCCTTTAGTCGAACAAAAATTGGCGTTTCGTCCCGGTGATCTCACATGGACTCATCAGATGAGTAGTGGGGACCTTTGTCAATACGCAATTTTTGCAAAGTTCGGTACATCTTACATAGATTTCACAAGACTAGAATTCCTAATCATTAAATTGGAAATTTTTGTTTTTTGCCCATGGCCTAGCATTATTTATATAAGAAATTTTTCTTTAATAATACAAATTCTATATACTACTGAAATACATCAGCCAAGTAGAAGACTTAGCACTATAATATTTGGCCTTGTTGAATTATTAATTCAAAATAGCTTTTAACGGCCTTTATTCCAACAAAAATTGGCGTCTCGTCCCGGTGATCTCACATGGACTCATCAGTTGACTAGTGAGGACCTTTGTCAATACGCAATTTTTGCAAAGTTCAGTTCATCTTACATAGATTTCGTGAAGAACATCTAGTGTGAACTATAATCCAACAAGACTAGAATTCCTAATCATTAAATTGGAAATTTTTGTTTTTTGCCCATGGCCTGGCATTATTTATATAAGAAGTTTTTTTTTAATAATACAAATTCTATATACTACTGAAATACATCAGCCAAGTAGAAGACTTAGCACTATAATATTTGGACTTGTTGAATTATTAATTCAAAATAGCTTTTAACGGCCTTTAGTCCAACAAAAATTGGCGTTTCGTCCCGGTGATCTCACATGGACTCATCAGTTGACTAGTGAGGACCTTTGTCAATACGCAATTTTCGCAAAGTTCAGTTCATCTTACATAGATTTTGTGAAGAACATCTAGTGTGAACTATATCCAACAAGACTAGAATTCCTAATCATTCAATTGGAAATGTTTGTTTTTTGCCCATGGCCTGGCATTATTAATATAAGAAGTTTTTTTTTAATAATACAAATTCTATATACTACTGAAATATATCAGCCAAGTAGAAGACTTAGCACTATAATATTTGGACTTGTTGAATTATTAATTCAAAATAGCTTTTAACGGCCTTTAGTCCAACAAAAATTGGCGTTTCGTCCCGGTGATCTCACATGGACTCATCAGTTGACTAGTGAGGACCTTTGTCAATACGCAATTTTTGCAAAGTTCGGTTCATCTTACATAGATTTCACAAGACTAGAATTCCTAATCATTAAATTGGAAATTTTTGTTTTTTGCCCATGGCCTGGCATTATTTATATAAGAAATTTTTCTTTAATAATACAAATTCTATATACTACTGAAATACATCAGCCAAGTAGAAGACTTAGCACTATAATATTTGGCCTTGTTGAATTATTAATTCAAAATAGCTTTTAACGGCCTTTATTCCAACAAAAATTGGCGTCTCGTCCCGGTGATCTCACATGGACTCATCAGTTGACTAGTGAGGACCTTTGTCAATACGCAATTTTTGCAAAGTTCAGTTCATCTTACATAGATTTCGTGAAGAACATCTAGTGTGAACTATAATCCAACAAGACTAGAATTCCTAATCATTAAATTGGAAATTTTTGTTTTTTGCCCATGGCCTGGCATTATTTATATAAGAAGTTTTTTTTAATAATACAAATTCTATATACTACTGAAATACATCAGCCAAGTAGAAGACTTAGCACTATAATATTTGGACTTGCTGAATTATTAATTCAAAATACCTTTTAACGGCCTTTGGTCCAACAAAAATTGGCGTTTCGTCCCGGTGATCTCACATGGACTCATCAGTTGACTAGTGAGCACCTTTGTCAATACGCAATTTTTGCAAAGTTCAGTTCATCGTACATAGATTTCGTGAAGAACATCTAGTGTGAACTATATCCAACAAGACTAGAATTCCTAATCATTAAATTGGAAATTTTTGTTCTTTGCCCTTGGCCTGGCATTATTTATATAAGAATTTTTTTTTAATAATACAAATTCTATATACTACTGAAACACATCAGCCAAGTAGAAGACTTAGCACTATAATATTTGGACTTATTGAATTATTAATTCAAAATAGCTTTTAACGGCCTTTAGTCCAACAAAAATTGGCGTTTCGTCCCGGTGATTTCACATGGACTCATCAGTTGACTAGTGGGGACCTTTGTCAATACGCAATTTTTGCAAAGTTCGGTTCATCTTACATAGATTTCACAAGACTAGAATTCCTAATCATTAAATTGGAAATTTTTGTTTTTTGCCCATGGCCTGGCATTATTTATATAAGAAATTTTTTTTTAATAATACAAATTCTATATACTACTGAAATACATCAGCCAAGTAGAAGACTTAGCACTATAATATTTGGCCTTGTTGAATTATTAATTCAAAATAGCTTTTAACGGCCTTTATTCCAACAAAAATTGGCGTCTCGTTCCGGTGATCTCACATGGACTCATCAGTTGACTAGTGAGGACCTTTGTCAATATACAATTTTTGCAAAGTTCAGTTCATCTTACATAGATTTCGTGAAGAACATCTAGTGTGAACTATAATCCAACAAGACTAGAATTCCTAATCATTAAATTGGAAATTTTTGTTTTTTGCCCATGGCCTGGCATTATTTATATAAGAAGTTTTTTTTAGTAATACAAATTCTATATACTACTGAAATACATCAGCCAAGTAGAAGACTTAGCACTATAATATTTGGACTTGTTGAATTATTAATTCAAAATAGCTTTTAACGGCCTTTAGTCCAACAAAAATTGGCGTTTCGTCCCGGTGATCTCACATGGACTCATCAGTTGACTAGTGAGGACCTTTGTCAATACGCAATTTTTGCAAAGTTCAGTTCATCTTACATAGATTTCGTGAAGAACATCTAGTGTGAACTATATCCAACAAGACTAGAATTCCCAATCATTAAATTGGAAATTTTTGTTTTTTGCCCATGGCCTGGCATTATTTATATAAGAAGTTTTTTTTTTAATAATACAAATTCTATATACTACTCAAATACATCAGCCAAGTAGAAGACTTAGCACTATAATATTTGGACTTGTTGAATTATTAATTCAAAATAGCTTTTAACGGCCTTTAGTCCAACAAAAATTGGCGTTTCGTCCCGGTGATCTCACATGGACTCATCAGTTGACTAGTGAGGACCTTTGTCAATACGCCATTTTTGCAAAGTTCAGTTCATCTTACATAGATTTCGTGAAGAACATCTAGTGTGAACTATAATCCAACAAGACTAGAATTCCTAATCATTAAATTGGAAATTTTTGTTTTTTGCCCATGGCCTGGCATTATTTATATAAGAAGTTTTTTTTAATAATACAAATTCTATATACTACTGAAATACATCAGCCAAGTAGAAGACTTAGCACTATAATATTTGGACTTGCTGAATTATTAATTCAAAATAGCTTTTAACGGCCTTTGGTCCAACAAAAATTGGCGTTTCGTCCCGGTGATCTCACATGGACTCATCAGTTGACTAGTGAGGACCTTTGTCAATACGCAATTTTTGCAAAGTTCAGTTCATCTTACATAGATTTCGTGAAGAACATCTAGTGTGAACTATATCCAACAAGACTAGAATTCCCAATCATTAAATTGGAAATTTTTGTTTTTTGCCCATGGCCTGGCATTATTTATATAAGAAGTTTTTTTTTAATAATACAAATTCTATATACTACTGAAATACATCAGCCAAGTAGAAGACTTAGCACTATAATATTTGGACTTGTTGAATTATTAATTAAAAATAGCTTTTAACGGCCTTTAGTCCAACAAAATTGGCGTTTCGTCCCGGTGATCTCACATGGACTCATCAGTTGACTAGTGGGGACCTTTGTCAATACGCAATTTTTGCAAAGTTCGGTTTATCTTACATAGATTTCACAAGACTAGAATTCCTAATCATTAAATTGGAAATTATTGTTTTTTGCCCATGGCCTGGCATTATTTATATAAGAAGTTTTTTTTAATAATACAAATTCTATAAACTACTGAAATACATCAGCCAAGTAGAAGACTTAGCACTATAATATTTGGACTTGTTGAATTATTAATTCAAAATAGCTTTTAACGGCCTTTAGTCCAACAAAAATTGCGTATTGACAAAGGTCCTCACTAGTCAACTGATGAGTCCATGTGAGATCACCGGGACGAAACGCCAATTTTTGTTGGACTAAAGGCCGTTAAAAGCTATTTTGAATTAATAATTCAACAAGTCCAAATATTATAGTGTTAAGTCTTCTACTTGGCTGATGTATTTCAGTAGTATATAGAATTTGTATTATTAAAAAAAAACTTCTTATATAAATAATGCCAGGCCATGGGCAAGAAACAAACATTTCCAATTTAATGATTAGGAATTCTAGTCTTGTTGGATATAGTTCACACTAGATGTTCTTCACGAAATCTATGTAAGATGAACTGAACTTTGCAAAAATTGCGTATTGACAAAGGTCCTCACTAATCAACTGATGAGTCCATGTGAGATCACCGGGACGAAACGCCAATTTTTGTTGGACTAAAGGCCGTTAAAAGCTATTTTGAATTAATAATTCAACAAGTCCAAATATTATAGTGCTAAGTCTTCTACTTCGCTGATGTATTTCAGTAGTATATAGAATTTGTATTATTAAAAAAACTTCTTAGATAAGCAGAATATGTACACCATATGTTGTCACATTATAGTGACAACATATGGTGTCTTTTTTTTAATTACTTTATAAATATGTTACTTTTTAGTGTGAAAAACTTTTTTTTTAAATTGCTTTATAAATGTGTTACTTTTTAGGGTGGAAATCTTTTTTTTTTGAAATTGCTTAATAAATATCTGACCTTTTAGTGTGAAAAACATTTTTCGTTAGGAAATTGCTTTACAAATATGTTACTTTTTAGTGTGAAAAACCTTTTTTTTTTGGAAATTGCTTTATAAATATGTTACTTTTTAGTGTGAAAAACTTTTTGTTTTTTAAATTACTTTATAAATATGTTACTGTTTTTTTTTCTAGAAGACTCGCTCATACAACTTTCAGTACTGATGAATTTTTCGATGCCGTGAGGCTCCAATGACTCCCGTGGTTTTACCAAATTGGTAGGAAGGCAAGGTTCACCGGCCTCATTGTCTGGGCAAATACTGTGTCTCCAGATGTCGATCAAAAAATGACTTGCTTTCTAAAGCCGAAACACTATGCTTGTGTGCCGGTACGGTGTAATCTGGATAGGTCCAATATACTGTACACGATCGCGGATTAAAACATAGCTTTGATTATTCGGCTTGGTACTGGCGCACCCCAGGGTCGAGTAAGGGAATTTTGATTAATCTCCAATGATCGACCGAAAACACCTCAATATCATGCGGCGGCCCGGCACTTGCTTGGTCATCAGGAGCCGCCCGTATTTTACTCTTTGATTTTTCATTTTTTTCTTATTAGTTTCTTGTTTCGCTATGTAGCTATTCTTATTTTATTTTTTTCCGTTAAGCAATTTTTAGTAGCTTTAATTCGTTTTTTTTTTTAATTTTTAGTTGGAATATTGTTAGTAGGAATCGACCAATCGCTTTCGTAGTCAAAATCGCAATCCCTACTTACAAACAGCTACCCTATTCCCTCTTTACCAAAAAAACACCGCGGCTGAATATACACATATACGAATTTGCTTTTCTAAATTGGTGTGCAAAATGCAGAAGCGAGGTAAAAAACATGCAAAAAAATCCACTCATTTTTTTCTAACTGGACAGCAACATCCGAATCTCATCAATATGTGGCGCACACATCTAGAATAGATAACCGCAAACAAAACATGCGTGTATGGGTATCAAAGAACACATTTGTATGAGCCATTTTTATTTTCAATATCCGAATTTTCGAACATCCATATCGGGCGCGTTCAGCACTAATTTATATTTTGCCCTACGTGACTAGTTATAGTGTTTAACTTTCCTAAACGATGGCAATTCGAGCTTTACCTGGACATGGCATTTTTTCCAACTTGTGACCCGAGGCAAGGGTTTAACTTCTCCAACGTTAAAAACCAATAAGAAAGGTCATTGAAACGTGACAACAAAAAAAAAACAATAACTAAAAACGTATAGCAACAACGGCGGACTGCAATTTGGCTATGGACTTTTCCACACATGTGCAATTTATTGATGCACTGGGATTCTTAGCATTGGGCTAACACACTAGCAGCTCTATCACCCTGCTTCTTTTGTTCAACACTTTACTTTTATGAAAATATCATGTTTTCATGTATCAAATTAATTATTTTGATTCATAATTTAGGAATCTACCAGATTTATCCCAGTGCAGCTGGCCTTTTGTCGTTGATAGTTTGGCAGCCCACCTATTGAAATACACTATCCACATTTCCCCAATAAGTTTCTCCTCGCTTTATTTTTGTTCTATGGTTTTAGGAAATCTGTCATTTCTGCAGTCTAACCACAAATGAACAACACCATCGACATTTGCATCCATGACTAAATGTGAAATCCATGGAGCTATTATATATGGACTGCTAGTCTAATGTCAGCTTTATACAACAATTGTCAAAAAAATGTCGTCAAAATTAAATTCGCGATGATAGCTTTCGTGACGCCACTTCAGGAAAAAAATTAACTACTGAAAATTTTAACATAGAAGCTAGCCGCATCTGGTTTCAAACAATTCAAAAATTGCTCTTACCAAAAAGCTATAAACGACATTTTTAAAATTCATTCTTAGAAATGTGTGACATCTATGATAAGTGTTTCTTCGTATATATATACTATAGTACTATCATGAAGACTGATTTTCAGTTGGAGTTCTATGGCAATGTGGGGCGCTGTGAACACATAATTTTGTTATTGGAGAATTCGGAAAGCGGAATTAAAGGCCCCAAATAAGAAAGAGAAACCCAATTTTATTTGATTCTGACAACAATAAAGCGACGAAGGGAGATTACAAAAATAGCCCTAGGCAGCCATTGCAACGAAACGAATTTAGCGAAAAATAGAAAAAATGTTTGTATGTTTATGTGAATTTGTAGTTCCTTATGAATGAAAAGCTTTTTTTGTTTGAAGGCGAGACAATAAATAAAATGTTTGAATGTGTATGTGGGTTTGGTTTGGATGTATAGATTGTAATGAAGTCATTGGTGTTTTTGTTGGTAATATCAATAGATTTTTGAATTTTGGTGCAAAATCTAGCAACGTTGCTTAAACTACATCTATGTGGGATATAGGAATGGTTGCAATATTGCTATATTTCACTATTTGAGTTGTTTCAGTATGTAGGTATGTGTAGGCAATTAATTGTATTTGGTTTTGGTTTGGGTGATAGATTTTTATGAAATCAGATTTTTTGTAGGTAGGTACATATGAGCTTAATATCAATAGATTTCCATTTTTGAATTTTGGTGTATGTTTCATTATTTAAGATATTTCACGTACAGTATGTATAGGTGGTATATTTTATTTTGGTAAAGTAGGGTTTTTAAAGAAAAATTTTGTACGATATTTTTACGTAAAAATGTTGATAATAAAAAATATACATATGTATTTTGTTTCAATTTTGGTTTTAAACATTTTACTTCAAAATTTGTATACCAATTAGAAAATACATATATTTTACTTCAATGCTTTTTTTACATTTTCAAGTACAAATTTATGTAATTAGGAAATTGAAAAAAAATATTTTTAAACTTTTTAGACATATTTACGTAAAAATGTTGGTAATAAAAAAATATATTGGAAGGTACGAGTACCTACATATTTTATTACAATTTTGGTTTTAACCATTTTTACTTACAAATGTTGGTACCTAGTAAAAATAAAATGCACGACTGGATCGCACGTACATTCTCTTATGTTCGATCACATTGTATGCAAAACATTATTAATAGAAAAGGCTAAATGTATTTTTAAAGACATTTTCTACTTAATTTTTAATATTAAATATTTCTTAAATTTTTCAAAAAAAGAATTAGCATGACAATTTTAAATATTTAGTAATATAAAATTAAAGACAAAATTTCAGAAAAAATATATATAATATAATAAAATTTTCAAAAATTGAATTTTCAAAAATATCTGTTTTTTCAAACATAAAAAAAACAGTTTTTCGAAAATTTAGAAATGCAGTATTATTTGGAATTTGAAGAACATCCAGTATAAAAATTTAGATGGAAATATTTGTATGGAAGATATATGTAAGAAAATATGTAAACAAATTTGTTGACCAAAATATAGCCCACACCTAAGGTAGCACACCTTTTTTATGAACATCGTAAGAGCCGTTTACGAGATATTTAATATGGTAGAAAAATTTGTATGGCAAGGAAGCCAACGATTTAGAAACCTGCTTCAGGCAATCAGCTATAAAACGCCTAATACCAAGTTAGAAATCGGTTCAGCCGTTTAAGATGGACTGCTTATGGATCGTTCGACAGACAGACTGATGGAATTGCGGGACAGACTTTTTGGTGTTCTCTATTATTGTTATGTCAAGTTGGATTAATATCTCGAGTTCGATTTTTTTACCTATATATAACGCAAGTAAAAATCTAGATTTTATTTAAATGTTTTTTTTTAACATTTTGAAGTAAAAATTTTGAAGGACAACGTCTGAAGTACATTTTTCTTAAACTTGTTTTCGTCAATTTGTTAGTTTAGTGGTAGGTATAATTTTTGGAATTTGTAAAACAAAACTGTTTAAAAATAAAGTTACAAGTAGGTATTATTGCAAAATATATCAGTTTTTAATTTAAAATGGAATATTTCATAATGGATAAAAAATAAATTAAAAATCATTATTTAAATTCTTATGTACTCGTATTATAATTTCAAAATAGAAGAAAAATTTAAAATGCCAGCTTAAAGTTATTATAAATACACAAAAATTTAATTTCACAATAATACAAGTTAACCGTTTTTGAACAATTGATTTAAAAAAAATTATTTTTTAAAAATCCGAAAAAAAACATTTTCTTGAAAATTTTAATAGGTATGCAGTATTATTTTTAGGTAGCAAATGCAGTTTTTTGTTAACGGTTTCCTTACATTTGTATGGGAGGTATAACCGTTGTGTTTTTTTTCTGGAGAGCAATTTTATAAGTAGGTATTTAAGATAATGTCAACACTAGCAAACTATAAAAAATAAAGTTGTGACTAACCAACAGAAAGTTCAAAATGAAACAAAAGAAACAAATTTCAAATAATTTTATTAGAAAAATATTTATATAGTTTTTTTTAATTTTTGTAATTTCATAATTACAAAACTGGAGGCATCAACCCCAAAATTAAACTATTAAATCTGTACAGTTTCTGAAGAAAAAAAATGTACAATACCTACTGTTAAAAATTTTTAGGAGATTTTCCATAAAAATAAAAAAAATCGAGTGAACGGTTTTCCACAAAATCGAATAACGAAACAATATTTCTACTAGAGTTACAAAAAAAAACTTTTTTTTTTAAATTACGAAATGTACCTTTTCCCTTCATTAATTAACTGATTTTATAAAAATAAAATGGTTGTAGCTGTTTTTGAGAAAAATAAGATTTAACCTTTCATCAAAAATTTTGGTCATAACAAATTAAAAGAAAAAAAAATTGTGAATATTTTAATCAAAACCCAATACGTGTTATATTTGAAGAAAATCCTTCAATCCACTTAGGCTGTAGGCTCGCGGAAAAATAGAAATGTGACTCAATTTTTTCTTCTTCGCTATCATCGTAATGGCAATGATTTGATCAAAATCTCATTTTTTTTACGAATCCAAACATTGCCATATACATAGTACCGTACATACCCACATAATTATAACGAAAGTTAAAATATTGAACAGTTTTTTTTTTATTTTCCACTTTCCCATTAACGGTTCTACCAATATCTATACAATGTTTCATACAAATAAAATTCAAATTCTAAGCAATACTGCATATTAAATTTTTGGATAATAAAATCAATATTTCAAAAACTTTTGGACGAATTAAAAAAAAATTCTTCAATACATATACCTATAATTAGCATACCGAAATCATTCTTAGAAACATTTTAAAGACATTGGCGCAAAATTTTAAACAACCTATTATTAAGGCCTTAACACGATACTAGTTAGCAATTTACTATAGACATAGTAGTCTACTAACTTTTCATAAATTTTAAACCTTTTGTTAACTAGTAAAATGCAAATGCAGATAGCAAAGCATTTGTGGGGTTTGAATTTTTATGAACACAATTATTGTGCTTATGTGTTGTAAATTGATTATATGTTGATAGGAACCCAACATGTGCTCTAAATAAGCATTCGATGTTTATATTTTCATCATTTTAACTTCATTATTTACCAAAATAAAAAAAAAATTGACACCAGCAGGACTCGAACCTGGGCCTCCCGCGTGCAAAGCCGATATACTATCAGAATGACATGTGGATTTAGTGCGACACTAAAAATTTAAATTAGCCATTCGGTGATTTTAACTTTAGAAAAATTTTATTTTTTTTATCCGATGGAAATTTTCAAAAGACGCTCGGTAAAAATCGGTTCCGAATAGTGTGGGACTGTTACCGCACTAAAACCACCGGTGAAATCAGGACCAATCTATGAAAGATCGACAAATGATTTTACTATCTTAATTTATATTTAAATCGCATTGGGGGAAGTTTAAAGTTATTACACTTTCCCATAGCTTTTAGACCATCAACTCATAAGGCTTGGTTCTTCTTAATCTCCGAACATTGTCTCGTACATTTAAGACGGTCTCCATTTCGGAGTTGGTATGACTTTGCAGTCGCTGGATGTGTGATACAGCGTGTTTTTTAACCACTTCTGTAACCATTTCAATTTAAAGGTCACGATGTAGATCGCTATTTCTTATATACCAAGGGGCATTTATTATTCCACGAAGGACCTTGCTTTGGAATTTTTGGATGGGTTCAGCATTTGTTTTCTTTGTAGAGCCCCATAGTTGGATGCCATATGTCAAAACGGGTTTCAGTACTTGCTTATATATCCTTAGTTTGTTCTGGATAGATAGGTCAGAGTTCTTTCCTAGTAACCAGTTCATTTTTCTGTACTTCAAGCTTAGATCTTCTCGTTTCTTTTTGATGTGCTCTTTCCATTTAAGCATTGCATCCAAAGTCACTCCAAGGTTTTTGGCGGTATTGGAGTAAGGTACTACTGTATTATTTATAAATATTGGAACATTGTTTATGTTTTTGTTAGTAAAGTTCATATGCGTCGATTTTGTTTCGTTTAATTTTTTAATTTGATACGCCATTTCTGCGTCCAATCACTAACTTTATCGACAGCATTTTGCAATTTTAGTGTAGCCTTCGTAACGGATTCATCTGGCACCAATATTGCCGTATCGTCCGCAAAGGTGGCCATGATAGCGTTGATGTTCACTGGAATATCCCTTGTATGTAACAGATACAGGGTTGGTCATAGGACACTTTCTTGTGGTACACGGGCTTCAATTGTCTTTAGTTCCGAGTAATTTTGGTCGTACCGTACTGCAAAGAGTCGGTTCGTAACGTAAGATTTCAGTATTTCGTAGCACTGATTTTTTGTTAGACAACTTATGTGGACAAATGCTTCTTACTTATTTGAGTGTGACAAAAGATATTTCACATTCTTCGTTTCTATGAACAAACTGTAAGGTATCTGTAGCTGTGTTTGCTGGGAATGGCTTAAAAACATTCGCGAGATGTTCAGCGAAGAGATCAGCCTTTTGTTTCGGGTGTGCAATCCATTTACCATCTTAAGATTTTACTGGCGGGTTTTGTGTCTTAGGTCTTTTTAGGCGCTTAACTGCTTTCCATACGGAGTATTTGGAAGAAGCATCCGTCGTCAGATTTTTCAGGAATCTACTAAGTGAATCATTTTTGAACTCACAGATTCTTTTTTTTAATTCGCTGTTAAGACGGTTAAAAAGTGCCTTATCACCAGGGAATCTCGTAGTTTGCCACTTTCTTCGAGCTCTTTTTTTTGCAATATTAGCTCCTTTATTTCAACAGGATATTTTATTTCTTTTTCTCTCGCGTTTGAAATAGTTTGAGTACTTTCCTCTGCAGCCTGTTGCACATCAGCAATAAATTGTTGTACTTCATGATCAATTTGTTCAATTGTTTGCATAGGGGATCTCAGGTTTATAAAACTTTCAAGTTTATCTCTGAATTCGTTCCAATTTGTTCTCTTATTCACGAGCTTGGGATTACTTTTTTCTATTATTTCTGCTTCGCTCAGTGATAAAATTACTGGAATATGATCTGACGATAAATCATAATTACCTTCGACACTTATATGATTTCGTTTAATAGCTTTAACTACGAAAAAGTCCATAAGGTCTGGTATTTTGTTAGTATCAGATGGCCAATATGTTGGCGAACCAGAAGAATCAAATTCGCAGTTGTATTTGCGGCCTGCTTGGTATAGACGTTTACCTTTTGTAGTTATGAGCCTAGATCCCCAGTTGGTGTGCTTAGCATTGAAGTCGCCACCAACAAGGAAGTTATGTCCTAACAAATTTAGGAGTACTGCAAAGTCTTCTTCAGTTGGAGAGCGCCTCGATGGGAAGTATATAGCTGCTATTTTAAATTCTTTCTTTTTTATACCAATACTTATTGTTGTTACTTGCATGTTTTCATACGTACTTTGGTTCTTCATAATGTGTTAAGCACTTTTTTATAAGTATTGCTGATCCTCCCCCAGCTTTGTCAGCTGGGTGCGGAGCATGATAACACGTATAATTTGGCAAGTTATTATCGAGACTCTGTTCTATACCGAGGTGAGTTTCGGACACCAAATAAATGTCTAAATGCTCTATTTCTAAAAAGATGTTTAGTTCTGGTATATGTTGTAAAAGACCTTTTGCGTTTCATGTCGCGATTTTAAGTGTTCTGTCCGTCATTGTTTTTTAAGAGCGACTCCTTTGCTTAGCTGTTTTACGTTTGAATCTTGTTGCTCAATCCTTTCCAGGATAAATTCCTTGTTGCCTCGTTCTTCCGCACATTTTTTACAATCTGGGAATAGGATTTATTCTCGTCATTTTTGCTTAGTGCAATTGCTTTAGCAGGTTGAATTTTAGTTTTGTTTTTATGGTTGCTTTTTTACTTTCAACTATTGCTTTTGTGTCTGTTGCGTTTCTAAGCATGTTCCCAGTTTTGTTTTTTATTTTTGTGTCTTGGAATTTTTTGGCCACTGGACATACTCTGTAACTCGCAGTATGAATGCCTTGACAGTTAACACATTTTGCTTTCTGTTCTCTGCCCATGGGACAGTTTTTAGTTGCATGCTTGCCTTCATATTTAACACTTAACACAAGAGTAGAGACCTCTTTTTTGTCGATGTTTCCCCAGTGCGGTCTTTGATTATCTCAATTTAATAAGATTATTGGCATCGAGAGCTTGGAAGCCGTTTTGTATAAGGTCTTCGACAATTTCTTTGGCAACACATGAAGAGTGAAGGCCTCCTGCTACTTCTTTTATCGATCTTGTAGCTTTATTTTCGTACGAATGCCACTGAATTTTCTTTTTGTTGAATTCTTCAGTGACAGATCTATACTTTCCAATTGTCGTTATTGTATGATGTGTATTTATATGGCTTATTCGTGCATTTTTCTACTATGCCTTTAAGATCGCCAAACATTGCCAATCCAGAAATCATGATTGGAGGTGGTGCAGTTTACATCTCCTATTTCTTTATTGGATGTTTTCATTATTGCAGCAGTATCTGCTTTTGAAGCTGTCTGTTGACTTTTTTGAACAATCTCTGGGCTACCATCTGCTTTTCGTTTTTTGGACTTAGGTTTATTTCGGTTTCCATCAGTTGCAAGGAGGAGCCCTTCCTCATCAGTATGAAACTCATTTGCAGTTTTTTGTGGGCTTTACATTACTGGTTACTGTGGACTTGATTTTTTATCTTTCACGGACTTTTTGTCAAGCAAGCTGAATTTTTCTTCGAGTCTCTTAACTTGTTGCTGAAGACTTTCAACAAGGGCTTCAAGTTGTTTTCTGGCCAAAATTTCTATTTGCCATTTATCGAAATAATTTTCTGATTCAACTTGGCGGATCTCGTTGCTTTTAGTGGAACACTGCTGATCTCTTATTTCGATCTTTTCATAGGTTTTCGTTCCCTTTTCTTTAATGACTTCTATGTCATTTGATTTTTGGGTAGGGGTTTTCGATGGAGTAACCCTTGAAAATATTTTTGGTGGAGTCCTTAGTGTTTTTGAACTCCGTGAAAATTGACTTAAAAAATACATGCATAGAAACAGAAAACGTTAGAATCCCATTAAGCTTTAAACCAAATTTGATATAGAATATTTACGTGATCCCAGAGCATAGTAAATTAGTTTGTAATCTTCCAGTAGATATCGAATCTGGAAACATTTACATAATGCCTACTATAATTAAAGGAAATCTCCACATATCTGAAGGATTATATGAAGCTAAAGATTGGTACTAAAATGTTGAATTTGTCAATACTTCTGATTCTTTTCAATCGTTTTCAATTGAACAGACAATTAAAGCTGAAATATTTTCACATAGTGAATATATAGAGTTATATAATTTCTCTTTCAATGATGAGGGAAATTATAAAAATACAAGTACTTTAGGAAACTTTAAAACCAATAACTTAAATATTGAAGAAAAAACGATTTATAAATTACTAGCAGATACCCTTGCGATGCTACGGACCCACGGGAATTTAATGAAATCATCTATCCACCTACAAAATTTCATTCAAAACCCTTCAGTCGTTGAATGTAGGCACAAACGACGAACATGCTCGCCTATCATCCTCGCGCTCGCTGTGCTCTTCTTGTATGTGAGCTAGTTCGCAAGCCGCTTGCTGTCGGCTAAATATTTAGATTTTGTCGTGTTCGTTGGTTTCGATGTTCGTCGTGTATGATCATGTTCGCGAATAACGCGAAGATTTAATATTTGATTCAAAAAGTAAAAACTACAAAAATGAAGTTGGGAAAAATAAATCATGGCTCGTCTTCCAGCTGCTTACCAAATTTCATTAAAATTCATTCAATGGTTAAGGCATGAATGCGGAACAAACAACAAAGTATATATTTTGTTCATATATAAGCCTCTCCCATATAGACATAGGAACTGTTCGGTTCCATTTTTGGGAATAAAAACGGCCTATGTGATTATCGAGTATGTGTGTGTCCATGTGCCAAACTTTATCCAGATTCGTTCAACCGTTCTGGCGTTATTGAGCAAAAAACATCCATCCATCCATCCAAACTTTTACATTTATAATATCAGTAGGATTATCCGAAATTTTCCAAGCTTCACATAGAATTTTCCGCCTTTATATTGGCCAAAATTATCAAATCATGCTTTAAATTTATCTATATATCACCGAAAAAGAAATGTTCGCGTTTTCCTAGAATTTTTCGAGTTTTCCACTAAGAATTTTCTATTTTTTCATTCGAAAAGCGATGGTATACGGACTTTCTATCCCATGGGAATCTAATGACATCTATACACCTACTATTAAAAACCGTTCAGTCGTTGAAGCGTGAAAGCGGATCAAACACCCAAGTATATGTATATATTTGTTCATATTTAAGCCTCTCCAATAGGAACCGTTAATATTTGTGGGTATAAAATGACATATGTGAGAATCCAGTACCCCACCCATCTACCAATAAAATTTCAAGCAAATCCGTGTGCTTCTATGCGCCTTGTGAATAAAAGCTCTGTTGGCTATTTGTAGAATGAGCTCTATGAAAAATTAGAACACACCTATCCAACAGAAACAATACATTTTTCCGGGATAAAAAGTAGCATGTGGCCAATACCAGATAATATTCTATCTCTGTATCAAATTTCATCCAGATCCGTTCAGCCGTTTCGGAGTTATTGAGCAACAAACATCCATCCACCCATCCATCCAAACTTTCACATTTATAATATTAGTAAGATGCAACAATTACAAAGATATCTTCTTTAAACAAGGCCAGTGTTTGACCTCATCTAACCTGACAAAACATGCAATTAATTTTACATATAAAGTCCCTACCTACTTTAAAACATATCGTTACCCGTATATCCACAAAGAAGAGATTAAAACGCAAATTTCTGATATGTTTAATTAAGGCATCATACACAATAGTTTCTCTCCTTGGGCTCCCCCTAAAAAAATTGCATGAGTAATCGAAAATCGCGGTTAGTCATCAACTACCGCAAACTTAATGACAAGACAATTGGAGATAAATATTCCCTGCCAAACATTAACGAAATTTTAGATAAATTATTAATTTAAGATCTCGCTTGTAGTTTTCATTAAATTGAGATCAGAGAAGAAGACATACCAAATATTGCGTTTTCTTTTGACAACCGTCATTATGAGTTTCTTCGCATGCCCTTTGGCTTAAAAAATGCACCCTCTACATTTCAAAGAGTGTTGGACAACATACTTAAATACCTCATAGGGAAGAATTGTCTCGTGTACATAGATGATATCTTCATATTTTTCACCTCTCTCCAACAGCATATTGGAAATCTGAAATCCGTCTTCGGAAGATTAAAAGGTGCAAATCTAAAAGTTCGATTAGAAAACTCTATCTTTCTTCAAAAAGAAGTTTCCTTTCTGGGACACTTAGTAACATCCAATTTCGTAAGACCTAATCCAGAAAATATAAGTGCTATTACCAATTTTCCTATACCCGAGACAACAAAACAAATAAAATCCTTTCTAGGGCTTTAGCATATTATAGGAAATTTTTCCAGGATTTTGCTAACCTTACCAAACCTATGACCGAATGCTTACGTAAGAACAACAGTATAACGTCAGTTCAACTGATGAAGTTGGCCGAGAACGGACGTGTCAGGTAAACGGACGGCAGCAGCTAGAAGCACATCAGCAATTCACGCATAAACCTATCGATGAATCATCCGGCGAACATCAGTTCACAGCAGCCACTGCGACAAACGATCAACACATAAAAAACTCAATCACCTTGGATATGCTCTATGAGGAAATTATTTGTTTGAAAAAAATTAACTGTGACTTTCTCAGCACAGTCCAGCAGCTGAAAAACGAAAACCAAATACTTAAACAAAAGATTAATACTCTCGAGAGCAAATTAAATTGGAGAGAGCAAAAACATATGGAAAACATAATCGTAATTATTGGGGTACCTGGAGCTAACAACAACAATGCGATTGAATGTGCACAAAAAATATTTCAAAGTGGACTAGATGTTTCTGTTTCCCCAGCTGACATTCAGCATTGCTTTGTTAAGCGCGTATGGAATCGAAACTCTACTGACCCTTCATTAAATAAAAAGAAGTATAAAGATGTTCTCTGTGTTCACCTTGCCTCCCTACACACCAAACAATTGATTATGAAGAGCAAGAGGAAAGCTGTTAAGAAACTAAAGTCTTCTCTCTTCGTTCCTGATGGCAATTGTGATATATTTATCAATGATTGCTTTAAAAGCTACACTCGGGCTCTTTTTACTGAAGCTAAGAAATGTAAGAAAGAAAAAAATTACAAATACCTTTGGTTCCAGAATTCAGATATATTATTAAGAAAAGTAGATAAGGGTAGGGTTGTTACTGTAAGATCGTTTGATGATTTGGCGTCTTTGGAAGACTAATTTGTCTTTCATTTAGTTTCTATATAAAATCCTTATGATAATGTTTAATTCATTCAAAAGCCTAGATCACATAAGTAACAACCCAACCTCTATTATAAGATATATAAGCGATAATATTTTTTGTTGTAACTCTGATGTAGGCAATTCTTTTTTTGTTGTTCACCAAAATATGTGTACCTTGCGGCAAAACTCTGATTTGCTTGTATGCAGTCTTGAAGCTCTTGCATACTTACCAGATCTTATCTTTGTTTCCGAAATATGGATTTTTGATTATGAACGTGATAGTTTTTCAATGGATGGATATAATTTCTATTCAAATACAAACGAATCATATTCTGCAGGTGGAGTGGGAGTCTTTGTACGTGAGTCATTGGGAGATAATATTGTGCGTCACTGTTTTTGTCCGCGGATGTCATCCAGTTCTCATGTGGTATATGTAGTAAACTGTTTAATTTTGTTTCTGTCTATAGACTTCATTCCCATAGTTCAGATTCATTTTTGGATGTATTTTCAACTTTGTTAAACAGTATTAAAACACCTAATCTTGTAATACTAGGTAATCTAAATATTGATATTTTAACTTCTTGTACTGTTTCTAATTCGTATCTTTTTCTGATAGCTGAGCATGGTCTTACATCCTTAATTAATGAACCTACAAGGCCAGCCTCAGGTTCCTGTCTAGATCACATTTTTGCCCGTTTTAAAGATTTGTCTTTGAGTCAATGTTATGGTGTTAACTTTGATCTTCATATATCAGATCACTGTATGACTGGGATTTTATTCAGCACCATGAAAAACTTGGAACGTAGGAAAAATGCTTCATCTATTAAGACAAGGTTAAATTTTGATCTACTGAATAATTCCCTACGTTTTGAAAATTGGGATACAGTCTTTGCCGAAAGTAATGCTTCCAATGCATATGATTTATTTCAAGAAATTTTACAATCTTATATAAGTACCTATAGCTTAAACCTAGTGATTAAAAAATCAGAAATGAATTTGAAGCCTTGGATTAACCGCATTATACTTAAGAAAATTAAAATCAAAAATAAGTTACGTAAAAAATGTTCTCAGCATCCATTTAATAATGTTTTAAAAAATCGTTACAAAAAAAAGTGCAAAACGGTTAACTACGAAATTAGATTGCATCGTGTTAGATATTATTCCTCTTTAATGAGTAGTTCGCAAGGTAACCCTAAGAAGGAATGGAAAGCTATAAGCAGTATAATTAACGCTAATTCATCCAATATCTCCAACTCGATTGTACTTAATAATGACGGTGTAGAATTTGAAGATCCTTTAATTGTTGCTAACCAATTCAATGACTTTTTTGGTTCTGTAGGTCAAAGTTCGGATTCAATTGATTTCTGTAATAGATGTGAAGCCGAAGTTGGATTAGTAGATAGCACATATCATAGTAGTTTCTTTTTTGACCCAGTTACTGGATCTGAGGTATATAGCTCAATCAATTCTCTCAATAACTCGTTCTCGTGTGGTGATGATCATATTCCAAATCAAACTTGTGGCGGACGGACCTCCACATGCTAACACACCATCAATAAAAGTAAATGGTTTAATTTCGGAACGCATTCCAGTTTTGACACATTGTTCGGAGAGAACGAAATGACCAGAGAGTCATGCAACGCGACTCTTCTGACTAAAGTAAAGCCACGTAAGAAATCTTCTATTTTTTTGTTAGCTGTCTGGCGGGTGAAAAAGGCTGGCATTCTTTTTTCGACTGCGGCCGCCATCACACATTGCTCGAATTAAAAAACAAAATTATATTTCAAAATACGTTCTAATTGTATTAAAATTAAGTTCTTTATTTTTTTGTATAAATTGTACCCATATTAAACAATAAAATAAAAGGTACCTTTGGTCATTTGTCTAACCGGCAACAACCGGCAGCAGTGGTACTATTATTGATGCCATACATATCATCTTCTCATTTTGTGGATGACGCACTTTGGATCGAATTAATTCCCAGAAACACACCTCGACGTGACCAGCTATTTGGGATATTTTATCTGTCCTTGGAGCCAATAATTAAAGAAAAGGGAGTATTGTTTGTTGGTTGGGCACTAGACGCCCAAAACTGGTGACCCCGACGTGATTGAAGTGCAGAAGCGCTCAAGCGGACTGTTCGACCCAAGTGGCTGCAAAATCTTGTCGAGTACTTGGTTGCTGTGTCGCCAAAAGCGGCATCAATTTCCCATCTCATCACCTGCGAGCTACCACCAGATAACCCAATCAAATTTAGTCAAGCAAATTTGGGGTTAAAGAAAAAAAAAAAAAAAAAAAAACATCAGGCCATCAGCACCAGCACATATATACACCGTCCGATTTGTTTAGTCAACGGCATCGTCTCAGGCAACGGTATACAGCACCGCTTGTTTTTTTTCTTGGTGACTAACGGCAACAGCAGTGCTGCATGAACCAGTTATTCTTCTTCGTGCATATTGGCAGACAAATTAAACAACTAAAATTAAAAAATCTTGTGCCTGCAGAACAATTTTATACGGGATCCGTTTGACAGCAGCGTGGATAATCCGAAACCCTGTGCTAAAGATAATCAGCAACAGATGAGCAAACTCCGCAACAAAATTTGTATTATTATCTCTGTATCATTTATGTCATTAATATTACAATAAACTTTTCCAGTGCTTTTCGCTTTAGACTTTCAGTAAAGTACATTTCATTTTTTGTTTCCAGCGCTTCTCGCTTACGTTTTTTTTTTTCATTCGTTCAAATAATATAATGTTAATTCTGTTTAACAATTTTTCATTCGTTTCAACTAATTAATTTTTATTTTTTTTTATTTTTATTCTATGTTATATCTACGATTCTGAATACTGGTGGAAGCAAATCTAATCAGAATGCCCGACACACCCGATCCAGTTGCAAATCCTCTGCAGAGCACTGTGGATAACCGAAGCTCGTCAAGGCCCGTCAGCCTTGCCGGAAGCAACACAGAGTCTTCCAATGCTCAAGTAAGCTCAACTTTAAAAATTTGCCTTTTTGGCCGGATAACCCGGACGTTTGGTTCAAGGTCCTAGAAGGGCAATTCGCGGTAGCCCAAATTAGGTCGGATAATTCGAAGTATTTTACAGCACTCGGTCTCTTAGACACGCGTACGGTTAACATGTGTAGGGACATTATTATGAATCCGCCCGGAAGCGGATTATACGAGCACTTAAAATCAACCATTCTTTATCGCCTCATCGAATCTGAGGATGTTCGGTTACAGAGATTGTTGCACGATACCGCTCTTGGGGATAAAAAACCCAGCGAACTTTTGAGGGAAATGCGTGCGCTATCCGGGAATAATTTTCAAGATTCGGTTTTAAAAAGTTTATGGTTGCAACGATTGCCTCAAACAGCTCAAGCTATTTTAACTTGTTCAGCTGATGGTTTAGATAGTCTCGCTCAGACGGCGGATAGAATTGTTAGGTTGGTTCCAAATTCAAATGAGGTTTTCACAGTAGGTAGTAATTCGCGCGAAACAAATCAATCTTCAGAGGCTACAAAAAACAGCGTTTCACCTTTGGAGGAACTCCAGTTAGAGGTGGCAGCTTTACGTCGGCAGGTAACTCAACGCTCTAGACGAGATAGGTCAGCGTCTCCGCGCCCAGAAGATAATTCTCGTGAGCGATTTAATCAATGGTGTTGGTACCATCGTCGGTTTGGCGATCGAGCGCTTAAATGCGATCCACCTTGCAGTTTCAGGAACCGTAATCGAAACTTTTCGGAAAACGGAATGCCCAATCGTTAGCGGCTTGCGATTCGGGCACATTCTTTTCAAATTGCCGTCTATTTATTCAGGATTCAGCGAACAAATTCAATTTTTTAATCGATTCGGGGGCGGATATTTCTGTTTTACCCGCGACGGTGGCAATTAAAAGGAGTCGTCCTAAATCGAATCAACTTTTCGCCGCTAATGGCTCTTCAGTTGCAACTTACGGTCGCATACGACTCGTTCTTGACTTAGGACTGCGTCGAAAGTTTTCTTGGGTTTTTGTGTACGCCAATGTAAGCAAACCCATTTTAGGCGCCGACTTTCTTAGAAACTTCGGACTTCTTGTCGATTTAAAAAATAGTCGTCTTGTTGATAATCAATCTAACTCTATCTCATTTGGCAAACTTAAGCAAGATTCAACGCAAACACTTTCAGTTTTAGCTCAAGGCTCAATTGACGAAAACATTCATCAATTAATCAAGGAGCACAATATCGTTTCTAGGGATAATGTCTTTGTACGACCAGTACAACATGACGTGAAGCACGTAATTATCACTGGGTCTACATGACCAATCAACAGCAAGCAACGTCGTCTCCCTCTAGATAAACTGAAAGCTGCCAAAAAAGAATTTGATTTTCTACTGCAACAAGGCATTTGCCGACCAAGCAGCAGTCCTTGGGCTACACCTTTGCACCTAGTTCTCAAGAAAAATGGCGAATGGAGACCCTGTGGTGACTATCGGTTACTCAACGCGGCCACTCAACCCGACAGTTATCCGATATCGCACATTCAAGATTTCGGTCATCAGCTGCATGGCCAGACAATTTTTTCAACAATCGATTTAGTACGCGCCTACCACCAAATACCTATTGATGAGGCTGACATTCCTAAAACAGCTATTACAACTCCATTTGGACTTTTTGAGTTCACTAGAATGACGTTTGGTCTAAGGAATGCTTCCCAAACGTTTCAGCGTTTTATGCACTCGATTCTTCGAGACCTTCCATTCTGCTTTTCATACATTGACGACATCTTGGTCGCTTCGAAAAACTTAGCCGAGCATTTGCGTCATCTCAAAATTTTATTCGAGCGGGTAGAAAGATTCGGTCTCGTTATTAATACCGAAAAATGTAATTTCGCCAAAAGAATTGTTACATTTCTTGGGCATCTTATTTCGGGTGAGGGAGTTAAACCATGCCCTAGCAGAGTGGAAGCTATTGCTAATGTCAAGCTTCCTAAAAGTGTTTCTGAGTTGAGGTGGTTTTTAGGAATGTTAAACTTTTACAGACGCTTCATACCTAGGGCAGCTTCTGTACAATTTTCATTGACTAAATTTCTCGAAGGCAAAAAGAAAAAGAACGACAAAACTCCTATCGAATGGACCTCCGAAACAACCACTGCGTTTCAACGCTGCAAAGATGAACTTTGTCGAGCCACTCTGTTGGTATTTCCAAGGCCAAACGCCAAGTATTCGCTCTGTGTTGACGCTTCAGATTTTGCGATCGGTGGAGTCTTGCAACAATTGAATGAAAAGATTTGGCAACCGCTTTCATTTTTTTCAGCCAAACTAAATCGCGCTCAATCCGGCTACAGCACGTATGATAGAGAGCTGTTAGCAGTCTACCTCTCCATTAAGCACTTTCGCCCATTTCTTGAAGCACAAAATTTTACGATTTTCACAGATCACAAGCCTCTCACTTTCGCTTTTCGGCAAAAACCTTCAAAGGCTTCACCTCGACAGCTTCGCTACCTCGATTTAATTGGACAATTTTCGACCGACATTCAATACATTCCTGGTTCGGAAAATATTGTCGCAGATACACTCTCGCGACTTGAGGAAATTACACTACCAACACAAATCGACTTTCAAACTATCGCCAAGGCACAAGCCAACGACCAAGAGCTGCACGATTTGCGTTCTTCTGAAACGTCTCTATGTTTTGAAAAGGTCATTATTCCTGGTACAACGGAATCAATCATATGCGATACTTCAACCAGTTTCCCTCGTCCATATATACCAAAAGATTTGCGAAAGTTAATTTTTGAAACCATTCGCGGCCTAGCCTATCAAGGTGTACGTGCATCAGTCAAAGCAATATCAAAACAATTTATTTGGCCAGGCATCAATAAAGATTGTCGCAATTGGGCAAAAGCTTGTCTAGCCTGCCAAAAATCAAAAATTACGAAGCATGTCAAAAGCCCTATTGGAAATTTTCCTCCGGTTTCCAGGCGATTCGATGAAATCCATATCGATCTGGTAGGTCCTCTTTTACCTTCAGAAGGTTTTCGATATTTACTCACCATGATTGATAGGTATACACGTTGGCCAGAAGCGATTCCAATTCCTGATATTACAGCTGAAACAGTTGCGGACGCCATATTTACAAATTGGTTTTCTCGGTACGGAATACCATCAATCATCGTAACCGATCAAGGTTCTCAATTTGAATCAGCATTATGCAACGAATTTTGTAAACGTCTTGGAATCAGACACCATCGCACTACTGCATATAACCCAAAAGCGAATGGATTCCTTGAACCCTGGCATCGCACCCTTAAAGCAGCACTCAAATGTCATAAAAATATTCAGTGGTCTAGAAGATTGCCACACATTTTAATGGGACTTAGAGCAACTTATCGTGAGGAATTCGAAGCTACCTCAGCTGAATTAGTGTTCGGTCAAAATATTCGTCTACCTTCGGATTTCCTAACAGCCAACAAAACAGATTTTCCTCAATCTGAATTCGTCAAGGAGCTTTATCGTCATTTTGATACCGTTCGTCCATCCGCACCTTCGCGTCATTGCAACTATAAACCTTTCATTTTCAAAGAACTAAAACAATGCTCTCGCGTATTCGTCAGAGTCGATTCGGTACGCAAACCTCTTCAACAACCTTACGAAGGACCTTTCATTGTTCTTAACCGTAACGAAAAAACATTCAAATTACTTATAAATGGCAAAGAATCAATTATCGGGATCGACCGTTTAAAACCTTGTTTCACGGAAACTGAAGACATAATTGAGCAACCCAGGCCGAAAGCAACAATAATCAAAAGAGTTTCGTTTACCGAGAACCATACGTCCGCGGAACCCGACCAAAAAACGCGAACCGGGCGCTCCATTCTTCGCCCGAGTAGGTATCGTTGAATTTAGCTTCCTGCATTCAACTGGCGGGGGAGTGATGTGGCGGACGGACCTCCACATGCTAACACACCATCAATAAAAGTAAATGGTTTAATTTCGGAACGCATTCCAGTTTTGACACATTGTTCGGAGAGAACGAAATGACCAGAGAGTCATGCAACGCGACTCTTTTGACTAAAGTAAAGCCACGTAAGAAATCTTCTATTTTTTTGTCAGCTGTCTGGCGGGTGAAAAAGGCTGGCATTCTTTTTTCGACTGCGGCCGCCATCACACCTTGCTCGAATTAAAAAAAAAAAATTATATTTCAAAATACGTTCTAATTGTATTAAAATTAAGTTCTTTATTTTTTTGTATAAATTGTACCCATATTAAACAATAAAATAAAAGGTACCTTTGGTCATTTGTCTAACCGGCAACAACCGGCAGCAGTGGTACTATTATTGATGCCATACATATCATCTTCTCATTTTGTGTATGACGCACTTTGGATCGAATTAATTCCCAGAAACACACCTCGACGTGACCAGCGATTTGGGATATTTTATCTGTCCTTGGAGCCAATAATTAAAGAAAAGGGAGTATTGTTTGTTGGTTGGGCACTAGACGCCCAAAAACTCTAAAACAAATCGCACTGAATGTATCTGATATCCCAGCTCATCTTATTAATTTAAGCATTGGCACTGTGGTTTTTCCATTTACATTAAAATGTGCTAGCGTTATTCCACTTTTTAAAAAAGGTAATAAAAAAGAAGTCACTAATTATAGACCTATTTCATTGCTATCCTCCATATCGAAAAAAATTGAAAAAGCTGTTAAATATAGAATGTTACGTTATCTTAACAAAATAAATTTCTTCAATAGTTCGCAGTTCGGTTTTAGAGAAGGGCTCTCTACTGAAGTAGAGAGCCCTTCTTGAATTTTGCACTTTAATTAATAAAGGCTTTGATGACAAAAAATATTGTGCTGGTTTGTTTGTAGACATAAGCAAAGCATTTGATACAATATCGGATTCCGTGGTTTTTTTTTATAACTGGCTTGTGTCCTATTTGAAAGACAGGACCCAAAGAGTGAAAATTGGAGATTTTTTAAGTAACACTAGGGTTTCAAACCTTGGTGTTCCACAAGGGTCGGTCGTTGGTCCTATCCGGTTTCTCATCTATATAAACTCTTTGTTCAGCCTTCCATTTGTTGGTAAGGTTACTGCTTTTGCTAACGATCTTGGTATAGCTTATGCCTCACCTAGCCCTCTTAGCCTTGTGGCTGATCTAAATTTTGTTATCCACCTACTGCGTATCTGGTTTGCAAAACAAAAACTTAATGTAAGCAACAAAACTAAATTGATGTATTTCAGTCTAAGAACACAAGCGATTCCAGATGTAAATATATTATTCCATGCTCAAAACTGCCAACGTTATAGAATGTTAAACTGTACATGTAATGGTGGTGGTGCTCTATTGCGTTTTGATGAAGGCTGTTGTGGCAATTGTTTTAATGTTGAAATTGTTAATGATTTTAAATACCTAGGTATTTCGTTTGATCAAAACATGAGTTGGACAAATCACATTTCAACTTTGAAGCAATATCTACGTTCTTCAATCCGTAGTCTTTACCACCACAAAAAATTTTGTGATCACAAAACCTTAAAAACAGCTTATTTTGGAATTTTCCATTCTAAACTTAAGTATGGGATTAGTTGCTGGGGTGGTGCTTACCTAACATTTTGCAAAAGTGTGCTATTAGAAAAATCTGCGGGGTCAACCGGTTGTATCCTTCTATGGTGCTCTCTAGATCACTGAACATTCTACCTGTGAGACATTAATATTATTTTAAAGTTTCCAAAATATTCTTTATGAGATGTGGATATCTACAGAGTCCAAACTGTGAGGTCCGCAATTTGCGAAGCAACCATGACAGCTATGTATCCGTCCCCTCATTTCAACGACTCACTTTAGAAACTTCTACTCCATTGTGTCCTACAAGCTCTTTAATATGTTTCCCGAAGACATTCGTTATATTCGAACCTTAAAACTATGCTTGCAAAAAATTAAAATATGTCTTCTTGAAATTGATCATAACCAAATCGAAGTTTTGTTGACCTACATCAATTAGTTTTAAGCTTAATTAATTGTCTTTTATAACAAAAATAATGTTTATTCTTTCTTTTTTTATTCTTGTAGTTAATTTTTGTATTCTCATTATGTTAACCTTTCCTGAATATTGTTCACCCCACATAAGTCATTTAATTATACTGAGTGTCATTTATCACTATTTAAATTGTTAAATAAAAAATGTCACTATAACTATTCTTTTTTATAATATTTCTTTTAAAACTTGCATAATTATCCTTTGTTACTTTTATAAATGTATTATTATAATAAGAATAAGGAAAATAAAAAAAAAAAAAAAAAAAAGATTCAAGATATGTAAATTGCAAAGCACTTCTATGTAATGATCCCATACTGCTATCTCATGACTTTAATAAGCCTTTCATATTAACAACAGATGCAAGTAACGTTGCATTAGGCGCAGTGTTGTCACAGGGTCGTATAGGGTCCGATAAGCCGATTTGTTTCGCAAGTCGGACTTTATCCAAAAGCGAATAAAGTTAAAGCACCATAGAAAATGAACTTTTAGCTATAGTTTGGGCTACAAAATACTTCCGTCCCTATCTTTACGGAAAAGATTCGAAATAATAACGAATGGTAAGCCCATTACTTGGCTTTTCTCATTAAAAGAACCTAATTCCGAGTTGGTAAGCTGGAGGCTTCAACTTGAAGAGTTCGACTATTTCAGAAGGGAAAACAAAACTCCAACGCCGATGCTCTATCAAGGATAGAAATAAATGAAACTCAAGCGAACGATGTATGTAACCTAGAATTAATTTCAATTCAGAATAACCTAGACGAGCGAGATAGAATATCTACAGTTCATTCTGCGCATAAGAACATGAGTGACGGAATACTTATATTGGAGCGCCCTTTAAACGAGTTTTCTAACCAAATAGTCTTAAAGCATAACTCCAATAAGACAAAAATAAACCCTAAACTAACTATTTCATTTAAAAGAAAGAAAAGAATTTTAATAGAACATGACAAAATAAATGACGATTTCGTTATTATTAATATTTTCAAGGATTTCCTAAATACAAAAAGAGTATCCGCCATACTAACTGATGATGAAACATTTAAAACCGTAATGTCAGTTCTTTCAAGTTATTTTAGCAACAACAAACACTTGAAACTAGTTAGATGTAACATTGTTTTTGGAAGATATAACTGAAAAGGACATACAGGAAATGGTGGTCAGGGATTATTATAGGTACTCGAATCACAGAGGTATAATTGAGACTCTTAATCATTTAAAAAGAATATATTTCTTTCCTAATATGAAAAACTTAATTATAAACTTATAAACTTCTATAATAAATGCTTGTGAGATTTGCCAAAGATAAAAGTATGACCGCAAAAGAGAGCCTTTAAAATTCGAAATCACTCAAACTCCTTCAATGCCGCTAGAGATAGTTCACGTCGATTTCTATTCAGTACACAAAGAAAAAGTCTTCACATATACCAGTTTAGCAAATTTGCTTCAGTTTATATAATTTCTGCTCGGAACAGCATTAAACTTATCAAATCATTAAAATACTTCTTTTCACACCACGGAATACCCAAACTATTGATCTCGCATAATGGTAGTGATTTCATTCCTCCGATATTTAGGGAGTTTTTGGGAATTCATTATTGATCATCATAACATATGTGCTAAAAACTCCAATGGTAATTCCCCTATGAAAGATTTCATTCTACCCTTACCGAACTGATCAGAATTATAAAATCGCACATTATAATAAAGCCATGGTTGTAGTTATAGATGAGGCCGTTATGACCTACAATAATAGTGTACACTCCGCAACAAATTTGTAACCATTTGAATTACTCAATGGACATATTAGTAAAACTAACCCCTTATTTATAAAAGCCAATGTTAAAACAGAACAAGATTATTTAATTCAACACATAAATGATTACAAATAATTGACAAACCTTATTCATGATCGTAGCCTTCTTAAAAAACAAAAACTTATTGAAAAACGAAATGTAAATCGAAGCGATCCACCTGATTTGATAGAGAATGAGACAATATATGAATCAGATGACAGACGAAATAAACTGGCCTCTAGATTCAACGAGCATAAAGTTGTTAAGAACCATAAAATAACTATAGACACAAATAAACGTAAAGTCCATAAACAAAAAATAAAAGCGAAACCTAAAACTAGTCCACATAATTTAAATACATAGTACATACCTACATATATTTTGTAATGAGGCAACTGGATGAGGATCGGGGCGTGGTATGGGTAGGATACTGGGATGTGGATAGGACGGGAAACGGAAGGGTCCGAATGTCCAACGGTCGGAACAGTGGCATGCTGGCGTCGCACGGCTTAGCTCGCCGGATATAGGGG
Source organism: Philhelius pedissequus (assembly GCA_910595825.1). Lineage (NCBI taxonomy): Eukaryota > Metazoa > Arthropoda > Insecta > Diptera > Syrphidae > Philhelius > Philhelius pedissequus. The sequence goes on from OU343160.1 coordinate 106,251,591, forward strand.
GGGATCTTGTCCCTCCGTCGGACCTCACCTCGTCACAAAAAAATATCTTCATGCCAATTCTTTCGACTCAACCCCTTTTTGATTTGGCTACCACTCATCGATACGGTTTAAGATGTTTTTAAACCGATGGCTTCCCTCACCACTCCTGGAGCCGGGAGGCCGATTTTCTATCCGACTCCCCTTACGCTTACCACTGCTGCAGCGCTTAATCCGCTCCGTCCATGTCCGGGCTGTCCTCCGCACCCCCTGAAATATTTAAAACCTTAACGTATTTTTAGGACTTCTCTCGGTCCATTGAAAGACGGTAAGTTGGCGTGGCTTACAAGCAGTTCATTTTATTCACCCATGAAATATAAAACAAAAACAGACTGGAAAAATGGCAAAAAAAAATTCTCTCATAAAAAGGACTAAAAAAAATTCACTAATCTTAATAAAACGACGGCTACAGTTCGTAGCGCCGCAAATAAATAAAAATAAAAAAAATGAAATGCTATTTTAATGAAATTATATAGATATAAAAAATTAAAAAAAACGTTAAAGTTAACCAAAAGTAAAGGTAATATAAATAAAGAAACTGGCAAATAATTATCTATAACAAAAAAAATATAAAATGTGATCAAAAACAGAAATGTAAATAATTAAGGACGCAAACAATAGCGCGATGTCCGCGCGGCCGATAACGTCGGCAGGCCTTTGTGCCTCACTCGGGTTGGAACAGCTTTAGGTTTTTGGCCGAAAGAGGTTCCCACTACCCTCAAGCATCCATTCGACCATTAATGGTTGGGCCAGCCTTAGCCTCCTCCGATAATTGATTTACGGCTAATTCGCCCTGGCCGGTAACCTGCCTACAGAGCGCTCTTAAGGGGGTGGCGGCCTATAAGCCCGCGGTAGTAGTACGGAAAAGTTTTCAGACAATAATGATACAAACAGTCGGGGCACACTACGCCGACCGGTCGACTTCGTACTTCGACGATGGCCGTGTCGGCCCGCACAATTGCCTACTTCCTAATGGTAATAGTAACACAATAAAAAAAATATACTTTTTTAAACACAAAAAAAAACTATTTAAAATTTGAATATTTTGCCAACGCCCAAAAAAAATTTAAATTAACCGCCGGATGGCGTTTGTGCTGGTTCGGCTCTCGACTGTTGGTTGGTGCGCTGAATACATACGCCGTCCACATTTACTACAGGTTCCACAATTCGGAACAAATAGTGTTCGAAAATTCGAAAAAAAGGGTTCTAGCTTTAACTCATTTGTGGTTTGCGAATAGGGGTTGCGCTTAAGTCACAATGGCGACGTAGAATATATTTTTGTTTAATTGAACAAAAAAATTAAAATTGGTACTTATCGCTTCCTGATACTGATCGGTATCCCGTTGGTGACTGAATCGGCGTACTTTAGGGCCTCTTTGTCTTTTTGCCGGAATTCTTCGTAATATGACTTAAAACACCAAAACTTTATGAAAATCCGACGGCACCAACTTTGTCCTCGTCGATGTCGCCAATCCTTCGCCAGGAACCTTAAAAAGTAATAAACGCCAGTTCTAAGTGGCTAGAAGGGAATCGACCGTCACTTAACAACTCACCCTCAAACCTCAGCCAATTACTCAAAAAAAGTTCGCCAATAAAAAAAACCACGTCCTTTGATAAAGAAAAACCTGTTTTCATAAAATTAACAAAAAAAAACCCGTCACTATTTAAGCGTAAATTTCTACGTTATATGGTAATTTACCACTTCTTAATTTTTCTTTGTTCTTTTTTTTTTTATTTTTTTTAAACTCCCGCCAGCACAATTTTCCTTGAGACACAAAAAGACTTTGTTCCTCTTCTTTACCATAAGCATCCACCCAACCGATTTTCGAACTTAATCGAACAGGGAAAACACGCTCCGTTGGTTCTCTAGGTACATGAGACCCGTTTGGGGGTTAGCAGCACTAGTATGAAGGAGCCGACCCTTTCCGTCAATCCCCTTCTTTTCAATAATCTCATTCCTAAATTTTCTCCTCCCAGTGTGTTCTACCCCAAACGGTTATCCCATATATGATCCATTTCGAACATCTAACTCGAAGGTATAAACCCATTTTTTTCGACCTTACCATCAAGTCTATCTGTCATTCTCTGAGATCTCAAATCAAATGCCAAAAAAAAATTATTGTTTTGATTTTGCATTTTAGATTTGGCCGGCATTTGCCAAAAGTTCTTTTTTTATTTTTTACTTTTTTTTCCTTCTTGCTGGTGTGTCCCATAAGGTCAAATGGACCACCAGCTGTGCCAGAGATTCTTCCATGGTGCATCAATGGCCTCGTTCGGTGGCACAACGTAACCGACCCGGATTGCTTGGTGTTGTTGTGACGGCTAAGGAAAAACTGCTGATGAACTAAACTTGTTGGCAAGAAAAAAATCTCAAGCGACCCAAAAATAATTGGATTCGTTGAGATTAGTTTGGAAATGTGGGGAACAACTGATTCAAAACTTCCGATGTGTATGCAATACAACTAACATCCAAGAAAGCTACCTGCATCGTTCGAAAATAAATCTGCTACAAAGGTATCTTGGATAGCCTATCGGCCGCGCGCCGAACGAGGCCAATGGCTGGACAACTCCCTCCTCTGCCCGTCAAACCACACCCTTCTGGACAGGAACATCCCCGGGAAAAGCCGTAAGTTAAGCCTTCCCTTTGCTTTCTTTTTTTAAATAGGTTTTTTTTTTATGTGCGGCTGAACTTATCAGCTACGCTGATACTTACAGCCGGTGGTTGCTCCTGCCACAGTGCCTTATGCACGAAAGGGTGAGCCGCAGGGCGAGTGGTGGCGCGACTAAGGCAAGCAAGGGCTGCCGTAACAATTTATACATGCATTATGCAAACAAAAATCAAATGAAAGTTTCTAATTTTGCTTTAGTTCATCTGGGTCATACCTATGTCTTCTCCGTTAATAAACGCGTATCGTTTTGTTTGATCACTAGATATGCTTCTCACATAAATACTTTGTTTCTCTCTTTTCAAAATCCTGAATTTGTTTCGAACAATAAATACCTTGAGTTATACAAATATCATTTAAATTCAATATTTTTCTCTATCACGATAAATGTGTTCATTTTGACAAGCTCTGCTAATATCCATGAAGTTGCAACGCATCCATAACTAGAGAACCAGAACCAAGCTTTGAACATTTTTATGAACTTCAATCATAAATTCATTCAGTTCATACTTGCAAGAGAGGAGTTACATAACAACATATTAACAACAACTTAATACATGTTATTGTCAACTCAACTAAACGGCAACACTACATGCCATCGCCACTGCTGTTGACAGGATTTGAGTTGCTAAGCCACACATTTTGTAAACCACAGATTGATCGTCTATTGCTCTATAGAAAATATATATAACATCAAGAGAGATGAAGCTTATCCAAGCAAAGATTTAACATCAAGGCCATCGGAGAGATAATCGATGCGAGAGGAGGATACAAAAGCTAAGCCAAGCCGTTTGTTATCATAAAAATACCTCTTATTATTTTGACGATTACATTTGGTACAGTCATCGAACAAAAAGGTTGATAGAGACACGGAATAAAAAGAATTAAAACTAAAGTTGTTATATAAATATATCGAATTAATTGTTAAGAACATTTAAATCAAATAAATTAAAATTGTAAAAGTAAAAAGGAAATAATTCGAATCTTTTACTGAGTTATATAACCCGCTCAAGGGATTACCCTTTAAATGTTTCAACACAGAGCGGTCGTGAGGTTAAGGAAGAGAAAGAAGACCTCCCCCCGTTCCCTATAATGAGTCAGCGTCTGGAAGGTTGGACCTCCAAGAAACTACCTTTTCCATTCCTATGCCCCGATTACTTAACGCATCGCCTGATCTGGAACTCAAGAACATATCCCACTCGTATAGTTTTGAACGGAGGTTGCTCTCCCCTGGCATCTGAGGAGGAGCTTCTTCTGCAAGAGTTCCACTATGGAAACTTCTTGCCCTAGATGTGGGGTCTACGTCCCAATCGATCGGCTCGTACGCCTATCCTAACAGAAAGTCTTTAGTACCTACTGACATAGGTTTTTGGGTCGCATTCGGTGGTCCAGTTTCAACATCCAAATCCAACCCCATACGCATCAACGCGGAGCCTGGGTTGTCTAGATTTCGCTCCGATGTATGAATCAGCGTGTTTGAACCCCTCTAGATCCCACCATGCATTGGACGAAGACTTACCTCGTCAGACTACTAAATGCCGGCGATTGAATTGTTTCTGTACTAGGCTTTTACTTGGGGGCTTAGAGGGGACAGAGGGAAGAAACTGTAACGAATTGTCACCAGCTGCTTGCGACGGTAGGGAATTAATGGAGTGAGACTTCTTTACGGGGGTAAAAATTTTCCATGTAACGCAACGGAACGGCAAACGTCAATAATTAAAAAAAACACCAAAAACACACAAACAGTTTAATTCTTTATAATTTATAATTTTTTAATACAACAAGAAACACTGTTCCAAATATCACTTGGAACCTTTTAAATTAAACTTTTTCATTATTAATTACTATGAAATTGGAAAACAAGTTAACTCTAAGAAAAATACAAAACAGAAAAAAACAAATAAATTAAACTGTCATGTTGACAACAGTAGTTGCCTTACAGTTGCCTTATACAAAAAATATACAAAAACGATACGTGGGTTAAGGAGTTCTTATTTAAATTAGTGTCAAGCCATGAATCAAAGAAAACAAAATTACGACATTTCTTTTTTGTCTTCATTTATTGACGTCATATGTGAAAAAAAAATGAAAATTGTTTTTTCTCCGATGCGGATTAATGGATTTTTTCTCGGGTGACGTCAATAAAATAAGTCAAAAAAGAAGTGTCGTAGGCCAGTATTCACGGACCGCTTTTAAGTGCGTCTTAAGTTTATGAGGCTCATAACTTGAGAATTATTTGTGCTATTCCCCAACCACTCATAACTATTTCTCGAAGTCCGAAAATGAGAACAATTCTCTCTTCATCAGGCACACTCAAACTGCACAATCAAACTGTTTTCAAAAAAAGAGTGACAGCCAGCTGACGGTAGTAAACTGACAAGAAGGAACAAGATGTCAGGAAACAACTTTTATAAATTAATAGAAATTCGTAAGTTTCTTTTAAAATTAAATAAATTGAAAGATGTATTTTCAAACAATGAAGATACCTACTTGCAACGAAGTGCCGATGCTGAATTACTCGATGCGTTGCAATCAAGTCATAACGAATCCAATTCAACCCATTTGGAAAACGATCTTTTAAGAAGATACATTCTTTGTTGAATCTTAACTGATTACTTTGTTGCGGAACATTCAGGCAAATAATTTCGGACCACGACAAGGAACAATAATTGTTTGATTTGCTCAATATGATGCAAGAATGCGCAAATGTCCAATCAGGAGGAGGTCATTGTTAAAAAACGGCAGGAAATTCTTGAAAAGCAAAGAACAGTTGAACTGACTAAGCAAGTAACTGCTGCACAAAGCATAGCTTCTTAGCAAAATGTGGAGAAACTGTCCCTGAAGATGTGGAAGTAATAGAAACAACAGCCCACAACAAACCTTATCAACCATATGTGGTTTAAATAATTAATCAAAACCTTACGCATTTCAAAAAGATTCTTGAAAAGCCTGAACCACCACCGCCACAACCAGAACCACAACCTGAACAAGAATTAGAAGTTCAAGCTCAAGAGGCACCAGAGTTAGACCCCATTCCACTTGAATCATCTATACTTAATGATGAACAGCAGCAACAGCAACAAGAGGAGCCGTCACATCAACAATTGCCAGGACAGGACCACCAACAGCAACGGCATCAGGAACAACATCATTTGGAGCAACAGCATCAGCTGGAGCAACATCAGCTGGAACAACATCAGTAACAACAACAACAACAACCGCAGCAGCAAGAACAACAACAATTAAAAGTTACACACCCCATATCGATTGAAACTCAAAGGCCTCCAACTGAAATACCTCATCCATCAAGAGTTTCAAACTCATTCTTCAATCTAGTGATTCATCTCCCAATGATGAACAAACAAGTAAAAATTGGATCAACAACATCAGCTGGAGCAACAACATCAGCTAGAGCAACATCAGCTGGAACAACATCAGTAACAACAACAACAACCGCAGCAGCAAGAACAACAACAATTAAAAGTTACACACCCCATATCGATTGAAACTCAAAGGCCTCCAACTGAAATACCTCATCCATCAAGAGTTTCAAACTCATTCTTCAATCTAGTGATTCATCTCCCAATGATGAACAAACAAGTAAAAATTGGAAGCTGCCCGTTTGGAACAGCAACAGCAGGAGCAGGATCTTTTCGAGCAAGGCGAAATGAAACACTTCGACTTGCATAAGTCTGCAGAGTGTATGATGGATCGTGATAAAGATTCTGATGATGAGTACATGCGTTGTTACGGCAGCCCTTGCTCGCCTTATTCGCGCACCCCACTCGCCCTGCGGCTCACCCTTTCGTGCAAAAGGCACTGTGGCAGGAGCAACCACCGACTGGAAGTATCAGCGTAGCTGATAAGTTCAGCCGCACATAAAAAAAACTATTTAAAAGGAAAGTAAAGGGAAGGCTTAACTTACGGCTTTTCCCGGGGATGTTCCTGTCCAGAAGGGTGTGGTTTGACGGGCAGAGGAGGGAGTTGTCCAGCCATTGGCCTCGTTCGGTGCGCGGCCAATACGCTGTCCAAGTTACCTTTGTAGCGGATGTATTTTCGAACGATTCAGGTAGCCTTCTTGTATGTCAGTTATATTGCTTACACATCGGAAGTTTTGAATCAGCTGTTCTCCACATTTCCGAACTAATCTCAACGAATCCAATTATTTTGGGGTCGCTGGAGATTTGTTCTTGACAAGTTTTTGTTCATCAGCAGTTTTTCCTTAGGCGGCACAACAACACTAAGCAATCCGGTTCGGTTGGGTCGTGCCACAGAACACAGAACAAGGCAATTGATGCACCACGAAGAATCTCTGGCGCAGCTGGTGGTCCATTTGATCTTATGGGACACACCGGCACGAATGAAAAAAAAGTTACAAACAAAAAAATACTCCTTTATGCAAATCCCTCCAAATCTAAAATAAAATATCAAAACAATAATTTTTTTGGCATTTGATCAGAAATGTCAAAGAATGACAGATAGACTTGATGGTAAGGTCGAAAAAATTGGTTTATACCTTCAAGTTAGATGTTCGAATTGGATCGTAGATGGGATAACCGTTTGGGGTAGAACACACTGGGAGGAGAAAATTTAGGAATGAGATTAATGAAAAGGGGGGATTGACGGAAAGGGTCGGCCCCTTCATACTAGTGCTGCTAACCCCAAACGGGTCTCATGTACCTAGAGAACCAACGGAGCATGTTTTCCATTTTCGATTAAGTTCGAAAATCGGTTGGGTGAATGTTGATGGGAAAGAAGAGGAACAAAGTCTTTTTGTGTCTCTAGGAAAATTGTACTGGCGGGAGTTTCAAAAATTAAAAAAAAAAAAAAGAACAAAGAAAAATTAAGAAGTGGTAAATTACCATATAAAATTAATCATATGAAATTTACACTTAAATAGTGACGGGTTTTTTTTGGAAATTTTATGAAAACAGGTTTTTCGTTATCAAAGGACGTGTTTTTTTTTATTGGCGAACTTTTTTTGAGTAATTGGATGAGGTTTGAGGATGAGTTGTTAAGTGACGGTCGATTCCCTTCTAGCCACTTAGAACTGGCGTTTATTTCCTTTTTAGGGTCCTGGCGAAGGATTGGCGACATCGACGAGGACAAAGTCGGTGCCGTCGGATTTTCATAAAGTGTTGGTGTTTTAAATCATACTAAGAAGAATTCCGGCAAAGAGACAAAAAAAGGCCCTGAAGTACGCCGTTTCAAGCACCAGCGGGATACCGATCAGTATCAGGAAGCGATAAGTACCAATTTTGATTTTTTTGTTCAATTAAACAAAAATATATTCTACGTCGCAATTGTGTATTAAGCGCAACCCCTTATACGCAAACCATTAAATAGCCAAAAACAGAACCATTTTCTTCGAAATTTCGAACACTACTTGTTCCGAATTGTGGAACCTGTAGTAAATGTGGACGGCGTATGTATTCAGCGCACCAACCAACAGTCAAGAGCCGAACCAGCACAAACGCCATCCGGCGGTTAATTTAAATTTTTTTTTTGGTCGTTGGCAAAATATTCAGATTTTAAATAGTTTTTTTTTGTGTTTAAAAAAAGATATTTTTTTTTATTGTATTACTATTACCATTTGGAAGTAGGCAATTGTGCGGGCCGACACGGCCATCGTCGAAGTACGAAGTCGACCGGTCGGCGTAGTGTCCTCCGACTGTTTGTATCATTATTGTCGGAAACTTTTCCGCACTACTACCGCGGGCTTATAGGCCGCCACCCCCTTAAGAGCGCTCTGTAGGTAGGTTACCGGCCAGGGCGAAGTATCCGTAAATTGATTATCGGAGGAGGCTAAGGCTGGCCCAATCCTTAATGGTCGAATAGATGCTTGAGGGTAGTGGGAACCTCTTTCGGCCAAAAACCTAAAGCTGTTCCAACCCGAGTGAGGCGCAAAGGCCCGCCGACGTTATCGGCCGCGCGGACATCGCGCTATTGTTTGCGTCCTGATAACTTACATTTCTGTGTTTGATCATATTTTGTATTTTTTTTGTTATAGATAAATTACTTTTCAGTTTCTTTATTTTATTTTACCTTTACCTTTTGGTTAACTTTAACGTTGGTAATTTCTTATATCTATATAATTTCCTTAAAATAGCATTTCATTTTTTTTAAATTTATATTTATTTGCGGCGCTACGAACTGTAGTCGTCGATTTATTAAGATCTGTGAATTTTTTTTTGGTTGTCTATATGAGGAATTTCTTTTTGCTATTTTTCTTATCTGTTTTTTGTTTTAAAATTCATGGGTAAATAAAATGACTTGCTTGTAAGCCACGCCAACCTACTGCCTTTCAATGGTCTGAGCAAAGCACCTAAAATGCATTAAGATTTTAAAAATTTCAGGGGGTGCAGAGGACAGCCAGGACATGGACGGAGCGGATTAAGCCCTTCAGCAGTGGTAAGCGTAAGGGGAGTCGGATGTAAAATCGGCCTCCCGGCTCCAGGAGTGGTGAGGGAAGCCATCGGTTTGAAAACACCCTAAACCGTATCGATGAGTGGTAGCCAAATTCAAACGGGGTTGAGTCAAAAAAATTGGCATGAAGATATTTTTTTGTTATGAGGTGAGGTCCGACGGAGGGACAAGATCCCCCCCTATATCCGGCGAGCTAAGCCGTGCGACGCCAGCATGCCACTGTTCTGACCGTTGGACATTCGGACCCTGCCGTTTCACATCCTATCCACATCACCGTATCCTACCCATACCACGCACCGGTCCTCATCCAGTTGCATCATAACAAATGGCGCCCAAACGTACAGCACCGTCTAGGCCAGTTAAAAAGGAGGCACAGACGTTAAAACAGCTCGATTTTGTGTGAATGATGTTTACGTGAACTTTCTAGGTAGTTTCATGGGGTTATCATTGACGGTGGCGGAATTACTTGCAAGTCTTGAGCAGGACAGCATAGGCATACCTGATCAAATGCGGCAAGTGGTTTCGGTATCGTCGGTGATAACAACCAGAAACATATTACCACTAAATGTTATAGTCACATCCGAAATCAAATGAGACTTCCCGTATGTCTTTGGAAGGAAGGTCTCGGACGAACCTACCAAATTGCGACGGGAAGTTGAAATGATTGAGGATGTGATTAAGTGTCTTGTCGGAACGTACGTTGGTTGCGGCGATCAGAGTCGGAAGGAAACGTAAGTCTTGATCGGGATAGCTCTTGAGAAGGCCCGATCAATTGCGACGGAGAATTCTGAGTTTGAAAGCAGCAATCAAAGTACCAAGTGTGAATGTAAGCATAAATCGAGGAGTGAAAGAAAGTGTTAATATAAGTGTGAATGTTAGTCGGAATGTTGGTATGAATGGAAGGGTGAATGGAAGTTTGATTGTAAGTGCGAATGATGGTATGCATGGAAGTGTGAATGTGTTATGATTGAGTAGGCTATCACTCAGAGATGAAATGATTTAGATAGAATACCCTGCTGTAGTGGCGTTCCGGAAATAGAGAAAAAAAAGACATCCGTTCAAGGCGGTCCAAAACACCCCCGCAATCTTATGAAAAAAACAAAACACCCATTAGAAAAAGTGCTATAATTTGGTTCGTTAGAGCAGAGCAATACAATTTTTGCTATTAATAAGTCAGAAAAAAAATATAATAGCCAAAAGAAATTACAAGTAAAACCAAAGTGTTAAGTAAGAATTGTTGGAATTGATAATTTATTAGTAATTTGATAGTTAATAGTTTTTTTTGTAATTAAGTCATAGTTTTTTTTTAATTTTTGGTGTTGGGTAATTTACGTTAATTTAGATTTAGTATTTTTGATCTTAAGTTTTTGGTTTTTGGTATAATGTATTTGTATAAGTGTTAAGATTTTTTCTATTTTTGTTTATTGGTGTTTCGTAAGCTTATAATAGATAGTTGTAGTTTTTTTGGCATATCAGTTTTTGTTTCATTAGCTTTAGTTTAGATTTAGTTTTTTTAATAAACCATAGTTTTTTTTTATTTTAAATTTAGGGTTAACATGGAATAAGCGTTAAATTGGATAAGGTGTAGTTTGTTTGATTTTTTTGTATTTTTTTGTAATATTAAAATTAGTTAAGATTTAGTTCTAAGACATAGTATAAGATCAATGTAGGTTTAGTTTTGTTTAAAAAAAAAAAGCAAGAGTCTTTTGTCCCTAAAGTTTTTTTGTTCAACATCAAGGTTTAGTTTTTTTGTAAGGTATAGTTTTTTTGATATTAAGATTTTTTTGTTGTGTGATATAATTTTGTTTTAGTTTACAGATTTAGTTTAAAAAAGCATTTTTTTTTTGTGATTTCAAGGGTTATGTAAATTAATATATGTAGTATAGCCTTAGTTATAAAATTGTTTAGGTTTATGTTAAGTTCGTTATCAGAAAAACTAACAGTTTTTGTTTAATAATTTTAGGAGAAGATAGCATTTTAGTTTTATTTATAGATAATTTTTGTTCATTAGTTCGTTTTAGTATACATATGTATAGAATAGGGTAGTTGGCCCGATTGTGGTACACCTAGAAAAAAAAGAGGATAAGTAAGTACACCATAGGGAGAAAGTTTTTTTTATATACATACATTCATACAAACCTCTGGTCTTACAAACTTCCTTGGTTTTTATTTGCGAAGCCGAGGGGTTGGAGAAAAAATTAAGGTTGCCAGGTCGGTTCATCAGGGCATGAGTTTTGAAAAAGAGAAAGAAATTTATAACGCTGTGTATAGGGAAAATCGTACCGTCACTCGAACTCACCTAACGAACTTAATTAGAAATATTTCTAAGATGCCTTTAAGTCATTCTCCCAATATGAAAACGGGCGGTGCAAAGCCACCGGTGAATCCACCCATATTTTCAGTGCAACCACCCGACATACCTAGGTCGCTCAGTAGGGCTGGAAGTTCGGCTGACTCGGTAACGTCACCTGAGTTCAGCGCATTAACCGATGCCGGGGCCGTAGCGTCTGGGGGGCAATCCAATCTGGTGGCGAACGCGAATGGGTCCAACCCGTTAGTCGATTTTAGTGGTCCGGGTGAGAATCCTGCTGGGGGTTTCCTTATCTCCAGTGGCAGGGACACTCGTACTGCTATTAGGCCACCTGAAGGAGTGGCTGGCACAATCAACACCAGCGTATCGGCGGAGTTAGTAGCGGCGATTAACGTGGCGGTAAGTCAGGCGTGCGAGCGCTATACGTCGGCTTTGAGAAACGAGCTGGCCGAGTCCCTGAAGTTGGAGATGAGGAAAAACCTGGCCCAGGCGAATAATATCAGCAGGTCTCAGGCGGGTCTTCATGAAGCGAGCGGTCGAGGTTCGGGTACTCTGGATGCATTGGCTGAAACACCTGTCCGACAACCTACTCTGGTGCTTCCACGCCAGTCGCAATTGGATCCAACGGCTAGACGATTCGAGCCCATCGACCCACCGAATGGCGCAGTCAACCAAATGCCATACTGGGGTCAAAGACCCGACAGCAGAGGATGCCGACTGGCTGATACTCAGGACGTGAACAGCGGAATGCGGAATCCTGGCGGTGGATACTATCCTCATCCGCATGTAGATCCTCGGGATTTTCTAAATTTGAACTGCAAAACCCCTATAAAAGTAAACAAATGGGGATTAAATTTTAATGGTAATTTGGAAGTGCTTACCGTGGAGGATTTCGTGTTCCGGTTGGAGATGTTGCAGAGCCAGTATGTCTGTCCCTGGGCGGAGATCCTGAGAGATTTTCATTTGCTGCTCTCCGGCGCCGCGCAAGAATGGTATTGGCAATTCCAACGGTCCCATTATTGTCCCGATTGGCCAATGCTACGGGACGCATTAATGCGCCAATTTCGGAATTCAAAGTCCGACTAGGAAATAATGAGGGACATAATGGATCGCAAGCACGGCTCCGGAGAGACATGTGATGAATATTTCGCGGCAAATAATCGGCTTAGGTCTCAGCTCAGGGTACCGATTCCAGAAGCGGAGCTGGTTCTAATTCTGAAACGCAACCTGAATAGGAAGTTGAGCCAGTTGGTATATCCACAAGCTATATATACGATGGACCAATTGCGGAGGGCGTGTAAGGATGCCGAATACGCGTTTCCGGACAGGGACCGAGAAAATCCAAGATTTCAACGGCCATCAACTCGTTATGTCGCCAACGAGCTGGATATGCAGGAGGAGCATGTTCCGTTCGGGGATGAACAACTCGCGGCATTTCAGCAGGCAGTGACTCGGCCGAAGACTTCTCGCGGATTGGGGGATTCCAAGTACCTGACGTGCTGGAATTGTAAGGTACAAGGCCACTCGTTTATGGATTGCCCCTCAGCAACGAGGAACCTGTTTTGCTACCGCTGCGGTTTGGATGGGGTTATCACTCCGAAATGCCCTAAATGCAACCCGGAAAACAGGGCCAGGAATGCGATGTCGAAGGGGGAATCGTGTTCCACACAGACCCCCCCAGCCAAAGAGTAAGAGAACCTTCTAGGGAATGTAAAATTAAAATTTTAAAACGTATTAATGATGAAAAAAGTGAAGAGGTTAAGGCCAGGCGCAAAGAGATATTACCATTACACATTAGACTAAAGGAATATGAGTTGGCAAGGAGTAGGATTTTCAACGGACAGAATACGATAGTGAGTAAGAGAATACTTAAAACTAGAGTCCGCTATCAAGTTAGAAAGGAGACTAAGAAAAATCTTTCGTCGACCATAGTAGATGTTGTCACCGACCCTAGGCCCTATGTTAAGGTGGGGGTTGGGGGTAAGGAAATGCTGGGTTTGTTGGACAGTGGCGCCAGCGTTAGCATTTTAGGGAAAGGATGTATGGACTTGGTGAATGCTACTAAAATGAAAATTCTTCCCTATAAGGCGGGCGTAAAAACCGACGATGGGAAATCCCAATCGATAACAGGGAAAGTGCAAACACCAGTCCAGTACAAAAATATGTCGCACACTGTCACACTTTACCTGGTACCCACCTTAGAACAGGAATTGTACCTAGGGGTTGATTTCTGGAAGATTTTTGGCATTGCACCCAATATTGTCAGTTCTGTTTCGGTACCAGAGGAGGAAGCAGATCTACGTGAAGCTCATCTACTAACACCAGAGCAACGATCTGAATTGGAGATGGTCAGGCGGAAATTTCTCGATTATGATCGACATGGCCTTGGAAAAACATCATTGATGGAACATGTCATCGATACCGGAGACGCGGAGCCTGTTAAGCAGCGACACTACCCTGTTTCGCCAGCGGTACAAGCCTTATTATATCAAGAAGTAGACCGGATGCTTAAGCTCGGCGTTATAGAAGAGAGTGAGAGTCCATGGTGCTCGCCTGTTGTCCTTATCAAGAAGCCAGCCGGAGACGGTACTATTAAGTATCGCTTCTGTCTGGATTCGCGTAAGGTCAATGCGTTGAGTAAAAAGGACGAGAACCCTCTTCCTCATATAGACGGGCTCATCAGCCGGCTACCCAATACCTACTTTATTAGTAGTCTGGATTTGAAAGAAGCGTTTTGGCAAATACCGCTGGTAAAGGAGAGTAGAGAAAAAACTGCGTTTGCGGTACCGGGGAGACCCTTATACCAGTTTAAAGTAATGCCGTTTGGGTTGTGCAATGCAGCTCAAAGGCTTTGCCGATTAATGGATAAGGTGATTCCTGCACGACTCAGGGACAACGTTTTCGTGTATTTAGACGATTTGTTGATCATCGCGCCAGATTTTGCCACACATATCGCCTTGTTGAGTGAAGTAGCTGAGTGTCTAAGGAATGCTAATCTTACCATCAACCTTAAAAAGTCCCGTTTTTGCTTCAAGGAGTTGAAGTATTTGGGTTTTATCGTTGGTGGTGGGAAGTTGAAAACCGATCCGGCCAAGGTCGAAGCGGTGGTCAATTTTCCGATTCCGAAAAACGCCAGACAAGTCCGCCGGCTGCTTGGCTTGGCAGGGTGGTATAGGCGTTTCATCAAAGATTTTTCCAGCCTGACTGCTCCTCTAACGGATACGCTGAAAAAGAAGGATGCGAAATTTAAGATGACAGATGAAGCAGTGTCAGCATTTGAAGAGTTGAAACGGGTTTTAACGACTGCACCCGTGCTTTCGCATCCTGATTTTAAGAAGCGTTTTTATGTTCAGTGTGATGCTTCCGACACTGGAATCGGAGCAGTACTATTTCAGAAGGACGATGAGGGTGGAGAAGTTCCGATTTCGTACTTCTCACAGAAGTTGAATTCCTGTCAGCGGAACTACAGTGTGACCGAGAGGGAATGTATGGCGGCGTTAATGGCAGTTAAAAAGTTCAGGCCCTATGTCGAGGGTATGGCTTTTACAGTCATCACCGACCATTCGAGTCTGAAATGGTTGATGACTATGAAGGATTTGAGTGGGAGGCTGGCTAGGTGGAGCTTGGAGTTGCAAGCCTATGCCTTCGACATAGAGCACCGAAAAGGAACATTGAATGTCGTGCCGGACGCACTCTCTCGGGCACACCTGGATAGCATTGAGTTTGAAGACATTGCTCCGCTGATTGATCTTACCTCGGACGAATTTCGATCCGAAGAGTATAAGGACTTGATCGACACGATTTGTTCCAACCAAGAAAAGTTGCCGGATCTGAAATTGGACGATAATTTTGTATATAAACGCTCATTCGCTGCAGGGACTGACGAGCCAAGGTATGAGCATAATTGGCTGTTGTGGATACCCTCCGGTTTGACGGAAGGGATCATCGAAAGAGCACATGATCCACCTCAGGCAGCTCATGGAGGTGTTGCCAAAACTCTCCACCGGATTCGCCAATATTTTTACTGGCCAAACATGACGGTTCAAATAAAAGAATTCGTGTCGAAATGTGCAATATGCAAGCAGAGCAAATCGTCTAGTCAGATTTTACGTCCACCTGTGTCTAGTTCTTTTAGTGTCGATCGTCCGTTCCAAAAGTTATATGTTGATTTCATTGGTCCCTACCCTAGGTCTAAGTCCGGAAATGCCTACGTGTTTGTGGTGTTAGAACATCTAACAAAATTTGTGTTTTTGGAACCTTTACAGTCAGCTAACACCGGAAGTATTATTAAATTTCTTAAAAATGATATTTTTAATACTTTCGGAGTACCGCAAGTCATACACTCCGATAATGGTAAACAATTTGTTTCGAAGGACTTCCAAAATCTTTTGCAGAAATGCGGTATTCGGCATTTCCGAACCGCCAATTATGCACCTCAATCGAACGCCTCTGAGAGGGTCAACAGAACGCTACTGGCGGCTATACGGTCATACTTGAAAGAAGACCAACGCGACTGGGATATGCACCTGAGTGATATCGCCGGAGCGTTGAGGAGTTCAGTTCATGCGGCTACCGGTGTTTCGCCTTATTTTGCGTTGTTTGGGGTAAACATGATGACTCATGGTAGTGGGTATGAACTGACTCAGAAACTAAGTATGGTCGATGATGGCGAGCTGTTGACTCTTTCAAGGCAAAATAGGTTGCAGTGCATAAGGGATAAAATCAAGGATAGCATTAGGAAAGCAAAAGAAAAATTTTTTTTTTTTTTCGACCTTACCATCAAGTCTATCTGTCATTCTCTGACACCTCTAATTAAATGCCAAAAAAAACAATTGTTTTGGAAATTTGCATTTTATTTTTGGCCGGCATTTGCAAAATGTTTTGCATTTGTGGCAGAACCCCACAAGAAAACAAAAAAAACAGGTAAGTACTCATATAAATATGTAAAAAAAAAACTTTAACGTACTGATACCGACTCGCCTAGATCATCGTCCATCATCAAGACCCGGGACAGTTGCTGATTGATCACTCTACCGGTACCGAGCTAAAGCGTCCTCGATGCGCGGCCACCTTATCAAATTTAGTTTGCCCCTGACGGTGGCCTATACGACGAAGTGGACCGCGTTTCTCTAGGCAACCGATACGCCTTTCAAAGTGGGTAGGTATAATTACTAACTATCCACAACAACACTATGTGGAACGATAGCAAGTGTCATATAAATCAGGCATTGTTCGTTAGGTTCTCACCCCAGGGAACTAGGATTGATGGGGAGGCAGTGTTGCTCGAGGTAAGCCACCGCCCTACCAGCAACCTCGGCCCAATCAGCACTTAATCGAAGAGGCAATGCCCGTGCTCTAGGCGCCACTTGATGATCGACTTGCAACACGACACACCTCAACGCATTATTTCCCAGCCGTTCGCCCGACGAACACGGAGTCGTTCGGGAAACCGGTTGCTTGTAAGTACCTACTAGTTTGTACTTTTGATTCCATATGTACTTTAATTTAAATATACGGGCTGCGCTTAACTTAAGAACAGTGGTTATTTTTTTGTCGACCCTGCTGCACTGTCAAAAGTGCAGCACACGGCGAATGCAGTGCGCGGCTAGGTCAAGCAAGGGCTGCCGTAACAAACCTCCGGATTTGGGAATAATTTAGGTATCCCAAAGATGGTGACAGGCGGCCCCAAAAAAAAATATTCAACGTGGGGAAGAAACCCACCCGAACTCAGCCGGGCAATTCGCATTATGCTACCTACCTACATAATCTAATTTATAAAACCTGACTAAATTTTTTTTCCCTTTTTTTTTTTTCTTTTTTTTTTTGTGGTTTCATTTGGCTACTCCTATCGTACTTCCCGTAAAAACTTGAAAACTCTTCCGGATGCTCGAGATACGGAGAAGTTGTCGTTTTCTTTAACATCCTTTAGATCAATTTATCTATTTCTTTTAAGAAATGGAATTGAATAAAAATGGATTCAGTCAGTGTATAGCGGAACGTTTGTAGGTATATAGTAATTTACTATTGCCAAAAACATACACAAAACAGACAACTAAACAACACAGAGTTATACAAATTTTTATTGCACGTTAGGTTATTGCACATCAGATTACTTAAGTAGTTGGTGTTCGGCAAAAATTTGGTATAAGTCGCTTCTCGTTTGTTTGTTTTTTTTTTTTTTTTTTTTTTTTTTTGGACGGTTGAACGGAAGCAGGGTTCTTAAGTAGCATTAGCTCCTACTTATCTCAACTTCAGCAATATAACCAACAAAAAATCTGTAACCCAAAAATAAATACAACTATCATTTTACTTACATAAACGCCCCGACACTGGTCAAACCAAAAAAAAAAATAACTCAATTAACGACCTTATAATGCATACTTACATTTTACAAAACTCTAACAAAAAAATCAATACTTAAATGACCATAAGGTAATAAATAATTAATAAATAACAAAAATGATTTTGACTGGAAAAAAAATGTGAAGTTATGATTTATCAACATAAATGTTAATAAAAAAAAACAATCACTGACATACATAAAAAAAAATAAATAACAAACAAACTATGACAAATATATAATTAAACTCTGTTAAATAAATAAACTCTAATAAATAAATAAATTAACAAATACGTAAAATTAATACATAATTAGAATGAATGAACCAATAACATTTAAAATAAATAAGTAAATGAAATGAATAAATAAACAAACTCAAAAAAAAAATAAATAAATTCTACTAAATAAACAAATTAACAAATAAATAAAAATAAATAAACTATAACAAATAAATAAATAAAATCTGATAAATAAAATCTAAAATAAATAAATAAGATAAATACTATAATACTCTAATAAATCAATATCTATAATAAATAAAACTCTAATAAGTAAATAAATAATCTAATAACTAAAATATCGCAGAAATGACTAGAAAAGAAAAATTGCATGCCAGCGGTCCGGTAAGAATATCGGCTGGCCGTCAGACGACAAATATTTATATCACAGGATTTGGTGTTTTATCACAGATCTAACTATTCATTACCGACTTAGATTTCTTTGGTGTTATTATTGCTTAATATCCTTTGCATGGAATATCCCAATTTTCTTCCCCGCTAAATTCTCTAGTTCATAGTTATTCTTTCCTATAAGGCGGGCGTAAAAACCGCCGATGGGAAATCCCAATCGATAACAGGGAAAGTGCAAACACCAGTCCAGTACAAAAATATGTCGCACACTGTCACACTTTACCTGGTACCCACCTTAGAACAGGAATTGTACCTAGGGGTTGATTTCTGGAAGATTTTTGGCATTGCACCCAATATTGTCAGTTCTGTTTCGGTACCAGAGGAGGAAGCAGATCTACGTGAAGCTCATCTACTAACACCAGAGCAACGATCTGAATTGGAGATGGTCAGGCGGAAATTTCTCGATTATGATCGACATGGCCTTGGAAAAACATCATTGATGGAACATGTCATCGATACCGGAGACGCGGAGCCTGTTAAGCAGCGACACTACCCTGTTTCGCCAGCGGTACAAGCCTTATTATATCAAGAAGTAGACCGGATGCTTAAGCTCGGCGTTATAGAAGAGAGTGAGAGTCCATGGTGCTCGCCTGTTGTCCTTATCAAGAAGCCAGCCGGAGACGGTACTATTAGGTATCGCTTCTGTCTGGATTCGCGTAAGGTCAATGCGTTGAGTAAAAAGGACGCGAACCCTCTTCCTCATATAGACGGGCTCATCAGCCGGCTACCCAATACCTACTTTATTAGTAGTGTGGATTTGAAAGAAGCGTTTTGGCAAATACCGCTGGTAAAGGAGAGTAGAGAAAAAACTGCGTTTGCGGTACCGGGGAGACCCTTATACCAGTTTAAAGTAATGCCGTTTGGGTTGTGCAATGCAGCTCAAAGGCTTTGCCGATTAATGGATAAGGTGATTCCTGCACGACTCAGGGACAACGTTTTCGTGTATTTAGACGATTTGTTGATCATCGCGCCAGATTTTGCCACACATATCGCCTTGTTGAGTGAAGTAGCTGAGTGTCTAAGGAATGCTAATCTTACCATCAACCTTAAAAAGTCCCGTTTTTGCTTCAAGGAGTTGAAGTATTTGGGTTTTATCGTTGGTGGTGGGAAGTTGAAAACCGATCCGGCCAAGGTCGAAGCGGTGGTCAATTTTCCGATTCCGAAAAACGCCAGACAAGTCCGCCGGCTGCTTGGCTTGGCAGGGTGGTATAGGCGTTTCATCAAAGATTTTTCCAGCCTGACTGCTCCTCTAACGGATACGCTGAAAAAGAAGGATGCGAAATTTAAGATGACAGATGAAGCAATGTCAGCATTTGAAGAGTTGAAACGGGTTTTAACGACTGCACCCGTGCTTTCGCATCCTGATTTTAAGAAGCGTTTTTATGTTCAGTGTGATGCTTCCGACACTGGAATCGGAGCAGTACTATTTCAGAAGGACGATGAGGGTGGAGAAGTTCCGATTTCGTACTTCTCACAGAAGTTGAATTCCTGTCAGCGGAACTACAGTGTGACCGAGAGGGAATGTATGGCGGCGTTAATGGCAGTTAAAAAGTTCAGGCCCTATGTCGAGGGTATGGCTTTTACAGTCGTCACCGACCATTCGAGTCTGAAATGGTTGATGACTATGAAGGATTTGAGTGGGAGGCTGGCTAGGTGGAGCTTGGAGTTGCAAGCCTATGCCTTCGACATAGAGCACCGAAAAGGAACATTGAATGTCGTGCCGGATGCACTCTCTCGGGCACACCTGGATAGCATTGAGTTTGAAGACATTGCTCCGCTGATTGATCTTACCTCGGACGAATTTCGATCCGAAGAGTATAAGGACTTGATCGACACGATTTGTTCCAACCAAGAAAAGTTGCCGGATCTGAAATTGGACGATAATTTTGTATATAAACGCTCATTCGCTGCAGGGACTGACGAGCCAAGGTATGAGCATAATTGGCTGTTGTGGATACCCTCCGGTTTGACGGAAGGGATCATCGAAAGAGCACATGATCCACCTCAGGCAGCTCATGGAGGTGTTGCCAAAACTCTCCACCGGATTCGCCAATATTTTTACTGGCCAAACATGACGGTTCAAATAAAAGAATTCGTGTCGAAATGTGCAATATGCAAGCAGAGCAAATCGTCTAGTCAGATTTTACGTCCACCTGTGTCTAGTTCTTTTAGTGTCGATCGTCCGTTCCAAAAGTTATATGTTGATTTCATTGGTCCCTACCCTAGGTCTAAGTCCGGAAATGCCTACGTGTTTGTGGTGTTAGAACATCTAACAAAATTTGTGTTTTTGGAACCTTTACAGTCAGCTAACACCGGAAGTATTATTAAATTTCTTAAAAATGATATTTTTAATACTTTCGGAGTACCGCAAGTCATACACTCCGATAATGGTAAACAATTTGTTTCGAAGGACTTCCAAAATCTTTTGCAGAAATGCGGTATTCGGCATTTCCGAACCGCCAATTATGCACCTCAATCGAACGCCTCTGAGAGGGTCAACAGAACGCTACTGGCGGCTATACGGTCATACTTGAAAGAAGACCAACGCGACTGGGATATGCACCTGAGTGATATCGCCGGAGCGTTGAGGAGTTCAGTTCATGCAGCTACCGGTGTTTCGCCTTATTTTGCGTTGTTTGGGGTAAACATGATGACCCATGGTAGTGGGTATGAACTGACTCAGAAACGAAGTATGGTCGATGATGGCGAGCTGTTGACTCTTTCAAGGCAAAATAGGTTGCAGTGCATAAGGGATAAAATCAAGGATAGCATTAGGAAAGCAAAAGAAAAAAGCGACAAAGTTTACAACACACGCACTAGGAATGTGAAGTACGTACCTGGTCAGGAAGTGTACAGGCGAAATTTCGTCTTGAGTGACACGTCGAAATGTTTGTCGGCGAAATTGTGTCCTAAGTTTGTTAAATGTCGGATAGTTAAAGCAGTAGGAAAAAATAACTATGAACTAGAGAATTTAGCGGGGAAGAAAATTGGGATATTCCATGCCAAGGATATTAAGCAATAACAACACCAAAGAAATCTAAGTCTGTAATGAATAGTTAGATCTGTGATAAAACGCCAAAACCTGTGATATAAATGGTTGTCGTCTGACGGCCAGCCGATATTCTTGCCTGACCTCTGGCACGCAATTTTTCTTTTCTAATCGTTTCTGCGATATTTTAATTATTAGATTATTTATTTATTTTTAGATTTTATTTATCAGATTTTCTTTATCAGATTTTATTTATTTATTTATTATAGTTTATTTATTTTTATTTATTAGGTAGAATTTATATATAAGTATTTAAGTTTGTTTATTTATTCATTTTATGTACTTATTTATTTTAAATTTTATTTGTTTATTTATTCTAATTATTTATTCATTTTATGTATATGTTAATTTGCTTATTTATTAGAGTTTATGTATGTATCAGAGTTTGATCATGTGTTCATTTTATTTACTTATTTGTTTTAAATGTTATTGGTATTTATTCTAATCATGTATTAATTTTACGTATTTGTTAATTTATTTATTAGAGTTTAATTATTTATTTGTCATAGTTTTTTTCGTTATTTATTTTTTTTGATGTATGTCCGTGATGTTTTTTTTATTAACATTTTTGTTGATAAAACATAACTTCACAAATTTTTTTTTTCAGTCAAAATCATTTTTGTTATTTATTAATTAGTTATTACCTTATGGTCATTTAAGTATTGATTTTTTTTGTTAGAGTTTTGTAAAATGTAAATAAGCATTAGAAGGTCGTTAATTGAGTTATATTTTTTTTTTGGTTTGGCCAGTGTCGGGGCGGTTATGAAGTAAAAGGATAGTTGTATTTCTTTTTGGGGTTACAGATTTTTTTTTGGTTATATTGCCGAAGTTCCGAGAAGTAGAATCTATTTCTTACGTAAGAACCCTGTCTCCGTCCTACCTTCCTTAAAAACCCAAGAGAAAAGCGACCAACGCCAATTATTTCTGAACGACAACTACTTAAGTAATCCGATGTGCAATAACCTAACGTGCAATAAAAATTTGTATAACTCTGTGTTGTTTATGTTGTCTGTTTTGTGTATGTTTTTTGGTAATAGTAAATTACTATATACCTACAAACGTCCCGCTATACACTTACTGAATCCATTGTTATTCAAGTCCATTTCTTAAAAGAAATAGATAAATTGAGCTAAAGGAGGATAAAGAAAACGACAACTTCTCGGTATCTCGAGCATTCGAAAGAGTTTTCAAGTTTTTACGGGAAGTGCGATAGGAATAGCCTAATGAAACCAAAACCGGAAAAAAAAATTAGTCAGGTTTTATAAATAAGATTAGGTAGGTAGGTAGTATAATGCGAATTGCCCGGCTGAGTTCGGGTGGGTTTCTTCCCCACGTAATGTTTTTTTTTGGGGCCGCCTGTCACCATCTTTGGGATACCTAAATTATTCCCAAATCCGGAGGTTTGTTACGGCAGCCCTTGCTCGCCTTATTCGCGCACCCCACTCGCCCTGCGGCTCACCCTTTCGTGCAAAAGGCACTGTGGCAGGAGCAACCACCGACTGGAAGTATCAGCGTAGCTGATAAGTTCAGCCGCACATAAAAAAAAACTATTTAAAAAGAAAGTAAAGGGAAGGCTTAACTTACGGCTTTTCCCGGGGATGTTCCTGTCCAGAAGGGTGTGGTTTGACGGGCAGAGGAGGGAGTTGTCCAGCCATTGGCCTCGTTCGGTGCGCAGCCAATACGCTGTCCAAGTTACCTTTGTAGCGGATGTATTTTCGAACGATTCAGGTAGCCTTCTTGTATGTCAGTTATATTGCTTACACATCGGAAGTTTTGAATCAGCTGTTCTCCACATTTCCGAACTAATCTCAACGAATCCAATTATTTTGGGGTCGCTGGAGATTTGTTCTTGACAAGTTTTTGTTCATCAGCAGTTTTTCCTTAGGCGGCACAACAACACTAAGCAATCCGGTTCGGTTGGGTCGTGCCACAGAACACAGAACAAGGCCATTGATGCACCACGAAGAATCTCTGGCACAGCTGGTGGTCCATTTGATCTTATGGGACACACCAGCACGAATGAAAAAAAAGTTACAAACAAAAAAATACTGCATTTTGCAAATGCCGGCCAAATCTAAAATAAAATATCAAAACAATAATTTTTTTGGCATTTGATCAGAAATGTCAGAGAATGACAGATAGACTTGATGGTAAGGTCGAAGAAATGGGTTTATACCTTCAAGTTAGATGTTCGAATTGGATCGTAGATGGGATAACCGTTTGGGGTAGAACACACTGGGAGGAGAAAATTTAGGAATGAGATTAATGAAAAGGGGGGATTGACGGAAAGGGTCGGCCCCTTCATACTAGTGCTGCTAACCCCAAACGGGTCTCATGTACCTAGAGAACCAACGGAGCATGTTTTCCATTTTCGATTAAGTTCGAAAATCGGTTGGGTGAATGTTGATGGGAAAGAAGAGGAACAAAGTCT
This sequence comes from Philhelius pedissequus, assembly GCA_910595825.1. Lineage (NCBI taxonomy): Eukaryota > Metazoa > Arthropoda > Insecta > Diptera > Syrphidae > Philhelius > Philhelius pedissequus. The sequence goes on from OU343160.1 coordinate 106,275,539, forward strand.
TCTTGTGTCTCTAGGAAAATTGTACTGGCGGGAGTTTCAAAAATAAAAAAAAATAAAAAGAACAAAGAAAAATTAAGAAGTGGTAAATTACCATATAAAATTAATCATATGAAATTTACACTTAAATAGTGACGGGTTTTTTTTGGAAATTTTATGAAAACAGGTTTTTCGTTATCAAAGGACGTGTTTTTTTTTATTGGCGAACTTTTTTTGAGTAATTGGATGAGGTTTGAGGGTGAGTTGTTAAGTGACGGTCGATTCCCTTCTAGCCACTTAGAACTGGCGCTTATTTCCTTTTTAGGGTCCTGGCGAAGGATTGGCGACATCGACGAGGACAAAGTCGGTGCCGTCGGATTTTCATAAAGTGTTGGTGTTTTAAATCATACTAAGAAGAATTCCGGCAAAGAGACAAAAAAAGGCCCTGAAGTACGCCGTTTCAAGCACCAGCGGGATACCGATCAGTATCAGGAAGCGATAAGTACCAATTTTGATTTTTTTGTTCAATTAAACAAAAATATATTCTACGTCGCCATTGTGTATTAAGCGCAACCCCTTATACGCAAACCATTAAATAGCCAAAAACAGAACCCTTTTCTTCGAAATTTCGAACACTACTTGTTCCGAATTGTGGAACCTGTAGTAAATGTGGACGGCGTATGTATTCAGCGCACCAACCAACAGTCAAGAGCCGAACCAGCACAAACGCCATCCGGCGGTTAATTTAAATTTTTTTTTTGGTCGTTGGCAAAATATTCAGATTTTAAATAGTTTTTTTTTGTGTTTAAAAAAAGATATTTTTTTTTATTGTATTACTATTACCATTTGGAAGTAGGCAATTGTGCGGGCCGACACGGCCATCGTCGAAGTACGAAGTCGACCGGTCGGCGTAGTGTCCTCCGACTGTTTGTATCATTATTGTCGGAAACTTTTCCGCACTACTACCGCGGGCTTATAGGCCGCCACCCCCTTAAGAGCGCTCTGTAGGTAGGTTACCGGCCAGGGCGAAGTATCCGTAAATTAATTATCGGAGGAGGCTAAGGCTGGCCCAATCCTTAATGGTCGAATAGATGCTTGATGGTAGTGGGAACCTCTTTCGGCCAAAAACCTAAAGCTGTTCCAACCCGAGTGAGGCGCAAAGGCCCGCCGACGTTATCGGCCGCGCGGACATCGCGCTATTGTTTGCGTCCTGATAACTTACATTTCTGTTTTTGATCATATTTTGTATTTTTTTTGTTATAGATAAATTACTTTTCAGTTTCTTTATTTTATTTTACCTTTACCTTTTGGTTAACTTTAACGTTGGTAATTTCTTATATCTATATAATTTCCTTAAAATAGCATTTCATTTTTTTTAAATTTATATTTATTTGCGGCGCTACGAACTGTAGTCGTCGATTTATTAAGATCTGTGAATTTTTTTTTGGTTGTCTGTATGAGGAATTTCTTTTTGCTATTTTTCTTATCTGTTTTTTGTTTTAAAATTCATGGGTAAATAAAATGACTTGCTTGTAAGCCACGCCAACCTACTGCCTTTCAATGGTCTGAGCAAAGCACCTAAAATGCATTAAGATTTTAAAAATTTCAGGGGGTGCAGAGGACAGCCAGGACATGGACGGAGCGGATTAAGCCCTTCAGCAGTGGTAAGCGTAAGGGGAGTCGGATGTAAAATCGGCCTCCCGGCTCCAGGAGTGGTGAGGGAAGCCATCGGTTTGAAAACACCCTACACCGTATCGATGAGTGGTAGCCAAATTCAAACGGGGTTGAGTCAAAAAAAATTGGCATGAAGATATTTTTTTGTTATGAGGTGAGGTCCGACGGAGGGACAAGATCCCCCCCTATATCCGGCGAGCTAAGCCGTGCGACGCCAGCATGCCACTGTTCTGACCGTTGGACATTCGGACCCTGCCGTTTCCCATCCTATCCACATCCCCGTATCCTACCCATACCACGCACCGGTCCTCATCCAGTTGCATCATAACAGCGTGGAATGATGGATCCTAATCGTGATAGTCTTAAAGGTCGTACTGAGTGAAGCAACGAGATTATGGAAGAGGAGCGTCAGTGGGAAGAGAAGAAAAAGCAACGCAAAAGTCGTGGGGGGAAAAAGTCTGAGGAAGTACCACCTGCTTTATGTACCCTAGGAAACCAAAACAAACCAGTGTTGTCTGCAGTGCAACGCACAGACCCAGCAGTACGGACGTCAAAACTATGGCACAATAGAATTAGAAGAGGGCGAGTGGAGAATGTGCGAGGAGCACTTTAAGGTGAATCTGTTGTATCAAGATATGTTAAGAAAGTGAGAAGAAATCAAATATGATTCTGATGAAGATATGACCGGAGGAACTTGGGAACACAAATTACGTAACGCCGAAATGGAAGCCACGAATGCTTGGGGATCAGCACTTACCAAGCAATCTGAGGGTAAGCATCATATTGGCGACTTTCTACCACCAGAGGAACTGAACAAATTCATGGAACAATACGAGGTTAAGAAGTGTAGCCGACAACCCGACTTGAGGGATTACAAAAAGTACAAACTTCCTGAGGACAATGTTGGCTTTCAAATGTTGCATAAGCTTGGCTGAAAAGAGGGCCAAGGTCTTGGGTCGGCTGGAACTGGAATTATTGACCCTGTTATTAGGGCTCCGCAGCGAGATGGCCATCAGGGATTAGGTGTAGCAAGTGCTGCAACACCTGAAGACTGCGACAATGATTATGATTCTTATAGGAGGACAATGATGCTCGCTTATAGATTTAGACCAAATCCTTTAAATAATCCTAGACGTGCGTATTATTAAGAGGATAATAATGTCTCTTAGTACATAATATACTATACTTTCCTTATCATGACTACTAAAGAGCTGCATTCAATTTTGTTTCAAATGAAGTTTCATTTAAGCCAAAACAAAATACATAAATACTTTGTAAACTCTTTAAAAAATTAATAAATACATATGTATGAAATTTTAATTTCTTTTTACTTGTATTTACTTTATTCAAATTGGATAGTTTGTATACCAAAAAAAACATTCCCAGTAGCCTACACTTTTCCATGCATATTTATATGACATAGGAACTTACAATTTCTAAGGGAAGCACTAAAGTGAGTAAAATATCAATAATAGTTTTATCCAAATGACATGCAGCTATAAATGCCTCAGTAATTTTTTTTAATTGGCCAGCTGGTTTCGATTTGATAGAACTGAACCACGTTGATGAGGATTTTATATTGATCAGAGGACATTTCGTAACAACAAATATTTTCATCAGCATTTTCCTAAACAAATTAAAAATAAAACAACAAACAACACTTTATACATTAAGCTCTTTGTAATCTTAAAATATTACCAAAATATCAACAAGTTCTTCTAAAAACTGAATGATATCATCAACTTCGTATATCCATGTACGTTGTTCCGAATCATTTTTGCATTTAGCCAATTGACAAAAAATATCTTGTAAATGCTTTGAATCGTGCGTCTCACTTAAGAGTACTTTGGGTGTTTCGACTTTTTCCGTAACATCAAATGCTACAGCCTCCAGGTATGGATTAACAGCACCATTGTATAACTGTTCCAAACTAGTGAGCACCACACGCAATGACAAATTGAAACTTAGATTCGTACTTCTACTGTTTTCATTATCACTGTCTGCCTGATGTGGATGATTGTGATGGTGTTGGAAATGAGGATGATTGTGTGCAGTGATGCTTTCAGGATCTTTTTCACTCTGTTCGTCGCTAGCCACTTGTTCAATTAGTTTGTTATCAGCTGGTGTGATTTCAGTAATTTCCACTGGCATCAGTCCCAGCACCATTTGCTGTGGTAAATGCGGAGACTGCTTGTAGATCCTAACCACTTTTTCACTTGTGGTTGTTGTTTCGGATGGTTCTGAAGTTATCGCCACGATTATCTTGTGGATGCTCGCTCGCTTTGTGAATGATCAGCACACTTATGTTTGTGTTTTTTGAATCATTTGTGATGGAATTACCAATCCAAGGGCAGGGCTTGAAATGGATTTTGTACCACAACCTAATTTTTTTGAAAGTGGCTGGCTATGATCGTCCATTTCATTATGAATCGAATTGGATGGAGGTCATCCTTTAATTCTATTTTTGAAGTCTCACTGTCGTCTTTATCACCCTAGAAAAAAAAAAACAATTACATATTTTTGTATTACCAACAATTTCCAGAATGTTTTATTATCCATAAAGAATTTTCTTCTCCATGAGACGGTCTAGTACCTAATTCTTCTCTTCTTTGGCTATAACGATTGTCGATTGATTTCTGTCTTTGCAAAATTCAAGTGATTCGGTACTGGAGTTGAGAAAGCGATCAAAGTCTGGTTCCACCTGAAAAGGAAAAAATATTTTTTTTATTAAACGATAAATAGAGAGTTGCAATATTTATTCTAGTAATAAATAATAAATATAATAAAATTCTGAGTGGGAGTGAGCAAATTATGTTTATCAACTTGCCGATGCCTATGCAAAACACACTTGATGGATCAAAAACGACAGAGATATCAAACGAACAGATAACTAACTAAACTTTATAGTCTGTGGTCAAATGCAACCATAAAAAACAAAACGCGAAATTATGTTTTTGTTTATACTAATTTTTACGATTTGAACTTTTGCAGTTGATTTGCAAAGTTGTCTCAAATATAAAAAAATTAGGACACATTGATATTTTGAGAGAAGTAACATTGAATTTCGAAACTTTTCGAACAAATTTTCGATGAGAGCACTCATAACTTAACAGTGGTCGGGATCACTCATAAGACTTATGAGCGCACATAAATATTCAATAGTAATGGTTGGTGAATAGGTTTATGAGCCTCTTAAGTTATGAGCGCTTCGTGAATACTGGCCGTAATCTTGTTTTTTTTATGATTCATTTTGTCAAACTATGAGGAGTATACGCAATTCGTGTCTTCACTTTATGTTTAATTAATAGATAAAATAATTGAAAATCAGTTAGCATCAATATTAATTTCTTAATTTCTCGTTTTGAAAAGATTCATCCCATTGAATTGTGAAATGGTTACAGTGAATCTTGGCTTATTTCCTTGGGCATTGTGAATCATTAGTAATTAGATTTCATTGTGATTTGAACGAAATCTTGGATTTCGAAATCCAAAAACTATAATGGTGAAATCAGAAGATTTGGACTGAAATCTACGTAATTCGAGATTTCGATTTTCCCACCGAAGCGGGATATTATGTTAGCTACCGTCTACCTCCATAACGTATGCATGTGTGTGCTTGCGCTCCGATTCCCTTTGGTTTGATGCTTTATACATACGACAGGAAAATACCTCATACACAAAACAAACAACACTTACATCTGAAAAAACAACAACGACAACAAGCTATGGGAGAAACCGAGCCACAGCCGGTTAAATTACTACTAAATCGACTATCAACTTTATATGGCTTAGTGCATTGGTAAAAACCAAACAAAAAGGGGGGCAGTTTTGAATATGTTCATGTCGGTTTGCTTTTGCATTCATTCAATTATTCGCTTCTCTGGTTCTGTTCTTATATCGTTTGCCAACTCGGTTTGCAAAAATATAACCCGAGTTAACTCGGTTTATTAAACTGGGTTGACACCTCACACCAACCCCCCATTAATAATGTGTACCGAACTTAAAAATTCTTCCCGTCATCAAGAGCACCATCCAAAGCAATGCGCAAACCATTAATAGTTGTGTTGTCAATTAATTTTTATTTTGTGGCAGTGTACAGAAAAAGTAAATTAATATTGTTAAAAAATAAAAATATTTTTAAAAACTTCTTGGAAACAAATATTAAAAAAGTCCAAGTGGATTTAAGAATTTCCCCGCGGCGGTATCAGCAAATAAAAACGAAATGCTGATGTATTAACGAGATGAAGATTGTTTTTTTCTTTTTAGAACTGCCAAGCAACACACACAGTCACAAAAAGAGATTAGATCCGTTATCGTTGTTTTCAACGCAAAAAAGTATTGCCGTGTGCCAATTGAGTTAAAATTTTGGTTAAATTTTATAAATTATATACCTATTTGGAAATTATAAATTTCCAATTTATATATAGTCTTTGCGTTAACAAGAAGAAAAAAAGCCAATATCTAAGAAGAGGTATTCTTATGTCGATTTCGTGTCAATAAATAGGAGTCGCTACTGCGACCAATATTTTGGTTTTGAAAAGAACGATTTGAGATCTAATCTCTTTTTGTGACTGTGTGTGTTGCTTGGCATCACTTTACTGTACACTGCCACAAAATAAAAATTAATTGACAATACAACAATTGAGAAACTACAAAACAAATATTGTAGTGTGTGTAAGAATCTGTGTACAAATCCGTTTTGAATCCGTTTCAAAAAAAATTAAATACGGATCTGTTTTTTCAGAAAAAAAATATGTAACGAATCTGATTTTCGGAAAAAAATTGACGACAGAACGATGTTTGTATTGAAATGAAATCGACATTATTTCATGTTTGTCGAGGTAAATCGGAACTTCACCGGTCGGGCATAACTCTTATTAAATGTTTAAAGTCGATTCGTGACTGCGTAGAATCCACAATGAAATATCAAATGTGTTTCCGCCTTTAATCTGTGGAACATTGAAAGAGAATATAATTATTCGCTTATGTTTTATAGATTACAGTTTGCCCTTCGCAAATAAGCGATTAACATATAAAAGACATATTTAATAAAGAACTTTTTTTTAAAGAACTTTTCGATCATTTCACTCCTCAAAGCAACAAGCAGTTCGAAATATTTAATTTTCGAAAGCTACAACAAGATTCTGCAAAAACCATTACACAATTCTATTCCAAATTGCTGAAGTGTGCTGAAAATTGTGGATACGAAGCCGATACAAAAATGGACGACATAAAAAGACATTATCTATGGAACAAACTCATCACTTGTAAGGTGATATGGCCTCAAAAATTGTCCTTCATTCCATCAGCTACTATCATAAGCGAAACTACTCGAAAGCACTGACCACCAAGTGGAAAACATAGAAAACCAAAACAGCAATGTTGGACCTGAAGAGCACACTAACGCTATCCGAAAGAGACGCCTTTCACAACGAAACAATGGAAACACTCCTAATAAAGCTACCAGCAGTGGTTATAACTACGACAAACAAAATAGCAACAAGGACCGCAAGTGTACTTTCTGCGGTGGTAGATGGCACAACGCCGGTCTCTCTAAATCCCCGGGTCGGAAATCAAAGTGCAACCTATGTAACAAAAGGGACACTGGAGCAAAGTGTGCAAAACCAACAAGCAGAGGGAAAGAACATACATTTTAGAATACCAAGTAATAGAGGAATCATCAAGTGCTGAGTCGGTATACAACCCATCAAAAACCGGAACTAAAACACCAACAGTAGAAATTCTACTAAACGAAAAAAAATCACGTTTTTGATTGATACAGGCTCCTGTGTGAACATAATTAGCCGAAAACCTTGTTAAAAACAGAATACAGCATGGATGGTCTAATTCCTACTAAAGAAAAAGTTTTCCCATATAACTCAAAAAGTGAAATACTAATTATAGGCAAGCTCAAAGTCCATTTGTGCTACAAAAACAAAATGATACAAACCAGCATTTAAGTTATCGATGCAGATACCATGTCTATTTTGTGTTACAAAACAAGCGAGAACCTTAACATAATTAAAATAACTTTTAACATTCTCAATAACCAAAATAACAAAAAAGATGCAAACAGCAAAACTAAGATCAATCTAAAATACATTGAAAACAACTACCCGAGACTTATACAAGGATTTGCGAAACTAAACAAGTTCCAAGGACACCTACATATCGATAAAAATGTCCAACCCGTGGCCCAAGCCCACAGACGAATACCCATTCATCTTAGGAAACAAGTATAAGAAGCAACAGATTGCTGGAGCGGGACATTATCGAGAAAGGAGATGGACCAACACCGTGGGTATCCCCGATTGTGCTTGTGCCAAAACCAAACAAACCCGAGAAAATAAGAATGTGTATCGACATGCGAGTACCAAACACTGCCATCAAAATGGAACGACACATAACACCAACAGTCGACGATATACGATATACAGTCATTTTCAGAAAAATTTACCTAAACGAAGGATATCACCAGCTCATACTGGATAAACATTTACGGGCAATAACAACATTCTCAACACACATTGGCATTTTCAGATACAAACTTCTCATTTTTGGGGTGAATTCTGCCGCGGAAAAATTTCAAGACACAATTCGTCAAGCTCTCATAAGCATTTCGGGAGTTATCAACTTAAGCAATGACATCTTTATCCATGGAAAGACAATCATATGATCCAATTATAACAAAGAAAAATGTGTGTTTAACCAGAATAAAATTGACTTTTTTGGATATGTATTCACAAAGAATGGCATTTAACCTGACCGTCGGAACATTGATGCAATCAAAGACCTGAAACCTCCAGAAAACATATACGAAGTGCGAAGTTTTCTAGGAATGCTAAATTATCCCCAGAGATAAAAAGTCCAACATATTGAGGAGTATTCTGCAAAAAGATAAGATATTCGAGTGGACCAAGGAGCACCAAGAAAATTTTGAAGAACTAAAAACCATGATCTCAGACGCGAGAAAATTATCATATTTTTACATCAAGAAGCCAAACCATCTGTACGTTGACGCAGGCCCATTTGGACTAGATGCCATACTCGGACAAGAGAAAAACGACAGCGTGGAAGTAGTAGCTTATGCAAGCGAATCACTTACTGACACAGATCAGCGATAAAGTCAAATTTAAAAAAGAAATGTTGGCCATCAGCTAGGTTATGCAACATTTTCACATCTACTTATTTGGAGCACATTTGACGGTTCACACAGACCATACGCCATTGCTTGGAATCCTAAAAAAACCTACCAGCAAGCAAAGTGCACGCATTGAACGCTTTTGTTTAAAGATCTAGCAATACGAGTTTGACGTTGTACATCGAAAGGGAGAAAACAATCCAGCAGATTACCTATCAAGACACCATATCGCTTTAACCAAAATAAACGAAAATCAAAGCAACAGAATTGAAGAATACGTTAATACAATCGTCTTTCAAAACATGCCAAAAGCCATCTCTATGAATTAAGTCAAGTCAGAAACCGGAAAGGACAACATACTTAACAAAGTGATTCAGGCCATATGCGAATCGAAATTGTTCAATGATCCAGAATTTAAAGAAAATAAAAACATCCAAAATGAGATCACAGTTCACAACGGTGTAGTCTTCCGAGGTACCCAAATAATTCTACCAGTCAAACTACAACTGGACGCAATCGATTTAGCACACAAGGGACACCTAGGTATAGTAAAAACAAAACAACTCATATGCAGTGAAATCTGGTTCCCCAATATAGATAAAATGGTAGAGGATAAGATAAAAAAATGCCGCATCTGCCAATCGGTTGTAAACACTAACAAAACGGACCCACTAATCGTTCCAGGTGTAGCAAAATATCCGTTTGAGCACGTTTCAGTGGACTTTATTGGGCATTTAAAAACAATAAATACATTTTTGTCATGAACGATGACCTTTCAAAATATCCAATAGCCGAGATAGACTCAACCAAGTTGAGCTGCGTAGCAGAAGTTCAAAAAAAACTTTCGCTCAGTTTGGTATTTTGGAGAGGTTATCATCCGACAATGGTCCTCATTTTCAAGGAAAAGAATTCTCTGACTTTGCACAGCAATACAATTTCAAAAAGCAGCGTACTACCCCGTACTGGCCAGAAGCAAAAAGCATAGCAGGAAGGTTTGTCCGAACCTTAAAGAAAAACTTACAGTTATTTTTAGACCAACTACAAGACTTCCTCCTCAATTATCGCTCAGTGCCACACTCACCTACATACATATCACCATTCGAAATGATTTTCAGAAGAAAAATGAAAACACTTGCCAGAAATATTTGACGGAAAAAAATAAAACACGGATTGGAAGCACGCAAGAAAACTGATGAAAACGCAACAGCAAAAACGGAAAGACTACGCTGATGAAAGCAGAAGAAGAAAACCTAAAAAAACAAATATCGGTGACTTCGTATTGTGCAAACAGATCAAAACAAACAAACTTTCACCAACGTTTGATACTGATCCATTTTCGGTAACAAAAATTACAGGAACAAAAATAGCTGCGAAAATACAAGTAAAGTTATCGAAAGAAATGGATCATTCTTCAAGATTATTCTAAGTCCGAGAACAGCCAACCCACATCAGCCCTCTTCCTATTCCTTCCCAAATATCGGTACTAGCTCATTCTCATCTCCACAGCTCTGCGAAGAATACATACTCCAGCGAAAAGAACGAGAACGGCTGCAAAGTACACAGCGATCAAGACCATCCCCATCTCCAGGAAGCAATCACCATCATCAGGAGTTTCTTGAGTCTGTCGATACCAAGAAAACTCCAAACCCAAATGGAATCGGAAATATAAAGCTGTCACATACAACACACCAACAGTAAAGCAAAACAAACAGAACCAACCCATACTGGAAATACTATAACAGAAGAGGCGCGACAGGTAGAACCAAGAACATCAAAACGTACTCGACGACATCCAAAATACTTAGATGAATATACTAACGCATCGTCTGGAGAAGGGGAGGAAATGTAGCATCCACAATGAAGTATTAAATGTGTTTCCACCTTTAATCTGTGGGACATTGAACAAGAATATAATTATACGCGCGGTTATGTTTTATAGGTTAAAGTTGCCTTTCGGAAATAAACGATTAACATATAAAAGACAGAGTTATTAAAAGTGTTTCTATTCAACACTACCACGACGAGGAATGCAAGAAAAGAGGACATATGAAAATTTCAATTTCATTTTTCGCATACCTATTTTCCCTTTTTTTGAAAATGCGAAAATTAAACTTCTTGTGACTGGTGACTTCTAAGCTAATAGCTTGATTGGAATCCTGTAAACCTTTATAGAATGCCTAAAGTATATACAATTACAAAAAAACACTCGTGACGAGTCAAAAAAAGCTTCTTTTTCTACATTAAAAAAAAATATATTAAAAATGTGAAAAGCGGACCCTATTTTTTTCTTTTTTTTTAAATTGTTATTGTAAATATATGATAAATAAATAAAAACCAAAATACAATTTGAAGTAAAACTTTTGAAGTAATACTTCATTTGCAGCGTTAGGAGTAAAAATGTCTATGGAGCTGTAAAGCCGATACCATGACACGTTTACTAAAAAAAATGTGTAACCGGTTTCCATGAAATTGAAATATGTTTTAGCTGACATAGATTTATGAAAGAAAAAATTGTTTCAGATTAGGGAAGTTTCACTTCTAGCGCGTGTACATAAGTACACAAACTCTTTTTTTTTCTCTCTACTGGAGAATGTTGAACTAATGCCATATCGACTATCTTTACTAGTGTGTATCTAACTTTACTTCACTGATTGTTATTGTGTGTATCTAACTTAACTTGATAAATCAATCTGTAATCTTTGTTTATCCACCAATCTATTTCGCTCGTTCTGACTTGAATCTTGTACAACAGATACATTTTTGAGCAAATTTCATTATCTAATCAACTGTGAAAACATAGTTAATTGTTTTAGAATATTATTTGAATACACAACAGTGGTATCAGAAGTGGGATTCAAGTAATCTACAATGTCTTTATCAGAAGAAACGCTACAATCATTAGCAACAGTCTTCTCCGAAACAATCAAAAAAGCAGTTGTAGACGCCACACAGGCGGCAATGTCAACTACTTCTAGAAACTCCAATGCTGGCACATCCTCACAAATCTGTGCTAAAGTTCCATCTTTTTTAATTGGTCAGTATAAATCATCTGAGTCCGAAACCGTCACAATTATTTAAGGCGGTTTGAGTGGGCACTCAAGGTAAGCAAGATCGCAGAAATCGACTTCCAGCAGCATGCACTTGTATACATGGGCACAGAACTGAATAATGCACTCAAAACGCTCGTAAGTCCAAAGGATCTCGAAGTTCTTAAGTACGAGGAAACAAAAACCATCCTCATAAATCACTTGGATACTACTAAAAACAAATTCGCTGAAATCATTAAATTCAGACAAATTGTACAACAATCTGATGAATCTATTGCCAAATTTACTCTGCGTCTGAAGCAAGGCGCTGTAAATTGTGACAATGGTAATTTCTTACACAGAATGTTAATCGAACAATTTCTTCCCGGGCTTGCTTGTCGTGATATGTGCGACGCAATAATCACAAAAAACCCCGACACATTTGCCACCGCCTACGTAGCCGCACAATCCATTGAAGGAAGTCGTAGTACAGCAATGGAAATTAAATCGGAAACAACAGCGGCTGGTAAAGCCACAAACAAACTGGGATATGACCCCTACCCCACTATTCAAGCGAGTCCAAAAAGAATCATTTTTACCTTCGAGACAAGAGCAAAATTAAACGAAAGAGTTGTCCACGTGCAACGGATGCGGAGGAAGGAATTTTTGTAACCAGTGTGAATTCCGCGAAGCTGAGCGCCATTCATGCGGCAGGAAGAGACATATTTCTAGAGTGTGCAGATCGAAAATGTCACAAATCATTGACGTTAACAAAGAACAGCCAAGTGATCCAAATGAAATTATACAATATCTTCAAAAAATTTACATGGTCAATCCTATCAAGACTACAGAAACCCTAAAACTCAAAGTCAAAATAGATGGCCTTGATCTTGAGATGGAGTTTGGCACGGGATCACCTTGCGCTGTCATAAGCTCGGAAACTCTTCGCACAATCAGACCAAAATTTTCTGTGATGAAGTCAGATAGACATTTCGCAAGTTATACGAAACACCGAATTAACTGCATAGGTCAGATTCCTGTTATTGTAATCATTTCAGTAACATAGCTGGGAAGCTTAAAGTACCACCTACTTCTCTTCACCTTAAGCCTGGCGTTTCACCAGTGTTAATGAAAGCGAGAGATATACCGTTAGCATTGCGAGACGCCTACGCAAAAGAAATTGACATGAAAATTGCTTCAGGGTTCTACAAAAGAGTAGAGTATTCTGAATGGACATCAACGACAAATGTAGTATCAAAAAAAAATGGGCAAATACGTATAACGGACAATTACAAACCAACACTTAATCCACGAATAATCATTGACGAACACCCGATTCCAAAAGTAGATGATATATTTAATCAAATGAATGCTACTGTGTTTTGCCATTTGGATGTCAAAGATACCTACTCTAATTTACCCACTAACGACGAGTTCAGTCATGCCATGACTCTGAACACAGCTACGCATGGATTGATTCGTCCAACCTGTGTTGTATATGGGTCTACAAATATTCCGGCAATTTGGCAGCGACGCATTGAAAACGTCTTCCAAGGAATTCGCAACGTTCGAATCTGTTTCGATGACATACTTATTCATACAAAACACTTCGATGAAATGTTGGAAATTCTCAATATGGTATTTGAAAGAGTATGAGTACATGACCTTCATTTGAATCGTGACAAATGTGTGTTTGCAACATCATGTGTAGCATTTTTGGTCCACAAAGTAAATACTGACGGGATACAAAAATCAGACAAACACACCGAAGCAGTTAAAGAGGCTCCTATACAATCGACCTTTGAAGAGTTGCAATTATTTTTGGGTAAGGCAACCTATTATAGTTCTTTTATTCTAGATCATTCTACCAGAGACCGACCATTAAGAGACATGCTACGATTGGAAACGTTCAAGTAGACACCAGAAGCGGAGAAGAACATATGTGGATATCAAGAACATTTTAATAATATCAAAGGTTATAATGTCGTATGACCCGTCACTTCCGTTACTGTTAGCCACTGATGCAAGTAAAACTGGACCAGGGGCAGTTCTTTCACATGTAATAAGTAATGGCCAGGAAAATCCAATAACTTACGCAAAAAAGTTGTACGAGTTTTGCAAGAATTTGGAAAAAAAGAAACCAACAAAATTTTTCTCGTATATGATCGAAGATTTCGAAAAGAAGTAGGAAACGCTTGCGTAGCTATTGCCCCTACTGAACCCCCTGCAAGCACCGCTTTCTTGACTAACTGTAATGAAAATCCCCTCCTTTTTGAACGTTTAATACGACCTTTAGTGAATACGTAGACACTACCTAAAAATAGCTCTTGCTGGGCATCCGCCTTACGTAACTAAAGCCAAAACGCGAACGCGACCGTAAGCGCTCAATCAAGAAGCTAGGGTGGGTGTTGCACTTTCCTTCTCCCTTTAAAATTTGCAATACTTTCCCTAAAGCTAGAATAGCTCCGAATTTCCGCCCACCACTCAATTCTGAATTACAATTTAAAAAAACGATATGATTAATTAAATTTATAAATTTTATCTTATACTATCTTTCTATCACACCAAAAAAAAATAAATGTGAAAATATATAAAGATCATTAATGCGAAATTAATTAAAGATGATATTGGTTTCCTTTTTCCATTTTGTTCTCTTTTTGACTCAAAGTATCCCACTGTCAGGGGGTGGTTAGGCGGACAATCTCCGCTTATCGCTTTCTTATGCTTATTTTGATGGACACGTTGTTCCCTCAAAAGGAGATAAGCCGGACAGCAAACTCCCGGTGGCCGAAACCCAATCGTTTTAACAATGACCGCCAATGTTTCCCCTTTTTGTTCCTAACCCCTAACTTCACTAGCACTCTTAACGGCCGCTATGGGAATTAGATACCTAAACTACCATCAATTATTAGCACTGATATACTTGAGACGGATATCTAAGCCGGCACTGACCCTAATATTTACCATTCTCAGGCTACTCCTTAGCTTTCTCTTCGGATAATTACGGGCCTGCTTCGCGTTCCCTGTAGCGCGGTTATTTTAGAGCCTAAATGCATCATTCTTTTCATTTTTCATAACCTAATTTTTTTTATAAATTTAATGATAACAGTTTTGTTTTAATGTCAGATCAGATATTTTCTTTTTTTTTACCAAAAAAAACAATGCGAAAACCAATGCGAATCTAATTTTAGTTGTATACCCTTAACGGTCGACAAATACGATTCTCAATTTGTATAGTTTAAATTATTTTGTATGTTTCAAATTTCTTTTACTTCGTCACTTGACTGCTGACTTTAGGTTTTCGAATTCGTTTTTGCACTGCTTCCTTGGTGAGGTACAGCTTTTTGTCCAGCTGCAACTGCAACTTATACCGTTTCCGTCTATTCCCCCTTATCCATACCTTGAACTAGTTCTCGCTCCCTAACCGAACTATTTATAATGAGCCGTAATATCACAACAACTATTCGTAGAGGTTCGCTCTCTTAAAATACATTTACACCGGACTGTCCCCCACATCCCCTATTTCCGAACTACCTTGTCGGGGGGTTTTACCCTCTTTTGTTCCACTTTTGCAATTCGAGTAGAACTAATTACATTCCACTCATATCCAAACTTTACTTTTTAGTTTTTCACTATAAGCGTTCCTACCTTTTCTTATAAGAGTCTAATTCCATTTGCCTTAGCTTGGGTTACTCTAGCCCATTAGGAATCCTTCCAAAACAACATCCCTCCTTAGATCCACATACTAGCTCTACAATCATCACACTATAATTTTTTCTCAATAATGTTCACATTCTCATTCAACCATCCTACATCAATTGTGCCGTTTGCCTGAAGCAGGTACGATTTGCTTTTATTTTATTTTCAGATATTGTTTATTTTCCAACTTTCCTACATTCCGGCATGGAGAGGGATTTTTCGGTAGCGGTCGCAGGAGGTTACCACAACAAAAATATCATTTCTATTTAACTGGTTCTTCTCACTAGAGGCGGATCGCAACAAAATATTCTCCGATCCGAACGATTTGGGAGAATTCTCCGCTCCGACGGTTACTTCACTAGGGCCCATTACTTTATGTTTAGTTGTAGTATTGAAGGAAAGAAGTTGGATGCGTTTAAAAAAAATATTTTTTTTTTATTTTATCTGGCAAATATTTAGGGTGGTATTCACGAAGCGCTCATAACTTAAGAGACTCATAAACGTATTCACCAAGCATTAATAGTGAATATTTGTGAGCGCTCATAAGGCTTATGAGTGGTCGCGACCACTCTTTACATTGACTTACTATATATGGACTCATAGTCGAAAATTCATGGCGTCTCCACCTAGAGATAAGCGCCCCAGCGCTAACCCGGCAAAAGCGGAATACAGGTTGTAGCTTTTTGACACTTGAAGTTTTGTGTGTGACAACTGTCAACCTTCGTTTGATTTTTTGTATTTATAAAAAACTACTCATAAATTTAAAAATGATGTTTGTTCGTAACAAGGGTAAAATTGTGAGTGAAACCTGCAAATTTAATCTCTTCTCATCATAAGTAAATAGTAAAGTTGGACCTTCACAATGTGTTTTCTGCGAGTTGATAATAAAAAGTTGGAAAATCCATAAAAAGACAAAAGTTCAGCTACAGAAAAAAGATCATCGGGAGTGAATAACAAAACAACTCATAACTCAGTTCTTCTTACGACTACAGTCCAGCAGTCAAATGTAGCAAAACAGATGTTCAATAGAGAAATTCAACAAAAGGTAAAATTACTGTCATAGAATATTATTTTTATTTTGCATCTATATTTGTATATACATATATATTTAAAGGTAACAATTAATACTATTGCATCGACATCGCAAGCCGTTAAAAATAGTCCCCAGGTCCTGTTTCACAAACTGAGCAAAAAATTCCTACAACTGGCGGACAGATTATGAAAGCAACTCCTTGTAAAAAGCCCACAAACATGCAGCAACTGATTGGCCAACCAGGCCAAAAACTTCTCGTTGGTTAGAATGCTCAGGGTCAAAAAGTTTTAATATCTTCCTGTACACAAAAAAAAATATCCAACCTGTTCCTACACAAAACATACAAACTGTTACACAAGCAGCTCTCCAAGTGATATTAAATTCTCAACCGACGCTAAAACTTATTCAACAAATTGTTAATACAAGTAAATGTTCAGCAACAATTTATGGTTGGTGGTCAAAGAATAATAATAAGCCCGGGACAAACTATTGTTACCCAAGGATCAGTACCTTAGTCCTCGTCGGTGCAAGGATTACAGCAAAAAATAATACAATCAGCACAGCCCCAACAACAGCAATATATACAACACTAACAGCAAATGGGTGTTCATACACAATCCCCGCAATTCCCTAAATTGAAATAACAGAATCAGACTATAAATCAACAAATTCAGGAGCAATAACAACGTCAACAGCAACAACAGCAGCAGCAATAGAATCAGGTTCAGAATATTGAATGCAATCAACAGCCAACATAACAGCACCTTGTGGCTCAACATTCAGCATTGTCCCAACAATTAGCACAGGTTAGACTTCAAGTTGCTAATATTAATAGCCCACATAATAAAGACTTTGGGAAATAATCCAGCACAAATTGTGGAACATGCCCACATTTTATTTTGAAAACTCGACATTTCGGTACCAAGAATTTGAATAAAAAAATATTGGCTCTTAATTTTTAATAAACCGCTTCAACGATTTTTGAATTACTTCTTTTCTTTTAATATATTCATAAATATTTGTCCAAGAATTCGAATGACGTCTTTTTTTCCTCAAATTATACCTACCAGCTCAGCAAACTATAAGAAATTTTATTATTTGTTTCATTCCTTTATTTCCCTTAAACTTATGTTTCATTTTTAAACATCATCTTTATGCTTTCCTTAACTAAACTATATTCACATATTTTATGTTACCTAGGTCACTTAATATTATTTGTGGAGGCTCCCTACCTGTATATATTTATGTGTTTAAGGGTCATGGATGTCATATCTCGTGTAACTTGCACTATCATATGAAGTCATTTGCTTACCTAACTACATCCTACACTTTCATTACATATGTACACACACACTTACCTATGTTTCATTTATGTATATAAGTATGTGGCCATATGCCTTACATAATTAAAATCCATAATCTAGATTAAAATTAATTAGGTGTCTATGTATAACTATTCTTTAAATAAAAAATAATACTTTAAAATTAAAAAAACGTTATTATTGCAACAAAATGGGACTATTGCAACAGAGAAGTGTTTAATATTTGTAAAAGAGCATATTTTTTATTAGATTAGTTCATTTTTGTTGGATTCCATTTAGGTTCCGTTTTCGCTGAGTATGGTGAATTAGAACACTCTCTCTCTCACAATACATTCTAATGGCTCAGTGGTTATTCTAATTTCCATACTAATTTGCAATTGTTTCCGATCCGTTTGGGTCCGTTTATGAAGTGGTTTCGGATGCAAAACGGAGTCTTTGCTTGAAGGTATGAACCAAGCTTACATCGACTTTTAAACTACATAATGATCACTAGATTACCTACCTACTAAAATCGTCAATGATTATCTACATTTAAATTGTTAAGTACAAGAGCATGTTCGTACGATACGTTCTGATTTTATTTATTGATATTAAAAAAATATATATAAACAGTGCGTCATTGGAACAAAAGCAAAACAAAAACTACATTCCAAATATTCATCGTTAGGCATAATCCACTTTATTTAATACAAAAAACATGAAATATATATATAAACGACTTCAATTAGCTAAAATATCTTCAATTCTCTTATGACGAGGCGGTTGTGCAATCAATTTCACTGTACTGTTGCGAGCCTCACACTTCTCAGGACCAGCTAAATTTTGAACAGTTAGAGTTATATACCCTGAGACAGCCCTTCGAAATTTAGACCTTTTGTTTTTAACACCTAAATAAGAAATATATAAAGTATAAGTAAGAACCAGAGTGCTTCTTGTTAAAATCATCCATCTCAAATACGGCTACAGAACATGCGACACTGATATGAACACATTAATGAGATTTCCATTCCCCAAAAATTCGAGAGGCTTAAAATGTTCATGGAATACATCACCGGCAACTACCAAAGACATTGCTTCATTTATAGGGCTATCGTGAATCGCATTTCTCGAAAAAATTTTCCCAAATTCGAAAAATAGCTATCGTAAACTAATTTCGAAATTAGGGAAAAATTCCGCGAGAAATAAATATTTACCTATCGTGAACTATTTTTTTATGGGAAATTTCCTTCGCTTTCTCGAGAAATATTCCGTTACAATTTTGCAAGGGAATCCGGAAAGTTATCTGTTGATATGTGAGTTATCTCTATAAAAAATAAACAAAACTATAAAAACTAACTAAAATAATTGATTTTTTAAGGTCTAAATCTTCAAATTCCAAACAAATAGAAGAATTAATTTCCTCAATGGAAAAAAATCCGGACATTGCAAATGGCTTTACTAATAAAAGCAAGGATGATGTTCAAAAATTTTGGAATCAGCTAGAACAAGTCCTCAACTCCATTGGGCCCCCTACGAAATCAATTGCTGAGTGGAAAAAAGTGAGTGGTCTACGATTTTAATGATGCTTTTTGTGAAAAAATGTTAATTTTTAAGGTTTGGCAAGAAAAAAAAAATATGTAAGGAAGAAAGTGTCTGAGAATTTGGCACACAAAAAAGAGACTGGTGGAGGCCCATACAAAGAATATAAATTCAGCTCTTTAGAAGAGGCAATAATAAAGATTTGTAAAATTGTAGAGTCGGTGTAAGGAATTCCAAATTCTTCCACTTTTGGATTGCCTTTGAACTCAAGAAAAAGAAACTTCGAGAAGGAAAACAATTTACCATCATCAATATGCAATCGCCCAATTGAAGAAGAAGTAAATAAAACATTGGATGAGGAGTTGTTTTTAGAAATGTTTTGTAATTCGCCAGATTTGCAGCAGAAAAATAATGTTGTTGAGCAGGAAGCCGAAGATAATTTTAACATTCCTCACAAGAAGACAAAAATTTTGCGTCCAACAAAAGAAAAACAGAGAGCCATAGCAACAGAAAGTATATTAGAAAAAGAAATAGAAATTCAAAGGGAGCTCTGTAACAAGATCGATGATGCCGTCTTGTCAATGAAACATCACCAAGAGCAAATGGAATCAAGTTTCAAAAAATATATAGATCTATCGACCGACTTTTCGACCAGCAAAAAAAAACATTGGAAGAAACAAAACGCCACAACCTTGAAATGGAAAGAATGAGGATGCAGGAAATTCAAGCAAAACATGATTTGAAAAAACGACTGATTGAAATTGAAGAGGCAAAACTGCAAAGGATGCAATGAGTTCATTTTATTTTGAAAATTCTTTTTTGTGTGTGATGAACACATATTTTTTATTTATTATTTATTAACGAAGTTTTTATTTTTTTTAATAATATTTTTTTATATAAATACATATGTACATAATATAAGATTTCAGAACGAATTCAATGTTGAAATCCAAAGTTAAATAAAAAACATAAAAGTTTGATACCTCAAAGACTGTTTCCTATTGCTATTCTTATTCGATTCGCCTCGCGATTGAGTTCTTGAGAATCAGTTGTAGCATAGTCATCAACTCTTTCTATCCTGTTGCTAGAATCTTTATCTATAATTTCTGTATTTTCAATTTCAAAAGGAAAAGCACTTTTGAAATGGATGCACATGTTGTGTAATGCGCAGCAGGCGTTGACGATTTGTGTTGCCTTTTTTGGGAGATAGTGAAGCTCTCTGGCACCAAGCACGCACCTCCATCTTCCTTTGAGCACCCCGTTGGTCCTTTCAATTATATTTTTGCACCGGGTATGAGCTTTGTTGAATTTACTTTCCGAAGATCCTTCTCCTGTTGTTCTATGTGGTGTCAACAACCTCGGTTCCAGAGGATATCCAGCATCACCTGTTGAAAAGATTGATTTATTTATTGATCTGTTGTTTGAATGTGAATTAATTCAATACCCAGTAGCCAAGAATTTTTTTCACCATTAAAAAATTGTTCTTCCATCCACGAACGCAATTCACTTACCTTCCAAATAAGTGCATCATGACATGCTCCAGGGTGAGTTGAATCAACAAATCGTATTCTTAATCCGTCGTCGCAGACCTTGTAATAAATAGGTTAGTATAGTATAAAAAAACAAGAAACAAGAACACTTACAAATAAGACGTTTAAGCTGTAATATCCTTTTCGGTTGAAATACAAATGTTTATTATCTGGAGGAGTAATTATTTTGACATGAGTGTCGTCTACGCAGCCTAATACTCCAGGTATTTTATGTTTCCCGTAAAAATTCATACTGATTTTTCTTTTTTCTTCTTCGGTCGTCGGTGTTTTAATCCATACCGGGCACATTTCACTCTCAAAAAAACACAAGACAACTGAAAGAACTTCGGAAAATGAAGATTGAGTCAACCCAACTTCATGATCCTTCCCCACTCCTGTCTGATAGCCTCCTTCGGCAAAGAAGCGCAAGCATGCACTTATTTTTATATAAGGAGGAACAGCGCCAGGTTTCTTTGCATGAGGCAAAAAATCAGACAGTTTTTCGACCAAATATTTGAACAACGGTTTACTAACTCTATAATAATTGTGAAATCTGTGGATAAAGGATACTCATAACAAATGTGATGATTCAAACAAATAGATTTTTCAAAATACAGTGCTTGTGGAAGCTCCAAAGAATTAGAATTGTCTCTCAAACTGCGTCGTATGGCTCTCGGCTCATTTCGTCTTCTTGACTCTTATTCCTCTAATAACAACAAAACTGATATTCTTTGCATTTTTATAAATGTTTAAGAAATGTAATTATTTTGTATTAAAGCTAACTTCTTTGTTTTTTCTTTAAAATGAAATGTCAAACTGTTCGAAAATTATTTTCGAATATTTTTTTTCTCGTTTCTATGTTGGTAAAACTTATTCCCAGGGAAAAGCATTCCGCCAGGAATTCCTGATAGAAGGAATGTGTTCTCGAGAAGAGAAAAATTCCGGGAGAAAAATATTTCCCAAGGAATTGCCGATAAGGCTGTTAATCTGAATGCAAATAACAAAGCCAGGTAAGACGAAAATATGCGGTTGGCAGCTCTCAAGTTGCCATTCCACGCAAACTGAATATCATGTTATACGGAAGATTTTCTGATCTTAGCTACGCATATCTACAATACAGTAATTAAATTAACTTAAATCTTTAAGTAACATCAAAAAAAGTTTTTTCCAAGATGTTCCAATATTTTATCATGCTCATGAAGGATAAAATGCTTGAGATTTCTTAAATTTAGTTTGTTGTCTCAAATGAGAGTTAGGAAGGATTCTTTTCCTGATATTCCTACGACACTGTGTGTTGTAACATTCTTTAAGTTGTCCTCATCTTTTTGGATGGATAATCTGCCGAGAAAACACCTTCCTAAAAGATGACGTGTACTTTTCTGGTTTGGATTGCAAGTTCTCTAGTGCGGCATTTAACCAAAACATAGGTAACATTCTTCATTGTTTAGTCCTTGCGATTTTTCCAATTGGGCTTGACTCAGTTCTTCGGATAGCATTTTGTAACACATCACGGTAAAGACACCTACAGAAGATAGACAAAACAAAATAAGTTGGCATGAATTGTTGGCACGGGAAATTACTTGGATGAAGGTCTAGTTTTGTAGAACTTTGCTAATGGTATTCATGGTCGGGCCAGAAATCTATAGCAAAAAGAACAATATTTATTAGAATAATGAAATGTACTACTTTTTCTATATATCAATATGATTTTTTTGCTTTACATTTTAATTTTCTTACCGAAATGATGTGTGGCCATAATAATAATTTTGAAATGTCAATGTCAATAACACATGTGACTGAAATTTATGTCAGAGATTAAAGAATAAGTTTAAATTAAGAACAGATGACTCTGCTTTTTTACTGTATTAAGAAAGATGGCAATAGTTTACGTGCGAAAACTGCTAATTCAGCGCACTGGCAAGAGATGGCTTTCGGAAATGTTTTATTTGTTTGCTACTATTGCCAGGTTAGCGCTGTGGTGCTATGAAAAAAGTGGGGCCGTGTTAAGTAGACTTTTTGTATGGTATAGTAAGTCAATGACTTAAGTTATGAGCGCTCCCATCGAAAATTAGTTCAAAAACTTTCCAAATAAATTGACATTCCTCACATCCGTCCTGTGACAAATTGTCTCTGACAAACAATTTTAATTTTCTTTCTGATAAGTTCAAAACAAAGAAAAACGTAAGAAATACTTTAATACTGATCAGATTAATGAATTGGCAGATAAAAGAATACGCCTGACATAAATTCTAACTGATCCTCTTGATCAACAAGAATCGCGACGTGCTAAATTATGTGACACACTGAAATCAATGGAAGCTCAAAAGCCCAAAGAACAGAACGACTATTGGTTGTTGCAGTATCAGAGATTATTAGATTCGCGTCCAATTGAGTTGAGCTCGAAAGCAGTTAATATTGATTCGCTTCTTGGTTATAACTTCCTCGTTAATGGAGTTATACATTGCTTGCCATTCCTGCAAAAACTGCTCTTGATTTATGATTTATTCTTAGAAAAAATATCTATATATAATTTTTATCAGGAAAATAAATAAATACATTCTTAACAAAAAATATTAGTTCTATTCCAAATATACTTCACTAAAAAAATCGACGGGGTTGTTTTAGTATAACATTTGTATTTCAAAACGAGTGAAATATCGTAAACTATCCACTCAAGTATATTTGGCCGTGATGAACAAAAGAGAATGTTGTCTTTAAATGGAAGAGAGTTAAGAAATGCCAATTTATAGCAGTTGTTCGTCATTAAAGTGTCGCATAAACAGTATTTTGTAGCAATATAAAAAAACTACAAACATCTCTAAAGGAATGATTCCTATTTAAATTCATATTAAAAATAGCTCACACCATTTGTATATAAATCTTTCTATAATTTAAAAAAAATTTATACGACTAGCTTTATTTTGATTTAAAACTTGTAACACTAAAACAATTTTTAACTCATTCCAGGCTGCTGGTGTTACATCAACAGAAAAAACTCCAGCAGAGAAAATTACTAAATCCAGAAAACGGCCCATAACATCCATTCACAATGAATGCGACTTATGTCGGCCAAATCTGTATATATCAATGATGAAAACCGACGAAGGAAATATCTACTGTTTGCAACATGCTCTTAAAAATCTTGACAAAGGAAACGTTCAAGCCAAACAATGCAAATTCATTTTTAGTTACAACATAGAAGATATTAAAAATCTTATCAAAAACTTAAAGGATCGACTTGTACTAAAGCGAACCAATGCTTATAAGAAATCGAAGTAGTATCTATGGACTCGAAGACGAATCAATAAAAAACTCTATTGAGATCGCAGCACCGGCATAAAAAATACAGCTCGTGCAATGTAAATAAATATATAAAATGTTCTACATAGTTTGTAATTACTACATCTATTGGATTACGTAACAAATGAAATAAGAATACCGTTTATTTTTCTTTTGACTTGTAGTCGTCATTGTATTATGTTATTGTTGTTTGTATATAATAATTTTAATATATAAAATCCTAGTGAACAAAAGCATTCTTCTTTTCATTTTCAAATTATTGTCGAAATGCTTAGTCATATTTGTATGTAAATTATAAACTAGGTCCGCAAAAACATAAATTTACATTCAAATCTAGTAAATAAATATAAAAAAAACAATTGTAAGGAAACAAAAAAGAGTATAAAATACCTACCAGTTGAAATAAGGCAAAAGGATAGGAGGTGGAGGGTGGTAGGGTGGAAGTAGAAGCTGCATTAAAAAAGAAAAGAATTGAGTAGAAATATATGAGGATAGGAAGCAGGTAGCATGGGACTGTAAGGGGGTAGAATGTCCGCTATGGAGGCGCTGGCATGCTCTCTATGCTCGACTCAGCTCGCCAGATTAGGAGGGGATCTTGCCCCCATAGCCAGACTTCGCCTATTCCAAAAAAAAAACAAAAATCATGCCAAAAAAATATTTATCCGACTTAGCAACCACAAAATAATCAACACTTATGGAACGCTGCGGCTGACATTGCAGCTTGGCCTATACCTGCCCCGCCCGGAAATCATTCGGCCTGAATCTCGAATTCCTCTTAGTCGCAAATCAGATCGGATTTACGATCGCGATCGAACCATAGTATCTTCAGGCTACTGTATGTCCTTCGCTAGCCCTTCCACAACCCCTGAAAGAAAATTTATTGTACCATATTAAGCCCCTTGGAAGCTCATAAAAAAACGTGAATTTTCATCAGTATTCGACGCGATTTACAGCTTAATTTTATTAAAGCAACTTACATAAAATAGACAACAATTAAAATTTAATATGAATATAACGTTTATATACGGTTTGGTATGGATCTCTAAAAAGTATAAGTTAAATTAATTAACTTTTGAAACCAATATTTATATTATATTTTAAATTCTCGGTAAATCGGTTAAAAGTGACGACGTAAGATTACCAACGTTCGAAACGGGG
Organism: Philhelius pedissequus; assembly: GCA_910595825.1. NCBI lineage: Eukaryota > Metazoa > Arthropoda > Insecta > Diptera > Syrphidae > Philhelius > Philhelius pedissequus. The sequence continues at coordinate 106,300,915 of OU343160.1, forward strand.
TCTGTTCTGCTCCCGCTAGGTTCAAGTTTTCGGTTTTCCAACGGCCTTTAAATTCTCGGTAAATCGGCTAAAAGTGACGACGTACGATTACTAACGTTCGAAACGGGGTCTGTTCTGCTCCCGCTAGGTTCAAGTTTTCGGTTTTCCAACGGCCTTTCTAACTGACCATTCTTGTATGAAGGTATTATCAACCCCCGTTATCCTACCTACATAGAGCTCTCTGTGGGTAGCTAAGGGTTCGCAAAATCTTGCTATCACTACCAGGGTATTATGAATAAAGTAATCCGCTCGGGACGGACGACCCCCAACGAAAAATCTTAGATCTGCGTTCACTTTTATCCCACTACCCAGCAATTAAAATATGTAGGTATATGAAAAAAAAACTAATAAAAAGCTATAATAAAAGTAAATGAAAATCAGGACTTAATCATAACATAAAAATCTCAATATCACGCCAATGTTGTTTTTTTGTTTTTTTTTTATATATAAACGCCTCCTGCCTATAAGCGTAGATCGCCAACCACCGCCGTATGGGATAATTTAATATGTATGCCCAGAAGCACCAATCGTTATGAGTAAATAGCGGTAGGTAGGTAATCGATCAAAACCAATGGAATTGTAGATATTATCGTACCGACATAATTTATTATATATATATTAATTTGAAGGCATCAATATACTAAGAAGGATATATATACATGTTACTTAATACTAGGATAAGTTTTTACTTGTCCGTCCGGGTCTTGCACGGCCACAACACCAGCGAGGTAGCGGCCCCCTTCCAGTCCTAGAGGAGCTCTAGATTGGCAATATGAGTCGTTAGGCGAGCTCGTTCCCACTTTTCAATACGCCAAAAGCACATGCACAAGGGGGATATCCACAGTTAGACCATTAAAAACACCAGCGGCTGCAACACCCCGCTGTCTACGTTGTTAGCCGCCGATTCTTCCTCACTGGTGCACTTCACTAGCTAAATCCACTTTTTAGTTGGCAACACCAAGATTAATATCCGCTAAAGGACTTAATTTCTCAAAATAAACACTATTAATCCCAACAAATCCGAACAGAAACTTCGCGCAATCTTATATTTGAAAAATTATGCTGTTCAAGTATCACCTCAAATTTTAACAATGTGAACACTGACTGATTTTAAATCGTAATGACAAAGAGAATCTGTCCTACGGTAATCACTTGCCTAACTGTGTCAAATTTTCTTTGTCCTTCCGAAAAGTTTGTCTGATTGGAGGTTTACCACCGATAGTTCAACAGCTCGCACAAATACCGGAAAATGAGAATCCGTAGCCTATTCCAAATATTACCATTCACTACCTTCCTATTAAGCTGAGAAACAAACCTATTAGGTACGCGACCCATAAATTTCGACTCACATTGTGAATCGTGCACACTTAATTCACCAGCTTTCCTGAATAAGGTCGTCCTGTTTCAAAATATGCTTCCCTTTCAATTATTCCCCTATTAGGTGAACCAGCAAACGTTCACATTTCATCATCCCGGCTCCTTCCCCGTATTATAAACATCATTTCCTTTCAGAGCTTTATACCTAAGAGGAGGCCTGTCTCGCTCTACCTTCCCGTCAGCCTGTTGTGCTTACAACCGACTGAAAAAAAGTCATTCGCGCAAATTTTTCATTCGCATCAGCTCGAAGCCAAAAGATTTTCAATAAATCAAAAATCAACGCGATAGCTCATCGAAATTAAACCCAAAAATAAATAATAAATGTAAAAGAGTGAACCAGAATAAAAGAAACAAAAAAAAACAGACGTATACTAAAAATAGAACAAAAGTGCGTGAAACATAACCAAATGTCAAAAAAAAAACAATCAAAAAGTGACTCTAAAATTAAAACCAGTGGATAAATGCCGGAAAATAACAACAGGGCACATACCACCGTTGCAATCCGGAGGCGATCCGTTTCTGCACCGCCACAGAGCCCACGAACACGAAACACGTCCGTGCACGTTGGAATTCCCTTCAGATGTAGTTGGCCTGTCCACCTCCAAATATCCAGCATCGCTCGTCTACCAGAGGTGTACGCGGTCGCTCGCGGACATCAGTTTAACAGGTGAGTTCCCGATCGGTTTGTACTGAACCATGCGCCGGCCGAGTAGCTGCAAGGACCCCCGTTGAGCCTGGCAGCTGCACGTTCGGCCCATACTAATAATGTCTCGTATGGTTTTTGTTTTTCTTTTCTTTAGGGATCATCGGGCTCAACTACCACACAACGCCCGGATCTATGGCCGACCCGGAATCTTGGAAAAGAAAAAGACACGGGTCCCCTTTCGATCGGCTGGACAGACACGGACAGAGTGCTCAAACATTCACTAAATGCAATTTCGATTCCTAGCCCCACAAGGATACGTAGGTAGCAGTAGCTACGCTACTACTATATATATGTATCTATACAATAAACACCAATATCGTATCATTATAGCTCTTTATATTTAATACGGAAGTTTTCATTCCTAGTACGCCCCAAGGGGTGTCCACAGCAAAACAGCGGCCTCAGATGGTTCTCGGGAAGCGAGGGGGATGGTGATAAATAAACAGGAATAGTCTTGTGTCAAGAACACCTATCACAAGATCATTTTAGTCTATTTTATATCGAGCCATATCATGAAAAAAATTGATTTTTTTTGTCTTACATTTACTTATTCACATGTTCTATCTTCCCTTACAAAAATACAAAGATTTTAGGGTGTCGTCTCACATCTCTTGTTTCGGAACATATACCGGCGTAATTACTTTAATGGAAATAATAATAATGTACCTGTATCAGAAAATCTTTCCAGCATACTTAATTACTTTTAATAAACTTATTTGTGTGGAAGCAAATCGGTAGGTATTTTCATTGTTTATGCGGAATCTGCATGTTGGATAGACCGACATTTTTTTCTATGTATATATATATATTTTTTTGTATATTGTATATACACAGTATATACATGTTTTTTTTTTCATTTTTTGTGACAAAATGACCCATTTCCTTCCACCGATATCAGGTTTAGGAAGTCCATTTGACCAAAATTGGCCGCACTACCGATATCTGTTTAGGGGAAGCCTCTTCGAACTCCATAGACAATAAAACAAGGAATTTACTAAACTGATGACTCTAAGGATAGTGAACATCCGATGGTTTGTCCATGTACGAGAAAATATCTATATACGGGTACATACTTTTTCGTGCGCTTATAATAACCATCCAGACGTCTCCATGACGGGATTCTCCCCTCCACTCATGGTAAATATTTCCGAAGGGGAATAAAAACTTGCTTAATAATAATGAACAACTATCCCGACTCTTGAAATAATCGAACATTTTCTTAATGCTAGCACTAGGTTATCACAGAAGATTCAGAGTAAATATCACAGTTGGTCAGGTATTAGTGGATGTCGGCCTCGCTTATGGGCGAGGTCAGTCTTATTGGAGTCACGTATTGATACACATACGGACATAAGTGCACGTAATACAGATATTGCGGTCTTGTTGCTGAACAAGATAAAGTTGTATATCCTCCAATAGATTCAATTTTTGCAATATTCAGAAAATACCGCAATCATTGCCAGACCTAAATATACACAACTGTGGTAATGATTTCTCATCGATGTTACTTGTAACGTAGAGATTCTACTGCTTTAAATCTTTTGCATGAAAGATGCCAATGCTTTTCCCAGCTAGGTTCTCTTGCTCGTAAATGTTTTTGCCAACCGACTTAACCACGCGACACTATATGTATTTTAGACAAAGTTTCGAAGAAAGGCGCTTAAAGGAGTCACTTTTTCAAATTTTCGAACGCGGTTATAGCTTCATCTATCATAGTGAACTTCGTATTCTTCTTCTTCAACGTATCTGTCAAGGGAGCATTTAAGCTGGAGAAGTCCTTGATAAGTCGCTTATACCACTCTGCTAGACCAAGCAGCCAACGGACCTGTCGAGCATTTTTAGGCATCGGAAAGTCGACGACCGCTTCGACCTTCGCCGGATCCGTTTTCACCTTCCCACCACCAACGATATAGCCCAGGTATTTTAGCTCCTTAAAGCAAAACCTGGACTTTTTAAGGTTGATGGTGAGGTTTGCCTTTCTTAAGTACTCGGCTACTTCTCCCAGCAGGGTGACATGTTTCTCAAAATCCGGAGCGATTATTAACAGGTCATCTAAATACACAAAGATGTTGTCCCTGAGTCGTGCAGGAATAACTTTATCCATTAAACGACATAATCTTTGAGCTGCATTACACAACCCAAACGGCATGACCGTGAACTGGTATAAGGGTATCCCCGGTACCGCAAACGCAGTTTTCTCTCTACTCTGCTTCTCCAACGGTATTTGCCAAAAAGTTTCTTTTAGATCGACACTGCTTATAAAATAGGTATTAGGTAGACGATTAATTGAAGAAAACGCAAACAATATGTTTATATTATTTTTGTTTTTGTTTTAGTGGACTGTGTGGATTTAAAGCCAATTGAATGAATTTGTGACCTTTAGTCCAAAATGCGTTTCGCCCAGGTACTACAGCTGGGCTCATCAGTTAGATGCTGTAGTACCTTTCTAAGACGCATTATTTTTTGATCGATATCTACCGACTTTAATAAAACTTACAGCGATTACTCACTGTAAATTATATTTTTCTAGGGGAATGTGGTTAGATTCATGCACCTAGAATTATGTTTTAGGTAGACGACTGATCAGCCCTTCGATATGGGGGAGAGGGTAAGCATCCTTTTTGCTTAACGCATTGACCTTACGAGAATCCAGACAGAAACGATACTTAATGGTAGCGTATATGGCTGGCTTCTTTATAAGAACAACAGGCGAGCATCAAGGGCTTTCACTCTCCTCTATAACGCCGAGCCGAAGCATCCTATCTATTTCTTGGTATAATAAGGCTTGTACCGCTAGAGAAACTGGGTAATGACGCTGCTTAACAGGCTCCGCACTCCGGTATCGATGACGTGCTCGATTAGTTCTGTTTTTCCAAGACCGAGGCGATCGAAATCCAGAAACTTCTGCTTCACCGCTTCCAATCGAGATCGCTGTTCCACCGAAAGTTCGTGTGCATTACTTAAATCTGCGTTATCCTCTTAAATCGACACGTAACTCACAATATTCGGAGCGATTTGGAATCTTTCCAGAAATCCACTCCTAAGTTCAATTCCTAATCGAGATTGGGCACCAGATGGAACGTAATTGATTTTTCGCAATTTTTATAGCTGACCTCCAATTTAATTTTCCCTATTATAGCCTGATTTGTACCGTCTGCTGTTTTAACCCCAGACTTGAAGAGATGAAATTCTACTCCAATCTCATCTATAAATTTCAAAAAAATCTTTCCCTAGAATACTCACACTGGCCCCGCTATACAACAATCCATACACACTTTTGTTGGCGATTTGAACTTTAGCGTAAGGGCGAGGGTCAGTGTAAGTATCTATAACTGAAGTAGAAATGCTCATATGTGTTTGTTTCCTTAATTTGTATCTAGTCGTCGCTTTACTTATTCTTTTAGATAATGGGCTTATTTAACCTCCGAATATCGTCTCTCTTGTTTCGTAATAGTTCTTAATTCTCTCATGCAAAGGCTTAATCACAAAACGATTTCCGGTTTCCTTTTCCTCAGCCCTATCGTTGATCGCTCTTGCTAGGATTCTGATCTTAGTTTCATCGAAACAAGTTTGCAACTCCGCATTCTTTACTTCTCCGTGTGGGGGGTTTCAGTCGAACGTGACTCCCCCTTCCGAAAAGTTTGTCTGATTGGAGGTTTACCACCGATAGTTCAACAGCTCGCACAAATACCGGAAAATGAGAATCCGTAGCCTATTCCAAATATTACCATTCACTACCTTCCTATTAAGCTGAGAAACAAACCTATTAGGTACGCGACCCATAAATTTCGACTCACATTGTGAATCGTGCACACTTAATTCACCAGCTTTCCTGAATAAGGTCGTCCTGTTTCAAAATATGCTTCCCTTTCAATTATTCCCCTATTAGGTGAACCAGCAAACGTTCACATTTCATCATCCCGGCTCCTTCCCCGTATTATAAACATCATTTCCTTTCAGAGCTTTATACCTAAGAGTAGGCCTGTCTCGCTCTACCTTCCCGTCAGCCTGTTGTGCTTACAACCGACTGAAAAAAAGTCATTCGCGCAAATTTTTCATTCGCATCAGCTCGAAGCCAAAAGATTTTCAATAAATCAAAAATCAACGCGATAGCTCATCGAAATTAAACCCAAAAATAAATAATAAATGTAAAAGAGTGAACCAGAATAAAAGAAACAAAAAAAAACAGACGTATACTAAAAATAGAACAAAAGTGCGTGAAACATAACCAAATGTCAAAAAAAAAACAATCAAAAAGTGACTCTAAAATTAAAACCAGTGGATAAATGCCGGAAAATAACAACAGGGCACATACCACCGTTGCAATCCGGAGGCGATCCGTTTCTGCACCGCCACAGAGCCCACGAACACGAAACACGTCCGTGCACGTTGGAATTCCCTTCAGATGTAGTTGGCCTGTCCACCTCCAAATATCCACCATCGCTCGTCTACCAGAGGTGTACGCGGTCGCTCGCGGACATCAGTTTAACAGGTGAGTTCCCGATCGGTTTGTACTGAACCATGCGCCGGCCGAGTAGCTGCAAGGACCCCCGTTGAGCCTGGCAGCTGCACGTTCGGCCCATACTAATAATGTCTCGTATGGTTTTTGTTTTTCTTTTCTTTAGGGATCATCGGGCTCAACTACCACACAACGCCCGGATCTATGGCCGACCCGGAATCTTGGAAAAGAAAAAGACACGGGTCCCCTTTCGATCGGCTGGACAGACACGGACAGAGTGCTCAAACATTCACTAAATGCAATTTCGATTCCTAGCCCCACAAGGATACGTAGGTAGCAGTAGCTACGCTACTACTATATATATGTATCTATACAATAAACACCAATATCGTATCATTATAGCTCTTTATATTTAATACGGAAGTTTTCATTCCTAGTACGCCCCAAGGGGTGTCCACAGCAAAACAGCGGCCTCAGATGGTTCTCGGGAAGCGAGGGGGATGGTGATAAATAAACAGGAATAGTCTTGTGTCAAGAACACCTATCACAAGATCATTTTAGTCTATTTTATATCGAGCCATATCATGAAAAAAATTGATTTTTTTTGTCTTACATTTACTTATTCACATGTTCTATCTTCCCTTACAAAAATACAAAGATTTTAGGGTGTCGTCTCACATCTCTTGTTTCGGAACATATACCGGCGTAATTACTTTAATGGAAATAATAATAATGTACCTGTATCAGAAAATCTTTCCAGCATACTTAATTACTTTTAATAAACTTATTTGTGTGGAAGCAAATCGGTAGGTATTTTCATTGTTTATGCGGAATCTGCATGTTGGATAGACCGACATTTTTTTCTATGTATATATATATATTTTTTTGTATATTGTATATACACAGTATATACATGTTTTTTTTTTCATTTTTTGTGACAAAATGACCCATTTCCTTCCACCGATATCAGGTTTAGGAAGTCCATTTGACCAAAATTGGCCGCACTACCGATATCTGTTTAGGGGAAGCCTCTTCGAACTCCATAGACAATAAAACAAGGAATTTACTAAACTGATGACTCTAAGGATAGTGAACATCCGATGGTTTGTCCATGTACGAGAAAATATCTATATACGGGTACATACTTTTTCGTGCGCTTATAATAACCATCCAGACGTCTCCATGACGGGATTCTCCCCTCCACTCATGGTAAATATTTCCGAAGGGGAATAAAAACTTGCTTAATAATAATGAACAACTATCCCGACTCTTGAAATAATCGAACATTTTCTTAATGCTAGCACTAGGTTATCACAGAAGATTCAGAGTAAATATCACAGTTGGTCAGGTATTAGTGGATGTCGGCCTCGCTTATGGGCGAGGTCAGTCTTATTGGAGTCACGTATTGATACACATACGGACATAAGTGCACGTAATACAGATATTGCGGTCTTGTTGCTGAACAAGATAAAGTTGTATATCCTCCAATAGATTCAATTTTTGCAATATTCAGAAAATACCGCAATCATTGCCAGACCTAAATATACACAACTGTGGTAATGATTTCTCATCGATGTTACTTGTAACGTAGAGATTCTACTGCTTTAAATCTTTTGCATGAAAGATGCCAATGCTTTTCCCAGCTAGGTTCTCTTGCTCGTAAATGTTTTTGCCAACCGACTTAACCACGCGACACTATATGTATTTTAGACAAAGTTTCGAAGAAAGGCGCTTAAAGGAGTCACTTTTTCAAATTTTCGAACGCGGTTATAGCTTCATCTATCATAGTGAACTTCGTATTCTTCTTCTTCAACGTATCTGTCAAGGGAGCATTTAAGCTGGAGAAGTCCTTGATAAGTCGCTTATACCACTCTGCTAGACCAAGCAGCCAACGGACCTGTCGAGCATTTTTAGGCATCGGAAAGTCGACGACCGCTTCGACCTTCGCCGGATCCGTTTTCACCTTCCCACCACCAACGATATAGCCCAGGTATTTTAGCTCCTTAAAGCAAAACCTGGACTTTTTAAGGTTGATGGTGAGGTTTGCCTTTCTTAAGTACTCGGCTACTTCTCCCAGCAGGGTGACATGTTTCTCAAAATCCGGAGCGATTATTAACAGGTCATCTAAATACACAAAGATGTTGTCCCTGAGTCGTGCAGGAATAACTTTATCCATTAAACGACATAATCTTTGAGCTGCATTACACAACCCAAACGGCATGACCGTGAACTGGTATAAGGGTATCCCCGGTACCGCAAACGCAGTTTTCTCTCTACTCTGCTTCTCCAACGGTATTTGCCAAAAAGTTTCTTTTAGATCGACACTGCTTATAAAATAGGTATTAGGTAGACGATTAATTGAAGAAAACGCAAACAATATGTTTATATTATTTTTGTTTTTGTTTTAGTGGACTGTGTGGATTTAAAGCCAATTGAATGAATTTGTGACCTTTAGTCCAAAATGCGTTTCGCCCAGGTACTACAGCTGGGCTCATCAGTTAGATGCTGTAGTACCTTTCTAAGACGCATTATTTTTTGATCGATATCTACCGACTTTAATAAAACTTACAGCGATTACTCACTGTAAATTATATTTTTCTAGGGGAATGTGGTTAGATTCATGCACCTAGAATTATGTTTTAGGTAGACGACTGATCAGCCCTTCGATATGGGGGAGAGGGTAAGCATCCTTTTTGCTTAACGCATTGACCTTACGAGAATCCAGACAGAAACGATACTTAATGGTAGCGTATATGGCTGGCTTCTTTATAAGAACAACAGGCGAGCATCAAGGGCTTTCACTCTCCTCTATAACGCCGAGCCGAAGCATCCTATCTATTTCTTGGTATAATAAGGCTTGTACCGCTAGAGAAACTGGGTAATGACGCTGCTTAACAGGCTCCGCACTCCGGTATCGATGACGTGCTCGATTAGTTCTGTTTTTCCAAGACCGAGGCGATCGAAATCCAGAAACTTCTGCTTCACCGCTTCCAATCGAGATCGCTGTTCCACCGAAAGTTCGTGTGCATTACTTAAATCTGCGTTATCCTCTTAAATCGACACGTAACTCACAATATTCGGAGCGATTTGGAATCTTTCCAGAAATCCACTCCTAAGTTCAATTCCTAATCGAGATTGGGCACCAGATGGAACGTAATTGATTTTTCGCAATTTTTATAGCTGACCTCCAATTTAATTTTCCCTATTATAGCCTGATTTGTACCGTCTGCTGTTTTAACCCCAGACTTGAAGAGATGAAATTCTACTCCAATCTCATCTATAAATTTCAAAAAAATCTTTCCCTAGAATACTCACACTGGCCCCGCTATACAACAATCCATACACACTTTTGTTGGCGATTTGAACTTTAGCGTAAGGGCGAGGGTCAGTGTAAGTATCTATAACTGAAGTAGAAATGCTCATATGTGTTTGTTTCCTTAATTTGTATCTAGTCGTCGCTTTACTTATTCTTTTAGATAATGGGCTTATTTAACCTCCGAATATCGTCTCTCTTGTTTCGTAATAGTTCTTAATTCTCTCATGCAAAGGCTTAATCACAAAACGATTTCCGGTTTCCTTTTCCTCAGCCCTATCGTTGATCGCTCTTGCTAGGATTCTGATCTTAGTTTCATCGAAACAAGTTTGCAACTCCGCATTCTTTACTTCTCCGTGTGGGGGGTTTCAGTCGAACGTGACTCCCCCTAAGTCATCGCGTTCCGGTGGCGGTTTTCCAAAGTGCAACGCGAACATTTCGGCGTTATTACTCCCTCTTGCCCACACCGATAGGAAAAAATGTTCCCCTGGGTGGACGGACAATCCACGAAAAAATGTGCTGGCAAACGACAGTTCCAGCAAACCACTAGGCGGCTATCATTTTGGCCACTCGAAACTTTTGGGCGAGCGCCTAAGTGTTGCAGAGCGTTCACTTGTTCGTCGTGTGACGCCATCATATCTGGTTCATAAAACTGCTCTAACTCATTCGCCACGAAACGAGCTGGAGCTCTATATTTTTTTGGACCGTCTCGGTCCTTCTTTGGGAACGCATACTCCGCCTCCTTGCAAGCCATCCTCAGTTGGTCTTCCAACCGCTCATTCAGGTTCCTTTTCAGGATTCTCACAAGCTACATCTCGGGAATCTGCACTCTGAGCCGAGATCAAAGTTTTGTTTTGGCCGCAAAATACTCATCGCTGGACTCCCAGATGCCCTGCTTACGTTCCATAATTTATCGAATTACCTCATAGTCCGACTTCGAACTTCAAAATTGGCGTAACAACGCATTCCTTAACATGGGTCAGTCTGGTCGAACATTGGAACGATGGTAGTACCAGTACCACTCACTGGCAGCACCGGAGAGTAAGGGATGGAAATCTCTCATGATCTCAGCCCAGGAGCATTCATATTGGCATTGTAGGGTCTCCACTCGAAAGACAAAATCCCCTACACTGAGCGAATCGGCTTTGCCATCAAATTTTAAGCCCCACTTGTTCATTTTGATGGGCATTCTCATGGTAGAATGTGGGTAATAATGAGGTGAATTACTTGGGAGTGGAGCCCGTCTACCATTATGAACCCTCGCCTCGCTGTGAGGATCCCGAAAAGGACTCGGTTTTCGCCCGCCACTTGGCGGGTATCCACATTCTCCAACTGGTCTCGGATTAGGATAACTTGGTTGAAAAGTCCTTGGCCTTTGGTCCCGCTGAGGATGCCTTGAAGGTTCGGCAAATTGTTGCGGAACTGGCGTCGGTGCCACTGCTGGATTGCCCGTCGGCTGTCGGAAACCTTCTTCACCTGGTTGAGTAACATGAAGAGTCGTACTCATTTCCTTCATGAGACTCAAAACTTTTCGCCTAATCTGATCCCTCAACGTATCCGTAACTTCCCTATCTACGGAGCTTCTGGATAACTCCAGTTGCTCCGACCTAGCCTGTTCCATCGCTGCTCTCACTTCCACACTAATTAAAGAGCCTAGCGTTGCTGGATCTAGCATAACGTTTTAACTCCGCTGAAGCCTACTGTCACCTGCGGCTCCGGAGCCCGCACTAGCGTTTAGTTGCTTCGTTGCCTGTGGCAAACCATTACCACCTACGGTAAAATCGCTGTACGGAGGTCAGGAAACCGTTTCGATTAAGTAACACTTCCGGAGGGATCACCATGGCGATGTTCGACATCGGTTATGCCTGTTGCAATGCCGGGCCCACTGAGACCACCAAGAGTGCGGTTCAAATCCTCGCCGAAACCTTGCCCTATCAAGATGTGCGGCAGGCGAGCGCTACCAGTCGGCATAATCTGGGGTTCAGTTACTTTCTTTCTGATCGGTGAATGTTTGACGAACGACATTTCCGGAAAATCTTGTAAAGTACTCGGTCCTTTACAAATTCCCTCACACAATTAATCTCTGTCTCGAGGATTTCCTCTTCTTGCCGTTTCATGAAAACTAAAAAAGACTGCTGGAAGCTAACACTCTCCACCTACCCCTAACGTTATACGGCAATCAAAAGCCCTCAAACTGAAAATGCTAAAATATATAAAATTATAGTAATAACGAAGAACAAAAAAAATGATGGCCATTCAGCCACTACGTTTAACTTAACTTACAAACAGAATGCAAAAGCTTAAATTTTCTTTCTCACAACCATTCAGCTACCTGCTTAACCCTACAAAAACAAAAATTAACAAAAACAATATTTTCACGGCTAACCTATACCTTATCTAAACCAATTCTACCTACTTCTAAAATAAAATCTAAATTCTTGTATATATAATTTTTTTTTGTATTTATCTCTATCAGTTTTCTACACCTAAATTCTTAAACTAGCACTAATAATAACTAACAATGAATGACACTATCTACTAAACTAATAACTTAAGCCTATGTATCTTAAACCTACAGAAACTAATCTACTTATTTTGTATGTATTTTTTTGTATTAATTTTTTTTTCACTACAACCTATGCTTAAATCCCAAACTACCAAACAAAACAAAAAAAACCATATCTACCTAAATGAAAAAAACTATCCTAAACAACCTAAACTTACAGAAATTAATCTACCTGCATATTTTGTTTTCTATTTATTTTTGTATTTTATACTTCTACCTTATCTATACCCTCTATGCTAAAATATCTAACCAATCTAAAACCAGGCATACAACAATTACTTACTCACGTTTTATCTGGGTGTTCCTTAGAAGAAATTAGGATTGTACTTAGAACTATCCCGGATCAGCACGGTTAAACAAAAAAAAAACTAACAATATACCAAACGATGAACTAAATATTCTATACTCAACTATACTATACATATTTATAAAAACTATATGTTTCGCCACGCAAAATTGGTAGTATAACTCACCCTTGAGTGAACCTATAATGCCACAAAAATTTAGGAATGGTTATTATAAATGTATATCTTTTTTTCAAATTAATCATAAAAATAAGTATCGTGTTATTTGTATGTTTGTATGTATTTCATATAAAGGCGGCGGTGCTTCAGGCTGCAATAATCGGTAACTCTTCACCTTGCTCTCTATGGTTCGACAGCGAATCCTTTCATTCACTTATTATTTCTTTTTTCTTAAATACTTTTACTTTCTGAAGTGTGGATAACATAAAACACGAGGAAACCTACGAGGGCACACAACATTATCAAGGAAAAAGAAACCAAAAAAAACCGCTGCCATCGGAACCGAATTTCCTCATCGCGTTTGGATGGACTTTCTCACGAGCAATTCCATCGAAGACTTACGAATCGACTCGCCCCAGATTACGCGCTATCTCAGTTCTCATGACACCTTCATTATCCGATCAAGAGTATTCTGTCGCAATTCCAGTGGTACGTAACAACGTTCCTCTGAAAGGTCTATACCCGCCCCGCCTGGAATTTATTCGGCCCGAATCTCGAATTCTTCTTAGTCGCAAATCAGATCGGATTAACGATCGCGATCGAACCGTAGTATCTTCAGGCTACTGTATGTCCATCGCTAGCCCTTCCACAACCCCTGAAAGAAAATTTATTGCACCATATTAAGCCCCTTCGAAGCTCATACAAAAACGTGAATTTTCATCAGTATTCGACGCGATTTACAGCTTAATTTTATTAATCAAAGCAACTTACATAAAATAGACAACAATTAAAATTTAATATGAATATAACGTTTACATACGGTTTGGTATGGATCTCTAAAAAGTATAAGTTAAATTAATTAACTTTTGAAACCAATATTTATGTTATATTTTAAATTCTCGGTAAATCGGTTAAAAGTGACGACGTAAGATTACCAACGTTCGAAACGGGGTCTGTTCTGCTCCCGCTAGGTTCAAGTTTTCGGTTTTCCAACGGCCTATAAATTCTCGGTAAATCGGCTAAAAGTGACGACGTAAGATTACTAACGTTCGAAACAGGGTCTGTTCAGCTCCCGCTAGGTTCAAGTTTTCGGTTTTCCAACGGCCTTTCTAACTGACCATTCTTGTATGAAGGTATTATCAACCCCCGTTATCCTACCTACATAGAGCTCTCTGTGGGTAGCTAAGGGTTCGCAAAATCTTGCTATCACTACCAGGGTATTATGAATAAAGTAATCCGCTCGGGACGGACGACCCCCAACGAAAAATCTTAGATCTGCGTTCACTTTTATCCCACTACCCAGCAATTAAAATATGTAGGTATATGAAAAAAAAACTAATAAAAAGCTATAATAAAAGTAAATGAAAATCAGGACTTAATCATAACATAAAAATCTCACGCCAATGTTGTTTTTTTGTTTTTTTTTATATATATAAACGGCTCCTGCCTATAAGCGTAGATCGCCAACCACCGCCGTGTGGGATAATTTTATATGTATGCCCAGAAGCACCAATCGTTATGAGTAAATAGCGGTAGGCAGGTAATCGATCAAAAGCAATGGAATTGTAGATATTATCGTACCGACATAATTTATTATGTATATATTAATTTGAAGGCATCAATATACTTAGAAGGATATATATACAAGTTACTAAATACTAGGATAAGTTTTTATTTGTCCGTCCGGGTCTTGCACGGCCACAACACCAGCGAGGTAGCGGCCCCCTTCCAGTCCCAGAGGAGTTCTAGATTGGCAATATGAGTCGTTAGGCGAGCTCGTTCCCACTTTTCAATACGCCAAGAGCACATGCACAAGGGGGATATCCACAGTTAGACCATTAAAAACACCAGCGGCTGCAACATCCCGCTGTCTACGTCGTTAGCCGCCGATTCTTCCTCACTGGTGCACTTCACTAGCTAAATCCACTTTTTAGTTGGCAACACCAAGATTAATATCCGCTAAAGGACTTAATTTCTCAAAATAAACACTATTAATCCCAACAAATCCGAACAGAAACTTCGCGCAATCTTATATTTGAAAAATTATGCTGTTCAAGTATCACCTCAAATTTAAACAATGTGAACACTGACTGATTTTAAATCGTAATGACAAAGAGAATCTGTCCTACGGTAATCACTTGCCTAACTGTGTCAAATTTTCTTTGTCCTTCCGAAAAGTTTGTCGGATTGGAGGATTACCACCGATAGTTCAACAGCTCGCACAAATACCGGAAAATGAGAATCCGTAGCCTATTCCAAATATTACCATTCACTACCTTCCTATTAAGCTGAGAAACAAACCTATTAGGTACGCGACCCATAAATTTCGACTCACATTGTGAATCGTGCACACTTAATTCACCACCTTTCCTGAATAAGGTCGTCCTGTTTCAAAATATGCTTCCCTTTCAATTATTCCCCTATTAGGTGAACCAGCAAACGTTCACATTTCATCATCCCGGCTCCTTCCCCGTATTATAAACATCATTTCCTTTCAGAGCTTTATACCTAAGAGTAGGCCTGTCTCGCTCTACCTTCCCGTCAGCCTGTTGTGCTTACAACCGACTGAAAAAAAGTCATTCGCGCAAATTTTTCATTCGTATCACCTCCAAGCCAAAAGATTTTCAATAAATCAAAAATCAACGCGATAGCTCATCGAAATTAAACCCAAAAATAAATAATAAATGTAAAAGAGTGAACGAGAATAAAAGAAACAAAAAAAACAGACGTATACTAAAAATAGAACAAAAGTGCGTGAAACATAATCAAGTGTCCAAAAAAAAACTATCAAGTAGTGACGCTTAAATTAAAACCAGTGGATAAATGCCGGAAAATAACAACAGGGCATATACCACCGTTGCAATCCGGAGGCTATCCGTTTCTGCACCGCCACAGAGCCCACCAACACGAAACACGACCGTGCACGTTGGAATTCCCTTCAGATGTAGTTGGCCTGTCCACCTCCGAATATCCACCATCGGTCGTCTACCACAGGTGCACGCGGTCGCTCGTGGACATCAGTTTAAAAGGTGAGTTCCCGATCGGTTTGTACTGAACCATGCGCCGGCCGAGTAGCTGCAAGGAACCCCCCGTTGAGCCTGGCAGCTGCCCGTTCAGCCCATACTAATAATGTCTTGTATTGTTTTTGTTTTTCTTTTCTTTAGGGATCATCGGGCTCAACTACCACACAACGCCCGGACCTATGGCCGACCCGAAATCTTGGAAAAGAAAAGGCACGAGCCCCATTCGATCGGCCGGACAGACACGGACAGAGTGCTCAAACATTCACCAAAGGCAATTTCGATTCCTAGCCCCACAAGGATACATAGGTAGCAGTAGCTACGCTACTACTATATGTATGTATCTATACAATAAAGACCAATATCGTATCATTATTTCTCTTTATTTTTAATACGGGAATTTTCATTTCTAGTATGCCCCAAGGGGTGTCCACAACACAGAAGAATGTGAAAGTAGCACTTTCAGTAGATATATTTATAAATATATAAATTCATACACATGTATAGTAGTATATGAATACACCAAATTCGTGTATTATAGTTTATAAGGCGCAAAAAATATAGTTTCAAAATTTAATCAGGAATAAACTTTTTTATTAAAAAATAAGCAATAATAATTATTGATTATTATAAGTTTTGTTTTAATAAAAACTATGAGTTTTTTCTTTTTAAAAATTTATTTATTTAGTGTTGTAACCAAGGGCGAGAGTACCTCGAAGACTGCAAACTTACTTAATTCTAACAAACAATATTTTATTTAGGTGCTATTTATATATACAGTTTTGTTATCTTTATTGTTACAAATGCATGTGCTATGTTATCTTTTATTTAAATATCTATGAGGATTAGCTATCTTGTTGCTTTGTTGCATGTGCTATGTTATCTTTTATTACAATATTTATGAGGATTGGCTATCTTGTTGCTTTGTTGCATGTGCTACGTTATCTTTTATTACAATATTTATGAGGATTGGCTATCTTGGTACTTTGTTGCGGCTGCGTTATGTAATTTTGGTTTGTTGAACATGATGTCATTCTTATCATGCTGAAGATTTGTCTCTGTTGCTGGAGTGCATTTTGGAGCGTATATAACTCCTCCTCCCTTTGAATCGTCCATCTGATGAAACTCCACGGATGGTACATTCACGGTAGTATTGGTGCTGAGGCTGTTTTTTTTCTTTTTAAGCAAATGAATTACTATTACTAAGATTACAACTATTGATACCAATGTTAAACTATAGCTTATTATTTTATGCCTTCATTCTATGTTGCTGAGCTCTTTTATATTTTGTACAGATTTATATTCAATTAAATCAATATCTTTATTGTAAGTATTGCAAATTTGTAATCTAATATTGGGGCTATTAAGTCTCCAAGATATTCTTTTCGGTAAAATTTGTTATTCTTTACTTGAAGTTTACAATTTTTTAATTTAATCAGATAATTTCCTTTAATAGTGTTGTTTAAAACATTACAGTTTTGATTAATAGGAGTTGGTTCACTATTCTTTATTACAATAAGTTCTCCTTCTTCTTTTGTTTCTGTGTGGTTATAATTAATTCTTTTACAATCTTTAAGTGGTTTTTGAAATAAAATCGTTAATACATTCGTCTTCTATTACTTTTAATTTTTCTACTTCATTTTCTGGGAAATATGTTTTATTATTTTTCTCTAAAATTATGTTTGTGGTTAAGTTCAAAGTTTTATTATTAACAGGAAAATTTCGGATATAATATTTGTTATAGCGTTCAAATGTGAATTGGGGAATAGAAATTATTATTAAGATATTTACTTTGTAAATTGCTTATTTTATCTTTAGGTGTTGTAATTTATCAAACGTTATGTTATTTTCTTGAATTTCTTCAAAAGTTAAAATGTCCTGAGTTAGCATACCTGTTCTACTTGTTAAAATAATATCCTCTATTTTTTCTAAATAATATGTTACTTCATTAATCTGATTAAAAAATTCTATTTCCGTTCTAAGGTCATTTACATCGCTTCTTTGGCTCTTTAGTTCGTTGATTAAAGTTGTCCCTCTGTTTACTGTATCTATTAGTCTTTCAAATTGTTCATTGAAATGGTCGTTAATCTTTATCTGTTGGTTCTTATATTTTATTATGTCTTCATTGTTTCCCTCATAGGCTTTCAGTTTATTTTCTGTATTCTGGCGATCTTCATCATCCATGGTTCCAAAAAGAAACTTCATGTCTGATCCAATTAGATTTATAACTCCTCTTTTAACTATTTTATGGGGTATTAATGTTTGAATTTTAGTTTCTAATTTTATGATTTCACTAATTTTCTTATATCATTTGTTTGGAATCAGCCTATACTGTTCTTTAAGTTTAGATATTGCTTGCTCATATTTGGTTAAATTTATAACGTGCACTATTGTCTTGAAATCCTCTATCAAATTAATTGATTCACTTTTTACTATCGCGAATTCCCGTGTAATTTCATACATTTGTATATCTTATATAACTATAGGTCAACGTTGACAGCCATAGAAATATTGCTATTATCAATTTTAATGGAATCACTCTTAAACTGTTTCTTTCTTTTTCTAAATTGATCTTTGTGTAATTTTTGAGGCTCTCTACTTTCAATTCTTTCAAATATAATTTTATTGTCTGTTCTAAATACCAAAATGTATATCCCGTGAAGTCAAATGAATAGTGTTATTATAAACGACTAAATTTGGTTTTTGTTTTTCAAAAAGTCGAATGTGCTCGTTTAGAGTGGAATGTAGACGTTCTATGTCTGAGTTGGCTGTGTGGCGATAAGGCGTGGTTATATGATTCATTATATCGTTATCTTTGAGATATTGTTTTATTGTATATGAAAGAAAAGATCTATAGTTATCGGTCGTTAAGGCTTTTGGATAACCTAAGCAAATGCATACCTTTGTCATTGCTGTTAATAAGTCAGCTTGTCATCAAGTACCGACTAGCATACCACCGGCTGCACATCGTGTGAAGAAGTGCGCGCAAGTTGAAAAAATAGTGCCAGCGTCTCGTGTTGTGATAATTGTCTGCGTGTTACATTACAAAAAAATTGCAAAAAGCCCTTCACTTCCCAAAAATAAATTTAAAAAATCAATAGCCCATTTATTTTATAACAAAAAAAAATAGTGCAAGCAATAATCACCAAAACACCAAAAATTTATCCAAAAAAATCCAGTGTACATACAATCAACATAATTAAAAAAAATAAACCAATAACAATTAGCCGCAACAAAACAACAACGCACCAGCACAATGAGTGGTAAACTTTCCTTTCCCTTTTCCTTGTAACTTCTCACAATCATATTAACTTGATCATTGTAGGTACTGTGTAAAGCTTACTGCACAGTGCATGCAATGATTAGGTTAGTATAACGTCAGATGGATTACTGTTTGTTTTTTTCTATTTAACCAGGGGCGGATCAATATAAATTGTCACTAAGGCATAACACTAGTGACAATTTGTTATTGAAAAGTTCAAATTGGAATATGGATCAAACATTCATTATAGTTAATTGTCTGACTTGTGTTTTATTTGTTTTTAAATGTTAAAATGGTTGGTAGTTTTAGAGTCGATTATACCAATATTCGCGGGCTCAGGAAAAATTTTTGTGCCGCGTATGTCCACACTGTTAAAAATAGGCCAGCTGTTTTGGCACTGAGTGAGACCCAGATAGGCGAAAATTCTGATCAATCGGAATTTCGTCTGTTTGGGTACAACTTGGTGCCATTGTTCTTTTCCCACCATGGTCTCGCCGTATACGTAAGAAATGATGTAGCGTACCAACTCCAACCACAATATGGCTTGTGCTCAAACACAAATTTTAATTTCATGTGGTTAAAATTCACGGTAAATAAGCACATCATACACACATGTTTTATTTATCGGAGCCCAAATTTGGATAGAGTTTCAACTTTTAACGAATTTGATGCTTTGTCCGACTCCATTCAAAGAATTGTTTCCCATTATCCTCATACTGAAATCGTCATTGCGGGCGATTTCAATGTACACAATTCTAGTTGGCTCCGCTTTTCGAGCCAGACAACACCCGAAGGAAGGTATGTTGAGGTCTTTGCTGAGTTAAACCAACTGACTCAGATTGTTGACGAGCCAACCCGAATACCTGACGTTGCAGGTCAAACCGCAAACACTCTAGACTTGTTCCTTACCTCTGACCCTAATAAATACACGCTAAATGTATTATCGCCTCTAGGTACATCAGACCATTGTATCGTATCTGCAAATTTCTCATGCCAACAACACTCAGTTAAAGAAAAACCACCTACGAGAACCGTTTGGCAATATGGGAAAGCCAACTGGGACGGTCTCAATAATTTCTTCAGAAACTTTAACTGGTCATTATGCTTCCTCGGTAGTGACATAGACTCCAGCGCAGATATGATAACAAATTTAATCCTTTACGGAATGAGAAATTTTATCCCGAATAGGGTGAAATCTATCAAACCGAAGGAAAATGCATGGTTTGATTCAAGCTGTAAAGAGGTTATTAGGGATAGAGAAGTCAGTTTCCGGAATTATAAAGCCAACCCCACTGAGGAATACCGGAAAGAGTTTCAACAAGCTAGAAAGACTTGCAACATTCACATTCGTAGAACCAAATTTTTGCATGACCAAAAATTAAGGCAAAAAATACTACAATGTCCCAAAGGTAATAAGAATTTTTGGTCATTTGTAAAAACTATTCGAAATTCAACTTCTTCTTCGGTTCCAACGCTCGTCTCTAATGACATCCCTTTTGTCAGTTCTCGCGAAAAAGCCAATTTGCTTGCAGCGCAGTTCGCTGTTAATTCGACGCTGTCAGAAAGTGTTATGACTCCTCCAGTACTTGAGAGCGTAAACGATTTTATGGGACGAATCTTCTTTCGCACTCGTGCAGTTGCTAGAGTCCTCAAAGATCTTGACATAAACAAATCCGCTGGCCCGGATAGTATCCCTCCCATCGTTTTGAAGAGGTGTTCTTCAACGCTGGCAAAACCACTGCGTAAGCTTTTCTATCTGTCCTATTCTACAGGTCTCTTTCCGAGTGGATGGAAAACAGCATTTGTCCAGCCTGTCCATAAAAAAGGCGCATCTTCTTCACCATCTAATTACCGTCCAATTGCACTTACGTCCCTTCTTTCCAAGGTCATGGAAACGCTGATTAATTGTCAGCTCAAGAAATATCTTGAAGAACGAAAGCTCCTTAATGACCGGCAGTATGGCTTTCGTAGCAATAGGTCCACTGGTGATCTGATGGTATATCTCACCGAACAGTGGCACAAATCTTTACATCGTTTTGGAGAAAGTAAGATTATTGCGCTTGATATTTCAAAAGCATTTGATAGAGTTTGGCATCAAGCTCTCCTATCGAAAATGCGTGCATTTGGTATCGATGAATGTCTTCTTCGTTGGATTAGAAATTACCTTTCGGACCGTTAAATACAAGTTGTATTTGACGGTTTCAAGTCTGATATTCGCAAAATAAATGCTGGTGTGCCCCAGGGCTCCGTATTGTCTCCGACACTCTTTCTCATTTTAATTAATGATCTCTTATCTGGAACTTCTTATCCACTTAATTGTTTTGCTGACGATAGTACTCTCAGCTTTTCATATTCGTTTTTAGATGCACCTCCTTGTTTTTCGGATGTGCAACTGGAACGGCAGCGTATGATAAGCTCATTGAATTCTGATCTTGACAGCATTGTCCAATGGGGAATTAAAAACCGTGTAGAATTTAATTTTTTTTTTTTTTTTTATAACTTTGCACGCGCTCAAGGGATTATGAATACCCTTTATATGTTTTTAACACAGCGCGGCATCCGGTGAAAGAAGAGAGAGAAGGATAGAAAGATGTGTGGCGCGACGTATTGAGACGGTGTTTGTTGACTCAGATTTATCTCCAGGGATGGCGGCATAACTAATGCGGAGAAAATTACCGTGTCTTATTTATTTATGTCTCTTATAATTCGCATTATTTTTTATTTTATTGCGTTGTCATATTTATGAGTAGTTTACTCAATCACATGTTGTTAGTGTTATGCCTGAACAGCATGTAATGAGTAAACCAGCAACTTATTGTATGACAATTTTTAGAATTGTTTTTTTAATGGGATATAAGAAGGCATAGACAACGGCAGGAATCGAACCTGCGACCACGAGGTTGACAGGCGAGCACACAACTATCGCGCCACGGCCACCCCCAATGCTTCAAAAACTCAGTGCTGTCTTCTGTCGTTAAAGCAGAGCCCACCCCCCATGCCGCTATCCATGAGCGGCACTTGCATTGAAGAAACCGATCAGCTTTCAGTCCTCGGCATGTGCATCACAGACCACCTCTTGTGGAATGAACACATATTTGATGTCGCCAAAAACACTGCAAAGTGTTTGGGCTTTCTTCGAAGGTGCAAGAAATTCTTCACCCCGTCTGATCTGGCTGTAATCTATAAGGCCTTCATTCGTCCAAAGCTGGAGTATAACTCGCACATTTGGGCAGGAGCTCCCAGAACTCATTTGAATCTTTTGGATAGAATTAAAAATAGAGCTCTAAGAATGATTGGCGATAGAACTATAGTGGAAACATTTACATCTCTAGAACATCGTCGAAATGTTATATGTCTCTCACTATTTTATCGCTATTTTTATAAACATTGTTCCAGCGAAATAGCCAGTTGCATTCCTCCCCTTAAATTTTTCAACCGTAATACTCGCGCTTCTAGGAATGCTCATCAGTTTACCCTTGAGCCCAACTTCGGACGTACTGTCAAGTACAGAGATTCTTTCTTTAGCCGTACAACGCGAATGTGGAATACTTTACCCGGCTCTATTTTCCCCTCCCATTTTGATATTCAGAAATTCAAAACCAATGTGCATCGGTATCTCCTCTTGCATCCTTCCCTACTTTCCTAACGCTCGCACTGTGCTTGTTCATTTTAAGGGTAGTCAAAACCCCTTTAGTGCGCGCATCCGTTTAAAAAAAAAAAAAAAAAGCTTGGGTTTTTGTTTCTAGTCTTTCTAATGCGATAAATTTAGAGAATTTATGAATGCATGTTATGTAGTTTCCATTTCTAGGAATGGGCCAAATGTCCATGTGATAATGTATGTGGGGACCTGTTGGTGTTGGAGTTTTTTTTATATGGGAGTCTTAGTGGATTTCTTTCTGTTTTAAGATTGCAAGTTTCGCAATTATAAGCTGTGTTTTATTGGGTAATTTATCCGTCGTAAGTTTATCCGTCGTAGCATTTTACCTACAATTCGCTACGGTCGATAAAAAGCTAAAGTAGAAGCTACGGTAGATGGCTCGATGACGTTTATTCGAGTCTCGAATTTGATTTTGGTAGTTTTGTTGGTACGATTGATAATTGGGTTGAATCTCGATGGATGTGTTCATGGAGTGTTATAATTATTAATTTCATTCGTAAGACAAATCGAACTTTTTGATTCTGTTTTTTATAGTTGAACAGTTTATATTTCTAAGATCTTAGATAATTCCATTTTTTAATAAATTATAAGCTGTTCTTCTGAAAAGTTTCTAACTTTTGCTATTACAGACTATATTCTTTGCTCAATTATTTTCTGGAGCACGTCTAAAATTCCACCTATATCTGCAATTTTGCATACCCCTAATGTCAATTTATCAATTTTAACAAATTTCGATTTCCATTTTCAAAAAAAATCAATATCTATGGAATGAATTCGGTTTTACATTTAGTTTTGACTAATTAAGCTAATATTCGTTTTGTGTTAAATTTTTATTGATAATTATAAATAAACGGAGTTTGGTGAAAAAAATCATCTTTTTATTTATATCTACAAAAAGCAATTTGATAAGACAAACCGCATTGAGTGGAACTGCACTATAGAGGAACTGCTCGACACTGCGCCGCAAAATATTTATTTGTACGAAATTCTATGAGCTATAATGCCAGGCGCGCACATATGCAACTTACAGTTTGGTTGCTAAAGTGAATACCATGGACTTATATGAGAGTGCGCGCACATGCAAAAACTATTCAGTCCGCGATTCGAGCAACTTAAAGGTTTGTGTTTTGGCACAAATCGAACGATCGCCCCAAATAAGTTCTTCAGTTTGAATCTCACCGAACTATAATGTAACTGCGCGCACATTAAATCAATATGTTGTCTGAGTGTTGGTTTATCTCGTTGATTGATTTTTAAGTTGCTTATGTGCGCGATATTCGTTCAATTAGTGTTTAAACTATAGGTGTGTTTTATTGGGAATCTATCCATTGTACAGTAAGTAATTCCCAAAAAAACGCATCGACCGTAGCATGGACCGTAGCTTTTTTGTTTTTGGAAAAATGGTACCCCTGCACAGCAGTCACAAGTAATGAAAGAGTCTTTTACAAAGTAAAATTAAGAAAATATCAAAATTATGGACAATAATTAGCTTTTATTCATATAAAATAGAAAGTAGAAAACGTACTAATATTTAATTTATGTACAAACCTATTTCTTGTTTTCATTTTTTCTGCATTTGCAATTTTAAATTCTTACATTCATTTTGCACCAATAGAAAGGAAATGATAAGTAAATGGATTGGTTCATAGACTATGGTCAAGTCCCTTTTAACACAGAGAAATCTTTGTATTGCTTTAAAAATCGTCTACGACTTTCACACGAGGAAACAAAATTGCCAGGGATTTGCTTGTTTGCTTTATGTTTCTTGGTTTTGAACGCACACTACAACGTAGTTTAAATTGTTTACTCCCGTTACATTTTCCCTTTATATTTCATGCTTTTATTTATTTTCTGTGTAGATCGATAGCTAGAGTTTTATTTTTTAAGTCAATTTACAAATTTATTTTCTCAGTATATTTTGCTTTCAATTCACTCATCAGGCTGCACTTAACATACGCGGAGTAAGGAACAAATAGTTAACATTTGGTTTGCCATTTCCATGCGCATGTCCAGAAAAACAAACAATGGGATGACAAAAATGTACGCCCAGTCCATGTCCATGTAGTGAAGCGAATACAGTCCATGGCCAACGTCCATTAAACAGTGCAGAAAGAGCACATTTTGTGAAGTTCAGTTGCCGCTTAGTGCGTTTTGGCTAGGCGCTCCATGCAATTTTTCCGAAACGAAATAGTTTAATCACTAGTTGAACGATGATCGCGCACATAAGCAACTTAAATTCAATCAACGAGACATTTTGATTTAGTGTGCGCGCGGTCATTATAGTTGGGTGTGATACAAACTGAAAAACTTATTTGGGGCGATAGCTCGATTTGTGATAAAACACAAAGATTTAAGTTTCTAGAATCGCGGACTGAATAGTTTTTGCATGTGCGCTCACTCTCATATAAGTCCTTGGTATTCACGTATGCAAAACTAAAAGTTGCAAATGTGCGCGTCTAAGCCTAATAGCTCATAGAATTTCATACGAATAAATATTTTGCGGCGCAGTGTCGAGCAGTTCCTCTATAGTGCAGTTCCACCCAATGCGGTTTGTCTTCTCAAATTGCTTTTTTGTATATATAAATAAAAAGATGATTTTTTGCACAAAACTCCGTTTTTTATAACTATCAATACAAATTGAACACAAAACGAATATTGGTCTTAAGTTAGGAGCCAGTTATAGCGATCAGGAAAACGCATAAGGAAAAGTTGAAACAATATGAAAGTGAACATTTTTTCCTGATGGTCGTTTATAGCAAACAGGAAAATTATGTCAGTTGGCAAGTCTCAATTCTAGCCTGCCATCAAGTTTTCCTGATTGAAACACACACGAAAAAGTTTTTCGTCCACAATTCTGTCAGTGGAACGAGTGAACTTGGGACCCAAATCATTGGAATGATTTGTTCCAGCTGGCACGAAAAATGAGTTTTTATTAAATATATTTTTCATAAAAAATAATTGTTCTTTTGCAAATATTTTTTGCCAAAAAAAAATTTCTAAGTTATTCGTCATCGATTAGTGTAACATTTGTATTTTAAAACGCGTGAAGTTATCATAAATTATCCATTAGAACTTTTTTCCTGATTTGTTTTCGTGATCGCTATAACTGGCCCATTAGTCAAAAATAAAAGTAAAACGGAATTCATTCTATAGATATTGGTTTTTGTTTTTAAAATAGAAATCAAAATTTGTTAAAAAAGCTTATAATTTATTAAAAATGGAGTTATCTAAGATTTTAGAAATATAAACTGGCCAACTATAAAAAAAAAAGAATCAAAAAGATCGATTTGTCTTACGAATGAAAATAATAATTATAACACTCCATGAACACATCCATCGAGATTCAATCCAATTATCAATCGTACCAACAAAGCTAGAAAAATCAAATTCGAGACTCTAAAAAACGTCAACCAGCCATCGACCGTAACTTCTACTTTAGCCTTTTATCGACCGAATTGAATTGTATGTTTAATGCTACGACGGATAAACTTACGGTGGATAGATTTCCCAATAAAACACGACTTATTTCGTTTCGGAAAAAAATGCATGTGCGCGCCTGGCCTAAGTGCACTAAGCGGAACTGAACTTCACAAAATGTGCTTTTTTCCTCACTGTTTAATGAACGTTGGCCATGAACGGTATTTGCTTCAGTACATGGACATGAACTGGGTGTACAATTTTGTGATCCCATTGTTTTTTTTTTTGGACATGGGCATGGAAATTGCAAACCAAATGTTAGCTATTTGTTCCTTAATCCGCGTATGTTAAGTGCAGTATGATCTCTGTTGAGTGAATATTGAATTGAAAGCTAAACATAGTCCCCTTTCGCACACGGAAGCCAGTTGCTGGAGATTTTTTTGACGTTTTCCTTTAATTGCCTTGTACCTTTCACACGAAGAAACTGTCACCAAGAAACTGAGGAGAAAACTGGGAAGATTTTGTCGGGCTAATTGGAATGCAAAGCAAAACGTCAAAAAAAATCTCTTCGAATCGTTGACCGGGAAGATTTTTTTCATTCCCCTTACTTCTTGCCCTTCTCGCCAACAAACTCCCAGTTGCCGGCAACTTAGTTTCCTTGTGTGAAAGGGGACATACTCAGAAAATAAATTTGTAAATTGACTTAAAAAATAAAACTCTAGCTATCGATCTACTCAGAAAATAAATAAAAGCATGAAATATAAAGGGCAAATGTAATGGGAGTGAACAATTTAAACTACGTTATAGTGTGCGTTCAAAACCAAGAAATATTAAAAGGAAACAAGCAAATCTCCGGCAAGTGTGTTTCCTAGTGTGAAAGGCTTTGACGGTTTTTAAAGCAATACAAAAATTGCCCTGTGTAAAAAGAGACTTAACCATAGTCTATGAACAAACCCGTTCACTTATCATTTGCTTTCTATTGGTGCAAAATGAATGTTCGAATTTAAAATTGCAAATGCAGAAAAAGTGAACACATGCAGAAAAATTGAAACATAAATTAAATATTGGTACGTTTTTCTACTTTCTATTTTATATGAATAAAAGCTAATTATTGTTCCTAATTTTGCTTTTTAATAATTTTACTTTGCAAAAGACTCTTTCATTACTTGCGACTGCTGTGCAGGTGTACCATTCTTACAAAAATAAAAAAGCTACGGTCCATGCTACGGTCGATGCGTGTTTTTGGGAATTACGTACTGCACAATGGATAGATTCCCAATAAAACACAGCTATTGATTATATTATTTATTTTTTCTCTAAGATTTGGTGTATAATAGGTTCTAATAATTTCTAAGTTAGTCTTTTCTATACCGATGTGATTGTATTTTTTGTGAGTGTTATTAATTATTTCTTCAGTTTCTGGGGAATGTAAGTTCAATATGGTGTTGCTTCCAGTATTCTTGGAATTTGAGAAAAAGTTCATCGTTTGTTTCGTATCTATTTAGTGGTAAGTCATCAGTATCAAAAAATATCGCGTTAGTTTTTCCTATGTCGCATTATGAAGTTTTTTGTTCAAAGTCTTTAGAGGTAAAATTCTTTCTTGTAATTACTATTTGTTTTTTCCTACGTATGGGAATGTTATTTCTCGGGAATCTACCCTTGTTGTTTTAACAATTATTTGGCGTCCAAACATATTGAGAGGTTTATCTGTTATTGGGATAAGATCTGAACTGTCTGATTCATTGCTATGCTGGGTACTCACGAGATCTTCTTCAAATGTATTTATCTGTTCAGTTTTAATTCTTGACAAAGCATCAGCGAATTTATTTTCCTTGCCTTGGATGTATTCGGTATCGAAGTCGTATTCTTCGAGTTTAATCTTCCATCGTTGTAATTTTGAATTAGGTTCTTTTAAGTTTTGGAGCCAAACTATTGTCTGTTAATATTTTGAATTTTCTACCGTAAAGGTAATGTCTAATTTGTTTGGTGGCCCAAACGATTTCTAAAATTACCTTCTCTATGGTTGAGTAATTACACTCATGTTTATTCAAAGTGTGTGAAGCAAAAGATAATGGCCCATGGGACTGACTTAGGACTGCACTGATAGCGAAGTTGCTAGCATCGGTTGTCAGTGTGAATTCTCTTGTAAAATCTGGGTGCCTGTTTATCAATGTATCTTGCATTGCTATTTTTAACTTATTGAACGCGCCAATGTATTTTTCATTTTTAAATCTATTTTACAATCTTTCTTCAGGTACAGGGTCATAGGTTTTATTATCTTTGCGTAGTCTTCTATGAACTTGCGATAGTAACCGGTAAGACCTAAAAATTATTGTATTTCTTTAATCGTAGTTGGAAGGGGAAAATCTTTAATTGTTTAAATTTTAGATGGGTTTGGTCTTATGCCTTCTGTCGTGATTATATGACCTAAAAATTCACTTTCTTTTTTAAGAAAATCGCATTTGTTTAGTGAAACTTTAAGATTAACTTTTCGTAATCTTTCAAATATTAATTTTCAGTGGTACATATGCTCTTAAAGGGAAGCTGAGAAAATAATAATGTCGTCTAGGTATACGTAGCATATTTTGCCAAAGTAATCGCCTAAAATTTCATTCCTCATCCGCTGAAATGTTGCGGGTGCATTTTTTAAACCGAATGGCATACGCATCCATTCGTAATGGCCTGATAGAGTACTGAAAGCTGTTTTTTCTCGGTCTTCAGGATCAATTTCAATTTGGTAAAAACCTTTCGTTAGGGCCAGTGTGGAAAAATAGTTTGCACGTCCCATCTTATCTAAAATATCGTCTATGAGTGGAATCGGGAATTTACCTTTTTTTGTAATCTTGTTTAGTTTTCTATAGTCTATTACTATTCTACATTCTTTATTGCTTATCTTATCTGTTTTCTTAGATACAACCCAAATCGGAGCATTATAGGGAGAAGTTGAATGTTTAATGATACCTTGATCCAATAGTTCTTGAATCTGGTCGTTTACTTCATTTTTGTATATTTCAGGATATCTATAGATTCTAGTGAAAATAGGAGAATTATCCTGATCTGGTAACTTATGTTTAAGGTGTGATATAAAAGAGAGATCATCGCCTTTGTGGAAGAATACGTCTGAATATTCGTTTAAAGTTTGAAATAAAATTTTTTCTCTTCTGAATTCATGTGGTCTATATTTTTCTTTTCAAATTCGTCGAAAATAGTGTTGTGAGGCGTTAAGCCATTTAAGTGATTTATCTCCATGGAATAATCACGTTCATCTGTTTCATCAAAAAAGATTGGTATTTTAGTTCCGTTTAGTTCTAATATTTTAGTTGCATAGTCAATTTTTCCATTGTTTGGTATAAGAATGTTGTTCCCAATGATGCCGTTAAGGCTCTGACTGAACGTCATTAACTGAAATAAACAGTCTTCATTAACTTTCCACATGAATTTTTCTTTTGGTAGGAGTACTTCTTTTTCAACTAAGATTAAGCTTCCTACGGTATTAATTTTTAATGGTTCTGCTCGTATTTTAATTAGATTTTGAGGAGCGTCTTTCCCGTTAAATATACTATTCGTCGCTCCTGTGTCGATTAGCATTCTTAATATCCTGCCTGCTTTTCTATCCGAACAAAAGGCAATCCGAGGCTGGTACTTGAATATTTTCTGTTTCATTATTTGTTTTTAGATATCACGCAGGGTTATTATTAATATTAGTATTTGTTTCTACGTATCCCGCAGGATCAGTTTTGGGCTTACATTTCTATTGTAGTTTACCTGCCTATTGCATAGATTAGGATTCCTCCTGAATTGGATCGAGCCCGGATCGACTTCCATGGGCTGATTCCCTTGACTATTATAGTTTCTATTAGGGTAACGATTATTTTAGAATGGGGGTCTAAAGTTATTTTGATTATTGAAGTGATTGTAGGGTTGTGTAAAATTGTTCTGTCTAAAGTTGTTATAAAAATTATTTCTAAATTGTTCTGAATTATTCTGAGAATTATTTTGAGAGTTATTCTGAAAATTACTCTGAGGTCTAAAGGAATTATTATTATATTTTTGTGGGATGTAAAGCTTAGGTTGGAAGTTTCTATCATTCATCTGACGTTTTTGTTGTCTTTCTTTAAAAGGATTTGAATTAACAAAACCGGCTTCAGTTAGCTGATGTAAAGCTTCTTGTAAGCTGGTAGGCTTGAGAGCAAAAAGGATGGTACCCATATGTGCTGGTAGTTTTTCTTTAAAAATATTTAAAGCCGTTAAATTATTACTATCTACTTCATATGTTTTATCTTCTTGTACACTTTTTGATTAAGATCACAAGGTGTTTTTTGAATGTCATTATAAAATCTAAGGATATTGCCTCTAAAACATATCTGTCTAAGTTCTTCATTCAACTGAATGCTATTTTTAAAGCCGCCAAAATTAGAGATCAATATCGCTTTGATGTCGGCCCATTTCTCAATGCAGCGTTTAGCTTTTCCTATGAATTTCGATTTAAGGATATTAAAGCACATGGTTTGGTTCTGATTATCATATTCATTCAAGATTGGAAAAATTCCGTCAACATTTGCAAGAAATGTGTATAAATCTTCTGTCCTTCAATCGAAAGGACTTAACTTCTCTATATATTTCAGAGGGTCGATCGTTAAGCTCTTCTTGGCTGTACCTTGATCATTATTTTCTAAGGACATTTTGCTAGTATGCTGGTAATTGATTTCTAATTTCAATTCACTTTGATTTTTATTTTCTGCTAAGTTTTTTCACCGCCAAAATTATTTTCAACATTAATTTTTAATTTATTGTTTTCAAAGTGTTCAAATTTATTATATTCTAGCTTACAATTATTCTTACTGATGTGTTCAGGTATTTTCTGGTTTCTAATGTTGATTAAATGTTGATCTGCTTCTTCTCCTGATGATGATTCTTCGTCAGTACGTCTGTTGATAGTTTTAATCCACTTCTTATTTTTAAATTTTCTTCTTAAGTCGGGCCTCGGATGACGATTTATTTTTGTTTTTATTTTCTTCTTTATTTGCAAATTTTTGTTTTCACTTAATCTACTGTTTGTTTTGATTAGTTTTCCTCTATGGACTTTCTGACATACACCATATGCGTTGGTTGAGTCATGGACTAATCAGGATTTACTGAACAGATTTAAAATCTTTATTTTCGCTAAGGATTCTGTCTCTAGTTCACTGAATTGATTTAAATTATTTAAATGTTTTCCGTCAATGTTGGTACGGTTTTTCACTGAAATAATTAAGGATGTCGCGGTTCCGATTTTGTTATTAATTCAAATATTCGCTTAAACTTTTTCGCCGGAAAACTTTTATTTGAAAATTAAGTTCACTGTACCCGAACGGATTGTAGATTTTTACAGGATAGAATCAATTTAACTCTATCCTACCGACTGCGCCAGTTTTGTTTTAATAAAAACTATGAGTTTTTTCTTTTTAAAAATTTATTTATTTAGTCTTGTAACCAAGGGCGAGAGTCCCTCGAAGACTGCAAACTTACTTAATTCTAAAAAACAATATTTTATTTAGGTGCTATTTATATCTACAGTTTTGTTATCTTTATTGTTACAGCTGCATGTGCTATGTTATCTTTTATTTAAGTATCTATGAGGATTAGCTATCTTGTTGCTTTGTTGCATGTGCTATGTTATCTTTTATTACAATATTTATGAGGACTGGCTATCTTTTTTTTTTTTTTTTTTTATAATCTACACGCGCTCAAGGGATTATGAATACCCTTTAAATGTTTCAACACAGCGCGGGCGTGAAGGTGAGGTTAAGGAAGAGAAAGAATGATAGGAAAGATGTGTGGCGTGATATTCGGAGACTGTAGGTGGTTGTTGTGTCAGATTTTATCTCCAGGGATGGCGGCTGAACTAATGCGGAGAAATTTCCGTGTCTTATTTATCGATGTCCCTTATAATTCGCATTAATTTTTTTATCCTTTTGTCATATTTTATCGGTATACTAGTTTTACTCAATCACATGTTGTTAGTGTTATGCCTAAACAGCATGTAATGAGTAAACCAGCAACTCATTGTATGACAATTATTTTTAGAATTGGTTTTAATGGAAAATAAGAAGACATAGACTACGGCAGGGATCGAACCTGTGACCATGAGGTTGACAGGCGAACACACAACTATCGCGCCACGGCCACCCCCATGTTGCTTTGTTGCATGTGCTATGTTATCTTTTATTACAATATTTATGAGGATTGGCTATCTTGTTACTTTGTTGCGACTGCGTTATCTAATTTTGGTTTGTTGAACATGATGTCATTCTTATCATGCTGAAGATTTGTCTCTGTTGCTGGAGTGCACTTTGGAGAGTATATAACTTATATAATGTAATCGTATCCATATTCAATATAATTGTGTGTTAAGAAAAAAAAATGAGTTGAGCAGTATGTGTTGGATATGTATATGTATATAATTCATACATAATGTATACATAGCAACATATAATATTATAAATGTGGACACTCTCAAGCAATATTTAAAATGATTTGCTGGTGTTATCATGTCTGAGTGAGTGAGCTTTAATAGGGAAGGTAAGAACGACGAACAGTAGCGACATAGAATTGAGTGGGCGGTGAGCCTACCATATAGCGCGCTTGAGGGGTTATCGATAATATTTTAGTAAAGGAGTCTTTCGGTAACCAAGGAGTTTGTCGCTTTTAAGTGATAAACAGTGGGAGGGATACCTCAGGGATCATACCATCTTTAGGTCTCTTCAAGGGATTTTTTTTTGAAAATTGTGCACCGTGAGTCATAGATTTGAAAGCTCTTTAACGTTTTTTTTTTATGATTAGGCATGTAGGATTTTAATACGGCAGTCCAGCGGCGGGTGCAAGACCCCACCCCTCCGACGAGTTAGCCTTCGGCAGTTGTTAGCATGCCTGCATGCACCAAGTTGGCTGGACAACCTTCTTCACAGCCCATCGGCTAATCAGAGAATCCTGTGAGTCTGAGTAGGCCTTGGGTAGGCAGATAATCGCCCTTACGTGTAGTTGGACCATCCTCCTTAACAAGTTTATAATTGAACTTAATGCATTCTTAGATTTTCTTGAATCCATTCTTCTGTTCCGATCCGAGCTGGTTGGATATCAAGCGGATGAAATTTAATAGGAAGTTTAAGCCTTTTTTCCGAAGCCCGAAGTTTCCTTGAGTGTACAAAACTCGTAATAAATATAAAATATCAAACAAACAAAAAAAAAACAAATACCCAAATCATCTGGCTGTCACTTGTTTTCGAAAACAGTTTAATTGTGCAGTTCGAGTGTGCCTGGTTAAGAGAGAATTTCTCTCATTTTCTCGGACTTCGAAAAATTGTTATGAGTGGTTGGAGAATAGCACAAATAATTCTCAAGTTATGAGCCTCATAAACTTAAGAGGCACTTAATAGTGTTCCGTTAATACCGGCCTTAGTATCGTAAATCGTAATCGGTCCATATCATGACTATTGTTATTCCGAGGCACTTCGTGGAGTGAAATATAACAACCCCTGTCAGTTTGAAATTCAGTTCGAAATACAAATAATACTACATGGCTTTCACTTGCATCGATTTTTCTAAACTTACATCTTACAAAATTGTGCGATTGTTATAACTTGAGAAAAAGAAAAAAAAACATTATTTAAAAATTGGATACATTAAAACTCTTTATTAAACATAGAATAAAGTATTAGATCATGCAACTTAGGAATTAAGAATTTAATTCTACCTTTAAAATGGCCCTAGGCATTGTATATAGATATTAATAGTACTATCATGTCGACGAAATTCATTCAGCCTGCAATAAGTTCTACCACTCATCATGGGTTCCACTACCAAATCGGGGGTTAGGTAGTGTTGGTGTGTTATGAAAATGCGTATGAAGAGAAATAGTGTGATAATAAATTGATGAGAGAACTATATACAAAATTTATTATAAGTTAGAGGAAAAAAGGAAAACAATTTATTGCATAGGATTTGTTGTTTATCTTATGAGCATTTTTTTGTTGAGCAGGAGCTGGTTGTGTGTGTGTGTTTTTTTATTCTACGGGCAGATAGAATGATAAAAACTTTGATGGCGTAGGGAATATTTAAATATTCAGGTATACACTTGTGTACAACGGTCACTACACAATAAAATAAACTTTTTTACCAAATGAACAAACATGATAATAATTTAACAGTTAAAATTTGAGATTTCTGTTAATCGTTGTGCAAAAAAAAATTGTCCTTGTGACAATATTTTTGTATTTTATATTAATAATTTTTTTTTTGATTTTGAAAAAAAAATATTTTTTTTTAAAATTCAGATTTGATAAGTAATTTCGTAAAAAAATCGAGTTGACGCATTTTCAGATAAGAATTGTTTATTAATAGGTATTATATATTTTTTTAAGTCGTTTTTTACTTATTTATTTTTAAATGAGTATTCAACAATATATATATACATTAGAAAATATTATTTAAAAAAATCTTCAAAATATTTAATTTAGCAAAATATTGTTTTTTTTTCAAAATCCAAAATATAACAACAATTTTTTTTTTTTGAAAATTCTTGGAGCCGTTTTTAAGAAATACATTTTTTCTTAACGGTTTTTAACATTTGTATGGGAGGTATCGTTGTTGTTTTATTTTAGAAAAATAGTTTTTTTAACTATTCAAGATAATGCCAAAAAACTACTAAATACGAAGTTTCGAAAAAATCTATTAATTCGTTTTTGAAATTTTGAATTTTCCAAAAAATATAATTTCCAAAAAAAATTTTTTTGAAAAATTTTGGTATACAATAGTGTTTAAACTTTCTAGGAGCTTCTGCGTAAAAAATAAAAAAAAAATCAGATTAACCGTTTCCGCGAAAATCGAAACCCAAAAAAATGGTTCTACTAGAGGTACCAAAAAAACAATTTTTTCCAAAAAAAATTATTAATATTCAATAATAAATTAATTTTTTTTTTATAAAACTCGTTGTAGCCGTTTTTGAGAAAAATAAGATTTTTGGTTTTGGCCAAAAAAATGTATGGGAGCTACTGTTATTTGTCGTCTTAAAAAAAAGTAAAAGAACGTGTGGGCATATTACCAAAAAACAATATGTACGAAGGTTGAAGCAAATCTATCAAAGCGTTTAGGCTGCAGACTCGAGGACAGACAGACAGCCTGACAGAATGACAGACAGACGGAATTAGCAGAGCCACTTTTTTGGTGTTCTCTATGATCGTAATGTCATGTTTGCTTGTTAGGTCAAAAAGAAAGTATGGCAGGTAGGTGGTACAGTCATTTTTCGTCTTAAAAAAGCTGAAAGAAAAACTGGGGACATGTTTATGAAAAAAACCTTTAGTCTGTAAACTTAAGGGCAGACAGACGAAATTGCGGACCCATTTTTTCGTCTTCGATATCATCGTAATGTCAAGTTTGATCAAAATCTCGAGTTCAATTTTTTTTTGAATCCATAACTTGTAATATAGTACCAACATTTATAATACCGCTAGTCAAAAAAAAAATAAAAAAAATACTAACTAGGTATACCTACTTTATTTCCTAATAAAACTGTCTGGAGGAAAAATTAAATTATTCTCAATAGATATTATATTTGAAAAAGAACAAAAAGTACCTTTGTACATACATATTGTGTCTAGGTGGGTATCTGGGTACACATGTACCTACCTTAACAAAACACATTGAAATATCTCAACATTGCTTTGCTATTTTCGCATAGAAAAAGTGAAAAATAGCAACGTTGCTACAATTAAAAACCCTAAAATCCACAAAATATCTAAAATTTGTAAGAAAAAATTTAAATAATTTCTATAATAACCTATACATGCATGTTTATCCATATACATTCTTACTTCAAATTCATATATACGGCAATAGCCTTGATATAATTTATTTATACCCACCATATTTTGAAGGTTGCCATGGCAAAAACAGGTTATTCGGTTTTCTCCCTTACCCTCTATATTGTTGTCAGAACTAGTAAGTTTCGACGGTCTCCCTTGCTTTTTTTCGTATTTTCCTCTACATTTACTTCTTCCACATCAACAATTCACTATCAAGAAAAGAGAAACTAGCGCCCTCATCGATGGAACTACTAGCTAAAAAATTCTGTCTCATAGTATTACTATAGGTTTCATATACAAAGCCATAAGCGACCCCAGCGCTAGCCCGGCACTAGTGGAAAACAGGGTGTAGCTTTTTGACACTTAAAATTTTGGTGTGTGACAACTGACAACCTTTGTTTTTTTTCTATTTATAAAAAAAAACAACTCATAAATTTAAAAATGATTGTTTTAGTTCGTAACAAAGGTAAAATTGTGAGTGAAACGTGCAAATTTAATCTCTTCTCATCATAAGAAAATAGTAAAGTTGATCCTTTACTATGTGTTTTCTTCGAGTTGATAATAAAGAAGTTGGAAAATCAATTAAAAGACAAAATGACAGAAGATATCGAACACGAAGTAGAAAATATTTGCTTACAATTTTGTTTTCTTAATTTTTATAATTAATTGAAGAAAACGCAAACAATATGTTTATATTATTTTTGTTTTCGTTTGAGTGGACTGTGTGGATTTAAAGCCAATTGAATGAATTTGTGACCTTTAGTCCAAAGTGCGTTTCGCCCAGGTACTACAGCTGGGCTCATCAGTTAGATGCTATAGTACCTTTCTAAGACGCATTATTTTTTTATATCGATGTTTACCGACTTTAATAAAACTTACAGCGATTACTCACTGTAAATTATATTTTTCTAGGGGAATTTGGTTAGATTCATGCACCTAGAATTATGTTTTGCCCGTGGTCTGGCCAGTGAATTAATTGAAGAAAACGCAAACAATATGTTTATATTATTTTTGTTTTCGTTTTAGTGGACTGCGTTCCTTAATTTTATAGGAATTTCGAAGATAAGATTCAGATCTGATCAAAGATGTATTGTACTGTCGAATAGGGTGAGTGCACTAAGCAAATGTTCATCACATTGAAAAATCCAGCTGCTATGCACGGGAGAGTTCAGAATGGATATTCCGTAAGTTTGAAGCGTTCTTGTAATTATCTTTTTTTTTATTTTTTTTATAACTTTGCACGCGCTTAAGGGATTATGAATACCCTTTATATGTTTTTCTTAACACAGCGCGGGCATCCGGTGGAAGAAGAGAAAGAAGGATAGGAAAGTTGTGTGGTGCGATGTTCTGAGACTAAAGCTGGTTGATGTCTCAGATTTATCTCCAGGGATGAACTGAACTAATGCGGAGAGAATTACCATGTCTTATTTATTTATGTCCCTTATAGTTCGCATTATTTTACTTATTTCGTTGTCATATTTTATGGTTATGCTAGTTTACTCAATCACATGTTATTAGTGTTATGCCTAAACAGCATGTAATGAGCAAAGCAGCAACTTATTTTATGACAGTTTTTAGAATTGGTTTTTAATGGAATATAAGAAGACATAGACAACGGCAGGAATCGAACCTGCAACCACGAGATTGACAGGCGAGCACACAACTATCGCGCCACGGCCAACCCCAAATAACCAATGTTTAATGAGTTTTCTTTGTTTGCATTTCAGTGGTGAAAATGAAGTTATACCCAAAGTCATCGAAGCGATCATAAATCTTCCTGAAAACAATCATCGCTGTACGTTATATAAGTCTATTATTATGCTGCTGGAACTGTGCAATTGGATAGATAATCATCCAGAATCTATGCAAGCTGAGTTTTCTTCTGTATTCCCTCCAACAAAAGAATAGCTTGGTAAAAGCTGGCCATTGATCTAACATCGATATGCATTGGGCTCAAAGAAGTTGGCCGCAGTTTGGTGGATAGCTTTGATCGAACAACCTTGCGATTGGACTGCTGAAAGGAATCTCCTTGATCCTGACTGATTTTCCCGTGTGCACTACTAGCACTTAACCTCGACCATCGAGAAGCTAGCTCTTTGGTGATGAAATAAATTTAAATAACCAATTGTAGGTAGGTACCTCTATGTAACTATTCTCTAAATCATCCATTCGAAAATTCATAATACAAAAAATCAAAATTATTTTACCTAAATCGGCTTAAAACCTGTATAGGATAACTAGATTACCTACCTAGTAAACAACGTCAATGTTAAGCTACATTAAAGTTGTACGATCCAGTAGTGCATTTCATATTGTCAATATCATACATATATATCTCAATTTCACAAATTGTATCTCGAAAGCTACATGAAACTCGAGGTTTCTTCGCTGTAAAACAAAATATTCTTTTCAAACTACATTTGAAAATGTCAGTTTTCTTTATTAGCTAATCTAATAGTTTACATGAAATGAAATGAATCGTAATTTATTCATACAATTTTAAAAAATAATTTCATCGGAATAATCTTGGAAATATTTTAATCAGATTCAGAGGTATTTCTTTTTTGGGATCATTTATATCATCGGTATTTTTTTCTTCCTCAGAAATCTGATTTTGATTCCATAGAATCAACATCTTCTGATTTCACATCCATATGATCACCGACCGATGTTATCTGGTATCAGGGATTTGAAGACTTGCATTAATTGTTGTCTTTGTAGGCGTCCATGTTCCGTCTCCCAAATTTGTTAACTTCCTCCAAAGAAGCCTCTTTTTCATTGTTTGTTTCAACAGGAATCCCAATCAATAAATGATTAACAGAGTTCGTGGGTTGCGGATAAGTTTCCTTTTGAAGGGGTTTACTCATTTATAATAGCATCGATAGAGTAGGAGCCGATTGAGATGGCATAAGAGCGGCTTGGTCTGTGGCCTGATTTCCGGGTGCATCCCAGTGACTGGCTTGGAATGTGGAGCAGCTTGCATACCAGAAGACTGTGATAATGAAAATGAAACTGTAGAAGTAGAATCGACAATTCCTGTCAGCAGGTTTGTGATTGTAGGAGCGCAAGCGCTTACCGTGCTGGTGCAAGCAGTTTTTGCAACTCCTGGAGCTGGTGAACTAGACTTTAAGAGCGAAGAAAGTAGTGGATCGCTTAAAATATTTTCTTCATTGGGTATTTGACTTAAAATTGATCTATTTGTAGATGGCTTGAGGTATAGATGATGATTGTTGCAATCGCATTTCCTGTGGATTATTGTGCTGAAAAAAATTACATGTGTTATTTTCACTGGTTGAAGTTTTGAATTTAATTTTTAATTCGATTTAATTTGACTTTAATTTTCTTACCAAAATTATATGTGGCCATTGCGATAATAGATCTTGAAATGTCATGTAAATAACACATGTGACTGACATTTACGTCAGAAAACAACGAGTAGTTTAAATTAAGAACAGATGACTCTGCTTTTTTCTGGTATCACAAAGATGACACTAGTTTCTATTACGAAAACTAATAATTCAGAGCAATGGCAAGAGATGGCTTGCGGAAATGTTGTTTTTTGTTTGCTACTATTGCCAGGTTAGCGCTGTGTTGGCATGAAAGAAGTGGGGCCGTGTTAAATAGACTTTTTGTATGGAAATGCCAATCGACTAGCAGTCCATATATAGAAAGTCAATGGATGTAAAAAGGTTCGGAATGGCTTACCAATGCGTTTGATTGTTTGTTTTTGTAATTTACGTGTTACTGATTGTCTTGAACTGAGAGTGAATGCATGATGGCGGAAAACGACAATTGGATCTTGTTAGCGCCGTTAAGTACTTATTTCGACAGAACAAAACACTGGCTTCAGTTTTACAAAAAAAAGTATTTTAATGGCTATAATAATATATATACGCTGGAACAACCGTCATGGTATAAAGTTCGTACAAGACTAGTTTATATGAAAAAAAAATGTATGTTTGGGCGTGAACATTCCGCCCGCCTTACAACAAATTCATAAATTGGTTCAAATCAAGTTAGTACAAAGAAGGATTAATCAATTCATTTAGAGTACAAAACATAATACATAAGTTTTGTTTCAAGGCTCAAACCCACTGAGTTTAACAAAAAATACATAAATACATTTTTAAGATCGTAGAATGCGATACAAAATCATTCATTTATGAACAAATTAATCTAAATTGAAGTTACGTTTTATGTAAGAAAAGGATACAGTTATAAATAATTAATTACCACAGTCGGTATCGACAGATAGAAGTGGTGACACTTTAACGATTGGTCGAGTGAGAGAACCATTAGACGTCTTTATTGTACCTTGTCGTCGGCGCCAGGATGAACGTTGGTTATCCTGCCAAGTTTCCATTTGGTTGGGGGCAGTTTTTCCTCGCGTTTAAGGACCAGGTCACCTATCTTCAAATTAGGATGAGACCGAGTCCACTTCGAACGGTGCTGAAGTTGGGTAAGGTATTCAGAGCTCCATCGTCTCCAGAAATGCTTTTGCGAGGTAAGAGGAATCACAGGAAGAGTGGTATTTTGGTAAGGTAGGAAAAATAAGGAAATTTTAGGAAATTGGAAAAGGAAGCGATCAGAAAAGGGGTGAGAGTGGTAAGTTCCGGGGAACGCGGTCTGCTTGCGATGCTCGACATTAGCTCGCCGGAATGGGGGGTATATTGCCCCCGAAAGTTTAACCTAGCCTGCGAACAAATAAACACAAATCAGACCAAGAAAAAAATCAAACAAAAGAATAAGACTGCGGACCGACGATCACCACTTCAAGGCACTGCTGGTGTAAACGCAGTATGGCCTAACCCACCCAACCTAGGAATTCCTTGGTCTTATTTAGGATTCTCCCTTAATTAGGCGATGACCAGCTTCCGGTTATACCATCTTCACCTAAGTTGTTCAGCTACCATCAGGACCCCTGAAAATGTTCACCCCAGCAAAACATGGTTTCTAATTTTGAAACCAAAAAAAAACCGCACTTCATTTTAGGAAGGCGAGAAGTTTATTTACGGTATAAATAACAACCAATTGCATTATAATAACAAAAAAAACTAACAAACCAACTGATTTTTTTTTAAATAAACCAGACAAAAAAATGAATTTTAGGATTATTTATATATAACCTATTCTTAACATTTCTTATAAGAAATTAACAAGAACAATCTAAAACAAAAATGGAAAGTCAATAAAAAAAACAAAAGGTGACTGGAAAAGTTCCCTAACTGGTCTATCAAAACAAATCGCGAATAAAATACCCTTTGTGGTATTATAACGGACTGACGAATATCGCGGATACAAAACAAAATTCTCTGCCTGCAAGGAGCTCGTTGGAGGTGTACGAAAAAGACAAATAAATAAATACCACACCCGACAACCGCGCCGAGGGAACAGGCCTTATCACTTACAAAAATATAAATTTAAGAAAATTTAAATTTCAAAATAATTTGAATTAACCTAACAAAATATCAAAATATTAGTATAATAATAATAAAGGCAAAGGGTAATAATAGTAAGGCAAAATATAATAATTTAATAAAAAAGCTATGGTATTGAAAAAAAGTAAAAAAAAATAATACTAGTATTGAAAACAATGCTATTGGAAAAAATGATAGTATTGACGAAAATTTAAATATCGAAATAATAATACTGAAAAACTAATATTATAGAAAAATATAATTATAATAGAAAAATATGATATTAAAAATAATAATATGGAAGTAAATAACTTCAACGCGTTTTTGCAAATTTACAACAAAATTAAACAATACAAAAAAATAACGATAATCTAAAAAAATCACAATCTTATCTTTTTCTTTCTTCCTTCCTTTGTCTTCTTTTTCTTTGGTGTAGGTAGGACTCACATCGGCCTCGGATCTACCTCTGACCTTGGTTTAACATTTGGGCAAGAGGTCAAGTCGTTGCTTTGGAGCCAATATTCTCAACCACCATTTTTTTCGGACTCAGACAGGACTCCGAATAAAAACGGATCCAAAAGTTCGCCTTCAAAAGGATGTTTAATGACAATTATCCTCTAAGTCCACGTTGGTACAAGGATTTGTGGATCATCACTGGTCACTCAACACAAAAAAAATCGTATGGCGGCCCAGCGCTCCGCTGGCAACCTGAGACCCAAAATGTCGATTTTTAAACCAAAAGGATCGTAACTTTATTAGGTTTTTTTTTTTTTTTTTTTTATTGCCAAGGAAAGTTAAATAAATCTTACACTCCACGTATCGTGGAGCCAGAATGTCTCTCGTTTGGATGACGAACTTGAAAAATGTCCTCCAGATTTAGATTTTTTTCTTTTGCAAAGTATGATATACCCCACCTAGGTTTTTCTGATGCGATTCCTGCTCACATACCGTTCAGATCATCCGATCCACTTCGTCCAATCAAAATCTCCCTTTTCTCAAACTATCAGTGTGTTGGTAACTATATTCCCCTTTCATCTTAATTTTATACGAATTGAATTCCTCACCATTGACCTTTTGGAAGCGTTTGAAAGGTTTTTCATTTTTTTTTTTTGCAGATTTATTTATGACTTAACAGGGGGCGCTAATCGGTTTTAATCCTACGACTTCACGGGGTGGATTTCCATTA
Source organism: Philhelius pedissequus (assembly GCA_910595825.1). Taxonomy (NCBI): domain Eukaryota; kingdom Metazoa; phylum Arthropoda; class Insecta; order Diptera; family Syrphidae; genus Philhelius; species Philhelius pedissequus. The sequence continues at coordinate 106,343,638 of OU343160.1, forward strand.
TGGTTAGGGAACATTTTTTAAATTTTTATCTTTATCGTTTGTAACCAAAGAGTAAGTACCTACGATGAGTGTGTTCACCAATGTCGAATGGCCTTTGTACACCTCATGCTGAAAAAAGTCGTGCCGTCAGCACAGGTTACCTCTCATCTCTCACATATGGTATGTGGTAAATGAGAGGGAGATCTGAGGGCCAATTCCCGATCTGTGAAGATGTGAAGTGATAAATTTTATCACGCTTTCACGTCTAATTCGATTCTCGATTCGTGAAAAAGTGAAGTTAAATGCCAAACATTTTTCATATGATAATTTTTTTATCACAGTCAATTGTTTTGTGAAGAAAATGTTTCTAATCGAATATTAAGAAGAAAAACAGGATTTGGCACATGACAAGTAAGCAACCATTATATTTATACACAAATATATTTTGATTATAAGTTATATTTGTGTGTATTCGAGTAAATAACGAAATTGTTAAATCAACAGATTCACAACAGCCGACGCGACGACGCGACGGTGCTCATTCCCGCGACAGATCGTTGGAAACTACCCATTGCAAAAAAATGCAGAGAACTTAACCATATTTAAATGGCACTTATAAGTTGAGTGTTTTTCAAGAATGCTCTCAATTCGCGTATTAAATCCATGCATAAATGTTTTGGGAATCTAAAAAGTTCAATAAAGTGCTCCTATTTGTAACTTCGAATAGATTCTGCCCATCTCGAAGGGAAAGCCTCAATATCCTCACATAAAAAAATAATAAATCTTACTCAAAGCAGAGATACTATTGAATATTATATAAAACCCACAATTGTTCAGTACGACGCCTTTTATTAATTTATTAAACGAATTATTATTCCGGACATTATTCTTAAGCAAATTTAGAAACTGAAATGAAATATTTACCTTTCCCAACAAAAAATCTAATCAGAAATGACAGAATTTATCATTTAGTACTTTTTAGTACAAACTTTGTCACAATGAGTTCTAGAATCGCATTAGGCGTGTGCGTGAAGTTGGGAAATGATAAACCTCTGTGAAAACTGAAATGATATTTTTTTTATCACTTCATAATTTCACAGATCGGGAATTGACCCCCTGGTTTGTTATTTATCTATGGTCGAAAGCAAAGATATCAAAACCACAGATACATGACAACTAAAATTAAACTCAAGAGTCAAGATGGTAGCCACACAGGATTCGGTTTTCGGTAAGTATTTCTTATTTTGATTTTTCTTTCTTAAATTTCTTTTTTCAGATTTTACCTTTTTATAGGCGACCGCAACAATGCTGACGTAAGTTTGAAATTCGGTGCCACCTGTTCATTAGATGGCCTTTGAAATATTCTGCATCGGGTTCGGGTATTGTTTTAAGCGGTCCCCCGATCAGGAAATGGCCGGGCGTGAGAACTGAGAAGTCATTTACATCCGATGTAGTGGGGCACAGTGGCCTCGAATTGACACAAGCTTCGACTTCGGCCAATAAGGTTGCAAATTCCTCATAAGTCAAGAGATTTTAACCAAGCGTGCGACGCAGATGAAATTTGACGCGTTTCACAGCAGCCTCCCAGTGCCCGCCCATGTGAGGGGACGCTGGAAGATTGAAATGCCAAGTAGTCCCGTCATCAGAAATGTGATTAGCTGGCACTTCACTCTTGCAAGCCTCGGAAAGCAATATTTTGAGTTCTTTTTCGGCACTTATAAAGTTAGTTCCGTTATCACTGCAAATGTCTTTACAGTGGCCTCGACGGGACACGAAACGCTTGAAGGCGGATACGAATGTTCCGGCTGAAAGATCGCTAGCAAGCTCTAAATGCATAGCACCGGTTGCCATGCAGATGAATACCGCAATGTATCCTTTCGCAGCCAAGATGGCCCATTCCACCAAAGAGAATATTTGGGCAAATTCTCGGGCAGTATCCGTCTGGTGGCACAATCGGCAGGGTTGTTGGCGGTTGGCACGTGGTACCAATTCTCGGGTGGTATTACCTGTTGAATGTGTGAAATTGGATTTGCCAAAAAGGTACACCACTTACCCGGAAATTGTCAAATCCATGCAAGGACTGTGGTTGAATTAATTGGGCTAAGAGTGCGGCTGCGCATAACTCCAGTCGAGGCAAGGACAGTGTTGTTTCTTTCAATGGAGCGACTCTTGATTTTGCGGTAAGCAGTTAAACAGTGGCTTCGCCTTTTGATGAGATAGTACGAATGTATAAGGCGGCGGCGTATGCGTTTTGCGAAGCGTCAGCAAAACCATGGAGGTCGGACGTTGCGTTTGGGATTCCTGAACCAACCCACCGTGGAATTTTAACTGTTGCGAGTTCTGCTATGTGTTGCATGTAGTAAAACCATTGCTTATTGACGTTGGGTTGCCAAAGACGTTGAAAAAGAATTTTATGTATGATGGTGTTCGGAGCGAGAAGGCCCAGCGGATCGAATAATTTCGAGGCTTCTGAAAGGAGTAAGCGTTTAGTTAACTTTGTTCTTACCTCTAAAGTCTTGACCGAAAAAGATAGTTTGTCCGATGATGGGTCCCACTGTAGTCCCAGAGTTCGAACTCCATCTGTGTCTGAGAAGTCCAAAGGCTGGAGGACCTCGCGTTGAGCATCTGGCACATAATTACAAACCCACCCACCCTTCGCCAGGATAGAGGATACACCCAACTGAACTCGCCGTAAATCTTCTTCATAGTAGCAGCCAGTTAGAAGGTCTTCCATGTAAAAATGGTTCTGTATAACGTTGGTTGCGACAGGATTGTCTTTGCCTTCGTCTAGAGCAACTTGTTGAACTGATTTGATAGCAAGATGAGATGATGATGCAACACCATATGTGAGAGTTAAAATGTGGTAGTCTTCGATATCTTCTTCGTATGAATTTCGCCAAACGATGCGCTGGTAGTCGATATGTACCTTGTGGACTCTAACCTGTCGGTACATTTTCTCCACGTCAGCACTCATAGCAAAACGATACGTTCGCATTCGAATTAGGGTAAAGGTTAGGTTGAAGCTGTGGGCCAATCATTTGCGTGTCATTTAGCGACAAGACGCATTGAAAACAACTCTTAACTTCGTTGTTGTACTCGTTTCTTTGAAGACGGCTCGGTGAGGCATGTAGTAATGCTTCCCAGGCACGGGCTGCTGATTTACCTTTTCCATATGGCCAAGCTCAATGAATTCTTGGATAAACTCCCTATATTGATCTCGTAGGAGTTCGTCCTTCAGGAAATGAGCTTCCATACGATGCAGAGCTCGAATTGCAGCATTTCGGGAATTACCGAGTGGGCAATCGGGTTTAAACGGAAGGCTGACAACGTATCGCCCATCCTGTTGGCGGTAGTGAGTCTCTTCAAATATACCTTCAAATGTTTTTTCCTCCATGGATAGGTGTTTAACTTCCGGTAGAGTCTCAATTTACCAAAATTTTGCATCGGCCTTGGTGAGTGCGGTGTCACAGATCAAGCATACAGCTGGGTTGAGTGCGGTTGTAAAAATGTTTGACCTTTTGTGTATTGCAGTGGGTGCGATTTTAGCGATTGAAGCGGAAATCGCGGTTGTAGCGATTATTGCGCCTGTAGCGGTAGTTGCGGTTAATGCCGTCGTAGCGACTATTACGGGTAATGCGGTGGTAGCGATTATTGCGGCTGTAGCGGTAGTTGCGGCTGTAGCGGTAGTTGCGCATGTAGCGGTAGTTACGGGTAATGCGGTTGTAGCGATAGTTGCGGCTGTAGCGGTAGTTGCGGCTGTAGCGCTAGTTGCGCATGTAGCGGTAGTTGCGGGTAATGCGGTTGTAGCGATAGTTGACGAGTCCATTATTTGCGGTAGTTGCGCATGTAGTGGTAGTTACGGGTGTAGCGGTAGTTGCGCATGTAGCGATAGTTGCGGCTGTAGCAGTAGTTGCGGTTAATGCGGTTGTAGCGTTTGTTGCGGCTGTAGCGGTAGTTGCGGCTGTAGCGGTAGTTGCGCATGTAGCGGTAGTTGCGGGTAATGCGGTTGTAGCTATAGTTGACGAGTCCATTATTTCACCAAAAAGAATCCACCCGACTGTAGACTTCTGTGCGATGGGCGTACCAGCGGGACCTTTGATTAAGCCAGTGCAGAAAAATCGTCCTATTTCGTCTGCTCCGACTAAAATGTCAATGGTAGCTGGTGTGTCGAAATGTGGGTCAGCAAGCTTTAGCGAATTGATATGAGACCAGTTTCGTTGGGAGAGGGGAGACGGAGGAAGCATATTAGTAAGCTTAGGTAGGATTTGAGCTGTTATGATCGTAATATACCTATGATCAGATGATGAAACTTGGAGTTGAACCTCTCCTTTAGAGTTTCCAGCTGGTGTGGCACCAATGCCTTGAATTAATGTTGTTTTTGGAGATCTTTTAAGCCTCAATCTTTTCATACAATTACAAATGTAAGATACGATCGGCTACCAAAAAGTACTCTGGCAGGTTGATATCGTCCGGTTTCGTCGACGACGTCTATCACTGCAGTACCTAAAAGTACGTGATGTTCACATCTTGTCGAATAGGATTGTGTGTAGTTGATAGAAGAAGATTTGTTAGATGTTGAAGACGACGCATAATGTAAAAGCGTGTGATGACGAAAGTGACACGTGCGGCAGGTATTCGCACTCCGACATTTTTCATCTAAATGGTCAGAACCTAGACAATTTGTGCAAAGTTTGTTGTCTTTGACAAAAGCAAATCTTTTTTGAACATCAATCGCACGGGATTTGTCGTAGCTAAGAATCTTATTGGACCAAACTGGACATGAATCAGTTCCTGACTTCGAGGGTGTATGTTGTTTAGTCTCTTGTGCGGACGATGATGCCAGAAGAGCAGAAAAAACTGCTTTTGGCTTACCCCTTGGCGGCATTGCTTTAACTGTTGTAGATTTTTGGTGTGATGCAAGGGCATCCAAGGAATGACATCTTTTTTCTATAAAAACCACGAGAACATTAAACTCGGGAACGGTATCTTCAGTCAGAGATAATTCCCACTGCCTATGAGTTTCAAGGGCGAGTTTACTGACTGTAAGATGAATCAGCCAATCGTCCCAGTTTGTCACAGGTCTACCTAAAGCTTTGAGACTCTGGAAGTGCTCTTGAGTAGTATCAATCAAATGTCTCAACGCGGTCGATGACTCATGGTTGAGTTTTTTCAATGCGAAAATGACGCGAAAATGAGCATCGATTAGCACGCGTTGCACGTCATAGCGTTTTTTGAGTAGGGCCTAAGCTTCCTGGTAGTTGTTGTCTGTGATTAGAAATCCATTTACTCTTTGCAAAGCAAGTGGACTATCTTGCAAGGAACATCGTAAATATTGAAGTTTTTGTGCACTGGATAACGTCTCTGAGGCGTGTACAACAGAGAAGAATGCATCGTGGAACGGCTTCCATTCCGTTGCCTCTCCCGAAAATTTAGGAAGACCCAGAGGTGGAAGTTTGATGGCAGCACGAATTGGCGCGGGTACATTTGGATTAATAAATTGAACATTTGCTCTTACCTTGGTTATAGCCCTATTGAAATTTGCGAGAGCTTCACTATACCACTGCTCTCCCTGTTCCCTCTCCGATTCCTGGTCTACAATTGTGTCTTCGCCGCAAGAAAGTTCCACCGCCTCTTGGGCTAGCAAGAAACTGCTCCAATGATCTGCCAAGAGAGTGAGATACAATTCTAGTTCCGCTTGATCATATGCTTCTGCCCTTTTTCTCGCGGTTAGGCACCTTTTTAAGGCATTACGAGAAGAATCACGTTTGATAATATTATTTTTGCCAGTCATCGCTAGTAAAAAAAAATTGGAAAACGAATAGCTTTTATTTTGTCAATAATTTTGCGCGGATGAAATTGAAAAATCGTTCTTTATTTTTTAATGTTTGAATACGTTTTTTTTTTCGATTCGAAAGTAGCACATAACGATCACACCATGACAAAAGAAAAAATTTGTCGAGATTCTTCTTTTTCTCTTTACCGTTCTTTTTAAAAATGTGTACCCATAAAAAAGTCTATATGAGGTAACTGTTGCAGTTTGAGTCTTAACTTGACATGCAACTAGGCAAAAAGGGACAAATAGATTCCTTATTTGGAGAATGATATTCAAGAGTTTATGTACATATTTACTATTGGGTATATGCGTATTTGTTCGCACACATTTTATTTTGTATGCTAGTATATTATTTGCAATGCGGGTGACTTGTTTGTATGCATGCGGTGTAAGCGTTTGCGGTTTGATGCTTTTTTTGTGTTTTCTTTTACACTTGTATATACATATACATACGTAATTATGCGTATATATGCTTTTGCGAAGAATAGAGCTTTGCGGAGTCATTTACAAAAAACATCGATTTGAGGGAAATTTAAATGTTTTTTTTTTTATATATTTTGCGAAAACCCAGGATATTGCGTTGAGCATTGTACGAGTTGTTTATTTAAAACGCATTATATTATCGGCTCGAAGGACCATGTTAGCGCCGTAAAGTACTTATTTCGACAAAACAAAACACTGGCTTCAGTTTTACAAAAAAAGTATTTTAATGGCTATAATAATATATATACGCTGGAACAACCGTCATGGTATAAAGTACAAGACTAGTTTATATGAAAAAAAAATGTATGTTTGGGCGTGAACAGATCTGGTTTCAATCAGAAGTAACTATTCTGCTGGAAATGATTAAAGATAATAACGTGAAAGTCTATTCAAAATAGTATCCAATGAGTTGTAGGACAGAAACATTTTCAAATAATCGTCCATTTTCACTTCAACGATTTTTTTTTTAAGTTTTGACAGCCCCACACCGGCATACATGGTGTGTAATGCTACGTTTTCACCTAAAGATAATCCGGTTTAAATTGAGGAGATTAAAAATTAATCTTCAAGTGTTTTCACCAGTGATAAAAAGATTAGTTTGACGTTTTCACTATGAATTGTCATTCAAAAGTCAATACAACAAGACAAAAACAAAATAATTGGGAAGAAGAATTATAATTTCGGTGCAGTGAACAAATTTAATTTCAATAAATAAAAATGAGTAATAACCTTAAAATATTGTTATCCCAACATCTTGCAGCATATAGATATATTTACATAAATACAGTAGTCGCCTTTGCGCCGTTTTCGTTTTTATATATTTGGGAAAGATCAACTTCAAAGTATTACTGTAGGATAGCTAAAACATTTTCCATTACAAATTCGAGGCACCAGCCGGCCGCTTTGGTCTTTGTACCTTTATTGCATTTTTTAATTTTATACTTATTTATAAACAAAAACAGAATTTGAAGGCATCGAAAAATAATACCAGACAAAAACAAATTAAATAATGTTGGACATTTTTTTTTTTTTTTGTTGAATGTCAATGGAGAAAATATGACGTTAGAATAGGCGCGTTCTATGAAATAAGGTTTGTTTCTTTTGCGAATCTTCTACTTCGAAGAAGATTTAAATGAGATTAATTTCTAATCTTCATTTAAGGAGATTAAAATTTGTATGGGAAATCTTCAAGATTTAGAAGATTTCAAAGAGGATTTATGGTTAATCCACTTAAATCTGGATTAAGTGGTAGGTGAAAACGTAGTATAAATGTCCATACAGTATCGGATTGCTTTGCAGGTAAGGCTTTTCGATACTGGCGTATAATAGGGGTAATAGACACATAGACAACACAGCCCTAGTCATTGTTTTTGTTTTGTTTTATCGATTTCCCATCTATTCACGGATAGAATTTAAAAGCTACAAATAATACAATACCTCATACAATAACCAATCTATAGCTATCCGGATAGGTTTGTGTTGTTGTATTCCCATGTAAGAATACAGCTGATGAGAAAACAAATGCTGCTGAAAAAAAACGCACGAAGGTTTCCAATTATGGCCTCGTTTGGTGCGCGGCCGATAGGCTCTCCAAGATACATTTGTAGCGTATTTATTTTCGAACGATTCAGATAGCTCTCTTGTTATGTCAGTTGTATTGCATACACATCTGAAGTTTTGAATCCAATAGTTTTTGGGTAGCTTGAGATTTGTGTTTGACAACATATATTTAGTATGAATTTTTAAATTATTGAAAATGTCCAAGTTCTCCAAACAGAAAAACACACTTCGAAGCGTTATACTCTTGAAACACTTCATATTTTAATCAACAAAAACAACATGAATCGGAGGCAGGACACACAAAGCATATCTGCGGTATATTGCTCTCTCATCACATAGACCAAATTCTTCCGTTTACTTTTTCAATTTGCGTTCAGACTAAACTTCTTATAACAAGTAGTGTTTTAAGTATTTTCTTACTATAATCATTCGTTTTAATTTTACAAACAATGTAAAATTTTATTTTTTTACAGATAATATTCGAAAGTGTGAGTCTTTAATTGTTTTTTCTTTGTTGTATAAAATTGTTGCTTGTTTTCTTTTTTGTATGTAATAAAAAGTTCCCCCTGAAGAAGACAGCAATCCCTGTCGAAACGTCGGGAAAAGTTAATGTAACCAGTTTTGTTTCATTACTAAGATTATTGTGACCAAAATAGCCGAAGGATAAGTTTTCCAAAATAACATAAGTATGTTATTTTCCTTAGGCGTTACAACAACACCAAGTAAAACAGATCAGTTATGTTGTGCAACCGAACGAGGCCAATGACTTGTTTGTTATCTGACACTGATGATTTTTAGTGACAGTTTTTAAACCTTTATTAAATTTTCTTTTATTTATTTTTAAATTGTGAAATTTGTTGTTCTTTCAGCTTACGAACTCTGTTAAAAATTTTAATTAATTCAGTCAAAACAAAAAAAGTGATCAACTCTGTAACAAAAATTCTAAGTGAAAAATATAATTTCATTAATTGAACGGCAATTTAAAAAGATGAACTAAAGTGTACCTGTGGTCAACAAAAGAAAAAACTAATTTCAGGACAAAAACGTCTGGTGAGTCTGGGTACAAAACCAAAACGAATTTTTACACTAACGCTAAAATTAATTTCGATAATGGAAACCAAAATTTGAAAAATTTAAGCGTGTGTTTGATTATTTTCACGTTTTTTATGTTTAATGTATTTAATTTTATAATTATGTACTTTATGTGCATATATTTTCATCTGTATATTTTTTAACTCTCTAGATTATAGCTTTGAATTCTATTATGTTCCAATCATATACTTTTTTGTATTTATCTTGTATCATGAATGAAATTGAAAGCACATTTTGTTTCTAGCTGCCGGTTTGCTTTTTTTCATATCAGATGACCAGATACCTACTTTATGATGTAGGTTTTAGTAACCTTTTGGTGTTAACTTGGATTTGACCCTCAGGATATGATTCGACTGGTTTGGCTAATTCCTCTGTGAATGAATATTCCATCTGGCTCGCGGAAGGAAATCAATAGCTCAGTGAGGACAAATTCAGATAAGGGTCATACAGCCTGTTCCTCATTTACTACGTCTGGTATGCAGAATGTAGCATTATTTGACTTTGAGCTGTTTCGTTTCCTTCTCCGAGCTACATGCGAGCTGTATTAAACAAATTTTTCTCTTTCAAAAATTCAAATAGAAGTATTGTATGATGTAGTTGGAAGATGTAAATTCGAACATTCTGTCAGACTGATAAAGTTTTTAAGGAAGTACAATTTGTTTTTTTGTCGTATTTTTTTAAATTGTAATATGGATGATTTACACTATTGTGCCAATCCCATTGCTGCTCCGATACTGATACGGCTCCAATATGTTTTTGGAATGTTTTTGATGGTGTTCGCTTTTTCATTTTCAAATACCTTGTTACCTAGGTATTGATTGCTGTTCTTTCGGGTGATAATTGCACACAAATTAATCGTACAGTGTGTGATTTGCACGTTTCGTTTTAATTATTCCTTGGGCTGATACGTAAAAATATAAAAATCAAAAACTGGAAGTAAAAAAGTGAAACAAGTTTTTGAACAAGTCAGCTCAATTTATATGGATATTGGGGCATATTCATAGTTACTCTTTAGGTTGCTGCTATGAGAAACTTGAGTTTATTTTATAATAATTAGATAGGATAAACTACAGTTTTTCATACCAACATCTTAAACAGTGGCTATGAATATGCCCCAATATTTTGTCACACCCAGGGGACTAAAGCTTTCCAACCATATAAAATTTATCGATTTCGGTTGATTACTTTGCCACTTTTAATTGTATACAAACATTTATTCGATAAACAACTCGTACTTTAAACAAACGCCAGAATTTAGTTAGGAGAATCAAATGGGCGCAACAATTTGGCCTTTCGCAGACTTTTTCTTGTGACATTATTTTTAAACTATCACATGGACACAAAAAAAAGGAGTGTCACGGCTGTGGCGGCCGTACCACATAGGGACTACAAGAATAAACATTCTGCATGAATGATCTTAAAGATTAAAGTTAGAATGAAATATTCCTCATTAAACATCAATAAGTCCTACTTTTGTGTTCCAAACAGTTCACAAAGCGCATTCGTCCTACCAGGTGTTATGTTCGACTAGTTTTGAAGGCAGAAAACCACGCGACAATCTGCTGGATTTTCTTATGATGAGATATATGACGCCAAGAGAACCGAGGAAGAGTATCTATAATTTCACTACAACGATTTACAACAAAGGAAGCCCAACGACAAGGAGGAAAAGCCACCCAATGTAACACAATTTCCGAGTCACACCACGCGATTGTTTTAACAATGTTTGCATTCAAAGAAGATTTGACACGAGACAACAAACAACCGAGCGAGAAGAAGAGATCCGCACAGTTCCAAACTCGGATTGAACACGGGTTTTAAAAGAGCTACCTTTGCGGCAATGATAGTTATTTTATATTTGGCGGAGTAAATTTTTCAACGATATTATACTACGGCCGAATACGCTACAGATGACGCATCTGAGAAACCATGCAACTCAATCTCTTCAGAAGATAAAAACACGTACCTTGGAACACGTATTTGCTGAAAGAATAGAAGTTCGCCTCGATAGGATATCCATTTCTCAGCCACATCAACTGGCAAAGAATCATTCCATCCTAAGTGAAGTTCGGGTGCCCAAAGTTCTTGGAAAAATATATAGAAAATTTCGTAGTAAATGAATCTTCAATTACATTAAGTCCTAGTGAAATTGACCTTTTAAACAAAGGCCTCAATTTTGCAATCACGCGAGAGAAGATTCTCAAAAAAGAAATGATTGTGGACGTTGAATGAAATATGCATTTAATCAACATAGGTGACAGACCAATCTTGCGGAAAGAAATATCAAACCTGATATTATCAGATGTAACCAATAACACAAATAAAATGCGAAATGATATAAGATCTCTTAATAAAAAAGACTTATTTATTACCAAAACGGATAAAGGCGGTTATCGTAATGGACAAAATAAATAATGACAATGGGATACAAAAATTTATTGATGATGGTCCATACAATCGGGCTTAAAATCCACTTAACAAAATGACAAAACTTAGACATGACACCATCGAAAAATATTTTGACTTATTTGATTTTAATTGGAAGCGGAATATCAAAACATCCCTCAACTATGTTCCTCGTATATACGACTTGCTTAAATTGCACAAACCTGAAAGTGATAGTTGTCGACCAATCATATCGAACACCAATTCGCCAAGCAATTTATTTTCACAATGGCTTATAAAAAGATTTAATATTCTAAGAAATTTTGATAAGTTTTCAATTAAAAACTCGATTGAACTTACCAGCAAATTAAGAGACAACAATCGAAAGAGATTATTGCATTGTTTCTTTCGATATTAAATCTTATTACACAAATTTGCGTCTAAAAGCTGCTCTCGCTTCTTTGAATGTCTTTCTTGATAAACAAAACTTTAATCCGATTGAAAAAAGCGCGCTGTATGATCTCACAAGTGCATGCGTTAAACACACTTTGTTCCAATTTGGCGGCAATTATTACCAACAAAAGGAGGGCCTAGCTATGGGTAATTCACTATTTGGTTTTATGTGTAATTTGTATGTCAACAGCCTAGACGGAAAATTATCGGAAATAAATAATTTACCAAGAATATGGCATAAGTATATAGATGATGTAGTAGCCATCGTTAAAAGAAACGAAATCGAAGAAACTCTAAAAACAATAAATGGTGTATGTAAATCAATTCAATTCACCATTGGCATTGAAAAAGATAAGAAACTCCCCTTTTAGATCTTTTCTTAAAGCCAACTAGCACTGATCGATATATACCAACTGATTCCAACCATCATTAGTCACACAAACAAGCCGCATTTAACTCTATGGCGTATAGACTTTGTAATATCCCATTAAACATTTCAAAGCAGAATTTGACCGCATCTGCACATTGAAGACATAAATGGCTACAGTGAAAAAGAAATTTTAAACATAGTAAACAAACACAATAAAACTAAAATGAAGTCAGAAATAAAATCTCTGTTGACAATAAAAACGAAAAACAACCGCCTAGCCATCGAATTTGACCTCAACACTTTCAATAAATTAAGCACTATACATACAAAATTTAATATTGTTCCACAAAAATTAAAAACATGCTCCGCTCAACGATAAATCCGTTCCAGAATGAAGACAAATGTGGCATTTATATTGCAGAATGTTCGTCAGCTAATTGCAATAAGATTTACGTAGGCTTCGACGCCTAACGAACATCTACGTCATATTGACAATGCTTGTTACTTTAAAAAATAATTTGTTAAATCTTTTGATTATTTTAGATATAGCTTCATACTCCTCTTCATTCAAATAATCAAGTTTTAATTGACTTACTACATCACTACCTTCTATCTTTTCTAAAGTATGTATTTCGTCATATGTATACGGATTTCCCAATATTTCCAATATCTGACAATTTAGGCTAATTGTTTTATATTCTAAATCTATAAGGGTATTTAGTTTATTAAATATGTCTATATCTATAATAAAATCATATTTTCTATTTGGTAACTCCTTTACTTTCCATCTTATTTTGGTACCTATAGGAAATTTGAATTCCTTTGGTGTAGGAGTATGAACTTCATAATTAATCGTATCTTTACCATTTATTGTGGTAAAATTAATGGGCTTTATTTCAATCAAATTAAAATCTTTAATGTTTTTTTTAAATGAAGAGCCTGTATCTATAAGAGCTTTATATTTAATATTAATAATTGTTATTTCAATAATAGGCAAATCATCCGAGGCTAATTGATAAAAAACTCGACATTATTTACTTCACTATGATTTGCAATGTTCCCTATTGACATGGGTACCTCGTAATTTGGGGTGTTATGTTGAGGGCGATTTTGGCCCGAATTCCCTGAAACACTATTATTTTGTGGGCGATATTGGCCCGAATTCTCTGAAATTCTATTATGTTGAGGTTTATATTGGCCCGAATTTCCATTTTTATTATTGTTTTGATAGTAATTAGTACGAGGGCGGGTCAATAAGTCCGTGACTTTTGACTTCTGACCTCTTTACTGAAACAGCAACACTGCTCCTGTCAACAGGCATCTGTCAGTTGACTCCTGTCAAAATTTAAGCTTGCTGCGTCAGTTAGTTTGTGTTTGACAGCTATTTTTATCAGACTACTCACTAATTTGAGGAGAAAATGGAAAAAGTGAATTTCATGTGCTTATCAAGCATTATTTCTTGCGAAAAAAACCATTACCGAGACCAAGGCTAAGCTTGATAAATACTATGGGGACTCTGCACCATCGATTTCAATGGTAAAAAAGTGGTTTACTGAATTTCGTTGTGGCCGTACAAGCACTGAAGATGCCGAACGTCCTGGGCGCCCAGTTGAGGTCTCTACACCCGAAACAATCGAAAAAATTCACGATATGGTGTTGGCCGACCGAAGATTGAAAGTGCGAGAGATTGTGGAAGCCGTAGGGATCTCGCATGTCTCAGTGGTTTCAATTTTGAATGATCACTTGGGCATGAGAAAGCTTTCCGCAAGATGGGTGGCGCGTTTGCTCACAGTCGAGCACAAACGCAATTGTGTAACAACTTCACAGGAAGGTTTGGCGTTGTTCAATCGCAATATGGAGGAGTTTTTGCACCGTTTTGTAACCGTGGACGAAACATGGATCCATCACAACACACCAGAGACCAAACAACAGTCAAAACAGTGGGTTTCTAAGGGTGAATCGGCGCCAAAGAAGGCCAAGGTGGGTTTGTCAGCCAATAAAGTTATGGCGACTGTTTTTTGGGATGCACGCGGGATAATCCACATTGACTACCTTCAAAAGGGAAGAACAATCAATGGGGAATATTATGCCAACTTATTGGACCGATTCAATGACGATTTGAAAAAAAACCGACCTCATTTGGCCAAGAAAAAAGTTCTTTTCCACCAAGGCAATGAAAGGGTGCACACATGTAGTTTTGTTTACGGTTCGTTTCGTTAACAAAAAAATATATATATTGTATTCTCTTGTGAGAATACCACCATCAAATAAAACACTAGTGATTTTTTAATAATATAAATTTATTATGAGCTTCAGATCCCTTACCACTGGTGGATGGAAATCTTCAGCTATACGTTGGAATACTAATTAGAACTAACTTCTAAGTGATCGAAGAAACCCTTTTATACTTCATATTTGTTTACTCAGCAATATGATTGAAGATCATATGCTGCTCTTTGTTTAATAAAATTACTGACACAAGAATTCTATTGGAATTATTAAAGATGCTTTGTGTACACAAGTTACTGAAGGCAAAATGTGCTGATATGCAGTTTATGTTTATAATATCAAATATCATCATTTGTTATGAGATGAAATTATGAATCGTTGTGTGAGCATTACATTTGATATATGGAAAGATACTTTGTATCTTTCTTCATTATCATAGGGTGTTTAATATTATTACAAAATTATGTGAGGGTGTTCTGATAATGTAAGCCCTCCCTCGTTAAGTTTGATGCTCTCCTGAGTATCTATAATTCTATTTTCAATTTTAATTTTTTGGGTTTCTTTACGCTTACGATATAATAATAATATTACAATTACAGCAATTATGATTGTTATACTTGTATATGATATAATATGTTTTACATTGTTCTGATATTTTAATTCTTGTAATTCTTTTAAATTTTCGATTTGATTTATATGTATTTTTTCTAAAGTAACATTTATTTTTGTAAAGTTTAGTGTATTATATAATGGAATTACAATATTTTGCTTGAAAGTTTCTTTTTGATTTGAATACAAAGTTGCATTTATTTTGATATTGCAATCTTTAAAATGTATTAGGTTATTTTTAGTAATTTTATATTCAATATTATTACAATAGTCATTTAGACTTGTTTCTACTAAATTTTTTTGTTAATATAAGGCCATCTTCTATTTCTATTAATTCTTGATCTTTATTAGATCTAATCTTACAATTTTCGTATTTTGTTTCATATACATTTTGTATACATATTGGACTTTTCTTTAAATGTTTAACATATTTAATTGCATTATTTTCATACAATGTTTTGTTATAAATTATATAATTATACTTTGATATTTCGATTTCTAGTCCTTGTTCATTTGGAACAGTTAAAATAATTATGGTTTCATATTTATATGTAAATACTGGTATTTTTAAAATAAAAACTAAATTGTTATTTCTAGTTACTAAACTACTTTCTATATGTTCTAATTTTTGTACAGATATATTAAATCTTTTATTTTCTTCTTTTGTAAGAATATTTCTTCCTAGAATTCCTAATCTTGAAAAGACTATATTGTCTTGTAATTTCTCAACTTCATTGTTTAACAACATTATATCGGTATTAATTTGTAAGGATAATACACTTTTAGCTAAATTTTCTTGTTTTACTTCTGTTGAATTAATAAAATTTCTAAGCACGTATTGATGTTTGTTTATTCTGTCTGCCATAGTTTCTAACTCTGTTTGGAATTGTGTATTAATCCCTATCTGTTTGTTCAATTCTGTTATAGCATTTTTATTGTTTTCTTCTATTATTTTCAAATGATTCTCAATTTCTAATCTTTCATCATTATCCATAACACCAAAAAGAAAATGGAGTGCACTACCTCCTATGTTTATTATTCCTCTCTTTTGTCTAGAATAAGGAAGTATACTATGTAATTTTGATTTTGTATCTCCTAATGCTTCTGTCATTAGTCTTTTTAATCTTAAGTCATTAAAATTATTATAGCCTGTTTCTATAGAAAATTCAATTTGTTTAATTATTTCATTATAAGTTTCTAAATTAATAATGTGAAGTATTTTGTCATATCTTTCAATCAATTCAATTGGCTCTTGTTTAATTATAATATATCCTGCTTGGTTACGAATTTCTTGCAATAAGAACTCTGATTTCACCATGGTTATGATGAAGAATAAATAAATACTTATGGCTTTCATATTGCCTGTAAAGAGATTAAATTATTTATCGCTATTTTGATATTTATATTTTCTTTTGAAAAAGCTTTTATGTATTTTTTTCTGATTAGCATAATATTTGTTATTTATTTTTTCTACTTTTGTTTTCTTATATTTTGCAGCTATCTTCTTTGCTGTACTAACTACGTCTGCTTTTACGTATAAATCTTTATTTAAATCTGGTTCAACAAAATCTATTTTATTTTTATTTCTTTTATTAATATTATCTTCTTTAACTTTATGAATCTTTCGTCCTATTTCTTCTAACTCTTCTACCTTAATTTTGTTTTGAATAAAATCTATAGGCTTTCTTAATGTCGTTGAATGGATTGTACAGTTATATATACTAACTGCTTTTATTACTTTCTCTTTTAAATTTAATACGTTCTTTTTCTTTTCTTGTACATTATATATTCTTATATGTTCATTGAGTGTACCATGCACTCTTTCTACATCTGAGTTTCCTGTCTTATGATTTGGAGTTACAAGTTTTATCTTAATTCCTTCTTCGTTACAATATTCTTTAAATGCTAGGCTATTAAATTCATTGTCGCATACGATTTCTTCAGGTTTGCCTAGTATAGAGTTTCTAAGTTTAAGTTGCTCAATTATTTTGTGAGCGTTTCTACTAGCTATTGGGAAAAGCTGTCAAATGCTTAGTAAATTTGTCAATAATTGTCAAAAAGTAAATATCTTTACTTGGAATATATATATCCATGTGTATAAGCTCATTTGGCTTAAGTGTAGTTTTACTTATTTCAAATTTTATTTTCTTTGGTTTTCTATCATGTTTCGCTGTTTGACATACAGTACAATTATTTATGTATCTTCTTATTAATTCCCTCAATTTTGGAAAATAGAATTAATTTTTAATTTCAAGATATGTTTCTTGTATTCCTCGGTGATTATATTCTTCATGAATCTTTTCAATGAGATTCAACGCATCATTTGTATTACTTAAATCTTTTAAAAGCGTAATGCATCTTAGTAATATCAGTTTACTTTGATTGCTGTACAGCTCAACATATTTTTCCTGAATTTTGCAAAATAAATTATCACTTGGACAATATAATGCCACTTTTCCGTGATCGGGTAAAAATTCCCTTAATGCTTCAGTAAAATAATCGCCTACATCTTTTGATTTAATAGTTAGTCTTCTTACACCTTGGTATATACATTTTATATTTTATTTTCATCTTCTGACTCTATAACTTCTATTTGGTGCTTAAACATAATTGTAGGTAATTCTGAAATTCCTATATGATCATTTCTTTCTTCTATACCACTATGATTTGTGGCTAACGATGTATCTTCATTTGCATTGATTGCATTGATTTCAAGTCGACTAAGGTAATCTGCTACACGATTTTCTTTTCCTTTTAAATATTCGATATCAAAGTCATATTCATTTAAACTTATTTTCCATCTCTGGAGTTTTGAATTTGGTTCTTTAAGGTTACTTAACCAAATTAAAGGTCTGTGATCGGTTCGCATTTTAAATTTGCGACCGTAGAGATATGATCGAAAATATTTTACTGACCATACAATACTTAATAATTCCTTCTCAATAGTGCTATATCTACGTTCATGTTCGTTAAGGGTTCGAGATGCATAGCATAATGGATGATTTGATTGTGAAAGGACAGACCCAATTGCATAATTTGATGCATCTGTTGTTAACACGAATTCTTTAGTGTAATCAGGATATTTTAAAACAGGGTCACTAGATATGAGTAATTTCAGTTCTTCAAAAGCTGTAATATATTCTGGGTCTTTAATATTTATCTTTGTTCCTTTTTTCAGGTATTTTGTCATAGGCACTGCTACCTTTGAATAATCTCTTATAAATTTCCTATAATAACCTGTTAGTCCTAAAAACGATTTTATTTGTTTAGTTGTGCATGGAATGGGTATTTTTTCGATAGCTTTTATTTTATCTGGATTTGGCTTTATTCCATTTGTAGTAATAACATGACCTAAGTATTCTGTTTCTTTGCTAAAAAATTTGCATTTATCTATTTGTATTTTTAAATTATTTTCCTTGAGTTTCTGAAATACTTTATTTATTGAAGAAATATGTTCTTCTAATGATGTGCTAAATATAAGGATGTCGTCTAAATAGACAACACATATTTTTCCTACAAGTCCTTCTAATACGTGATTTATCATTCGCTGAAAAGTAGCGGGGGCATTTTTTAATCCGAATGGCATCCGATTAAAGCAGTTTTATGCCTGTCTTCAGGGTTCACCAATATCTGATGAAAGCCTTTCGCTAAGTCAAGAGTAGTAAAATATTGGGCTCTCCCCAATTTACTGAATATTTCGTCAATATTTGGAATAGGAAACTTGTCTTCCACGGTTATTTCGTTAAGTTTTCTATAATCTATGACAATACGCCATTTCTTGATTCCTGAACTATCTATCTTTTTGGGTACAACCCAGATAGGTGCATTATATGGGCTACTACTTTCTCTTATTATACCTTGATCTAACATTTCAATTATTTGGTTTTCTACTTCATTTTTGTGTATTTCTGGGTATCTATACAATCGTGTATATATTGGTTTATTATTTTTCGTTTCAATTTTATGAGTAACTTCTTTAACATTAGTTAAAATATCTCCTTCTTTATAAAATAATTTCTTATTATTCTTGAGTATTTGAATTAGTGCTTTCTTTTCTTCCGCGTTCATATAAGGTTTAATTAATTTATTTATTAAATTTTCATTTTCATCAATTCTACATAAGTTTATTTGTGTATTTGATAACTCTAGATAATCATCCTTGGGTTTTGATAGTAATGGTATTTCTATATTATTAATTTTCACAGTATGAGTATAGTATGATAATTCGGCTTGTAATGGTATGAGTATATTGTTTCCTAAAATTCCGTCGAATGTACTATTCGTAATTGGAGTAATTAAAAATTCCATGGTCGATTCTTTTTTATTAAATTCACTTGGTAATGGCAAAATTATTTTTGTACGTATTAAATTATCTCTAAATAATGTTTTAATGGTATGTGGTTTATCTAGTTTAGTTTCAAAATGTTTTGGAAATATATTTTCTTTCAAAATAGAAGTTGCAGCTCCTGTGTCTACTAATAATTTAAGCTTTTTATTTAAAATATGGACATCTATGCAGGGTAATGGTCTGTTGAGGCATGTATTTGAAAATTTGATGTATTTTGGGTTAAATGATCTACTTCCATTGGTTCTGGAATATTTCTTTGCGTAACAAATGTATTACGATTTTGATTGGAAAAATTACCACTTCTGTTCGGTTGCCTATAATACTGTTCGTTTTGATTTTGATTATTATTTCTATTAAAGTGTTTACCATTGTTATTAAAATTTCTCTTGTTATTATTCCTATAATTAAAATTTTTGAAATCATTTTTGTAATTTCTATCGTTTCTATAGTTTGGATTAAAATTATTAGGTTTATAATTATTATTAAAATTATTATTGTTATTAAAATTATTTTTGTACTCATTATTTTTAATGTTTCTATCGTTCCTATTATGAATATCTTCTTTTGTCCAATGACAAGATTCTAATTTATAGAATGCTTCGCTAAGGGTTGTTATGTTATGATTGATTATTATTGAACTTGCGTTCGGGGGTATTCTTTCACAAAATTTAGATAATAATGACGCTTCATTATTGAAAGGATTGTATTCTTCCGGTTTATTTTCAGATAAATAATATTTATTATTTAGTCTACAGAGGATTTCTGAGAATGTATTATATAGTTGAGAAATGTTTTTTGAATAAACTTTATCTGCTAGTTCTTTTAATTTTAGAAAAGATTCTTTCTCACCAAAATTCTTTACTAGAATATTTTTTATGTCTTGCCAATTATTAGGGTCGCCACTCCTTAATACTACCTCTAGGGCGAAATCTGTTATTTTTGATTTTATTTCACTCACTATAAATTCTTGTGAACCTTCGTTATACAAACTACATGAATTTATTACAAATTCTGCTTTTTTAATAAATATAATTAAATTACAATTCTTCCCATTATAGGTTGGTAAATTTTTTAATAATTTTAGGGGGTCAAGGTTGATTGAAGCCATTTTTACCTGATTTTCTACTCTTAATACTGGTTCACTGTTTTGTTGATCTGCTGCTACTGGATCTGTTGATTTGATTTCCTTTTCGTCGGGTTTTAATGCTGGTGGAATCCTATATGGATTATATTTCCTCATTTAATTATTCGATCTCGTTGGGGCTTTCGACTTGGATTATTATTTTTGCCACGTAAAGTTGTTCTTCCTTCTATTTACACGTTGGGGCTTTCGACTTGGATAGTTCTGCCTCGTAAAGTAGTTCTTCCTTCTTTCACTTTTTCAATTTAGGTTATATACATATATTATATTTTTGTTTAAACTTTTTCTTTAGTCCCAGTTTTGTTTTTAATTAATTCTCCATTTTAGTTGGAGTGAGCTACTAATTAGTATTTTTTCGATTTTAGTTCGAAATTCGATTTTCACTCGAATATATATTTTTTTTTATTTCACTTTGTGTGTAGTATTTCTGCGGTGCTCTGCTCCCTTTTGAGTTTTAATTTCCTCTAGTTGCATTCAATATATATTATATTATTTTTTTTTTTTTTCAGTCCAACATTCCCTCTATGGGATTTCGTGAAATTGTCCTTCACGGATCTGTATTCACTATGTTTTTCACTGAATATTATTAATTTATTGTCCTATACCTTTTTGGTTATATCACTTAACCGGTATTTAACTATTTCAATTAGTACGGACGATTATTATTTTTTTTAAATCCCGAATAAAACTTTAATAAGTACGCTTCATTGATCTTTCGAGATCCTACCGACTGCGCCAGTTTTGTTTACGGTTCGTTTCGTTAACAAAAAAATATATATATTGTATTCTCTTGTGAGAATACCACCATCAAATAAAACACTAGTGATTTTTTAATAATATAAATTTATTATGAGCTTCAGATCCCTTACCACTGGTGGATGGAAATCTTCAGCTATACGTTGGAATACTAATTAGAACTAACTTCTAAGTGATCGAAGAAACCCTTTTATACTTCATATTTGTTTACTCAGCAATATGATTGAAGATCATATGCTGCTCTTTGTTTAATAAAATTACTGACACAAGAATTCTATTGGAATTATTAAAGATGCTTTGTGTACACAAGTTACTGAAGGCAAAATGTGCTGATATGCAGTTTATGTTTATAATATCAAATATCATCATTTGTTATGAGATGAAATTATGAATCGTTGTGT
This sequence comes from Philhelius pedissequus, assembly GCA_910595825.1. Lineage (NCBI taxonomy): Eukaryota > Metazoa > Arthropoda > Insecta > Diptera > Syrphidae > Philhelius > Philhelius pedissequus. Next base: position 106,365,277 of record OU343160.1, read on the forward strand.
GAGCATTACATTTGGTATATGGAAAGATACTTTGTATCTTTCTTCATTATCATAGGGTGTTTAATATTATGACAAAATTATGTGAGGGTGTTCTGATAATGTAACCATGTGCAGTTGCCATGGCAAAAATCCATGAATTGGGCTATGAATTGCTCTCTCATCCACCCTATTCTCCAGATTTGGCTCCGAGCGACTACTTCTTGTTCCCAAACCTGAAGAAATGGCTTGGTGGAAAAAGATTTCACTCCAATGATGAAGTCATCTCGCAAACAAAGGCCTATTTTGAGGACCTCGACAAATCATTTTTTTTTGGAAGGGATAAAAAAATTGGAGAAGCGTTGGACAAAGTGTATAGAGCTCAAGGGAGACTACGTTGAAAAATAAAATTATTTTTTTTATCAAAAAATCTGTTTTATTCCAAAAGTCACGGACTTATTGACCCGCCTTCGTATTAATATAGTTCCTAAATTGACCTGAAGTATTATTTTGGTTGAAATTCTGTTCGCGGCGATTTTGGCCCGAATTTCCATGATGATTATAATAGTTCCCTAATTTTTGTTACGTCTATTATTTTGATAACTATTAACTTGACCGGAGCTACTTTGATTTAAAAAAAAAATTTGTTATTACTAGCCTGATTATTTATATGCTTTTTAAATTCATTTCTTATACATGAATCTTCATACTTTCTTGTGATCATAATTTCGAATATTTTGTTTATATCTTTCACTTCATAGATTTTGTCAAGTAAAGTGCCCTGACATACATCTTTAATAATATTTACTAACATGGAATCTAAATTACTTAAATCTATGATACTGTTATCTTTCTAAAATTCTTTTAATTCGTCTTTCTTATATTTGATTTTTTGAACTTCTATTAATGATTCACTTTCGGTATTTGCCTTAATGGCATAAATTGCTCTGTATAACTCACTGGGTTCAGTGTCCGGTTTAAAATGGAGTTTTAGTTGGCGTTTATTTTCCTCTTAATTGTCTGCTTCCTGGATGTGTATCAGTACTTCTTTAGCTCGTCCTTGTATTTTTTCATTAAAAATGGTTTTGATCATGTACATTCTTATTGCTAAAGACGGTGCGTCATTGATGTAACGCTCGACCTTTCTTACGAAGCTGTTTACCGTAACGTCACCCGTTCCAGTGAACGTTGCCATGTGATGTACTTCTCGGAGGACCCTCTCCCGGTCCAACCGTGCTGTCTCTCTTCTTTGTAGAGCCTGGAATGCACTATTCAGTTGTTCTAACTGCTGTTCCCGCAGTCTCAATTGTTGCTGGATTTCGTTGTTCGCTTCTTCCATTTCTAACTCTCAGGTTTCGGGTGACGTCAAATTTATTTTGTTTATATTTGCTTCTCGTTGTCATTAACAGTTATTAGAGTTGCTATATATACATATATGTATGTATATATTTTCGCGATTTACACCATTTAAGTGGGTTGTGATCCCAGTCGCGTTTAAAAAAAAATACAAATAAAAACAAGCTCAATCTTTTTACGAAAATAGTAAAAGAAAATTATATCTTTATTAAAGTGTCTTTAATTTTACTGTGTCGTGGATATGACAACTGTTCCCGATGGAATCTCAAAACGAACTCGCAGAGAAACTCTTCAAGATCGATCAAATGAAAATAAGTTTTTATTAAAGATTCATGTTACAGTTTGCTACGTGAAGGAATGTGCAAACTGTTGTGTATTCTATGGGAATGGAGAATTATTAAAAAATGTTCCCATGTAATGAATTAAAGGTAACCGCTAATCGGATAACAAAAGTGGATGGGGAAGAATGTGTCATATACATAACTCGCGCTTGGGACTGAATACAGAAGGCACGATGAACGTACTCCGTGCCAGATTCAGCAGCAAAATAAAGGATTAGCGTACTCGGAAATCCACGCAAAATCTCTGCGAATAAGTAGAAAAGCTTCAGAACAAAAATACTCTGCAGAGGCGTTTAGCCGTTTAGCCCACAAACCACGATACAAGTCACAACACAAACCACAACTACAACCGTCGCGATGGCTACCGAGGCAGGCAAATGGCCAGAAACACCGCAGTATTTCGACTATTAGTAACCCGTACCGCATGTGGCAACTAATGTGGTGCATACCTCTACTGCTTCCCATCCTTCCATGTCGGCCACGTATGCGCATCCCGCTATAATATACCCAGCCACGGCTGAGTATGAACGATTGACCGAGCTACCTGATTACCGGGAGTGGTATTTCCCTCAGGGATATAATCCGAGTGCAGCAACACGAGAGCTCGCACCATCAGAGAAGTACCGAGTTCCGCTACCTTAGTAAGAACCTTGGAATACCGGCGAGCGAAAGCTCAGTCTTAGATAAAAAGCACGTCAAATGGTCATGCTGGACAAATGCTGTTTTCAATCCACTCGAAAAGGGACCAGTAGAGTAGGACAGATGAAAGAGCTTACGCAGTGGTTTTGCCAACGTTGAAGAATATCTATATAGAACTATGGGAGGGATACTATCCGGGCCAGCGGATTTATGTATATCAAGGTCTTTGAGGACTTAAGATACTGCACGAGTGCGAAAGAAATTTGACCTGCAACATCAGTGATTCTACTCGGCTCGTCAACAAGCTGAGTCAGCTGGCTTAATTCAGCAAAGACCTTAACATACCTTCCTGCGGGTGGTGTCTGGCTCGAAAAGCGGAGGCAGCTGGAATTGTCTACATTGAACTCGCACGTAATGACGATTTCAGTGCGAGGATAATGGGAAACAATTCTTTGAATGTAGTCGGACAGAAGATCAAATTCGTAAAAGTTGAATTTCTTTCCAAATTTACACTCCGATAAACGAAACATGTGTGTATTATGCGCTTGATTACAAAGAATTTTAATTTGTGTTTGAGCACAAACCGTATTGTGGTAAAGTTGGTAGGTACGTAATGGTGGTCAGAGCAAACTCGCATCTAGACCCAAGTAGCGCTGTGAAGCGCCGTTTGGATACCAAAGAACTGGTACGGAACTGAATAAAAAGATTTTTTAGCGGAAAACGAGAGGGAAAGACTGAAGTGCAGCGTCGCCATTTCGACCCGTTGAGGAAAAAGATTAAGTTTTTAACTTTTGTGTCAGACAGTTCTTTTATATCAGAAAAGAAAGCCCTTCCAAAGGATTGCATTTTTAGGCAAGGAAAGTGAAGGACTGTTTCCTTTTCTATTAGATTTTTACAGCTACGGCAGTAGGTGTTATGGGGAATACCCAGTTTTGCTGCAGTACCCCGTACAGTATTTCTAGATATCGCATAGTCGGTTATATTGTTCCATCTTTGGTGGATTCCGTGAGGAAAACTGAAAGAATGTTGCCCTTCATAGCAGCGAGTGGGATAGAAACATTCTCTGCAAGCGGGCTATGAAGGACCGATTCCTGCCGGGCCAACTCGTCTGCCCGTTCATTATCCTCGATACCACTGTGTCCTGGAACCCAGAGTGGTTTTATGGGTAATGTTCGGTATAGTTGGACCTGTTTTGATGATATTTTGGTTGAATTTACGGCTTTCATAGCCGCTTGGATATCTGTGAATATTGCCGAATTTAGATTTTGAGTTGGGCTCAAATTAAGAATGTTGCATGCTTCTATTATAGCTAGTACTTCAGCTTGAAAGGCACTTGCAAAATCGGGAAGTGTGAAAGATCTAGAGCCTTTCAGGGACTCTGCGAAAATTCCTGCTCCTACACCTCTCCCCATTTTAGATCCGTCGGTAAAAATCTTTACATCAAAATCTTTCGACACTTCTTCATCTTCCTAATTCTTCCTGGGTGGGAAGATAACTTTAAAACCTTTGCTGATTCAGTGTTTGTCGACAGAATATCTGGTGGAATCAATATTGCTTTTTTGCTGTGACCGTCAGGTTTGGCAAACCAGCATTTTGACTCTTTGAGTCTTAGCGCGGTGCAACATACCAGATGCTTAATGTGATAGTCAAGAGGTAGAAGATGTAGAATAACACTCAAGGCATCCATTGGGCAAGATCTTAAGGCCCCTGTGGCACCAACGGTAGCAGTTCTCTGAATTTTCTTAAGTTTATTGATCTTGCAGTGTTTGTTTAAAGCGGGCCACCATACAATCGAACCATAAGCCAGGATTGGTCGTACTACTACTGTGTATGTCCATAGGATTATTTTCGATTGAAGACCCCATTTTTAACCGAATGTTTTACTACAAGCGTAGAAAGCAATGCTAACCTTCTTAGCCCGTTCTTCAATGCTAAGTTTCCAGTTTATTTTATGGTCCAGGATTCCTCCTAAATATCGCGCACTGGAAGATAGTGAAAGATTGTGGCCATTTAATCGAGGTAGGGTGAAAGTGGGTACCTTTGTCCTGGTAGTGAAGAGTAACAATTCTGTTGGTTAACCCCTACATATTTGGTATCGGCCGAGTTCCCTAACGAAACTATAATCATCCTGTTACTAAGCATAAGGATAATCCATTCTTGGATATAGTCAGTTATGCCATGATTTTTAAGTGAGTCTTGAATAGATTCGGTAAGGACATTATTGAATGCGCCTTCTATGTCTAAAAAGGTAGCGAGAGTATACACATTATAATAGATGGTTCGCTCAGTCGTGCCCACTACTGCGTGTCTCTGTTGACTTGCCTAGGAGATGTGTATGCTGAGAGTCATCTAGATGACAACCATCCAGGATATTTCTAATATGGGAATCCAGAATGCGCTCTAGAGTCTTAAGCAAAAAGGATGTCAGGCTTATTGGCCTGAAATCCTTCGGATGCATGACCACGCCTGCCAATTTTCGAAATAAAAACCATTTTGACTTGTCTCCATGATACGTTCACGTGTTTGTGGCGAAGACATCCTCAGAAGATCATTTGCAGCCATGTCACTGCAATGTCTTGCAGTTTTTGGAGCATAATTGGTAGTATGCCGTCCATGCCTGCAGACTTTTATGAGGAGAAAGTATTAATAGCCCAGTCAATATTTTCTCTTGTTATAAGGGAATTTTTGTGGTTCTGTGTTTATTGAGTTTATGGTTGTCGCCTTACAACTTGGGAAGTGCGTTGTTAAGTGTATAATGTTCCTTCGATAAAACTTTGCTTAGTCTTCCGGAATCTTTAATGTTTTCAATAGAGTGAAAGTACTCTTTCCAACTTTGTATTTTTGCCGAAGTTATCTGTCGCTTATATACCTTTAAGAAAACGATTGAAAGAGTTTGTACCTATGTCAGATGTCAAAGATTGTTTTTGTCAATGTCCTAAGACTAAAAAGATCTTCGTTACAACAGGGTGGTAACGATTTACTGTTATATTTAATCGGGCAGGAGACCCTGAAAGCAGTATTGTTGATAGCAAGATATTCCACCGATCCGTTAACTCAGCCTCTGTATTCAACGAATTTTAGACCTAACGACTTGACTGAATTTCTTCCAGTCAGTCATTTTAGGGTTTCTAAAGGGCGGTGGGGTTTCGACCCCAAACCCAATGCTGAAGAGTATCCACTTGTGATCTGAGAACGAATTTTTAGGGGAAACTCCAATTTTCTAGGATTACGATATAGCTATTTACTACGGTAAGATCGAGAACATACTCCCAGCCTTCGTAATTATCCGAACTGGGAAGGTCGGTGTATCCCCTCTGTTAGTGATAACAAAAGTGAAAAAAGACTCACCTTGATCATTGATCTCTGAGCTGCCCCAGAGTGTGTGCCTTGCGTTGGCATCACATGCCAACACTAAGTTCGTTAAGTTTTAAATACTGTAAAATAATGTACACTTAAATCGTCTGCTTAGATTTGACTGTAATTGCGAGCTCGTTCACCTCCTCTGGTGGTGATGGTTGATCCCGATTACAGTAGGCGGATGCCAACAGTAATCCATTCTTGGATTTATTCTCCAGGCTAACCACTATCAATAAACATTTTTGAAAATACAATTTTTTTCTGCAAGGGGTTAGCCTTGAATTTTTTTCAAAAATCTTCAAAAAAATTAAATCGTCAAATTTTATACCACTGCAAAGGTCTGTTCAATCCCTTTGAAGTGCTGAAAACCGCAGCTTTTTCTGAGGCGTGGTTGCCGAGATATCAGCTTCCAAAGCAAATCAAATGCAGTTGGGTTGACAATCACGGGAACTACTTTGGATTGCAATATCTCGAGAACTGGAGGCTGCAGAAGCGATTGGTTTTCAGGTGTGAATAGGTATTGAACAGACCTTTCGTTTCGTGTATATATCGATGGGTTTGGGAAACATTTTTGAAAATACAATTTTTTTCCGCAAGGGAGCCTTGAATTTTTTTCAAAAATCTTCAAAAAAATTAAATCGTCAAATTTTATACCACTGCAAAGGTCTGTTCAATCCCTTTGAAGAACTGAAAACCGCAGCTTTTTCTGAGGCGTGGTTGCCGAGATATCAGCTTCCAAAGCAAATCAAATGCAGTTGGGTTGACAATCACGGGAACTAATTTGGATTGCAATATCTCGAGAACCGGAGGCTGCAGAAGCGTTTGGTTTTCAGGTGTGAATAGGTATTGAACAGACTTTTCGTTTCATGTATATATCGATGGGTTTGGGAAACATTTTTGAAAATACAATTTTTTTCCGCAAGGGGTTAAAATTCGTACACAAAAAAAGCTGTAAAGTGTTTTTTAACTGAAATACAAGTTCTAGCATTACCTTGGTCCGTATTTGCGGTTTTATAGAAAAGGTCATACCCATTGGGGGTATGCTTGTTCTAAGAAAATCCCTAGAGCACTCGTCCTCGAACCTAATCACCTTGTACCCCCTGAGCATTTCACCGTAGTCAAAGCTAGGATAAGGTGCTTCGCTTGCTGAGATAGTATATGAAAATACCATCTCCGCTTCGCGGCCTTATGGATAAGATCAAAGTGTAGTATCTGTTCTAATCAGCTTAACATCTGATAGATCTCCAATCGGGGAACAATAAATGTTGAACTGAGTTGTGGAAATAGACGGGGTGCTAGGAGCTAGCTTCACCTCTGTCGCAGGTTGGCCCGGTATTGCAGTACCACCGGGATATGCTCAATAAAAAAAAAGTTTGTCTTCGGTGGAGCTCCATACAGCTATCAAGCCTTTGCTGTTTGTGGAGAGCTCATATATCACCGCTATCCTTTTAGAGTTCGTGGCTGCTCTACTCTCGGAGATGGCATCTTCCTAGTCTTGGCTTGTAACTCAAGCTTTGATATTTTTCGCGCGGGAATAGTCTCTTCCAGAGACCTATTGCGCTTGCCGGCTTTATCTTGAAGTACCAGAAGACTATTGTATTCGTCAACAATCTTCTGATACTTTATTTTATCTTCTACGTATTCTCTTGAACCGTTCCAGCTTTCTCACTTTTGCTGATCTTAGCTAAAATAAAGGATGCCCTCTTAACTAGTTCTTGAAAAGAGCGCCTGAGGAATTTTTGTTTGCTGCACGAAGGTTTTTCGTTTCTTTTAACGGTTTAGGAGCGCCATAGTACTATGACTCGTACCCACTATGGTTTCTGGGTGGTTGGGGGCGACCACGTGTGTAGCGGTCCCACTTATAGTTTCGTGGCTCGAGGCCAAGAGTTCATCCTCCTCCAATCGTCCTAAGACTCATGTCAAAATCGTTCGGTTTTGGAATAAAATGTAAGTTTCAGCCTTTCATTTCTTGGGCACGGAATATGAAACCGCTCAAACCACCACTGAAAATTAGGGACCACGTATCTATGTTCAAATCGCATTACTGAGAGTTGAATTTTGGAGAAGTAAAGGAACTTCTCAATAATTCGACCTGACCTAAGCTGATTACCATCTTGACATCGCGCAAGACTACTGTAGTGATCATTACTGCCCGGCACCCCTTGCACCTTTTGATAGGAGGTTTCTTGCCGAGCTTGAAGTTCTACAAAACATCATTGCTTATGTATACGGCGAGAACATTGTGGGAAAAGAATAATGGCACTAAGTTATAACCAAATAGATAAAACCCCGATTCATATTTGGGTTTCATTTAATGGCAAAACAGCTGGCCTGTTTGTAACAGTATGGACATACGCAGAACAAAACAATTTCATAAGCCCACGAATCTTGGTATAGTCGAGCCTAAATACACCAACCATTTTAGCTTTTAAAAACAAATAAAACACAAATAAGATAATTAACTATAATGAATGTTTGATCTAAATTCCAATTTGAACTCTTCAATAACAAATTGTCACTAGTGTTATGCGTTAGTGATAATTTGTTTTGATCTGCCCCTGGTTAAATAGAAAATCATTGCATGCACTGTGTGATAATAAATTATATATTATACTAGCGGCCCTGTACGTGCTTCGCTACGTATAAAGTGAAATAATAAACAAATTTAATTATAACATCAAATTCATTTATTCAAACAAAAAATATTTTATTAATTCCTAGCTATTTTAAAACTTAGTCCAAAACATTTGGATAAACAATATTTTTTGTTTTTCCATTTTGAGCGTGAATAAACAAACGGCTGGGGATACCGACTCTGTAACAGACAACATAAAGTTGGCCATGTGAAAAACATGATTCCTCCAAATTCACACCACAAACTTGAAGTGTTTGCCCTTGGGCCTTGTTGATGGACATTGCAAATGAAAAACGCACAGGATATTGTAATCGTTTGAACTCAAATGGCATATCAGTTGGAATCATAGGGATACGCGGTATCAAACAAACTTCTCCTTTTGATTTACCAGTTAAGATCGTAGCTTCAATCAAATTTGGCAATAGTTTTTTCACTGCCAATCTGGTGCCATTACACAGTTTTGGTGGATTAATATTTCGCAATCATATAATCAAAGAAGCAACTTTCAGATTTAAGCAATGCGGTGGCATACCAGCCGGTTCCAATGAATTTAAAAATTCAATTGGATAACTCACTGCCTCATCTTGATTCATAACACTGTCAATTGATTTATATGTAGTGACTACACCTGGCAGTTTCGCTTGAATTTGAAAATTAATGGCATTGATATGAATGTTCTTCGGTGCTAAAATGGCGCGTTCTTTCAACCAATCATGATGTCTATAATTCTGAATAATATTCGGAAAAACACATTCAATCAATTCATCTATCGATTGCGCAATTGTACAAAAATTGTTTGGTACAGCGATCAATCCGTTGGTACTGTCGATTTGTATTTTGCCATCACCAATTTCTAACAATTGCTTTGCGAATTCATGGGCAGCTGGATCATTTTGTAGGTGAATACGCATATTAATGTTCAGTGTCAATTTTTGTACATATCTCCAAAGAACTGATGACTTCAAACAGGCATTTATTTCATCAGCAGGAGTTGATCGAGGAATGACAGCAATGTTTGACGAAAATCCCCTGACAGTAATATCAAAGCACCACCAAAAAACTGTTGATTACCACGTAAATCTTGCATTGTTCGATTAAATGCTTCTAGTGATTTTTTATTCGCCATTGTACACTCATCCCATAAAATAATTGAAGTTAATCGCAGAACTTTTGCCATAGCAGAATTTCTCGAAATATTGCAAGTTGTAGTTTCAATCACCTGTACATTCAATGGCAATTTTAATGCAGAGTGTGCGGTCCGACCACCTTCTAATAATGTAGCAGCAATTCCCGAAGATGCAAGTGCCAATGCAATTTTCTCTTCCGATCGAATAGTCGCTAAAATCAATGATATAACTAACGTTTTGCCTGTACCACCAGATGCATCCAAGAAATATAATCCACCTGCATTATTGGAAACGGCTTGCGTGATTGTGTCATATACATGTTTTTGCTGAATATTCAATTTGGTTATATTCGATTGTACAAATAAACGCAATTCATTATAATTGAATTCCTGCTCGCGTTGCAATTCACGATCAAACAAATCATGCATCTCACGATTTGGTGCGGTCATACCCAATTGTTCTAATGCTTTATTTACAATCGTTAGACACATATCTTTAATTATTATCAAAGTTTCGTTGTACATTTCCAATGTAATCAACAGATCAGGATTCCCTGCATGATGTCGCATACGAATTAAAATATCTTCTGCCATATAATGTTTATATTTGTTCCATAATTCTAGTGGATTTGATGGCATACATGTTGATAATATAATAACAAATAGCATTCGTATTTGTTGAGGATGAGCTGTAGTAGATGCATCATGAAGTGTTGAATCCCAATGTGCATCATCCTCCAACAAATGCAAGAGTTGACATCCTTCACGATATGTTTGACACAAATGACCGTTGACTGTTCTCAATTCTTGAAATGATTTTGGGCCATTGACGTTAACTAATAACATTCGCAAATAAAAACACTGAGCATTGTTTGGATGTACTGTATATATTCTCCCAATTGCATCTGTTTGGAAAATACCTGGATGCCCATCGACTGCTGTTCCTTTTTTACATCTTTGAAATTTTTTCGAAGACACATTCCATGTGTAATACTGAGGTACTTCAGAATATAACAAATTTATCGCAAATGTATCAGTTTCGCATAATTTGAAAAAAGCGGTCAACGTAGTCGCAGTTGGTTGTGCTACTCTTTCCAATACATTTGCTTCATTCAAATAAACACGTTGGCCATTCTCAAGATGCACAGCCAAGTGAACAACCACAGGATGTCTTTCGTGCATTGGGAACGACATAATCCTCCAGACAGCTTCATTACTACTAATATAGCGCCCCATTTGATACTGAGTAATTTCATCATTTCTATTATCACCAGCAACGCCGAAAATAGCCATATCGCTCCCTTTATTTACATACTTGCAAATATATTTAATGGATTTTACTGAATTACAATACTCCACATTTATATGAGCATTGAATATTTTCGATAATAATGGACAATGCGGAACCACCCAACGATTATCAACTTCAACGTCCTGGTTACGCAATCTAATGGTTGCCGTTTTGCCATTATCATTAGGTGATCTACGTCGATACAACGGACATCCATCATTGCCTGTTATTGTGTCTAAAGTCAATTGTCTTGGGTATCGTTTCGAACACTTTCCATCAATCATACATGGCGAATTCATATTTAGTTCACCGCACGGACCATGTATCACGTTTTTAACGACAATGTGAAATAACTCAGGATCAACAGTTTGATGAGGAATTTCAGCTGATATAACGTTATCGATTTGATCCGGAGTTATTTTATGTACCAGCCAAATTAATATATGTGCGTGCGGCAATCCCCTTTCTTGCCATTCGATGGAGTACATATGGCAACGCACCTCTCCAAATACACATAATTTCACAATTAAATCCATAAGTGCTTTCAATTTTTGCCGAAACACACGTGCTGTAATGTCATGACGATCAGTTGTCGACTGTCCTTCAAATAAATTGTTTTTGATGTCATCCCACTGCGGATTACATGCAAATGTAATGAACAGATCCGGTCGACCGTATTTTGGTACATAAGACATTGCGTCTTGTGCATATTCGTTCATATGCCGTGGGCTACCAATATACGAAGATGGCAATATAGTTAAACGTCCGATGTCATTAACATTAGCATCATTCGGTATCGCATCTTGCAAATGAATATATTCTTCGGATCTTAATTTTGCTTGGTTGAAACGAATAAAATTAAGACGTTCAGTTTCTATTTTGGCATACATATCAACGATGTACTGATGATATAGTTTACCACATCTCAAGATATAATTTTCTTCTTGTGGACGAACCATCAATCGATACGAATAAAAATTCATGGCACTAACTTTTTTCTGTACATGTAGACCTGAAAATATGTGCAAAATTTGACTTTAGAAAATTATACAAATGAAATTCAACACACTGAAAAAAGGTCAATTATTATTTACCTGTTCGTGGATCAATCATTGGTATATTGATATGGTAGCCATCGTCACCTTTCCAATGCAATATTGGGTATTGTAATGCATCGTAACTACGATGAAGTTCCGAAACACGTTGCAATTGCTCATTTCTGCAATGAAGTACAATATCACGGGATTGCAACTGATCACCAAGAATTACAATTGCAACCTCATCAATTGTCGGTGTATTGAATCGCCTTGCATGCTCTCCAAAAGGTGTTCTATCAGCCCTTATTACGATTTTGTGATTATCAGATGGCATACGATCGAGAGCAATTTTGAACAATTGAACTAATGCGTTATGTTGATGGAAAAACCTTTGTAGCTCATAAATAATTTCTCGTCTTGTATTCGAAACAATTGCACAACGTTGATCCAATTCACGATTTTCATCACCAATATGATGATCAGCGTCGGGGTATGGCAATAACGAACCAGCTTGATGATAAATCTGGCCCTGAATCTGTAACATGTACTCAATTTTAGGTAGATGTTGGATGAGAATTTTTAAAACAATCGAATACTTTATGATTCAGATTGATATAAAGATGGGACAATCCTGTTGAAGTATTTACCTTAAACGTCGGCATAAAATTATCTCTAATAATTTTAGTGGCACCAAAAGAAGTCATTTGAAATGCCGAATTGTATTGTTGAATATGACTCAAAAAGTGATTTGACGTTTGAGATGTCCCAAAAATATATGAATACAATGGTTCGGATGGAGTTTCTAATGCTGGCAATCTCACTTTGCAATTAGCACAACACATTCCGGGCGTTTCACCTGGATAGTTAGCCGCATCACAATGTGGACATATTGCGTCCATCATTCCAATGTATCCCTACATACTATAATCAATTTGACTGTTGTAATTAAAAGCAGCACGCATCATTTCAGCCAAAAGAGCACGACGTATTCGTGATCGTCGTGCAAGATTCAGTACAGGTACAGGGTCAACAGATCTATTTCGTGCATTACGTTCACGCTGCGATGCATTAGCTTGTGCGCGTTCATTTGCAGTTTGTGATCGTCTTAGTAATGCCACACCATTTGCATTACGCGTTCGCCGACCTATATTTGCTCGCCCAGCTCGTGGCATTATTCCTTCATATTATAAAAAAGAATAAATAAAATTAAAAACAAATTGCTACATTAATAGTGGTGTATCAGTATCGCTCAAAAACTGAGAAAAGTACACGCACACATATACATAGTACATTTGAACAACTCAAGACTCACCGTTGTATGAATGCACTAAAAAAAAAGTTTCAATTTGACAGCACAATCCCCATATGAAAAATGTTTCAATTTGACAGCAAAATCCCCACTAACAAAATGATCCGACATTTATTGAATTCATTTGTTACAAAAAATGTTATAAATGAAGAACCGCTCGACCGATTTTGTGCAAACTTCACATAAACCATCTACTAAATAGTCCGAACAAAGCCTAAAAATTTGGTTTGAATAGGTGAGCCCGTTCTTGAGTTATAAAATTACAACGAAAAGTGGCATTGATTTTTATATATATAGATTATGATCAAAATTTAAAAAAAACTATTAATTCATGTTCTTATCGATTTTTAGATTAAATAAAAATCCAAAATGTCTTCAGCAGATTTAGCTGCATGCGTTATGGATGTAACGGGTAAGGAAAAAAATACCTTTTTTTCAATATAGAAAGAGTACCTACTGATTTTTTTTTACTTTTAGGCAGTACACGACAAGTTGCTTTAAGTCTTTTAGCTGCATGTGCCAATGATGTCCAAGCTGCCGTAAACCTTTTCCTTGCAACCGATGAAAACCGTGAAATTGATGTGTTATCAGTGCCTGACTCTGGTGATTTTTGTGCCGAAGAAGATGATGTCCGTGCACCTATAGCACCTATACGAGAACAACTGATTGGTCCGGATGACGATAATTTTCGACATGCACCTCAAACAGCTGGTGCAAAACCTCGATCACTTCCACGTATAAAAGTTTGTCCCTTGCGTGACTTTGCCAGAGAAGGTAGCATAATGGAAGAAACTCTTGTCGAATCAGAGGCAACAATGCTTTCATCAGTTCCAAATGATCGGCCAACTAGATCTAGTAGGTCAATTCGAGCTCAAGAGACAGCTAGACGAGTTCGTTCATCAACATCCACTAGTTCTTCAGTTAGCCGATTAGGATTAGGAGATCTTTTCCGTCCCCCTACAGACTTAGCTGTTGCTGGAACATTTCAATATGCACGCACAAAAGCTACTAATATGAAATGTTGGCTGCTGGTCAATGTACAGAGTGACAATTTTAACTCCCAATTGCTAAATCGTGATGTCTGGTCTCAGATCAAAGTACGGAATTTAATAAAAACCGACTTTCTACTTTGGCAGGTGAGTAAAATTTGTTTTATTGAATTTTTATTCATTATAATAATTTGATTAAGTTTGGACTTTGGAGAATTTTTTTAAATTTTTTTTCTCGTCGGCTTTATTGGTCGTAATGGTGATTAAATGAAAGAAATTTTCATTTTAGTTTCCCAACGTTTCGACGGTGGTTGCCGTCTTCTTCAGTGGTGTCTTTATTTACAAAATTAAAAAGAGAATTAATGTTGTACATATTGATACAAATAAACGAACAAAATATGACTTACATAACTTTAAATTTTAAGATTTTTAATATACATAACAATAATTTGTTTGAAACATATACAAAAAAAAAAACAGATTGAAAACAGATGTTGAACACTTCTCGTTTGAAGATTAGTCTACGTTAAATGATATTTATTGTCAGAAACTAATGAACAGTAAACCGCAGATATATTTTGTGTGTCTTGTTTGCGGTTCATATTATTTTTGTTGTTAATTATATGCAGTGTCTCTAGTGTGTAACGTTTAGATGTATGTTTTTCTTTTGCAAGGATCTCCAGTCCCTCGAAGTTTGGTGTGTGACCGGTATCAACGATGTGAGAAGCCAGTGCCGTCTTCTCACAACTTTTTAGGCGAATATCTGACTTGTGGTTCGCCATTCTTTGCCGAAGGAGTTGTTTGGTGGTGCCGAGTAGCAAAGATTGCAGGATTCATCCGTTTTCCCCTGGCAATTTATTTTATAAACTACGTCTGAAAGGCGATTTTTGTCGGGTTTCGTCTTCAGGTTGATGAATAGGGATGCAACAGTCTGGTTCGATCTATATGCCAAGCTGACTTCCGGGTTGTTTTTCGTGACCATTTCTTTGCAATTTTCGCAAAGTTTGGGCACATAAACGACACTCTTATAAACACATCTCCTCTCTTCCAACTTATTTTCTGAACGAACTTGGTGTTTTTGATGAAGTATCAAGTTCCTTATAACTTCTGTCGGAAAGCTGTTGTCTAAGAGTATTTGCGTAACTTTTTCTTCGTTAGCGTAATGGAAATTTCGGTCACTCAACGCAAAAACTTTGTTTATTAAGTTCGACGCAGTGTTTATACGAATGTGCTTGGCTTGATTAGATCGGAAATTGACAAGTCGCCCAGATGCCATATCTTTCTGGTACCAGTCGAAAGAAAGTCGATTATTTTCGCGGTAGACATTAACACATCCTCATGCATTTTAATGTTTAATTTTTCCCACAGATCAGCTTTGAGTTGATTAATATTTTGCGTGTGGATTTCTTCTTTTTTCATGCAAATGGTTAGGAAATTTTGCTGCTGTTGATACATGACGATTGGTGTTTAAACAAAAGTGACGTAGAGTTTCCCGTCGAAATCAAATGGCTTCTGTCCGTGGGAAAGAAATTTTCTTTGCCAATTGGCAAAAATACGTTCCCTCTGTTCCAACTCATTGCAGATGGTGAAGAAATCATAAGAGCAGAAAAAGATGAAATAGGACAAGAAGAAACTAGAGCTAAGTATAGCAATATGCTTCACTCTTTTCAACGTTACCACCACAACGACGCATTCGTCAAAAACATCACGAAGGTACACAAAGATGCGGTAAATTTTCTTAAAAAACACCAAAACATCATAATTGTAGCAGCTGATAAAGGCAATGTGACTGTTGCGATGAATAAGACGGAATATGAAGACAAGATGACGGAACTACTGCCTGACCGCTCTACATACAGGATCGCAAGAAGCAGCCCCCTCACCACTCTACAAAACAAAAACAATGAATTTGTGAAATGGTTGCACAACAATAAGATGATGATAGGGAAAAAGCAATTATGACTACCTACACAGCACAAATACCTGCAATATATGGTTTACCAGAGATTCACAAACCAAATATGCCTCTCCGGCCGATAACGTCATCGATGAAAGTTCCTTGTTACGAAATTTCAAAGTACCTGGGTAAAATATTACAGTGTCGCAAAAAAATCTCCTCACTCTGTAAAAATTCGTTGTAGTTTAAATCCAAAGCAAGAGATTTTGTAACTTGACACAAACGATATTTTGGTTTCTTATGACCGTGTTTCTCTTTTTACTAAAGTTCCTGTTCAGCTTGCAATCAACATTATTAAAAAGAAATGGGAAATTATAGCTGAAAATACCAAGCTGAGCCAAAACAAATTTATCGAATTATTAAATTTTTGCTTCAAAGCTAACAACTACCTGCAATTTAAGGACAATTTGTACAAACAAGTACACAGAATGCCAATGGGAAATCCTCTTTCACCGACGATTGCGGACTTGGTTTTAGATTTCTTACTCGAGGAATGTTTTAAACTAAGCTACAAACCTAAGTTTATAGCAAAATACGTTGATGATATGTTTGGGATTGTGGATAGAGAAGAAATTGAAAATTTCTTACGATGCTTAAACCAGTTTAATGAAAAAATACAATTCACCGTAGAGAGGGAAAAAACAGATCGATAGCGTTCTTGGACGTTAAGGTCTACCGCGAAAATGATCGACTTTCTTTCGACTGGTACCAGAAAGATATGGCATCTGGGCGACTTGTCAATTTCCGATCTAATCAAGCCAAGCACATTCGTATAAACACTGCGTCGAACTTAATAAACAAAGTTTTTGCGTTGAGTGACCGAAAATTCCATTACGCTAACGAAGAAAAAGTTACGAAAATACTCTTAGACAACAGCTTTCCGACAGAAGTTATAAGGAACTTGATACTTCGTCAAAAACACCAAGTTCGTTCAGAAAATAAGTTGGAAGAGAGGAGATGTGTTTATAAGAGTGTCGTTTATGTGTCCAAACTTTCCGAAAATTTCAAAGAAATGGTCACGAAAAACAACCCGGAAGTCAGCTTGGCATATAGGTCAAACCAGACTGTTGCATCCCTATTCATCAACCTGAAGACGAAACCCGACAAAAATCTCCTTTCAGACGTAGTTTATAAAATAAATTGCCAGGGGAAAACGGATGAATCCTGCAATCTTTGCTACATCGGCACCACCAAACAACTCCTTCGGCAAAGAATGGCGAACCACAAGTCAGATATTCGCCTAAAAAGTTGTGAGAAGACGGCACTGGCTTCTCACATCGTTGATACCGGTCACACACCAAACTTCGAGGGAGTGGAGATCCTTGCCAAAGAAAAACATACATCTACACACTAGAGACACTGCATATAATTAACAACAAAAATAATATGTACCGCAAACAAGACACACAAAATATATCTGCGGTTTACTGTTCATTAGTTTCTGACAATAAATATCATTTAACGTAGACTAATCTTCAAACGAGAAGTGTTCAAAATCTGTTTTCAATCTGTTTTTTTTTTGTATATGTTTCAAACAAATTATTGTTATGTATATTAAAAATCTTAAAATTTAAAGTTATGTAAGTCATATTTTGTTCGTTTATTTGTATCAATATGTACAACATTAATTCTCTTATTAATTTTGTAAATAAAGACACCACTGAAGAAGACGGCAACCACCGTCGAAACGTTGGGAAAATAAAATGAAAATTGCTTTCATTTAATCACCATTACGACCAATAAAGCCGACGAGAAAAAAGATTTTAAAAAATTCTCCCAAGTCCAAATAAAAACCAACTTGGTCAAAAACTTTTAAAATATAATTTGATTAAGGTGTATATACCACACTATTTAATTGGTTAAAGGCTATAAAAATAATAATTTGTGTACAGGTATCACATGATACATCAGAAGGTATACGTTTTGCTACTTTTTATCATTGCAACGAAACTCCTTACATTAGTATAATTGATCCCAGAACTGGAGAAGAGCTATGGCGAACTGAGCGTCCGAACAATATTGATTTTTTGGAATCATTGCAACTTTTCCTAAGTGAACATGCATCAGAGGTATTTTTAATAAACTTCTTATATCAAATTTTTAAGTATTAACTACATTTTTTTAATTTGTATTCCAAGGGATTTTTTCAACGTGATTTAACAAAACAAGGCCCATCCTCGAATACTGAAATATCAGTACCGTCATCAGCAGGTCATAGAAAACGAACACGTTTTATCGAACATGCTACAGAACTTTCAGAAGAAGAACAAATTATGTTAGCTGTACGCAATTCGCTTAAAGAAAATGGATTTGGAAATGATTCATCTAAGAAATTAAAAGTTTCTGAAGAGGAAGAAGAAATGTTTCAAGAAGTTTCGGATAGTGACGATGATTTTCAAAATAGTCCCACTAAGTTTAACAAAGATATCATTGAGGATGCTAAAGAGAAGGAAATAGTTGCCCACGAGTTGCACACCGCATACCTTGGAACAACGACTGGTGAACAAACACAAAACATATTAACGAAACAATGTTATGGTATTTTTTTTTATTTTTAGATGAAACAACAACTCTTAAAATACGTCTAGTAAATGCAGGTGTGGATGAAAGCATAACAATAAAATGGCCATCGGACACTAAACTCCGCGCACTCCAACTCTATATTTCAGAACATTTTCCAAAGGTCAATGAGAAATTCAAATTAATTTCGCCATTCCCTCGAAAAGTTGTTGATCTTGATGAGGATAATTTAATGCAGACCTTAAAAGATGCTAACTTACATCCATCGTCTACATTACATGTGCACCTCGATGATTGAATTATGCACACATATACTTGTCAAAATAAAATTTAAATAGTTTGTTTTAATTAATAATTAAGTTTTACAACCCTAATTTTATTTATATGATAATTAATTTTAATTCCAGAATATTTGAATAATTGTTGTCAAGAGTTTCAATTTGTTTTTGAATAAAATCAATTTACGAAAATGTATGTAAATTCAAATATGAAAACCAAGTGTATTTTTTATGGGAAACTTGAGCCGTTTGTTTGCATGAGTTGCATACTGCTTGATGTTATAGTCTATGGCGGCCGTGTGGTTTTAGCGGCGTCTGTTAAATCTATTGCTTATTATGAATTCACCGAATCCAAATCGCCGTGACAAGTTACACGACATGCAGCATGTTCGAAAGATATAAACATTTATTCTATTAAATTTTTGGAGGGGATCTGGATAATGATTAGAATTTAATTAATTTTAAGGGTTACAGTTTCTCTTGTTCCCAAATACAAATAAAACAAATTATTTCATTCTTTTGCCAACGTTTCGTCGTTAGTTTCTTCAGCTTCTTCAGGGCATTTCTTAATTGTAGTGTTGATTAAGTAATTATAATGGTAAAAACAATTTTTTTTAGTTCGGCATATAAATAACATTATATGTTGGTAAAACGTCGCCGAGCCGATCGGACGCGTTAAAGTTTGCTGCATTGCTGTTAATTTTTAATTTCGCCCATACTTTTGTTTACCCAATTTGCAAGTTCGACCTCACAAACTCTTATTTTTGCGACCCCAATAAAGTGTATATTGAGTATTTAGTGCAATATTTTTACTGACGCATTCACTACACCTTCAACACTAAGGCGCCAGTTATAGCTTTCGTTGAAACTCATCATTGAAAACTTTGACTATCAATTCTGAGGCACTGAAACAAATAAAACTGATGTCGTTTTGGTACCTGGAAGGTAATAAGATACATAATATTTTTTGTCAAAAAACTATTTTATTTGCTCTACCTCTTTCTTGTAAATTACTTTTGATTTTTCAATGATGTGAGCTGTTCATTGAAAACGCTTTCCATCATTGAAAAATCAAAAGTGAATTTACAAGAAAGTGGTAGGGCAAATAAAATATTTTTTTTTGACAAAAAATATTATATATGTATCTTATTACCTTCATTACCTTCGGGTAGGGGAAAAAATAGAATATACTCGTGGTAAGGCATGCCTGTCGTAAGAGGCGACTAAAATCCAACCTTCGTATACTGAGAGTGAACGTATACATAAATATGCAATGAGTAAAACAAATGGATACATTACCTCAGGTGGCAATCCAGGTTCACTGGTAAATCCACCCTCTTCGGAGGTCGGCTCTACGGATACTGGGGAGAGCCAATTATTGCATTTAATAAATACCCAATTGAATGAATTTATGACCTTTAGTCCAAAATGCGTTTCGCCCAGGTACTACAGCTGGGCTCATCAGTTAGATGCTGTAGTACCTTTCTAAGACGCATTATTTTTTGATCGATGTTTACCGACTTTAACAAAACTTAGTTAGTTAGTTCGTTAGATGCTGTAGTACCTTTCTAAGACGCATTATTTTTTGATCGATGTTTACCGACTTTAATAAAACTTACAGCGATTACTCACTGTAAATTATATTTTTCTAGGGGAATTTGGTAAGATTCATGCACCTAGAATCATGTTTTGCCCGTGGTCTGGCCAGTGAATTAATTGAAGAAAACGCAAACAATATTTTCATATTATTTTTGTTTTTGTTTTAGTGGACTGTGTGGATTTAAAACCAATTGAATGAATTTGTGACCTTTAGTCCAAAATGCGTTTCGCCCAGGTACTACAGCTGGGCTCATCAGTTAGATGCTGTAGTACCTTTCTAATGTCCTTTTCGATTGGTAATCCGGAAGAACTCTCCGATCCGGGATTCCAATCGAACAAGTAAACACTAGATTCTAGATTCTGAAAATTTATTTGAGTGTATGAGTGTAAGACGGGAAGTGTCAAACGCACATTTGTGATTGTTTTATTTTGTAAACATGGCTGACACAAATGTAGAAGATTTCGAAGTTATTCATGATGAAAATGCGAAATTACAGTTATTGAAGGCAAAATTTGTCTTCGGAACAGGTATCCATAATTTCAATTCTCTAAAGAGAAGAAATTGAAACTACAAAATTACAGACAAACCAAAACAAAACAATGACGTGAATAAATTAATTTGGATTTGAAATTTAGTGGGTGTGAGTGTATGCGTGCTTCTGGTTTTGATTCTGACTTCAAATCCAGAAGGAAATTTCTCTTCTATTCAGGAGAAGAACTGTCATTTGATACCAATCGAGCAGTTTCAGAAGCATTCGGAAGCCTTCCGGACGACCAATCGAAAAGGCCATAAGACGCATTATTTTTTGATCGATGTTTACCGACTTTAATAAAACTTACAGCGATTACTCACTGTAAATTATATTTTTTCTAGGGGAATTTGGTAAGATTCATGCACCTAGAATTATGTTTTGCCCGTGGTCTGGCCAGTGAATTAATTGAAGAAAACGCAAACAATATGTTCATATTATTTTTGTTTTTGTTTTAGTGGACTGCGTGGATTTAAAGCCAATTGAATGAATTTGTGACCTTTAGTCCAAAATTCGTTTCGCCCAGGTACTACAGCTGGGCTCATCAGTTAGATGCTGTAGTACCTTTCTAAGACGCATTATTTTTTGATCGATGTTTACCGACTTTAATAAAACTTACAGCGATTACTCACTGTAAATTATATTTTTCTAGGGGAATTTGGTAAGATTCATGCACCTAGAATTATGTTTTGCCCGTGGTCTGGCCAGTGAATTAATTGAAGAAAACGCAAACAATATGTTCATATTATTTTTGTTTTAAAGCCAATTGACTGAATTTGTGACCTTTAGTCCAAAATGCGTTTCGCCCAGGTACTACAGCTGGGCTCATCAGTTAGATGCTGTAGTACCTTTCTAAGACGCATTATTTTTTTATCGATGTTTACCGACTTTAATAAAACTTACAGCGATTACTCACTGTAAATTATATTTTTCTAGGGGAATTTGGTAAGATTCATGCACCTAGAAGTATGTTTTGCCCGTGGTCTGGCCAGTGAATTAATTGAAGAAAACGCAAACAATATGTTCATATTATTTTTGTTTTTGTTTTAGTGGACTGTGTGGATTTAAAGCCAATTGAATGAATTTGTGACCTTTAGTCCAAAATGCGTTTCGCCCAGGTACTACAGCTGGGCTCATCAGTTAGATGCTGCAGTACCTTTCTAAGACGCATTATTTTTTGATCGATGTTTACCGACTTTAATAAAACTTACAGCGATTATTCACTGTAAATTATATTTTTCTAGGGGAATTTGGTAAGATTCATGCACCTAGAATTATGTTTTGCCCGTGGTCTGGCCAGTGAATTAATTGAAGAAAACGCAAACAATATGTTCATATTATTTTTGTTTTTGTTTTAGTGGACTGTGTGGATTTAAAGCCAATTGAATGAATTTGTGACCTTTAGTCCAAAATGCGTTTCGCCCAGGTACTACAGCTGGGCTCATCAGTTAGATGCTGTAGTACCTTTTTAAGACGCATTATTTTTTGATCGATGTTTACCGACTTTAATAAAACTTACAGCGATTACTCCCTGTAAATTATAATTAAGATATAAGATTCATGCACCTAGAAACAAAACACAATTCTAGGTGCATGAATCTTACCAAATTCTCCTAGAAAAATATAATTTACAGTGAGTAATCGCTGTAAGTTTTATTAAAGTCGGTAAACATCGATCAAAAAATAATGCGTCTTAGAAAGGTACTACAGTATCTAACTGATGAGCCCAGCTGTAGTACCTGGGCGAAACGCATTTTGGACTAAAGGTCACAAATTCAGTCAATTCGCTTTAAATCCACACAGTCCACTAAAACAAAAACAAAAATAATATGAACATATTGTTTGCGTTTTCTTCAATTAATTCACTGGCCAGACCACAGGCAAAACATAATTCTAGGTGCATGAATCTTACCAAATTCCCCTAGAAAAATATAATTTACAGTGAGTAATCGCTGTAAGTTTTATTAAAGTCGGTAAACATCGATCAAAAAATAATGCGTCTTAGAAAGGTACTACAGCATCTAACTGATGAGCCCAGCTGTAGTACCTGGGCGAAACGCATTTTGGACTAAAGGTCACAAATTCATTCAATTGGCTTTAAATCCACACAGTCCACTTAACCAAAAACAAAAATAATATGAACATATTGTTTGCGTTTTCTTCAATTAATTCACTGGCCAGACCACGGGCAAAACATAATTTTAGGTGCATGAATCTTACCAAATTCCCCTAGAAAAATATATTTTACAGTGAGTAATCGCTGTAAGTTTTATTAAAGTCGGTAAACATCGATCAAAAAATAATGCGTCTTAGAAAGGTACTAGAGCATCTAACTGATGAGCCCAGCTGTAGTACCTGGGCGAAACGCATTTTGGGCTAAAGGTCACAAATTCATTCAATTGGCTTTAAATCCACACAGTCCACTAAAACAAAAACAAAAATAATATGAACATATTGTTTGCGTTTTCTTCAATTAATTCACTGGCCAGACCACGGGCAAAACATAATTCTAGGTGCATGAATCTTACCAAATTCCCCTAGAAAAATATAATTTACAGTGAGTAATCGCTGTAAGTTTTATTAAAGTCGGTAAACATCGATCAAAAAATAATGCGTCTTAGAAAGGTACTACAGCATCTAACTGACGAGCATTTTGGACGAAAGGTCACAAATTCGTTCAATTGGCTTTAAATCCACACAGTCCACTAAAACAAAAACAAAAATAATATGAACATATTGTTTGCGTTTTCTTCAATTAATTCACTGGCCAGACCACGGGCAAAACATAATTCTAGGTGCATGAATCTTACCAAATTCCCCTAGAAAAATATAATTTACAGTGAGTAATCGCTGTAAGTTTTATTAAAGTCGGTAAACATCGATCAAAAAATAATGCGTCTTAGAAATGTACTACAGCATCTAACTGACGAGCATTTTAGTTGAAAGGTCACAAATTCATTCAATTGGCTTTAAATCCACACAGTCCACTAAAACAAAACAAAAATAATATGAACATATTGTTTGCGTTTTCTTCAATTAATTCACTGGCCAGACCACGGGCAAAACATAATTCTAGGTGCATGAATCTTGCCAAATTCCCCTAGAAAAATATAATTTACAGTGAGTAATCGCTGTAAGTTTTATTAAAGTCGGTAAACATCGATCAAAAAATAATGCGTCTTAGAAATGTACTACAGCATCTAACTGATGAGCCCAGCTGTAGTACCTGGGCGAAACGCATTTTGGACTAAAGGTCACAAATTCAGTCAATTGGCTTTAAATCCACACAGTCCACTAAAACAAAAATAATATGAACATATTGTTTGCGTTTTCTTCAATTAATTCACTGGCCAGACCACGGGCAAAACATAATTCTAGGTGCATGAATCTTACCAAATTCCCCTAGAAAAATATAATTTACAGTGAGTAATCGCTGTAAGTTTTATTAAAGTCGGTAAACATCGATCAAAAAATAATGCGTCTTAGAAAGGTACTACAGCATCTAACTGACGAGCATTTTGGACGAAAGGTCACAAATTCATTCAATTGGCTTTAAATCCACACAGTCCACTAAAACAAAAACAAAAATAATATGAACATATTGTTTGCGTTTTCTTCAATTAATTCACTGGCCAGACCACGGGCAAAACATAATTCTAGGTGCATGAATCTTACCAAATTCCCCTAGAAAAATATAATTTACAGTGAGTAATCGCTGTAAGTTTTATTAAAGTCGGTAAACATCGATCAAAAAATAATGCGTCTTAGAAATGTACTACAGCATCTAACTGACGAGCATTTTAGTTGAAAGGTCACAAATTCATTCAATTGGCTTTAAATGCACACAGTCCACTAAAACAAAAACAAAAATAATATGAACATATTGTTTGCGTTTTCTTCAATTAATTCACTGGCCAGACCACGGGCAAAACATAATTCTAGGTGCATGAATCTTACCAAATTCCCCTAGAAAAATATAATTTACAGTGAGTAATCGCTGTAAGTTTTATTAAAGTCGGTAAACATCGATAAAAAAATAATGCGTCTTAGAAAGGTACTACAGCATCTAACTGATGAGCCCAGCTGTAGTACCTGGGCGAAACGCATTTTGGAGTAAAGGTCACAAATTCAGTCAATTGTCTTTAAATCCACACAGTCCACTAAAACAAAAATAATATGAACATATTGTTTGCGTTTTTTTCAATTAATTCACTGGCCAGACCACGGGCAAAACATAATTCTAGGTGCATGAATCTTACCAAATTCCCCTAGAAAAATATAATTTACAGTGAGTAATCGCTGTAAGTTTTATTAAAGTCGGTAAACATCGATCAAAAAATAATGCGTCTTAGAAAGGTACTACAGCATCTAACTGATGAGCCCAGCTGTAGTACCTGGGCGAAACGAATTTTGGACTAAAGGTCACAAATTCATTCAATTGGCTTTAAATCCACGCAGTCCACTAAAACAAAAACAAAAATAATATGAACATATTGTTTGCGTTTTCTTCAATTAATTCACTGGCCAGACCGCGGGCAAAACATAATTCTAGGTGCATGAATCTTACCAAATTCCCCTAGAAAAAATATAATTTACAGTGAGTAATCGCTGTAAGTTTTATTAAAGTCGGTAAACATCGATCAAAAAATAATGCGTCTTAGAAAGGTACTACAGTATCTAACTGATGAGCCCAGCTGTAGTACCTGGGCGAAACGCATTTTGGACTAAAGGTCACAAATTCAGTCAATTCGCTTTAAATCCACACAGTCCACTAAAACAAAAACAAAAATAATATGAACATATTGTTTGCGTTTTCTTCAATTAATTCACTGGCCAGACCACAGGCAAAACATAATTCTAGGTGCATGAATCTTACCAAATTCCCCTAGAAAAATATAATTTACAGTGAGTAATCGCTGTAAGTCTTATTAAAGTCGGTAAACATCGATCAAAAAATAATGCGTCTTAGAAAGGTACTACAGCATCTAACTGATGAGCCCAGCTGTAGTACCTGGGCGAAACGCATTTTGGACTAAAGGTCACAAATTCATTCAATTGGCTTTAAATCCACACAGTCCACTAAACCAAAAACAAAAATAATATGAACATATTGTTTGCGTTTTCTTCAATTAATTCACTGGCCAGACCACGGGCAAAACATAATTCTAGGTGCATGAATCTTACCAAATTCCCCTAGAAAAATATATTTTACAGTGAGTAATCGCTGTAAGTTTTATTAAAGTCCGTAAACATCGATCAAAAAATAATGCGTCTTAGAAAGGTACTACAGCATCTAACTGATGAGCCCAGCTGTAGTACCTGGGCGAAACGCATTTTGGACTAAAGGTCACAAATTCATTCAATTGGCTTTAAATCCACACAGTCCACTAAAACAAAAACAAAAATAATATGAACATATTGTTTGCGTTTTCTTTAATTTAATAAATACCTTCTTTAAAAAAGCAAGGGTTGCTCATCACCTCCATCTCAATCGAGTGACAACAGTAAGATGAGTTCGACTGTAACGCCAGATGCGCGAGTAAAAAAGGACTCAATGAAAACAGAAATTCTTCAGAAATAATAATAATATCAGGAGTTAAAGAAATAAGTAGATCTTCTTCGTAAAGTAAATGAGGTGCTGAAGAATAAACACCACAATGACTCGAAGGCGAAAAATTTCATTTATGAGACTGGTGAAGAAGAGCTGGCTCGCGAAACAGATAAGTGCGTGTAAAAAACGCAAGGTTGGATCCTCACCTGATGGCGCCTGTTTTTCTGAAAAAATGCATCACCAAAAGATGCCAATGTTAAAGAAAAACCTATCAAAATTAGGCCTCCGCCACCAATTAATGTTGTCGGTGTTGCGGAGTATAACTGGATGCAAACTATTTTAAAGGCGTTAACACCATCAGAGTTTAAAGTTATTTCACTTAATAACAACGAACGGAAAGTTTGCGTGAAAGATCCTGAAAGTTATCGTCTTATGTCGCGGAAACTAAGCGAAGAAAAAGTAGAATGAAACTGTGATGTACTTTGGTTCTAAGGCTGAGGTAAAACTCTCGGTTTCCAAGATTCAACTAAATTAAGTACACTAAAACTTAAGTTTCAAAGAGTATTCCTTTTATTATTTCAAATTAAAATTCAAAATGTATATTTTAAAAATCTTAAGCTTAGTTATTTCAATTTTGTTTCATTTATTATTATCGTTTGATGTGATTAGGTCTCTGATGGTTGAAAGAGATTTTTGGTTATCTGCTGGCTTCGTCCGAATAATATTGATTTTTTGGAATCATTGCAACTTTTCCTTAGTGAACATACATCAGAGGTATTTTTAATAAACTTTTCTTAATGTGTTTCAAATGTGCTTTAACAAAACAAGGGGTGGAATCGGCTAAGATGATTTGTGATTGTCACATTTCCGACAATCACATGTGATTATATAAAAATGGTGACGTCTGTGTAAGGTGATAACAAAAAATACACAAAACTTGGCACCACTTTAAGAGAAGTACTAAAATTTGACATAAATCCATATGCTTATGTTTGTCTGCAAATTGTTTTATTTGTTTTTTTTTTTCATGTTGAGAGCCCAAATATTATTAACCTTTTAATATTAAAAAAATTTTATAATTATCTCGCAATCCAAAAAAGTTAAAATAAAAAGTAGAATCTAGTCATTGAGTTCGCGAGATTAAATTAGGATATTTCGAATTTTGTTCTACAAACTGAGAAAATAAAAATGTTTCGCTCGTATGCCAAAAGTTTTTTTAATTTGTACCTACTATTAATTTATTCTAAATGCGAATTAATAACAAAATAAATTAAAAGTTGAAATAAATATGTGTGAGAAAAACAATGCCTTTACCCAATTACATGTACATACTTCTGTTTTATCGGATATGCTTTGTTGAATGTAATGTATATGGGTGTGCACATGTACATATATGGTTTCTATTTTCGGAATTTGTGAAATCATAAAAGCAATTTTACAAATTTACAAAATTAGAAAACAAATGAATTTTATATGAAAATGACACCAAAATAGCTGTCACAAGAAAAAGTCACAAAAATGTGATTATCACATGTGACAGTAATCTTACGCAGCCCAAATTTATTTTTTGTGACTGTCAACTACCACAAATCACCTTAGCCGATTCCACCCAAGGCCTATCCTCGAATACTGAAATATCACTAACGAAAACAGTGTCAACATTTTGGATGAATCTTCGGTATCACGAGGCTATCCGTAACACGCGTCTCAGATCTGGCACATTCCTAGTTGCATTCAAACCCTGTACCAAATATTTCAGTTCACCCTCGCAAAATTCACTTTTCTCTTTATTGATCCTCAGCTGGGCTTTTAGTAATCGCTTGAATACTTCTGGCAGATGTTCCATGTGTTCCTCGAACGTTTTACTATAATTATTATATTGTCCAGGTATGCGAATGCATGTGGGACCATCTCGGCAACCAAAACGGAATCCAACATAATTTTGAAAGTAGCAGCAGATGAGTTTAAACCGCAGGGCAATACCTTCCATTGGTATAACCTATGTCCTGGCACGGTGAACGCTGTGGGGGGCCTAGATGCTTGGTCTAGTGGTATCTGCCATTATCCTTGTTTCAACTTGTCGAGGATCGCGAAAATCTGGGGTAGCGGGTAGGCATCCATAACGGACAACTCATACAACTGCATGTAGTCCACTCATGTTCTCCAGGTACCATTCGTTTTCTTACAAGCACTATCGGTGAGCTATAAGGGCTATTAGAAGTTTCAATTTTTCCGTCTCGTAATAATTCGTTTATCTCTTCATCGATAATTTTCTGCATTGCCGAATTACGCGGGTAATATCTTTGTTTAAATGGTCGTTCGTGTTTTAAAGTGATATGGTGGACTGCTGCGTTGGTGGTGCTTCGTAATTTTTCGAATTTCGGTAGTTCCTGGCTTAGTAACTGGTTCAGGCGGTGCTGTGGGTCAGGAGTTAAAGGCATGCCTCCACCGCACATAGTCGACCCCTTCTCTATTGCGTTGGAGGTGTTTTATTCACCAGTTAATCTTCTCCTTTTAATATTATGGGAAAATTCATTTTACTTACAGCTTCCATCCTAATTATTACACCTTGCGTTAGTTGCTTCAGTTAAGTTACTTATCCTTGCACTGCTTGATTGTCACTTTTAACGTTACTGAATAATGCCTCAGCTAACTACCGGGCTGCCATTAGCTAATTGTGCCGTACTACGTTGATATTTCACTGGTGTTTTATGTCTCCTGAGCAAATTTCGGGTTGTTGTATTGATGAATGACTGAGTTGCTCCGGTGTCGAGTAAAGCGTTTATGGTTTATTCGTTCAGCTTTATTGTCAGGAACCAGCGCGGATCAGTTCATGTTTCGCTGTTGTTCGCCTCTTCCGGCGGTTCAGCTACCGGCGTCATTTCATCGAGTTCCCCCTATGCAACTCTTCTCCATGAGAATCATAACTTTGGGTTTCGCAAAGCTGATTCTCATCTGCGGGAATATCTTCGGAATCTCGCTATCGCTCATCTTCATCTTCTCTTATTTCTTTTATTGTCGGTACTTCTGAAATCTTACAATTACAACAGTGGGTGAAACGATCATATTGGATGGTAGTTTCGGTCTCCTCGTGTTTTTACCTGGGTTTGATATACTCTCTACCGAGGCGGAGGGCGAGCCGCGGTTGGGAAAACACTCCGGTTTTCGTTTAGAATGCATTCGTACTCGGTAGCCAGGGTCATTAACCCTTCTAGCGTTAAGAAATCTCGGCGGCGAATATATAAGTGATATTCCAGTCGAAGACGGTCGTAGATTTTGTGGACGTAGTCTTCCATTCGTAGCGTCGGATGCTGGTGAATCAGATATTGCGTTGTTCTAATGAAATATTTATTCTTCTCATGTAGAACTTGGCGTTTCTTGCCGATTTCGTCTTCCAGCTTGTTTATAAATCGAGGGGGTAAGAAATATCTCAAAATGGCGTGGTAGAAGTCGTGCCATGTTTTGAAAGTATCACGATTAATTTGGTATCATTCTAAACCGGGACCTCTGAATATTTATGAAAAGGTGCCGAGCATCTCGAGCTTTTTGATTTGATAACAATCCATCAGTTCTTCGACTCGTTTCGTAAATTGGAGAGCATTTCCCGTTGCATCAAACTTAAGTCCCAATTTCCTCACTACATCCATAACTGCTCCCTCTCGTCTTAATTGGAATCTTCCTGTGGGAAAACCTGTAGGGATATTTGTAGTGGGGTTGGGTGCGGGTTTTTCATATTTGCTTGTGGCGGTGACTTGTTGGTCGTTCCTCTGGTTTACTTTTTTCCGGTGTAGTATAGACCACATCGGAAAACTCTCTTTCTTCGCATAAATTCAATTCTTCGCACAGGTTTTGGGTTGACTTAATATAGTTTTTAAAATGTATGCGAAGCTCGGAAACGGTACCCTCAATTTCAAGACCACAAGTCTTCATGCGATCCTGAAGTTCTGCTTTACGGAGGATACAAATTCTTCCTAAGCTGTCGAAGACATTGAATGCATCTTCTGATTCTGCCATCTTTGTTTGTTTTTGGGTTTTCCATTTAATAAAGATTTGTAATTATTCTAATTTAATCATCGTTTTGTTTTCGGCGGCGGAGGTTAAGATCTTACGGTAAAAAAAATTGGTGCGGCCGGCGGTTAAGATCTTAAGGTAACCTAGTAGTTTTCGGTTACCTTCTTTTACTGTTTCTCCAATTTCAATGTTGGTTTACTCGGTTGTTAAGATTTTGTTGTTTGATTCTCCATTTGATGAATTTTTTTCTGGAAGTAGACCTTTTATAATGTCCCTGCTCGAGCGCCAATTTGTGATGTACTTTGGTTCTAAGGCTGAGGTAAAACTCGCGACTTCCAAGGTTCAACTAAAGGAAGTACACTAAACCTTTAGTTTCAAAGATTATTCCTTTTATTACTTCAAATACAAATTCAAAATGTATATTTTGAAAATCTTAAGCTTAGTTATTTCAGTTTTGTTTCATTTAACTATTAATATCATTTGATGTGATTAAGTTTCTGATGGTTGGAAGAGATTTTTGGTTATCTATTGGCTTTTGGTTGAAAGCCTTTCTCGCTGATCAGCTGACGATTAACTCTCGGGTAACTTTATCCTCTGTTTCCTTGGTTCAATATTTTCCTGTGTCGATAATGCGGACTGAAGTGGTCACAGTAATTCTACTGGCGGATCAACAGTA
Source organism: Philhelius pedissequus (assembly GCA_910595825.1). NCBI lineage: Eukaryota > Metazoa > Arthropoda > Insecta > Diptera > Syrphidae > Philhelius > Philhelius pedissequus. The sequence continues at coordinate 106,396,455 of OU343160.1, forward strand.
TTTCTACTGGCTCATCAACAGTATTTCTACTGGCTTATAAAGGGCTCTTAACCGGCTTATCTATAGTATTTCTACTGGCTTATCAATAGTATTTCTATTGGAGGATCAACAGTATTGCTCCTGGCTTATCAACGGCTCTTAACCGGCTTATCTACAGTATTTCTACTGGCTTATCAACAGTATTTCTACTGGCGGATCAACAGTATTTCTACCGGCTTATCAACAGTATTTCTACTGGCTTATCAACGGCTTTCACCGGCACTACCTAATATCAAAAGATACTTGCCACTGGTGGGGGGAAATCTATTAATCTTAGGTAAGCCCTAACAATTCTAACCAAATCTTTAATTTGATCTTAATTTAATTTTATTTTTCTCGTTTTATTTTTATTATTACGTTTGTGCTTTTTTTTGTTAAATAATTCGCCTTCTCGCATAGCACCTTTGGTAAAAAGTGAATGTTAAGCCTAGTACGCTGCTGATGCGAAACGAAAAATCCCATACAAAAATGACACGACGAAATCATGAACGAAAAATTTCGCTCTACTTTTCGTTTTCCAGTACGCTGCTGAACGACGAAATGTGTAATTTTAGTGGTTAGCTGTAGTAGATTTCTTAGTACAATTCTCCACTCTTTTCGTTCTCAATTTAATTGACCTGCACATTAATTGCTTGCGAAATTTTGACATTTAATTTTTTTTATAAAAAAAAAAAAGTCAAGCTCTTGTAGTGCTTATTGGATTTCTCTTTGGCTTTGTGTTTTCTCTAGTGTCTGGTTTTTCTGTGCATTTCCTGTATTAAATTATTCAAAATACATTCAATTCTAATTTTGTATCAAAACCAATTTCAAAATCGACTAAACTAAATCTGCAAAGTGAAAATGGGAAGTAGGAAAGAAGCATACCTTTCACATATCTTATCGGCGAACAAGATATAGCTGATCTTTATTTGGAGTGCTGATTATAACCAACTATCGACTTTTCTCATACCTAGTGGTAGTGCTTAGATTAAAAATAACCTATGTTATTTTAAAATTAATTTATTTTAAGTGACTACTAAATAAAAATATTATAAACAAGATTTAGTAGTTTGTTCTGCAATTAACTGTCCATGTCACGATTTTTAAAATACATTTGTTACTCCGACTTTTAAATTCTATGCGACCTTTGACACCATATAAATATAAAAATAATACTCACCATTTCTAACTACATACTTTCAACACATAAATTAACTGAATTGCCACAAAGAAAAAATCAAATCGACCGCCCGCTACTGGCAGTACGAATATGAATTTAAGACCTGGTCGGGACAAGATGTATCCAGGCCGGAAGCCAAAGGTAAGCGGCCTTCCGCTGCACCAACGACAATTAAGGAAATCATCGTTACCACAATAATGTATGGTTGCAAAAATGCGATCTTAAACGATACCCACCTCTATTTAGAAAGCCTGTTTCCGATCTCATTGATTGGCGATTTTATACCATACCCCAGAACTTATTTATCAAGTTCAGACAATCTGTTTAATGTTTACTTCGTGAAAATCGGCATGGGATGGACATTGTTATTTAGTCTACAATTTCTGGTGATGACGTCGCTAGTCCTTTGTTGTGTTGATAGAAAGAAGATAATGACAAATCACTTACCTCGCATTGCCATCGCTACCTTCTTTTTCTTTTCTGGACGAAGTTTTTTAATGTAATTGAACCATCGTGTGGCAGATGCCCTGCTCGTGGATTTGATAGCAAATCAAGCTGCTTGCAAGCTGGTCACTTGTCAATTGGATTTGTCATATAAGGCCATGCATTTTTACTATTCATTCGATTTTGGTATTAATTGAGGAAGCAAGACCTATAGTTAAAATGGGAATCGAGCACAGAGCATTCGCAGCGTAGCAGAGTGGTCAAGTACAAACCCACTAAGAAAACTCACTGATGAACAAGTGAAAATGCAACCCGTTCCAAAGATATATTCTAAAAGCTATTCACTGTTCTCTTGGAATATATAATCTGAAAATACTTGGGAGTGTATCTTTGGAACGGGTTATCCTAAAAACTTGGCCGATACCTTTTTGTTATATACTCTTGATACTCTCAAAATCAGCATCTAAAGTTTATAGGTAAAAGGATTATTGCAAAAAATCACTTTTGAAATACGCATATTTAGAATGAGGTATGCGTATTCCTGGAGTTATTTTTTTTAATACAACTTCTTTGCAAAAAATGTTGATGCTTCCTTTGAAAGTATGAAGTGCTGATTCTAAAAAGATATCGCTCGCCTTTATTGGACAACCCGTTCCAAAGATATAGTTCAAAAGCTATTCACTGTTCATCTTGAAATACATAATCTGAAAATACTTTGAAGTGTATCTTTGGAACGTGTTATCCTAAAAACTTGGTTGATACCTTTTTGTAATCTATTCTTGATACTCTCAAAATCAGCATCAAAAGTTTTTATGTAGAAGCCTTATTGCAAAAAATCACTCTTGAAATACGCATATTTAGAATGATGTATGCGTATTGCTGGAGCAATTTTTTTTAATACAACTTCTTTGCAAAAAATGCTGATGCTTCCTTTGAAAGTATGATGTGCTGATTCTAAAAAGATATCGCTCGCCTTTATTGGACAACCCGTTCCAAAGATATACTCCAAAAGCTATTCACTGTTCACTTTGAAATATATAATCTGAAAAATATAATCAGACTATAAATATAATGGACTATATAAAGTAGCGGTCAGAACGCTTCAGTATCTTTCTCTTATCGGTGACGCCGTAAAATATATGGGTAATCTTTCTTTAGAGCTCGCGTCGACCAGGGAAAGCATAGAGGAGCTGCTAGGTGCAGTGAAAGCATCAAACATATTAAGAGTTCCGGTTACAATGGATCGATATGTAGCTCTTGCCGATGTTCAACTACCTCCTGGTGATTCTGTGCCACTTTTTTCATCAAATGTCTCACTTCATGATGAGCTTCTTCAACTTCCCACTTCACCTTCATACGTAGAACCTGTCTCTACTCCAATCACAGAAGATGCCACTGGGAATATGTCCATCGAAGGAGTAGACATCTCTTTAGACAATTCAATACAACGTTTCGGTGTAACCTGGACCCTCGATGATTGGACCAAACGAATTCAAAAATTAAATGTACAGAACGAAAACCAAACGTCCTTCTTCGTCATGGCATCTTCGCGTACAGTGAACATTTAGTATGTTAACAAACTTTTTGCTAAAATGGAAGTTCCAATCAGTTCCAAAAGAGTTCTAAAAAACACTAAGCCTATTAAATTAAAATTATCGATTCCATCGAAATATGCCTGGATTTTCACTAACTCGGATGGATCTCCTCTAATAATAGATAAACTTATCATTAAAAAATGGATCCCTAATTTTAAGCCTAAATTTAAAATTCCTAATAATTGGAGTTTTAAAACTAAAATTTTCCCCGAATTTCTCCAACCCTTCCGTTTCCAAGTCTAGTTTAAAAACAAATACCACAGCGAACCCCCTTTCCACCCGACATAAGTGAGTATCGTTTAATCTAGAACGCTCTTCAAAAACTTCTCCTTCCACCAGCTCTTTCTCAAATTTCACTTTAAATCCTGTTGCCTCACCTTTCAAACCGTCTGTTGTTACTCCTGTTGCTTCCACAACAAATAAACAAAACAAAGAAACAAAACGAGTCTCTTTTAAAACCCAATCACCAACTCCGTCTCGATCTCCCTCTTCAACTCTCCCCAACTTTGACCTTAGAACAGGAGCTAAATATCCTAACTTTATAAGCTCTTATATTTTGAACTCCACTCAGTCAACTTATCCACCTCCCACTCGCAAGGGCCCTTCTATACAACAAAATTCAGAAAACTCTTTTGACCCTCTTTTACCACCAGTTGTCAAACTTACCCAGCAAACCGCAGATTCCACTGAATGTCCCTATGCTCTGTCTAGACTCAGAGACAAAAAGATATATGAAAATGTTCGCATTTTCTTGGCCTTTCTGCACGATAAGTCAGATTCTGTTTGTTACAAAGGGAAAACAAGAACAAGCGTTTTGGTTTCCATCCAACAGGAAGGTCTTCCTTCAGAATTATCTAAGCTCATGAAAATTTTCGTCAAATATGACAATTTTAACTTACCACCACAAAAGGTAAAGGATGATCTGTATACTTTCCGTCAATACTTACAGGCTAAGCGAATATCTCACCTTCAACGCAACAAAAATGATCACAACGCTTTTTTTTGGTTCCTAATTCAAACTCCGCTCAAACACGTCAACACCTCCCTCTAACGATATATTATCAAAATGTAAGAGGTCTTCGATCCAAAACCAACTCAGTCTTAAGACAATCACACACCCTCCCTTTCGATGTCTACGCTCTAACTGAAACTAACCTGACGCCCAGCATCAACAACCAAGAGTTGTTTTCCTCTACTTTTAATGTCTATCGAGATGATGATCGGCCCTCCGTTGGCTCTCCTTGCAGAGGAGTCCTTATCGCGATAAATAATACATTTGACTCATCCCTCTTCTCAATCTCAAACACGTCTGAAGTTGATTTTGTTTCAGTTAAAATAAAACTTCTTAAAACGTCTGTTTATCTTATGTGTTTCTACATACTGCTTTCCCAACCTATACAAACATATGAAATTGCTGTTCGCGCGATCGATCATATAATGAAACAATGCGACCCCCTAGATGAAGTTATAATCTGCGGCGATTTCAACCTTCCGCACCTTTAATGGACAGTGTCGGACCACGGATCACATTACATTTGTAATCCCTCCTCGGCAAAAGAGTGTCTTTTTGTCGATCATTTAACTGATTCAAGCCTCTGTCAAATAAGTGGCGTTCCAAATAATATGGACCGACAACTTGACCTTATTTTCTCAACGGACCCGGACAAATCATCAGTCACTCTCTGCCCCCAAATTATTACATCTATTGATAATTATCATCCTCCCTTATTACTAACGTTCTATCACGATTTTCCTATCCAGACTTCTCCTCCCACAAATATATCTTCTCATGATTTTCATAAAGCCAATTTTTCTAAAATTAATGAATATATCGCCAGAGTTTCCTTTAATTTTGACAACCTTACTGTGAATGATGCAATAGACATATTTTATAGAGAACTATTTAATTCTATTTCTCTTCATGTACCAGTTTCTCGTCGTAAGACATCGTATTCCTTCCCACCTTGGTATAATCACAGGCTACGGTCGATACGTAATAAGAGAAATAAGCTTTGGTCAATTTTCCTTCATTCGCGATCTCCAACAGACTACTCTAATTATCTTGGTGCCTATCTCCAATATACCGAAATTTACAATTCTCTCTATCAAAGCTATTTAATCCAAACCCAAAGCAATCTTATTAAAGACCCTAAATCCTTCTTCCAATTTGTCAACTTTAAACGAAAATCCGAAGGTTATCCCCCCTCTCCCTCTTTCAATAACGAAATTTAAAACGAACCACAGACTATCGCCAACTTTTTTGCTAGTTTCTTTAAAAAATCATTTACCGACGACTCCTTTATACCCGATTGTAATTATTTCAATTATTTACCGAATTTCTCCCTCGGACCATTTCTACCTCATACGATTGACTCATTACTCATCGAAAATAAACTCAATCAACTCAATGATGAGTATATTCCCGGCCCAGATGGTATCCCCGCCATATTTCTCAAAAAATACTCTTCAACACTCTCTCTTCCCCTTTCAAAAATCTTCGGTTTATCTCTATCTCAAGGAGTATTCCCTCAGTTATGGAAGACCTCTTATATATCCTCAATACATAAAAAGGGCCCTAAGTGTGAAATTACAAACTATCGTCCAATCGCTAAAATTTCACATATTCCCAAAATCTTTGAAAGCATTTTGTATGATATTTTAAGCTTTCGTTGTAAGTCTCTTATTTCCCCTAGACAACACGGCTTTGTAAAGGGTAGGTCCACAACGACTAACCTTGTTGAATTCGTATCCTTTAGCCTCTCAGCCTTAGAAAACGGAAAGGAAGTCGATGTTGTTTCAACCGATTTCAGTAAGGCCTTTGACAAAATCTCACATAAGCTTATTCTATTCAAACTGTCCACCCTTGGCCTTGAACCTATCTTCTTAAGATGGATTTCTTCTTACCTAAGCACCCGTTACTACAAAGTTCGATTCAGATCTTCCTTCTCTGATGATTTCTTAGCTACCTCTGGGGTTTCACAAGCCAGCCACTTAGGACCTCTCCTCTTTATTCTTACTATTAACGATATTGAAATGATCATTAAACATTGTCATATCTCACTGTACGCCGACGATACAAAGAAGACCATCTCTTCCACACATGATGCTACTCTCCTGCAACTTGATCTCAACAATTTCTCTGCCTGGTGCCTGAAAAATTGCTTAGAACTAAATATTTCCAAATGTCAATCAATAACTTTTTCACGAAAACGCATCCGATCCACTCCCCGTCGATACCTTCTACATTATCAACCCATATCCACCGCTGAGTAAATTCGAGACCTTGGTGTTTTATGTGATAGAGAACTTACCTTTCTCACACATATTGACGAGATTATACTCAAAGCAAACTCTACACTAGGCTTTGTGAAACGTTGGTCCAAAGAATTCTCTGATCCCTACGTGACCCGTTCTTTATACATTACCTTAGTTCGACCGCTTCTTGAATACGCCTGTCAAGTATGGTCCCCTTATCAACAAACTCATATATCCAGAATCGAGAACATTCAACGTATCAAGACCGACTTCTGTTAATCAATTTGAATGCGCTGGAAGAACGGAGAGCAATAAGCGACATTATTTTCATTCATCGATTACTTTCAGGGTCTGTTGACTGCACGACTCTCTACAATTCCATCTCTTTCAACACCAATTCCCGTAATATAAGAAATCCTCGTCTCTTCTATCTGCCTACCCACCATACATCTTACGGCTCCAACGAACCTATTACTCGCATGCTTCGAAGGATTAATTGTAACATTAACTGTTTCGACTTTAACCTCAGTTCATCTTGCCTGAAACTCCGTCTTAATCATCCTTCCAATTCCCAACCCTAGATTTAAGAGCTATACTTAAGTTAGATTAAGAATTAGCTTGGATTAAGCCTAATAAATGGGGGTATTGCCCCCACCAAAATTAAATTAAAAATACAGTACACTTTGAGAATAAGTTGCAAAGACCATTACGTGCGAGAGGTGTGCACCCATCATGTCTAAAAGACGATATTATTAACGATCTAAACAGGAACTATAAAATCTTAGATGCTGTCAACGCTGTCAAGAATTCAATCACACGTAAACCTATTGCAAAAAAGAACCAAAAAAGAAGTGTGTAAGGTGCGCCGGAAATCATCTTACTAAAGACTGCACTTCAGATAGCAAAAGTGCAGCAACGGGCATGAATTGTATTAAAAGTCATCCGGCCAACTATAGAGGCTGCGAAGTAGTAAAAGAAGTACAAAAACGGCAATCAAAATTTACGCAGTAAAGAAAACCACCAAGCCAAGTAGAAAAATAAGTTCATAACACCCCTAAGGCCAAAACCCCTACAAAAAGAAAAACATGATGGAAAAGCTTAAAATAATGACTTGGAATGCCAACGGAATATTTCAAAAACTTGAAGAACTAGAAATGTTTATGCATATTTGTTTGATATCGGAAACGCATGTCAAGAAACAATCAAATAGTATGATCATTGGATCTTTAGAATGCCACGCAACTCATCCGTCGAACAAAGCAAGAGGTGGGACATCTTTATTTATAAATGCATGCATCGAACACACGATAGGCCCGAAAATAGAGGCTGAATCAATGCAATTAATTGGTGTACAGGTTAGACTTAGAATGTTGTACTGAATGTATCTTCAATATACTGTCTTCCACGATGTAAAATTGAAAAATTGTAAAATTGAAAAGAATGAATTTAATAAACAAAATGTTATCCTTAGTGGTGACTTTAAAGCGAAGCACAGCTTTTGGGGTTCTATAGGTATTTCTCAAAATGGTCGAATGCTCTACGAAGCGCGAATGGAAAATTATTGCGATTTTCATTCGACTGGCAACCCGACTTACTGGCCGCCTGATCCATCAAAAATACCTAACCTTATTGATTTCTTTGTGGCCAAAGGAATACCCTCAAATAAAATTCACATAAGAGAAAGCTTTGATCTTTTCTCAGATAATTCTGCTGTTATTCTCACTATGAGCGAAAATCTTCTTAAAAATGACCAACCACCCACGCTAACCAGTTGGAAAACCAACTGGGAGGGTTTTAAGAAAGATATAGAGGTTAACGTTGAATTAAGGTTATCACTACAAACGCCTCTCGAACTTGAAGACGCAGAAGATAACTTCGTTGATATCGTACAACAAGCCGCATGGAACTACATCCCGTCCCAAGAGAAATACTGCGCTTTAAAAAACGTAAAATATCCGCAGGAAATAAAAGATTTAGTAAAAGAGAAACGAAAAGCAAGTAAGAAAAGGCAGCTAACTCGAGCCCCTCAACACAAGGTAAATTTAAATCGCTTGTGTAATTTACTAAAAAAGACGATAGCAGAAATCAAAAATTCTGAATTTGGAAATTTGAAAGCTTGAGAGCAGGGAAAGAATGCATCTACTCAATCTGGAAAGTTGTTAAATTAAGGAAGAAACCCAAGCTCCCAGCGCATCCGATTAAGAATGGGCAAAAAGCGACAACGAGAAAGCAAACATTTTCGCGGATTATCTAGAGAACACATTTAAACTTTTGATGGGTAAAGAATCAACGAAAATTTAAATAAACGTTCAACTCGAGCGAAATTTATATACACGAAATGTTAACCTTGCCGATTTACATAGTGAAATATGAAAGTCCCGGGATATGACTTAATTACGGCTGAAGTTCTCAAAATGCTTTCTCGTAAAGCCAATGCAAGGTTGCGGAAATTATAATGACTCTCAAACCTGAAAACCATCACATGATAAGAAATCATATTTTAATTTTGTAAATAAAGACACCCCTGAAGAAGACGGCAACCACCGTCGAAACGTTGGGAAAATAAAATGAAAATTGCTTTCGTTTAATCATCATTCCGACCAATAAAGCCGATGAGAATCACTATTAAAAATTCTCCAAAGTCCAAATGATAAGAAATCTTATAACAATTGACCAAATGCATGGGATCACTGACGTCATTGAGAAAACTCTTGAAGAACTTGAAAAAAACTTTGTTCGGCGGTCTTCCTAGAAGTGTCGCAAGCTTTTGATAAAGTGTGACACCAATGCCTAAATTTTAAATTAAAACATTCTGCCTGAAGCACTTCATACGCTTTTTTCACTTCAAAAATTCTTTCTAAAGAAATTTATTAAGTTTTTCACATTTCTGTCTGTTGAGAACAGTAGCAAGTAACACTTTCACATTGAAACATACTAATCCTAGTAAAACCTTAACAAGTGTACAATCTATTGTTCCTTGGTTTCACGTAGACGCCTCACATAACATCTGACAGAAACAGCAGCGGTTGTTGAGTACACCCAAGCACCACCAGCTACAACACGCTTGCACCGTTCGCATGACCAGATACCGACGCAGGCACGTTTCATAGCATCTTTGCCACAGAATGTGCAGGTATATTTGGAATGCTGGGTGATATCCATTTTCTTCACCATTTAACGCAGGGAAGCACCATACCGGGTATCATATTGGAGTAATTAAAGACACGGCAACCCTAACTTGTACAATAATTAGAATATAAGAATCATGTGATATTTACACTAATACTAATGTACACACCAAATCTCTATTTGTATAGTAAGGTGAATATAAGAATCATGTAATACTTACACTAATACTAATGTACCTTTTTATGCTTATGTTCTCGATTAGAATCTCAGAAGAGGGATTCAACCTAAATAATAAAAATAATCGTGAATATAATTCATTTAACTATCAACAAAACTGTGCTCGTTTTTTTTTCCCCCTTCTCGGGGCTTCGAATTAGTTTTTTTTATTATATAAAATGGATGACTCAGTCGACCAAAATAAATTCTCAGCGGCCCAGCTGCGCGACGGGATGCCAAGTAACGGGACTAAGTCAGCAATGGTTTTGCGGCTCAATAGTATACGAGCTGAAAAAAGAGGTGAACATACAGACGAGGAGAGGGGTGATGGTGACGACGACAACGGCAATGGCGATAGCAACGACAACGATAACGACGGGGTTACAGCAACGGAGAATGTCGATCTAGGTGGTAGTGCTGAAAAACCAACAACACGAAGCAAGGAAAACGAAATCCTATCGAGGGAAATAAATTTGTTAAAGAGAGAAAAAGAGTTTTTGGCAAAGCAGAATGAATTTCTGCGGCAAAAAATCGAATGTAATGAACAACGGACAATGGAGCGAAACAAAAGCAACGATGCGGTTACGAGTGCCAAAAGGATAAACGAAAGTGACAACGAGGAGAAATACGTAATTTACAAGGACATGCTGCCGAATTTGATGGTGGTTTAAATTTGAATGTCTGGGTAGCACAGTTACGAAGTGTACAAAAAGTATACAACGTCGAAGAAAAAATGATCCGTATGTTAGAGGTGAATAAGCTGAGGGGAAAGGCACAAAAATGGATTTATTCAAAACCGAACTTTGCTTCGGCAAAACCTGGAAGAGCTATTTCAAGAAATGACAGAAATGGTTGGTAATAAAGACAACAAATTGATGATGAGGAATAAGTTTGAGACGAGGAGGTGGAAGAACAACGAGACGTTTACTGAATATTATGGAGACAAAGTTATGTTAGCAAATGGATTAGATATGGATGATGAAGAATGTATTGAATATGTCACCGAGGGGTCCACGGACACAAATTAAAGGCTATATGCTCATGTAAACAACTTCAAGGATCGGGCGCAACTATTTCAAACGTTCAGCAATATATCACAGCCAAAACAAGTAAATATACCATCAACGTCGAAGGCATCCCAACAAAATTAAAAAGAGGGTCCAAGATGCTATAATTGTAACTGCATCGGATACATCGCGTCAGAATGTAGGAAGCCTTAAAGAAGAATACGGAAGGGAAGCGTGTTACGGATACGGATCATCAGAACATCGTTTATCAATGTGCCCGAAGAAAAAATTTACTGTACAACTTTTGGAATACAAAAGTGTAGATTTCGTAAGTTATATATGTTTATCAGTTAAGATAGGTACTAAAACAACAAATTTTTTCTAGAATGCCTCATATATACCGATATCCCGATAAATTTCATAAGATGGTCTTGTATTCCTAAAGAGAGAAATTTAATAAAGAACAAGAATTACATGTCTTATTGCGGTATTAATAAAAGCAAATTGATCATTGTTGGAAAATTAAATTGTATGATTAACTGGGAAAATTTATTTGTTTCGGTAGAATTGTTTGTAGTTGATGATATGCCGACTAGTTATGAGGTAGTTCTGGGAAGAAGTTTTTTGAAGGACAGTAACTTTAAGCTAATTTCAAATTATCAATGTAAATGTGAAAAAGTCAACAAAGTTGAGAATCACAACCATAGAGAAAATAGTTACATAGAGGCGCGACTCGTACCCCCCTTGCCTTAATCACCCGCAAATTTTTTTTAGGTGAGTAAGAGAAAACTCTCTTAAATTGCTCATTTTTTCCTATCCGTGAATACATGTGAGTGGTGGATTAAGAAACCCTTTTGCTCAAACTGACAGATAATGTTTCTTGTTGTTGGTTTGTCAAAAGTCTGTCTGACATTTCTAATTACCAAAACATAATTAATAGTTTTTTTTCACATTTGGTAAGTTTTATTTCATATTTATTTAATTATTCTTTATTTCAATAAAAGAAATATATATAACTATACAAAAAATTGTTTTTTATGTTTGTTTGATAAAGATTTGGCCACAATGACGGAGATCCGATGGAAAGCGTACATCCAAAGGTATATCTTAGATTGGAAACTCAGAAACCAAACTCAATTGTTTCTTGTTTTCTATAATTGTTTTGTTGTTTTTTTTTAGATTGGGAGTGAAGACGTACTTAGTCCATCTGGGAGTGATACCACTAACACTCCACCTTACACAAAAACGAGGTACGTTAAATACAAAAAAACCTAATTTGATGTATTTTTTAGTATTTGTTTTTCTTTTAATTTTGTAGGATAAACAGCGCCTGCTAATCATCTCAAAATCATGACGAACAACAAGGTCGGACCACACAAACAATGAAGACAAACAGGAATTGCCAGATATTATAGTTAAATACATTGGGCTCAATATTTTAAAGTGTTTTCCTTATATATATATATATATATATATATATATGTATATAGCTTAAGAATTGTGATTCACTTAATTTTTTTCGATTACATTTTCTTTATGGGTGTTTAAAAAAATTCTTTTCTTTTTAAGGGAAATGTAATGTTGAGTGTCTCAATGACACATAGGTAAGTATTATAGCCCTATGCTGAGGTAAATTAACATTCAGAACAGTTACAATCATTGACATCAAGCAAGTACTTTGTAAAATGACAGCTTGTCCAAAGTAGCAAATCCCAGAAATTTCTACTGATATCAAGAAAAATCTTGAAATCAGTACTTACGCAAGGCTCTAATTTCCAAGCTACTTGCTTGATTTCGATGATTGTAACTGTTCTGAGTGTAAATTAACCTCAGCTTCTAAATCCTTGCAATCATTTTATAATCAAACAATTATTTCGAAAAATTGCTATCTAAAAGGAGTTTCTTCGTGTTTTAAAAAAAATGAAAAATTACAAAATTATTTTCAGATGTAAATTTTTTGAAATATTTGCTCGAATTGAAAACGGTTTCAAGAATTTACAAGCTGACATAAATTAAATCTCACAACAGTTTAAATCATGGATATCAGGTAAGGACTTTGGAAATGACAGCTTGTCCAAATTACAATTCCAAGAAATTTGTACTAATATCAAGGAAAATCTTGAAATCAGCAACTACGCAAAGCTCTTATTTCCAACAATTTTATTGATTTCGATGATTTCTTCAAATCCTTAAACCATTTTAAAATCAAACGAAGATTTCGAAAAATTTCTATCTAAGAGTTGTCCTTTCGTGTTACTGGCTTAGGCTGTAATCACAGCCTAAAAGCCGAAATACATAAAATCAACGAATTACTTTATTTGATTGAAACTGATACGTTTAATTGTAAATCAGTATAAAGCGCAGCGATAAGCAAACGAAGTGCTTCATCAAACATATATTTAAACAAGGAGTCAACTTTACAGCGATATCGATATCCTTTTTATAAGTAAGTAAAAAACAATGGGATTATTTATTTTTATAAACAAAAAATAATTTTTATTATTTTAAAATGTTTTTGATAAACCTCCGCCAATACCATCGCTATTGCTGAGAATGTTGATAGTAGCGAAAGGCAATGTTAGCTACTGCACTACTCGGTGATATTGTTATTGTTGTAGTGGCAGTATAAGGAGGTTTAACAAAAGCCTACAGATTTTATTTTTCTGTGCTCAATCGCAAATTCGCCGGAAGGCTATCGCTTGAAGGCACGTTGAGAGTGGTGAATTTCTTTCAGTTGATGATGTTATATCTGGATTGACTCAAATAATAAAAAAAAACATTATACATTTTTTAATTACAACTTTGTAACCTGTTTTATCTGTGTCCAGGGAGCAGGCAGATAGACTGACAGGAGTCTGATTTACAAATAAATCCAAGAGCCTTTCCTCATTTGCAGAATGATGAATTTTTGGATTTCGTATTTCGTGCTTAATGCCTGAAAGTTGACATGAATAAGATTTAGTAAAAAAAAAAACAAATATCACCTTGAATTTCTCCTTGTAACAAAGCAGTCGTATCTGATTGGTAATTACTTTTTCATTATTTACAATCTACACTTGCAGTTCGATCAATCTGTGTTTGGCACTCTCGAATTGTGAAGGTTTCCTCCATGGCACGTCTCCAAGGTGTGAAGATTGCGTCGAATTCTGGCAAACAATCGCGCAAGTTAACTTGCACTTCGTATATAACAAGAAATTCAAATTCCAGTCGAATTAGTTCACTAGATTGGGTTGTAATTGGGCGTATTGCATTTTATTATACGAGTGCCAAATAGCGGATCGCTCAGCGAGTCCACTTCAGAAGTAAGTTGTTTTAAATTTTCTTCGTTTAATTTGGTATGCTGAATTTCCTTAGTTGATTGCAGAATATTAGCCTTATTTTTAGCACCCTGTTGGAAATAGAAAAAATAAATAATTATATTAATTCATCAACACTCAATATCATCAACATACCTTTCCATTAAATTTCTGTTTTAATTCGGTGATCTTTGATTTCTGAAAATTTTTAAAGCCTACTTTTTTATAATCAAATTCCACAGGCTTATCCGAAGACTGTGCAACCTTATTTCGCTTGATTTTTTTTTTATTTTTATTAAAATTGTTATTAATGGCTTTGAGTACTGAACCTGGTGTAGGATTTTCGGTTTAAATTTTTTTTTGTTTGTGGCGATTGGTTATTTTTGGGGATTTGAGCTCTTTTGATTTTTCCTTTTGAGAGATTATTTTGTAAATTTTATCACATTCGTCCTTTACTGTCTCTTCTATTCTTGGCGGCTAAAAAATAGATGGTTTTTTTAATTATAGTAAACAAATTAACAAAAGGGAATAAATAGACAGAAATAAAGAATAGATACTCAAAGCTTGGTGATCTTGTCGCCATCAGAAGTGTATACCTACCAAGTTTTTTCGTACTGAAATTCAATATTGCACCAGGAGGAACAATATTTTTCTTTCGGACTGAAGGCAAGACAAAAAAAAACGTTGTAGTGCTTAACATTTGAAACCACTGGTCGATGGAAACTATTTCTTTCTAAAATTGGCTGAAATAGAGTAACAAAAAATCATAATTCTATAATTTAAAAAACTGCACACACGTACCTTTACTAAAGGCTGTTCCCGATCCTTGTGAATTATTTGATGCAATGCATGTAAATTCTGGCGGTCAGGTGATGAAATGCGATTACGAGCCAGAATCCCATGAATTTCACAAAGTAAAATCTCTGATATTTATATCTGCTTTGATTCGGCAGAACGTAGCCATAATTTTCATCTCCTTAACAGGATGATGATGTCACATCAGCGGAAATCTTTCTCAAAGCAAACAATTTTCTATAATTGTCGAAAACCCTCTTTTAATTTTATAAGATATCCAGCTCATATTAGAATCGCCTCTGTGTCAAACAGTCAGATAAGATGAAACGAAACGATAAGAAAACATTATAACTACCCACATACTTGTAATGTACATTACCTGGTATATCCATTCTTGAACTTACAAAATACTTTCTCATAAGTTCTGAAGCTTCATCTGAAAGATATACCTTTCTTTTCTTATGACAGCAAGATAATCGCTCATATCGTCTTCACCGATTGAGAGTTCATCAATTGTAGATTGGAATGGTTTTGTTGAAGCCTAAAACTTGATTATCATCTTCAAATATTAGAGGATACCAAAAACTTTTAACAAAAATATTACTTACTCGAGAAATTTATTAAAAGTATTTTGAGCTTTGTTATCACACTTGAAAGACCGCCAATGTGTCCATATAGCTGCTTCCAACGGAATAGTAATTACAGTCCATTCAAGCCTTATTCGACTGCAATCAATAGTTAAAAAATAATGTTATCTTCTAGATGGTCTTTTATTATTTTTTTTTTCTTTCATTATTTTTCATCATCACGAAAAAGGTCGGTTGTGTGTGGCAGAAATTCCTTTATTTGGTGATTATTGACGAGCACATTTAAAACACTTGGGTTCTAAAACGAAAAAAAATAATATAGATACAAATGAATATTGAATTAAATTATTACATAATAATAAAATACGTTATAAACAAAATAAAACTCAATCTCTTCCGTTTTGAAATTTAATTTAGACACGTACGCATTAATATGCTATGGTTTGCTTCTACTTTTTGATTGGATTTTCTTCATTTTGAACATAAAATTAATAAATATTGCTTAATTTGTAAACCAGAATCAACAAAAAGCTTTTATTAGTATGTTTTATGTTTGATTAAGGCCTTTAAAAATACAATTTAACTAAAAAGCAATTCATTTTTCAATTTTTGAATTTAACGGATTTCCATTTTAAATATATAAGGTCACCATATCTACCAAAAGTGGGAATGCGCACTCCTCCGTTTCGATAAGCCTGTGTTGGTGTCTGCTCCATTTAAAATGCACGGGCAACTAACCCATGCTTGTCGAAACGGAGGAAATCCTCTCAATTTAGCTTGTAGCGTGAAAGAGAATAAACCCCCGAAGTCATGCCTCTAGTTAGTTTCTCTATGATCACAACGATGTGAACACAGTTAGATATGGTAAGCAATACATTGAGAATAATAATTCACAAACATATTCGAGAATTGTCTATTCTATTTGGACAAAGTTGGAAAAAATAATGATAAAAACGAGAAGAAAATAAACTGTAAAGTAGATGTAAAAAATAAGATGAATAATAAATGTTTACATGAATTTAAAGTTAATGAAATTCAACTCGAAAATGACTTGCATGTGCCAAATGAATTAAGTAATCAAAACCATAGCAATTTAAAAGAAAATATTATGGTTGTAAATTTTGAGGAACATGACAATGAATATTTTGAAAAGTCTTTGTTTATGATTTATTGTGAAACTAATGATCGTGAAGGAGAAAACCTAGTTATTGGACAAAATGTTGATTGTATGACAAAAAAATATTTGCAAGAAATAACAAATAAAATAAAAAAGAAAAAACAATTCAACTGAATTAGAAAATCCCTTACATGTAACAAGTAAACAGTTAATTTTGAGAAGAACTGCGAGAACAAGTCGACAACCTGATAGGTTAATATATGAATAAGAAGAATTGTTTAAAAATGAATTAAAAAAAAATGCTTAAATTATTACTGAATTTTATTAAAAAGTAATTAGTAACTAAACATGAAATAAAAGTGGCTAGATATTATATATTTAAAATCTAGTACATTATTATTATACTCGATGTAAGCTAGGTTTAAGTATAACAAAAGATCACAAAATATGAATCTTAAGTTCTTTTTGTAACTTGACGAAATAAAGACTTCCTGTTTGAATTACAAGGTAAACACAAGTATTTTTAATATAATCCACAAACATCTTAAAAACATAATATTTGGTACCTCGACGTCCGGTAGAACCATTTGTAAAAAACAAAAATGCAGTTGAATTTGACTTCTACTAAACCTTTTTATGGTCCGCCTCGTAGACAGTGATATACTGACAAATCACAATTAAATAAATTGTTAAACGAATATTTAGAAAAAGTTTATATTAGAGCAAGTGAGTCAGAGTTTGTGTCCCCTATAGTACTGGTAAAGAAACAAACTGGGGATCTTAGAATGTGCATAGACTATAGAGTTCTTAACAAGGTGACAACGAAAGATAGTTTCCCTATTCCATTGATAGACGATTTGTTAGATCGTCGGGCAGACAAACGAGTGTTTACAAAGTTAGATTTGAAAAAACGGATTTTTTCATGTGTATATGCACGAAGAGTCTGTATACGCCATTTGTCGCACCTCTAGGACAATACGAATTCCTAAGAATGCCTTTCGGGTTGAGAAACGCCCCTTCAGTTTTTCAAAGACATGTTAACAAAATTTTGCAGATATGATTATAAAAGATGAAGTAATAGTATATCTCGACGACATAATGATAGCCACCGAAAACCATTGCAAATATTTTACAATTTTAAAAGAAGTGTTCAAAAGATTGGTTGATAACAAATTAGACTTAAGGTTGGACAAATGTGAGTTTCTTCAGACAAAAGTAAAGTATTTAGGCTATACCATCTCGGACGAAGGTATACAAGCGGATGATAAAGGACTAAAATACATTCATTAAGGATTTCTCAACTTTAGCTAAACCACTTCATGATCTTGCGAGGAAAAGCAACGTGTTTCATTTCTGCGTAGAAGAGTTAAAGTCATTCAAAATACTTAAACAAAAACTGATAGAATCCCCAATATTAGCATTATATAATCCCAAAGATAGTACAGAGTTACATTTCGATGCGAGTTCGATAGGTTTAGGAGCTATTCTTTTACAAAAAAAGAGTGATGGAAAATTACACCCGATCTTCTACTTTTCCAAAAGAACGACAGACGATGAAGCAAAATATCATAGTTTCGAATTAGAAACGCTAGCGATCGTAGCTGCACTGAAAAGGTTCAGGGTATATTTACAAGGCAAACATTTTAAAAAAGTAACAGATTGCAATTCGCTAACAATGACACTTAACAAAAAGGAGCTTAACCCTAGAATAGTGCGGTGGGCACTTGAGTTTCAAAATTATGATTTCGAACTCGACCACAGGGCTGGTACACGTATGCAGCATGTAGACGCGCTAAGTCGTTCAACAAATCTTTTAATTTTAAAACCAATACTTTCGAGGAGAATTTAGTCGTATCCCAAGGTAAAGATGATACTACAGTCGTTACTACAGTCGGAACATCACCTATACGAAATGCGAAACGGTGTAATTTATTTATAATGATGGAACAATTTTATTTTGTGTTCCCGAAAGCATGGAGGGGCACGTTATGTATAAGTATCACGACGAGATGGGGCATACAGGAACCGATAAAACAATAGAACTCATTAAAAAAGATTATCAAAGATGAAAGAAAAAGTAAGTAACCACATACAGAATTGTCTTAAGTGCATAGTATTTATATTCATCCAAGCACGGGAAAAAAGAACGATTTCTAAATTCTATTATGCTGTTTTGCTGACGACAGCACCGTCAGCTTTTCATATTCGTTTTTAGATTCACACCCATGTCCTTCGGATGTGGAACTTAAATGGCAGCGTATGATAAGCTCATTAAATTCTGATCTAGACAGCATTGTCCGATGGGGACTAAAAACCGCGTAGAATTTAATGCTTCAAAAACACAATGCAGTCTTCTATCGTTAAAGCAGGACCCTCCCCCAATGCCGTTGTCCATGAGCGTCGCTTGTATCGAGGAAACCGAATATCTTTCAGTTCTGGGCATGTGCATTACCGTTCAACTTTTATGGAATGACCACATATTCGACGTCGCCAAAAACGCTGCAAGGTGTGGCCCTTATAATGTTTAAACACAGTGGCGATATTCAAGCACTTAAAACCAATGGGCATCGGTATCTCCTGTCTAATCCTATCCCATCAAGCAAGTACTTTGTAAAATGACAGCTTGTCCAAAGTAGCAAATCCCAGAAATTTCTACTGATATCAAGAAAAATCTTGAAATCAGTACTTACGCAAGGCTCTAATTTCCAAGCTACTTGCTTGATTTCGATGATTGTAACTGTTCTGAGTGTAAATTAACCTCAGCTTCTAAATCCTTGCAATCATTTTATAATCAAACAATTATTTCGAAAAATTGCTATCTAAAAGGAGTTTCTTCGTGTTTTAAAAAAAATGAAAAATTACAAAATTATTTTCAGATGTAAATTTTTTGAAATATTTGCTCGAATTGAAAACGGTTTCAAGAATTTACAAGCTGACATAAATTAAATCTCACAACAGTTTAAATCATGGATATCAGGTAAGGACTTTGGAAATGACAGCTTGTCCAAATTACAATTCCAAGAAATTTGTACTAATATCAAGGAAAATCTTGAAATCAGCAACTACGCAAAGCTCTTATTTCCAACAATTTTATTGATTTCGATGATTTCTTCAAATCCTTAAACCATTTTAAAATCAAACGAAGATTTCGAAAAATTTCTATCTAAGAGTTGTCCTTTCGTGTTACTGGCTTAGGCTGTAATCACAGCCTAAAAGCCGAAATACATAAAATCAACGAATTACTTTATTTGATTGAAACTGATACGTTTAATTGTAAATCAGTATAAAGCGCAGCGATAAGCAAACGAAGTGCTTCATCAAACATATATTTAAACAAGGAGTCAACTTTACAGCGATATCGATATCCTTTTTATAAGTAAGTAAAAAACAATGGGATTATTTATTTTTATAAACAAAAAATAATTTTTATTATTTTAAAATGTTTTTGATAAACCTCCGCCAATACCATCGCTATTGCTGAGAATGTTGATAGTAGCGAAAGGCAATGTTAGCTACTGCACTACTCGGTGATATTGTTATTGTTGTAGTGGCAGTATAAGGAGGTTTAACAAAAGCCTACAGATTTTATTTTTCTGTGCTCAATCGCAAATTCGCCGGAAGGCTATCGCTTGAAGGCACGTTGAGAGTGGTGAATTTCTTTCAGTTGATGATGTTATATCTGGATTGACTCAAATAATAAAAAAAAACATTATACATTTTTTAATTACAACTTTGTAACCTGTTTTATCTGTGTCCAGGGAGCAGGCAGATAGACTGACAGGAGTCTGATTTACAAATAAATCCAAGAGCCTTTCCTCATTTGCAGAATGATGAATTTTTGGATTTCGTATTTCGTGCTTAATGCCTGAAAGTTGACATGAATAAGATTTAGTAAAAAAAAAAACAAATATCACCTTGAATTTCTCCTTGTAACAAAGCAGTCGTATCTGATTGGTAATTACTTTTTCATTATTTACAATCTACACTTGCAGTTCGATCAATCTGTGTTTGGCACTCTCGAATTGTGAAGGTTTCCTCCATGGCACGTCTCCAAGGTGTGAAGATTGCGTCGAATTCTGGCAAACAATCGCGCAAGTTAACTTGCACTTCGTATATAACAAGAAATTCAGATTCCAGTCGAATTAGTTCACTAGATTGGGTTGTAATTGGGCGTATTGCATTTTATTATACGAGTGCCAAATAGCGGATCGCTCAGCGAGTCCACTTCAGAAGTAAGTTGTTTTAAATTTTCTTCGTTTAATTTGGTATGCTGAATTTCCTTAGTTGATTGCAGAATATTAGCCTTATTTTTAGCACCCTGTTGGAAATAGAAAAAATAAATAATTATATTAATTCATCAACACTCAATATCATCAACATACCTTTCCATTAAATTTCTGTTTTAATTCGGTGATCTTTGATTTCTGAAAATTTTTAAAGCCTACTTTTTTATAATCAAATTCCACAGGCTTATCCGAAGACTGTGCAACCTTATTTCGCTTGATTTTTTTTTTATTTTTATTAAAATTGTTATTAATGGCTTTGAGTACTGAACCTGGTGTAGGATTTTCGGTTTAAATTTTTTTTTGTTTGTGGCGATTGGTTATTTTTGGGGATTTGAGCTCTTTTGATTTTTCCTTTTGAGAGATTATTTTGTAAATTTTATCACATTCGTCCTTTACTGTCTCTTCTATTCTTGGCGGCTAAAAAATAGATGGTTTTTTTAATTATAGTAAACAAATTAACAAAAGGGAATAAATAGACAGAAATAAAGAATAGATACTCAAAGCTTGGTGATCTTGTCGCCATCAGAAGTGTATACCTACCAAGTTTTTTCGTACTGAAATTCTATATTGCACCAGGAGGAACAATATTTTTCTTTCGGACTGAAGGCAAGACAAAAAAAAAACGTTGTAGTGCTTAACATTTGAAACCACTGGTCGATGGAAACTATTTCTTTCTAAAATTGGCTGAAATAGAGTAACAAAAAATCATAATTCTATAATTTAAAAAACTGCACACACGTACCTTTACTAAAGGCTGTTCCCGATCCTTGTGAATTATTTGATGCAATGCATGTAAATTCTGGCGGTCAGGTGATGAAATGCGATTACGAGCCAGAATCCCATGAATTTCACAAAGTAAAATCTCTGATATTTATATCTGCTTTGATTCGGCAGAACGTAGCCATAATTTTCATCTCCTTAACAGGATGATGATGTCACATCAGCGGAAATCTTTCTCAAAGCAAACAATTTTCTATAATTGTCGAAAACCCTCTTTTAATTTTATAAGATATCCAGCTCATATTAGAATCGCCTCTGTGTCAAACAGTCAGATAAGATGAAACGAAACGATAAGAAAACATTATAACTACCCACATACTTGTAATGTACATTACCTGGTATATCCATTCTTGAACTTACAAAATACTTTCTCATAAGTTCTGAAGCTTCATCTGAAAGATATACCTTTCTTTTCTTATGACAGCAAGATAATCGCTCATATCGTCTTCACCGATTGAGAGTTCATCAATTGTAGATTGGAATGGTTTTGTTGAAGCCTAAAACTTGATTATCATCTTCAAATATTAGAGGATACCAAAAACTTTTAACAAAAATATTACTTACTCGAGAAATTTATTAAAAGTATTTTGAGCTTTGTTATCACACTTGAAAGACCGCCAATGTGTCCATATAGCTGCTTCCAACGGAATAGTAATTACAGTCCATTCAAGCCTTATTCGACTGCAATCAATAGTTAAAAAATAATGTTATCTTCTAGATGGTCTTTTATTATTTTTTTTTTCTTTCATTATTTTTCATCATCACGAAAAAGGTCGGTTGTGTGTGGCAGAAATTCCTTTATTTGGTGATTATTGACGAGCACATTTAAAACACTTGGGTTCTAAAACGAAAAAAAATAATATAGATACAAATGAATATTGAATTAAATTATTACATAATAATAAAATACGTTATAAACAAAATAAAACTCAATCTCTTCCGTTTTGAAATTTAATTTAGACACGTACGCATTAATATGCTATGGTTTGCTTCTACTTTTTGATTGGATTTTCTTCATTTTGAACATAAAATTAATAAATATTGCTTAATTTGTAAACCAGAATCAACAAAAAGCTTTTATTAGTATGTTTTATGTTTGATTAAGGCCTTTAAAAATACAATTTAACTAAAAAGCAATTCATTTTTCAATTTTTGAATTTAACGGATTTCCATTTTAAATATATAAGGTCACCATATCTACCAAAAGTGGGAATGCGCACTCCTCCGTTTCGATAAGCCTGTGTTGGTGTCTGCTCCATTTAAAATGCACGGGCAACTAACCCATGCTTGTCGAAACGGAGGAAATCCTCTCAATTTAGCTTGTAGCGTGAAAGAGAATAAACCCCCGAAGTCATGCCTCTAGTTAGTTTCTCTATGATCACAACGATGTGAACACAGTTAGATATGGTAAGCAATACATTGAGAATAATAATTCACAAACATATTCGAGAATTGTCTATTCTATTTGGACAAAGTTGGAAAAAATAATGATAAAAACGAGAAGAAAATAAACTGTAAAGTAGATGTAAAAAATAAGATGAATAATAAATGTTTACATGAATTTAAAGTTAATGAAATTCAACTCGAAAATGACTTGCATGTGCCAAATGAATTAAGTAATCAAAACCATAGCAATTTAAAAGAAAATATTATGGTTGTAAATTTTGAGGAACATGACAATGAATATTTTGAAAAGTCTTTGTTTATGATTTATTGTGAAACTAATGATCGTGAAGGAGAAAACCTAGTTATTGGACAAAATGTTGATTGTATGACAAAAAAATATTTGCAAGAAATAACAAATAAAAATAAAAAAGAAAAAACAATTCAACTGAATTAGAAAATCCCTTACATGTAACAAGTAAACAGTTAATTTTGAGAAGAACTGCGAGAACAAGTCGACAACCTGATAGGTTAATATATGAATAAGAAGAATTGTTTAAAAATGAATTAAAAAAAAATGCTTAAATTATTACTGAATTTTATTAAAAAGTAATTAGTAACTAAACATGAAATAAAAGTGGCTAGATATTATATATTTAAAATCTAGTACATTATTATTATACTCGATGTAAGCTAGGTTTAAGTATAACAAAAGATCACAAAATATGAATCTTAAGTTCTTTTTGTAACTTGACGAAATAAAGACTTCCTGTTTGAATTACAAGGTAAACACAAGTATTTTTAATATAATCCACAAACATCTTAAAAACATAATATTTGGTACCTCGACGTCCGGTAGAACCATTTGTAAAAAACAAAAATGCAGTTGAATTTGACTTCTACTAAACCTTTTTATGGTCCGCCTCGTAGACAGTGATATACTGACAAATCACAATTAAATAAATTGTTAAACGAATATTTAGAAAAAGTTTATATTAGAGCAAGTGAGTCAGAGTTTGTGTCCCCTATAGTACTGGTAAAGAAACAAACTGGGGATCTTAGAATGTGCATAGACTATAGAGTTCTTAACAAGGTGACAACGAAAGATAGTTTCCCTATTCCATTGATAGACGATTTGTTAGATCGTCGGGCAGACAAACGAGTGTTTACAAAGTTAGATTTGAAAAAACGGATTTTTTCATGTGTATATGCACGAAGAGTCTGTATACGCCATTTGTCGCACCTCTAGGACAATACGAATTCCTAAGAATGCCTTTCGGGTTGAGAAACGCCCCTTCAGTTTTTCAAAGACATGTTAACAAAATTTTGCAGATATGATTATAAAAGATGAAGTAATAGTATATCTCGACGACATAATGATAGCCACCGAAAACCATTGCAAATATTTTACAATTTTAAAAGAAGTGTTCAAAAGATTGGTTGATAACAAATTAGACTTAAGGTTGGACAAATGTGAGTTTCTTCAGACAAAAGTAAAGTATTTAGGCTATACCATCTCGGACGAAGGTATACAAGCGGATGATAAAGGACTAAAATACATTCATTAAGGATTTCTCAACTTTAGCTAAACCACTTCATGATCTTGCGAGGAAAAGCAACGTGTTTCATTTCTGCGTAGAAGAGTTAAAGTCATTCAAAATACTTAAACAAAAACTGATAGAATCCCCAATATTAGCATTATATAATCCCAAAGATAGTACAGAGTTACATTTCGATGCGAGTTCGATAGGTTTAGGAGCTATTCTTTTACAAAAAAAGAGTGATGGAAAATTACACCCGATCTTCTACTTTTCCAAAAGAACGACAGACGATGAAGCAAAATATCATAGTTTCGAATTAGAAACGCTAGCGATCGTAGCTGCACTGAAAAGGTTCAGGGTATATTTACAAGGCAAACATTTTAAAAAAGTAACAGATTGCAATTCGCTAACAATGACACTTAACAAAAAGGAGCTTAACCCTAGAATAGTGCGGTGGGCACTTGAGTTTCAAAATTATGATTTCGAACTCGACCACAGGGCTGGTACACGTATGCAGCATGTAGACGCGCTAAGTCGTTCAACAAATCTTTTAATTTTAAAACCAATACTTTCGAGGAGAATTTAGTCGTATCCCAAGGTAAAGATGATACTACAGTCGTTACTACAGTCGGAACATCACCTATACGAAATGCGAAACGGTGTAATTTATTTATAATGATGGAACAATTTTATTTTGTGTTCCCGAAAGCATGGAGGGGCACGTTATGTATAAGTATCACGACGAGATGGGGCATACAGGAACCGATAAAACAATAGAACTCATTAAAAAAGATTATCAAAGATGAAAGAAAAAGTAAGTAACCACATACAGAATTGTCTTAAGTGCATAGTATTTATATTCATCCAAGCACGGGAAAAAAGAACGATTTCTAAATTCTATTATGCTGTTTTGCTGACGACAGCACCGTCAGCTTTTCATATTCGTTTTTAGATTCACACCCATGTCCTTCGGATGTGGAACTTAAATGGCAGCGTATGATAAGCTCATTAAATTCTGATCTAGACAGCATTGTCCGATGGGGACTAAAAACCGCGTAGAATTTAATGCTTCAAAAACACAATGCAGTCTTCTATCGTTAAAGCAGGACCCTCCCCCAATGCCGTTGTCCATGAGCGTCGCTTGTATCGAGGAAACCGAATATCTTTCAGTTCTGGGCATGTGCATTACCGTTCAACTTTTATGGAATGACCACATATTCGACGTCGCCAAAAACGCTGCAAGGTGTGGCCCTTATAATGTTTAAACACAGTGGCGATATTCAAGCACTTAAAACCAATGGGCATCGGTATCTCCTGTCTAATCCTATCCCATTTTCATAATCGCTTGCACTGTGTTTAAACATTATAAGGGTAGTCATAACCTCTTGAGTGCGCGCATATTTAAAAAAAAAAAATATACCAAAGGGAGATCTCCCATTTGAAGTAGTTCACATAGACCATTATGGACCCATAAACAAATCCCGAAGCTCAAAAAACACAAACTAGTGGTAATTGACGCGTTCACAAAATTTGTTAGACTGTATCCCACAAAGACAACTAATACGAAGGAAGCAATAACTGCCATGAAGGACTATTTTCGTGAGTATAGTAGACCAAGATGCATAATATCAGATAGAGGCATTTCGTTTACGTCAAACGATTTCAAAAGGTTTTTACTCAAAAATAATGTACAAGATATAAAACTAGCCACCGGATCTCTGCAGGCTAATGGCCAAGTGGAGAGAGTAAACAGAAATATAGGTTCAATGGTATCTAAGTTGGTCAAGCCAGAAGAGGGAGTTTAGTGAGACCATCTTGTGGAGACTGTAGAATTCACGTTAAACAACACAGTAAATCGAATGATAGGAAAACACCCAAGTGTAATGCTTTTCGGGGTAGATCAAGGAGGCGAGGTAATATACCAACTTAAAGACAATTTAGTAGATATTAAACAAAAGATAGTTCAAAGTAGTCACGAACAGATTATGGAAGAGGCGGTTTTAAAACAGGAACAGGTACAGGCCTACAATAGAGAGTATGTAAATAAGATACGGAAACGACCACTTATAAGGTCGAAATAGGAGATTATGTATTAATAAACAATTTTGACTCTCATGCAGATACATCCAAAAAGTTGTTACCAAAGTTCAAGGGACCTTATCAAATAACAAAAGTTTTGGGAAATGATCGGCACGTCCTTAAAGATGTAGACAATTTCTAACAAACAAGACTTCAATATCAAGGTGTTTCGGCTGTCGGTAATATGCGCTCATGGTTAGGATGTCGAGGTGCCAAACGACGAAATTTACACAAAAGGATCAGGAGATCCTATATCGCCAAGATGGCCGAATTGTAGTAAATAAAGACACGGCAACTTGTAGAGTAATTAAAATATTAGAATCATGTGCTATTTACACTCATACTAATGTACATACCAAATCTCTATTTATATAACTTGTATAGTAAGGAGAATATAAGAGTCATGTAATATTTACACTAATACTAATGTACCTTTATATGCTTATGTTCTCGATTAGAATAAGTAAGATGTAAAAAGAAAGACGGAATAAAACGATTCATTCTGTATTGTGAACTCGAGCCAGTCGGTCATAATGTATTTATTCGTTTGCGAAACTGTGTCTAAAATATTTATCTACAATTCCAACCTTCTTTGTAAGCTTGACCATTTTTGTGCTGTGTCTGTCAAAATTTGAACCGGAAAGCATATCTAGAGAAAAGACTTTAGAGTAAGACATTGAAACGATTACTCGGATCTCAAAGAAATAGTAGCTGGTGTACCACAACGAAGTGTTCTAGGTCCAATAGCTATGTACCTATTATTTACAAGTGAAATAACTCAAACAGAAGACACTATCGTAGCCACGTTTTCTGACGACACTGCAATACTACCAGTGGGCCAAACGATAAATGATTCTATGGCAAAATTACAAAAAGCTCTGAATAATGTCAATGATTAGACAAAAACATGGCGGATATCAACGAGCAAAATCAGTCCATGTTGATTTTACGTATAAAAAAATTAATAGATTACCGGCATACGTTACTACGGTTCAAGCTCCGTTTGGTAATGAAGCAAAATATCTCGGAATGACTCTGGACGTGAAATTAAAATAGAAACCTATTTAAAAAAAATGCGAAGAGTTAAATAATAAACTGAAAGATATGCACTGGTTGCTAGGGAAACACTCTAAGCTCAGTATCCAAAACAAGCTAATTTTGTACAGACAGGTGCTTAATCCTGTCTGGGCGTACGGTATACAACTCTGGGGTTGTACGCGAGATTCTAATTTAAATACCCTATAAACATTTGAAAATAAACCACTAAGATAGTTTGAAAACGCAACTTAGTATATTGGAAACGAAGATCTTAACAGAGATCTAGGGATTCCCACGGTTCGCAATGAAATAAAAAAAATTTTGCGCGAAATCATAGAAAACGGCTATTGCAACACTGTAATAGTACTATAATTGAAATTATCGATGAGGCGAACTTAGTACGCCGCCTGCGAGGGACTAAGCCTTCCGATCTGGTGAACCAAATAAGAATCCGCTTTAAAATCGCGGTATAAGAAGGAAATATCCCCAGATAGTTAACTGCAAAACGTTAATTAAATTCGATAAAAATAAATTGTTGGATATGTTTAAACTTGGTTGCAATCGGAAGGAGGAGGTGTTTTTAGTGCAGTAAGAATCTCACAATCCTAGGAGCACGCACTTTTCGGTCCTCATAGAGCCTTTTGAAGGTTTTACACCTCACAGAGAAAATTTTACCACATTAAATAAAATAAAAGTAATAAGATTTCTCTATGGTTTTCATCCAATAAGGAAGTCTTATTAAAATCGCAGAGATAGTCTTATCAAAACGCTGATTATCGTTTTATGGGATATGCGATATTTACGGATATTTTTACGAAGACATCTTATTAAGCTTCAATATGACTTCTTAAAACAATAAGAAAAAATTATTAAAAAGTATGAGCAAATCGCTTTGAAACAATAAGATCTAATTGATTAGATGTGAAAATCTTTTAGATACAATAAGAAGATCTTATTGATAATATGTGAGATTCTGTTAGATACAATAAGAAGAACTTATTGATAGTATGAGGTCTTTTTTGAAACAGTAAGAAAATCTTATTGATAGAATGTGATCATCTTTTAATAATACGATTATATAGATAATAAAGTGGCAATCTTTCAGATACATTAAAAAGATCTTATTGACGTTCTATGTAAAAGGAGTAAAAACCTCCCAGAAATAATAAAACGAACTTATTCGGTTAATTCGATGTGAAATAATGTGTATTTGAAGAAATTTAAAATTATATTTCCCAAATTCATGTTTTTTAATGCTTGATTCATTTAAAGAAAAGATGAAATACACATATTTTTTTAAACTATTTATTGTTTTTTTTTTACAAAAAAAAAAATAACATGAGATTTTTTATCAGCATTTTTTGGAACACTTTTTCTTATTTATTTATTTATATATTTAATTAGCTTAGTACAAGCAGACTTACATTCTAACTTAACACTTACATTTATTCTAACTTAACTAACTTAAGACTAATATTTATTAAGACTCTAATGGTACGAGGCATGGTGAAGTAAGGTTTTGAGGTTATCTTTGCTTAAATGGAAGTGGAATAAGTTGTGCGCGCGATTAGAGGTACGTAGCATACGGTTTATAGGATCGTTGCTACCATAATTGGTAACGGAGATTATTGGAGTTGGTTTGTAGGGAGATTTTTTGAAGAAGAGCTGGACAATCGATTTTACCAGCTAAGAGCTGATGGGTGAAGACAATATCAGGCACTCGTCGGCGAAATTCGAGGGAATTCATATTAATTGAATTTAAACGATGTCGGTAGGGAGGCAGGTTAAGTGCATCAGACCAGGGACGGCCATGGAGGGCAAAACGAAGGAATCTACGTTGAACAGCTTCTATTCGCAGAGAGTGATTAAGGTAATAGTTTGACCAGACTTGGCTTGCATATTCAAGAAGTGGCCTAATAAATGTGGCACAGAAAGATTTATTGACAAAATAGTCGGAGAATTCCTTTGACCATCGTTTCACAAAGCCGAGTGCGGAGTTAGCTCTCTTAATGGACTTGTCAATGTGAGAACGAAAGTTTAATTCTCTATCGCAGATAATTCCCAGATCGCACAATGAATCAACCTAGGGCACAGGCACATTTTCGATAACATACGTCCTAGGAGGAAGTGGAAAGCGCTTACGGGAGAAGGTGATGACTTGACACTTATTAGCATTGAGCTCAGAAAGTTTTTACGGTACCAGGTTGAAAATCTGTTAAGATCATTTTTTAGTAGAAAATAGTCGGCAGGGGATGTTATGCACCTAACGATTTTCTTATCATCGGCGTACATTGATATAAAAGAGTCTTTTAATATACAGTCGACGTCGTTGATAGTCAAAATGAAGATAACTGGGCCAGGGTGGCTTCCCGGCGGGTCAGACAACGATGCCTGACCCCATCATTCAGAATATCTGAAGATTACGCTATAATGGCGATTTTTTGACTATGACTGAACCTATGAAACAATTTGGGTTGAAATCCTAGGATATTCAACTTAAAAAGAAACAAAGAGCGTGAAATTTTCTGAAAGCTTTGCTAAGATCAGTTGCAATTACATCGACCTCATTTCCGTTTTCAAGAAAGCATAAGGTCCCTGAAACAAATTCTAACAAGTTAGTAGTAGTAGACCTGCCCTTGACGAAACCGTGTTGGGTTGGGGAGTCTATATGCTTGCAGAGAAACAACATGGAATCAAAGACGATACTTTCAAAGAGCGTATGGATGCAAGATAACTTAGCAATAGGGCGGCAGTTGGATATTTCTTTCTTAGGGCCTTTTTTATGGATAGGGATTATAAGATAGTTCTTCCAAAGAGCAGGAAAAACTCCAAGTGAGAGTGAAAGTTGAAAAAGAGCGGTCAAATTTTTTGAAAATAAACCACTAAGATAGTTTGAAAACGCAACTTAGTATATTGGAAACGAAGATCTTAACAGAGATCTAGGGATTCCCACGGTTCGCAATGAAATAAAAAAAATTTTGCGCGAAATCATAGAAAACGGCTATTGCAACACTGTAATAGTACTATAATTGAAATTATCGATGAGGCGAACTTAGTACGCCGCCTGCGAGGGACTAAGCCTTCCGATCTGGTGAACCAAATAAGAATCCGCTTTAAAATCGCGGTATAAGAAGGAAATATCCCCAGATAGTTAACTGCAAAACGTTAATTAAATTCGATAAAAATAAATTGTTGGATATGTTTAAACTTGGTTGCAATCGGAAGGAGGAGGTGTTTTTAGTGCAGTAAGAATCTCACAATCCTAGGAGCACGCACTTTTCGGTCCTCATAGAGCCTTTTGAAGGTTTTACACCTCACAGAGAAAATTTTACCACATTAAATAAAATAAAAGTAATAAGATTTCTCTATGGTTTTCATCCAATAAGGAAGTCTTATTAAAATCGCAGAGATAGTCTTATCAAAACGCTGATTATCGTTTTATGGGATATGCGATATTTACGGATATTTTTACGAAGACATCTTATTAAGCTTCAATATGACTTCTTAAAACAATAAGAAAAAATTATTAAAAAGTATGAGCAAATCGCTTTGAAACAATAAGATCTAATTGATTAGATGTGAAAATCTTTTAGATACAATAAGAAGATCTTATTGATAATATGTGAGATTCTGTTAGATACAATAAGAAGAACTTATTGATAGTATGAGGTCTTTTTTGAAACAGTAAGAAAATCTTATTGATAGAATGTGATCATCTTTTAATAATACGATTATATAGATAATAAAGTGGCAATCTTTCAGATACATTAAAAAGATCTTATTGACGTTCTATGTAAAAGGAGTAAAAACCTCCCAGAAATAATAAAACGAACTTATTCGGTTAATTCGATGTGAAATAATGTGTATTTGAAGAAATTTAAAATTATATTTCCCAAATTCATGTTTTTTAATGCTTGATTCATTTAAAGAAAAGATGAAATACACATATTTTTTTAAACTATTTATTGTTTTTTTTTTACAAAAAAAAAAATAACATGAGATTTTTTATCAGCATTTTTTGGAACACTTTTTCTTATTTATTTATTTATATATTTAATTAGCTTAGTACAAGCAGACTTACATTCTAACTTAACACTTACATTTATTCTAACTTAACTAACTTAAGACTAATATTTATTAAGACTCTAATGGTACGAGGCATGGTGAAGTAAGGTTTTGAGGTTATCTTTGCTTAAATGGAAGTGGAATAAGTTGTGCGCGCGATTAGAGGTACGTAGCATACGGTTTATAGGATCGTTGCTACCATAATTGGTAACGGAGATTATTGGAGTTGGTTTGTAGGGAGATTTTTTGAAGAAGAGCTGGACAATCGATTTTACCAGCTAAGAGCTGATGGGTGAAGACAATATCAGGCACTCGTCGGCGAAATTCGAGGGAATTCATATTAATTGAATTTAAACGATGTCGGTAGGGAGGCAGGTTAAGTGCATCAGACCAGGGACGGCCATGGAGGGCAAAACGAAGGAATCTACGTTGAACAGCTTCTATTCGCAGAGAGTGATTAAGGTAATAGTTTGACCAGACTTGGCTTGCATATTCAAGAAGTGGCCTAATAAATGTGGCACAGAAAGATTTATTGACAAAATAGTCGGAGAATTCCTTTGACCATCGTTTCACAAAGCCGAGTGCGGAGTTAGCTCTCTTAATGGACTTGTCAATGTGAGAACGAAAGTTTAATTCTCTATCGCAGATAATTCCCAGATCGCACAATGAATCAACCTAGGGCACAGGCACATTTTCGATAACATACGTCCTAGGAGGAAGTGGAAAGCGCTTACGGGAGAAGGTGATGACTTGACACTTATTAGCATTGAGCTCAGAAAGTTTTTACGGTACCAGGTTGAAAATCTGTTAAGATCATTTTTTAGTAGAAAATAGTCGGCAGGGGATGTTATGCACCTAACGATTTTCTTATCATCGGCGTACATTGATATAAAAGAGTCTTTTAATATACAGTCGACGTCGTTGATAGTCAAAATGAAGATAACTGGGCCAGGGTGGCTTCCCGGCGGGTCAGACAACGATGCCTGACCCCATCATTCAGAATATCTGAAGATTACGCTATAATGGCGATTTTTTGACTATGACTGAACCTATGAAACAATTTGGGTTGAAATCCTAGGATATTCAACTTAAAAAGAAACAAAGAGCGTGAAATTTTCTGAAAGCTTTGCTAAGATCAGTTGCAATTACATCGACCTCATTTCCGTTTTCAAGAAAGCATAAGGTCCCTGAAACAAATTCTAACAAGTTAGTAGTAGTAGACCTGCCCTTGACGAAACCGTGTTGGGTTGGGGAGTCTATATGCTTGCAGAGAAACAACATGGAATCAAAGACGATACTTTCAAAGAGCGTATGGATGCAAGATAACTTAGCAATAGGGCGGCAGTTGGATATTTCTTTCTTAGGGCCTTTTTTATGGATAGGGATTATAAGATAGTTCTTCCAAAGAGCAGGAAAAACTCCAAGTGAGAGTGAAAGTTGAAAAAGAGCGGTCAAATTTTTAACTAAGTGTAAACAGCACTTTTTAGGATTATAGCAGGCATTCCATCAGAACCAGCAGAATAATCGTCTTTTAGATTATTTATCTTACGTTCAACAATGTCTGATGAAATGTTAATGGAGTTTAAAGAAGTTTGGTTGCAAGATTTTAAGAAGGAGAAGTATTCTAAATCAGGCTGAAGGCCGATATCCGAGAAAGATTGACTGAAGAATTGGGCAAATAAATGGTGACTATTTTGGGGCCATCGGAGCTAGAGCTCAAATAAGTTAAGGTAGAGGGGTAGCTATCATACTTTCTTTTAGCATTGATACAATGAAAGAATCTTTTGGGGTGTGTTATAATACAGGTTTGCATTCGATTCAGATAATCATGGTAAAGAGATTCGCAAAGTTCAGAGAAAAGGGAGTTGGCGTTCTAACAACTTGAAAGATCAACGGTGGAGTGAGATGATAGGTAAATCCGCCAGAGTTTATTTCTTTTATTTCTTAAAGACCGAAAATCACTATTGTACCAGGGGGGAGAAGAGTGGGTGCTTTTTTGTTGAACCAAAGGGATAGATAGGGTAATGCAGTTAAGAACGTGAGAATAGAAATAGCAGAGGGCGATGTCAATGTCAGCGGCGAGAGGTGTGCTTTTGAAGTCAATAGATCCAGGCAAGCTGTTGAGCAAATTGATATTAGCTTTCCGAAAATTGGATGTCAGTGGATTTTCAGATAGATTAGGTTCCTGGGAAAGTTCGTAAGAAAAAGAGAGGAAAAGAGGAGGATGGTATGAATCTAATTTAGACAAAATATGATCACAAGATGATACCACACAATTGTCAACCTCGGAAGAAAATATGAGATCGAGTAGACGACCTAAATTATTGTTCACACTGATAAATTGGTAAAGATCTAAGTCTAAGGGGCAATCGGTAAATAGAACTTCTTTGCCGGATGTGGGATTTAGGGCTATGTAATAAGATTCTTCATCAGAGAGGACCAATTGAAGATTTGGAAAGTTGAAGTCACCAACAACATCGGAGGGTTCAGCAGCATCAAAAATGGAATCGAAAGCATTAACAGGTAGCTCATAGCATTGAATAGGCTGAAAAGGTCGTATATAACAGCAACTTGTGAAAACAGCAATTGTCAAACTCAAAAGAGGTAGAAAGGGAGGTTTTAACTAACGTTGAATTACATATAACGATTATGAATTGACAATAACACACCACGGCTACAAGTCTCGCTATATCATTCGAGGAACCGTGTCGACCCGAAAGGTATTGAAATGAAATGTGAAGATCTCATTATCGTTTATATCAGCAGACAAATTTGTTTCAGTTAGCGCAAAGATGTCGAAGGGGAGCTTATGTGAGTTAAGAAAGATGGAGGCGGTCTTAGAGAGAAGTCCTCTGACATTTTGGTAATATAGAGATATGCGTTTCGGAGGATGATATTGAGGCAGAGCAAGCAGCCTGTTTGAAGGGTTAGGAGGGAAAATAATTTTTGAAGTTAGTGCGACTTCCTTGTAAGTGGGAAATTCTATTTGAATTCACAACGGATGCAAAATTGGATAGGTCATTTGCAACATCTGAAGCAGTAAGATTAAGGCTTTCACGATAGCGTACAAAAATTCTCCTTAGATCATCAGGGTTCGTAGGTAGGCCTTCTTGGTGAATGGATACCATAACATTAGTTCTGGTTACCCCATCAACGCAAACGGATTCATGATTATCGTGGGGTAAGCAAGGTAAAGACGAACTTTTGAGTAGATTCGGTGGTCTCTAAGGCGAGAAAGAACATAGCGGCCATCATCGTGTTGGTCAACAAATTTCTTAGTTAACTTAACGATTGGTGGGGCGAGAGGATCAAACTATTGTGGAGTGGTATGAGTAGGACTTGGAGGAGGTGAGGGATTAAGTGTAGGAAGGGGGAAAGTGCTGGACTTAGGAGAATTTAATGAACGCTCGATATTGAGAACGTGGGATCGAATGAAATTAGGGCAGTAAGAGATATGAACTGATTTAAGTTAGAACACTCAGGTACATGAGGAGTATTGAAGGACACACGTTGAGGTTTAGGAGAGGCTGTAGGAGGCTTTTGAGAACTAGAAGGTGTTTCATTTGTATGAGGTACTGAGGGGTTCGGGGTAGGAAATTAGGAGATGGTGATAAAGGCGTCTGGGATTGGAAAGGATCAGGATAGGCATTGGGGGTTACATTTTTTTCGATATTCTTATTTACATTATTTTGAAAGCTTGGTTGGAAAAAGTTGGGGAAAATACCCATTTTAAAACTCCATTAGAATTTTTTTGAGAACGTCATGATTCCGAGTTGCATATTTCCACCGTGAAGAGAAAACAACCATTCATATTTAGTAGGAAGTAGCAGGAAATAAAAGATTTAGTAAAAGAGAAACGAAAAGCAAGTAAGAAAAGGCAGCTAACTCGAGCCCCTCAACACAAGGTAAATTTAAATCGCTTGTGTAATTTACTAAAAAAGACGATAGCAGAAATCAAAAATTCTGAATTTGGAAATTTGAAAGCTTGAGAGCAGGGAAAGAATGCATCTACTCAATCTGGAAAGTTGTTAAATTAAGGAAGAAACCCAAGCTCCCAGCGCATCCGATTAAGAATGGGCAAAAAGCGACAACGAGAAAGCAAACATTTTCGCGGATTATCTAGAGAACACATTTAAACTTTTGATGGGTAAAGAATCAACGAAAATTTAAATAAACGTTCAACTCGAGCGAAATTTATATAACACGAAATGTTAACCTTGCCGATTTACATAGTGAAATATGAAAGTCCCGGGATATGACTTAATTACGGTTGAAGTTCTCAAAATGCTTTCTCGTAAAGCCAATGCAAGGTTGCGGAAATTATAATGGCTCTTAAACCTGAAAACCATCACATGATAAGAAATCATATTTTAATTTTGTAAATAAAGACACCCCTGAAGAAGACGGCAACCACCGTCGAAACGTTGGGAAAATAAAATGAAAATTGCTTTCGTTTAATCATCATTCCGACCAATAAAGCCGATGAGAATCACTATTAAAAATTCTCCAAAGTCCAAATGATAAGAAATCTTATAACAATTGACCAAATGCATGGGATCACTGACGTCATTGAGAAAACTCTTGAAGAACTTGAAAAAAACTTTGTTCGGCGGTCTTCCTAGAAGTGTCGCAAGCTTTTGATAAAGTGTGACACCAATGCCTAAATTTTAAATTAAAACATTCTGCCTGAAGCACTTCATACGCTTTTTTCACTTCAAAAATTCTTTCTAAAGAAATTTATTAAGTTTTTCACATTTCTGTCTGTTGAGAACAGTACCAAGTAACACTTTCACATTGAAACATACTAATCCTAGTAAAACCTTAACAAGTGTACAATCTATTGTTCCTTGGTTTCACGTAGACGCCTCACATAACATCTGACAGAAACAGCAGCGGTTGTTGAGTACACCCAAGCACCACCAGCTACAACACGCTTGCACAGTTCGCATGACCAGATACCGACGCAGGCACGTTTCATAGCATCTTTGCCACAGAATGTGCAGGTATATTTGGAATGCTGGGTGATATCCATTTTCTTCACCATTTAACGCAGGGAAGCACCATACCGGGTATCATATTGGAGTAATTAAAGACACGGCAACCCTAACTTGTACAATAATTAGAATATAAGAATCATGTGATATTTACACTAATACTAATGTACACACCAAATCTCTATTTGTATAGTAAGGTGAATATAAGAATCATGTAATACTTACACTAATACTAATGTACCTTTTTATGCTTATGTTCTCGATTAGAATCTCAGAAGAGGGATTCAACCTAAATAATAAAAATAATCGTGAATATAATTCATTTAACTATCAACAAAACTGTGCTCGTTTTTTTTCTCCCCTTCTCGGGGCTTCGAATTAGTTTTTTTTATTATATAAAATGGATGACTCAGTCGACCAAAATAAATTCTCAGCGGCCCAGCTGCGCGACGGGATGCCAAGTAACGGGACTAAGTCAGCAATGGTTTTGCGGCTCAATAGTATACGAGCTGAAAAAAGAGGTGAACATACAGACGAGGAGAGGGGTGATGGTGACGACGACAACGGCAATGGCGATAGCAACGACAACGATAACGACGGGGTTACAGCAACGGAGAATGTCGATCTAGGTGGTAGTGCTGAAAAACCAACAACACGAAGCAAGGAAAACGAAATCCTATCGAGGGAAATAAATTTGTTAAAGAGAGAAAAAGAGTTTTTGGCAAAGCAGAATGAATTTCTGCGGCAAAAAATCGCATGTAATGAACAACGGACAATGGAGCGAAACAAAAGCAACGATGCGGTTACGAGTGCCAAAAGGATAAACGAAAGTGACAACGAGGAGAAATACGTAATTTACAAGGACATGCTGCCGAATTTGATGGTGGTTTAAATTTTAATGTCTGGGTAGCACAGTTACGAAGTGTACAAAAAGTATACAACGTCGAAGAAAAAATGATCCGTATGTTAGAGGTGAATAAGCTGAGGGGAAAGGCACAAAAATGGATTTATTCAAAACCGAACTTTGCTTCGGCAAAACCTGGAAGAGCTATTTCAAGAAATGACAGAAATGGTTGGTAATAAAGACAACGAGACGTTTACTGAATATTATGGAGACAAAGTTATGTTAGCAAATGGATTAGATATGGATGATGAAGAATTTATTGAATATGTCACCGAGGGGTCCACGGACACAAATTAAAGGCTATATGCTCATGTAAACAACTTCAAGGATCGGGCGCAACTATTTCAAACGTTCAGCAATATATCACAGCCAAAACAAGTAAATATACCATCAACGTCGAAGGCATCCCAACAAAACTAAAAAGAGGGTCCAAGATGCTATAATTGTAACTGCATCGGATACATCGCGTCAGAATGTAGGAAGCCTTAAAGAAGAATACGGAAGGGAAGCGTGTTACGGATACGGATCATCAGAACATCGTTTATCAATGTGCCCGAAGAAAAAATTTACTGTACAACTTTTGGAATACAAAAGTGTAGATTTCGTAAGTTATATATGTTTATCAGTTAAGATAGGTACTAAAACAACAAATTTTTTCTAGAATGCCTCATATATACCGATATCCCGATAAATTTCATAAGATGGTCTTGTATTCCTAAAGAGAGAAATTTAATAAAGAACAACAATTACATGTCTTATTGCGGTATTAATAAAAGCAAATTGATCATTGTTGGAAAATTAAATTGTATGATTAACTGGGAAAATTTATTTGTTTCGGTAGAATTGTTTGTAGTTGATGATATGCCGACTAGTTATGAGGTAGTTCTGGGAAGAAGTTTTTTGAAGGACAGTAACTTTAAGCTAATTTCAAATTATCAATGTAAATGTGAAAAAGTCAACAAAGTTGAGAATCACAACCATAGAGAAAATAGTTACATAGAGGCGCGACTCGTACCCCCCTTGCCTTAATCACCCGCAAATTTTTTTTAGGTGAGTAAGAGAAAACTCTCTTAAATTGCTCATTTTTTCCTATCCGTGAATACATGTGAGTGGTGGATTAAGAAACCCTTTTGCTCAAACTGACAGATAATGTTTCTTGTTGTTGGTTTGTCAAAAGTCTGTCTGACATTTCTAATTACCAAAACATAATTAATAGTTTTTTTTCACATTTGGTAAGTTTTATTTCATATTTATTTAATTATTCTTTATTTCAATAAAAGAAATATATATAACTATACAAAAAATTGTTTTTTATGTTTGTTTGATAAAGATTTGGCCACAATGACGGAGATCCGATGGAAAGCGTACATCCAAAGGTATATCTTAGATTGGAAACTCAGAAACCAAACTCAATTGTTTCTTGTTTTCTATAATTGTTTTGTTGTTTTTTTTTAGATTGGGAGTGAAGACGTACTTAGTCCATCTGGGAGTGATACCACTAACACTCCACCTTACACAAAAACGAGGTACGTTAAATACAAAAAAACCTAATTTGATGTATTTTTTAGTATTTGTTTTTCTTTTAATTTTGTAGGATAAACAGCGCCTGCTAATCATCTCAAAATCATGACGAACAACAAGGTCGGACCACACAAACAATGAAGACAAACAGGAATTGCCAGATATTATAGTTAAATACATTGGGCTCAATATTTTAAAGTGTTTTCCTTATATATATATATATATATATATATATATGTATATAGCTTAAGAATTGTGATTCACTTAATTTTTTTCGATTACATTTTCTTTATGGGTGTTTAAAAAAATTCTTTTCTTTTTAAGGGAAATGTAATGTTGAGTGTCTCAATGACACATAGGTAAGTATTATAGCCCTATGCTGAGGTAAATTAACATTCAGAACAGTTACAATCATTGACATCAAGCAAGTACTTTGTAAAATGACAGCTTGTCCAAAGTAGCAAATCCCAGAAATTTCTACTGATATCAAGAAAAATCTTGAAATCAGTACTTACGCAAGGCTCTAATTTCCAAGCTACTTGCTTGATTTCGATGATTGTAACTGTTCTGAGTGTAAATTAACCTCAGCTTCTAAATCCTTGCAATCATTTTATAATCAAACAATTATTTCGAAAAATTGCTATCTAAAAGTAGTTTCTTCGTGTTTTAAAAAAAATGAAAAATTACAAAATTATTTTCAGATGTAAATTTTTTGAAATATTTGCTCGAATTGAAAACGGTTTCAAGAATTTACAAGCTGACATAAATTAAATCTCACAACAGTTTAAATCATGGATATCAGGTAAGGACTTTGGAAATGACAGCTTGTCCAAATTACAATTCCAAGAAATTTGTACTAATATCAAGGAAAATCTTGAAATCAGCAACTACGCAAAGCTCTTATTTCCAACAATTTTATTGATTTCGATGATTTCTTCAAATCCTTAAACCATTTTAAAATCAAACGAAGATTTCGAAAAATTTCTATCTAAGAGTTGTCCTTTCGTGTTACTGGCTTAGGCTGTAATCACAGCCTAAAAGCCGAAATACATAAAATCAACGAATTACTTTATTTGATTGAAACTGATACGTTTAATTGTAAATCAGTATAAAGCGCAGCGATAAGCAAACGAAGTGCTTCATCAAACATATATTTAAACAAGGAGTCAACTTTACAGCGATATCGATATCCTTTTTATAAGTAAGTAAAAAACAATGGGATTATTTATTTTTATAAACAAAAAATAATTTTTATTATTTTAAAATGTTTTTGATAAACCTCCGCCAATACCATCGCTATTGCTGAGAATGTTGATAGTAGCGAAAGGCAATGTTAGCTACTGCACTACTCGGTGATATTGTTATTGTTGTAGTGGCAGTATAAGGAGGTTTAACAAAAGCCTACAGATTTTATTTTTCTGTGCTCAATCGCAAATTCGCCGGAAGGCTATCGCTTGAAGGCACGTTGAGAGTGGTGAATTTCTTTCAGTTGATGATGTTATATCTGGATTGACTCAAATAATAAAAAAAAACATTATACATTTTTTAATTACAACTTTGTAACCTGTTTTATCTGTGTCCAGGGAGCAGGCAGATAGACTGACAGGAGTCTGATTTACAAATAAATCCAAGAGCCTTTCCTCATTTGCAGAATGATGAATTTTTGGATTTCGTATTTCGTGCTTAATGCCTGAAAGTTGACATGAATAAGATTTAGTAAAAAAAAAAACAAATATCACCTTGAATTTCTCCTTGTAACAAAGCAGTCGTATCTGATTGGTAATTACTTTTTCATTATTTACAATCTACACTTGCAGTTCGATCAATCTGTGTTTGGCACTCTCGAATTGTGAAGGTTTCCTCCATGGCACGTCTCCAAGGTGTGAAGATTGCGTCGAATTCTGGCAAACAATCGCGCAAGTTAACTTGCACTTCGTATATAACAAGAAATTCAGATTCCAGTCGAATTAGTTCACTAGATTGGGTTGTAATTGGGCGTATTGCATT
This sequence comes from Philhelius pedissequus, assembly GCA_910595825.1. Taxonomy (NCBI): domain Eukaryota; kingdom Metazoa; phylum Arthropoda; class Insecta; order Diptera; family Syrphidae; genus Philhelius; species Philhelius pedissequus. Next base: position 106,437,692 of record OU343160.1, read on the forward strand.
TTATTATACGAGTGCCAAATAGCGGATCGCTCAGCGAGTCCACTTCAGAAGTAAGTTGTTTTAAATTTTCTTCGTTTAATTTGGTATGCTGAATTTCCTTAGTTGATTGCAGAATATTAGCCTTATTTTTAGCACCCTGTTGGAAATAGAAAAAATAAATAATTATATTAATTCATCAACACTCAATATCATCAACATACCTTTCCATTAAATTTCTGTTTTAATTCGGTGATCTTTGATTTCTGAAAATTTTTAAAGCCTACTTTTTTATAATCAAATTCCACAGGCTTATCCGAAGACTGTGCAACCTTATTTCGCTTGATTTTTTTTTTATTTTTATTAAAATTGTTATTAATGGCTTTGAGTACTGAACCTGGTGTAGGATTTTCGGTTTAAAATTTTTTTTGTTTGTGGCGATTGGTTATTTTTGGGGATTTGAGCTCTTTTGATTTTTCCTTTTGAGAGATTATTTTGTAAATTTTATCACATTCGTCCTTTACTGTCTCTTCTATTCTTGGCGGCTAAAAAATAGATGGTTTTTTTAATTATAGTAAACAAATTAACAAAAGGTAATAAATAGACAGAAATAAAGAATAGATACTCAAAGCTTGGTGATCTTGTCGCCATCAGAAGTGTATACCTACCAAGTTTTTTCGTACTGAAATTCTATATTGCACCAGGAGGAACAATATTTTTCTTTCGGACTGAAGGCAAGACAAAAAAAAAACGTTGTAGTGCTTAACATTTGAAACCACTGGTCGATGGAAACTATTTCTTTCTAAAATTGGCTGAAATAGAGTAACAAAAAATCATAATTCTATAATTTAAAAAACTGCACACACGTACCTTTACTAAAGGCTGTTCCCGATCCTTGTGAATTATTTGATGCAATGCATGTAAATTCTGGCGGTCAGGTGATGAAATGCGATTACGAGCCAGAATCCCATGAATTTCACAAAGTAAAATCTCTGATATTTATATCTGCTTTGATTCGGCAGAACGTAGCCATAATTTTCATCTCCTTAACAGGATGATGATGTCACATCAGCGGAAATCTTTCTCAAAGCAAACAATTTTCTATAATTGTCGAAAACCCTCTTTTAATTTTATAAGATATCCAGCTCATATTAGAATCGCCTCTGTGTCAAACAGTCAGATAAGATGAAACGAAACGATAAGAAAACATTATAACTACCCACATACTTGTAATGTACATTACCTGGTATATCCATTCTTGAACTTACAAAATACTTTCTCATAAGTTCTGAAGCTTCATCTGAAAGATATACCTTTCTTTTCTTATGACAGCAAGATAATCGCTCATATCGTCTTCACCGATTGAGAGTTCATCAATTGTAGATTGGAATGGTTTTGTTGAAGCCTAAAACTTGATTATCATCTTCAAATATTAGAGGATACCAAAAACTTTTAACAAAAATATTACTTACTCGAGAAATTTATTAAAAGTATTTTGAGCTTTGTTATCACACTTGAAAGACCGCCAATGTGTCCATATAGCTGCTTCCAACGGAATAGTAATTACAGTCCATTCAAGCCTTATTCGACTGCAATCAATAGTTAAAAAATAATGTTATCTTCTAGATGGTCTTTTATTATTTTTTTTTTCTTTCATTATTTTTCATCATCACGAAAAAGGTCGGTTGTGTGTGGCAGAAATTCCTTTATTTGGTGATTATTGACGAGCACATTTAAAACACTTGGGTTCTAAAACGAAAAAAAATAATATAGATACAAATGAATATTGAATTAAATTATTACATAATAATAAAATACGTTATAAACAAAATAAAACTCAATCTCTTCCGTTTTGAAATTTAATTTAGACACGTACGCATTAATATGCTATGGTTTGCTTCTACTTTTTGATTGGATTTTCTTCATTTTGAACATAAAATTAATAAATATTGCTTAATTTGTAAACCAGAATCAACAAAAAGCTTTTATTAGTATGTTTTATGTTTGATTAAGGCCTTTAAAAATACAATTTAACTAAAAAGCAATTCATTTTTCAATTTTTGAATTTAACGGATTTCCATTTTAAATATATAAGGTCACCATATCTACCAAAAGTGGGAATGCGCACTCCTCCGTTTCGATAAGCCTGTGTTGGTGTCTGCTCCATTTAAAATGCACGGGCAACTAACCCATGCTTGTCGAAACGGAGGAAATCCTCTCAATTTAGCTTGTAGCGTGAAAGAGAATAAACCCCCGAAGTCATGCCTCTAGTTAGTTTCTCTATGATCACAACGATGTGTACACAGTTAGATATGGTAAGCAATACATTGAGAATAATAATTCACAAACATATTCGAGAATTGTCTATTCTATTTGGACAAAGTTGGAAAAAATAATGATAAAAACGAGAAGAAAATAAACTGTAAAGTAGATGTAAAAAATAAGATGAATAATAAATGTTTACATGAATTTAAAGTTAATGAAATTCAACTCGAAAATGACTTGCATGTGCCAAATGAATTAAGTAATCAAAACCATAGCAATTTAAAAGAAAATATTATGCTTGTAAATTTTGAGGAACATGACAATGAATATTTTGAAAAGTCTTTGTTTATGATTTATTGTGAAACTAATGATCGTGAAGGAGAAAACCTAGTTATTGGACAAAATGTTGATTGTATGACAAAAAAATATTTGCAAGAAATAACAAATAAAAATAAAAAAGAAAAAACAATTCAACTGAATTAGAAAATCCCTTACATGTAACAAGTAAACAGTTAATTTTGAGAAGAACTGCGAGAACAAGTCGACAACCTGATAGGTTAATATATGAATAAGAAGAATTGTTTAAAAATGAATTAAAAAAAAATGCTTAAATTATTACTGAATTTTATTAAAAAGTAATTAGTAACTAAACATGAAATAAAAGTGGCTAGATATTATATATTTAAAATCTAGTACATTATTATTATACTCGATGTAAGCTAGGTTTAAGTATAACAAAAGATCACAAAATATGAATCTTAAGTTCTTTTTGTAACTTGACGAAATAAAGACTTCCTGTTTGAATTACAAGGTAAACACAAGTATTTTTAATATAATCCACAAACATCTTAAAAACATAATATTTGGTACCTCGACGTCCGGTAGAACCATTTGTAAAAAACAAAAATGCAGTTGAATTTGACTTCTACTAAACCTTTTTATGGTCCGCCTCGTAGACAGTGATATACTGACAAATCACAATTAAATAAATTGTTAAACGAATATTTAGAAAAAGTTTATATTAGAGCAAGTGAGTCAGAGTTTGTGTCCCCTATAGTACTGGTAAAGAAACAAACTGGGGATCTTAGAATGTGCATAGACTATAGAGTTCTTAACAAGGTGACAACGAAAGATAGTTTCCCTATTCCATTGATAGACGATTTGTTAGATCGTCGGGCAGACAAACGAGTGTTTACAAAGTTAGATTTGAAAAAACGGATTTTTTCATGTGTATATGCACGAAGAGTCTGTATACGCCATTTGTCGCACCTCTAGGACAATACGAATTCCTAAGAATGCCTTTCGGGTTGAGAAACGCCCCTTCAGTTTTTCAAAGACATGTTAACAAAATTTTGCAGATATGATTATAAAAGATGAAGTAATAGTATATCTCGACGACATAATGATAGCCACCGAAAACCATTGCAAATATTTTACAATTTTAAAAGAAGTGTTCAAAAGATTGGTTGATAACAAATTAGACTTAAGGTTGGACAAATGTGAGTTTCTTCAGACAAAAGTAAAGTATTTAGGCTATACCATCTCGGACGAAGGTATACAAGCGGATGATAAAGGACTAAAATACATTCATTAAGGATTTCTCAACTTTAGCTAAACCACTTCATGATCTTGCGAGGAAAAGCAACGTGTTTCATTTCTGCGTAGAAGAGTTAAAGTCATTCAAAATACTTAAACAAAAACTGATAGAATCCCCAATATTAGCATTATATAATCCCAAAGATAGTACAGAGTTACATTTCGATGCGAGTTCGATAGGTTTAGGAGCTATTCTTTTACAAAAAAAGAGTGATGGAAAATTACACCCGATCTTCTACTTTTCCAAAAGAACGACAGACGATGAAGCAAAATATCATAGTTTCGAATTAGAAACGCTAGCGATCGTAGCTGCACTGAAAAGGTTCAGGGTATATTTACAAGGCAAACATTTTAAAAAAGTAACAGATTGCAATTCGCTAACAATGACACTTAACAAAAAGGAGCTTAACCCTAGAATAGTGCGGTGGGCACTTGAGTTTCAAAATTATGATTTCGAACTCGACCACAGGGCTGGTACACGTATGCAGCATGTAGACGCGCTAAGTCGTTCAACAAATCTTTTAATTTTAAAACCAATACTTTCGAGGAGAATTTAGTCGTATCCCAAGGTAAAGATGATACTACAGTCGTTACTACAGTCGGAACATCACCTATACGAAATGCGAAACGGTGTAATTTATTTATAATGATGGAACAATTTTATTTTGTGTTCCCGAAAGCATGGAGGGGCACGTTATGTATAAGTATCACGACGAGATGGGGCATACAGGAACCGATAAAACAATAGAACTCATTAAAAAAGATTATCAAAGATGAAAGAAAAAGTAAGTAACCACATACAGAATTGTCTTAAGTGCATAGTATTTATATTCATCCAAGCACGGGAAAAAAGAACGATTTCTAAATTCTATTATGCTGTTTTGCTGACGACAGCACCGTCAGCTTTTCATATTCGTTTTTAGATTCACACCCATGTCCTTCGGATGTGGAACTTAAATGGCAGCGTATGATAAGCTCATTAAATTCTGATCTAGACAGCATTGTCCGATGGGGACTAAAAACCGCGTAGAATTTAATGCTTCAAAAACACAATGCAGTCTTCTATCGTTAAAGCAGGACCCTCCCCCAATGCCGTTGTCCATGAGCGTCGCTTGTATCGAGGAAACCGAACATCTTTCAGTTCTGGGCATGTGCATTACCGTTCAACTTTTATGGAATGACCACATATTCGACGTCGCCAAAAACGCTGCAAGGTGTGGCCCTTATAATGTTTAAACACAGTGGCGATATTCAAGCACTTAAAACCAATGGGCATCGGTATCTCCTGTCTAATCCTATCCCATTTTCATAATCGCTTGCACTGTGTTTAAACATTATAAGGGTAGTCATAACCTCTTGAGTGCGCGCATATTTAAAAAAAAAATATACCAAAGGGAGATCTCCCATTTGAAGTAGTTCACATAGACCATTATGGACCCATAAACAAATCCCGAAGCTCAAAAAACACAAACTAGTGGTAATTGACGCGTTCACAAAATTTGTTAGACTGTATCCCACAAAGACAACTAATACGAAGGAAGCAATAACTGCCATGAAGGACTATTTTCGTGAGTATAGTAGACCAAGATGCATAATATCAGATAGAGGCATTTCGTTTACGTCAAACGATTTCAAAAGGTTTTTACTCAAAAATAATGTACAAGATATAAAACTAGCCACCGGATCTCTGCAGGCTAATGGCCAAGTGGAGAGAGTAAACAGAAATATAGGTTCAATGGTATCTAAGTTGGTCAAGCCAGAAGAGGGAGTTTAGTGAGACCATCTTGTGGAGACTGTAGAATTCACGTTAAACAACACAGTAAATCGAATGATAGGAAAACACCCAAGTGTAATGCTTTTCGGGGTAGATCAAGGAGGCGAGGTAATATACCAACTTAAAGACAATTTAGTAGATATTAAACAAAAGATAGTTCAAAGTAGTCACGAACAGATTATGGAAGAGGCGGTTTTAAAACAGGAACAGGTACAGGCCTACAAAAGAGAGTATGTAAATAAGATACGGAAACGACCACTTATAAGGTCGAAATAGGAGATTATGTATTAATAAACAATTTTGACTCTCATGCAGATACATCCAAAAAGTTGTTACCAAAGTTCAAGGGACCTTATCAAATAACAAAAGTTTTGGGAAATGATCGGCACGTCCTTAAAGATGTAGACAATTTCTAACAAACAAGACTTCAATATCAAGGTGTTTCGGCTGTCGGTAATATGCGCTCATGGTTAGGATGTCGAGGTGCCAAACGACGAAATTTACACAAAAGGATCAGGAGATCCTATATCGCCAAGATGGCCGAATTGTAGTAAATAAAGACACGGCAACTTGTAGAGTAATTAAAATATTAGAATCATGTGCTATTTACACTCATACTAATGTACATACCAAATCTCTATTTATATAACTTGTATAGTAAGGAGAATATAAGAGTCATGTAATATTTACACTAATACTAATGTACCTTTATATGCTTATGTTCTCGATTAGAATAAGTAAGATGTAAAAAGAAAGACGGAATAAAACGATTCATTCTGTATTGTGAACTCGAGCCAGTCGGTCATAATGTATTTATTCGTTTGCGAAACTGTGTCTAAAATATTTATCTACAATTCCAACCTTCTTTGTAAGCTTGACCATTTTTGTGCTGTGTCTGTCAAAATTTGAACCGGAAAGCATATCTAGAGAAAAGACTTTAGAGTAAGACATTGAAACGATTACTCGGATCTCAAAGAAATAGTAGCTGGTGTACCACAACGAAGTGTTCTAGGTCCAATAGCTATGTACCTATTATTTACAAGTGAAATAACTCAAACAGAAGACACTATCGTAGCCACGTTTTCTGACGACACTGCAATACTACCAGTGGGCCAAACGATAAATGATTCTATGGCAAAATTACAAAAAGCTCTGAATAATGTCAATGATTAGACAAAAACATGGCGGATATCAACGCGCAAAATCAGTCCATGTTGATTTTACGTATAAAAAAATTAATAGATTACCGGCATACGTTACTACGGTTCAAGCTCCGTTTGGTAATGAAGCAAAATATCTCGGAATGACTCTGGACGTGAAATTAAAATAGAAACCTATTTAAAAAAAATGCGAAGAGTTAAATAATAAACTGAAAGATATGCACTGGTTGCTAGGGAAACACTCTAAGCTCAGTATCCAAAACAAGCTAATTTTGTACAGACAGGTGCTTAATCCTGTCTGGGCGTACGGTATACAACTCTGGGGTTGTACGCGAGATTCTAATTTAAATACCCTATAAACATTTGAAAATAAACCACTAAGATAGTTTGAAAACGCAACTTAGTATATTGGAAACGAAGATCTTAACAGAGATCTAGGGATTCCCACGGTTCGCAATGAAATAAAAAAAATTTTGCGCGAAATCATAGAAAACGGCTATTGCAACACTGTAATAGTACTATAATTGAAATTATCGATGAGGCGAACTTAGTACGCCGCCTGCGAGGGACTAAGCCTTCCGATCTGGTGAACCAAATAAGAATCCGCTTTAAAATCGCGGTATAAGAAGGAAATATCCCCAGATAGTTAACTGCAAAACGTTAATTAAATTCGATAAAAATAAATTGTTGGATATGTTTAAACTTGGTTGCAATCGGAAGGAGGAGGTGTTTTTAGTGCAGTAAGAATCTCACAATCCTAGGAGCACGTACTTTTCGGTCCTCATAGAGCCTTTTGAAGGTTTTACACCTCACAGAGAAAATTTTACCACATTAAATAAAATAAAAGTAATAAGATTTCTCTATGGTTTTCATCCAATAAGGAAGTCTTATTAAAATCGCAGAGATAGTCTTATCAAAACGCTGATTATCGTTTTATGGGATATGCGATATTTACGGATATTTTTACGAAGACATCTTATTAAGCTTCAATATGACTTCTTAAAACAATAAGAAAAAATTATTAAAAAGTATGAGCAAATCGCTTTGAAACAATAAGATCTAATTGATTAGATGTGAAAATCTTTTAGATACAATAAGAAGATCTTATTGATAATATGTGAGATTCTGTTAGATACAATAAGAAGAACTTATTGATAGTATGAGGTCTTTTTTGAAACAGTAAGAAAATCTTATTGATAGAATGTGATCATCTTTTAATAATACGATTATATAGATAATAAAGTGGCAATCTTTCAGATACATTAAAAAGATCTTATTGACGTTCTATGTAAAAGGAGTAAAAACCTCCCAGAAATAATAAAACGAACTTATTCGGTTAATTCGATGTGAAATAATGTGTATTTGAAGAAATTTAAAATTATATTTCCCAAATTCATGTTTTTTAATGCTTGATTCATTTAAAGAAAAGATGAAATACACATATTTTTTTAAACTATTTATTGTTTTTTTTTTACAAAAAAAAAAATAACATGAGATTTTTTATCAGCATTTTTTGGAACACTTTTTCTTATTTATTTATTTATATATTTAATTAGCTTAGTACAAGCAGACTTACATTCTAACTTAACACTTACATTTATTCTAACTTAACTAACTTAAGACTAATATTTATTAAGACTCTAATGGTACGTGTTTACGCTTACACTAAAAACAATCATACATACATACATACATAAACAAATCCACACTAACTCTTTTTACCTACCTTAAGTAGGTCACATTTCATTTCATTTTTTGTTCCACATTTAATATCATAAACACATTCACCTCTTACAATTATTTGCACCTCTAAGCACATTTTGATTTTGTTCTACATTTAACGTACATTCACCGCTTACAATTAATAATTGCCCATCTTGCAATTCTATTTCACATTTCACGATTACTTATTATGCACTTTTTATTATTATTATTCAAAGATATATTCAGCAATATTTATTGATTATTTTGTACTTTGTTAATTGAATACGCACTATGTTATTTAGTATATAAGGAAGTTTAAGTTCTTCAATAAAATTATTACCATTTTGGTTACCATCGAACAACCATTCTTTAATTATCTTGACTTCCCCCCACCAGCGGTAAGGGGTCATTTTAATTTATAATTCAAGCCACTGAAATCTTGGTACGCTACCCAAATACGCTTACTCGGATATTCTGGTGTTTCTACCAAGAACTATCCATTGTTATCAAGGTGTATCGCTTTGATTAACAAATACGAGTTTATCGTACATTTTGGTGACCCCGACGTGATTTGGGAATCAGTCGATTCAAGATTTCGGTGCAGCATTACCAACTCGTCCGAAAGTAGGGACACACAGTCATCAGTGGCATCAGACATCATCTCAGACATCAGTCAACAGAGACGGCATCAAACGTCATCAGATACATTCAGTCAACAGAGACGGCATCATACGTCATCAGATACATTCAGTCATCAGTGGCAACTTAAGTCATGGAGAAACAAGCGTCACTCCAGCAGACAATTGGGTCTGAAATTGAGAGACTCATCAGCAATTTCAAGAAGGATTCAGCTGACCGAAAGTCACTTGAATACTACAGGGAAAGATTGCGAAGGTTGGAGGTACATTGGAGTCAATTCGAGGCCACAGACAGTGAAATTCGAAACTCGTTCCCCCACCAACAAGATCACCCTTATTTCACGAAGGGTTATTTTGATAACGTAAAGACGGCCTATACAGAATATAAAAATCTGTTTCAAGGGCAGATACAGCATCTTGAATCAACAGAGTCAAGGTCAGCAAAAGACAGCAATGAGGATAAGCATCATCAACTAGAGGACCACGGTAGTCTCACCAGAAGACACTCCGACACACAAGAAGGTCTTAACAAAACTTCACGATTACAAAGGCGTCAGCAGTACCTGATGGATACGCTGCAACGCAACATTGCCCAGGTTGAAACAGCAACAACTGGGTCAAAACACTTTTGGGAAATTAGCAGAAACACAATCAGTCAATATTGGGCCCAAGTTGAATCAACCCAATTAGACTTAGCGGAATTAAGCAATTCCACCACAACTGATGAAAACACCTCCACGTACAGGCAAATGGAGGACGCGGTTCGAAGAGTTATGATAAGGTGCGCTGCCGAAATTGAAACTCTTGTCAGCTCACATCAACACACAAGAAACTTAGACGTTCAAACTCATTTCAAGTTGCCAAAAATATCGTTACCCAAATTCGATGGCGACTACTTGACATGGAGGCAATTTTTTGACCTGTTCACTCAAATGGTCGACAAGCAAGATATGCCGAAGTGTCAAAAGATGTGGTATCTGAAGACTAACCTAACTGGAGAAGCAGAGAAGTTAATCCGACATCTACCTCTTACAGAAGATAGCTATGCATCAGCGTGGCAAATACTCCAAGACAGATACAACAACATAAGGCTTTTAACAACGGCACTCTTCAATCGGTTGTTGCAGCAGCCTGTCAACACATCTGAGTCAGCCAATTGTGTTAAGGCACTCCATGATACCACCAAGGAATGTCTGCAAGGCCTAAACAACCTCGGAGTGGACACCAAAGGTTGGGACCCACTCATCGTCCACCTACTGATCAAAAAACTGGACCGAATCACTCATGGCTTATACGAGCAATCGCTTAAAGAGCCGAGAGCATTACCGTCGGTCAGTGAATTCCTCAACTTTTTGGAAACACGTTTCCAATCCTTAGAGACTCTTGGCAACAAGGGACGTCATGCGGAAGAGCATGTGCGTAAACCAGCAGCAAGATCCTTCGCGACAGTTGCAGCAGCTAGAACAAATAAACCACTCTGCCCGTCCTGCAACAGTAAGGACCACAAACTATACGCCTGTACGAAATTCTTGCGAACTTCTCCGGAATCTCGATTATCAACAGTCAAAAAATTCCGACTATGCATAAATTGCCTCAGTCCAGGACACATGTCACACCAGTGCTCAGCCCGAAGCTGCACGAAGTGCAACGAAAGGCACAACACCCTCTTACACACAGACTGCTCATCAGCAAATAACACTGAAAAGGGGCTCGACCTCAAGAGTCAACGAACTTCACAGAAACCAGAGAAGGAGAGACCAGCAACATCAGTTACAGCAGTGGCTCCAATCACCTCCGCTGCAGCAGTGGTTCCAAGGGAGAAAAGTTACGTTTTTCTCAGCACTGTTGTTGTTTGCATAAAGGACAGTGAAGGTACCACAGTGAACTGCAGAGCACTGCTTGATTCGGGATCACAACTTAATTTCATTACAGAAAAGTTGTCAAGAAGATTGAACATTCCTGAATTTGCCGAAACAATGCGAATTCTCGGTATTGGAGAAGGAACCAGACAAGCCAATAAGAGGGTAAATCTCACATTAAGATCCAGAACCTCAGACTTCTCCACCAATTTAGAAGCCTTTGTTTTACGCCAGATTACTCCAAGTCAACCAACTCGAAGAATCAACACGTCCTCTTGGCAAATTCCAGACGACATAAAATTGGCAGATCCGCACTTTAACGAACCTGGACAAATTGACCTCCTACTGGGAGCAGAAATATACCATCAATTTCTAACGGTAGGACAGATCAACATAGGAATAGGCTTGCCAATTCTTCAAAACACTCGTCTCGGTTGGGTAGTGGCAGGCAAAATGAAAGGTACGTCAACACAGTCATCTATCTGTGGAATCTCTATCGAAAACGAACTTCAAGATAGCCTCGAAAAATTCTGGAAGGTGGAGGAAGTTCAAACAACAAAGAACTCTTTCACAATTGAAGAACGCAGATGCGAAACTCACTTCGCGGACAACACCATCAGAAATAAAGAAGGACGATTCATTGTGCGACTTCCATTTAAGGCCAATAATAATACCTTGGGTGCCTCAAAAAATCTTGCCCTCCAAAGGTTTAATGCTCTAGAAAAAAAATTAGCAAGGCAAGAAAACCTAAAGGAACAATACAGCAAGTTTATTGAGGAATACATTGGATTGGGACACATGCAGAAAATTGACTTTAGTGAAGTTCATGGAATTCACTACTTCCTGCCACATCATTGTGTGCTCAAACCAGAGAGCACAACAACAAAATTACGAGTAGTGTTTGATGCTTCTGCAAAAACTTCAAGCAATGTCTCGTTGAATGATATACTGTCAACCGGACCAACCATCCAAAGTGAGTTATTCACAACACTTCTTCGCTTTCGGCTTCATCGTTATGTATTCACTGCTGATATTGAGAAAATGTATCGACAGATACTTATTCACCCAGAAGATCGACGATTCCAGCTCATCCTTTGGCGAAATCATCCAGCAGAGGAACTGCAAGTATATCAGTTGAACACAGTTACTTACGGGACCACATCAGCACCATATTTGGCCACAAAGTGTCTACAAAAACTGGCTTTAGAAGGGACAGACGACTATCCTCTAGGTGCTAAGGTCCTAAGCACAAACTTTTACGTCGACGATGTAATGACTGGGTCTGATAGCTTATCCCAAACCTTGGAGATGCGAGACCAGCTAAATTCCTTATTGAAAACCGCCGGCCTCACTCTACGGAAATGGTGCAGTAACGATCCAGCCCTCTTGAAGAACATCCCTAGCGAAGACATAGCCCTTCAATTGGACCTGGACATCGACAATACCACACACATAAAAACTCTCGGTCAAGGATGGCTACCCAAATCAGACACATTCATCATAAACATTCAGCCTATCAAGACTGAAAAAATCACCAAGCGGACCGCTTTATCCGACATATCGCAGTTATTTGATCCTCTTGGATTCCTGGCACCAGTCGTCATTACGGCAAAGATCTTTCTACAAAGGCTCTGGACAGGTGGCTACGATTGGGATACGTCTCTACCCAAAGATTTGCAGTTGGAATGGACCAAATATAGAGAGAATCTAAGCTATTTACGAGACGTTAAGATTGATCGACATATATTTGCGCACAGGATTCCAAACTCAGTACAAGTGCATGCATTCGCAGACGCATCCGAAAAGGCTTATGGAGCAGCTGTCTACATAAGAGCTGTCAACAAGGACAAAATTATCACAGTCAGACTGCTGTGCGCTAAATCAAGAGTGGCACCAGTTAAAAATCTATCCATTCCACGTTTGGAATTGTGTGCTGCAACCATGGCAGCTGAATTAGTAAATCGAATCAAGACAGATTTACACTTAGAATCGTGTCCGACATACTTATGGACAGATTCTGAGATAGTACTTGCATGGATCAACTCGCCGTCATCATCATTTCATACCTTTGTCGCCAATCGGATATCTGCAATACAAGCAATCACCTTAATTCCACAATGGCGACACGTCCGGTCAAGGGATAATCCTGCCGACCTCCTGTCCCGAGGAATCCCAGCCAACAAACTAGCAGCTTGTAATTCATGGTTTTATGGACCTCTCTTCTTACACGGAGCAGAATCATCATGGCCCCCCTCTTACAACAACAAACAAGAATGTGAGCTTGAGAGAAAAATAACCAAACCCCATACCTTATCAGCTATAGAGCAGCCAGCCAACTTCATCTATTCGATTGACCACCAGAACAACTTTAGAAGATTGCAGAGAGTTGTAGCATACATCTTACGATATTGCCACAATCTACGAGCCTCAAAGAGGGAAGAGCTCATCATAAAATCAGGTCCTCTCAGACCAACTGAGCTCTACAAGGCGCTAATTCATATTGTGAAAAATATGCAAAGAGAAGAGTTTGAAAAAGACATAAGACATCTCGAACGCTTTTCGGAAACACCAAAGGGAAGTCCAATCACCAGCTTGACTCCATTTCTGGACGAGGAAGGAGCACTAAGAGTCGGTGGACGTCTGGAAGCAGCCGCATTGCCATATGAGACCAAACACCCACTGCTTCTTCCCTCTTCTCAACATTTCACAAAGATGCTGATGGTCTCTTACCACAAAGAAACCCTCCACTGCGGACCTCAAGCGCTGTTAGCCACAATAAAACAAAAATTCTGGCCTATAAAGGGAAAGGCACTAGCCAGATCAGTTGTTCAGCAGTGTGTTAGATGTACAAGAGCCAAGCCAAAACTGTTAACACAAATAATGGGAAATCTTCCTGCTCATAGAGTCCAGCCAGCGCGCCCATTCCTCAATACCGGGGTTGACTTCTGTGGACCAATCAAAACGCACTACAAGTTAAGAGGAAAACACCCTCAAAAAACTTATATCGCAGTATTTTGTTGTTTTGCAACAAAGGCGGTTCATTTAGAGTTAGTGACCGATCTGTCAACGAACGGATTCATTGCTGCCATGAAGAGGTTTATTGGGAGACGAGGTAACTGTCGTCACTTATACTGTGATAACGCAACAAACTTTGTTGGTGCGAACAACCAACTTCAAGATTTGACACAACATATACATACTGAAGTGGCAAGGGAAAAAATTCAAAATGTTTTCTGCCCAAAGGGAATAGAGTTCCATTTCATACCCCCTCGAGCACCCCACTTTGGAGGATTATGGGAAGCTGCTGTAAAGTCAGCAAAGCATTTGCTGTGTCGTTGTCTTGGCGGAGCCTCACTTACATACGAGGAACTTGAGACAGTTACAATTGAAATCGAAGCGGTTTTGAATTCCAGACCAATCAATTCGATGTCAGACAATCCTAATGACTTAATGGCACTCACTCCGGGTCACTTCATCATTGGAGAACCATTGACTAATGCAACTGATCCAACTGCAACCACACTGGAGGTCAATCCATCAAAGCAATTTAAGGCAATTTCCAAGATAAAGGAAGAATTTTGGAAAAGGTGGCACGTTGAATACCTCAATGAACTTCAACAAAGGCACAAATGGCAGCGAAAATGCGAAAACTTGCTTCCTGGAACGCTAGTCATCATCAAAGAAGACAATTGCCCAGTAATGAAATGGCCACTAGGAAGAGTCATCCAAACCTATCCTGGCACGGACGGGGTGGTAAGAGTAGCCGAAGTTCAGACAGCTACAAGTGTACTGCGAAGACCAATTCACCGGTTAGCTCCACTGCCAGTCAACGCAGAAGCCGACAACGCGAGCCCATCGCTAGAAGCCTCAGATCAACAAGCATCAGCTATGCTTGCAACAACCCAGGAACTTGAGGACGAAGAAGATATAGCACCACCCCCAAAGAAAAAGAGATACAATCCATTCAACGTTTTTTAGTACGGTACTCATATCCCTGCTATTATTACCGATGGTAATGGGCAACCAGGTGAAGGTGTCACCATTCAAGGCCACCCCCGGAATTCACTTTGAAAACCTAGGTAAAGCACACATTATCTCAGATCAATGGGACATAGTGGTGTACTATGAACTAAGGCCTTACTGGAAGGAAATAAAATAGCTCAACATCGGTCACAACAGATTAAAGGAATTTTGCAACCAAATGAAACCGGCTGAACCCTGCTTTACGTTATTGCAACAATTTCAACACCTTCTACAAGATATAAATGACAAGGATGGACTTTTAGAAGAAAATGTGGTTCGCTCAAAACGTGGTGCCGTCGACATCGTTGGAAATCTAGCAAACTCCCTTTTTGGAGTATTAGATTCGAATTACGCCCAACACATGTCCCATGTCATATCAACTCTAGATGTCAACGAGAACCACTTGCTAGAGCTGATAAAGAACCAGACATCCCTTATTGATTCAACAGCAAACATAATTCGCACCAACGAAGGAAGACTAGAAGGGCAATTCCAGATGCTAGATAAGGAACTCAATTCCATCATCGATCAGTTGAATCAAACATCATTTTTAGATTATCACTTCCATTGGTCACAAATGAAGTCTATGAGCTCTACAGTATGACTCCAGTTCCAGTCAAGATCAACAATTCCTTCATTGCAATAAGACCATCTTCTGGTTACATTATTATAAACCTACATCGAACACAATACTACACACTAAATGAGGCAGAATTTAATACATGTACAACAATTCTCAAAGATGACACTATGTGCCGGCAAAGGCATCCCCTGTACCAGAAAGGCTCTAATATCAGTCGTTGTGAGTTCAATCTTATGAATCAAATCTTCGATCATGCATCCTGTCAACTCGAAAACTTTGTGGATGAGCAGTTTTGGATACAACTACACCAATCGAATCATTGGATATACTCGCTTCGAAGTCCAACTGTAATAAATGTCGTCTGTGAAGAGAACCGTAACCAAATCCGACTAAACAACTCTGGCATCTTAACAGTTCCAGCAGGGTGTATTGTAAAACAAGATCTCTTTACCATCCACGGACATAACGTTCTCACAAGTGCTACACGAGCATCCTATATCCCGACAAGTAACTTATCAGAGTTCATACAAAATTCCCCACAATCAATGCAGATAATTCACCATTCGATAGAATACCGAAGACGATCTTCCGAGCTACAATTACTACAAAAGGAAATCGAGCATCAAAAACTTGAAGAAACATTAATTCAAGTAAAGAATACGGACACCCATCAGTTTATAGTCAGCTATTGCGCATTTGGGTGCGCTTTAATGATCATTGGATATGTCATATATGGAACCCTACGCCGTCGCCGCAGTTATCACGCCAAGAGCACTCCAATTCCAGCTCCACGAAATCATCACGACGAAGCCTTCACCCTTCACGTTTGAACAATTGTTCAAGGCGGGGACTATGTTTACGCTTACACTAAAAACAATCATACATACATACATACATAAACAAATCCACACTAACTCTTTTTACCTACCTTAAGTAGGTCACATTTCATTTCATTTTTTGTTCCACATTTAATATCATAAACACATTCACCTCTTACAATTATTTGCACCTCTAAGCACATTTTGATTTTGTTCTACATTTAACGTACATTCACCGCTTACAATTAATAATTGCCCATCTTGCAATTCTATTTCACATTTCACGATTACTTATTATGCACTTTTTATTATTATTATTCAAAGATATATTCAGCAATATTTATTGATTATTTTGTACTTTGTTAATTGAATACGCACTATGTTATTTAGTATATAAGGAAGTTTAAGTTCTTCAATAAAATTATTACCATTTTGGTTACCATCGAACAACCATTCTTTAATTATCTTGACTTCCCCCCACCAGCGGTAAGGGGTCATTTTAATTTATAATTCAAGCCACTGAAATCTTGGTACGCTACCCAAATACGCTTACTCGGATATTCTGGTGTTTCTACCAAGAACTATCCATTGTTATCAAGGTGTATCGCTTTGATTAACAAATACGAGTTTATCGTACAGTACGAGGCATGGTGAAGTAAGGTTTTGAGGTTATCTTTGCTTAAATGGAAGTGGAATAAGTTGTGCGCGCGATTAGAGGTACGTAGCATACGGTTTATAGGATCGTTGCTACCATAATTGGTAACGGAGATTATTGGAGTTGGTTTGTAGGGAGATTTTTTGAAGAAGAGCTGGACAATCGATTTTACCAGCTAAGAGCTGATGGGTGAAGACAATATCAGCCACTCGTCGGCGAAATTCGAGGGAATTCATATTAATTGAATTTAAATGATGTCGGTAGGGAGGCAGGTTAAGTGCATCAGACCAGGGACGGCCATGGAGGGCAAAACGAAGGAATCTACGTTGAACAGCTTCTATTCGCAGAGAGTGATTAAGGTAATAGTTTGACCAGACTTGGCTTGCATATTCAAGAAGTGGCCTAATAAATGTGGCACAGAAAGATTTATTGACAAAATAGTCGGAGAATTCCTTTGACCATCGTTTCACAAAGCCGAGTGCGGAGTTAGCTCTCTTAATGGACTTGTCAATGTGAGAACGAAAGTTTAATTCTCTATCGCAGATAATTCCCAGATCGCACAATGAATCAACCTAGGGCACAGGCACATTTTCGATAACATACGTCCTAGGAGGAAGTGGAAAGCGCTTACGGGAGAAGGTGATGACTTGACACTTATTAGCATTGAGCTCAGAAAGTTTTTACGGTACCAGGTTGAAAATCTGTTAAGATCATTTTTTAGTAGAAAATAGTCGGCAGGGGATGTTATGCACCTAACGATTTTCTTATCATCGGCGTACATTGATATAAAAGAGTCTTTTAATATACAGTCGACGTCGTTGATAGTCAAAATGAAGATAACTGGGCCAGGGTGGCTTCCCGGCGGGTCAGACAACGATGCCTGACCCCATCATTCAGAATATCTGAAGATTACGCTATAATGGCGATTTTTTGACTATGACTGAACCTATGAAACAATTTGGGTTGAAATCCTAGGATATTCAACTTAAAAAGAAACAAAGAGCGTGAAATTTTCTGAAAGCTTTGCTAAGATCAGTTGCAATTACATCGACCTCATTTCCGTTTTCAAGAAAGCATAAGGTCCCTGAAACAAATTCTAACAAGTTAGTAGTAGTAGACCTGCCCTTGACGAAACCGTGTTGGGTTGGGGAGTCTATATGCTTGCAGAGAAACAACATGGAATCAAAGACGATACTTTCAAAGAGCGTATGGATGCAAGATAACTTAGCAATAGGGCGGCAGTTGGATATTTCTTTCTTAGGGCCTTTTTTATGGATAGGGATTATAAGATAGTTCTTCCAAAGAGCAGGAAAAACTCCAAGTGAGAGTGAAAGTTGAAAAAGAGCGGTCAAATTTTTAACTAAGTGTAAACAGCACTTTTTAGGATTATAGCAGGCATTCCATCAGAACCAGCAGAATAATCGTCTTTTAGATTATTTATCTTACGTTCAACAATGTCTGATGAAATGTTAATGGAGTTTAAAGAAGTTTGGTTGCAAGATTTTAAGAAGGAGAAGTATTCTAAATCAGGCTGAAGGCCGATATCCGAGAAAGATTGACTGAAGAATTGGGCAAATAAATGGTGACTATTTTGGGGCCATCGGAGCTAGAGCTCAAATAAGTTAAGGTAGAGGGGTAGCTATCATACTTTCTTTTAGCATTGATACAATGAAAGAATCTTTTGGGGTGTGTTATAATACAGGTTTGCATTCGATTCAGATAATCATGGTAAAGAGATTCGCAAAGTTCAGAGAAAAGGGAGTTGGCGTTCTAACAACTTGAAAGATCAACGGTGGAGTGAGATGATAGGTAAATCCGCCAGAGTTTATTTCTTTTATTTCTTAAAGACCGAAAATCACTATTGTACCAGGGGGGAGAAGAGTGGGTGCTTTTTTGTTGAACCAAAGGGATAGATAGGGTAATGCAGTTAAGAACGTGAGAATAGAAATAGCAGAGGGCGATGTCAATGTCAGCGGCGAGAGGTGTGCTTTTGAAGTCAATAGATCCAGGCAAGCTGTTGAGCAAATTGATATTAGCTTTCCGAAAATTGGATGTCAGTGGATTTTCAGATAGATTAGGTTCCTGGGAAAGTTCGTAAGAAAAAGAGAGGAAAAGAGGAGGATGGTATGAATCTAATTTAGACAAAATATGATCACAAGATGATACCACACAATTGTCAACCTCGGAAGAAAATATGAGATCGAGTAGACGACCTAAATTATTGTTCACACTGCTAAATTGGTAAAGATCTAAGTCTAAGGGGCAATCGGTAAATAGAACTTCTTTGCCGGATGTGGGATTTAGGGCTATGTAATAAGATTCTTCATCAGAGAGGACCAATTGAAGATTTGGAAAGTTGAAGTCACCAACAACATCGGAGGGTTCAGCAGCATCAAAAATGGAATCGAAAGCATTAACAGGTAGCTCATAGCATTGAATAGGCTGAAAAGGTCGTATATAACAGCAACTTGTGAAAACAGCAATTGTCAAACTCAAAAGAGGTAGAAAGGGAGGTTTTAACTAACGTTGAATTACATATAACGATTATGAATTGACAATAACACACCACGGCTACAAGTCTCGCTATATCATTCGAGGAACCGTGTCGACCCGAAAGGTATTGAAATGAAATGTGAAGATCTCATTATCGTTTATATCAGCAGACAAATTTGTTTCAGTTAGCGCAAAGATGTCGAAGGGGAGCTTATGTGAGTTAAGAAAGATGGAGGCGGTTTTAGAGAGAAGTCCTCTGACATTTTGGTAATATAGAGATATGCGTTTCGGAGGATGATATTGAGGCAGAGCAAGCAGCCTGTTTGAAGGGTTAGGAGGGAAAATAATTTTTGAAGTTAGTGCGACTTCCTTGTAAGTGGGAAATTCTATTTGAATTCACAACGGATGCAAAATTGGATAGGTCATTTGCAACATCTGAAGCAGTAAGATTAAGGCTTTCACGATAGCGTACAAAAATTCTCCTTAGATCATCAGGGTTCGTAGGTAGGCCTTCTTGGTGAATGGATACCATAACATTAGTTCTGGTTACCCCATCAACGCAAACGGATTCATGATTATCGTGGGGTAAGCAAGGTAAAGACGAACTTTTGAGTAGATTCGGTGGTCTCTAAGGCGAGAAAGAACATAGCGGCCATCATCGTGTTGGTCAACAAATTTCTTAGTTAACTTAACGATTGGTGGGGCGAGAGGATCAAACTATTGTGGAGTGGTATGAGTAGGACTTGGAGGAGGTGAGGGATTAAGTGTAGGAAGGGGGAAAGTGCTGGACTTAGGAGAATTTAATGAACGCTCGATATTGAGAACGTGGGATCGAATGAAATTAGGGCAGTAAGAGATATGAACTGATTTAAGTTAGAACACTCAGGTACATGAGGAGTATTGAAGGACACACGTTGAGGTTTAGGAGAGGCTGTAGGAGGCTTTTGAGAACTAGAAGGTGTTTCATTTGTATGAGGTACTGAGGGGTTCGGGGTAGGAAATTAGGAGATGGTGATAAAGGCGTCTGGGATTGGAAAGGATCAGGATAGGCATTGGGGGTTACATTTTTTTCTATTCTTCTTATTTACATTATTTTGAAAGCTTGGTTGGAAAAAGTTGGGGAAAATACCCATTTTAAAACTCCATTAGAATTTTTTTGAGAACGTCATGATTCCGAGTTGCAAATTTCCACCGT
The DNA here is from genome assembly GCA_910595825.1 of Philhelius pedissequus. NCBI lineage: Eukaryota > Metazoa > Arthropoda > Insecta > Diptera > Syrphidae > Philhelius > Philhelius pedissequus. Next base: position 106,458,431 of record OU343160.1, read on the forward strand.
GAAGAGAAAACAACCATTCATATTTAGTAGGGATGAATATTTTGAAGCTGCTAACTGAAGTGCGTTTGCTGTCAATTCCAGAGATGGAATAGTTCTTCATAAAAAGATTTTGGATCCATGCTCTGTTAGCGTTCAGGGGAGTATTTTTCAAAAAGAACGGGGTATTGTTGGCGCTGCTGAGCTTATTTATGCGTTGGTTCTATTCCGAGTCAGGTAACACCAAATTTATTTATTTGTGATGAAGGAGCCGAAGAGGAGATGATTAGGTCGGTCTGAGCAGACTGATTCTGTGTAACTATTGATGGTAACGACTGACAAGTTGCAGGGGCTGACGATGATGCGGCAAAAGCTGGTAACTGGAATAGTTGTCTGATTACTGAAGTCAACGATTGGCAAGTTGCAGGGGATGATGATGATGCGTCAAGAGCTGGTAACTGGAGTTGTTGATGAAGAGGTGGGGGTGTAGATAATTTCAGAATAAATGGACCTGTTATAAGCAGATATAAATGGGGCCGGTTTGAGTTGGTTAGATATGCCATCAATTGAATCGAGCATTAAAAGACATGAATAAGTTCGTTTTATTGTTTCTGGGAGGTTTTCACTCCCTTTACATAAAACCTCAATAAGATCTTCTTAATGTATCTGAAAGATTGCCACTTTATTATCAATATGATCGCCTTATTGTATTTAAAGCTGGTCACATTCTATCAAAAAGATTTTCTAACTGTTTCAAAAAAGACCTCATACTATAAATAAGTTCTTCTTATTGTATCTAACAGAATCTCACATATTATCAATAAAATCTTATTGTACCTAAAAGATTTTCACATGTAATCAATTAGATCTTATTGTTTCAAAGCGATTTGCTCATACTTTTCAATAAGTTTTTCTTATTGTTTTAAGAAGTCATATTGAAGCTTAATAAGATATCTTCGTAAAAATATGTGCATATCCCATAAAACGATAATCGGCATTTTGATAAGAATATCTCTGCGGTTTTAATAAGACTTCCTTATTGGAGAAATCTTATTACTTTTCTCTCATTGTATGTGGTAAAATGTTCTCAGGTGTAAAACCTTCAAAAGGATCTATGAGGTCCGAAAAATGCGTGTTCATAAGAGTGTGAGATGTTTACTGCACTAAAAACACCTCCTCCTACCGATTGCAACCAAGTTGAAACTTATCTAGCAATTTATTTTTAATGAATTTAATTAACGTGTTGCAAGTAACTATCCGGGGATAGTTCCTTCTTATACCGCGATTTTAAAGCGGATTCTTGTTTGGTGCACCAGATCGGAAGGCTTAGTCCTTCGCAGGTGGCATACTAAATTCGTCTCATCAATAATTTCGATTATAGTACTGTTACAGTGTGTAATAACCGTTTTCTATGATTTCGCGGAAATTTTTTTATTTCATCGTGAACCGTGGGAATTCCTAGATCTCTGTGGAGATCTAGGCGTATGCCGTATGCCCAGACAGGCTAAGGCGCCTGCCTGTACAAAAATAGCTTGTTTTTGATACTGAGCTTAGAGTGTTCCCCGAGCAACCAGTAAATATCTCTGAGTTTATTATTTAACTCTTCACATTTATTTTTAACAGGTTTCCATTTTAATTTGGCGTCTAGAGTCATTCCGAGATATTTTGCTTCAATAGCAAAGGGAACTTGAACCGTATTAAGAAATACCTGTAATCTATTAATTTTTTATACATAAAATCAACATGGACTGATTTTACTTCGTTGAGCGATATCCGCCATGTTTTTGTCCAATCATTGACATTATTCAGAGCTTTTTGTAATTTTGCCTTAGAACCATTTATCGTTTGGCCCACTGGTAGTATTACAGTGTCATCAGTAAACGTGGCAACGATAGTGCCTTCTCTTTGAGGTATATCACGTGTAAATAATAGGTACAATATTGGACCTAGAACACTTACCTTTGGTACCCCAGCCACTATTTCTTCGAGATCCGAGTAATCGTTTCCTTGTCTTACTCTTAAGTGTATTTTCTAGATATGCTTTAAGGCTCAAATTTTGACAGAAACACAACTCAAAAATGGCCAAGCGTACAAAAAGGTTGGATTTGTAGGTAAATATGTGTTACGGAGCCGATTGCCCGATCATCTGAATACCATTGATCAGACAAAAATAAATAAACGAATCAGACTCACCAGACAGCCAATGGGTACGTTCACCCTCTTTATATTCCTGACAATGGCCAGCAAAAACAGTATTAATATTTATGTACATACGTACATACATAATTAAATGAAATTCAGAATCCACCCAGAAGCTATTGCCGAGGATTTCTGTTCCGTATGGAACGTATAGAGGAATCTGAAAAGAACAAAAATGAATTTAGTTGTAACAAGCAAAAATGTAAACCACCGGAGCCTTGTTTTGTTTATGTGTTATATTTATTTGTTTTTTCTTGTGGTTTATCACACTATCACCATTGTCTATTTCTTTTATTTTTTTAAGATTATACGAGTATATTAATATTCACACTATTAACAATGCACAAATGAAAAAAAAAACAAATCCCAACAAACAATCACGACACGAACATTGAAAAACAAACTAATTACAAATGACATCTGTCTGGATGACACTTGGAAATGGTTAAAGCTTTTAGCAAAAGCTCATTAAGCTAAATTTTAAAGATCATTCAGACACAAATGGTTGGCGGGTAAAATCAAAATATGAATACCTATGAATGCATTTGAGGAAGTTTATTATTAATTAGTAATATATTATGTAATATTATGTGTATTATTATTATCATTATATATATATGTATGTTTAGGTATGGTTACGTATGTTTAGTGTTTATTCGTAAGTAAATGAATTATTGCCATTTAAGTGCAATGTTAGGTTTAGGTCGATGAACTTGTGTGTATGTATGTATATAGGTATTCAGTGAGGTAGGTCAAGGCGAAATCTCACAAATAATATGTTTGGAAAAAAATGGAAAGCATATACTGCATGAGTTTGTTGTTGAGGGTAGTACAATAGCTGAAGGGGGCCTAAATGGGACGCTCGTGGAAAGCTATATTGGGGAAGTGTTAGATTTAGTTTTAAAGCGAATAAGGAAATGTATTAATATTGCAATGTTGCACGAAGATAATAAGGGAATATAGGCTACATAAGGCAACGGTCGGTAGATATATGTGTTTAAGTCGGAACTATTTTGCTCCGACTGTCTGGACAGGGTACATACACCTTGACCAGAATGAAGATTATACAAAAAGGTTCTTGTACCTTTTGTATACTGCGGAAGAAGGAATAGTTGTGATTATATTAATGCCCCTTACCACTGGTGGGGGGAAGCAATAATAATAAGGAGACCAAACAACCTTTTGATCATAAATGATAAATTTTATTAGCTTACAATACTATTTATACAAAAATTTTGCTTAGTTAGCTAAATTTATAAACAACTAAAATATACAAAAAATAATATGATACAAAAAATAAAAGGAAATATAATACATTTCTGTCAGGTATCTTCTGAGCATGAATGAAGAAAAAAAAAGAAAACTGCTGACTACTGTGAGAAAATTATTATTTGCATTTGAATTGAAGCGTACAGAGAAGCTGTCGCATTTGAATTGAAGTATATAGAAAAATGGGAAAATAAAGCATACAGCGAAGCTGTTGCTGTTGCTGTTAATTAAACAGAGAAGCTGTTGTAAGGTAATAAATATTGTAAATTGTTGGTATATGATAATCGGATGGATTAAAATATACATTCTCCGCCCGTTGAACTATGTTCAAAACTATAGAACCATTTCGAATGTTATGTTGTTGGGGTTCTTGTCGTTGAGGTCTTCTTTTTTGCAGTCGAGGTTGCCCCGGATGTCTGCTGAGGTTCTGCTGGGCTTTCGTTCGTCTTTGGAGATTACCGTCTTGTGTTTGCAGTAATAGTAGTATGACCATCGTAACAAGCAGATCAGTATTATGATGGATAAGATTAATGCGAAATAGCTCACTGTAAATTGGTGCACATTGTTTTGATATGTTATTGAAGGCAATGCCTTCGTAATATTTATGAGTTCTTGCTTGAGTGCATCCAATTCCTCTAGATATTTTCTGTACGGCAAGGTTTCATATCTTGTTGTAGTCAAATTGTCGGGTGAGGCATAATTGAATAGATTTGCAGCTGGAGAGAGTGACATCCTAGAGACCGTTTTTTGTATGAAGTGGCCACGCAAGGTTATGAAATCATATTTAATAACGCAGCCAGGTTGAATTTGCAGAATTCTAGAACCTTCCAACACGGTATTTTGCAGGGTTGGAAGATCATCTCCTAGGCTTATTTGTCCAACAACCAAAGTCGAATAAAAGATTTCAGCACCAATTAGCAAACCTATTGGTCCTGGCCGATTGAATTGTGAATCAGCCAAAACAAGATTTGGAATATTCCAGGTAGATGTAGTGATAGGCCTTGATGGCTGTGGTGAAATTATTTTTGGAAGAATGTGTGCTTCCACTCGGGTAGAGAATCCGTTGATTTTTGAGCTTATTTCAACGCTAATTCTTCGAAGAGATGCCTGCTTGCTTTGGCCGATACCTTCAACACATAACGCCTCATAAGTCTCCTTCAGACCTAATGATTTTGCTAGTTTGTCTGTTATTAGATTGATCTGTGATTCCGAATCCAACAAGGCTCGGCATGCTACTTGCTTTCCGGTTTGGCACTTTAGATGGACAATGGCTGTCCCCAGTATCACGCTTGAAGATTTGTGTGGTTTGCTTTCAACACTGGGATTAGTTCCCGCTGCAGAAGTGCAAAGGCTTGTTGAGTCTCCGATGGCAATTGTGTTGCTAGGTAATGATGACACTTTCAAATTTTTGGACCTGGCTGACTCATCCAAATGAAGAAGTGTATTGTGTTTCTTTTGGCATTTGGTGCAACATCGGGAAGAGCAAGTGTTTGAAGCATGTCCCGATCTTAGGCAATTTGTACAGTGCCTTGATTTTTGCACCAAGTTTAAGCGCTGTGACGGGCTTAGTTGCAGAAACTTCTCACAGGAGTACAGCTGATGGTTACCCTTGCAGGAGATGCATGCAGATTTTGTTGCCACCAGTTTCGTATACGCCTTGTCGGGTCTTGGCCTCTGTCGTTGATCTTCTGAACCCTTTCCTTGGCTTGACCCTAGTGCTTCTAGGGATTGAAACCGCGTCGCAAGGAATGACATGAACTCCTTCAAAGATGGCAACGCCTTTGGTTGCTTGAGCGACTGCTCCCAAAGTTGGAGCGTATTTCTGTCCATCTTTTTTTATCAAAATGGCCATCAGCAGAGGGTCCCAATTGTGAGTATCTACACTTAAACCCTTCAAACTCAGCATGCACTCTTGTGTGGTGTCATGCAATGCTTTTATTGCTTTTGAACCTTCACTGTGAATGGCAGGTTGCATTAGCAATATCTGTATGTGTGCCGTTGCAAGTAGCCTAGAATTGTTATATCGATCCTTGACTACTTGCCATGCTGCACTGTAGTTCCCATCGGACGTGGAGAAATGCCTTATTAGGTTCTCTGCATCACCTGCTAGTGTCGTCTTCAGGTAGAATAGCTTCTGGCAGTTTGCAATGTCTTGCTTGTGTACTAGTTCAGTGAATAAATCACTGAACTGCTTCCATTTCGTGTAATCCCCATCAAACGTAGGTAAGGTTATTTTTGGTAGTTTGAGGGCTTGATGGTGTGTGCTTGCTGTAGGAAGATTACTAACTGGATTGGATGGTATTGCGTTCTGTGTGGCGAACTTCTCCCATCTCTCGTTCAAAGAAATCTGGAAATCTTGCACATCATCTTCCAACGTGTAGAATTCCTCTACGTTGTATCCAGCTCGTCGTGGATCTTCCGAGAGCTCGTGAATTAGACGATGGGTTTCCTCAAACTCCATCCAGTGTTTTTGCAGCGCGTTCAATTTTACGCTACAAAAAGTTGAACTCCAAGCGTCTTTCGCAGTGGTTTTGAGACCTTTTAACAATCGCTGTAACGACTTCGTTGTTGTGCCTTGCCTTCTTATGACTCTTGTTAGATCAGATGCCGGGACTTCTGCGAGCTACTTTAGTTCTGTTGATGTGTGTGTGTCATCTTTGTTCTTGTGGCCTGGTAATCCATCATCAGCACCAGCTGACTTCATTGAAGGGTCGCTGTCGCCATCTATAGGCACAATTGATTCCAAGATATGCTTAAGATCAATGTACGCCGTTTTGACCTTCTCGTATGTGTTAGCTTGCACATACGGAGTGTCTGTCTTCACATGAGCCTTTATCTGGTCATGATTGCCAGCGAACTCTAACCAGAGAGCTTCTAATGTTCTTAATTGCTTGGCCTTGTACTCGGCCGTTTTTCGATCGGGGCCATCTTTGCCAACATTGTTCTTGAGTCTAATCAACTCGTCCGTTATGGCCTTCTGCCTGCCCACGATGGCAAACACCTTCATTTCATCCATGTTGATTATTTGTGTGTTCTACCTTCAAGATGAGACAGGAAGCTTGCTGGTGATATCCACTTGCTGGTGGATTTTGAAACGCAGGACCTCAGGAACTCTCGAACCTTGTTAATATCGTTAATATCCACCTGTTGGTGGATTCTGGAACCAGGAACTCGGGAACTCTCGAATCTTGTTAATATCCACCTGTTGGTGGCTTCTGGAACGCAGGAACTCTGGAACTCAGAACCTTGTTAATATCGTTAATATCCACCTGTTGGTGGATTCTGGAACCAGGAACTCAGGAAATCTCGAACCTTGTTAATATCCGCCTGTTGGTGGCTTCTGGAACGCAGGAACTCTGGAACTCAGAACCTTGTTAATATCGTTAATATCCACCTATTGGTGGGTTCTGGAACCAGGAACTCAGGAACTCTTGAACCTTGTTAACATCCACCTGTTGGTGGCTTCTGCAACGCAGGAACTCTGGAACTCAGAATCTTGTTAATATCGGTAATATCCCCTGTTGGTGGATTCTGAAACCAGGAATTCAGGAACTCTCGAAACTTGTTCATATCCACCTGTTGGTGGCTTCTGGAACGCAGGAACTCTGTTACTCAGAACCTTGTTAGTATCCACCTGTTGGTGGCTTCTGGAACGCAGGAACTCTGGAACTCAGAAATTTGTTAACATCCACCTGTTGGTGGCTTCTGGAACGCAGGAACTCTGGAACTCAGAATCTTGTTAATATTGGTAATATCCACCTGTTGGTGGATTCTGGAACCAGGAATTCAGGAACTCTCGAAACTTGTTCATATCCACCTGTTGGTGGCTTCTGGAACGCAGGAACTCTGGAACTCAGAACCTTGTTAGTATCCACCTGTTGGTGGCTCCTGGAACGCAGGAACTCTGGAACTCAGAACCTTGTTAATGTCGTTAATATCCACCTGTTGGTGGGTTCTGGAACCAGGAACTCAGGAACTCTTGAACCTTGTGATATTTGAATTGTAGACCAAGTGTTTAAGCCCTTGGAACGCTTAATATCACTTACAATCAGAAGGCTGTTTGTGCTCTTAATCACGTCGGGGTCACCAATGTTTAAGTCGGAACTATTTTGCTCCGACTGTCTGGACAGGGTACATAAACCTTGACCAGAATGAAGATTATACAAAAAGGTTCTTGTACCTTTTGTATACTGCGGAAGAAGGAATAGTTGTGATTATATTAATGCCCCTTACCACTGGTGGGGGGAAGCAATAATAATAAGGAGACCAAACAACCTTTTGATCATAAATGATAAATTTTATTAGCTTACAATACTATTTATACAAAAATTTTGCTTAGTTAGCTAAATTTATAAACAACTAAAATATACAAAAAATAATATGATACAAAAAATAAAAGGAAATATAATACATTTCTGTCAGGTATGTTCTGAGCATGAATGAAGAAAAAAAAAGAAAACTGCTGACTACTGTGAGAAAATTATTATTTGCATTTGAATTGAAGCGTACAGAGAAGCTGTCGCATTTGAATTGAAGTATATAGAAAAATGCGAAAATAAAGCATACAGAGGAGCTGTTGCTGTTGCTGTTAATTAAACAGAGAAGCTGTTGTAGGGTAATAAATATTGTAAATTGTTGGTATATGATAATCGGATGGATTAAAATATACAATATGATTTGATTTTTTTGTTTGATTAAATGTTGACAGCAGTACTATTGGCAATTAATTTTCACGTACCGCAGAACAAAGTAGAAGGTTTAAATTTTCTTTGTTTCAAATAATTTTTGGAATTAAAATTCAGGAAGATTTTATTTAAAAATTAAATAAAACATATGTAGATACAAATAAAATTAAGGTAAGATAAGTAGAATTATTCTGAAAAAAAATCAAGAAACATTTTTTAGAAATCGGAAATCTGTAGTTCTTAAGGACTATTGGACAGACAAACCAGGAATAATAAAGGGTGTATTGGCCATAGGCTAAAGGAATATTGGAGATACATGTACTTCAAAGCAGAGGTAGGATACCATAGTGGTAGTGACTAAACATTTTAAGTACCTACATATATATGTTTTGCATTTGCTTAGAGCGAATAAGAAAAAGAGATTCTAGTGATCTAGACCTCTGCCAATTAAAAGTCTTATGGTTGCCTGGTTGGCTTGTGGCAGGTCAGGAGTTGAGACGGCGGCGATTGTGCAAAAGGGTATAGGCATCAGTCGCATCAAAGTGCTCATACATTTTTTTTGTCATTTCTGGAACTCACAAAAAAAAAATTTTTTTGTCCACAAAAGTTTTTTGATTGAATTTAAATTTTTTTTATTACTTTATAAAAGAAAAGAAAGAAAAAAAAGGAAAAGTGAAGTGAAGTGGATATTTTGAACTTAAAATTAGTTTGAAGTAAAATAATGATATAAATATTTATAATAAATACTACTTGGGCTGTACAGTGAAGCAACCAACGTCCTGTAATGTTCTGCCGGCAGCACAACGAGGGAAGTCATAAACGAAATCGGCAAAACAGTATGTAAGTCGTTGTGAGAAAACCCTTTTGATTTTTTTATATTATATGTACATACCTATATAAATATTTATATAATTATTTTGAAGTATTATATATCCGATAACAGGAAGTACCCACACGCCGGTGCTTCATAATAAAACCATTAATTTTTTTTATAAACTGTGTGATGAACTTAAATGGTGATAGAAAGTGGAAGGAAAATACCCACACTACGGTTCACTTAAAATTAATCCAAAAATTCAGAATTGAAATTTTAAGAATACATACATTTTTGATTTTTTTTTTGATTTTTTTTCTCTCTTCATTCCTTTTTATTAATTTTCTATTTAATATTTAATATACATACATATGAAACATAAATTCATGAGCATTGTAATAAAAGTGAATGTTATTGAAATTTTCTTTTGCTCTGATTTTTCATGAATTAATAATGAAGTGCTAAAGTTTTGATTAAGAGGTGTGTGAAGGTTCGGCTGGGCCGGCGATGGAGAGGGTATGATTGGAATATGGGTAGACAATGACTCGATACTGACTATACTTGCCTTAGACATACTATATACTCACCGTACGAACTACTCTTACTATACTTACTTTTCTTCACTACCTAACTATACTCTCATACTAGGAACTATACTTACCAGTTTTTTTATAAACTTCACAATTTGACTACGAACTATACCTACCTTTTTTACTAACTAGATAGTTACTCTATTAACTACACAAACCTTTTTAGACACATATATTTACCTTACTTGCCATACTTACTAAACAATGACTTATGAACTTAAATACTTACCTCGACGAATAGGAACAATTTATTTTGTTATCAACTTACAGTTTAAGATATGTTTTCATACATAATACCCGACTTACTTACTTCTCGTAAATGACTTCAAAGCATAGATGAAGACAGATTTTTTTGGACTAGTTACTTTAGTTTACGATTGGAGGTTCATGTAAGGAGCTATCTCCGAGAATATGGCCAAGGAGATAGCAATGGTCGAATCTCAGATACAAGGGTGGGCAGGCCGAACTTTTGCCGACAACATCTGGCAAGGCCTTCTAGTGTCTCGACGAACCATTGCATTGGAAGGACAGTGGGGCGCTTGAAGTTTTAGGTGGGCAAAAATTTCGTGTTTTTGATTAAGAGGTTTAGGATTTAGATTTAGGATTAGATTCAGGCAAATATACATATGTATGTAAATACTATGGATATTTACATTTGTATACATAAATATACAACATTTGGAAATTTAGGGCTTAGTATTGAGGTTAGTTTAAGATTCAAAATCAAAAGAAATGGGTTCGTGTCTGCCGTGAATTTCAAAGCTAACCCCATCCTTTCTTCAATGCAGTAGCATAGGTAACTAGATTTGTGCAATGTCTATCATTTTGATTCCAGGTCCTTATTATCCCATCCTCACCACCTTCCTTTTCCACATCCTTATACAAAGACACGAGATTTTTTTTTTGCTGAATAGGAGGGGTGACGGTAGAGAGCAAGAATATACCTCATGCCTCTACGTGAAACCAAGGAACTATAGATTGTGCACTTGTTAAGGTATTTTTCAATGTGAAAGTGTTACTTGGAACTGTTCTCAACAGACAGAAATGTAAAAAACTTAATAAATTTTTTTAGAGAGAATTTTTGAAGTGAAAAAAGGGTATAAAGTGCTTCAGGCAGAATGTTTTAATTTAAAATTTAGGCATTGGTGCCAAACCTTATCAAAAGCTTGCGACACGTCTACGAAGACCGTCGAACAATTTTTTTTCTTCAAGAGTTTTCTCAATGACGTCAGTGATCCTATGCACTTGGTCAATTGTTATAATATTTCTCATCATGTGATGGTTTTCCTGGTTTGAGAACCATTATAACTTCGGCAACCTTGCATTGGCTCGGAACGTACTCTAGCCTTAGAGTGGCATTTATTATATAAAGAAGATTTATTAACCCTTTGCGAGGAAGCATTTTGAGACCTTCATATCCCGGAGCTTTCCTATTTCACTACTTAATTAGACAAGGTTAACATTTCTTGTTATACAATTTTCGCTTGAGTTGGAACGTATATTTAAATTTTCGTTTAGTCTTTACCCATCAAAAGGTTTAAATGTGTTCTCCAGTTGATCCGCAAAATCGTTTACTTTCTGTTTTTCACTTTTTGCCCATTCGTTTTGACCATTCTTAATCGTAGGCGTTGGGAGCTTGGGTTTCTTCGTTACTTTAACAGCTTTCCAGAGTGAGTAGTTGGATTCTTTTCCTGCTCTCAAGCTTTCAAAATAATTTCCAACTTCAGAATTTTTGAATTCTGCCTTCGTCTTTTTTAGTAAATTACACCAGCGATTTAAATTTACCTTGTGTTTGGGAGCTCGAGTTTGCTGCCATTTCTTACGCGCTTTTCGTTTCTCTTTTACTAAATCTTTTATTTCCTGCGGATATTTTAGGTTTTTAAAGAACGGCATTTCTCTTTGGTACGGGATGTTGTTCCATGCGGTTTGTTGTACGATATCAACGAAGTTCTCTACAGCACGTTCAAGTTCCTCTATATCTTTCTTAAAACCTTCCCAGTTGGTTTTCCAATTAGTTAGCATGGGTGGTTGGTCATTTTTAAGAAGATTTTCGCTAATAGTGAGAATAACAGCAGAATGATATGAGAAAAGATCAAAGCTTTTATTTGATGGTATTCCTTTGACCACAAAGAAATCAATAAGTTCAGGTATTTTTAATGGATCAGTCGGCCAGTAAGTCGGGTTGCCAGTCGAATGAAAATCGCAATTATTTTCCATTCCCGCTTCAAGAACATGCTACCCTTTTGAGAAATACTTCAAAAAAATTTTTTTTTATGTATGAGAATCCCGCCAATCAACCCAGGAATGTATTCGTGAGGCGTCAATTATGCCATCATACGGAATTTTAGTTAATTGACAATTTGACAAAACGGGAGAACCTTATGCACTTTGTATGGACCGCAGATTTTGGGGATAAACTTTTTGTTAGTAGCGGCTTTTGTATCTGTATTTCTTATGATAACAAAATCTCCTTCTGAAAATTGAATATGTAGTTTGTGTGTGTAAGCATGATATTCTGAAGATTTAGACTGATGATATTCAATGTTATCAGAAGCTTTTTGTCGTAAAGTTCTTATATCATGAAAAGAAGACAGATTTCGTTTATTGTCCAAATATTCTGACAAAGTATCAACATCACGACTACGTTGTTCTACACCAAATAATAATTGACAAGGTGTAGCACCAGTTGTGGAATGAACAGAGTTGTTAAGAGCGTATTCGACTCTTGTAAAATGTTTCGACCAATTCGAATGTTGAATTGGTTCCGAAATTTTAGATATAATCGACTTAAGAACTCGATTGACACGCTCAACTTGACCATTACTCTTAGGCGATGCTATAGCTAATTTCACATGTTTAATATTATTTTCAAGTAGATATGATTCAAAATCAAGCGATGAAAAACAAGAACAACGATCACTTGTGATTCGACGATGTCGACTTTACTATTCAAAATACTTATATGGACAAACACACACTACTTTAGTACTTGTTGAATTTACGGGATAAAGTTTGACATATTTTGTAAAATCATCTACTATAACCAAAATGTGTTTTGTCTTAGAAATAATTGATGGAAGAGGGCCAAAATGATCTACGTGGAGAGTATCGAATGGAATAGGTTTCTTTTGAATTTGGTGGAGAGTACGATTTGAACTATGTTGTGGCACAGAATACGTTTTTGAATATACTTTTCAATTTTTTCTCTCATACCTGGGAACCAATAATGTATTTTAATTTGTTCAGGACAATTCGTAACACCCATATTAAATTTTTTTTCATGTGCTACTCTTATAATTTGCAATTCTTTTTCTTTTGGTACATATAACAACAGATTTCCATTTTCTAATTTTCTATAAACTAAACCATCATCAAGGACAAAATTAGGATCTTCTTCTATTTCTAACTTTTCTCGTAATTTAACTATATTTTCGTCTCAATTTTGGGGTATTTGTAATTGCATATCTGCATTATCTGCATTAACAACTGTGATCATTTGTTTAACGTTCTTGTGACTGTGAAGGCATGTTACCGGGTATCTGCTTAAAGCATCAACATGACCCATTAACAGACCACTTTGATGCTGAATGGTGTAGCTATAATTCTCAAGCTCAAATGCCCAAAGAGCTATTCCAGCATTTACACTTTTGCGATTCAAAGTATCGTAAGGGATTAACAATCCGTTATAATTTTAAATGGAATACCTTTTAAATAGACTCGAAACGTAGTGAGTATATTATAGCTAGAGTTTCTAATTCAAAACTGTGAAATCGAGATTCAGAATAAGTTGCACGTTGTGAAAAATATGCTATTGAATGAAATTTATTATCTTTCTGTTTTTGCATTAATATTCCTCCAAAACCCTCAGTACTTGCATCACAATGCAATTCTGTGTCATGTTTCGGATTATACAATGCTAAAACAGGTGGCGTTACTAATTTATCTTCTTAACAAATTTAGCATTTCGTTTGAGAAGATTTCGTAACGGCATAGCAATATGTGAAAACGAAGGGACAAATCGACAGAAATATAAAAATAATCCTAAACATTTTTGGAGTTGATCTTCGGTTTTTGGAATAGGGAAATTTTTAATTTTTTCTATGTGTCCATTGTTAAGATGGATCAGTTTCTTATTGATTTGAAATCCTAAGAGATCAATTTCGTTGTAGCAAAATCGACATTTCTTAAATTTCAGTTCAAGTCGAAATTCAGCAAGTCGTCGGAGTACTCTTTGGAATACGTCTAAATGTTCTTCAATGGTTTTGGTTGCAATTGTAATATCATCCATGTATATAACAACCACAACTTCTTCGATAAATGAGTGTAATATGTTGTTAATAAACCGCTGAAATACTGCTGATGCATTTTTCAATCCAAATGGCATTTGCAAAAATTGAAACTGTCCGTCTGGAGTAACAAATGCTGTATACGGAATTGAATTTTCAGAGATATTCACATGGTAAAATCCGTTTTTAAGATCTAAGGTTGTAAAATATGTCTTTCCTTCTAATCTTTCCAAGTAACCATCTATATGAGGTAATGGGTAACTATCTCGCACCATAATTTTATTGAGGGGTCGATAGTCAACACACATTCGTTTTTCACCACATTTTTCAGAAACTAAGACAATTGAAAATGCATAAGGAGAATTACTAGGACGTATTTCTTTATTTTTCAAAAGGTCACTAATCATATCTCTGACAATGCGTCTATCTTCATGAGAAAGCCTTAGAGGTGGTGAATTTTCATTTCATATTTTTGTTCGTTAGAAATCAGAATATTTGAAAGGTCTAGATAATTATCCTCAATTAATGTTTTAATCTCTTTCCGGTGCATTGGGCTTAGACCAACATTAATATAAAATTATCAAAAAGTGCATCATCCTCCTTTTAAAATTATTCGGAACAAAATGATCGATACAATCAGGTAACAACGTTAGAGAATTGACATTTGTTGCAATTAGGCAAAAAGTTTAAATTTTCATACTCAGTGGACTCATGCACACAATGTAATTCTTTATTTGATATTTTCGTTTAGTTTATTTATTTGGATCATGTAAAATTTTAACATTTTTTCTGGAATTTTATCTAAGGTTAAATCAAATATCATAAATTTAATGTTAAATGAATTCAAAAAGTCTCGACCCAATAAGAGGGGACATGGAATAACCAAATCGGGTACAACAAAAATATTGATTTGTTTATTAAAATTCCCAAAGAAAATTTCAATTTTAGTTTTTCCAAAAGAATATAACTTTAAATGTCCAAATCCTTTTTCCTATTTGAAACCAGAATATTGAGTCCATTGATTGGTTAAATAATTTGGAACAGCAGATTTTCTCATTAAACTAATTGGACTACCCGAATCAAAAAGTAAAAGGAAAGTTTTACATTTATGCCTAAAACCATTAATATTTCGTTTATCCATTTTCGATGTTCTTAGAGTTGAATTCATCTAAAAGAGCCACTCGATAAGTAGGTTTTTGCTGGCAATTTCTAAAATTATGCTCCTTGGAACCACATTGAGAAAATGAATCTTTTCCACGTTTGGGGTAAGGACATGAATTTGCAAAATGTCCAAAATTTGAGCAATTGAAACAATATATTTTGGGACAATCAATATTTCGTTTTGAGAAAGTTGGTCTACGAAAAACAACTTTCCAATCATCGAAGCTATCTGTTATGGGTTATATTCTTTAAATGCAATAGTTGGCTGCACGTGCCAGCATTGATGAAACACAAGTTATTCAATTCATAATTGAAGGTTTTCAAGATAATTCAGTAAACATTGCTGTATTGTATCCAGCTTGCAGTTTACAACAACTGAAGCAATTGTCTTATCAATATAGTAAATTGCGCTGCAAACGTGAAACAAATGATGCATTTAAATCTTTATTAACTACTAGGGTGCTTTCTACAAGACAACCTTTTTCAAAACCAAATATTGAAGGTTCCAAAATATGTTGTTTCGATTGCTCAAATGTTGGACATTTTGCAAATTCATGACCTTATGCCAAACGTGAAAAAGGTTCATGTTTTCAATGTGGTTCCAAGGAGCATAATTTTAGAAATTGCCAGCAAAGACCTACTAATCGAGTGGCTCTTTTAGATGAATTCAACTCTAAAATCACCGAAAATGGAGAAACAAAATATAACGGTCCTATTTCCGAGTTAAATTATGTAAGTGTTACCATTTTGGTTAATGGATTTAGGCATAAATGTAATACTTTCCTTTCAATTTTTTATTGGTTAAAATTATTTAACCAATCAATGGACTCAATATTCTGGTTTCAAAAGATTGGGGCGTTTTAAGTTATATTCTTTCGAAAAAATTAAAATTAAAATTTTCTTTCGGAATTTTCATAAACAAATTAAAATTTATGTTGTACCCGATTCGATTATTCCATATTCCCTCTTATTGGGTCGAGACTTTTTGAATGCAATAACCATTAAGTTTATAATAGTTGATTTAACCTTAAATAAAAATGCAGAACAAAATGTTAAAATTTTAGACGATCCAAATAAAAATGAAGAAAAAAATTGTCATATGGGTGTTATGAAATGTCTTCAACAAATTAAAATGCATTATTGGTTCCCAGGTATGAGAGAAAAAATTGAAAAGTATATTCAAAATTGTATCCAGTGTTTAACGTATTCTGTGCCACAACTTAGTTCAAATCGTACTCTCCACCAAATTCAAAAGAAACCTATTCCATTCGATACTCTCCACGTAGATCATTTTGGCCCTCTTCCGTCCATTATTTCTAAGAGAAAACACATTTTGGTTTTAGTAGTTGCTTTTACATAATATGTCAACCTTTATCCCGTAAATTCAGCAAGTACGAAAGAAGTGTGTGTTTGTCTAGATAAATATTTTGAATATTATAGTCGACCTCGTCGATACATAAGTGATCATGGTTCTTGTTTTCCATCGCTTGATTTTGAATCATATCTACTTGAAAATAATATTAAACATGTGAAAATAGCTATAGCATCACCTAAGAGTAATGGTCAAATTGAGCGTGTCAATCGAGTTCTTAAGTCGATATTATCTAAAATTACGGAACCAATTCAACATTCGAATTGGTCGAAACATTTTACAAGAGTCGAATACGCTCTTAACAACTCTATTCATTCCACAACTGGTGCTACACCTTGTCAATTATTATTTGGTGTAGAACAACGTAGTCGTGATGTTGATACTTTGTCAGAATATTTGGACAATAAACGAAATTTTTCTTCTTTTATTGATATAAGAACTTTACGACAAAAAACTTCTGATAACATTGAATACCATCAGTCTAAAATTTCAGAATATCATGGTCACACACGCAAACCACATATTCAATTTTCAGGTGATTTTGTTATGATAAGAAATACAGATACAACAGCCGCTACTAACAAAAAGTGTATCCCCGAATTCCGTGGTCCATACAAAGTACATAAGGTTTTCACGAATGATCGATACGTAATAAGAGACATTGAAAATTGTCAATTAACTCAAATTCCTTATGATGGCATAATTGAAGCCTGGGTTGATTGGCGGGATTCTCATACTTAAAAAATCTTTTTCAAGATGGTAATACTTTTATTAATATTATGTGTTTAACTTCATGTACCCAGGGTTTGTTCGATTTTTTCTTCTATTATAATTAATTGTTTTATTATTAGTATTACCCAACGTTTCGCTTGGTTGTTTTCCAGCTTCTTCATCGGTTGATATTTTTTTAGCTTTAGAAACAATTTACAATGAATGGCATTAGAAATATACTGCTATATGCATAAATATTGCTTATATGGGATATAACTTTAATTGTGTTTTTAAAGCTAAGTAAATATCAACCCCTGAAGAAGCTGGAAAACAACCAAGCGAAACGTTGGGTAAAATATGAATTAGTTGTTTTTAATTAATTGCATCTAACTAACTGATCATCAAGGCCCAACAAATATTTAACTATAAATTATACTTTATATTTCACTTTTACTTTGTTAAATAATTTTGTATTTATTATTTTTTTGTCATTAAATTAATAATTAAAAATCATTCAACAATAATAATTCAAAAATATAAGATTGTTTCAAGAAATTAATATTTTATAATAAAAACCATCCTAACAATATATATGTACAACATCCTTCATTCCCTCAAACATACACTATTTATGTAGAAAAAAAGGAAGGAAAATAAAATATGCAAAAAACGTAACCTAGGAAAAAATAAGAAAAAAATGAAATACCTATGGAATACATCTCACAGTACCCAATATCCAACATCTACCACTATTCCACCAGCATTCCTTCGCAACCCAATGATACTACAATGCCACCACCATGTCGCCTCCATCCATGGCACCTCCATGCCACTACCATTCCTACAGCACTTTCGTCCAATACACCAATTTAAAAAAAAATAGGAATAAAAAAAATCCCAGTACCTAATATGCAACATCATTAAATACAAAATACAACATAAAAAAGTACGTTAAAAAACGTGAATTTTTGGGTTTTAAACGTTAATTTTGGGTTTCGAACGTAAATTTTGGGGTGTAAACGTTAATTTTGGGTTCTAAATGTGAATTTCGGTTTATAAACGTGAATTTCTGGTTATAAACGTTAATTTGGGGTTACAAATGCGTACCTCATTGTTTATTCATTGCCTTTACACATCCTTGCTTCATAAACAAAAATCCAGTACCTCATATATAGCATCTTACAGCATCGTAAGGAAAAAAGTATACAATTGAAAAAAAAAAATCCAGTACCTAATATACAACATCCACCAACATTCCTACAGCATCATCGTCCAATACACTATACCACAGGAAAGGGTAAGAAAAAAAGTATACAATTGGGAAAAACCGGCATTACCACAGGAAAAAAAGTAAGAAAAAAATCTAAACAATAAGAAAACAAAATCCAGTACCTAAAATACACTACACCACAGGAAAAAGTAAGAAAAAAGTATACAATTGAAAAAAAAACGAACGAAAAATGCAGTATCCAAAATGAACCACCGACATTCAACCGCCACCGGCATCAAAATTCCACCACTATCAAATACACAATCCATAATCCAATTAACCATTCACAACATCATTCAAGACACAATCCAAAATGCAATCCACAATACCATCCAGTATTCACCTCCGCCACCTGAATTTCACCACCACCTCCGCCACTGGTCCAGAACCTTGTAATCGCTACTACTAAAGTTGCATTCAATCCCAACTTCTTTAGCTTTAGCAAAAGAAGACCATGGTCCATGAACCACCCGATCAAAGGCTTTTACAAAATCAGTATACAAGACATCAACTTGCTTACCCTTTTACATATAGTTGATACAAAAATTTGCGAATAAATTTAATTTTGTACACGTCGACCTACCTTTCATAAAAACATGCTGATATGTATAACGATAACGATTCGTTAACAGAGAAATAGAGTCTTTGAGTGACCTTTTTTTCAAATAGTTTGGAAATAGCCGAGTTTAGAAATTGGTCTGTAATTTTTCACTAAGTGTTTAAGATATTTTCCATTCTTTAAGGAAAACTCCAGAAATAAGGGATATACTAAAAATAATGGTCAACATTGCAAAGAGAAGGAGAAGAGCTTGACAATAAAATAGGAGGAATCATATCAAAGCCAGATTTTTTTGTTACATCGATTTCTGTTAGACTATCTAAAAAAAAATCTTGTTCTGAAACAGTTCGTAACGAAAAATCTACTAAAGGGTTGATATATGGGTATAAGCTTTCAATATTAGTTATTACGTCAGAATTATATGATGTTTGAAAGAATTTAGAAAAAAGGTCACACGAGGACTGAATATCATTTGATTTAAGGTTTTCATATTCCATACATTGAGGAAGTGATGAACATTTTCTTTTAGAATTCAGAACACCCAGAAAGATTTTGAATTATTTCTAATATTGAATTCAGTACTGTTTATATACTGCCTATACAGAAATTTATTTGGAAAATCAAACTCTCCTTTCTTAATTGAACAAAAACAGCTCGGTTTTCAGAAAGATTTGTTATTTTAGAACGCTTAAACGCCCTGGCGCAAAATTTTAAACGATTTAGTAATATGTTAAATAATTTTTAGTATGATACTAGGCTAAAAGGAGGATTTTGCTAATTTTAAACCAGTTTAGTATCGTACTAAAGTTAAAATCAAAAAATGGCTACTTTATTTTTTTAGTATCGTACTAAATCCATATGCCACTTTGACATTTACAAACGTCAAGAAGTTATGTTCGCTTAATTTTTGCACAATGAAAAAAAGCTAATTTATAATAACCATTTATTGTATCTTGTGTATCAGGGTTTAACTTAAAAAATTTGGCGGTATTTTAGTCTAAAATAAAATTAAATTTTGTAAAATTTTAGTAAGGCGCTTTAATATTCACAAACTGTTAAGTAGTATGATGCTAAACCCTTAACATCCGGCTGTTTAAAATTTTGCGCCCTTGTTTTTAGCATTCTAGAAATGTTTAATCCTTTTATTAAGCCAATTTTTTTCTTGTTACTGAAGGGACAAAACGTTCTATGTCCGCAAACACGATACGTTTGAAATGTGTATACATTTCCTCTAGAGATTTGCCTTCCAATAAATTCTTCCAATCCACAGTGTTATAAAAATTATTTAGTGCAATAAAACCTGCATTAGAAAAATTGAAAATTTTTTAAGAGATACGGAGGCATAAACATAGTTCTCCAAAATGAACAAACAACCTTATGATAAATAGAGTTATTAACAAGAGGATAATCAGATGTTTCTATAGAATATTTTAAATCATTGCTAATAAATACTAGATCTTATATTCTTCCCAGAGAGCTCTTAACATTAATAATTTGAAAGAGACCAATAGCAGAAAATGAATCAATACCCAACATTTCTACATCTTTACTTGCATCGAGAAGGATCAAAATATGATTTCTTCCACGTGATACTCTAATCCCAATATTGAAACTGTGGGGGTGGAATTTTGATGGCCGTAAAGTCTTGCTTCATAGCTACGCTAGTGAATGTTCCTGTAGCGCTTGACAAAGAATTTATCTGCATTATAGTGATTTTAAAAGATAGCAATGTATATATCTTCACGCTGTATATTGTCCTTGGAAGCCCGTACGATATCTATGCTAAAGCTTTCGAATATTTAGTTCCTGAACGAAGTAATGGATTATCAGGACGAACTTGTTTGATTAGGCAACTTCAATCTTACTAACATTGCTTGGTATCGCTGCCCTGATTCTAATCTAATGTTGTTAACTGCAAATCTTAAATTTGATGATTCAAAACTACTTGATGATTTAACATCTTTTGGACTTCATCACTTTAATGACGTTTTAAACACTAGTGTCAAGTTGCTTGATCTAGTATTTGCTTCCATTGATGACGGTATTACTGTTGAAAAATCAATTGAGCCTCTAGAAATTGAAGACAACCATCATCCAGCCTTCACTTTTACTCTTCTTCTACTTTACTTTTAATTTTAAAAAGACCGACTTTATTCAACTAAATACCTTGTTATCAAAAGGTCTTGTCTAAATAATGGATTAAATATTAACTCTATCGTCTTTGCGTTTAATAATATTTTGTTTGATTGTTTTCTTAATTCAGTACCTCTTGCTATTGTGAAATCAAGATCTTCCGTTCCAAATTGGTGCGGTAGTGAAGTAAAAAGCCTTAATAATCGAGGAAACAAATTATGGGCCAAATACCAAGTTTCTCCAAGTGAAACAAATTTCAATAAGTGCTGTGAAGCAAGAGATGAATTTAAAAGAATCTCAAGCTTGAAGTATTTCAATTATATTCAGAAGTTGCAAAGAAATCCCAAAATGAATCTAAAGCAGTTTTGGAACTTTATAAATAGTAAAAGAAAATCTTATCCTTACCCGTCTGTACTCAAGTCAAATGACATTTCAAGCCATGACCCTCGGGTCTTACCATAACTTTTTTCCGACTTCTTTCAAAGCGCTTTCAACTGTGATACACACTTGTGATATATTTAAACTGTGATGTTCGCACTTTGATACATCTGGCGAAAAGGCTAGACGCGTTGATCTTTAAAAACCATTAACTTACTTGACTGATATAAGCTTTAATATTATTACTGACGGAATTGTAAATTTTATATCTAATCTTGGCGATAGTTGTGTACCAGGCCCTGATAGTATACTTTCTACTATCTTGAAAAACTGTGTCAGTCACTTGTTCCTGCCTTTGTCAGTTTTATTTAACTATTCAATGTGTTCCTGTATATTTCCATCAATTTGGAAAAATTCTTTCATAATCCCTCTTCACAAGAAAGATAAAAAAGACGAAATTAAAAGTTATAGACCTAAAGCTAGATTATCGGTCATTCCTAAACTATTCGAAGCTATTATTTGTGAATCACTGTGTTTCTATGCTAAATCAATTATTGGTTTAAATCAACATGGATTTACAAGAGGCCGATCTACAGTAACCTATTTAATTCCATTGAAAATTGTATTGACTCAATAGATCCATAGGAGAAAACTGATCTCATTAGAGATCACGTTTTTCGTGGATAGCGAAGCATCTATAAAAGCACTATCCAGCGAGACAAAAACATCCAAGGCAGTGTCAAAGTGCCGAAGCGTACTGAATATAATCCCAACTGTAACCAAGTCAAACTTCTGGGTTCCAGGACACAACAAAGTAGAGGGGAACGATATGACAGATTAAATGGCAAGGAAGGTTTCAAAGCGGATATGGACAGCTGGAACTTATTGGGTATGGGTCCTGAAGTCCCGATTGGCGTTTTGAAAAGGAAGATAGGCATACAAATGAAAGAGCAAATCCGACGTTTTGGAAACAGGTTTGTTGATAAACTAGACGATCTATTGCATGTACCAATGGTAAATATGACAAAATATATAGAGACTAGGGGTTGGTTTGTAAATGAACCAGTCTCCATGAAAGATAAGTTAGCACATAAGGGTTGCAAAATTGGCTTGAAAAACATAAAATAGAATTTTCGTCAACTGCCACTTATACACAATTAAAAAAGTTGTATGAAGACAAACTTTCTGAACTAGAAGAAGAGAATTTTGAAAATTCCAACATTTCCGGAAATAGTCAAAGAAAAGCACTTAACCCTTTGATAAGCCAAAAAGAACTTGGAAACAACAATCAAGTCAAGGATTCTATCTCTTGCAGCAGTGGAAGCTGAAATTGATATACACTTGAGAATACTAGAAAAACGTCAACGTTTGCAACAATTGCAACAAGAACTGGCTCTTAGTAAGCAATTGTGCCATCAATATAGTAAATTGCGCTTCAAACGTGAAGCAAATGAAGCATTTAAATCTTCATTGACTACGAGGGGGTTTTCTACAAGACCAACTTTTTCAAAACCAAATATTGATTGTTCCAAAATATATTGTTTCAATTGCTCAAATGTTGGACATTTTGCAAAAGCATGTCCTTATCCCAAACGTGAAAATGGTCCACGTTTTCAATGTGGTTCCAAGGAGCATACAACAAAGCAAAAACCTACTAATCGAGTGGCTCTTTTAGATGAATTTATCTCTAAGAACATCGAAAATGGAGAAATAAAATATAACGATCCTATTGCCGAGTTAAATTATGTAAGTGTTACCTATTTAGGAATAAATGTAATACTTTCCTTTTTGATTCGGGTAGTCCAATTAGTTTAATGAGAAAATCTGTCAAAAATATGTCAAACTTTATACCGTAAATTCAACAAGTACTAAAGTAGAGTGTGTTTTTCTAGATAAGTATTTTGAATATTATAGTCGACCTCGGCGAATCAATAGTGATCGTGGTTCTTGTTTTTCATCGCTTGATTTTGAATCATATTTACTTAAAAATAATATCGAATAGTGAAAATAGCTACAGCATCACCGCAGAGCAATGATCAAGTTGATCGTGTCAATCGAGTTCTTAAGTCGATATTATCTAAAATTACGGATCCAATTCAACATTCGAATTGGTCGAAACCTTTAACAAGAGTCGAATACGCTCTTAACAACTCTGTTCATTCCACAACTGGTGCTACACCTTGTCAATTATTATTTGGTGTAGAACAACGTGGTCGTAATGTTGATACTTTGTCAGAATATTTGGGCAATAAACGAAATCTGTCTTCTTTTCATGATATAAGAACTTTGCGACAAAAACCTTCTGATAACATTGAATACAATCAGTCCAAAACTTCAGAATATCATGCTTACATACACAAACCACATATTCAATTTTCTGAAGGAGATTTTGTTATGATAAGAAATACAGATACAGCAGCCGGTACTAACAAAAAGCTTATCCCCAAATTCAGTGGTCAAAGTGCATAAGGTTTTCCCGAATGATGGATACATAATAAGAGGCATTGAAAATTGTCAATTAACTCAAATTCCTTTTGATATCATAATTGAAGCCTCACGAATACGTTCCTGGGTTGATTGGCGGGATTCTCATACTTAAAAAATCTTTTTCAAAATGGTAATACCTGTATTAATATTTTTTGTTTAACTTCATGTAACCAGAGTTTGTTCTTCTATTATAATTAATTATTTTATTACTAATATTGCTATTATTCACGATTTCGTTTTTCATGTTAATATTGTTATTATTATTGTTGTTTTTTTGTTAAATGAATTTCTTGATCGAGCCGATCAATATAGTGAGGATTGCCGAGTTGTAAGGGTACTTGTTACAATTATACTTTATATTTTACTTTCACTTTGTTAAGTACTTTGTATTTATTATTTTTTTGTCATTTAATTAATAATTAAAATCATCAAATAATAATAATTCAAAAAAATAAAATTGTTTTAAGAAATTAATATTTTATAATAAAACCATCCTAACAATATATATGTACAACATCCTTCATTCCCTCAAACATACACTATATATGTAGAAAAAAAGGGGGGGAAATGAAATATAAAAAAAACGTAACCTACGAAAAAATAAGAAAAAAAAAATAAATACCTATGGAATACATCTCACAGTACCTAATATCCAACATCTACAACTATTCCACCAGCATTCCTTCGCAACCCAATGACACTACAATGCCACCACCATGTCGCCTCCATCCATGAAACCTCCAGTCCACCACCATTCCTATAGCATTATCGTCTAGTACACCAATTTGAAAAATAGGAATAAAAAAAAACTCCAGTACCTTATATGCAACATCATTAAATACAAATTACAACATAAAAAAGTACGTTTAAAAAACGAGAATTTTGGGTTATAAACGTGAACTTTTGGGTTTTAAACGTTAATTTTGGGTTCCGAATGTGAATTTTGGGTTCTAAACGTTAATTTTGGGTTCGAAACGTGAATTTCAGGTTATAAACGTGAATTTCGGGTTATAAACGTTAATTTGGGGTTAAAAATGCGTAACTCATTGTTTATTCATTGCCTTCACACATTCTTGCAACATAAACAAGTACCTAATATATAGCATCCTACAGCATCGTAAGAAAAAAAAGTATACAATTGGAAAAAAAACAGTATCTAATATACAACATGCACCAACATTCCTACAGCATCATCGTCCAATATACCACAGGAAAAGGTAAGAAAAAAAGTATACAATTGGGAAAAACCGGCATCACCACAGGAAAAAAAGTAAGAATAATAAGAAAACAAAATCCAGTACCTTAAATACACTACACCACAGGAAAAAGTAAGAAAAATGTATACAATTAAAAAAAAAACGAACGAAAAATCCAGTACCCAAAATAAACCACCGACATTCCACCTCCACCGGCATCAAAATTCCATAACTATCAAATACACAATCCATAATCCAATTAACCATTCACAACATAATTCAAGACACAATCCAAAATGCAATCCATAATACCATCCACTATTCACCTGAATTTCACCTCCACCTCCGCCACTGGTCCAGAACCCTCTAATCGCTACTACTAAAGTTGCATTCAATCCCAACTTCTTTAGCTTTAGCACAAGAAGACCATGGTCCATGAACAAGACATCAACTTGCTTACCTTTTTACATATGGCTGATACAAAAATTTGCGAATAAATTTAATTTTGTACACGTCGGCCTACCTTTCACAAAACCATGCTGATTAGAGGATAACGATTCGTTAACAGCGAAATAGAGTCTTTGAGTGACCATTTTTACAAATAGTTTGGGAATAGCAGAGTTTAGAAAAGTTTCACCAAGTGCTTAAGATATTTTCCATTCTTCAAGGAAAACTCCAGAAATAAGGGATTTATTAAAAATAATGGCCAAAACATTGCAAAGAGAAAGAGAAGAGTTTGACAAGAAAATAGCAGGAATCATATCAAAGCCAGATTTTTTTTGTTAAATCGGTTTCTGTTAGACTATCTAAAAAATCTTGTTCTGAAAAACTTCGTAACGAAAAATCTACTATCTGTGTACAAGCTTTCAAAATATTAGTTATTACGTCAGAATTATATAGTGTTTGAAAGAATTTAGGGAAAAGGTCACACGAGGACTGAATATCATTTGATTTAAGGTTTTCATATTCCATACATTGAGGAAATGATGAACATTTTCTTTAAGAATTCAGAGATTTTGAATTATTTCTTATAATGAATTCAGTATTGTTTATATACTGTCTATACAGAAATTTATTTAGAAAATCAAACTCCATTCTTAATTGAACAAAACCACCTCGGCCTTCAGAAAGATTTGTTATTTCAGAACGCTTAAAAGCTTTGGCGCAAAATTTTAAACGATTTAGTAACATGTTAAATCATTATTACTATGATACGAGGCTAAAAAGAGGATTTTGCTAATTTTAAACCAGTTTAGTATCGTACTAAAGTTAAAATCACAAAATGGCACTTTATTTTTTTAGTATCGTACTAAATCCATGTTTCACTTTGAAATATACAAACGTCAAAAAGTTATACTCGTATTCTCTTACTTTTTTGCACTATTTTAGGCGTGTTGAGTTGTAGTTTATTAAGAAAATAGATTTAGTATGGTGCTATTTAAAAATTGTTTAAAATTAGGAAAATATTAGTTAAGTGCTTTATTATTAGGAAACTGTTAAGTTGCATGATGCTAAAACCTTAACATCCGACTGTTTAAAATTTTGCGCCCTTGTTTTTAGCATTCTCCAAATGTTTAATCCTTTTATTAAACCATGGACGCTTAAACAATTTTTTTTGTTACTGAAGGGACAAAACGTTCTATCCCTGCAAACACGATACGTTTGAAACTTGTATACATGTCCTCTAGAGATTTGCCTTCCATTAAATTCTTCTAATCCACAGTATTATAAAAACTATTTAGTGCTATAAAACCTGCCTTAGAAAAATTGAAAATTTACGATTTTTAAGAGATACGGAGGCATACACATAGTACTCAAAAATAAACAAACAACCTTATGATAAATAGAGTTATTAACAAGAGGAGAATCAGATGTTTCTCATAAAAACAAAAAAACAAATAGATTGATAGACACTCACATAGAGTTTTGTTATTTAAATTAAAGAAGGTAGGATTTAGTGAGCATTTTATTATGTGGCCACAATCGTATTTATTGGATAGATCTTACTCTGTACTTTTCAATGGTTTCGAATCAAATAAGTTTACAGTAAATTCTGGAATACCACGGGGTATCCATTTAGGCTCTGTTCTTTTCATCTTATTTATAAATGACTTACCATCTGTGTTCGAGTTTTCGAACTGACTTATTTATGCAGACGATGTTTCAATTTTCAACTATTTCAAATAATCGCAATTGCGAAGAGTTGCAGTGTGATCTTAATTTGTTTTTTGACTGGTGTGACCGTAAATGTTTATACCTTAACATTAATAAATGTGAAACTATTAGTTTTGCATGAAAGTTGTCTGATACTTCTTTCAATTATTTGTTAAATGGTGTTTTTTCATCATGCGTAAGCGATATGTCTGTCCTTGGTGTCTTATTTGATAAAACAAGACTTGAAATTATATCACACATCAACTCAATAAGATTTATTTATTTTATTTATTTATTTATTTACATCAACTCTGTACATTTAAGCTTTAGGCTTTTGAACATATACAGGATTTGCCAAGGGTTTAACAAAAATAAGATTCTTAACTTCTAATGACAATAAGTATCTTAATCTAGAGGGCAAAGGATAGGATAAAGGAGTTGGGAAGGAAAAGGGATTTTAATTGCTGATGTTTGCGTAGTATTCAAAAAGTTGCTTTTTAAATTGACCCATTACGATTACTCTTCGCATGCTATGAGGGAGCTGATTCCATAAGCGAATAGCATGAACAAAAAACTGACGACTGCTTATTAAATACCTGTGTCTAGGAGCTATAAGCAATAAAGACCTCTGAGAACGTGCGAACCTAAGTTTTTCAAAGAGATAATTCGGTGTTTTACTTTGGATAATTTTAAATAAAGCAATAAGTGTTCTATATTCCAAGAGAGTCTGTAAAGGACAGTCTGCTATCTGTCTATCTAGCACAATTATTATACGCCACATTTAACTTTCTTTTCGATTCTGAGTCAAGATTTGAAAAAATTTCACACCCATACAGTATTAAAGGTAGAACATAGGACCGAACTAGTTTTAACTTAACATTTGTTGGTAGATATTGTCTAGTCGGACTAAGACCTCGAAGGATACCATATATTTTTGAGACAATATGGTTCACGTGATTATCCCAGCTAAGGCGAACATTGAAATGTATACCCAGATTTTTAAATGTTTTTACAAATTCAACAGGAGTATTGTTAACATATAATAAAGGTGTTGACATATCAGCTAGATATCTTTGCATTTTAAGTGCTTTAGTTTTTAACGGGTTTAAATTTAGTTGATTTAGCTGAGACCAGGTAAAGATTGAGCTTAGGTCGTTGTTTAGGGCTGCTACACTAGATGATTCATCAATTCTCGAAAATGTATTATAAATTTGGACATCATCCGCATATAAATGATGTTTACAATTAATTATACAATTAGAAATATCATTTATAAATAGTGTGAACAAAAGGGGGCCTAAAACAGATCCTTGAGGAACTCCTGACCGAACGGGCAAACTCAAAGATGCCCTATTTTCGTAATGTACGGCTTGTCTACGGTTTGAAAGATATGAAGTCAGAAGGCTGCACACAGACTCTTCAAAACCAAATTGAATCTTTAGTTTATATAATAGAATTTGGTGATTAACTGAGTCAAAAGCTTTTGAGAAGTCTAGAAATACTGCTACAGTCACCATATCATCATCGAAACCCGATCGAACATCATCACTAACTTTAAGTACCGCTGTAGTGCAACTGTGTTTGCTTCTAAATCCTGATTGGTGTTTTGTTATTAACATAGCGTTATCTAGATAGGATTTCATCTGAGTTGTAACAATCTTTTCAAACACTTTACTCAAAAAAGGCAGGATTGCAATTGGTCTAAATTCAGTATTCGCAGGTGACGAAGACTTAGGTAAAGGTATAATTTTTGCATTTTTCCAATGGTCGGGAAATTTGCTGAATGTAATCATACTATTAAAAATATAGGTAATAATTTTGTATATTACAGGCAGAAGAATTTTAAGAAATAACGGATGGATACCATCCAATCCCGGAGCCTTTGACTTAATCGAGAGGATTGCCTCTCCTACAGATAAACTATCCACACACTGCAAAGAGAAAGTTCTCAGTGAACTGAAAGAAGTGTTGTTAAATGCAGAATAATCGGTTGAATTATTTACTTGATTCGAAGAGTTGATAAATTTGTTGTTTAGCTCGTTTAAGTCTACATTGAGATCATATTTAGTGTTTGAATTATTAACTCCAATTTCACGAATAGTTCTCCAAAACGCTGCACTGGATCGCTGTGTGGAAAATTTATTCTTGAAAAAAAGTGTTTTTGATTTGCGTATTAAGGAGGTTGTAGCATTTCTAGCCCGCTTATACTCAACGAATATCTGGGCACATTTATATCTACGCCACCTAAAGAAGAGATTATCCCTATTATCAATCAATTTTTTAATTTGTGGTGTTAACCAAGGAATATTGACATTTTTCACCTTTCTAGTTCTTAAAGGAACGTATTTATTAAAAAGAAAATTTATATTATCATTGAAAACAGAAACTTGAATATCTACATTCGAGGTACAATAAATTGGAGCCCAATTTAGATTATGACATTCAGTAAATAAAGATCCAATTTCCAATGATGAAAAATCATATTACTCTCTGATTGTATCAGTCGTGTTGGAAGGAAAAATTTTCAAAACCAGCAAAATTAAATCATGATGCGAGAAACTTGGTGCACCTATTTGACTATAGTGGGCTCCAAGCTCAAGTTGGGATACCAGAAAGACGTCAAGAAGTGACGCCGTTTTATTTGGTAAGAAATGAGTAGGATGGCTTAAATTTGTAAATTGGAAACCTAAGGATTCTATCATTGGTATAAGATTTTTATGTGCGTTTAGAAAATCCAGGTTCAGATCGCCGCAGAAAATACATTTCTGGTATAAGGAACCAAAATCCTCAAGAAAATTTCTTACCAAAGAGCCATTCGCCACATCTGGTGCTAAATACATAACACCCACAAGAAATTTATTACCATCGAGCGAAATATCGACAAAAAGAAACTCTGATACATCTATATTGGTGGACTGCTTAATTAGTTTACACTTAAATTTATTTTTAACATACATGGCTACGCCTCCACCACGCTTCGCTATACGATCAGCACGAAACAATCTATAACCATTCAATTTAAATAGATCACATACCATGTTAGAATTAAGCCAAGTTTCAGATATACAGATGATATCCATAAGACCCTCTTCAAATATATTGCGCAATTCATCGATTTTATTTACAAGACTTTGCGAATTTAAATGACATATACGAACTCCCGGTCTGTTATGACACATTAAATTAAGCATCATCTTCATGTTATTCATGCCACTCCCCACCGGATCAGCACTGCTCAAAATATTATTTCTTAACGCTGCGTTTTGCATTAATTAAAATACAAAAAGACACCAGTAACAAAAACACAAAGAGCAAACATGCGGCAAAAAGAAAACAACAAAACAATTACAAGAAACAACAACAATGTTAAGATTTTTGGATTAATAGGGAAAGGTATCATAGTGATGACTTTGGAAGGAGCAAGGGAGAAGGAAAATACACACAATAAATACAAAATTAACACAAAATTATTTGTAACGATTAGAAATAATAATAAATTAAACAGCATCATGAGAACTTTTCCAGGTCTTCATTAGAGGTGATAAGCTTGGACTCACCATCGAGTGTTCGTATAAATACTTGTCCATTGATTATGCGGACGGCAGATATTTTATGATTTTTTTTATGTTTTAGCGCGCTTCGATGTAATGCGTAGTTATTTTTTGTTAGATATCATTTAGGTATATTTGTTGGTTTGAGTCCATCCCAATGTCGCGAAGAGTCAAACCTACTTTTGTTTGACTATAGCGTGAATAACAACTTTTCAATAAATTGTTTTTGTCAAAAGAATTCTCAAACTTCAATATTATTGTGCCATCATACGACGTGAGTCTGCCCTTTGGATTAGATGGTTTAACTCGAAAAATATTTTTTATTGGTGGTGTAGGAACTTTGACGGCATCACATAATTTATTGATGATTTCCCTGAGATCTTCATTGTCCAAGGCAGGTACACCTACCAGCACAGCATCAGAGTTGGTATGTTGACGTTCGAGCAAATCGATTCGAGATTCAAGCATGTTGCATCGGGTTTGCAGATCTTTTATTTTGCCGCAGAAGTTGGTTTCCAATTCCGTCATTCTGGTGAGAATTCTTTCTTCAGTAGCAGAAATTTGAGACAGTTTGGCATTTAAATCCTCCGTAAATACGGTGAATCTCTTCTCAATTCGCAGCCACAATTCAGCTAAGTCGATGTTGTTGCTTTTAGATGGAGTGCTTGAGTGTGCACCCTGATCACCTTTGTTGCGTCGACTCGTAGACATTTTTTATTGATCAAATTGTAAAGTTGATTGAAAATAATAGCAAATAACTAATATTATGATGTTAGAACACTTTTTTTTAATGGCTGAGTTAAATAAATAATGCAGTAAGTAAAACTTAAAACGTTTACAGAATTTAAAGCTAATTCAATTCATGGATTGAACTTCTTGCTAGTTGCCCGTGGATGGTTCCTTTTTCACCAGTTCTAACATTGACATCTCCAATTAAGATAAATTTAGTAAGGTCTTTTTCGGAGAATGTACTTTTCAGCTTTTCAAAATCAGATCTCCAGTTAACATTATGTTGATATAAGGTAAAGAAGGGAACCTGCAAAGTATCCCTTAAAGCCCATCTACACTGATGGTCCTAAAATGGAAGAAGGAACAGGAGCCGGGTTGTTTTGTGAAGCTTTTAATATTATTATATAAACTGCCAGATGAATGTAGCATATTTAAAGCTGAGATTTACGCTAATCAAAAAGCAGCGGAAATGATCCATAGAGAAAACTGATCCCATCAGAGGTCACGTTTTTCGTGGATAGGCAAGCAGCTATTAAAGCACTATCCAGCGAGACAATAAGATCCAAGCCAGTGGCAAAGTGCCGAAGCGTACTGAATATTATCGGAAGCTCTAACCAAGTCAAACTGCTGGGGTCCTGGATACAGCAATGTAGAGGGGAACGATATAACAGATGGCAAGGAAAGCTTCAAAGCGAATAGGGACTGCTGCAACTTATTGTGTATGGGTCCTGAAGTCCCGATTGGCGTTGTGAAAAGGAAACAGGTTCGTTGATGAATTAGACGATCTAGTGCAGGTACCAATGGTAAATATGGAAAAATATATTAAGAGTAGGGGTTGCTTCGTAAATGAACCAGTCTCCATGAAACATAAGTTAGGGACATCTCTGTGTGAAAGGACATCTCTGTGTGAAAGGACATCACAATGGACCAACAGCCCCGTGTACGCGGCCTCCTTTGAGCTGTGCACTCCCCTTATAACCATCCTTCAAGGACTATCGTACATATCATTTCGCTTCATAAAATTCAAATGATACGCTGCTTCGATACACTTCTTATTTCCATACAGGCATCCTCCGCTTGCTCTTACTCGAATTTTTGTTTTTTTTTGGCTGGAACCCACTCTAATTCGTATTCTTTAAAGAATTTTTCGTAGTTTTTCTGTGTTTTCGAAGGTTACAAAAGTTTCGTATACGAAAAATATTTCAAATTTACAAACATTTAAAAAAGTTTCATAAGATAGTTTTTTTTACAAGGCGTGCTATTCTATTTGACAAAACCTCACAGGCGGATAGTTGTTAATTAATACTGTTACTTAAAGTAATAGAATTGGGTTTGCTATATGCGCTATGATTTATTGAAACTATATAACTAGGTTAGGTAGGAAATCCTTATCCTCGTTGCTGAACGCTGCTTTTCCTTCAGGGCTGCTTTTGTAATGTCGGCGATTAACTATAAGGGTCCTTTGATTAATTTCCACCTTAATTTGTGAATCCGCTTCAATAAGAAGTTTCTTACTCTTCCTTAGATGGAATCTTTCATTCATTTTATTATAGTTTAGGTTCTAGAATGAATGAATGAATAAATGGGGGTTTGAGGCACTGTTACCTAAATATCTAATGTGCCCCGCTGCCTAGAGATGTGTGTGGTTTTTCTTTTACAGCTCTCCCTCCAGATTAATTTCTCTTAAGAATTTTAATGTTTTAAGTACATTTATAGAGGATAGCTTGCTTTCCTCTACCTGGTAACGACCTAGGTGTTTTTGTCCTGTGGTGCGTTAGTGCACCGCATCTGCCTAGCATGTGATCTAGAGTTTCGTCCTCTTCCTGGTAGAATCTGTGATGTACTGCGTTATCAAAGGCTGAGGCTTAGCTCGTCGGGTTCTAACCAAATTAAATACAAAAAGCTTTAGTTTTTGAAGGGTTTTTATTTGTAACTCTTTTAACCCTAGAAAGATAAACTTATTTTTTAGTACTGAAAAGATAAACATGCGCCTGCGAGGCGTACGATTAAAAAATTAAATAAGTATATATATATTTTTATATATTTTATATATATATATTTTTTATTGCTAACCTTTATCTTTATATTATTATCAATCAATTAATACATATTAAGTAAAACAAGTGTCCTCAAACGTCTCGTCAAAGTAGGGAGTTACATCGCATTTCATCCACGGTGTTTATAGGTCACATCTTAGTTTCCTCAGAAATTTTATACAATTCAATGGACTTTCTTCGTTTGACATTGCCATTACTAAAAAACTATGGTACCCACCGAACCGGAACAAACGTTTCTCGCAAGTGTAGATCCACGAGTGAGTTGGCTTAAAAGCACAAGTTTCTTCGAACGTCGGCTTAAAGAATAAACCTGTAACTATATTTCGCGAGCGCTTCCGAGGCGCAGTTTATCTTTCTAGGGTAATATGATTTTTGTATTCTTAAAATTAAATGTACAATTAAGTGGTTATCATTATTCTCGTGGTTTTATTCTGCCGTGGTTAATAAGGTCCGTTTTACTTCTTCGTTTGCTGTCCTAATTAAATCATTTTCTCCTCTCGGATATCGGTACTGAATTATTGTTGCTTTTTATACGCACTTCCCTGCACTTTATTATTTTGTGACAGCCACCCAATGGTTTTCGTTAGCAATAGAAACGTCTTGCGTCGACAGGCAATCAAACAGTTCTCACCGACAATCAAACGACTTTCGTCGGCAATCAAACAGCTTCCGCTGGCAATCAAACGGTTCTCACCGACAATCAAACGACTTTCGTCGGCAATCAAACAGCTTTCGCTGGCAATCAAACGGTTCTCACCGGCAATCAAACGACTTTCGTCGGCAATCAAACAGCTTTCGCTGGCAATCAAACGGTTTTCACCGGCAATCAAATGACTTTGGTCGGCAATCAAACAGCTTTCGCTGGCAATCAAACGGTTCTCTCCGGCAATCAAACGACTTACGTCGGCAATCAAACAGAAAAGAAAAAGACTCCTTAGCACTGGTGGGGGGTAGTATTGATTATTTATTATTTACCTATTTCTTACGGATCCGATATTATCGAATTTTTTTTTTAGTATTTACAAAGCAAAAAAAAATAAATATTTAATCTGGAGAAAAAAATAAAAAAAATTATTTTATACATAAATAAATAAAAACGCTTCTAGAGAAGTAATCTGGGAAAAGGAACAAAAATAGCAAATTATTAAAGAAAATGACAGTTATTTCAACTAAAATAAATAATACGCTTCTAGCGAAGTTTAACGTCATATTACGGGGTTCTTATGGCGCATAGGTGACCCATCTCTGCTGTCCGTTAAATATTAATAACGCCACTACCGTTCTCTTGGTAAAAGCTGTGACTCGCCCCCAGCTTCTTCTGAAAGTCAGCTTCTGGCGGCGGTAGTTCGGCCTATACAGGTGGTTGCTTTTGAATATAATGTCGCTAAATGGGTCATTAGGCTTCTCCTTCCTTCGGCGACCATGGTCTCGCTTGGTGGTGTCGGATGTCAAAATTGCAAGCTGTGAGTGGGTCGTTGCTTGGTTGTTGGGGTTAGGCATAGCTGCAGCTGGTTGTAAGTACGCCATCAGACTCTCCAGATCTATATTTGGCAGCTCCGGAGTTCGCGGTCGATCCCTTTGTTTTTCTTTGACCTCTGTTGCCATCTGCTGCTCCTGGCCTTTCACTGATGGTAGGGTTGGCGGTGGCGCGTGTGTTTTCGGCGACGGTACTCCTTTGTTAATAGCAACCGGGTGTCTAACTCTCTTTCTGGTGGCTTTTGAAGTCGTTTCCTTCGATTGTTCTGGTAGCTTGTCCACTTCGTCCGTTGCCTTCATACGCACTGTCCTGCTCGCCTTAGCCGCGGGGCTTGTAGGCAAAGCCGCTATCTTTATTACTTCTCTTAGAATGGGTTGTTCACCTCTTCTTGACTTAGCGTCTATCGGAGGCCGAGGCGATACGTTGAGGGTCTAGGCATTGTTGGTTATCGCACGAAGGGATTTGCTACTGCTGACTCCATTGAATATGTTGTGGTTGAATATGTTTTAAGACTGCAATCGTGAGCTGTTTGTTCTCGGTTTGATTTGTTGTTGCCTGGTTTTATTCGTCTTAATACCACGATGACTGGGGAAACGAATTTCACCACTTCAAATTACCCTTCGATCTTTGTGATTTTTTTGGTCTGCGTGTTCTTAACGGAACCAGTGTGGGCGATGGATCAGGACATCTTACGTTTGTTGGGTATCAAGGCACATCAGTGATTGATTATGCCGTCATAGGAGAAGATTGGGAACCATTTGTAAAAGATTTTGAGATTAAGGAAGTTTCATTTTCAGACCATCTTCCGGTAGTTGTTACAATTCAACTTTTTGGTCAATTGCATGATGATGTCACAGGTATGCGGCTACTTCCCAAACTCAACTGAACAAATTCAAAGGCCTACGAGTATAAGCGTAATCTTGATTTGCAACTACAAGCTCACCAAACTGAAGACTTTCCCTTGCTATCGCAGATTGTAAAGACTTTCTACCCTCAACAAGTATACAACTTTAAAAGGTGCCAAAGAGGAAAAGAACCATGGGTTGATGAAGAATGTCAAAAACCTCGCAAGACATTTTGTGCATACCTGAGAATTTTTCGCAATTCTACCCAATGACTTTTTAAAGATTTCTACATCGAGGCCAACAGAAAATTTAAAGAGCTTTGTATAACCAAAAAAAAAAGATATATGCGGAACTGCAAGCAAGAAGATTGGCATCCTGTAAAAACGTTACTGGCCTTTGGAAATTGGCCTGGGAGTTGAATGTGAAACAATGTATTATTCACACAAAACGCGGACGTATTACTCTCCCATTTCAAGAATCTGCTAAGTCCGGAACCAACATCAACTAAGTGGCACTTTGCGGTACCTGGTTTTACCAACGAAATTCTTGATTCTGCTTTCTCTATGGCCGAGTTAGAGGAAACTCTCGTGGCCCTTAAAGATGGAAAAGTTGGCGGTGCAAATGGTATTCTAGTTGAGCGCTATAAATATGGAACGCTCACACTCAAAGATCACCTTTTAAGTCTTTCACATAGAATACTAGATGGGAGTTTCGGGATGCCATTATATTCCCACTACACAAAATAGTATCGCTACTGGATGCAGTTAACTAGAGAGGAATATCGTTTCTAAACGCAACTTATAAGATGTTTACAACGATGTTGCATAAACGACTCCTTAATTGGATAAAATCACAAAAGCTGCTAAAAGAA
Source organism: Philhelius pedissequus (assembly GCA_910595825.1). Lineage (NCBI taxonomy): Eukaryota > Metazoa > Arthropoda > Insecta > Diptera > Syrphidae > Philhelius > Philhelius pedissequus. The sequence continues at coordinate 106,495,201 of OU343160.1, forward strand.
TTCTAAGCTGGTTTTAGAGCAAGATACTCTACTAACGACAACATCTTCATACTCAACAGCCTAGCGGACAACTTTTTGAATCAAGGTAAAAAGCTGTATGTATTCTTCATCGATTTTAAAGCGGCTTTTGACACAATCGATCGAGGTGCATTGCTGTACAAACTATATAGTCTGGGTTTATCACTTAAGTTTGGACGCGTTCTTGCAGATCTCTACAAAGGAACAAAGGCAGCAGTATGGCCGGGAAAAGAACTCTCTGATTGGTTCACAACCGCAACAGGAGTTAGGCAAGGTTGTACACTAAGCCCCACCTTGCTTGCGCTCTTCATAGATGACTTTGTAGACTTTCTGGTGGAGTTGAGTTCGCTGGAGTGCATATTAAAGCACTGTTGTTTGGAATCTTTTTTTTTTAAATTATAGTTCAGGTTCTTGAATGAATGAATGAATAAATGGTGGTTTGAGGCACTGTTACCTAAATATCTAATGTGCCCCGCTGCCTAAAGATGTGTGTGGTTTTTCTTTTACAGCTCTCCCTCCAGATTAATTTCTCTTAAGAATCTTAATGTTTGGAGTGCATTTATAGAGGATAGCTTGGTTTCCTCTACCTGGTAATGACCTACGTGTTTTTCTCCTGTGATGCGTTAGTGCACCGCATCTGCCTCGGATATGATCTAGAGTTTCGTCCTCTTCCTGGTTGAATCTGTGATGTACTTTGTTATCAAAGGCTGGGGTTTAGCTCGTCGGGTTCCAGGGTTCTAACCAAAGTAAATACAAAAAGCTTTAGTTTTTGAAGGGTTTTTATTTGTAACTCTTTTAATATGATTTTTGTATTCTTAAAATTAATTGTACAATTAAGTGGTTATCATTATTCTCGTGGTTTTATTCTGCCGTGGTTAATAAGGTCCGTTTTACTTCTTCGTTTGCTGTCCTTATTAAATTATTTTCACCTCTCGGATATCGGTACTGAATTATTGTTGCTTTTTATACGCTGATGGTTCGGTAAATCCTAATGCTCCCTGCACTTTATTATTCTGTGGCAGCCACAAAATGGTTTTCGTTAGCAATAGGAACGTCTTGCGTCGACAGGCAAGCAAACAGTTCTCACCGGCAATCAAACGACTTTCGTCGGCAGTCAAACAACTTCCGCTGGCAATCAAACGGTTCCCACCGACAATCAAACGACATTCGTCGGCAATCAAACAGCTTTCGCTGGCAATCAAACGGCTCTCACCTGCAATCAAACGACCTTCGTCGGCAATCAAACAGCTTTCGCTGGGTTCTCACCGACAATCAAACGACTTTCGTCGGCAATCAAACAGCTTTCGCTGGCAATCAAACGGTTCTCACCGGCAATCAAACAGAAAAGAAAAAGACTCTGTTGCGAGTTTGATTATACCACGGGGGCGTCTTCGGTGTTGGTAAAGAGCAGCGGCACGCTTGCTTATTGCACGGCTAAGCTCGAAGGGTTGGGGTGGTTCTTACTCTTTACCGTCACACCTCATACTCAGCAAACAAAAATTCGTGCCTTTGTATAAGGGATATTGGAAAGGAAGATGGCGAGGATGGGAAGATAAGGAACTGGGAGCGAAATGATATGGATTGTACAAACCTAGATACCTATGCCACCGTATTGAAGAAAGGGTGGGATTATCCCCGAATACACATATATGTATATAAAAAAAACTAATTCTAATCCTAAATCTAAACCCTAAAACTAATAACAAATAAAAGCTTTCCTCCACCAAAATCCCCAAAAAACGTCCCACCGTCTCCACAACACAGTGGTTCGCCGAGATCACAGTCGACATTGCCCGATGTTGCTGACAAAAGTTAGGCCGCCCCCCCCCCCCCCCCTTTGTATCAAAGAAAGATACAACCATTTCTTGTCTTCATGGCCAGATGTAGAGAAGACAACCCCTAAAGTAACTTCCGGTCACAGCTTACATTGTAAGAGAGTTTAGTCAGATAGTATCATGGATAGTATCGAAGTGTATCGTAACAGTATGTTAGTATTTAGGTCAGTGTCAAAGTTTGTTTGTAAGCTAGTAGGTATTCCAGTACGCCGGTAAATCAGTAGGTAAGTATGTAGGTAGTTAAATAGGTAAATAAGTAATTAGGTAGGCAAGTATGCAGATAAGTATTTAAGTAAACATGTAGAAAAGTAGGTAGGTAAGTATATAGGTAAGTATGTAAGTCGATATGTTCGTAAATATGTATGAATGTCAGTACGTTCGATTGTCATATCAATGCATGTCAAGTCCTTCGAATGTAAGTTTATTTGTTCTTTTCTTGTCGAGTAATTACGTTATCAGTTTTGTCTGTATCTTTCTGTCTGTATTGTCCTCATCATTCTCTCAATCGCTGGCCCAGCTGATCCCTCACACACCTTAAGTATTAGTTTAGTACTCCATCATAAATGGTAATACTTTTTAAATAGTTAAAACCCAATGATTAAACATTATAATTTATGCTTTTATTAAAAAAATAGAATTCAAGAATTTTAAATTCAATAATTATCTAAATCTTAAGGCTTTGTAGAATTCAAAACAAAAAAAAAAGAAAAAAAAATGAAATAAGGATAAAAAAAATCTTATAAAAAAAATTACATAAAATATAAGGGGAATCTAAGATTCGCAGTACCGGAGTATGATACTTCCCTATTTTATTCATACACCAATTCGGGTATGTATATATATATATATATGTATATGTATGAGTAATATTCACAATATAATATATTTTTAATTAGATAAACTCACTCTTTTTTTCCATCATTGTTCTGCCGGCAGTTCCCTTCTGGTAAAAATGTAAATTCAATTTGTATCCATATACTGGAGTTGAGGAATTTTTATATGTATATATATATATATGTATACCTATGAGTTATATGGCACTTCTATCTCTATCTGTATAGCGATTTTTCTCCTTATTTTTAAAATTATTTTTTTTTCTTTTCTTGTACAGCTTATTGTTTTTATGGTAAAAGGAATTTATCAAAAAGAAATCAAGAAAATTTTAGGCAATTCAAGTAAAAAAATCTAGACAGTTTTTTTTTATATTGATTTCACTTGTTGACCCGAAGAAAAAAAAATAATCAGGAGCACTATGCCACGACCTGTATCGGCACCCTTAAAGACCCCTTTTGAGGATCGCAGTTGCAGCTTCGAACAAGACACCAGCTTACTAAATATTAAAACCTGCTTGTTTTGTATCTCACTTAGCGCTCTCGTTCATTATAGCCACCCTTGGCAAGAATTAAAATGGGCAGAGGCCTAGGTCAATAGTAGGCTCGACCACCATACATGAATGCCCACGACTACTGCCACAGGACTTGTCTAGTTTGACCTAAACCTCTGCTTTACAAATAACGAAGTCTCCAGTGTCCTTTTGACTATGGCCAATACACTCCTTGGTGTTTCCCGGTTTGTTCGTGTCACTTTTCAAGAATCCTTAGATTTCTAGAATTTTAAAGTTTGTGTTCAGATTTTTTTTTTATATTTTCACAAGAATAATTTTTTTTTTCACCTTATCTTTATTTACCCTTTTGCGTATTTAAATTAATTCTTTATTTGCTTAAGAACTCTTTTTTTTTTTTAATAATTCAAATTTTTTTTTTTTTTTTTAATTCTAATTTGCAATTTATGCACAACGAAATAAAACCTCTACCTTTTACTTTGCGGTATGTAAACTTGAATTAGCAGTATTACTGCTATCAACATTTGATCAAAAAAAAGATTCAAATCAACACACCGCGGACCGTCGGCCTATATTCACTTATTCTTTTCATGCAACATTCCCATATTATTACATTTACTGTTTCGCTTCAAAATTATACCCAACACTTCCCCTATCCTACTTTCCACGAGCGTTCCATTTAGGCCCCCTTCAGTTATTGTACTACCCTCATCAACAAACTTATGCCGTGTATGTTTTCCACATTTCCAAACATATTATTTGGGAGCTTTTGCCTGGACCTACCTCACTTAGTACTTATATACATACAAACATGTTTAACACCCTAAACCTATTATTGCACTTAAATGGGAAATAATTCATTTACCTACGATAAAACACTAATCGTACATATAAATACAAATATAATAATAACAATAATGATATACATACATATAACTATAACATAAAACAGATTAATAAAACCATTACTCGGTTTGATTCTGATTTGAATTTTGAATTCAACGGACAACATTTTGATCTTCTGAATTCGCCTGCTGATGAGCTTTGGGCAGCGAAAGCTCGAATCGAAATTAAATGTCGCCAAGCCATATGTAGTTTCATTTCCAATATTTTATAATCGCCGGCATGCATTTACTTCGCAATTGGTTTGATCGTGATTCTTTTATTTAATTTTTTTTTCTTTTGAAAAGATAAACTAAATTGTGCTAATTAAAGTATGTACAATATTTGAAAGATAAAATTGTCAATCGGATCCGTAACAGGCTCGGCGACAGTTGCGGAGTGGTCGTGACAAGACTGTGTCGTAAAAAAAGGAGGCCGATTGTTTACAAAAAGCCGTTCAAATGTGTGGCTCGTCTCACTCCCTGAGTTGCCTGTTGTATTGCTGGGCATACTTTAGGATTTGTTTGCTCTGTTTAATATAAGTAATGAGAAGTTATTTAGGTTGATTTGTGGCTATCTATTAGGTACATATGTTCAGTCTTTATCTCTATAATAAATAAGTAAATAAATAAATAGATCTCTATAAATAAATAAATAAATAATAAATCTCTATAATAAATAAATAAATCTCTATAATAAATAAATAAATCTCTTTAATAACTAAATAAATCTCTATAATAAGCACTTTGAAACATGAATATCACAGATTGTTGGGAAAGTAACAGCAGCTGAGTGCGTCGTTAAGAGTGTATATCTTTCGCGTGGTATATGCCTACTACCTCTCCTCTCAGATTCCCTAATTCATATAGAGAATTACCCACTGTTCTTAAAACTACTGACTTAAGATATTTTGAACTTAATTTTGCATTATATTTATCTAGCTTGTTACTCTGCTTAAAATTTTTCCTGTAAACTACTTGTCCTACTTTATACGATATATCCTTACATCTTGTATTATATACCTTAGTAGATCTTTGGTGGGCTAGATTGAGGTTTTCAAATATTTGTTTTCTTAGGATGGCTTGTTTATCTTTTTTGGTTAAAACCTCGACATCGTTATCCTTGATCAAATCAAGTTTTCGAAGTAGCTCATATGTCTCACCGTTTTGGATCATTTGAGATCCGAAAACGGCATAATATGGCTCAAACTTTATAGCATCGTGCAACACACTACGTAATGAGAAGGCTGTATTACTCACATGAAGGTCCCAATTGCGTTGGTCACTACCGATGTAGGACCGAATCTTCGCTAGCACAGACCGATTAACTCGCTCAGAAGCGTTAGCCTGCGGTGAGTAAAAGGCCGTGCGAACATGTCTAACCCCGTATTTTTTTAGAAGGCTGGAGAACAATTCTGAGATGAATTGCTTTCCGTTGTCAGAATGGATGAATTCCGGCACGCCGAACATGTGGAATACACCTTCCTCGAGATACTTAACTACCTCAGCTGCTGTTGCCTTTCCAATGGGTTTCAAAAATACATATTTGCTGAAATGGTCTAACGCTATAAAAATATGGGTATGTCCAGTTTTGGTACGGGGATAAGGTCCTAGGAAATCAATGTATAGTCTTTGGAAAGGTCGTTCTGTTATAGTCTGTTGTCCCATGGGTGGCCTAGAAATCGAATTAATGGGCTTATTGCACTTACAAATATCACAGTTGGAAATATAATCTTTAACATCGGTTACCATATTTGGCCAGAAATATCTTTGACGAAGTTTTGCCAAAGTTTTATGTATTCCGCCATGGCCAGCAGTAAAAGAATCGTGGGCTGTTACCAAAAGACTCCTACACAACTCCCTCGGTACCCAAAGTTTCCAAGCTCTGTCTTCCTGAATAGGGTCTCCAGTTCGTCTATCCGTCCGTTTATACACGAAGCCGTCCGATATACAAATGTCAGGAAGTCGGTTTTGGGTTTCGTTGATTGTCTTCTTCAACTCAACATACTCTTCTGACGCAAAGTATGGTGAGTTAAAGTCAACTTCTTGCATTTCAGTATTGATCTCGTCCATATGAATTCTTGATAGAGTATCTAGGACTACATTGAGGATTTTCTTTCTATGCTCTATGGTGAAGTCGAAGCTTTGCAGCTTGAAACTCCACCGAGCTAGTCGACCACTCAAGTCCTTCTGAGTCATCAGCCACTTAAGGCTTGCGTGGTCCGTTATTATGGTGAAAGGTAATCCTTCAACATATGCCCGAAATTTTTTACCGACAAAACGGCCGCATAGCATTCAAGTTCCGTCACACTATAATTCCTTTGAGCGGAATTAAGCTTCTGGGACATGAATGCTATGGGTCGTTCGTTGTTTTCATCGTCCATCTGGAAAAATGACTTGTCCATGAGCTTACACATTCTCTGTGCGGCGTTGCACAATCCGAACGGCATCACCGTGAACTGGTATAACGGCCGTAAAGGGACTGTGAAAGCCGTCTTCTCTCTTGATTTGAGCTCCAGAGGAATCTGCCAGAAAGCGTCCTTCAAATCGATTGACGAAATGAAGTGCGTGTCGTGAAGTCGACTTAAAATTCCCTCTATATGGGGCAGCGGATATGCAAATTTTTTTGTTGCAGCGTTTATCTTCCTGGAATCCAAGCAGAGTCTGTTTTTGGCTGGCTTACGTACCAACACAACTGGAGAACTGTAAGCACTATTGCTCTCCTCTATTACTCCTAGCTCAAGCATTCGGTCGAGCTCCGCATACATTAACCTCTGTACGACAGGTGAGATCGGGTAATGTCTTTGTTTGATGGGAATAGTGTCGTCTTCCATCTCAATGACATGCTCTTCGACTGTTGTCTTACCCAATCCCAATACTGCGAAAGAGGGAAATGTAAGCTTAACTCGCTCCAGTTCTTCAGCTTGTGTTGGCGTAAGATTTCGCAAGGGATCAAATTCCCGCCCCTCCGTCGGCGATGGAATGTCAAGAACACTTATAATGTTTGGAGCAACCTTGAATGTCCTCCAAAAATTTACCCCTAGATAAAGCTGTTGTTGCAGGGTTGGAACGACAAACAACTCTAGCTCGTGGGTGTTACTTATCTCATGGGGAGAGATATCAGTCTTAAATCTCCCTTGAATATGTTGATTTTTTCCGTCTGCTGTTTTTATGTTAACTGTCATCTTAGTCATAGGTATATTATGTTTTTTTACAAAATCTATTGCACCTTTTCCAATACAGCTTACCGAAGCTCCACTATCTAACAAGCCTACCATCTCTTCACCTGCTATTACTACTCTCGCATAGAGCCTATTATCGTCTGTAATTGCCAATATTGTGGCTTCTATCTTGATCTTGGTCTTTCTAAGTACTGCACATTTTTCCCTTAATCTACTTATCTTTCTAAAACTCCTATTACTCTTCTTTACCTTAGTAACGGATACCTCTTCATTGAAGATCCTTCTCCTAGCTTCTTCATATTCTTTCTTTCTTTGGTGAAGAGTTTTATATTGCTTGACTGGTTTTCGATCTACTTCTATAACTTCGCTACCTCTTTGTAAGACTTTTATTTCTCCAGGAATTGTTTTTCCGGGTTTAGCATTGTCGGCAGAGTTGACCCGGCAGCACTGCCGATTCAGGTTTCCCCGACAAGAGGCGGATTTGAAGGAAAGATTTCCTTGACCACAGCTGAAACAAGTCAGGGCATGAAATGTCGACGGACATGCTGCTAATGTCAAGTTGTTGTCTTTCATACTTTCAGTCCTTTTGTCTTGTTCGTTAGTTTTGTAGGTAAGATTTCGTATTTCTGATCTAGTACTCTTGTGTGGTTTGTTAGTTCGTTCGTGTTGAACAGCAGCAACATGTGCCTCCACTTCACACTCTGACTCTGCTGATGGAATCCTACTTCTGCGACCCTCGAAGTTACCTATCTCACTTATCTGTTTTTTTGACTTCCAGTCTCTCATTTCTAAGTGCTTTTCAGCACGCCTACACTCCTCCCTGAGATCTCTAATATCCTTTACATGACACCCAAAAATCAATGTTGCAACTTTATCCTTAATGTTGTGTCTAACCATAGAAACAAGATCCCTATCATTTGGTTTGTTCTTCATTTGAAGTACCAGACCCCTAACTTCTTCATAAAACTCGTCAAACGATTCATTAGGCTGTTGACGTCTATCCATAATCGCTCTTAGGATCTCATGATCATTCTTTCTATTTCTGAATTGTCTTAACAATTCCGCCTTTAGATCATAGAAATTAAGGAATTCATCTCCTTGGTTCTCTTCCAAAAACTGCCAGTACCACCGTTCGGCTGAACCAGTGACCAGGTGGTGAAAATTGGCGAAAATCTGTTCATTGGTGACTCCGTTCTTTTTTTGCAGAGTCTCTATCCTGAAGATAAAACTCTCCACAGTCATGTTTTTTTGAAGTCCCATCAAATTTAATTGCCCACTTATGGATATCGATACGCTTCCCATGGTCATTACATGCCCTACTTGTATCACTACTAGACTGAGCCCTTATCGGGGAAGGAATCCTGGGAGGACTTATTTCAGGATCAGTCAGAAGGTTATTCTCACGCCACTCCTGTCGAGCATACATTGAGATGGCAGACTTTTCTACGATACGGAGTCGGTCACTTAAAGTTGTCATGTTTCCGGCTACCGTTTCTACCATCTTTTGCATGATCTTCATATTTTTAGCCTGTTCTGCAAGGAGCGTAATGGTTTTACTATGGGTCTCGTATATTGAACGAGAGACTGCGCAATCTATAGCCTTTTTAAGACTTCGCCCCTCCTCAAAATCTACCTTATCCTGCCTTTCCTTTTCTGCTTTAGTTAAAAGCAAGCGTTCTCTTTCTACCCCGTTTGTTATCCTGTTTACTGAGTCTCTAGTCTCTTCTTCATCTCCCATCGGAATCAAAACATTTGGTAAGGACCTGCCACCTACTTCAGATATTTGAGACACTAGTGGGAGTGCTGACGCCCCTCCTACATCTAACTCACTTTCAGTCCTGACTAGATCATCAAAAGGGTTCGGTAATATGCTCTGGTTCACTTCTTCCTCTGAAGGAGTCGGACTCTGACTATACCTGGTGACCTGTCGAGTGCTTCTGCCCTTACCTCTACCCCGTCTAGCCATAGTGCTCCTTTTAATAGCACCCTTGGAACGCTTATCCATTGTAAATTTCTTATTATAACAAGATGAATAATAAGAATTTTAAAACAGATTATCAGAATAAAATTTATAAACAAAATTCTAAATAAATTCGATCCAAAAAAAATTAAAAAGGTAAACCAAAAAAATAAAATCGTAAAAAGTAAATTCAATAAAAATTCAATAAAAAAATTAAAGTAAAAAAACCAAAATAAAATAGTAAAAAAAAATTGAATTAAATTCAATAAAAAGTTTAAAAAGTATTTAAAAAAAGAAAGCGAAAAAATGGTAATCAAAGTTAAAACTTCAAAAAAACAAAAAAATTCTAAGACAAATATAACCAAATCCAGGTAGACTATATTGTCCTCCAATTAATAAGTATGAAAGCAAAGTTTCATATATGTAGAATAAAAAAATCACTTTAACAAAATGAAAGTAAAAAATGTAAAAAAAAAATTTAAAAAAAAATCGTAAAAAGGATTAACTTCAGAAATAAAAAAATAAAAAAATCGTAAAAAGGATTAAACTCAGAAATAAAAAAAAATCGTAAAAAGGATTAAACTCAAAAAAATAAAAGGAAATCATAAATTAAAACAAATTGTGTTTTAAATCTTGAGTATTTAGTTGTAATGTATTCATTTAAGGTGTGTGAGGTTTGAGCTGACTATCCTAACGATGTTGGAGAAAACTATTTTCTAATGTCGAAGGTCCTGTACTATTGTCTTGTTAAGTCAGCGTTTAAGGTCCACGTTCATTGTGTAAAAGTCCGTCTAAGCTGTGACTGGTGCCTCTGTGACTCGACGAGTGTTTCGGATTATCTCTTGTTTTCCTGCCACATCTCACTTTCTGATACGTAGCCTGAAAGAAGGCTGGCTAGGAATTAGAAACAACCCTCAACACGAATAGAATTTCGACCCATCCCACTTGCGCCACTCTAGACATCTGATTCAACCTGACTAATCTGGTTAGCAGCAAGTCATCTGCATCAACATTCTATTCCGCTCTTTACTTAGTGAAAAGATCCGTTCTACCTCACTTAATCCACTGGTACTAGACTTGTTAGATCGGACAGCTGAACTTCATTCTTCACTCAGTAAATAGCTTCTACGGTCCCTAAGCTTGTACTAATTGGGTTTGGAATGTAATTATTGAAATTGGGATGAAATTGGTTGAGATTATTGCGAGTCCAAGGGAATGACCTTAAAATAAAAATCATCACCTTGGAGTCCCAATGGATCTCTAAAGCCGTTCGAGCGTTGGGCGCCATTGTTGCGAGTTTGATTATACCACGGGGGCGTCTTCGGTGTTGGTAAACAGCAGCGGCACGCTTGCTTATTGCACGGCTAAGCTCGAAGGGTTGGGGTGGTTCTTACTCTTTACCGTCACACCTCATACTCAGCAAACAAAAATTCGTGCCTTTGTATAAGGGATATTGGAAAGGAAGATGGCGAGGATGGGAAGATAAGGAACTGGGAGCGAAATGATATGGATTGTACAAACCTAGATACCTATGCCACCGTATTGAAGAAAGGGTGGGATTATCCCCGAAGCTCTCAGTGGGAAAAAAAATCATAATTATTTTATTTGTATTACTTAAACTAACCTATACACTAAGCCCTAAAGATCTAAATACTATATGTACGCATATTTATACATATGCCTAAATATACATACATTTATGTATAATTCAAATACACATATATGTATATAAAAAAAACTAATTCTAATCCTAAATCTAAACCCTAAAACTAATAACAAATAAAAGCTTTCCTCCACCAAAATCCCCAAAAAACGTCCCACCGTCTCCACAACACAGTGGTTCGCCGAGATCACAGTCGACATTGCCCGATGTTGCTGACAAAAGTTAGGCCGACCCCCCCCCCCCCCCCCCTTTGTATCAAAGAAAGATACAACCATTTCTTGTCTTCATGGCCAGATGTAGAGAAGACAACCCCTAAAGTAACTTCCGGTCACAGCTTACATTGTAAGAGAGTTTAGTCAGATAGTATCATGGATAGTATCGAAGTGTATCGTAACAGTATGTTAGTATTTAGGTCAGTGTCAAAGTTTGTTTGTAAGCTAGTAGGTATTCCAGTACGCCGGTAAATCAGTAGGTAAGTATGTAGGTAGTTAAATAGGTAAATAAGTAATTAGGTAGGCAAGTATGCAGATAAGTATTTAAGTAAACATGTAGAAAAGTAGGTAGGTAAGTATATAGGTAAGTATGTAAGTCGATATGTTCGTAAATATGTATGAATGTCAGTACGTTCGATTGTCATATCAATGCATGTCAAGTCCTTCGAATGTAAGTTTATTTGTTCTTTTCTTGTCGAGTAATTACGTTATCAGTTTTGTCTGTATCTTTCTGTCTGTATTGTCCTCATCATTCTCTCAATCGCTGGCCCAGCTGATCCCTCACACACCTTAAGTATTAGTTTAGTACTCCATCATAAATGGTAATACTTTTTAAATAGTTAAAACCCAATGATTAAACATTATAATTTATGCTTTTATTAAAAAAATAGAATTCAAGAATTTTAAATTCAATAATTATCTAAATCTTAAGGCTTTGTAGAATTCAAAACAAAAAAAAAAGAAAAAAAAATGAAATAAGGATAAAAAAAATCTTATAAAAAAAATTACATAAAATATAAGGGGAATCTAAGATTCGCAGTACCGGAGTGTGATACTTCCCTATTTTATTCATACACCAATTCGGGTATGTATATATATATATATATGTATATGTATGAGTAATATTCACAATATAATATATTTTTAATTAGATAAACTCACTCTTTTTTTCCATCATTGTTCTGCCGGCAGTTCCCTTCTGGTAAAAATGTAAATTCAATTTGTATCCATATACTGGAGTTGAGGAATTTTTATATGTATATATATATATATGTATACCTATGAGTTATATGGCACTTCTATCTCTATCTGTATAGCGATTTTTCTCCTTATTTTTCAAATTATTTTTTTTTTCTTTTCTTGTACAGCTTATTGTTTTTACGGTAAAAGGAAATTATCAAAAAGAAATCAAGAAAATTTTAGGCAATTCAAGTAAAAAAATCTAGACAGTTTTTTTTTTATATTGATTTCACTTGTTGACCCGAAGAAAAAAAAAATAATCAGGAGCACTATGCCACGACCTGTATCGGCACCTTTAAAGACCCCTTTTGAGGATCGCAGTTGCAGCTTCGAACAAGACACCAGCTTACTAAATATTAAAACCTGCTTGTTTTGTATCTCACTTAGCGCTCTCGTTCATTATAGCCACCCTTGGCAAGAATTAAAATGGGCAGAGGCCTAGGTCAATAGTAGGCTCGACCACCATACATGAATGCCCACGACTACTGCCACAGGACTTGTCTAGTTTGACCTAAACCTCTGCTTTACAAATAACGAAGTCTCCAGTGTCCTTTTGACTATGGCCAATACACTCCTTGGTGTTTCCCGGTTTGTTCGTGTCACTTTTCAAGAATCCTTAGATTTCTAGAATTTTAAAGTTTGTGTTCAGATTTTTTTTTTATATTTTCACAAGAATAATTTTTTTTTTCACCTTATCTTTATTTACCCTTTTGCGTATTTAAATTAATTCTTTATTTGCTTAAAAACTCTTTTTTTTTTTTAATAATTCATTTTTTTTTTTTTTTAATTCTAATTTGCAATTTATGCACAACGAAATAAAACCTCTACCTTTTACTTTGCGGTATGTAAACTTGAATTAGCAGTATTACTGCTATCAACATTTGATCAAAAAAAAGATTCAAATCAACACACCGCGGACCGTCGGCCTATATTCACTTATTCTTTTCATGCAACATTCCCATATTATTACATTTACTGTTTCGCTTCAAAATTATACCCAACACTTCCCCTATCCTACTTTCCACGAGCGTTCCATTTAGGCCCCCTTCAGTTATTGTACTACCCTCATCAACAAACTTATGCCGTGTATGTTTTCCACATTTCCAAACATATTATTTGGGAGCTTTTGCCTGGACCTACCTCACTTAGTACTTATATACATACAAACATGTTTAACACCCTAAACCTATTATTGCACTTAAATGGGAAATAATTCATTTACCTACGATAAAACACTAATCGTACATATAAATACAAATATAATAATAACAATAATGATATACATACATATAACTATAACATAAAACAGATTAATAAAACCATTACTCGGTTTGATTCTGATTTGAATTTTGAATTCAACGGACAACATTTTGATCTTCTGAATTCGCCTGCTGATGAGCTTTGGGCAGCGAAAGCTCGAATCGAAATTAAATGTCGCCAAGCCATATGTAGTTTCATTTCCAATATTTTATAATCGCCGGCATGCATTTACTTCGCAATTGGTTTGATCGTGATTCTTTTATTTAATTTTTTTTTCTTTTGAAAAGATAAACTAAATTGTGCTAATTAAAGTATGTACAATATTTGAAAGATAAAATTGTCAATCGGATCCGTAACAACTCCTTACCACTGGTGGGGGTTAGTATTGATTATTTATTATTTACCTATTTCTTACGGATCCGATATTGTCGATTTTTTTTTTTTTTTAGTATTTACAAAGCAAAAAAAAATAAATATTTAATCTGGACAAAAAAATAAAAAAAAAATTATTTTATACATAAATACGAGTAAATAAAAACGCTTCTAGCGAAGTAATCTGGAAAAACGAACAAAAATAGCAAATTATTAAAGAAAATTACAGTTATTTCAACTAAAATAAATAATACGCTTCTAGCGAAGTTTAACGTCATATTAGGGGGTTCTTATGGCGCATAGGTGACCCTGCTGTCCGTTAAATATTACGCCACTCCCGGTATCTTGATAAAAGCTGTGACTCGCCTCCAGCTTCTTCTGAAAGTCAGCTTCTGGCGGCGGTAGTTCGGCCTATACAGGTGGTGGCTTTTGAATATGATGTCTCTAAATGGGTCATTAGGCATGCTGATGAAAGAACTCTCACTCTTTTATACACATGTTCCCCTATGCTTGGTTTCCAGGGCCGTCTTCTTAAATTATAAAATTTGCCCTGGGTTTCGGCGGCTTCTTGCAAACTGGTTGTAATTAGCTGGTAGAGGGCTTTCTGCCATTCTTATCTGACGGAGATAACTTCTGGGTTTTCTTGGTGGCAACTGTCGGGTATATCAGGTTGTAGTGAGGTGCGTAGCTCCCTACCGTAATTTAGGAAGGCCGGAGTAAAACCTGTTGCCGAGTGCCTATTGGTATTTAGCGCAAATTTCAACTTCGGCAGGTGCTCGTCCCGTTTTCCGTGATTTTCTTGGACATATTTTGTCATCATGGTCTTTAATACCCTGTTTACCCTTTCTTTAGGGTATTCTTGTGGCGTGTACGGGCCGTAAGGATCTGTTTTATCCCTGTTTCGTATAAGAACTTCTGAAATTGTTGGCTAATCAACTGCGCTCCGTTATCCGATAACAAGGTCCGAGGCACTCCGAATTTAGATATTATTTTTTCTCGTAATGCTTTGATCAGTGTGGCGGTCATGGCGGGTCTTAATGGGGTTGCATCTACCCACTTCATGAATTTGTCGATGAAAACTACCATCACAGTATTTCCTTTCATTGAACGAGGGAGGGGTCCCACAAAATCTACACAGACGGTGTCCCACGGGATTTCTACTCGGCGTGTATGCATGAGTCCACTTGGTTTTTGCTGAGGTACCTTGCACCGATTACTGATATCACATCTGCCTACATATTTAGTCACGTCACGTAGCATTCCGGGCCAGTACTATGAACGCCTCAGTCGAGCGGTAGTTTTTGCTATCCCTAGGTATCCTGCCGTCAGCGCATCTTGATCTCCTGTAAGACCTTGTTTCTTTCATTCTTCGGGAAACACACCTTCCAGCCGTGGCTCTGATCAGCCAAAGGGTGGGCCGCAAACCTTCTATATAAACGGTCATCTTGAATTTGGTAATTTGGAAATTTTTCGGGATTAGCGGCTACTTGGTCCATTCGGTGGTGGGTCCAGTCGTTCTGTCCATCGTTTAAGATCAGGCATTCGCTATCAACGCAGGGTAAGGGATCTCTAGATAAAGTATCGGCTACTACATTCATTGCGCCTTTTCGATACTGGATATCAAAATCATATTGTTGCATCTCTATTGCCCATCTGGCTAACCTTCCAGACGGGTTTTCTAACGAGTGCAGCCACATCAGTGAATGATGGTCTGTGTTTACCGTGAAATGATAGCCTTCTAGGTACGGCCGCATCTTGCGTATTCCCCATAGATTACCCAAGCATTCCTTTTCAGTTACGGAGTATTTCTTTTCCAACTCAGTTAATGTTCGGCTGACATAGGCGATTACTCTTTCGTGCCCTTTCGTATTTTGTGATAGGACGACCCCAAGCCGTATTGACTTGCATCAGTTTGTAAGGTGAAAGGCAATTCAAAGTCCGGACACATTAACACTGGAGCTTTGGTAAGTTTCATCTTCAGTTCATCGAACGCTTCTTTTTGTGGAGTTCCCCATTCCCATGGCTGGTTCTTTTTTATAACTTGGTCAACGGAGTTGCTATCAGCGAAAATTTTTTAATAAACTGGCGGTACCACGACGCGATGCTTAACACACGTCGCAGTTCCTTGACGTTTTTAGGAGCGTTAAGCTCCTGTACGGCGGCTACTTTATCGGGGTCAGTACTAATTCCTTGGTCACTGACAACGTGGCCTAAATATTTTAGCTCTTTCTTACAGAATTCGCATTTATCGGGGTTGATCTTTAAGTGGGCGGCTCGGAGGCGTCTAAAAACCTCACGTAAATGTTCAATATGTTCCTCGAAAGTTTTGCTGATTACTATAATGTTGTCTTAGTAGGCGAATGCATACGGATCCATATCGGGGCCTAAGACAGAGTCCAACATACGTTGAAAGGTTGCTGCGGCAGAATTCAGCCCACATAGTAATACCTTCCATTGGAAGAGACCGCGACCAGGAGCAGTGAAGGCTGCGGCAGGACGTTATTTTAGTTCTAAAGGAATTTGCCAATATCCTACAATATCGATTGTAGATATAAAATTGGCCTGCTTCAATTTGTCCAGGACTGCTAGAATTTGTGGTAATGTGTGTAAGCGTCCATTATGGAAATCTCGTTTACTTGTCTGTAATCGACACACACTCTCCAACTTCAGTTTCTCTTTTTAACTAAAACAATGGGTGAGCTATATGCATTTTTTGATGGTTCTATTCTTCCCGCTTGGAGCAATTCATTGATTTCTTCATCAATTATTTTCTGCTTAGCAGGGTTTCTTGGATAATATCTCTGTCGGAACGGTTCATTCGACTTCAGTTTTATCCGGTGAATGGCAGCGTTGGTGGTACTGAGAAGCTTCTCGAATTTTGGTAATTCTCGATCCAGTAAATCATTCAGCGTTTTCATTTGGACATCCGAGAGAGGCTTACCTCCAAGTGAACACAGTCGCTCTCTCCCTCTTGGGTCGGGATCGTGAGATGGCTTCAACTCCTTTACCTATAGACAACGAGAAACTCATTTTCTTCAGAAGATCCATGTCTATAACGGCGGCGTCGGTCAGTTGCTTAAAGTATGTCATTTCGCCTTTGATCTGTTGGTCGCCTATCCTAACTTCCACATTGTAATGCTGTTTGGCGTGTATAGATGTACCATTTGCCATATGCACAGTGTGTTCCCTGAACTCTGTGGAATCCTAAACCTTTTAAGTAATCTTATTTTAGTACTTATATATGACTTCGTAGCACCTGTATCTAGAAGAGCATTGAAGGTGTGTCCATACAGACTCAGGCAGAAAATATCGCGGGTCCGACCATAATTCTAAGTCGGGCATTACTGTAGGCTGCTGGGCTAATTCCGTCGTCGCCCCTAGAGGGGGTGCAGGTATCGTGGCTTCGGATATAATTTTCGCGTGGCTGCTTGAGGGAAGGTTGTTCGTAGCGGATTCATTGTCATTCCCCCTCCTACTTCAATAATCTTGCCACAAAAATAGTTTCGATCGACGGTGGTGCATTGGCTTTCGATGTGGCATTTTCGGTCTTCTCTGACTCCGAAACGGGGAGGGGTGTTATATTCAATACGGAAGCCCTACTGTTCTGCGGTGGACATGGGCAATCTCGCGTCATCCGCCCATCTTCGCCACAGAAGGAACAGAACTGGCGAAAGGGGCGGCGGTAATTCAACTTTGAGTGCCCTCGTTGCTTACAATTCTAGCAGTGGGTCATGCGATCGTATTTGTCTATCGGAGCTGCAGGCACATGATCGTACCTAGGCTGAGAGGGCATATGGGACAACCTCGGGAAGGGTTTGGGAGCCGCTGCTGTGGTTTGATTTTGACCTTCCCTTTGGATGTACTCAAATTCTTCCGCCAATGCCGTCAATTCCTCCACAGTTCTGAAATCTTCACGTCGAATGTAAAGGTGATATTCAGGACTAAGACGGTCGTATATTCGGTCAATACTCTCATTCATACGCAACGTGGGGTGTTGATGTATCAAATATTGTGTTGCTCGTATGAAGTCCTTTGCCCTCTCCCTAGGGCCTTACCTCCTTTTAGAGATTTCTTCCTCTAATTTATTTACGAACCGCACTGGCAGGAAATACCCTAGGAAGGCCTTTTGAAAGTCTGCCCAGCCCTCAAATTTATCCCGATTTATGCGATACCACTCTAAGGCAATACCCCTGAAAATTTCCGGAGAGGGTACGTAACATTTCATCGGGCAGAATTTTATAGCACTCCGTCAATTCTTCCACCCTTCTGATAAATTCCATTGCGTTGCCGGAGGCATCGAACCTAAGGCCCCATTTGTGGACTACGTTCATTACTTCCGGCTCCCGGCTGGGTGGTAATTTATCGGTGGGATACAACGGGTGCGCGTATGTGGTTTATTGTGGCCTAATGTGCTGCACAGTCCCTGAGGTGTTCGGAACGACAGGGTTATGGGTTTGATGGATGTCCAGTCCCTGGGGGTAATAGAATTCCCTGAATTCTGGCAACCGGGTTAATTGTTCGAATTCCGTTGTGGCTGTATATGCATCCGGCGGGAATGAGTAGGTCGTGGAAGAGTAGCGGCGGTGGTGGTATTTTTTCGAACATTGGGATGACTTGCGGTTGGAAGTCTAGGTACTGGACAGTAGTATTCTTTGTACGGCAATTGTTCCGGCATTCTGTTTTCCTTGGCACTAATTTCGGAGTCTCTACTGTTAGCCGAATTTGGTGTCCTTAAACTTGGGTCGGAATATTCTCGCTCGCTTACCGGCTTATCCACTTCCTCACAGAGGTTCTGCGTAGATTTGCGAGCCCGTGCCTCTTTTATGTAGGCACGGAACGGGCACGGAGTGCATTCATGGTACCTTCAATATCCAGCCCTAAGTTTTTCATCCGCTCAACGAGCTCTGTTTTCTTGAGCAGATTATAGCCCCTAGGCTGGCGAATATGTCAAAACTTTCTTCGGTATCAGACATTTTATTTTCGGTTCGGTTTATTTAAGTTAGTATATATTTTCCTTTTTTTGTACCTCTTGGGATTTTCGGTTTATTTAATCTGGTTCGGCTAGATCTAGTTTTTGGTAAGGTTTCGGTGTACCTCGTCGGATCGGTCCGGACAGATCTATTTTTCGGTTCGGATTTGGTGTACCTCGTGGGTTTTTCGGTTTATTCAATCGGGCTCGGATAGATCTAGTTTTCGATGAGGTTTCGGTGTACCTCGTAGGATTCGCCTAGATCTATTTTGCGGTGCGGTTCCGGTTAAACTTTCGAAGGATCAAAAATTGTCGGAGACTTCGGTACGGTTGAATCCTTTTAAATTACTTATCGGATACATCGGAAAATTACGGTCGGTGTTGCCTTTAAAAGAATCCAGGTCGCTTAAGAGTTCCGTTGATCCTTCTAACAGGTCCCTTCTCAGGCGCCAATTTGTGATGTACTTTGTTATCAAAGGCTGAGGTTTAGCTCGTCCGGTTCCAAGGTTCTAACCAAAGTAAGTACAAAAAGCTTTAGTTTTTGAAGGCTTTCTATTTGTAAATCTTTTATTATGATTTTTATATTCTTAAAATTAAATGTACAATTAAGTGGGTACCATTATTCTCGTGGTTTCATTCTGCCGTGGTTAATAAGGTCCGTTTTACTTCTTCGTTTGCTGTCCTAATTAAATCATGTTCTCCTCTCGGATATCGGTACTGAATTATTGTTGCTTCTTATACGCTGATGGTGTGGTAAATGCTTATGTTCCCTGCACTTTATTATTCTGCGGCAGCCACCCAATGGTTTTCGTTAGCAATAGAAACGTCTTGCGTCGACAGGCAATCAAACTGTTCTCACCGGCAATCAAACGACTTTCGTTGGCAACCAAACAGCTTTCTCTGGCAATCAAATATTTCTCACCGGCAATCAAACGACTTACGTCGGCAATCAAACAGCTTTCGCTCGCAATCAAACATTTCTCACTGGCAATCAAACGACTTTCGTCGGCAATCAAACAGCTTTCGTTGGCAATCAAACGGTTCTCACCGGCAATCAAACGACTTTCGTCGGCAATCAAACAGCTTTCGCTGGCAATCAAACGGTTCTCACCAGCAATTGAACAACTTTCGTCGGCAATCAAACAGATTTTGCTGGCAATCAAACGGTTTTCACCGGCAATCAAACGACTTTGGTCGGCAATCAAACAGCTTTCGCTGGCAATCAAACGGTTCTCTCCGGCAATCAAACGACTTACGTCGGCAATCAAACAGCTCCTCCATAATAGTAAGTGTGAGCCGTATCGTCCCAATGTTTAATTTCTTGTGACTTGTTGCACTATGCACCACGTCAGCCTTTATCTACTATTAAAATAATATTTTATTTCTGGTACAACATTCTATACCATAGCGAGGGGACAGGGAATAGATGATATGTCTATCGACTGTTTGCAATTCCCCATCGAGGTCCCTTGTTCGTTGCCCAGTAGTTAACTTCAGTGGAGATCTGGTTGATAAGCTCTTCTTATTCTTATTCTATTCACCACACGGAATGTGTATTATCAGCTACTCCTCTTGGTGGTGGTGAATTTAGTACTTTGACTGATAAGCAATTAGTTGATGATGAACTGTCGCTTGGTGCGCATACTATTGGAGGGTGTGGCCAGGTAGAGTAAGTATTTAGCTTGTATGTAAGTGTAGGCGGGAAAGGGAACTTGTTATTTAGGTAAATAGGTATGTAGGTCATGAATTTATTGTAAATGAATGTTGCGGATATGAGGACAGCAGCGTAGATGGAAAGGGGGATATTGTAGGAAGAACGGGATATATGTATGACGGGCGGCGGGCGGCAGGCGGCCAGCGGCTCGTATCGCATACCAATATCGGCTGACAAGGGCAGGCGCGTAGGTGGGGGGGGGGGGGGTGAAATTGTAATGCTTCATTACAAAACTACACGTGACACTATCTACTAGGCGAAGAATACTTAGATTTTATTTGGCAACTCTGTTTCGTAAAGTCTGTTTGACATTGTATTTAAGCTCTGATAGGAATCCAATTATTTAATACTAAAAAGTCTTTTGTGAAGTGAAATTAACAAATAAATCGCACGGAAGTCATTTACTATAGGTAAGCTGAAATTTTACTTAGTATAGTAACTTAAGATCGTCATGTAAAATGAATGGAATAAAAAGAACTCCGCCGAATAAAAATAACACGATACCCAAAAAATCGCTTACTTGCAACTTAAGCAACAACAATATCTAACAGTTCTACGAGAACAGTAAGAACAACACACAAACACAAAGGCAATTGTCAAAAATCCCGTGCTCTGCCCTTTCGCCGGAACCATTATCAGCTTTGAACAATGATTCTAACATCAGTAGTATGCAAATGGTAGGTTTAAAAACTCTGGAATCCTCACTGGCAGCATTGCTTGATGACCGACTAAGAATCTTCCAACAAAATCTGACTAGTGGAAGTTAAGTCAAAAATGGATTCACTGGAGCGTGCTAATGAGACGCTTCAGTTTAAGCTGCAACATGTTGAGAACAAAGGCTATGCACTTGAGCGACAAATTGATTTGCCTGAAAAGAAAGCCAACGAAAACTATTTGGTATTACATATTCTATAACGCAAGATGACGACCATCATGCAATGGAGAAAGCTAAAAGTGTCTGTCTGGATCTTTTACAAGAAAATAAGCCAGCAGCGATAACGAAAACAATGATCATTCAATCCAGAAACAACCAAATTGCAAATATCATCGTTGAAATGCAGAAAAGTGATTATGTCCCGTATACTCAAGTCGGCCTTTAAATTGCGCGGCACGGGGATCACTATGCACCGAGATTATACCCAAGCGGCTAGAGAAAAACGTAAACACTTATCACAAATAAAAGCAAACATTAATGCCAAGAACAAAAACATTAAGGTATTAATTCGTGGACAAACACTTATAATAGAAAATAAAACATTTTATCTGGATCATAACAATACTATTAAATGCAAAGATGGTTGGCGGATTACTCGTGTTCAACAAGATTATAACAGATTGCAGTGTCAGCACTCAGCTGTCAGAAACATCACAGCCCAACAATGCCGGTAATGCAGTTTTTTTTTGCTGGGATCACTATTTATTATTATTATAAAAAGTTTATAAAAAGAGTTTTACAAAATACTTCAAGATTTATTATCTTATAATTAAGCATCCAGAATAAATTTACGAAATTTTTGTTCACAGTTTAAAATTATATAATACTAAAAGTTATTATGTTAACAAAAAAAACATTATTTAGATTATAAAATTAAATATAAGAAGTTTATTTCATTTAATTCATCATTAAGAGAAAAGAAAAATTCAGATAGTGAATTTTCAATAATTTCAAAAATGGCTTCTCTTATTGTGGGAATAAAGTGAAAGCAAACCTCTCTGCAACTCAGCGGCTGTTCTGGCTCTCTGCAATTCAATTGGAAGTCTATTCCAGAGTCGAATTGCTGCCACGAAAAATGACGCTCCGCAATGGTGTGCGTGAAACTTGGCAATATCAGGCGTGAATCTCTAGTAGATTGTGAGAATCTGAGCATATCGTTCAGATAGATAGGACAGTTATTTTATATAATGGAATGCAGTTTTAACAAAATACGCAACTGAAAATAGTCATTAAGACATATCCCAAAAATAGTTGACTTAAAGCTCGAGACACTGGTGTTGGGACATTGTAAATAAAGCGTAAACAGTCATTAAATGTTACATTAATATTACGTTTACATTCGTAATCTAGAATGGGATATACAGAATAGTTATATGAGAAAAAGGATGTGATTAGACTTTTGACTAAACGAAGTTTCATGGTGGGAAGTAGAAGATTAGCAGATGACCTCAAGCTTCGGAGACCAGAATATATTCTTCCTAATGTACCCGCTGTAGCATCACAGCAGCTTAATTTCTTGTTTAACGTGTATCCAAGATATTTCAACTTTTCAACGTATGGAATTATCTCTCCATTAAGAATAATATTTGGAAACTCTTGACTACTAATATCTCTTCTTGAACAAATCATCGCTAAAGTTTTAGAAGGATTGAGCTTTAGTTCATTCTGATTGGACCACAATTGTATTCTTGATAGATCTTTATTGATTCTCTCTACTAGGTCTTCCATGAGCCCAGCTGGATGACTAAAATAAATAAGCACATCATCTGCGTACATTTGAACATTACTGGACTCCATATTATCAGGAAGATCATTAATAAATAATGTAAACAAAAGTGGCCTTAAAACAGATCCCTGTGGAACTTTTCTGTTTACAGTTATTGGTCTTGAAACACCACTATCAGTTATAACTGTTTGAATCCTGTCTTTGAGGTAGGTTTGTGTAATAGTCGTATAGCTGTTGATGAGATGTTAAAATAATTTCTCAATTTTGACATTAGAAATAAATGATTAATACAGTCTAATGCCTTGGAAAAATCCAATAACAGCAATACACCAAACTTGTCCTGATCTAGTTCCATGCACAAGTCCGTAGTAACTTTAATGACTACTGATTCACAACTAAGCTTGACTCGAAAGCCAGATTGCCAACAAGAAATCATGTTATTGCTGTTAAGAAAACTTATCATTTGGTTTTGAAGCACTTTTTCAAAAACTTTTGACAGGTACGGTAACAAACTAATTGGTCTGCAGTCTGCTGGCAAAGAAGGACTCGGCTTTATGGGAATAGGCATAATTTTGGCTTCCTTCCATTGAGTCGGAAAAGTACTTCTACAGATACAAACATTAAAAGTATGCCTTGTAAGTCTCGAAATTAAGGGCAAAATCAGCTTAATAAATTTTGGAGATATGTTATCAGGACCGATGGCATTAATTTAACAGAACGAGCTGAATCAAAAACGTGAATTATATCGATGCAGTAAAAAGAAAACACCACGTTTGAAGTAGGGTTATTAACATCTTATTCAAGTACAGATGATCTGGAACTGCTTTGAACAAATTATGACATCATAACGTTGGGATTAAACAAACACTGAGATATATTTTTTGCCTGCTTCTTTAATATTCTTCCAAAGTTCCTTAGAAATTAGTGACGGATTGAGTTTTCCTAGAAGAAAATACCTCTTAGATGAGCCAATAAGAGCATTAACCTTATTACGACTTACACAATATTGTCTCCTATTGTATTCAGATGGATTACGTTTTTATCTTTAAAAAGACGTTCTCTTTCGCCGATCAAACGTTTTATTTGGGTATTGTGCCAGGGGCAAGATGAAGACCTTATTCTTTTTGTTACAAAAGATACATAATTTTCATATAACAAATTTACTAGGCTATTTATAAGCCAAATTTTACTATTTATATCTGCAGTATAATATATATCATCCCAGTTTAGTAAAATACTGTATTGTTGAAGGCCCTCAAAATGTTTCAAAATAATCTAAAACTGATATATCTCGCGTTATCTAAGTTAACCAGATCAAACTTAAAAGCACAATAAATTATATCGTGAATAAAATCCGATGTGGGCCTTACTTGATCGTTCCCTAACACATTAGAGTTTGAAGTTGTTAAAAACATGTCAATTAGTGATGGGTTGTCTGATGACTTAAAGCAGGTAGGCCAACGGGTATTCACAATTGAAAGGCACATTCGGTTACAAAAATATTTAAAGTATCTTGCCAAGCTATTATTTACCAGAATATTGACATTAAAATCACTCCCAATTAAGATGTCTCGATATTTAGGGCTTAACTTTTCTAACATATCCTCAAGTTCCTGTATATTAACTTCACTAAATTTATTAGGTGGAGAATACACGAGTACTAATAAGTACTTCCCATTGCTTGCATCACTAATCTCAACACATAGAAACTGAATGTTTGACCCACTTGAGCAGTAAATGATTTTTGCAGGTATGCAGTCCTTGACAAACATACATACACCACCACCTATCCTATCAATCCGATCATTCCTGAACAAGTTAAAACCAAGAATCTGAACAAGTTGAGAATGGATGTCTTTATGGAGCCAAGATTCTGACACCATAACCACATCCATTCTTGAGGTACTTAGCATCTGGTATAAAACTGTGTGCTTAGAACGTATGCTTCCTGGATTTGTATGACAGATATTAAGTCCAGTATGTACACCACACTTTACATTAAGAGCGCCCCTAACGATATCCGCATTTAAACCTAAAAACATACCAGTAAGGATAAAAATTAGATAAGCCCACCATCTATACAGAGAACACAAACCCCACAAAAAAAGAGGCCAAATAAAACCAATTTAAAAAGTAATTAATCAATTTTGTATGGCAAATTGTTATCGAAGCCATACCGTATTATAGAAAGAAATTAAGCGATTGAGCTACGTTAAACTGTTCATAATTTTATATAATGAATTTACTAATGCAAAGCTAAAGTAATTTGAAATCAGCGAAAATGAGAAAAAAACGAAGATACAATTTACATGCTACAATTAAAAGAAAAAAAAAGAAAAGTAAAATAAAAATCAAGAATACATAATAGTTATGGGGCTCTCCAGCAGCATTATCAGCAAAAGTTGTTTTGATTTTCACACAATCAGTGGCAGTATCATCAAATGAATTGACATCACAAACGGCATTGGTTGTAATCGTAGGAGAAATACTTCCTCTTGTAGAAGAACGAGAGCGAAGGTAATTAAATGCCATCATGTTGGATATGTTCATTGGGGAGCTATCGCTGGATTCTCGGACATACACCTTCCCATTTCGCGTAGAAACAGAATGCAGACAGTTGCTCTCCTTAAGTTCTCGAGCCTTCACAAAAAGTTGGTGGTCTTTTTTGGTAAGACACTCATACACACGCACAAAATTATTGCTCTCAAACCCAAGATCATTCAGTGTAACAAGTTTGGAATTTGCTTTGTAATACTGTGCTATTTGTTTAAGTAAGTTGATTTTGCAATGTGTTTGCGGAAGCTTGATAATAATCGCGCTGCGTGTGGAATTTTTCGTAGGCCTAGTGCGTATAATATAACTTGGTGTTATTTTTTCAAAATTTATTTTAACGCTCATTTTGTCAAAAATTTCGGATACATTTTCTTTCTCGTTAAAAGGTATTCCGTGCATAACTACATCGCCAGCAATTTTTCAACAGTTCAACACCCAGAGACCAGTATCAGTGGTAGGCATAGAAAGAGTAGTGTCTAATAAAAATGTCGTCTGCCAATCCAAAAGTAATAAAGTAATAAATGTATTAAATGGAAAGACTGAATATTTTAAGATTTTGTCGTACAATGTATCAGATTTAAGTAATAAATCTCTATTCATTGACTTTTATAAGTTTGTCAAAAACTTTGATTAAATTTTTTTTATATGAAACCTTCACAACAGAAGATAATTTTACAAGTATTGAAAACATAATATTAGATTATACCTTTAAGTGGATTCCTGCGACGCGAAATCACTCCCGACGGAGAGACAGCAGAGGTTGCTTTTATGAATTCAAGAAAAAATTAAGTGTAAAATGCGCGTTTCGAACATACAATGATATTTCGATCGCAGAATTAAAAATTAACAACAAACATCTTTTGATACTGCCAATGTTTTTAAATTGTAATAATTGGAACTATGAGTTTGGGACATTATTGGAGATACCCAACTTTATTAGCTCTACCGATGTGATGATAATTGGTGATTTTAATGCGAGAGTTGGTATTGAACCAGGGGCGAAGAATGAGATGAGAGGATGGGGTAGCCAATCAAAAGATACGTGCTATAATGCAAGAGGAACAAAATTGCTAGATCTTTGTGATTTTTTTGGTCTGCGTATTCTTAACGGAACCAGTGTGCGCGATGCATCAGGACATCTTACGTTTGTTGGTGGTTGAGGCACATCAGTGATTAAGTATGCCATCATAGAAGAAGATTGGGAACCATTTGTAAAAGATTTTGAGATTAAGGAAGTTCCATTTTCAGACCATCTTCCGGTAGTTGTTACAATTCAACTTTTTGGTCAATCGCATGATTAAGTCACAGGTATGCGGCTACTTCCCGAACTCAACTGAACAAATTCAAAGGCCTACGAGTGTAGGCATAATCTTGATTTGCAACTACAAGCTCACCAAACTGTAGACTTTCCCTTGTAAAGACTTCCTACCCTTAACAAGTATACAACTTTAAAAGGTGCCAAACAGGAAAAGAACCATGGGTTGATGAAGAATGTTAAAAAGCTCGCAAGACATTTTTTGCCTACCTGAGAATTTTCCGCAATTCTACCCAATGACTTTTTAAGGATTTCTACATTGAGGCCAACAGAAAATTTAAAGAGCTTTGTATAACCAAACAAAATATTTATGGGGAACTGCAAGCAAGAAGATTCGCATCCTGTAAAAACGCTACTGAATTTTGGAAATTGGCCTGGGAGTTGAATGGGAAACAATATATTATTCACACAAAATTAAACGCGGACGTATTACTCTCCCATTTCAAGAATCTGCTAAGTCCGGAACCACATCAACTAAGTGGTACTTTGCGATACCTGGTCTTACCAACGAAATTCTTGATTCTGCTTTCTCTATGGCCGAGTTAGAGGAAACTCTCGTGACCCTTAAAGATGGAAAAGCTGGTGGTGCGAATGGTATTCCAGTTGAGAGCTGTAAATATGGAACGCTCACACTCAAAGATCACCTTTTAAGACTTTCAAATAGAATACTAGAGGGGGATTTCTCTCCAGAAGAATTTCGGGATGCCATTATATTCCCACTACACAAAAAAGGATCGCTACTGGATGCATTAGACTACAGAGGAATCTCGTTTCTAAACGAAACTTATAAGATGTTTACAACGATGTTGCATAAACGACTTCTTAATTGGATAAAGTCACAAAAGCTGCTAAAAGAATTCCAAGCTGGTTTTAGAGCAGGATGCTCTACTAACGACAACATCTTCATAATCAACAGTCTAGCGGAAAACTTTTTGAATCAAGATAAGAAGCTGTATGTATTCTGTATCGATTTTAAAGCGGCTTTTGACACAATCGATCGAGGAGCGTTGCTGTATAAACTATATAGTCTGGGTTTATCACTGAAGTTTGGACGCGTTCTTGCAGATCTCTACAAATTAACAAAGGCTGCAGTATGGACGGGAAAAGAACACTCTGATTGGTTCACAAGCGCAACAGGAGTTAAGCAAGGTTGTACACTAAGCCCCACCTTGTTTGCGCTCTTAATAGATGACCTTGTAGACTATCTTTCTGGTGGAGTTGAGTTCGCTGCAGTGCATATTAAAGCACTGTTGTTTGCTGATGATGTAGTCATGTTTGCGTATTCCCCAGATACACTACAACTCATGATAAACAAAGCTTATCATTACTGTAAACTATGGAACCTCATAGTAAACATCGAAAAATCAAAGGTGACGATATTTAAAAAGGGTGGTGGGCGTAATGCGGTAAACGAAAAATGGAATTACAATGGAGAAAACATAGAATGCGTAAAGGAATACAGGTATCTTGGCATTAATATAACAAAAAACTTAAATATGGAGAAACATTTTAAGGAGAAACTGCAAAAGGCGAAAACTTCTATCAATATATCTTGGAAAAGAATATTTAACAATATGAATATATCTTCTGATGACTTTGAATGCCAAACAACAACTTGATTGTGCTACCACCAAGTTTTTTCTCAATTATTTTTGGCTGGAAGTATAGCCACTTTGCGACCTGCCAAGGGGGATCATCAGATTCCTTTGCTTTAGTGGTGCTGGTCTACTTTTTCATTTTAATTGAAAAACTTCTTGTGCCTTCATCGTGTATTGAACCATGACCAGCCGCTTAGTAGCCAACTTACTTCGCATCACGCCACCGAGCCCACTTGATCAGATCCAACCTAATGCAGTTTTTTCTGTTTATCAATTGCATTGAAACGACTAGCGCTTTTATTAGCCACACAAGTTTATTGTTGTTTATTCGGGTTCTCTCTTATTTTCTCCTTACTCGTTTATAAGCCAACATTTTTGTTCATATAAGTAGGGAGATTTTTTATGTGAAAGATTTTGACACTGGTCATTTTTATTTGTATTATATTCAGTTTTTGTATGATTAGATACTTTCTTTTTAAAGCCATTTTTCGTATCATTTAATGACTTTGAATGCCCAACAACAACCAAGTTTTTCAATTAAAATGAAAAAGTAGACCAGCACCAATAGAGCACAGGAATCTGATGATCGACCTTGGCAGGTCGTGTAATAGCTATAATTCCAGCCAAAAATAATTGAGAAAAAAACTTGGTCGTAGCACACACAAGTTGTCGTTGGGCATTCGAAGTCATTAAATGATACGAAAAAGTGCTTTAACAGCATGTATGTAATCATACAAAATCTGAATATAATACAAACCAAAATGAGCAGTGTCAAAATCTTTCACATAAAAAATCTCCCTCCTTATATGAACAACAAAAGTGTTGGCTTATAAACGAGTAAGGATAAAGAAAAGAACCCGAATAAACAACAACAAAACTTGTGTGGCTAATAAAAGCGCTAGTCGTTTCAATGCAATTGATAAACAGAAAAATCCTGCATTAGGTTGGATCTGATCATGTGGGCTCAGTGGCGTGATGCGAAGTGCGTTGGCTACTAAGCGGCTGGTCATGGTTCAATACACGATGAAGGCACAAGAAGTTTTTCAATTAAAATGAAAAAGTAGACCAGATGATCGAATTTGGCAAGTCGTGAAATAGCTATAATTCCAGCCAAAAATAATTGAGAACAAACTTGGTCATAGCACACTCAAGTTGTCGTTGGGCATTCAAAGTCATTAAATGATACGAAAAAGTGCCTTAACAGCATGTATGATACAAAATCTGAATATAATACAAATAAAAATGAGCAGTGTCAAAATCTTTCACATAAAAAATCTCCCTCGTTACATGAACAACAAAAATTTTGGCTTATAAACGAGTAAGGATAAAAAAAAACCCGAATAAACATCAACAAACTTGTGTGGCTAATAGAAGCGCTTGTCGTTTCAATGCAATTGATAAAGGTTGGATCTGATCATGTGGGCTCGGTGGCATGATGCGAAGTGCGTTGGCTGGTCAGGGTTCAATACACGATGAAGGCACAAAAAGTAGACTAGCACCACTAGAGCAATGGAATCTGATGATCGACCGTGGCAAGTCGTGAAATAGCTATAATTCCACCCAAAAATAATTGAGAAAAAACTTGGTGGTAGCACACTCAAGTTGTTGTTGGGCATTTAAAGTCATTAAATGATACGAAAAAGAGTTTTAAAAGCAAGTATTTAATCATAGAAAAACTGAATACATGTCTTCAAACTTTCCAAGTGCTGTAGTAATAATACCATCGGCAAAACCAATAACACGTATTGCTTGAGAATTAAGTTCTTCCAGTAGTTCGTCTACCACGAGACTCCATAGCAAGGGTGATAGTATCCCTCCCTGTGGGTAGCCTCCGGTTGTGATGATCTTGTGTACTTCAATACCGGCTATTTTTTCTGCTGTTCTAGTGCCCAGCATCTCGCATCTCACCAAATCAATCCGGTTATGGTGATATGTACACACTTCCTTACAAGAGCTTTGTTGACAGCATCATGGGAGGTGTTATCAAGCAAGTGTTAGCATCCAGAGCTTTATGTAAGATATTTCTGAGTTGGAACAGAGCGGTTTTCGGCGGATTAGCCCACTCTGTAAGCATGTTGGTGTACATTGAGAGACCCATGTACTAAAACTTCAGATCTTATGAAGTTGTCGACTAGTTTGTCCAAAGTCTTTAGTAAATACGATGTTAAGCTTATAGGTCTGAAGGACCTTGGATGGGTTGTGTTTCTTTTCCCCATTTTGGGGATGAGAATTACTTTAGCCCTTCTCCATAGACTTGGTATGCACCCAAGAGATATGCTGCTAAGGAATATGCTTACTAGATGTGGCATAAGAAGTTCTTTTCCTATTTGCAGAAGAGCTGAAAAGATACCATCTACGCCTGGTGATTTGAAGGGTTGGAAAGTGCTTACTACCCAGTCGATTCTCTTGCTTGAACAAATTGTTGCAGCTATCTTAAGGTATGCTTTGTGTGGCCTGAGAAGTATTCTCTCTACCAAATTATCAACAAGTGGTAGACTTCCTGGAAAGTGCATGTTAAGCAGCAGAGTGGATCTCTCCTCTTCATTTTCAGTGAAACTTCCATCATTGTCCCGAAGTGCTAATGACGTTAAAGTCTTTCTTTTTGCAAGACATTTGTGAAGTCCCGCCGCAACAGGGGTTGAGGAAATAGTATCACATAAGGAAGTAAAACTAGACCTCTTGGCTTTTCTTTCTTGTTGTAATTGTTTAATTCTGCGGAGTAATTATGCCAATCGCTGGTCCTTTTTGCCTCATTAAATAGTTTTCTTACCTTGGCTTTTAATTTAACTAGAGTTTTGTTCCTCCGTGGAGCATCGTTCTGCCTATTAACTGGTTTTGGTGGGGAACTGAGCTCATATGCCTCTGTTATAGCCCCACATTAACTATACATTCCAACTCAAGGTAACTTTTCATCTTATTTGCTGGGCCTATATTTTCTAGATTTGTTTTAAGAATAGTTTTGTATAAATGCCAGTTTGTTTTCTTAGGGTTCCTACTAGAGGTATTCTCTGAAAGAAGGCCCTCAAATGTAAACACAATAATTCTATGATCAGTCATGGAGTGTTCATTGGATACTCTCCAATCCCTTGTCAGACCGCCTACATTTAGAGTTCCAAGGGTTATGTCGAAAATTTATTTCCTTGTTCTAGTTACAAAAGTGATATGTATTCCCGTTCAGTGGCTGATGACAGGTATTTCCTATCTTCTTGCCCATACTACTTTGAAGGAAAAGCGTTATTTTCCGCATTTTTGGGACATTGTCTCCCGCACATGCAGTCGATTCGACACCCTTCCAAGTGCTGAGTGCCGGCGCCTTCTCCTTTAGCTGATTTGGCGTTTCTTGCCCTGCACAATCGACCAAGAGGAGTCCCGTTATGTGGTGCATGCCATTGAATTTCAATTTGTGCTTCCTTCCAAGGGAGATTTCCTCAATTATGGAATCTTGCAGTGTCGAAAGTTCTTCGGCACTGAGAATTTCCTGAGGGTAATCTCTAGGTATAACCGCAATTCTGATGCCAATGGCACTCGCATAAGAGGGCTTAACTACGTAATTACGTCGGCTTTAATTGTAACGCTTTTTTGAGGTGCCGATACTTTTGCCACCGTCCTGGGTTTGTTGGCTTCTTGTCTTTGAGGAGGAGTTAATTGGTGGCTTTTCCTCTTACCCACTACCAGGCTTATAGGATATCCGTCATTCGACTTCTCTCATCCACCTTTTTCATTACGTCCTGGGGGGGTATACCCATACCCAGGAACCGAAAATACCATTTCGTGCCCGCGCCACTAAGTCATTTCCCTAGTGGGTCATCCAGACCACCTGGCTTACCGAAGTCCGTAAGCGGATCAGTTTTGTGATTCGGTTTTGTCGGCATCTTTTTAGTTTAGGTGCTGGTTCTGATAAAACTGAAGAGTTAAATGATAATGGTAACTTCCCATTATTACTGCCTTCTTCGGTTTTTGTCACATCTTTGACTGGGACTGGAGGTATTCCCGTCTTTCCAATTCCCGATGTACTTGGAGTCACATCTTCCATTGGTCCGTGAGGTATTCTCCCTTGACTAACGGTCGACGATTCTCCTTGAACTGCCCGGTTTTGTAAGTACCCGTGAGGCGTTTTCTTCAGATACTTAGCTTTATCCGGTTGCGAATCATCTCCACGGAGATCTCGCTCCATGCGATCCGCATACTCATTCGCGGTGACATCCCGAGGAATGTTGAATTTTACGTGGTTTGTGATGTTATTTTGTTTTTTATTTTTTGGTATTTTGTTCCCACGAGTACCAGACAAAGGGTGGTCAGCCGTGTATAACATGGTAAGGTCTTAGCTACATCTTGAGTCGACCTGGTTTCAAAGTGGTACCATTATAATACAGCCGGTATACCCCCTGGTCCCCGGTCGACTTTCCACCCTGGATTAGGGGGAGTGCTTAATTCGTAACTCTTTGAAATCACTACAGTTTTTGGGTAGTGCGCCAAGAGTGGTATGTCAGATGAATCTTTGAAACTTAAGCCTTCTTACCACTTCAAGGTGACTGCCACGCGAAGGTAGGTGAGGTCCTTACTAATAAAAATTTGTGTGGTCTTTAGTCGGCCAGTTGTGGCTAGAACGTTGTTTACCTCATTTCCATTTGCTAGTTCAAAAACGAGGACAGGTGGCTTGTTATTTCCGAGACTTATTTTTCGGATGTTATTGGTTGTAACATTTAAGCTTTGTGTTGAATTGTAAACTTGTTGAAAGTGCTACTGTGCTTCCATAAGGGTCGTTGCGCTCAGGCCAGTAACAACATTTGACTTTCTTGACAATTTTTCAGCTTTTCTATGAAGTAGGTTTGCCCATTCTTTTCATTTTTTCAATTTTCAGTATTTTGTTTTCTTCTTTGAGAGCTTTGACTTTCTCCATTATACAGTACATGTCGTTTTTCGTTGCAGTTGTTTTGCGTGTTTCATCAAGAAGTTCATTAAATTTTTTGATTGAAGTATCCATATCCTATTTTCGAATATCACAATATTTTTTTGATTTGTTTTTTTTTTTAAGCCTAGTACGCAGATCGGGAAAAATAAAATTTTATCTCTACAATTTCAATCTCTACAAAATCTTGTAAATAACAGCGCAAAATTTTTAAGTTGGACAAATAAGAGGAACTGTCAAGTATATGTCAAACAAGAATTTCAAAGAAAAATCAAAATTCAATAAAGTATCAGCTTTGAAAATAAATTTTGTAAAAATTATAAAATGAGTACAAAATTAATTGACGATTGCATAATACTTTGTGCCACAGCGGTTACAAATATTTTAGCAAACAAACTTAAAAAAAACCTTCGTTCCGGGTCAACCCTTATCCGGTGGAAAGGAAGGAAAAAGGGCGTTTTTCGAAGGATGTAAGAAACTTATAAATTTATCGTTTTATATTATTTAATTTTATTGTTCTGCCATAAGTTTGCCGATATGATGAAGAATGGTACTCGTAGTGTTTTCAGAGAAAACTTCCACATGCCAGTTGAATCTTTTGCAGATATTTTTAAATTGGTAGAACCATACATACGCGCAAAAAAAACACAAGGCCATCCGATAAAATATCGCCTCTAGAGAAGTTTGCGGTAACTATGGAGTACGTAACAGTTCAAATATCAAACAAAATTAAATGATTTAGCATTTATTGTATTTATTTAGATATCTGGCAAGTGGAACGATACAGACATGTTGCCGCTGCTTACCGAATAAGCAAACAACATTCCGGCAATATATTAGATGAAGTCTGTGTTGCTATTTGTAAAGCATTGGAGCATGAGATTCCCGTCCTCAGTAATACTGAGTTTCTAAGGATTTCCAATGAGTTCAAAGCTTTCTGGAACCTACCAAACTGCGTAGGAGCATTTGACGGGAAGCATATCTCGCAATTAAGTCCCCGGCAAATGCGGGAAGCCTATTTTATAATTACAAAGTATGAACGCTAATATTTATCGAAAAACTTGAATGTATTAATTTTTTCCTATTCTTTATTTACATTTAAAGGGATTCCATAGTATAGTGCTAATGACATTATCGGATGCTAATTGCAAATTTATTTACATTGACGTTGGGGCATATGGTTCTGAAGGAGATGCAAACGTTTTTGCATCAACCGAAATAGGTAAGCAAATTCTTAAAGACCAACTAGATCTTCCGCCAGATTCGGATGTGGGAAGCGTGAAACTTCCTCACTTTTTTGTTGCTGATGACGCGTTTCCGTTTAGCAAACGCATTATCAAACCATATGTCCCAAGAAGGCAAAAAAAGAGCATTGTATGCTATAAATTTCTCTGCCTGGCAAGAACTATGTTTTGTAATCCTGACAGAGCTCAAAAAATTGAATCTGCTTGTTGCTATTGGCACAACTACTTAATAAGAACAAATAGAGTTGCATATAGCCCCCCTAAATATTGCGACTACTACGATGAAAATGGGGTTTTGATAATGGGTGAGTGGAGGAAGAACATATCTGCCAACTCGTTACCACAGTCGAAATTTCCACTGATTCCTGGAAGACCAAATGCTGCTGTAAAATTAATTCGAGATCAATTAAAAGACTTTTTCAACTCTCCTTCAGGATCCTTACCAATGCAAAATAAAGCCGCATTCGTTCATGGTAATCACTAATAAATACAATTTTGTCAACTTAACACAATTGATTATCTATTTCTAGATCCACTTCTTCAATAGTTCTCGCAAATATAATATGATGTGAAGGTGAGCAGACTTTAAATATCCACTTACACTAAGCCTACTACACCTTACCTTCAACATCGCCAAAAGCAACCCAACAATTAACAATGGTAAAACGACATATTTTAGATAACACAAAACAATTTTTTTTAATTGCCCATGTTACTTTCGCAGTTACTTTATTTTACAATTTCCGTAGGTGGTAATATCGAATCAAATTTTATATGTATCCAAAACCATCGTCTGATGCAGACGAAGACAAAAGAACCAATAGCATCCCGTACGCTTCGGAATGCTTCTCGATGTCCAATGAAAAACCACATAAAACATGTGATTAACAAATAAAAAAAAATAACTAAGTAGGTACATATGAATATATTATGACTGTGTTTACTAAACACCCCATACGCCATGATGTTGCCTCCAGGTGCCACACTTCCCCAACACCGTTACATCCATTGTCCTACCTTGGTGATTTGACACTGACACACATTCTTTAAATATTTGAATGGTTGTTGTTTTTTTGCTTTAGAAAAAAATATTTTTTTAGTATTCAAGACAATATTAAAAAATTGCTAATAGAAATAATTGCGAAAAAGAAAGTGGAGTAAATCGAAAAATCAAAATTTAATTTTTTATTTTAATTTCAGAAAACAGTTTTTGAAAAAACAAATTGGGTCAAAATAACTTTAACTTGTTAGGAGCTCTTTCATAAAAATATTTAAAAAAAATCAACTGAACAGTTTTCCCGAAAATCGAAAACCAACAAAATGGTTCTACTATGGTACCAAAAATAATATTTTTGGCAAATAATATATATAATATATGCATATTTATATTTTATTATATAAACAAAATAAACGAAAATATGTATATAAAAAATTAAGTAAAAAACGACTTTAAAAATGGATTTAGCCTTATCTACTAGGAATCTTTTGGTTACGATGTGATCGATTGTAAATGGCTCCTTCGAAACGTCTTTGAAAAGTGTTTTTTTCTTCTATCCAATAAAACTACACCGCACTGTTTATGATATCTTATGGACAAGGTACTTAATTTAATTCGGAGAAGCCATGTACTGACCTTTCACTGTAGTTTCAGTTTAAAAAATTTTCTGAATAAATAGATATAAACATCCCACTGCTTCACTTAAATCTATTATTAATTTTTAATTAATTTAACTACTTCACACCATATTAATGAGACGCTACCAAAAGTTCATCTTAGTTACTCCACTAGATTTAAATTATAAAACAACTTCCGGAACACTAGCTATTTTTAAAACTCACCCCAGCTTGGAAATGTCCTTCCAAAGAACAACCGCTTATCTGGTTGCCATATCATATACTTGAAGGATTGTTTCTTCTAAATGGGTGGCGGTCTTGAATAGCATTGTTGGAAGGCATCAATTGATGCTAGTGTTGTTTTCTTCTTTGGTTCCTGGCGTAATCCCTTGGCCTTGGAGTCCATGATGATTCATTGAATCGAAAATCTATCTAATTAAAAATCCTTTTTTGGCACAAAATCACTTCAAATATTAAAAAAAAAACGAGTGAACAGTAGATAGTAGAGCAGCAGGATATCGTTTCACTTTTCTTCTTTTTAAGAATCCGCGGTAAAGTCTTGCTGCAGAAACGACCGCGTCCCGATCCAGATCACTAATAAAATCTGAAAAAATTAAGTCCAATTTTCTAGCGAGTGCGAGTTAAGATGCGGGACCAAACTTGTGTCTAGGGCCTCTGGTGATGATAATATGGTTAGCAACTTTGTGTTTTTTTTTATTTTAATTTTGTTTTTTTGAAAAAGACTCAAAAGCAAATTAACGCAACAATTGGACTAACTTTGTTGTACATTACTCTGAATTTGTGCACAGAGTTTTGAGGAGAAAACAACGTATACTGCCTGACACGTCAATTATATGGTACAACAAGTAAATTCTGCTTAAGCGCTGGCATAACGTCCAACGTCCTACGGGGGCTTACATTACGAGTATGAAGACCTGTACTTATATGTATGTACACACATACTATGTCAACTGGGCAAACAAAAAAGTGCGTTCGAATAGCCCCGTCCGAATCCGTTTGTAGAGTACGTATAGATACATGTTGTGGGGGTTGAAAAAATACAAACTATTTCATTGTTGGCGTTAGTATTGTACAACAGTTTTTTTTGTGTTTCTTCCTTGCGTGTAAAGAAAATTTTTGCGGAGGTGGATAATCCCCAAACCTCAAAGTGGTGTTTTGACACTGCCACAGAAACGGCCAGGCAGCTTCTATTCATCTCATCGTTCTCAAATACCGTCTGCTCGCTCGGAGGTATCTAAATCCATTATTGCACAAACAACAAGCAACAACAATTTGCAGACAACACATTTAAGCACAGATCGGAAATAAACTCCAATTTCAAATAGTAACTAGCAAAAAAGTCTTTACACAATGAATCATTTAGTGTCTTCATAGAAGCAAATCGTTCCTTTAAGATTATGTAAAAAAATTAAACTGGCAAATTAACATTCAAATTTTATTTTGTATTAGCAACTTATTTTGTACATACATATATAGATACATAATTGATTCAATGTGAGCTCTCTAAAAAGCTTCATCTCTATGTGGTGCTCCTGGTTGTTGGCTGTTTTAGGCCGCATCAATAACTCATAGGCGAGCTTTAATAAACTTTCATCTAAAATTTCATCATTCAGAGAAATCGTATAATGTCATTGAAACTAAGATTTTTGATTAAGAAAATTGAGTGGCAAGTTTCAGTTGATTGGTGTTGTAAATGCATGTATTTTATAATCTACATAGATCATAAAATTTAAAATGTAGTGAATTATTCTTATTTATGTATATACATACATATTTATATAAACAAAAATACATAGATACGAGTTCGATCACATCGTAAGCACACAATTTGTACTAGAAACAGTTTAATATATTATGTATATGTAATTTTAAAGTCTGTTGTTTCGTAATTTTGTATGTGTGAAATACTATCGAATTAAAATAATTGGCGATATGTTAGCGAATTGTTGTGCCGGGAAACATTTTCTATTAACTGTTGATAAAAGTTTCGAATTTACTTGTATTAACCTGTAGTTATTTATTTTTCGAAATAACGGACAGACAGGAACATAGGAAATAATACATACCTTAGAA
Source organism: Philhelius pedissequus (assembly GCA_910595825.1). Classification (NCBI taxonomy): domain Eukaryota; kingdom Metazoa; phylum Arthropoda; class Insecta; order Diptera; family Syrphidae; genus Philhelius; species Philhelius pedissequus. The sequence continues at coordinate 106,533,397 of OU343160.1, forward strand.
GCCATGGTTCCTGTGCTTGCGTAGCTCTGTGATAGCCATTTGTTGGAAACGAACTCCCAGGTCCTCTACCACTTCATTGGGTAGTTCTTTTAAAACACGATCTAAATTTAACAATAGGCTATAATTGGCTAAAGGCTGCTGCGCAACTTCACTTTTTCTCAGTTCCATTAGCTCCGTGACCGTCTGCTTCAACATCACAACATTTTCGAGCATCACGTCATTTTTCGCTGGTTTTGAACTCTGGAATAACAACAAATGTATAAATATAAGTATGTTCTACATAATCATATTTTCCGTTATATAAGTACTTACAAAGATGTAGCTTGATGAGGGCGTCTCCTGCTCCTGCTGTGTCCAGCCTTGACTTTGTTCGGATTCGATGCTTGAGAATGTTCTGTAAAATATTAAAGGAAATAATTTATTTTGGTTTAAATGCATTTTAGAAATTGTTCTAAATACTTACGTGCGCTTCCCGGAATTAGTTTGTAGGAAAGCCAGGCATTCGGAAAACTCCCAGTCAATGGTGTCATGATCTGAGACATGTTCCCCAGTATCACCATTGACTGAAGAGCTTGAAGCACTGCCTAACTTCATCTTCCTTTTTCCACTTTTGTGGTAGCGCAGACTGACACGGAGCGATCTGCAAGATGTCTTGCACTCATCGACTGCACAAAAATAAACAATAAGACAGAAATACATATAGGTTTATCTGAAATACTCATACAAACCTGTCTTTTTCATATCTGCGGCGATATAGCTCCAAGCAGAATAAACTGCTTCACAGTTACTGTGGAACTTGTGGCCGATGTCCCAAATTACGGCACGCTCCTCCACCAACATGCACAATTTTTTTTTCCTCTGTAGAAAATTGCAACTTTTTTGTTTTTTTCGACAGGTTCCTCTAAATACTCCTCTAGATAATCCTCCAGAAAATCCATTGAAATTATGTAAAAAAAAAGATGATTTAGAAGAATGATTATTATATTTATGTCACTCAATAATAAGCTGTCACAATTTTTGCCGCAAAACAATGCGCAGAGCATTATTTTGCCTGAAAAATTAAATGCAGACTTTTTTTGTACAGCGGATACATTTTTGAAGTACAGCGGGTACAAACTTCACAATTTTGCGCGTGAGCTGCGTACTGGCCGGAAAAATATCAAAGACAAAATTTGTCCTAGGATAAAATTTGTATTGAAGAAGAAATTTTTGTCCCGATCTGAGTACTAGGCTTTAATTTCAGTTTGAGGCGATTTTTCTGCTTAGGACCTTTTTTGGTTTAATTTTGTGTCCATTTGCACCACTGTATATTTTTTAAATCTGGTTATTCATTTTTTGGGGCAACTGGTATAATGGTTGTTGACTTAGATAAGACCTATTCAATGGGCTATATACCTTTTGACATCGGCCAAACCACAAATGTCATTTTTCGAACATGGAGGTCTGCAATTTCAAAGATAAGTCTTAAGTTCTTCATAATACTTAATAAATTATATTTAATAAATTTTTTTTTCCAGAAAATGAAGATATCGAAGTACATTGTGAAGATCACCTCGATTGCTGCCAAAGATCCCTCTACAGGTGCACGAAGCAGTGTCTGCCGAGGAAGGTAAAATATGTGCAGGTTGTTAATTATCTTCTTCAACGACGGAATAATCTAATATGGCCCTCGCTGCAGGAAAGCTGTTTGAAAGTGGATGGGTTCAATCCATGGAAGAATTGTGCTTCATACTTTCGAAGCTATTCGTACGTATTACTAATTGAAATTGTTTAGGATTAGGTGATTCATACCCAATCACTGAATCTTCCAGCGTTACGTGTGTGGATACCAGTAGACAGTGATGGGTTCATCAAAACTGCCCATTGCGCTTATGTTGCCGGGCTTGGACAGAGCTGCACGCACATTGGTGCAACGCTGTTCGCTCTGGATATGTTTTGTTTATTAGTTCCAAAGTCAGACGACGAAAAATATTTGCTCTCGAGTAAATTTATTTGCCAAATCTAACGATACAATCGAGTACACTCGATCGAACCAAAATAGGTGCTGCCAATTCCCAATTGTATCGACAAAACTCGATTGTTTCAAGTTACATGCAGGCACCGCTGCTTTGTTATAATATTTTTCTTCAAAATTAATAGGTGAATCTGGCTATCCTTTACATCCCTGGCTGATGGTACCTTATCATTTATCGGCAGATGTCGATGAAAGAGCCTTTAATAAAATCCATGCACAAGCACGCAATTGTATTGAACGCCTTAATGGAGTCTAGAAATCTGTTTTTCGGTACCTAAGTTTGGTGTTATTTTACTCACCTCAAGCCGCAGGAAAGATAATAAATGCTTGCTGTATACTCCACAATTAAGGATGCTGTTGGTATTGCAGACGTAGCGCCGGACGAAGAAAATGTCTATCATAATCCGGATAGTACTTCGGTGCACCAACGTGCAGCTATAATACTTCGGAATCGCCTCAGAGCAAATATTTAAGATGAAAATCTAAGCTAATTTCCAAAATATTTGTATTGCGTACATTATAAAAATATTACGCAATAATAACTTGTAAGTAAAAATGTATTGTGACGTGTTATATGTTCTATATAATATATATACTTATGTGTATAATAAATTGTGAACATCACCCTCCACTATATTTTTCATTGTCTCCTCATATAATGATTCGCCACATGCAAACATTTGTATTCGGTGTTTAATTATATAAACGCTGCTCCGACGCATTTAAAGTGTTATTTTTCCAACTTCCCAATAAATTTAAAATTAATTTTACTTATTAGTCTACGTACTATTGTTTCTCTTATAAAACATTAATTTAAGTAAAATCTTTACTCAATAATAAGTAATGCATTCTACATATAAGTAAGGCTAAGGCTAAGTTTTAATAAGACTTGTTATGTAAAGAACTGCAAAGATAACACGTATCCACATTGTTGATATTCATTTTAATGTTTTTTTCAAGTCTTGAACTTTTAATTTTTTTTTGTTTGTAAATAAAATTCGGATTTCAAAAACAAATACAAAAACAAAAACAAAACAAAACAAGTAATTGATCATTCCTCCGACATTCAAATGGGCTGTTTCCAAACGACCCAAGAATACGTAACGCATACCAAGACAACACTTTCGATATCTTTAACATTTAAAATTCCAGATTCAGCTAGACGGTATGTTTCATTTAAAATAGCATACTGAATACGATTCACGACAAATCCTTCGATTTCAAGTCTAACTGTAACTGTTTTTTAACCAATTTCTTCCATAATCGCACGTGTATGTATGATAACGTCGGGTTTGGTCCATGGTGCAGGTATGATTTCACTTAATGGCTCATAGTATGGTGGATTACTGGGGCAGTAAAAAAATAAATTAATTAAAATTATACAAACATACGTATTAAAAAATTACTAAAAGACCTATTCAATGGGGCTATATACCTTTAGACATCTGCCAAATCAGAAATGTCATTTTTCGAACGTGGATGGCTGCAATTTCAAAGATAAGTTTTAAGTTCTTGCTATTACTTAATAAATTATATTTAATACAGTTTTTTTTCAGAAAATGAAGATATCGAAGTACGCCAAGGGGTTAGATGAAAGAAGAAATCCATTGCGAAGATTGCCTCGATTGCTGCCAAAGATCCCTACCTCCGCAGGTGCACGGAGCAGTGTCTGCCGAGGAAGGTAAAATATGCAGACAAAGGAAACTGTACAGTTATTCTTAACTCCGAAGATTATGATGCTAAAATCCTCACTCTTCTATGTGATGAGCTAACGTACAAAGAAGTAATGTATGATCCAACATCAAGAGTGCTTAAAAAAGTTCGACAAATTGTAAACGACAATAAATCTGCTTTACAAAATCAGAATTTAATTCCGTCATGTCCGCAAGCACCAAGAATATACGGCCTTCCTAAGATACATAAAGATAATGTACCTTTAAGACCCATCGTCAGCCAAATAGATTCACCAACATATTTGTTGGCTAAAGAATTAACCTTTAAGCTTAAGCCACTAATTGAAAACTCAAACTCGATTGTAAAAAACTCGGAACATTTCGTGTCTATGATCCAGGACTTCCACATTAAACCAGATGAAATAATGATTAGTTTTGATGTTACTTCCTTATTTACCAATGTTCCAATCGAAGAAACCCTGAATGTTATAAAATCGAAACTACCTCATTCTCAAAACAACTCTAAGTTAATAGAGTTAATTGACATATGCCTTACATCAGGATATTTCTTATATAGTGGTAAATATTATTTACAAATTGATGGTGTTGCAATGGGCTCACCTATTGCACCAATTATTGCAGACGTTTGGATGCAACACTTTGAGGAATTGGCATTGGAAACATCATTAATAAAACCAACTATTTGGAAAAGGTACGTAGACGACACCTTTTGCGTACTCAAGAAGGATCAGGTAGAAAGTTTTCTGGTACATCTTAATTCCATCCACGAAAGAGTCAAATTTACAATGGAAAGAGAACAAGAAAACTCTTAAGCTTTCCTGGACGTTAAAGTCATAAGAAAGCAGGATAGTTCGATCGGCCACACAGTGTTCCGAAAAGAAACTCACACGGACAGATATTTACATGCTACATCACACCATCACCCAGCCAACTTAACATCGGTTGTATCTGCTCTTGTGAACCGTGCTCTCAAAATTTGTGACCCCGAACACCTAAAACAAGAGTTGAAGCATATAGATATTACACTTGAAAAGAATGGTTACAGCTACAAACAAAGAACATTGAGACCCAAACCCAGCTCACAGAAACATTCGCTACCTCCAGCATTAGAAAAAAGGGCGTTTTTGCCCTATATCAAAGGCATAAAGGATGGAATTGGGCGAATCTTACGAAAATATGATATAAAAACCATCTTTAAACCGCCAACCAAGGTTCGCCAATTTTTAAGATCGCCTAAGGACAAAATTCCACTTCAAAATCCTCTCATAAGTAAAACAAAAGTAAAGCCAATCAAAAAACCTGTAGCCGATATCGTAAGCTTTGCATGTGTACAAGAATATATCGACTCAACGCAACAACAACCTAGAACGAGTACACCACCCACAAGCAATCCAAGTGCAACAACATCTACGCACCGGTACTGTTTGAGAGCGAGAGCTAAAAAACAATAACTAAAACAACATACATCAATCGCCAGTCTCATCCCGTGACCACGAAGTTTGAAAGTTCTTCGAAACGTCGGGAAAAAGAAAAAAAAAATTGAAAATATTTCTTAAATTTAACGCGGTAAGTTCCGAAAAATTTAAACTTTATGTAATATGAATATCATCCGCGAAAATAATAACCTAAAATCTCATACAACCTTTTTGTCTTAAAAAAAATAATAATAATTTTTATTATTATTTTTGTATTTTCTTTTATTTATTTTTATTTCTTGGTTTGCTTAAATTCTAAATTACAACCCGTTCGTTACGACAGTCAGAATAGAACTGACTTTGAACAATCTAATAAGATATTAAATTTGTTTGAAAATGTGCAAAAGTGCAATGATTGCATTTCCCACCATTTGGTAAGATTCCCATTTCCATATCCGATGTCCAGTTGAAAATTGTGAGAACATTTATTGATGTTATGATTAACTCCTCCCTTCTTAAATCTGGATGTCCTCACCCAGCACTTAAAAAAATGGAGCATCGTAAAGCCTTGGGATGCTAGGACTTTGTTTCTGGTTGAACATAGGCATAAAATTTGGTTTGATGACGGAAGGATTTTCAGGGACTTCAATTGTTTTCATTTCGTGACTCTGTCCATACTTCATTTCGGTTGTAGTATGGTTTCTTCTCATAAAAAGGAAAATCAGTACGATGATAAGGATGACGACAGTTGCATGGGAAATAGATTGATGAATTAGGTTGTTTACTTCCAACTTTTTAATATTTTTCCGTTTGTTTATGTGGAGTTCGTGCATCATTTTTAAGGAGAGCACTTCTTCAATCTCTTTTTCGTATGGCTGCGGTTGGATGACTGCAGGTAGGATTTGTACAGATGTTGTTTCTTCAGAGCGGTAAATCTGGTCATGGGTGCCAATTGTTGCATTATGAAATTTAAGCAGGAAGCTGCCATTTAGGAGATGGTCAGTTCCGTCTATTGTTATGTTGTCTTGGAATTTATTCAGGAAAATTACTCCAGGTTCGATTATTTCAATGCTGGGTATGTGTTGAGAGTTTGTTATTGGACAAGATGAGTTGCGGCTTTTTAGCAGGTTGGGAATGCTATCCGAATTAGTTATATCTTGAATATTTTTAAATTGACAAACAGATAGATTGTTCAAAGTCTTACATTTTTCTTTAATATTATAAAATTTGTTTTGGCAAATTAAAATTTCACATTTGTTTTCATTTGGTAATTTAACTACTTTATTGTTTCTTTTAATAGGCTTAAGAGATAGCCTTTCGCAAATTGGTGATTCTGTGAGTGGACTGTTTACAATATAAAATAATATTGAAGTATTTGTAAAGATTTTAACATTTGCTAATTCTAGAGCTTCTTCCACCGTATTAAAGGGGAATTTCTCTTTTAGTAATGCTTTAATTGTAGCGTTTATTTCTTTATTTGATAAAATTAGAGAATTCAAAATTTGGTCTTTTGCCCAATGAATAGCGTACTTTATATTAATGAGCTCTTCTTTAATTATTTTAATTTTGTATTTAAGATTTACAAACAACTCGTTATCTAAATTTTATCAAAATTTTATTAGTGACCATTGTTATGTTATTGATTCTACTTTTATAAAGTTCATTGATTACAATTTGCTGGTCATTATTTTCGATAAGGTTATTAATCTTATTTTCAATTAAAATGAGGTCATCATGCAAGCCACTTCCATGCAGAGCCTATAAAATTTAAGGATCTTTTATTTCTATTTGGTTTTATGTAACCCGGTAAGTCTTTAATCTGTGTTAACTCAAATTGAAAGAGGGGAATAGGATGTGGGACTTGATGGTTGATGCTTGAAGGGTTAAGTTTGCTTGATTAATAAATTCTTCGTATTTGTCAAGATCGATCAAATGAATTATCTTAAAGTTTCCATTTTGAATCTTGGCCAACCCATTGTTTATGGCAATGATTTGAGAGTTGGAATAATCCAATATTTGTACTTCGGCGTAGGCTGTAGAAATGAGGAACCTGTAAAAGGATATTAATTCCTAATATTACTCTTCTGGACTATTTTCCCTGCTTCGGTAAGAACTGTGGCATTTCTATCTTCCTTAACGGTTTCGGGCTTATAGCGTACTGTTAGTTTTGAACCTATTCGTTTGTTATGTTTCACAAAGATTTCTTTACCCACTTGATATGTTCTAGGTTGGTTTCTATTTTTATTATGGGTTTTCATGTCTCTAAATTGTTTTTCTTTAATTTTCTCAATGTTATTTTTCCTCGCTTTTTCGTACTCATCAGGCGAAACTCTCTGATCTCAGCCGAAGAATAGCTCTATCGGTTTCTTTCCTGTTGTTGAGTGTATGATGGAATTGTATTCGTAGATCGATCTTCCGAGAAGATCATTGAAGTCGGTGATGCCGAATTCAGAGTTCATGCATCGCATGATTTCGGCTAAGGTCGAATGAAAACGTTCGACCTGGCCATTTACCTCGCTCTTGTAGGGTGGTGTTTGGTAAACGGATATGTTCAATTCTTCCATCATAGATCTAAGTGACACTGAGTTCAAGGATTTTTCGTTGTCAATGACAACGTGCTCGGGGATACCGAAATGGAAAAGTGTATCCCATAATGGTTGTTTTATGTCCTCGACTGACCTAGAGTTAATAATTTTTGCATGTGCTAATTTAGAAAACTTGTCTATTGCAGTTAAAACCAAAAAGGTTTGCGTTGAGAAAATATCGACATGAATGTGACCTAGATAAGATGGTAAGGGTGTTTTGTAAATATTTATTTTATTAGGATGGCGATCATATTTGTTTTCTTTGCAAATTGTGCAGCGCTTAAGAAAGGTTTGGATTCTCGCATTCATTCTTGGAAAGTAGTTTCCTTTCCAGAATCTGTTGGCGGTTTTAGGTCGCATTTCTATGGGCTCTTCTGTGAGTTTTAAAGATTAATTCAGCTTGTTCCGTTTCATTGGAAACATCTGCAACCTGTAACTGAGTATAACGTATTCTATAGTTTGAGAAATGAAATGGATAGAGTTCCTGAATAATTGCCATAGGTGCTTCGTCTGTTTTGAGACCATTTATTATGTGAGGATTAGGATAGCGTTTGAAGATACCAATAATCATCTCCTTCGTGTATCGAGGTTCTGAGAAAATGTGGCGATTGTATTTGGGAAACGGCTGTTTCAATTGATAGCTTGTTCTTTGGCCAATTGTTAATACCAATTGGTTTCGGAACGCATTAATAGGGGCTTCGACCAAGGGTATAAGGCTGTGGGATGAACTATCGTCACTATGAAGGGTCGGTGTCATAGAATTTAAATAAGTTTTCGGAGGTCTAGACAAGCTGTCCGCAACTACGTTAGCCCTTCCCGGCTTATAATGGAGCTCATAATTGTACTTTTCCAATTTAGCCTTCCATCTCTTGATCTTCGTGTTTGTATTTTTATTACTAACCGCAAAGGTTAGGGGCTGATGGTCAGTAAAGATTTTAACCTTTTTTGAACCATAAAAAAAAATTTCGAAGAGAACCAAGTGCCCATATGATGGCGAGCATCTCTTTTTCGTTTGTAGCAAATGATTCCTCGGATTTATTTAATGACCGCGACAAGAAGCTAATTGGTCTACCATCCTGTGAAAGTACTGCCCCAATGGCATAATTTGATGCATCGGTGGTAAGGTGAAATTCTTTCGAAAAATCTGGATAAGCTAGCATAATTTCGTTGGATATTAAAATGTTTTTTATCTTTCCAAAGGATTCTTTGGCTTTTTGATCAAAATTAATTAATTTCGTTTTTGATTGTGTTTTTGAGACTCGGCCATCATCACCTCTTTATAATGACGTGAGGGGTTTGGCGATTTTTGCATAGTCCCTCACAAACCTACGATAATATCCTGACATACCTTAAAAGGAACGAAGGTCTTTTAGTGTTCTGGGCGGAGGAAAATCAGCTATAGCTTTTACTTTCTCTGGGTTTGTTTGGATGCCGTCTTTGGAGACAACGAAACCTAGAAATTCTACTTGTGTTTGGAAAAAGTTTGATTTTTCCAATTGGACCTTCATATTGGCTGATTCCAATGTTCGAAATACGAGTTCTACGTCCCTATATTGGTCTTCTTCATTTGAACTGAAAATGATAATGTCGTCGATGTAAACATAGCACCCAACCCCTGTGTTCTCGTAAAATATCATCAAGGGTTCGTTGGAATATAGATGGCGCGTTTTCCAAACCACAGGGGAGACGGAGATATTCAAATTTTCCGTTATTCACAGAAAAGGCTGTTTTTACAACATCGCAGTCCCTCAAGGGAATTTGATGGAAACCGCTTTTGAGATCAATTATGGTCAACCATTTATTGTTTCCTAGGTTCGACAAAACTTCGTTAATCTCTGGAATAGGATATTTCTCTGCAATGGTTATCGAATTTAGTTTCCTATAATCGATGACCATCCTATATTTTTTGTTTCCTTGAGCATCCGTTTTTTTGGATACGATCCACACTGGGGAGTTGTAGGGCGACCGTGAAGGTCTTATAATTCCATCTTTCAGGAGTTCTTTGATTTGAGACTCTACCTCTTCCTTCAAGGCCATGGGGTAGGGGTATGATCTTGAATACACTGGATCGTTAGATGTAGTTCTTATTTATCCCTTAACTCTTGAGGTATAAGTTAATTTGACGTCGGGATCAGCAAATAAGTTTGGACATTTGTTAAATAGTTGTGTAAGTCTTTGTACCTGGTTAGAATTTAAGTGGGAAATTTTAGCACTAAGCATAGAATTTACTGAACGTGAAATTTGTTGTTTCAAAGGAATTTTGCTTCCATTATTTATAGTGATGAAACTATCCTTTGTATGAATAACAGCATTTAATTCTTTAAGGCTATCATTCCCAAGGATTCCATCAAAAGTCTTTAGACCGGGAAGGATACAAAATTTTATTTTGGGAATATCTGTGCCCAAAAGTTCTAAGTTCGCATGGTGGGTAATTTTAATGTTGCCGCTAATTGAGTTTGCAAAAAATGTGTTTTCATTGGGAATAGGGTTTCGGATGTATCGGGATTGGATATAATTTTTATTTGACCCGGTGTCAATAAGAAATTTGAATATTTTACCGCTCTTCGCCATAAACTCGAAAAATGGCAGCGAAGAGCTGTTTAGTCTAAAAAATGAACTTCTGGATCGGCCTGTTGCATTTATTCGTCCTGTAGTAGTTTGGCATAGCTTTCGATGTCTTCTTCATATTCTTCAGTCGAAGAAATGTTATGATTTGCCTCATTATTTAATACAGAATTTGCCGTTGTATGGTGAAGCCTTTGAAACTTTCCGGGGGCGTGATGAGCTTGCTGTGAATTCTGCCGCTTAAATGCCGGTTGGTGATATCTTGGTCGATTTTGATAGTTAACGTTTTGTGACCGAACTGACATGTCGACTGACATTGGTGTTGGTTTTGGTTGTGGCTTAGGTGGGAGGTTCCTTGGGTTATAGTATTGATTATTTGATGTAACTGGGAAAGAATGATTATTTCTTGGGAAAGGAGATTGATAATTAGGATAATTAGGATAATTAGGATATTGGAAATTAGGCCTTGGCTGAGGGTTGTGATAGAAATCGAGGTAAAACCTGTTTCCCGCTGTCGACGCGTTGTATGATTCATGCGCCTGTCTACGAGGTGGTAACGCAGGTGCCGATGGCGTGCTATTTTTTTTTAAATGATTCTGATTGTTCATAGCATAATTAGTTCTGAAATTTACATTATCAAGCTTCAGACACAGATGCAATGCCTGTGGGAGATCGCTTGGCTCCCTTATACTTAGTAGTCTGGGCTACTTGCCTGAGCTATGTCAATGACCTGATCGACACCGTCCGCGATCTCGCTGGATGGTGTGCTCATATTGGCAAATGCGTCGGCTACTGCCTGGTTAATGTAGTTAGATAACTCATCTGGTGTTAGATTAGATAATGCTCCACCTCGAGGTGGGGGAGGAGGTACTAAATGGTTAGTGCCCTTATTTGTAGTTCCTGTCATATTTGTTAAGATTAAGGATTAAGGAATTTGGGATAATAATGGGAAGGTTGAGTTCTATTCGACTATTCTGGGTTGAATTAGATTTTAAATGTGAATTTGGTTCTAACAAAACTAGATGTTCATAATTTTTTCTACTCTTAATATTTAAAAAATTGATTCGATTAAGTTTCTAAAATTTACTCAATTATGATCAAATATAAAAAAAATTCCTTACAATAAAAACTTGGATACGTCCATTGATCCTTTTTGTCTGCAACGATTCTTAGTTGTTGTGGTGTAATGATCTTCCTTCTGCTTACATTGCGATATTGATCCTTTTTGTCCGCAACGATTCTCAGTTGTTGAGGTGACTCGGGTACCACACTTGTAAAGTCAATCACAATTATGTTCAATGTTTGTTTTCGTTTGATATGTTATTTGCTTTTAACACTTGCAACGCGGGTCCTTTTTCTTATGGCAAGGACGAATTAAATTAATTTGTCAATCAAACACTCGTTTTTATTATTTGATACAATATATTTTTTCTTTACACTTGCAACGCGGGGTTATCTTTTCTTATGGGAAGGATGATTTAAATAATTTATCACTCGAACACTTGCAACGCGCTTTTTTAGATCCTTCTCTCTTAGGGAAAGGACATTCGCGAATTTTACGCAAGGTCCCTGCTCGGGCGCCAGTTATTAAAAGTACAACCCTTTTGTCTTAAAAAAATAATAATAATTTTTATTATTATTTTTTTATTTTCTTTTATTTATTTTTATTTCTTGCTTTGCTTAAATTCTAATTTACAACCCGTTCGTTACGATAGTCAGAATAGAACTGACTTTGAACAATCTAATAAGATATTAAATTAATTTGAAAATGTGCAAAAGTGCAATGATTGCATTTCCCACCATTTGGTAAGGTTCCCATTTCCATATCCGATGTCCAGTTGAAAATTGTAATATTCCCATAGATTATGCTGAGGTGTACGGAAAATCGTGAGAACATTCATTGATGTTATGATTAACTTATATGTTACATATGCCTGTATTACTAATTGAAATTGTTAAGGATTAGGTGCTTCATACCCAATCACTGAATCTTCCAGCGTTACATGTGTGGATACCATTAGACAGTGCTGGGTTCATCAAAACTGCCCATTGCACTTGTGTTGCCGGGCTTGGACAGTGCTGCACGCACATTGGTGCAACGCTGTTTGCTCTGGAGTCTACCGCAAGCAAATTCGAAGAAGCTAGCTTAGTAATTAAATTTAAAATTAATATTTAATTAAAATTCTTATATAGATATATGTATTCGAGCAAGCGATTCTTAACTCAATATCTTTGCCTTAGTTTTGTTATCGGAGATGCAAGACCGTCGAAACAAAATGCGAAAGAAACATTTTTTGGCAGCACGTAACTTGAAACGAGTTTCATTTTGACTTGCCCTAAAAAATTATTGTGAACTAGAATTTCAAATGTCAAATGGTATTTTTGAAATTAAAATTCTTTTCTCAAATTTAAGATCCGCATCGAATTATGATATTTTTTGATTCAGAAAGTGAAGATAAGGAAGCTGCCAATGCTAAGGCCAATAGAAAATATTTAAGAGATAATACCAATCCATTAGAGTTTTGTGGAAATGAGTATGTGTTCAGATTTAAAAAAAACATTGACATAATATTAAATATTTTTGTAGTTTTTCCCAACAATAAAGAATGTTTCCTGTTGATATTCAACACTACACACAGCCCAAGAAACGTAAGAGGCACTTCGAACGATATTCTAATCTATATGTTTTGTATATTAGTACCAAAGTCAGCCGACAATTATTTGCTTTCGAGTAAATTTATTTGTTTCAAACGTCATTTTCGAGCTTATATGCTACCGAATCTAACCATACAATCGAGTACACTCCATCGAACCAAAATAGGTGCTGTCAATTCCCGATTGTATCGACAAAACTCGATTGTTTCAAGTTACGTGAAGGCAACGCTGCTTTGTTATAATATTTTTCTTCAACATTAATAGCTGACTCGGGCTATCCTTTACATCCCTGGCTGATGGTACCTTATCATTCTTCGGCAGATGTCGATGAAAGAGTCTTTAATACAATCCATGCACAGACACGCAATTGTATTGAACGCCTGAATGGAGTATTAAAATCTGTTTTTCGGTGCCTAAGTTTGGGGTTATCTTACTCACCTCAAGCCGCAGGAAAGATAATAAATGCTTTCTGTGTACTCCACAATTTTGCAATTAAACACGGAATTACGGATGCTGTTAGTATTGAAGACATAGCGCCGGACGAAGAAAATGTCTATCATAATCCGGATAGTACTTCGGTGCACCAACGTGCAGCTATATTACTTCCGAATCGCCTCAGACCAAATATTTAAGATGAAAATCTAAGCTAATTTCCAAAATATTTGGTGATTCGAAATTATAAAAAAAATGACAAAAACCTTTTCTTATTTAATATTAATTTAATTGCTTTAAAAGCTTAACAAAACTAATTCTTTTTGGCTAAATGCAACTTGAAATAAATTATGTCTTATCGCGGTGGTGGTCAAACAGCAAAGAGACTGAGTGCCGATTGCCCAAAGTTAACGTTACAAAGCGAAAATAGAAAAATATAAGTTAGATAATATATTTGTATGTACATGTTATGCAAACAAGAATTACTGTAAGGGCCGTTAGAAGTTATATTACATAGCAAGAAAAAATTGAATTTAACATAATGAAAATGCAAGGTAAAATAATTACAGGGTGTTTCTGTTGATGATTATAGGCTTTGGCTTGTTATTTGCAGCACATTTCAGAACATTCAGCCCCCCTGGAAAACTCCGGTCTTTCAACGATTGGAAGTGGGGCAACCTTAGTGATGGGACGAATGTAGTCTCCAAACTTCGTATGGATAGTAACGACTCTGACTTGGCCATGTTTTTCAGGATGAATTTCTGAGATACGACCAATTATCCATTTTGATGGCGGTAGGTTCGGTTCCTTGAGTAAAACTACGTCATCTACATGAAGATTTGGTTGAATTTGTTGCCACTTTGGTCGATGTTGAAGAGATATCAGATATTCCTGATGCCATCGCTTCCAGAGGCCTTGGAGGAGTCTGTAAAGCAAACCAATTAGTTTTTATGCAATTGTTTGAGATGTTTGATTGAGGAACTGCGACATATGGTTCCCCAATCATAAAATGAGATGGAGCTAATGCAGTTGGTTCGCCATCTGATACCTGCCACATTGGGCGCGAATTCAAAAGAGCCTCGATTTTTGCTAGTAAGGTGTACATTTCTTCGAAGGTTAATTTGTTGTCACCAATAACACGTTTGAGGTGGGTTTTAACAGACTTTACACCTGCTTCCCATAATCCTCCGAAATCAGGTGCAGAAGGAGGAATAAATTTCCATGAAATATTGTCCTTTGACAAATGATCAGCCACAATAGTGTTATGGTGCTGAATTCGAAGATGATTAAACATTTCGTCAAGTGTACGTTTTGCGCCATAGAAGTTCGTTCCATTATCGCTCCAGATTTCGCTTGGTTTTCCGCGGCGCGCGACAAATCGGTCTAAGGCTAATAGAAAGGCATTGGTTGAGAGGTCTCCTACCAATTCGTGATGGATTCCCTTTGTTACAAAGCAAACGAATAAAGCTATGTATGATTTTACGAATTTAGGGTTTCGCAAACGAGATGACCGCAACGTCATTCGACCGGCGTAATCACAGCCTATCTTGCTGAAGGGTCGCGAATAAATTACGCGATCCATAGGCAGGTTACATATTAGCTGCTGTGAAGTTGCAATACGTTGACGAAAACAGACTACACATTTATGAAGTATTTTACGAATCAAATTTCTGCACTCAAGAATGTAAAAGTTTGCGTTTATTAACGAAAAGATTAGTCGCTCCCGAATGTAAATACTGTCTGCGTGTATAATCAACTATTAGTGCGGATAAGGGATGGGTCTTACACACAATTATTGGATGTTTTTGGTCGAAGCTCAGATTTGATTCCTGAATACGACCTCCAACGCGAAGAAGTCCGAAGGAATCGAGAAACGGACTAAGGGAAACAATTTTATTTCTTTTTGGCAAAGAGTTATTTTTCTTGAGAAGACCGATTTCAAATGAAAATAATGAACACTGTACTCTTTTAATTATACTAATTTTTGAAAATAAGAGTTCCCTATCGCTTCCATAGGCCTTGGAGGAGTCTGTAAAGCAAACCAATTAGTTTTTATGCAATTGTTTGAGATGTTTGATTGAGGAACTGCGACATATGGTTCCCCAATCATAAAATGAGATGGAGCTAATGCAGTTGGTTCGCCATCTGATACCTGCCACATTGGGCGCGAATTCAAAAGAGCCTCGATTTTTGCTAGTAAGGTGTACATTTCTTCGAAGGTTAATTTGTTGTCACCAATAAGACGTTTGAGGTGGGTTTTAACAGACTTTACTCCTGCTTCCCATAATCCTACGAAATCAGGTGCAGAAGGAGGTATAAATTTTCATGAAATATTGTCCTTTGACAAATGATCAGCCACAATAGTGTTATGGTGCTGACTTCGAAGATGATTAAACATTTCGTCAAGTGTACGTTTTGCGCCATGGAAGTTCGTTCCATTATCGCTCCAGATTTCGCTTGGTTTTCCGCGGCGCGCGACAAATCGGTCTAAGGCTAATAGAAGGCATTGGTTGAGAGGTCTCCTACCAATTCGAGATGGATTCCCTTTGTTACAAAGCAAACGCATAAAGCTATGTATGATTTTACGAATTTAGGGTTTCGCAAACGAGATGACCGCAACGTTATTCGACCGGCGTAATCACAGCCTATCTTGCTGAAGGGTCGCGAATAAATTAAGCGATCCATAGGCAGGTTACCTATCAGCTGCTGTGAAGTTGCAATACGTTGACGAAAACAGACTACACATTTATGAACTATTTTGCGAATCAAATTTCTGCACCCAAGAATGTAAAAGTTTGCGTTTATTAACGAAAAGATTAGTCACTCCCGAATGTAAATACTGTCTGTGTGTGTAATCAACTATTAGTGGGGATAAGGGATGGGTCTTACACACAATTATTGGATGTTTTTGGTCGAAGCTCAAATTTGATTCCTGAATACGACCTCCAACGCGAAGAAGTCCGAAGGAATCGAGAAACGGACTAAGGGAAACAAGTTTATTTCTTTTTGGCAAAGAGTTATTTTTCTTGAGAAGACCGATTTCAAATGAAAATAATGAACACTGCACACTTTTAATTATAATAATTTTTGAAAAGAAGAGTTCCCTAGTTGATAGGGGTTGAAAATTACGATAAGCATGTTCTCGACGATAATTACATAGAAAACGGCGTACGTATGCGACCACGCGAACAAGTTTAATCCAGTTAGATGAGTTTTTAACAATTGAATCCACACTAAGATTGCTAGTTTCTAAATTAGATATAAATACCTTTGTTTTGGCTGCCGGAATACTTCTCTGTTCTAATATTTCTTTTGAAAATTCTTCAAGAACAGTGTTTTATGCAGGCCAAAAATGTCTGTCCAGACTAAGCCAATGAGGTCCTTTCCACCACATCTCATTTAAACATAAATGTGATGGTGAAATGCCACGAGAAGCAATATCTGCTGGGTTGCTGGTCGAGCGTACGTGGTTCCACATCTTACGAGGAACTGAAGATATTATCTCCGAGGTTCTGTTGCCAACAAATACAACCAGTGGAGAACTATGGATGAATCCGTCCAAGCAAAAGTTTTTATTTCTTTTTCCTGTAAAGAAATTTTAATTTTACTTATGAGACGGGTTAAAAGAAGAGCTCCACAGAGTTCAAGTCTAGGGAGTGATAATACTTTTATGGGTGCAACTTTACTTTTCGCTGCCACCAGAGAAACCGATACACCGTTATCTGAATTAATACTTCTGCAATAAACTACATCTGCGTCTAGCGATGCGTCACAGAATCCATGCAGTTCCCAATTGGTGTTGTTAGACCGAATCATTCTAGGGATACTCAAGGTTTCAAGTTGGTGAAGTTCTTGATGAATTAATTTCCAACCATCTGCAAGATTCTCTGGAACTACTTCATCCCAAGATAGCTTTTCTTTCCAGATGTCCTGCCTAATAATTTTCACCCCAACTACAACTGGAGCCAAAAATGCGATTGGGTCAAAAATTCGAGATGCTTCCGAGAGTATTCTACGCTTGGTGATTGTTTAAGATGAATCTAAGCGAACCTTATAAGAAAAACAGTCCCTCGATGGACACCACTGCAACCCTAAAAGTTGAACTGAATTCGAATCCTCAAATTCCATTGGCGAAAATTCTCTCTGTTCCTCTGGTAGCTATAAGAGTAAAGGCCAGCAGTTGATTGTCCATTTCCTGAGATGAAATCCAGCCGATTTCAGTAATGCTACTAGATCGGATCGGAGTTTGATCACCTCATCGATAGCGCCTGCCCCCGTCATTACATCGTCCACACAAAAATCGTTAAGTATAACCGAAGAAGCAATAGGATGTGAGAGAGAGGATTCTAGAGCTACTTGTTTGATAGAACGAACTGCTAAAAAGGGCGCCGAAGCAGTGCCATATGTGACAGTGAGAAGACGATAATGTTTAGCTGATCTTTCAGGTGTTTCACGCCATAATATCCTTTGAAAGTCAGTATGTTTGGGTGAAACCCATATCTGACGATACATTTTTTCTATATCCCCCGAAATTGTATATTTATGCCGACATAAGGCATATCGAAAATATGTCACGTTGAATTGTGGGGCCTATAAAAAGACATTCATTTAACGATGTATTAGTGTATCCTTTCGAAGACCCGTCGAAGACTACCCGTAGTTTGGTCGTGCTACTACCATTCTTAAAAACCGCATGATGTGGTAGATAGTAACACATTTTATTATCAATTGAGATTTCCTTCAAAGGCCCCTCTTCCATGTGCCCTAGCGATATATATTCGTTTATAAACCTTTTGTATTGTTCCTTTAAATCAGGATTGGAAGCGAATCTTCGTTCGATTGATTGCAGACGATTGAAGGCGATTGAAAAAGAGTTTCCAAAATTAGTGTTCTGATTCAACTTAAAAGGCAACTCTACAATAAATTTTCCATCCGAATGGCGACTGTGGGTAGTAACAAAACTATCCTCCGCTTGTTGCTCTTCCAAGCATAAAATATCTATGTTAGAGACTTCTTCTAACCTCAAAACTTTTCGAGATCGAAGTCTTGACTAAAGTCTAACTGTGTGCAGAATGTAGTAACCCCAGAAGCTTTTTGTTTTGATTGACCAGCTACAATCCAGCCAAAAATAGAAGGAACCTTTTCTGGTGTTTTACCCTTTGCTGGTGTTGCGGGACCAGTTATGATGCTGAACACCCTATCTGCACCAATTAAAATATTTATTTCACCTGGTTCGTTAAAGCTTGGATCAGCTAGATCGAGTGGTAATAGGCTGTAATCAATATCAACGATAGAAAACGATGGCAGTACTGAAGTAAGTTTTGAAATTATGAAACAATCAACTTCAATGAAACCAGAATTAAGTCTAGAGTGGAGATTGATGGTAACCAATCCATTGGTTACACCAGGTGAAGTCGATGCTATTCCTTTAATTGGAATTCGAGATCGTTTGCGTTTAAGGCCCATGCGTTGAACAGCATGTTCGGTTATAAACGAGACCTGCGATCCTGTGACGAGTAAAATACGAATGTATTGAAGAGATCTCTGGCTATCTTGAATCTTAACAATTGCTGTGGGAAGAATTGTTTGAGAAAGACGCGAAGATTCAAGCGAATGATTGGAAACAAACGGAGGATCTGGAGAAGGTACGATATTGGTAGGTTGAATGTTATGCGAAGAAGAAGTTGCGATTTCTGAATTTTGTATAAGATGTACAAGAGAATGATGACGAGCCTTGCACGTCTTACACCGAAAGTTTGACCGACATTTATATGAACTGTGACCTTGAGGAAGGCAGTTAAAAAAAATTTAATATTTTTTGACGAAATTACGACGAGCGACGACATCTAGACTAATAAAATCTTTACATTGTGGAAAAATGTGTTCACCGTGACAATGAGGACATACTTGCGTTGATTCAATAATGTGAGATCGAATCGATATGATGGGTTTCTTTCGTGTTGGGGCAAGTGAACTACATGCTTCTAAATTACTACACCGTACCTGCAGGAAAGCCAACAGTTGATCTATCGTAAGACCTTCACGAGAACCTACACTATCAGCCCATGCCTGTCGTGTATCAGGATCGAACTTTTGTAGTAACAAATATATGAGCCATGGATCGCGATTGTTCGCGAATAACCTCATCTGCTCCATCAGATATCTTGCGAAATATTTGAATATTTTCTGAATTAGACGAAGGTAACGAAAGAAAAGATTCGACAAAGGCTTGAACAATAAGATTCCTTTTTTCGTATCTTGCTTCTAATCTGTCCCACGCTTCAACATAATTTTCCTCAGAGCATCGCATATGTTTTAATAAACCTGCCGCAGTACCCCGCAGAAATGATTTGAGGTATTGAAATTTTTGTGAACCCCTCAAGTTTGTATTCATGTCAATCGAACTAAAAAAAGATCCTTAAACTCTGGCCAATCTTCATATTTCCCATCAAAGGTAGGAATATTAGCGGTAGGCAGCTTAACCGACGATCTGCGTGTATTGGAATTCAAAGATTTTAAGAAAGAAGTCTGCTGATCTGCTAATTTTCCTATGATTGAATCATTAGCACCTATATTCTGGGAATTCAATAGACGAATTTGACTCGTGAAGATTGCATGCCCCTTTGAATATTTTTCTTCGTATTCTTCAATTTCCAGACCCGGATCAATAAAGTTCTCATCATCGCAAAACTCACTTAATTCATGATTAAGGGCCGAAAAATCTAACCACGCTTGGTGAAGTCCTTCTAACCTAACCTCAAGCTCTGCAAGAGTGATGTCTACTGGTAACGAATCTGTATACCCTGCTGTACATGTTAAAGTACCTTTTGCATAACCGCGTTTGATTTTAATCGCATTCATAATGATTGGATAAATTTAATAAAGGGCAGAATTAGACCGAAAATGTTTAGGCTATGTAATAATCAAATGCTCAAATCAAAATTAACCCACGTATTTGGTTCCGTTAGCCTTTGTCTATAAGCACGACCGTTAGCACTTTGTCATTTAATCTAACAGTTATTTTATATATATATATATATATATGTGTCCCGATAATCATAAGATTTATTTCATGTACTTATTATAAAACAACTAAAAACAACAAACTACCATGCCATCCATTCGTCCATATCATCAATTGCCATATGCAATGAGAAGGTGCACTATTAGTCAATTTACTTATAATTCGATTAATTCTCTTACCACGATTACTTCGTAAAATGTCACAAATGTCCAATTTAATGTTTAATTCAGCTTCACAAATGTCCAATTTAATGTTTAATCCGGCTCGAAGGACCAAACAATGATTCGAAATTATAAAAAAAATGACAAAAACCTTATCTTATTTAATATTAATTTAATTGTTTTAAAAGCTTAACAAAACTAATTCTTTTGGCTAAATGCATCTTGAAATAAATTGTGTCTTATCGCTGTGGTGGTCAAACAGCAAAGAGACTGAGTGACAATTGCCCAAAGTTAACGTTACAAAGCGAAAATAGAAAAATATAATGCAAACAAGAATTACTGCAAGAGCCGTTAGAAGTTATATTACATAGCAAGAAAAAATTGAATTTAACATAATGAAAATGTAAGGTAAAATAATTACAGGGTGTTTCTGTAGATTATTATAGGTTTTGGCTTGTTTTTGCAGCACATTTCAGAACATTTGGATTGCGTACATTATAAAAATATTACGCAATAATAAGTTGTAAGTAAAAATGTATTGTGAATTATTATTATAATATATATACTTATGTATATAATAAATTGCTAAGGTCACCCCCCCAATATATCTTTCACTGTCTCCTCATATAATGATTCACCACATGCAAACATTTGTATTCAGTGTTTAATTACGTCGAATAATTGCGCAGCGATTCGGCATCACTGCTTGTTTATGATGCTAACGATTACATATCTATTGCGGATGCAATGCTGATGGTTTATTTGTTTGACGATGAAAAACAGTTACGTGTTTCGAACGACGGACACAATACTTTTAAAAGCTTTGATTGATTAAAAAAGTGATATTTTCTTATACCAAATGCACAAAGCGAAGCAAATAGGCTTTAAGAGAAATGATTTGTCATTCAAATGAATTAATTTCATTTTCATTCGCCATATTTATACCAATCGATCGCCGGCATCAACAAGTAATCACGATATTTCTTGATGCTTGTTTTTTTAATGTTTGTGCATCACCATATACAACATTACAATAATGAACAGTTGACGTTCAAAGTGATGCGGAAAGTTTGCGGTTGTGAATATTTGACGCAAATGATCGAGCATCATTACTGCAGTTATGCGTTTCTGAATTTACCCTATATAAACGCGGCTGCGATGCAATTAAAGTTAAAATTAATTTTACTTATTAATCTACGTATTTTTGTTCCTCTTATAAAACATTAATTTAAGTAAAACCTTTACTCAATAATGAGTAATGCATTCTACATATAAGTAAGGCTAAGGCTAAGTTTTAATAAGACTTGTTATGTAAAGAACTGCAAAGATAACACGTATCCACATTGTTGATATTCATTTTACTGTTTAATTTTTCTTCTTGAACTTTTCTTTTTTTTTGTAAATAAAATTCGGATTTCAAAAACAAATATAAAGAGGGTTTGGAACCCTTTCTTAATGTCATTTTTCGACATGCTTAAGTTGGTCAGACAGCTATCACGATAGGCACACCTTTCTGCCAATTTATCTAATGGCACCATGCCTTCTAATTCTTTATCAATTTCAGCACCAGTGTCATCCCTCATTGCGCTTATCTCACTGTTTGAGAAACGGCAAAAATTGTACCGGAGTAACATTACAAGTAATTGATCATTCCTCCGACATTCAAATGGGCTAGACGGTATGTTTCATTTAAAATAGCATACTGAATACGATTCACGACAAATCCTTCGATTTCAAGTCTAACTGTAACTGTTTTTTAACCAATTTCATCGCACGTGTATTTATGACAACGTCGAGTTTGGTCCATGGTGCAAGTATGATTTCACATAATGGCACATAGTATGGTGGATTACTGGGGTAGTAATAAAATAAATGAATTAAAATTATACAAACATACGTATTAAAAAATTGCTAAAAATACGAGTACTACAATTTCAAGCTAATAACTGAAATAAGATTCCAACCCCTATACATCTGGAAGACTTGAGAGTTCAAATAACACACAAGTAGATCTACATACCTGATAATATTAGTTTTAAGACCAAAGTTAAAATTGTTTTTATGTTACAAAGTCCATAAATTCATACTTTGAGTCAGAAACTCTCAACTTTATACAGACCAACTTTAAAATAGGTCCTCGATATAAAGGGGCTTATTCATAGTAATTTTTAAACTGTGTCTAAGTTAAACCTAGGCTTAGTTGAATTTTCGGACGTTGATCCTATTTTTTAAGTTTATCATTCCAAAATATTAAAAGCTATTTGTGTAATATAACAAGTTAATAATCTTATAAAAATATAAAACCCACAATCTGTAAGTAAATTCGGTCTGTATTTAATGAGCCAAAATTGTCTTAAACTATAGTTTAGTAAAACGTGGGTTTATCTGCGACTATGAATATGCGCCAATAAAAATAAGTTTGGCGTAAGCGATGCAGTTATTGACACTCGTAAGGATTTTTTCAGTTGATACAGCTGGCAAATATATTCGAAATGATATATGAAACTATGAGTACATTTCTAAATACATTATTCAATTGATTTTCATGCTATTTGTATTAAAAGCGAGTAAGAGTTTCGTGATATTGTTAAATTTTGATATTTCTAAAACCCTACTAAAAAAACACATATTTGTACAATTATTGACATATCTTTGAATAGACAGTAAAGAAGGAAAATAGCGATCGTTTGGTTGAGGTTGGCTTAAATCATTTTTTTATTTCATCACTATTAAAAAATTTGTCCAGCTAAACATAAATTTAAAAGAATAATATAATTATTGACACTATATATAAGTACAACTATAGTCACAGTGTCAACGTTTGTACTCCTATAGAAGACAGTTATTGACACAGAGGTATCAATCATAGGAATTGCTATAATCTTAACACAATAGTTGACACCCCATTTTATTAAATATATATATATATATATCAACAGAAAAACAATAAAAAATAAGGTAAATCCTCCCCCAGGGTATTATATTTCATTATAATAAACTAATATGATCAAGCTTGTATTAAATATAATAAGGTTATCTACTAACATGTTCGGATTCCTTAACGAAATACAGACTTTTTTCACAAAACACACTCTCGCGTAACAGTCATGTTTAGGTTTCGGAATTCACAATAAAACTGACTAGCTCCTAACTATATAAAAATAAAGAGTTTGAGAATAAGAAACAGGGAAGAACTTAAAAAAACAGTTGTGGGAACCGCTCAGATTTGTACCAATGAAACGTTGTGTAAAGGGAGGGTGTCAATAGCTAGGCTGAAATTTTGCAGTGTCAATTATTGTATCACTTACGCTGTATACTTATTTTGACAAAAGAATAAGGATTCAAATAATAATAAATAATATAAATAAGAATAATAAATAATATAAATAAGAATTGCCACAATATGATTTCAATATTCGACTACAAAGTGGAAGCAATAGGAAAATATGGAAGAATTTAAAACGTACACTTGTTTTGAAGTTCAGATTATCAATTTGGAAGAAAACATAGATCCTGGTAAAGCATTTCACATTCGTGATGTAGGACTAATGAAAAAATCTCTGTACTTGGCAGTACGTTCGAAGTTGGACTCAAGGGTAAACTGATGAACATTTCCAAAAGGGCGCCAGTGGCTTTTGTGAAGATTGTTACGTCTTCCGAGGTTTCGATAATAAAGCAGGATTAATATATGTTTACAAAACTACTTCATTGATGAAGATTTCAAGATAGGTAGCTTAAAATGTGTATGTGTGAACTAAATTATTTATTATTATTAAATATTCTCTCTTCATCTGGCTGTCTTAAATTTGTTTAGTGTTTAATATAATAATAATTATAATTATATACATGTACGTATATCTTTATGTTTGCCTTAAATGTCTTTAAAAATATCCAAAATAAATACAAAAAATAACTAGATTAAAATCTTTATCAACTTATCGACTACACAAGAACGAAAAACACTTACATTGTCCCTGTGCTTCAAATCTTTGCTAAACAAAGATGGTAAGAACGTTCTGGTCGAACTTGACATATGTAATTGTCTTTGCTTCAACAATCTTATCAAGATCCGAGTACCAGGGTTTCCTTCATTGACAATCTCTCAGGAATACATTCATGAATAAAAATGTCATCTTTGGCTATTTCTATAAGGTAGCCGAAAAACATTTGAATTGTTGCTGACTAGTAAATTTTCCTCGAAGTATACCCCTCGACTCCAGAGAACATAATGAATATATTTTTTTTTTTGGTTTCCACCTTTCCAGTAAAGATGTTTGGACTTGTTCTGGTAAAATTTCACATATATATATATATATAATAGCATCACATGATAACCTATCGATGTAAATAGCATCGACCACGATCAACCAGATCCATTCAAAACAATAAAAAAAAGCAAACTTAAATTATAAAATCAAAACAAATAAAGAGAGCTGTTAAGCACCTTCCAAGGATACCAATTTTTCCAACTTTATGTTTGCCATTTTTATTATAAATTTATTTATCTGAGTGTTGGATTTATGCGAGTGTTGGGGGGAACACTTGAAAGTACAATGATTATTACTCGACTGCGAACTTTGAAACTACTTACCTAACAGACTTTCTGCAGATAAGGAATGTTTTCAAATAAAACAAAAAAACTAGTAATGTGAAGTTTGATTAACATTAATATTGTATATAAAACCTATAGTACTTTTATGGAGTCGATCTTTTGTACAATCTTGTGGCCATGTGACGGCGGTAGTGTAGTGATAAATTATACTTTGGAGACAGAAAAGAAGAAAGAGAGGGTTCTATTTAACAGTTTTCACAATATTAGTGCGAGTAAAAGAGATTACCAAAACAGCATTTCCCGCCATTGCTACGAAGCGAATTGAGGGAGAAAATAGAACAAAGGGAATGTTTCTATGTGTATGTATTTTACGAATAGCTTTTGGTTTGAAGGTATTATATCAGTGTTGGTTATTTCTTCCCGCCAATTACGAACTATCGTGCCCGGGCGTCACAAAATATTTCAATTGGATTTAATCCACACAGTACACAAAAACAAAAACATAAATAATATGTAAATATTGTGTGCGTTTTCTTCGAATATAGTTATTTCTTACCTACAATTTTTTTCATCTTTGCATTGTTGGAAAAAAAATGCTTACTGACATTTGTATATAACCTTGAAACAAGAAATCTTTTCGTTAAAAAGATGTTTTAAATCTTTTTTACGAATAGATTTCTGGTTTCAAATTCAAGGACGAATGTCAGTAGACATCATTAGTTTATTTCAGAGCTCTCTATTACATGGATAATGAAATACACGGATAGACGTGTAATTATTGGACCGGGATTTGAATCCGTGTAATTATAATTACACGTGTTATTTTAATTACACGTATAATTAAATACACGTGCGTCCGTGCATTTAATTATACGTGTTACTAAAATATCCGTTACCATTTCTAGAACATAAAAATGCAATTAAAACGAACATAATTATAGTTCTTAACAAATTATTAAGAAACATTTTTTATTCAATAAGTCCTCTGTTTTGGTACAAAAAAAACTAAAGTATTAACGTTTTCAGGTAAAAGGCAATTCCTTTTTGAGGTAATAATGTTTCCCGCTGTAGAAAAGGACCGCTCTGAGCTAGCTGATGTAGCTGGTATTGCTTAATACTTTTTTGCTAGTTCTGCTATTCCTTTTTACTTAGAAGCTCGCATTTTCCACCATTCAAAGGGGTCTGAGTCGAATCTTAATTGAGGCTCAGACAAATAATTTTCGTACTGTATTGTAAATCTGGCACAGTGCTAACATCAACGCTGTATAAAAATTCCAAAGCACTCCTTTTGGAAGATTTGTTTTCTTCATTTGTTTCTATCTGCGAGGAAATACTTGTAAGCAAACGTTTAACGTTGTTTCTAATTGCTTCTCTCACTGATATGGGTTCATGTTCCAAGTCCTTATACCTAGGATCCAGGAAGGAAGAACATTGTCTTAATGATATAATATTACTGTTACAATCCAGATCAAAACGTTTTTTTATTTGCTGAATCAAAATATGTTTAAAATTTGCAATTGTTTCTTCTTCGTCTTCTGCGAATTTTAAATGGGTTTCAATGATTTTATTAAGCAACGGTCTGACCATTGAAACTGGAGAGCTAGTGTCCCCGCAAAACACTGTTGTTGCAATTTGTAAGGGTTTTAGGATTTTTACCAAAGATTCAATAGTTGTCCATTGACTCTCTCCGATTTCCAGTTTTTGTGATATAAATGAGTTAGTGACTGTTCGATCAGCAAGAACATTAAAAACTGGACATCTGTTTATAGATAGCCTATCTAGCATTGCATATGTCGAGTTCCAACGAGTGGAACAGGATTGCAATAATGATGTGTTTGACATGCCAAGCTGATCTTGCTTACATTCTAAAGCTTTTTTTGCAACTGAAGAGTGTTTAAAATGGCCAACTACTCTGCTACAGTGTTGGATCAGTTCTTGAAAGTTTTCGTCTTTGAGAGCACTGTGTATGGCTAAATGAAGAGTGTGGGCTGCACATGTTACGCTAGAAACATTACAAGATAGTAAGGAAATGGCATTTACAATATTTTTAGCGTTATCTGAAACAACTGTCTGACTTTATCTGTAATATCCCAGTCAGAAAATGTTTTTTCTAGGTCGTCTGCCAAATTTTTCACTGTATGGCGTTCTTCAAGTTCATGTGTGGTGAGAGTATAAATATTTGTATACCATTGATCATCAACAAAATGTGCAGTAACACTCAAGTACGTTTCCTGTGGCAACGATGACCAACAATCAGTTGTAAAGATTATATTTGTCGCAGTATCCAAATATTTTTTTATTTTTAGTTCAACTGAGGATTTTATGGCAATTAATCTTTTTTTAATTGCTTCTTCTCTACATGGCTTATAGCTTGGCTCAACAACCGACATAAAGTTTTGAAAACCATGACTTGAACAGAAAGAAAGTGGCAAATGATTCATGGCTATCAATGTGGCCAGCGATTCATTTATTTGTTCCATTTTTTCACGAGTACATACTCGCTTAGTACTATCACGATCATAAGACTGCCTCTTGCGTTTTCTTTTCCTTATCGAATTGTCTGCACAAACATTCTCTTCGTTTGCTTGATTTTTAGTTATCATACCTTCATCATCGGAGTTGTGTGAATCGGCATCAATACTAGCTGACGTGCTGGGTGTTATATTTGTAGACTTGAGTTTATGAATGAACATCAAATGTCTGCCTATCGCACCTGTCGTTCCACCAGATCATGAAAATTCGTTATTGCTTTCCTCATCGCACATCACACAGAACGCTTTATTGCCCTCACGTTTGGCATAGTTCCATAGCCAGCTTTTCCGCTTAGACATAACTGATATGCGGCGAGTTATTAAAGAAAGCAATAAGAACTAAAATACATACGAACTTTTAATTAAGAAGCAAACATTAATAAAATAAGATCAGTACATCATACCCCACAAGCGTTAAGTAAGTCGAAGTTAGTAAACTAGGGATACTAAATTGGTAAAAATAGTAACTTATAAGAGAAATATAAACTAAAATTTAAAAAGGAATACTTCACAACTTAGAATACTCAAGCTTTGCACGTTTGCAGTGAACACTCAACTGTTACTAACCGTCTCATTAAACAAAAGCTTAGGTACAACGGGTGACTATTGACAAACAATAATTTTGCACAATGCAAAAATAACGGAAATAATTTAAGCAAGTTGCTGGTGTTTTGCACTTCATAATGGTCTAGGTATACCTCGTTGTTCAATTATTACTAATTACGTATCAAATGTGAGATAAGATAGCAAATCAAAGACCAATTATAATTTCAGCCTCATCCGTGTACTAAGGATTCGTTTACACGGATAATAAGGTGAATACTTACACGTGTTTTAAGAACACGGATTTGAAGTTGGTATATATTTCCTACACGGTTTCCGTGTACACGTGTTTCTTAAATACACGTTCAAAAACGTAGGCTCTAGTTTATTTATTTACTATTCCCTATTTATAAGCTACGTGATACGTTGCAGTAATTCACCATATCTATGTAGGTATGTGGTATATGTGGGACTAGTAGGCAGTAAGGTTGCAATTCGTAGGTTTTTTCTTGCGATACTATACCTATGTAGGTAGGTACTGGGTATACCTTTGACAAGGTTGCATTTGGAAAAAAATCTAACTTGAGATTTTAATCAAACTTGACAATACGAATATGAAGAACACCAAAAGAGTTTGAAGAGTCTGGAGCGATTTTCTTCAAACTTGCGTGTCTTACGTAATATACCTGATTATCAAATATATGGAAATTGTAATAATTCCTATAGTGCAGGTCATACTACTACTGTAGTATATTCTCTCTATGGTGCAGGTGGTGTTCAATACACTAAGGATGCAATATTAAAGTTTTGTAGTTAAGTAAGTGAAGGCTTTAATATAAATAAATATAATTTAGCACTGTTTATTGACATGACTAAAGCATTTGACATGGTCAATCATAAGTTACTTTTGTACAAACTTTACAAAGCTTGCTCTTAGCGTATGCTAATTCTATATTTAAACAATCTTTTAAAAGCAGTATAACTGCATTCGCTGATCACATGGCTTTGACTTTATGTTTTACGACAACGGTTTGCCAGACATGCACTCATAATGAGTGAAAAAAAAAATCAAAAGTTATAAACCTGCAATCTAAAGGAAACATCACCTTTTACTAACTGTAATGTCCTGTATCATTCCGCGACATGTAACAAATTTAGTCTAGGCACTCACTCCTGCGGTAGACCCAGTTTTTTACAAGACACTCCGTGTTCAAACACTTGTTTTAATATTGAGTTTGTTAATAATTATAATTACTTAGGAGTATTTATGGATCAAAACTTAAACTGGAAGTTGCATACTGCAAATCTTAAAAAATATATGATGTTTTTGACACGCAAAATGTTTCTATTAAAACTTACATGCTCAAAAAAACCTTTTAACAAAAACATACTTTGTTCTAGTTGATTCAAAACTTCAGTATTGTATAACAAGTTGGAGCGGTGCTTACCACTATACGCTAAACCCAAATATTGCAGCGCAGAAGCATATTGTCCGAATTGTATGTAAGAAAACTAGACTAACAAGTAGTTGGTCTTTATTTCAAGAACGTTTAATTCTGCCGTTAAAACACTTATATGTATTTAAAGTTCTCAAAGTTTTTTCATGCGAAAAAACTGCGAATACAGTTCAGTCAAACATTAAGAAATTCAAATACATATCGTTTAAGGGTAACCTTAGATCTTGGTGAACGTCCCAAAATGTAATAAAACCCAATTTAAATTTTTTTACTGCATCAGCACCTAAACTCTTTAATAAATACTATTTGATATAAGAAGACAAAATTATCTTCATTTGTTTTGAAAGCAGTTGAGAAATGGTTCTTTGAATTGGATAGTTCGATGTTCAAAAATCTCTTTTGTTGATATATTTTCATTTTATTCTTGTAGAGTTGTTTTTAGTTGTAGGGAAATAGTTTCTTTTAAGTATTCAAGATTATGTTAAAAAATTACTAAATACGAAGTTTCGAAAAATCTATTGAGTAGTTTTCGAAATATTCAGCTAAAAAAAATTAAACATTTTGGTTTAAATTAGTGTGTAGGCTTCTAGGAGATTCTGCATTAAAATATTCAAAACAATCAAATGAATCGTTTTCCGGAAAATCCAAAATCAAAAAAAAATTATTCTACTAGTGGTATGTACGTACCTCTGATCAAAAAGTACGATTTCCGGTAATTAACGAACTAATTTTGTTTGTAAGAATCGTTGGAGCCGTTTTTGAGAAATATAAGATTTATCTTTTTGGTCAAAAAAATGTATGGACGGTACCGTTATTTTTCGTCTTAAAAAATTAAAATACGTGTGGACATATTAGGTACCTACCGAAAAAAAGGCTGTAAACTCGAGGATAGACAGACAGACGGAATTGCGAGAAAAAAAGGCTGTAAACTCGAGGATAGACAGACAGGCGGAATTGCGAGACTCACTTTTGTTGTGGTCTCTATCATCCTTATGTTAAGTTTGATTAAAATGTAAATCTCGAGTTCGATTTTTTTGCAAATGCAAATCTTGTCCTACCTACATACATATACCTATCGCAAGTTAAGATTCAGTTGTTAACAAAACAATTTAATTATTTAGATAGGAATTCCTCTTATTATATTTATATAGGTACCCACTTACCTACCAATATGTATGCTTATAAGAAAAATGTAAAAATTATATGTATGTACCCATGGTTGCCACATTAATTTGTTTTTAAATTTATTTCTGCCGATTTGTTAATTAAAAAATATGGACACTCACAAATTTCTAAAACCTTGCTAGAATGAAATAAGAATGTATGTACCTATAGCCATGTTAACTACGCTAATATATTTTCATAAATTTTGTTCCGTCAATATTTGTTAATTTAGTGCAATTAGTACCAGCAGAGTCTACATGAAAAATCATCTATCCAAAAAAAAATTGCTTGGCACTCTCAACATTCTTTAAAACCTCATCAAATCTTTCCCAAATAAACCTATTTACCCATCGCCTCGCCAAAACATTTGTGTTGCTCACAAAATTGAGTCAGATAGGTACCTACATATGTACCTATCCAAATTTTATTTAAACACTTTAAATAATAAAGATACTTATGATTTTTAGAACCGCTTATTATAAAAAAAAATAAGTTGTATATTTTGCATACGTACATATGGATGAATGTACCCACATATACTACCTTCAATTTTATGGAATATACCTACTTATCCTAAAAAATAAAACATTCTTTATTACCTACAAGAAAATATTTGTTTGTGAGTGGGATGGATGAATGATTCCATTGCATTTATATTTATATAGTACTACCATGAAACATGAAAATCTGTTCATCAGCGGGACTGGGCAGATGGTGCTTGTGTCGAGAAATTTGCCTTTGACGATTTTTGTTTGAGAGCGGGGCAGAGAAATAAAATAGAGAAAAGAAAAGATGAGGTAGTTTTATTTCTGTTCTTATAGCAATATTGAATAAAAGGGACATAACCAAATGTGGTGTATTTTTTTGACAACACATTTGTAGTTTACTATTTTATATGAGGATAAGGCAAAGAGGAATATAAATACCACAAATAAGCCATAATAAAGATTGGAAACCTTCGTACGTTTCACCCCCCAAAACCCATTTGTTTACATTGTTGTATTTGTAGCTTTGAAACTCTATCCATGAATAGATGGGAAATCGAAAAGCAAAACAAAAACAAATTACTAGGGCTGTGTTGTCTATGTGTCTATAGGAAGAGGAACAGAAAAGATTCTTGTGTGCGTTTTTATCAATGTGGCTATTGGAAGAGGAACAGAAATGTTACTTGCGTGCGTGTTTCAGGTTGTAGGCAAATATCAAATGAAAGCAGAGGTTTCTGGGGGTCAATTCCCGATCTATGAAATTATGAAGTGATAAAAAAAATATCATTTCAGTTTTCAGAGAGGCTTATCATTTTCCAACTTCACGCACACGCCTAATGCGATTCTAGAACTCATTGTGATAAAGTTTGTACTAAAAAGTACTAAATGATAAATTCTGTCATTTCTGATTAGATTTTTTGTTGGAAAAGGTAAATATTTCATTTCAGTTTCTAAATTTGCTTAAGAATAATGTCCGGAATACTAATTCGTTTAATAAATTAATAAAAGACGTCGTACTGAACAATTGTGGGTTTTATATTATATTCAATAGCATCTCTGTTTTGAGTAAGATTTATTATTTTTTCATGTGAGGATATTGAGGCTTTCCCTTCGAGATGGGCAGAATCTATTCGAAGTTACAACTAGGAGCACTTTATTAAAGTTTATAGATTCCCAAAACATTTATGCATGGATTTAATACGTGAATTGAGAGCATTCTTGAAAAACACTCAACTTATAAGTGCGCTTCAAAGCCATTTAAATATGGTAAAGTGCTCTGCATTTTTATGCAATGGGTAGTTTTCAATGATCTGTCGCGGGAATGAGCACCGTCGCGTCGGCTGTTGTGAATCTGTTGATTTAACAATTTCGTTATTTACTCGAATTAACACAAATATAACTTACTACCAAAATAAATTTGTGTATAAATATAATTGTTGCTTACTTGCCATGTGCCAAAACCTGTTTTTCTTCTTAATATTCGATTAGAAACATTTTCTTCACAAAACAATTGACTGTGATAAAAAAATTATCATATGAAAAATGTTTGGCATTTAACTTCACTTTTTCACGAATCGAGAATCGAATTAGACGTGAAAGCGTGATAAAATTTATCACTTCACATCTTCACAGATCGGGAATTGACCCCCTGGTCTTTAAGTGATTAGTTTATGATAAATACAATGAAATTAAGAATGGATTTTATTTTTCGTTTTGCACTAATGTAGCAAAGTAATTAATTTTGTTACTTCCATCGCTTATTGATTGTTCATACATAAATACGTACCTACAATGATACATACGTATTATAAGTTTGATACTGAATTGTTGGGGTAGTTTGGATGTGTACCTACGTACAATTGTTTGGATTTTAGTTATTTTATGGTTTGGAATTGGTGAAAAAAAGAAATTATTCTAACAAATTTTAAGTACCTAGATCTTATTTTATTTAGCTTTTTAGAGTTGATGTCTTCTGATATATGGTAAGTACCACCAAAAGCGGCTCAGTGGCGCTTAAGACAATCGTAGGTAGGTAAATTAACATTTATAATTTATAAGCCAAATGTACTTACATACACACCTAACTATTGTTACTTACGATTATAGGTTTGTAGGTACTAGGCAAGTTATGCATTTGTAAAAAACAAACAAATTCTAACAATCAAACATGACATTACGATCATAGAGAAGCCTATAAAAGTGTTCGACAAAAAATGTCTGTCTGTCAGTATGTATAACGAGCTGTAGCCTAAACGGCCTTCAAATTTGGTACGTGGGATTTGTTTGACATTCCTCAGAGGGGAAATTGAAATATTATTTTAAAAGGTACCTGCCATACAACCGTTAAGGAAAAGCTTATTGAAAACGGCTTCAACGATTTCGATAAAAATGTTTGAGAATTTTTTTGTTAGCTATCATTTAGTAAGAACCAAGTTTACGGGAAAAGTCTACTGACGGCACCTTTCATATAACGGTTTTTTAATTTTTTGGGTTTTTCGGTAACGGTATACATTGGAATTCTCTCAAATTTTATATCTGAGAAGATCTAGGTAGCCGAACTAATTCTGCATATCAAAATTTTTTTTTTTTAATTAAAATTAATTTTTGAATGAATTTTATTTTTTATTTAAATATGTTGCATGTGGGTGACGTATGTCCTAGAAACTAGGTCATGTATCATGTTATAGCTATTATCTACTATAGGTGCTTTGCTGTTATGTTAAATTATTTTATGTTTTTTTTAAACATATTTAAGGTTGTTAAGTATAGGTAGGTATTATTAAAAACAGTATATTAAAAAAACAGGAATGAATAAGGAAGTTATACACCTAAATTAATAAAGGCTTATGACTTATTCAATATGGTGTGTGAAAAATGCTAATAATACACAGAATTTCTGATATTTCACATTTACAAACTTAGTCCTTCGCTAAACCATCGAAAACGGTGGTTTAGTGAAGGAACAAGAATTGACATTAAGATAAAAATGTACATGGACAGATTAAAATCAAATGCACGTCTGGATCCTATGAACATGCTCTTGTAGCTAACAACTTTAATGTAGCTAAACATTGACGCTGTTAGTAGGGAGGTATAACCTATGCAGGTTCGAATAGAATAATAAAGCTAGTATTAGACGGTCCTTGTAATGTGTCATTGCCGTGACACTGTGACGCCACTATGACGGAGTTGTCTGTCCTAAAAGTGTCAAGTCGTGTGATTGTCACTGTTTTGCATGTCATTGAGGTGAAAAAAACAATGACAAGCACCGTGACACGTCACTTTTAGGTCATTGCAATGACAAATTGCCGTGCCCGTGTGATACCCCTTTCATTGTTGATGGGACACCGTGACACGTAGCCTGTCGCTGCAAGGACTGTGTCCCAACCGTAACACGGCAGGAATTTCTGCCATGTCATTATTTGTCACGGTTGGGCATAGTTACATAGGTACCTACCTACAAATGTATATTTAAAAAGATTTTAATTATGCAAATTAGTAGGGTAATTTGTACCTAGCTACATAGATGGAACCTAGGTATGTAAATATGGACATATATAATGAAAGTGAAGTATATAGGTGGTTAGGTAATTATATATATGTGACGTTTACACAAATGTTATATTATAGTTTAAGGAAAAAAAAGATCCCATTTGAATTCTTGGGCAAACCTTACATTTTGTTTTGTTTGATAGCTAGTACCAATTCTGCGAAATTTTGTATCAAAATCGTTGGAGCCGTTTTCCAAAAAATAAGCTTTTCCTTAATAACCAAGGCACAATGACTCGATTGATCGACGCCGTGTGATCGTCACTGCTAAAAATAATGAATGTCATTGCAGTTTAGGCTCACCTCCAATGATCAGCTGTTTGAGAGTTGTCACGTCGTGTGATAGTCATTGTTTTGCATGTCATTACCGTGAAACCGAGACACAAATATCACCGTGACACACTTTGACGTTCATTGTATTTTGGGACAACAATGACAGAGAAGTGTCGTTCGTGTGATAGTCATTGTAGCTAGCCATGACACGTTTACCATTGTCACGGCAATGATGGTGGTAGGACCTATTTCGTTGTGACGTCAGAGTGGCACGGTAATGACACATTACAAGGACCGTCTAATACTAGCTTAAATTGTTGAATGGTACCTTCCTTCAAATGTATATTTAAATGGATTTATTTATAATTATTAGGAAGTAAATAGCTATATTTTAGGTACATGTAAATATGTACATATAATAGGTAAAGTGAAAGATATAGGGGGGTATGTATCAGTTGCGAGGCGTGAGTAATTTCAAATGGTAGGTCGAAGAAAAATTAGTCACCAAAAAATTAAATTTCGGAAGTTTACTTGAAACTATTTCGTTCAATGCATAAGTTAGTTTGAAACCATAAGCTTCAGCAATCTAAACCGAATTTGTTATACTTAAAGTCATTTAAGTTAAATGTAACGATGAGCTTAATGCATAATAAAAGCGGTTTCGAAAGAAAACTTTTTGGCGGATGCAAATACATTATCTTAAATAAATTTATTGTTAAGTAAAAATTTGCGGGAATGTATCACGCAATATTTCGTTTTCTAAATGGTTATGAAGTACTAAAACGTTAAGTTGCCGAGGAGAAGAAGTTGTATACAAAACTTCAAGTTCATTTTTTAAAGCTGTAAAATCAAAAAGCCCATGCTCTATATTTTTTATTTTTTTTAAATTTTAACTATATGCCTATAAGGCGGTCTTTTAAATGCAACTTGAATTGCACCGCACTAGTTTGGCACAGTGGATTTGAGAACCAGGTATTGACTGTCTCATTTTTAACCCATGGGCGGCATCCAATTAAAATTGGAGGTATAGCAAAGAATGCGCCTAGCGTTGGGATCGAACCCACACGTCTAAGTTAGCAATCAAGTACTTTATCCAGTCCGCCACCCACATTTAGATTGGAAAATTTGAAATTATCATATTTTGATTTATTAAGTAAATCTAAAAAAATAAATTCGTGAAAGTTTTATATCTTGTATTTATTTGGGATATAATATTGTCTTTTATTTCTACAAAACGACGTTTATAACGTGTTTTGGAATCAATTTCGAGCAATCCCAGTTTTTGTGGTGTTTCCGCGTAATCGCTTATGGTTTCCAAAATATTTAAATTTATTAAGAAAGTCAGAGCTATGCCAAGACTCAGAACTTTCGATTTTTCTTTTTGCAAATTCAAAATCCGTTTGCTAATTTTGAACCAATTGTAAAGAAAGTCAGTCTTAGCAAAAATTTCAGAAAGACTATTAAGAAAAAAACAAAAATCTAGTGCCTCTAATATAATTAACAATCGGCAACAGAAAGCGAGTCAGTGTCCCATTCACTAGGGTTGTCTAATATTCTAATAAAAGTTAGAATTATATCTAATCTACAATTTAAAATGGTGTTTATTATCCGCGAATGATAATACCAGCGAGTTTTCGATAACCTAGGCTTTCGTCGGTTGGCTATTTGATTTAAAAGTTTTGAACATTTAGTTGATTTAAAAAAAAAAAAAACGGACAATAGTATTAATACTGCCAAGAACAACTTTTAACTCCGATGTATTTTTAAGTGATCGGGATAAAACTAAATTTAAAACGTGAGTTAGCCATTGGACAAGCATCAAGGACTTTCTTTTTAAAACCATCCACTTCGACAGACATAGCTGCAGCACCATCGTAAGATTCGCCAATTAGTTTGTCCTTGGAAGAAAATATATTAAGTACATATGTATATTAAAAAATATGCTTTGTCAGCTCACCTGTGTGGCGAGACTCGCTAACGTAAAAAAAAGCAAGAAACCTTTCTTCAATTCCGCCCTCCAAAAGGTACAGTAGAACAGCGAACCAAGCACTTGGAGAGTTGGAAAAAAGAGGTCAAGGAAACAAAACATTTTATTTAAATTACATATATAAGTATGCTTTTGTTACAATGAAACGTTAAAACAGGAAACGATAAACCATATTTTCGTGTTTTATCTATTTTCATGGAAGGTTGAATGTTTTGAAAAATTTGAAAACCATCAAATGAAACGTTTTCCAGAAAATCGAAAGAAAAAAAAATGTTTTTATTCGAGGTAACAAAAATAACCATTTTTTTTCAAAGAAAAAAGATTACCAAAAAGTACCTTTTCCCTTTATTAATGAACTGATTAAAAAAACGGTTCATTATTTTCGAAACAAATTGACTTATGCTGTTATGAGCAGACTCCATAAATATTAGAACATAATTTAAAATAAGAACAAAACAAACACATAAATAAATATTAAATTAGAATTTTTTCTCAACTAAAACATAAATAAAATAAAACAAAAATCTTTATATTTAATTGCATATGGTTATGGTTATTTAGGAACAATTGGGTAAAGTAATAAAAAAAAATCTATATATTAAGATTTCCATCAAACTCAGCATTCCAATGATAGAAGCTGAAGCGATTTTCTTCAAACTTGGTAGACACATACTAACAGAGTTTTGTTTTGTTCATCATTATGAAAATCCAACCGATTGTTAGAAGAAAAGCGAACGTTTTTTAATTGATTGACTTTGACACATTGAGTGAATATTCTACTGAACTATTCTCTTAGTTATTGGTCGAAAATCCAAATCGAATTTTTTTTAATAAATGTGTGAAAATTAGTAATAGAAATACGTTAGCCTTCTTTGGAATTCTCCGTTTGATTATTCATAATGACAACAATATTAACTAATGCAGGCAAACTCTAAGTTCTACTGCATACAAAAAAGAACCATAGAATCATTTTTTTTACGATTTTCGAAATTCTCGATTATTTTAAATTTAAACTTTCTTTATCGATATCAAACAATTTTTTTTTGCATTTTTGAAAAAAGTTAAAAATATTCATAGGCAATCTTCCAAATAGTTTTTAAAGTCAAATACAATCCTGGTTGCAGTAGTTGCACGTGAAATATAATTGTTCTACTGGAAAAATAGATAAATGGTTTGCTATTAAATGTTCGTTATTAATACGTATATATAATGGAAACATTTTAAAATTTAAATGTGAACAAAAATATTTTTATCTACCTATAGGTAGATATACTACTATATAGGTATAAATACACTTCACATTTTTTTCACCGAACATCACTAATTAACTTCAACTTCACAAAAGCACTTTATCACACAAAAATAAAAAAAATACCGAATTGCATTTGTACGAAATAAAATTAATTCTTTTTTTTACACACAACTGACGGCAAAATATATTTCACACATGTAAAATGTTTGGTGAACACCGAACAAGATTTACTCCAACGTAATGATACTAGCCTACCTACCTAGAAAATATAGTAACTATACTAAAATGTTTGGCGAACACCGAGCAAGATTTACTCCAACGTAATGATACTAGCCTACCTACCTAGAAAATATAGTAACTCAACAGAAAACAAATTAATTAAACGTTCGTAAGTATTATACATATATTTAATTGTCAATCTATAGTATTTTCGCATTACAGCTTGTACCACTGAACAAAAGGGGGTTACAACATCACCACTATCCGGTGCCCTTGCGACACATTCATCACTACCAGAGCCCAAAAGTCCTGTCTCTAGTTCAGGAGAAATAGAAAACGTATTGAGCAGAGAAGCTGACCCTGTCCCTGATGTCTGAGGTGTTGCGAATTATGCATACATTTTTATAAAAAAGATATAACGTATCTTTTCTACATAATTACTAAATATCGATTGAAACGACGCAAGATCAAAGCCGCCGGGGCTCCTAAAATGGGATATGTGCGTTACATTAATATAGAATGGGACCAGGTGCGTTCAGAATTCCCAGAGAAAACCTCGATTGAATATACAAAAATGATCAGCAATGACCGAATATAAGAAGTCACCTTTTCTAAAAGAAGCTGAAGTTGACAGGCAGAGATATTTAACAGAACTTAACGATTTTCTTAAAGATCATCCGGATATATTAGCATCCGAATTGGCAAAAAATAAAATTCGGAAGCGCAAAGAGAACTTCGCAGCTAAAAGAACCAAGTCAATGCAAACAATTTTATTGAGAATTCTTCAACGAAGCCGTCGTCCTCATGTAAATCAATTGAAACCATTGCCGCGGCTCCTACAGTTTTATTTTAAATCCTCTGTGTAACCAGAACCCATTTTAAATCCAAGAATTATTTAAAAAAAAATACATCTTAAAGTAACTTGGCGACAAAAAAAATCCATCTAAGAATAATTTGGTGACAAAATTACTTTTTTTTTACAACTTGTCAATTGTTTTTGACAGCTTACAGAACTCTCCGCAAATATTTTTCCGCTGTGATTTTCGTTAGCATTTCGCTCTCCTAATCATACAGAAAATAATAACATAGAGGCGCGACTCGTACGCCCCCTTGCCTTTTACACCCGCACATTTTTTTTTAGGTGAGTAAGAGAAAACTCTCTTAAAATATTTAATTAAGTTCTTTTAAGAAAATTGTATTTAAAGGGAAAAACCCCAAACAAGGATCTTAAAAAGGTTTGAACTTTTATTTTGTAGTCGCGCTAAATTACTAAGTAGAATAAGAAACACCTTATTGACCACAAACGATTAGAAAATTATATAATAAAAACAAAACAAAGTTTGTCAGTATCACATTTTAATTTTTTTGAAATTTGAATGCATTTTGAACCAACTGTGATTCATCATCAGCAATACACTAATTTGGGAAAAGAACGAAGAAAGAAAGGAAAGTAAAATCAAAACATTACAAGGAAATAGAAGAAAGCTTTACATTTTTGAAAACAATTAGAGTAAAAGAGAACATTAAACAAAGTTAAACAAAGATGACATAATATTGCCATTATCACTATTCATAGTGTTGTTGTTTTCGTGGATATAGAGGCTTTCATATACATCAAGTCGTCGGTGATTTGTGACGTGTTTAATGAGCTTTACATTTTCCAGATTTACGTTGAAATGCTTGTTGGTGAGGACGTGTGCAGCGACGGAGGATTTTTCGGATCTGTTGAACTTGATGTGATTCGAGTGTTCATTGAAACGGACACCAATGCTCCGCTTTGTCTGGCCGATTTAACAGAGTTACAATCTCCACATTTAATTTCATATATCCCAGATTTGTTAATAACTGTCATTTGTCTTTGGTTGAACCTAGCATATTTTTTAATTTTCCGTTACTCCAGAATACGCATTCTATATTTTGTTGTTTTAATTTTGTGTATATTTTGTTAGTTATCGGTGGGAAATACGTCATCGAAGCTCTTTCTGGGTTGTTGTTTTTGTGAAGTTTTTTGTTTTGTCTGTAAAAAGTAGTTAATTCTGATTTTTTAATTTTTTTGGTGTGTTTATTTATGAGATGGTCTATTACAGATGGGTTGTATCCATTGATGGCAGCAATATCTTTTAGAAGGCTGTATTCCGCGGCATAGTTTGCTATTTAAAGTGGGAGTTTACACAGGCGATGAACCATTGAATGAAATGCAGCGAGTTTGTGTTGAATTGGGCTGTAAGAGTCGTTTGTCATGTATCGGTTGGTTGTTGTTGGTTTTCTATATACAGCTAATTCAATTTTTCCGTTTTTTTCTTGACAGGGTTAAGTCCAAGAAATTCAGCTTCTGATTTTCTTCTTTTTCATAAGTAAAGTTTATGGTGTCGAACTCGGAATTGAGTGTATTTAAAACTGAATCTACTTCTACACTTTTTATCACCGCAAAAATATCATCTACATAACGAAACCAAATTCTTGGGAGTAATCCTCTTTCTTTTAAGTTTGCTTCGAAGGAAGACATGAAAACTTCCGCTATAAGTGGCGACAAAGGGTTTCCCATACTTGTTCCAGACTCAATTTTGTAGAAAACATTTCTGTATTGAAAAAAGTTTTGAGACATGCATACTTTAGCTGTTTTTAAATATGTAAGTTTCTTGTTTTCGTCGATCTCAAAATTTTAAAGATGTTTTTGGAGAGCCATTATAGCTTCAGGAATGGGAATACTCGGGAATAAAGCTTATACATCGAATGAAATCATAATTTCGTCTTCTTTTATTAAGATGTTCTTAGTTTTTTCCACGAAATCAAAGGTATTCTTGACTGAGCAGCTTTCTAATGGGTATTTTCTTATAATACTCTTATTTTCCTATCCGTGATTACATGTGAGTGCTGGATTAAAAAATACTTTTGCTCAAAAATGACAGCTTTTTTTCTGTTGATTTGTCAAAATGAATCTGACAGTTCTAAAAAATAAAATCCATTTGTTTTCATTTTCAGGTTTTATTTATCCTTTAAAAAGTATTCTGTATTTTAGTTAAAAAAATTAATAGTGCGTTAGCTGTGAAAAGCTTTAGATTTGTTTCTATCAGCTTTATCATTTGTAGGTTCGGACAAACCAAGACGCATTAGTGAACAAAAAGCAAATGTGAAACTAAAGAAATTCAAGTAAGTTCATTTAAAGTTATTGCATTTTATATTGATTTAAATATTGTGTTTTCTAGAAAATAATTCCGCCAAAAGTCTTCCAACTTAATCCGAAACTCGATCCTCTAACATAACTCTTAAAAAACTGTGTAGTTAGGCGGTGTTGGGAACCCGAAGCAAGATCAAGATATTTAATGCCACAGCTTCTAAATCGATTGTATTACATTCACAGCAATAAGGTAAGTTCTGAAAAAAAATCCTTTGCAATTATTCAACTGTTAGAGTAACCATAATTTGTTAGCAATAATTTCAGATATTACATCGTGATATGAAAGCTGATAATGTACTCATAACCAAATATGGCATCCTGAAATTTTCCGATTTCGTTTTGGTGCTTGCATTTAGCATTCAAAATAATGAACAGAAAACCCGATTCACAAACCGTGTAGTAACACTTTGGTATAAACCTCCAGTATTTCTTTTGAGATCCAAGCGATTCACCCAAATTTGGGTGTTTTTTTTTTATACTTTGTTCGTTTGTAAGTTGAAACTTTCTTTAATTTAAAAAAAAAACTTGAGAAATAAAACTAATTTACATAAATTTGTTGATTAAGCTGGTTTAAATATCTACAATTAAATCACAAATCTATATACATACAGACCAACATATTCATCGTTCTGGATAGTGGTCTAAGCAAAACAAATTCTATATGCGTGTTTGCCTATATGTTATTGAGATAAATCTGTTATCAATTTGATTTTCCTTTTCAAGAATGCGAATGTTGATAAAAAATACTATAATTTCGAAAATATTTAAGTAGTGACCTACAATAACTACCTACAATAACTAACAATAATTAACACTTAGAAAAGTTTTAATCATCGAGATCAAGCAAGTACTTTGGAAATGACAGCTTGTCCAAAGTAGCAAATCCAAGAAATTTCTACTTATATCAAGAAAAATCTTGAAATCAGTACTTACGCAAAGCTCTCATTTGAAACGAGGCAATTAAGAGAGGATTAGGGATAGGCGTCATGACGGTAAGGGCTTGGGGATTGGTCGATGGTATTGTATGCTTGGTGTAGAAGGAACCTGGAATCAAATGATATGCAGGAAAGCAAGAAAATTTCCAAACATCGGGCTGCTTTGCATGTAGAAGGTCTAGCGACCGAACTAGGGACCAGGAAGGGATGCGAGAAGACGGAGGAGGAAAAGAATATCTGCTGCGAAGGCGGAGGCATACAAGCGAGGCACGGCTGATGTCGTCGGAATAGGGGTGGTTCTCACCCCCGCAGGCAGATCTCACCTGTTTCAAAAAAAAACATACATCATGCCATTTCATGTAACACTCACCACCACAAGAACAGACGAATCACACTCGAAAAGCCCTACAGGTCTTATCGTAGGGAGGTGCTTTTTCCCCACCCATCCTGGAACTCGGTAGGCCATAGTTGCGAGTTCATCATTTCGTTCTCTAATACTGCTGTTAGATCATCACGCTACATTTTTACTGCGCCCCCTTCGGTACCGCCTGAAAAATCTCTAAACAGCCATTGAGCTTGGTGCAAGCCCAGTAAAACACACAGAATTCCAATTCATTGGCGTGGTTTACACTATTATTTATTAATCCAAAAAGAAATATATGATTCAGAATATAGGAATAAGTTATAAATGTTAAGGTGCCAAAAAAAAGTATGATATAAAATCAACCCTCTGACATCTAATATACTGAAGTTAACAAACTAATCTTAACTTGATGGAGATCACAATTCGTGTTTAGTTCTTATTAACTCCAGTAAACTAAAAAAAATAAAAAAATATATTATAACTATTACATTCTAAAATAAGTTAAATTCGATAAGATCCGAAAATTCGCAACAGCTCTGGAGTAGAAGTACCGATCCAACTGTGGGATTCGTATGCCCGACGATAGATTCCCCTCCCTCACTTATATCTCTTAAGCTTGATCTGCGATCATTCGAAATTCTACACGCAAGTACCCTACCTACGAAGAGCTGTTTGTGGGTGCTAGTTGGAAAAGGGGAGGCCAAATCGCGCCTCTAAACAAATCTACAAACACAGCGAAGGGTTGGCATATAACGTAACGCACCGATCAGCCTTTTCACCTCTTTACTGGGTTATTTGCGATTTTTTTGATACGAGCCGAATTCATTCCCCTTTTTTTTTTAATAACATTTACCACAATATGAGCACAGCACACTAAAGATATTAATATGTATACTTCAAAAAAAATAATTCTAAAATATATCACGCCAATTCGGTAATACAAAAGAAACAAAATAAAAATCCTAGTCTTAAACGCAAGTTACGCTGCTGCGGTGTTTTCAAATGGGTCCCTCTGGGATAGCCGACTTCAATCTTCTTTAAGTAACCAGGTCGAAAATAATTTAGCTGTTCCCTTCTTTGCTTTTTTTTTCACGTTATTATAAC
Organism: Philhelius pedissequus; assembly: GCA_910595825.1. NCBI lineage: Eukaryota > Metazoa > Arthropoda > Insecta > Diptera > Syrphidae > Philhelius > Philhelius pedissequus. The sequence continues at coordinate 106,577,535 of OU343160.1, forward strand.
TTCCCACTGTGCGTGAGTTGAATTTCATATAGGGATAGACGGGATTTCACTTCCTCGTTGTATTTTTTTTTTATTAATTATTTAGTCCCTTACAAAAAAAACACTTTGGGGTTATTTGGGAGCCCGGGTAATTCACGGGCTTTCCAGTCTCGGACGGCACCCTTGCTGCCAGTTTCTGGCACGTCCTAGGAGGCAGGATTTCAAAATACGCCCTTGATTGTCGCCAACCCAACAATATGTCCTGAATTTGCTCAGATGAAGACACCACTCACCTCGATGTTCCGACTATGAACTCCGCACGTAACAGCCAAAAATTCACCCCTTTCACACAGTAGAATAACTTATAATATAAATTATACAAAATCCTAGTTTCGCAAAAAAAAATTATAGGACTTGGCAATATATGCCTTTACTTAACTACACGGTCGTTATCGCAAACTTCTTACTTTATCTTTAATTTTCTTATTTTTGTACCGGCAGCACTTTCGCTAAGTGTTCCTCCTTAACACTATGATGGTTCGATACGCAATGCCATATTCATGATCACATTGGTCCTTTACGAAAGTAAATTTCTTGCAGGTTCCTGGTTCAACGAACTAGGTTGACCTACATTCAAATAAAAACTACATTAAACTGGGCCTACCTCAACGAATAGCTTCCTATCCGAAAGTCTATATTATACTGTCAGGCGTTCTTAGCTTACCCACCAACAAAAAAAAAACTGTATTCTTGACGCGAACCACTTTGCTCAGTTTGGGAACAACTCCACAAAACCCTGCCCTACCTACTTACATTTCTTCTGTCAAAATTCTTAATAGAATTTCCCATTTTCTACTTAAATTTTGCCTTGTTTAGTTGTTTTTTTTATATTTTAATTATAAAATTGTGAAACCTTTCTCCTATGAATGCCACCAAAAGCAGTTTAGTCTTTAAGACCGGAGGACAACTGCATTCGAGAACTACCCTCGGCCCAGTATATGCAGGGAGGTACAATTGGCAATTGTTGCCAATTTTCTTGCGTCCAGTTACTCAGCCGGGTACGGGTGGCTCTCTCGGACCGACACCCAGCCCTCACACACAAATGTATTCCCATGGATGCATATGGGTGGAAGCCCAGCGACCAGCTTTGAATAATTACATAGGTATTCCACCGTTTCGCCTGGCTATATTTCGCAAGTCGCAGGACAGCTGTTCATCGAATATTTGGCCAGGAAAATTTCGGATATGGGTCCCTCTTAATCCTTAAGTAATCTATATCTTTACAGGTAGCCATAACAAAACTCCGAATCTGGAGATTACTGGACCGTATTGTCTGGGCCTGGCTTCTTTATAAGGACAACCGGTGAACACCAGGGGCTCTCGCTCTCCTCAATAATGCCGAGCTTAAGCATTCGGTCTATTTCCTGGTACAGAATGGCTTGTACCGCTGGAGATACAGGGTAGTGTCTCTGTTTCACCAGAACCGCATCTCCAGTATCGATGATGTGCTCCATTAGTGTTGTTTTATCATGCCCCTTCCGATCGAAATCTAAAAGTGTAGGCTTGACCGCCTCCAAAGCCGACCGCTGACCCAACGATAAGTCATGGGAACTTATCATGGCTGTTTTTTCCTCCGAAACGGACACGGTACTGATTATTTGTGGCGCGATCTGAAATTCTCGCCAAAAATCCACGCCCAAGTACAATTCTTGGTCGAAGCTGGGAACCAAGTACAAGGTTATCGGACGTGTTATATGTTTGTATACCACCTGAACTCGAATTTTACCCACGATCTCCTGATTCTTTCCGTCGGCGGCTTTGACGCCGGCCCTATACGTCTGTATCGTGATTTTTGCGCCTTCGACAAATTTCAAACAATCCTTACCAAGTATACTCACACTTGCTCCGCTGTCTAAAAGACCGAAGAAATCGATACCAACAACAGTGACCTTCGCATAAGGCCTTGGATCCGTGTTCGTATCAACAACCGTCGAAGCTATACTTTTTCTTATATGCTTTCTAGCCTGAAACCTATTTCGCGCTTTCAATATTTTATTAGTTATGGCGTTTACGCTTCCATTAAAAATTCTATCCCTAGCTTCATTATACTCCTTAATTCTCACATGTTATGGCTTAACTTGTTTCGGTATTTCCGGTTTTATGGTATCCTTCTGCTGATTGGTATCCCTAACTAAAATTGACATTCGGTTTGCATTAGGGTTGGTAAGTGTTTGGGTTACTACCGTGGTTTTTGAATATCTGGGGCCGTCTGTGTAGAACGTGACTCCCCCAGAACCCTCGCATTCCGACTCCGGTTTTCCGGCTTACAATATGGACATTTCCGAGTTATCGCTCCCTCCAGCCCACAACTGTAACAGAAAATGTTCCTCGTGGCCGATGGACAATCCATGAAGGAGTGACCAACCACTCGGCAGTTCCAACAGGCTGTCGACCTAGCCTCGCCTCTCGCAGTGGCCTTGTTCAGGCGATTGCTCACCGCTTGAAAGGCATCCACGTAACCGCCCGAAAAGAAATGTTCTACCGGATCGATCTCCAGCTCATGCGCTGCATAGCGAGCCGGTGGCGGTCGCTGTTGCTTCGGGCCATCACGGTCGCGGTTTGAGAGGGTGTACTCGGCGTCTTTGCATGCTATCCTCAACTGGTCTAGCGTATAAATGGTTTGTGTATAAACCAGATTCCCAATCCTAGCATTCAAATTCTTTTTTAAACCCTTTACGAGTTCAGCTTCTGGAATCTGGATCCTGAGCTGAGATCTTATTTTTTAATTGCAGCAAAATAGTCCTCATTAGGTTCCCAGGGGCCGAGTTTCCGATCCATTATCTCGCGCATAATGTCTAAATCTGATTTAGAATTTCGAAATTGTCGCAACAGTGCCTCTCTCAATGTCGACCAGTCTGGACGATAACTGGATCTCTGATATTGACAGTACCATTCGCTGGTGGCCCCTGACAGTAGGAGATGGAAATCCCTCAAGACCTCAGACCAGGAACACTCATGCTGATATTGCAACATCTCTACTCGAAAGATAAAGTCCTCTACTTTGAGCTTTTCAGGTTTTCCGACAAACGTCACTCCCCACTTATATCGATCCGAACATGCGGACGTATGCATCTATTCGTGAGCCCGGAAGATGAGTGACTCTGAGTTGGGTGATGCCCCAATAGGGCGCTCCTCCCTCAGGTCCGATATCTCGATGCCGGTTGAAATTTAAATCGTCACGCTGCATTGGAATAAATGGTCTAGAGTGTGGATCTCGTGGAGGTGGCATCGGAGCTTCCCGCGCTGCTTGGAGTGGTGGCTGGGTCGGCGGAGGAGCAACTGGAAGATTGCTCGTCGACGGATGTATTCTTTCCTCTATAGGAGGAACTGGACGGGTGGTGTAGTTAATTTCCCTTAGGAAATCCAAGAAGCCCCTCTCAACCTCCGATCTCACTGAGGCTGATATGCTCTCTTGTACATGCATTTACTACTGCCAAATTAATGACCGTTCTTCACTCGGCCGATATGGTCCCCTGTTGTATCATTTGTTCCCTATTTTCGCCCGTGTTGGGTTGTGGTGTAGCATCCCGTCCGCTCGACTCGCTTACGATAGTATTTTTCTCCTGGTTGTTACCTGATGGGGCCATTTCCCTCACCAGATCACTTCCCGAGCTTTGATGTATGCCTACTTCTGGCCCGCTGACCTCACTGTATGTAGTTGCCACAGGAGATTCACTTGAGCTCCCATTCACGCTTACTCCTGACGGCCGGATCGGAGTTAAACCTCAATGATGTTGGTTCTCTACTTGAATACCTGATACACCTGCCATCTCTACGGGATGTGGAAATGGGAATAACGGCGTCACGGGAGGCAGAGTGTCTAAAAGTGATGTACTTTGTTCTGGACCTTTTGGCGCAGCTGGGGACGAATGCTCTATAGGCATCGCTCTTGATTGTTCTTCAAAATTTCTAAGCAAAAGCGGGTAACTGATCTGCTTTGTGATTTGTTATTCAAAATATTGGCTTTTTGTTCTTCGTCCGATGCCAGCCGGTTCCACATTCGAAAACTGCTAAACAAAAGTTTGGTTGTATATATTTTTTTTTTGAAACGCCGAATATTTTCCACTACCCTGACAAAGAGATAGGAAGAAGAAGAATACGTATTACCTTAACCAACCAATAAAAAAAACTTAACGAAAGACGCTACGCTCCTAAAATAGTTGATAGCTACTCGGTTCAACGGGATGCGCTTATACCTAATTAACCTAAAGCAATATATATATTTGTTTATTATTAATTAATATATATTATTTAATTTTTTTTTTCAATTAATAATTTTAATAATTGAACGTAAAAAAAAACAATATCTTGCATTAATTCACCTATTAAACGTCTCTGTTTTTGATGTCGGCACTACAACCTATAAATAAGTTATAAATGAAAACCAAAAAAAAAAAAAATATGAAACGAAACTACAGGAATACGAATGGATGCATATATATACATCGATTTTCCACGATATCACTGTAAGCTCGATCCTTTAGAAAATATAATGATCTTATGATCTGAGGAATTCCAAACTAAAATAAATAAATAATAATTGGGTGATTTATGTAGCAACTTTTGTTGTTTTAATGTAATTTGAAGAATCTTTCTTATCTGTTAGGCAATTGGTATTATACTTTTTTAATTTTTAATATTTGTTATACATATGTCATTTGGCGGTCTTTCGGAGGCTGTTTTTGGCAACGTGGAGGTGTTTGCGGTTAAATGATTCAACAGCAGTATTTTCATCAAAAATTCTGTTTCTTTCATTACTTTTTTTTTCTCAGTGTGATTCCTTTCATGTAAAATAATTACAGGACGATTATAATTTCCAGTTGATGTCACTGCCAGTGCTCGAACGCGTCGTCGCAATTGGCCAGGTATTCTTAAAAGCCATCCAGATCAAGACTTAACATACGCTCTCAACCTGGCCGCAACCACAACTGAAACCATAAACATTATTATTCCTTTCGGCCCGAGTGATTGTGTCGCATTTCAATCGATGTGTTTAAGAACCATACGGTTGAAGACATAGAGAATCACCGACACCAAACGAAACAATAAATTCAACAAAACAAAGAATGTATCCCCTATTCTCGCTGGCAATATTGATGCTTTTCGTCGCAATTAATCCGGCATGCTAATGAGCTATCCAGGCTAAGACATACGAATTGCTCAATGTCAGCGAGGATAACGAACACATTTGGGAAAGACTAGGGCAATAGCAAATATAATGAGCGCCATTTGAAATGAGGCAATTAGGAGAGGATTAGGGATAGGGGTCAGGACGGTAAGGGCTTGCGGATCGGTCTAGGGTATTGAATGCTAGCTGTAGAAGGAACCTGGAATCAAATGATATGCAGGAAAGCAAGAAAATTTCCAAACATCGGGCTGCTTTGCATGTAGAAGGTCTAGCGACTAAACTAGGGATCAGGAAGGGATGGGAGAAGATGGAGGCGGAAAAGAATATTTGCTGCGAAGGCGGAGGCATGCAAGCGAGGCACGGCTGAGCTCGTTGGAATAGGGGTGGTTCTTACCCCCGCAGGCAGATCTCACCTGTTTCAAAAAAAAACATACATCATGCCATTTCATGTAACACTCACCACCACAAGAACAGACGAACCACACTCGCGATGAACTACAGGTCTTATCGTAGGGAGGCCCTTTTTCCCCACCCATCCTGGAACTCGGTAGGCCATAGTTGCGAGTTCCCCATTTCGTTCTCTAATACTGCTGTTAGATCATCACGCTACCTTTTTACTGCGCCCCTTCGGTGCCCCCTGAAAAATCTATAAACAGCCATTGAGCTTGGTGTAAGCCCAGTAAAACACACAGAATTCCAATTCATTAGCGTGGTTTACACTCTTATATATTAATCCAAAAAGAAATATATGATTCAGAATATAGGGATAAGTTATAAATGTTAAGGTGGCAAAAAAAGGATGATATAAAATCAACCCTCTGACATAGAATATACTGAAGTTAACACACTACTCTTAACTTGATGGAGATCACAATTCGTGTTTAGTTCTTATTAACTCCAGTAAACTCAAAAAAAAATATATTATAACTATTACATTCTAAAATAAGGAAAATGCGATAAGATCCGAAAATTCGCAACAGCTCTGGAGTAGAAGTACCGATCCAACTGTGGGATTCTCACTCTTAAGCTTAAATCCATTCAAAATTCTACACGCGAGTAGCCTAACTACGAAGATCTCTTTGTGGCTGGTAGCTGCAAAAGGGGAGGCCAAATCGCGCCTCTAAGCAAATCCACAAACGCATCGAAGGGTTGGAATATAACGTAACGCACCGATCAGCCTTATCACCTCTTTCCTGGGTAATTTGCGATTTTTTTGATACGAGCCGAATTCATTCCCCATTTTTTTGAATAACATTTATCACAATATGAGCACACTAAAGATATTTATATGTTTACTTAAAAAAAAATTCTAAAATATATCACGCCAATTCGGTAATACAAAAGAAACAAAATAAAAATCGTAGTCTTAATCACAGGTTACGGTGCTGCGGTGTTTTCAGATGGGTCCTACTGGGATAGCCGACTTCAATCTTCTTTAAATAACCGGGTCGAAAATAATTTAGCTGTTCCCTTCTTTGCTTTTTTTTAACGTTATTATAACTTCCCACTGTGCGTGGGGTGAATTTCATATAGGGATAGACGGGATTTCACTTTCTCGTTGTATTTTTTTTATTAATTAATTAGTCCCTTACAAAACATTTGGGGTTACTTGGGAGCCCGGGTAATTCACGGGCTTTCCAGTCTCGGACGGCACCCTTGCTGCCAGTTTCTGGCACGTGCTAGGAGGCAGGATTTCAAAATACGCCCTTGATGGTCGCCAACCCAACAAAATGTCCTGAATTTGCTCAGATGAAGACACCACTCACCTCGATATTCCGACTACGAACTCCGCACGTAACAGCCAAAAATGCACCCCTTTCACACAGTAGAATTATTTATAATATAAATTATATAAAATCCCAGTTTCGCAAAAAAAATGTTAGGACTTGGCAATATATGTCCCTTACAAAACATTTGGGGTTACTTGGGAGCCCGGGTAATTCACGGGCTTTCCAGTCTCGGACGGCACCCGTGCTGCCAGTTTCTGGCACGTGCTAGGAGGCAGGATTTCAAAATACGCCCTTGATGGTCGTCAACCCAACAAAATGTCCTGAATTTGCTCAGATGAAGACACCACTCACCTCGATATTCCGACTACGAACTCCGCACGTAACAGCCAAAAATGCACCCCTTTCACACAGTAGAATTATTTATAATATAAATTATATAAAATCCCAGTTTCGCAAAAAAAATGTTATGACTTGGCAATATATGCCTTTACTTAACTAAACGGTCCTTATCGCAAACTTCTTACTTTATCTTCAATTTTCTTATTTTTGTACCGGCAGCACTTTCGCTAAGTGTTCCTCCTTAACACTATGATGGTTCGATACGCAATTCCACATTCATCAAAAAAAAACTACACCGCTACCCTGTACCGTACTCGACTCGCATGATCACATTGCGGGTCCTTTACGAAAGTAAATTTCTTGCAGGTTTCTGGTTCAACGAACTAGGTTGACCTACATTCAAATAAAAACTACATAAAACTGGGCCTACCTCAACGTATGGCTTCCTATCCGAAAGTCTATATTATACTCAGGCGTTAATAGCTTACCCACCAACAAAAACTGTATTCTTGACGCGAACCACTTTGCTCAGCTTGGGAACAACTCCACAAAACCCTGCCCTACCTACTTACAATTCTTCTATCAAAATTCTCGACAGAATTTCCCCTTTTCTACTTAAATTTTTCCGGGCTCACACGTAGCTTTGTTTAATTGTTTTTTTTTTTATATTTTAATGGTAAAATTGTGAAACCTTTCTCCTATGAATGCCACCAAAAGCAGTTTAGTCTTTAAGACCGGAGGACAATTGCATTCGAGAACTACCCTCGGCCAGTATATGCAGGGAGGTACAATTGGCAATTGTTGCCAATTTTTTTGCGTCCAGTTACTCCGCCGGATACGGGTGGCTCTCTTGGACCGACACCCAGCCCTCACACACAAATTTATTTCCATGGATGCATATGGGTGGAAGCCCAGCGACCAGTTTGAATAATTACATAGTTACTCCACCGTTTCGCCTGGCTGTCTTTCGCAAGTCGCAGGACAGCTGTTCATCAAATATTTGTCCAGGAAAATTTCGGAATTGGGTCCCTCTTAATCCTTAGATAATCTATACCTTTACAGGTAGCCATAACACATTTCCAAACTACTTGCTTGATTTCGATGATTGTAACTGTTCTGAGTGTAAATTTACCTCAGCTTCTAAATCCTTGTAATCATTTTATGATCAAACAATCATTTCGAAATATTGCTATCTAAAAGTAGTTTTTTCGTGTTTTAAAAAAAAATCAAAAATTACAAAATTACTTTCTGATGCAATTTTTTTGAAATATTTGCTCGAATTGAAAACGGTTTCAAGAATTTACAAGCGGACATAAAGTAAAACTCACAACAGCTTAAATCATCGAGATCAAGCAAGTACTTTGGAAATGACAGCTTGTCCAAAGTAGCAAACCCAAGAAATTTCTATTTATATCAAGAGAAATCTTGAAATCAGTAATTACGCAAAGCTCTCATTTCCAAACTACTTGCTTGATTTCGATGATTCTAATTGTTCTGAGTGTAAATTTACCTCAGCTTCTAAATCCTTGTAATCATTTTATAATCAAGCAATTATTTCGAAAAATTGCTATTTAAAAGTAGTTCTTTCGTGTTTTTAAAGTGAGACCGTTTAAAGTTAGACCGTTTTTTTTAAGGTGAAGTTGAACAAACATTCCCGAAAATAAACAAAGAATCATATACATGTATATATATAAATATTGCATTAATGACAACACAAAATATTTAAAATTATTATTACTATTCATTACAAATAAGTTTGCTGCTCACAGAGATATATAGAACATTATGAAGAATAGAATAACATCACATTTTTGCCAGGAACACAATCAATGTTAATTATTTTGATCCTTTTTTATTTCAATATTGGATGATGTGGATGATGTGGTGTCTTCTGTTGAAGATGATGTAGCAGTTTGTGAGGCAGAAACATCTGCAACCGTTGTCGCCTGTGCGTCGCGTCGTCCCTGTTGGAGTGTGTGTCGTCATCGGTCTCATTGACTGCAGCAGATATTTCTCCATTGAACTGAATCAAAGAACACAATTCTCCATGGCATAGGCAAGCAGTTTCATAGAAATTGGATTCACACGCAGCAAATTTCCCACAAAAAACTATCTGTAAAATAAAAATTAAGCAATTTGTAAATATTTAGAAATTATGAAATCCGGTTTTATGATTTTCGAGTACTAATGCATGCTATGATAGATTTTTCAGGATTCGTAGTAGATTTTCGATTGCGATAAACTCTGTGATAGGGCCGATTTATTAGTTTTAAATTTCGAGTTTTCCTTAATGTAACTATACTTTGACACTGTTAGTATGTAGGTCCAATTATCATTAGGTAAGCTTAAAACCGATGTAGGTAAGTTCTTAGTATAGTGGATCGAATTTTTGTTTCAGGAAATAGTTACTAGGTACCTACCTACAAATGTGTATTTAAATCAATGTTATGGATTTTAATTCTGTGAATTGGGATGGTAAAATATACCTACATTACATACATATATATGTAGGTATAAATAATAATGTATAATGAAAGTGTTAGATGGTTATGGTTAGGTAGATCCATATATACATAATATATATAATATTCATTTGATTTTTAGAGATATATATTTATATAAATGTCGGAGAGTCCACCTAGTACATAATGTATGTAGGTTGTTACCTATTCTGTGACGTAGATATCAGAAACTAATAAATCGATTTGCGTTTTGTACGTAATTTTTTGTTTTTGAAATGGATTTTAAAAGAATACTCAAATTTAATAATTAGTAATAGAAAATGAAAAAGCAGGTAATGTTTTTTATGTGAATTATATTCCCTTTGTACACATAAATAGTTTGCATATGAAAAGATTATGCTGTTGAAAAGTAAGTTATGTTCCCTAGTCATAAAACTTAAAATATGTTTATAAATTTAATTTGCTCTGGCCCGATCCACAACTCACAACTTCAAGTTTCTATTTTTCATTTTTATTTATTAGTTTTAAACTAAATTCGAATATTTTTTAATGTAGCTAAACATTGACGATATTAGTAGGTAGGTCCAAATATGTAGGTAAGCTTTTAGTATAATGGATTGAATGGATGATTCAAGGAATAGTTACTTAGTTACCTACATATCTTCAAATTTATATTTAAATCTAGATTATAGATTTTAATTACGGAAATTAGGATGATAATTGTGTACCTACACTACATACATGTGTATGCATGTAATTTAGTCATTATTATGCGTAAAAATGAAATATAATTAGGTAGAAGAAATGGATATTAAATTTATATCATCGACCTACAGAGAGACAGACGGAATATCAAGTTTGATTAAAATTTCGAGTTCGTTTCTTCAAAGTGTAAAATTTGCAAATAGGTAATCCGTATTCGAGATCACAAAAAAAAAACAGTTTTTTATTGATTTTTAGTAAATTTGTTATAGTAATTAATTTTTTTATAACATAACCTATTATAATAAAATATACTAGCAATCCATTAAACAAATAAAACTTAACTTATTATACTTACCATGAATTCTTTCCATTTTTCATCGTTGAGTAGGTCTACCTATTTGTTGGTTGATAAATATTTGCTTGTTCCTGATATAGAAATTCATCGGAAAGTAAACGCTTGCGGCAAATTGTTTCCATATTTTTTATAAATAAATTAAATGCACGGTAGGATCGCATGTACTTGCTCTTGTGTTAAATCACATAGGAAGGACAATATTGTTAGTAGAAAAGGTTTAATATTAAGAAATATTATATTAACAAAAGATTATGTCTCACACTATTCTTACATCTGGTGGGAGTTGCTTTAAAGCACGGAAAATGCTGGACAATCCATGCATATAATTCTTTTACTGGCAATGCTTTCTCTTTGGAGCATTCGATTACCATGAGGATGAAGGAACTGTTGGGAGTTAGAAGTAAAATATTACATTTTATTTTTGTATAAAATTTCAACTAACTTACCTACAGCTATATGGCGGCTTATTATGTATGGACCAATGGCACATCCGTTGGAAGTTTTTGGTGTGGTGGATTGGGTGATGCTTATGATTTCTGGAGGGGTAGCGGTTGATGTTGTTGATGTTTTTTTTTGTGAACTTTGCTGTGTATTTATTCAATATATTTGGGGGCCTGCCACGAAGAATCATCTCTCAGAAGTTTTGGTACCACTCTAAATCAGATTGTGATCATAGTTAGGTATGTATGTGAAAAAGTGCGCTTTTTAAAATTGTGTAAATACAAAATTATGGACTCCAAAATTCTGAAAAATCAAATTTAATTTTTTCTTAGTACTCTCTAAATTTATAATTTTGTATTTAAAAATTCTGTTTCTAATAATTATGTGATTCATAGATACTTAATTCTGTAAATAATAAAATAAAAGTGTTTATAATGAACCAAAATTAATACTGCATTTTCACCGACAACTAAGCCGACATTTAAGTAGATTTAACCTGTATCCTATAAACCTTGAAGATTTACTCTACAAAACTAAATCTCCTCAGATGAAGATTAAAAATAAGGACGTGCCAATAGTGTGACCGTGTGATATGCCAATAGTTTGACTGTGTTTTAGAAAAGTAGAGCTTATGCGGATTGAAAGGACATTCGGCTTCCGGAAATTAGATAGCAGCTCCCCAACCGCGCGGAGTGCGTGTAATATATATTTATCTCTTTTAAGGGCGTACAACTGTTATAAATTGGCATTTCTCACATCGAACTAATTTATTCCCATTTCGAAGTGAAATATTCATCGGGAAAATTAATTTTTGGATTCTGTTGAGATATATAAAGCTGTTTGTCTCACTTCTACACCATAAGGGAGTAAGGATAAAGAAATCGAAGTTAAATAAAATAAAACCATGGATGACAGAAGTTATATGTAAAATAAAATGCACGACTGGATCTTAGCTAACTTTAATGTAGCTAAAAGTTGACGTTGGATAGTAGGTAGGTAGTCTAGTTATCCTATGCAGGTTTAAATCCGATTTAATCAAGATTACCTTTTTTACCATTTCGAAATGAAATACTCACCGGGAAAATTAATTTTTCGATTCTGTTGATATATATGAAACTGCCTGTCTCACTTCTCCATCATAAGAGAATAAGGATAAAGAAATCGAAATTAAATAAAATAAAACTATGTATGACAGAAGTTATATGTAAAATAAAATGCACGACTGGATCCTACGAACTTGCTCTTGTAGTTAACTTTAATGTAGCTAAAAGTTGATGCTGGATAATAGTAGGTAGGTAGTCTAGTTATCCTATGCAGGTTTAATTCCGATTTAGTCAAGATTACCTTGATTCTTAGTATAATGAATTTTAGAACGGATGACTCAAGGAATAGTTACATAGCTACCTACCTACAAATATATATTTAAATCTACATTATGGATTTTAATTATCTAAGATAGGAGTGTAATATTTACCAACATACATAGATGGAACCTCTAGGTATGTAAATATATGTAGAAATAATAACGAAAATGCTTATAAAAATACTTATTAAGATACTTAATAATGAAAATGAAGGATTTAGGTGGGTATAGGTATACATAATATCTATAATATAGGCGCAATAAATCTAGATTATGGATTGTAATTATGTATGTAAATTAGGATGATAATTGTGTACCTACACTACATACAGATATGTAAATATGTACATACAATGTACATTGAAAATGTAGTGATAAGTAGGCAGATATATGCATATAAACTTTATATGATAGATATATACATAATATTCATTTTATGTTTAAAGATATATAGGTATTTAAATGTATGAGAGCCCAAATAGTATATGATGTATGTAGGTTGGTACTCAGTGACGTAGCTAGCAAATACATGTGTAGTTTAGTCAGGGCAAATATGCATACAAATATTAAGTCTCGTCGATTTGGATTCGATTCCAAAATAAAATGCACAACTGGATCGAACGAAGTTGCTCTTGTAGCTTACTACTTTAATGTAGCTAAACATTGACGCTGTTAATAGGCAGGTAATTTGGTTACCTTATGTAGGTTTAAAGCCTATGTAGCTAATATAACTGATTCTTAGTATAATAAATTGTCGAATGGATGAATCATGTAACATAGGTCCCTACCTACAAATGTATATTTAAATGTATGTTATGGATTTTAATTCTGTAAATTAGGATGGTAATATATACCTACACTACATACATTCGTATTCGTAGTCCGCACTCCATTCTGTTGGTATTCCGTCTTTTGTACACGTCAATTAAATTCCTTACCTGCAGTTTTGTTATCAGTTTGGTGTGTTTTTCTATAATTGAAAAGGAAGTCTATTGATTAACAGGATATACGATTATAGAAAATTGAACTTAATTAAATTAATCAATAATTAATTAAAAACATCCGGAGTTACAGATAGTGATGCTGCAGTAAAGAGTGTACATAATCGTTGTGTAGGTTGATTATAAGGAAACAAAATTGTGTGCGCAGTGTTGGACATTAAAATAAAAATTGTTTCTAAAATGCTTAATATTGTTCAATAACTTACCAGCAACATAGATATAAAATTCTTAAATGTCCTAATCCTCGGTTTCGGGTTTATGTTTGTTTTTAAGTCATTTCAAAGGATGAGAAACATTGAGAAAACTATTCTAGACATTATTTCTGCAGAAGACAGAAATTTGGAAGGTGATGTCTATACAAGTTTGGCTGTTATTTATGCAGCATTTGCATTGTCCAATTGGTTGGCATCATCATTTCTATCATTTACTGGTCCCAGATGTGCCATGCTAGTTGGTTCCTTAAACTTTACACTATTTATGGTGGTCTTTTTATGGCATATAACTTGGCTTCTTTACTTGGCCTGTGCAGTTTTAGGAGCTGGAGCTTCTATAACATATGGGCAGGTCAGGACACGTACCTGGCTAGATGCAGTAATCCAACGAATATATCCCGAATTTCTGGAATTTTTTGGGCTCTTCTACAGTGCAGTACGTTTTTGTGGCAATCTCTTTGTTTATTTCCTATTCCAAGATAAAAGCACTATCGATACTGAGACACGCCAACATGTCATCGGAGTGTTGACTGCTGTTGCAATATTGGATATCGCCTTCTTTGCTACGATGAGATCAGTCAAGGATAACTCTACATCTGAGAGAGAACTACAAGAAGTAAACTCAGGATTTGGAAGGGATCTTTATGTAATGAAATCAGCTGGAGAATTGTTTGTGACCAGAGACATGTTACTTTTGAATTTGCCCTTTTTCTATACAGTTCTGGAACTATCATTCTTCAGCGGAGCTTATGGTTTACATCTGCCATCGCAGAAACTAGAAAAGAAATAGTTGGGTTAGCTGGTATATGCATTGGTGCTGGTGAAGTCTTGAGAGGAGGTATTTTCTAAAATATAATAATTAAATTACAGAATATTACGTAATAAACAAAATAATACTCACTCACTTCCAATTCCTATATTTGTTTTGAAGAAATGATGAAATAAATAATTTTTTTTATAGTTGTGTCATCTGTCAAAATACTCACCTCGAATTGAGTAAACTGGTCTTTTCTTGTGGTGGAAAATAGGCACGTACGCATTAATATGCAATTTTTTTTTTGTATTTATAATTTTGCACGTGCTGAAGCGATTATGAATACCCTTTATATGTTTTTAACACAGCGCGGGCATCCTGTGAAAGAAGAGAAAGAAGGATATGAAAGATGTATGGCGCGATGTATTGAGACGGTGGTTGTTGTATCAGATTTTTTCTCCACGGATGGCGGCTGAACTAGTGCGGAGAAAATTACCGTGTCTTATTTTTGTATGTCTCTTATAATTCGCATTATTTTATTTATTTTGTTGACATATTAATTGGGTCTATTCGGCGAGATCTTTTATTCTGTTATTCTGCTATTCTGTTATGAATTTTCATACAAAAGTTTAAGTTGTCAAAAAATCTTTTATAAATTTTAATTTTGGTATTCTGCATGCTAAATCTGCTATGAAATCTGTTAAGAAATCTGCTATGAGCTGTCAAAACTTCGAAATTCTCAACAAGTCTTTTACGAACTGCATTTTTGGTATTCAGCATGCCACAATCTGTTATGGAATCTTTTATGAATCATAAAAGAATAAAAGACACATTTTTGTTACTTTTATCATAAAAGATTTCAATATATGAAGTAAAAACATTTATTTTGTTAATGAATTGTTCGTAAAAGGACAGATATAACAAAATATATTAAAATACATAATAACAAGCACAAACATGTAAATAATTTCAAACTAATTATTTGAATACACGAAAGCACAGAACAAATTTGATGGATGAAACGTAAAAGAAAGTGTCGCGTCGCTCATCTTGCCGGAGTTCGTTTTACACAAGTTTATATATTGGATATAATACATTCAGGAACTTTTATGGACAAATTGCAAAGATTATATATTGTTTATCTACGCGAAACAAAACACGATAATTGCGCAGGTTAATATTTTCATTAGTCAGTGCCTACTGCCAAGAGTTTTTATTTACCTACTACAGCTGATAATTTGATAGCAGATTTTAGGTCTGTTCGTATAAATGTTTCTTTTTCGAAGTTCCATAACAGACTTTTATAAAAGATCGAACTCCTGAATACCAATTATAAAATATCTTTTATGGTGGAGATCTGTTATGCATCATAACAGAAAATTCATAGCAGAATAACAGATGTGGCAGAATAAGCCTAAATGAGTAGTTTACTCAATCACATGTTGTTAGTGTTGTGCCAGAACAGCATGTAATGAGTAAACCAGCAACTCATTTTATGACAATTTTTAGAATAGGTTTTTAATGGAATATAAGAAGACATAGACAACGGCAGGAATCGAACCTGCGACCACTAGGTTGCCATGCGAGCACATAACTATCGCGCCACGGCCACCCCCTATGTTTTGCTTCTACTTTTTGATTGGATTTTCTTCATTTTGAACATGAAATTAATAAATATTGCTTAATTTGTAAGCCAGAGTTTTTAATTTGCATTTTGAATACATAAGCTCTCCACATCTACCAAAAGTGCAAATGCGCCCTACTCTGTTTCGATAAGCCTGTGTTGGTGTCTGCTCCATTTAAAATGCACGGGCAACTAACACATGCTTGTCGAAACCAAGGAAATCCTCTCGATTTAGATTGTAGCGTGAAAGAAAATAAACCCCCGGAGTCGTGCCTCTATGTTGTTTTCTCTATGCTCCTAATGGAGACCACCGAAAATTTTCGTTTCGCAGCAGAAGCGTACTAGGCTTTAGCTGAATCGCTTTTTGGCGGAAAGTGAGATGAGTCGGCGATTCATATCACTTCGCTCGCCGAAATAGCTGAATCTCGGTGCACATAGAGTAAGTCAACATGCCCTCAATACTTAACAGTGTGAGGAATCACCGTTATATTTTAAAACTGTTCTAGAGACCCCTAGCTCACAGTAAAAAAAATTAAAGTTCTATACGTGCTCCTTTAATGGATAGCCGCCCCAAAAAACAAATCAGTTTTCATAGCTTGCTCTGTTCGGAACAAGTTCACAGCGTAATCTATGCACTCAAACTCTGTTGAAATCTGGGCTTATGTTCTGTAACTAAGGTGATAAATTTTCCTCGATTAACGCCTCTGTAAAAATGGGTTTCTGTAAATTGAGGCGATGCCTTAAGTTTTTAATTTGTTTGACTGGGATTTTCCAATGGAAGTTGTAAAATTGAGAAAGTCATTTTGGCATCTTAACATCAAAACAAACATATTTTATTTTGCCCTGGTCTGAGCGAAAAAATAAATAAACGCCTATCCTGGAAATAATTTTTCTGAAATGTTAATATGTAGTATTATTAAGAATTTGAAGGTTTATGTCAAAAAAAAATATACAAATCGTTAGAACAATCAATGGAAAAGTGGAAAATAAAAAAATACGGTCCCTTGACAAATATCGTGTTTTTTATAATAATGAGTGAACGTGACCAATTAATTTTTCATTTCACATTTTATTAAAGGGTAATTGGGTCTATTCGGCGAGATCTTTTATTCTGTTATTCTACTATTCTGTTATGAATTTTCATACAAAAGTTTAAGCTGTCAAAAAATCTTTTATGAATTATAATTTTGGTATTCTGCATGCTAAATCTGCTATGAAATCTTTTAAGAAATCTGCTATTGAGCTGTCAAAACTTCGAAATTCTCAACAAGTCTTTTATGAACTGCATTTTTGGTATTCAGCATGCCACAATCTGTTATGGAATCTTTTATGAATCATAAAAGAATAAAAGACACATTTTGGTTACTTTTATCATAAAAGATTTCAACATATGTAGTAAAAACTTTTATTTCGTTAGTGAATTGTTGTTAAAAGGAGACAGATATAACAAACAATAATTAAAATGCATAATAACAAACTCAAATATGTAAATAATTTATAAACTAAATTATTTCAATTCCTCTAAAACACAGAACACATTTGATGGATGAAACATAAGAAAATAGTCGCCTATCTTGCCTTTGTGTGTTTTGGATATATTAAATTCTGGAACTGTAATGGACAAATTACAAAGAACAAAAATTTAAGTTCGCGAAACAAAATACGATAATTCCACAGGTTAATTTATTGTCATTCGTCGGTGCTGACTGCCGAGAATTTTTATTTACTACAGCTGATAGTTTGATAGCAGATTTTAGGTCTGTTCGTATAAATGTTTCTTTTTCGAAGTTCCATAACAGACTTTTATAAAAGATCGAACTCCTGAATACCAATTATAAAATATCTTTTATGGTAAAGATCTGTTATGCATCATAACAGAAAATTCATAGCAGAATAACAGATTTGGCAGAATAACCCTAAATATTTTAAATATCTACATTCCATTCCATTCCACATTACCTAATATATCATAAGCCATTAACTAATAACATAAAGACCCAAAACCTCTGCTTTCATTTGACATTTCCCTCCAAGCTGAAACACGCACACAAGTAACTTTTCTGTTCTTCTTCCAATAGACCCATTGGTAAAAACGCACACAAGAATCTTTTCTGTTCTTCTTCCTATAGCCCCATAGATAACATAGGCCTAGTAATTTGTTTTTGTTTTGTTTTTCGATTTCTCATCTATTCATGGATAGAGCTAAAGTTAGAAATACATTAATGTAATGAAATGGATTTTGAGGGGTCAAACGTACGAAGGTTTCCAATCGTATTATTGCTAATTTGTGTATATATATATCTTCGTCATTCTTTTTCGTTCTGCCGTCTCATATTTTTTTTATTTTTAAGCGTCCATGTTAATTTTTTCGGTCGAGCGAAGATTATCTTTTAAAAATATAGTGTCATCAATTTTATCTAAAAAAAAGTCCATCCCTTATAAAAATAAATTCAAATCATATTGATCGCAAGTATTCGTTAATTATTTTTCGACATTATTCAATCCCTATACCTGGTCGCAAGTGTGTTTAAATTTAGTTTTATAAAATTTGCCATTGTCAGCGCATTATCGAGCCAGGCCAGCAGAATATATTAAAAAAATAGAAGTGCGTGTGTTGGCATTTATTTATCCTCTTTTCATTAATTCTTCCCAATATTTTTTTCGCTTTTTTCCTTATTTATCATTAAATTTAATCCTAATGAAAGCTGTTGTATTATATTCTCTTTATCCTGTAGACTTGACCAATTTATGAAATAAAATTGAAAAAAAAGTAGTTGGTGGTGTTGTTTGTGCACAAAAATGAGTGTCGTCGCAGCCTCAGCCACTGCTATGACTCTTGACGAACAGAAGACAATTTTAAAAACTTGTAGCTCCGCTGCTGGTGTAGCAGGTGCCGATCAGAGTCATAGCATATCGGACAATTATGACGAAAATCATATCCATAAACTTAAAGCAGCGCCATCGTCATCCTCAACGGCATCAGCAATAAAATCTGGTCCCAACGAAGCAGTTGTTGTTTTACATATTCCAGCTTCACCACAAATTACTATCAACAATAACAACAATTCTTCATCAACATCGATATTGGTAGCATCGGCCTCCGCTGCCGCAGACACAATTTACACAGCCCAGCATCGACGTTTGTTGGAAGGTATCTAAACAAAACTAAAGTCTTACAAACCAAAAATTAAAAAAAATCAATTGAAAAGAAAATAACTGGATTTTTATAAAAAAAAAAAAAAAAAACAAACAGAACCATTCTCAATTTTTTGTTTTGTTTTTCTGAAGACATACAAAAAACAAGAATGTGCGGTTACAATCTATATAATTCCTTCTTTTTTTCAAAATTATTTTGGTTTTTATTTGTAAAGAAATTAAATCCAAATGTTTTTAGTCTGTCTCGTTGGTTGCTCGAGATCTCGAGACGCTAGGTTTAAGCCATAACAAAATAAAACTAGTGTTTATCTTTTTCGCCGCTGCATTTTTTTGTTAAAAAATCGGTTTTTTCGGTATTTTTTTAAACCTAGTGTGAAGTGAAAAAAAGCAATAATAAAAGCAATCCTTTGTGTTAAACTTTATTTTTATCTCTTATGAAAGTTTTTCTTTTAAGTAAGAAAAAATAGTATTTTCTTTAACAAAAATAAGCTTGTAAATAAACGGTATCGGTTAAGTGATTAATACCTAAATAACTTGCGATCGTTGCTGATTGTGGTGCCTTAAAATCTAATCAATTGATAAAAACGAGCGTTCTTCTAAAGTGGCCCTTTTAAAGTGTAAATAGATTTAAAATAGTAATATTTAAATAACGAACTTTTTTTGTTGCAATGGAGAGATGAATTTGTTATTAATTACATAACACAAGCATGGTTTGTTTTAACTTGAATGAATATACCTATAAGTACGCAATGTTTAAATTATCATTAAAACAGAAGAACAAAACACATCATCAACCACAACAAGGTGGTTTATAGTTTTTAAAAAATGATTTAGTATAATGTTTATATTTACATATTACACTAAACCATATAGATAGTTATAAGTATGTAATACCTATGTCCCTACATTTTTCATTTTTAGTTCCGAGCAAACGGGCTGAATCCTCCGTACCTATTATTTACTGTCGGTTTGGATTGGATTTTTATTTTTTTTCCATTCTAATCGACGACGTACATAAATATGTTGTTCTCAAATTTAATGATACACATCTTGTATGGGCGTTCTTCGAAAATAATAGATCTCAATTTATTTTTACTATTACATTTATTAAATTTTAAAATTTGAAGATTTCACTTCTTCGGCTTTTTTGGTCGTGATAATTTATTAATGAAAGATATTCATTAGTTTTCCCAACGTTTCGACTGAGTTTTCAGTCTTCTTCAGGGGCACTTTATTAACCATGAAAAAAAAATTAAGAGAAACATTTGTATGCTTACATTTAGTTGTTAAGATTTTACACTTACAATTATAAATGAAACTATTTTATCCAAATTACATATATATATATAAAAATTTTTAAAAATAATGACAGTTTTTTAATTGAATATTTAAATTAAAGCACTTCTTCTTAGTTAGAATTTAAGTCAACAACTGTTTAATAAAATTTTCTTTTAAAAGAGCAACAAAACTATTGATGTATGTATATATGTATCGCAGTTATTTAGAGACTAGGGAACAGTACACCGACGAGATACACTGTGTATCCTGCTTCCTGTTCATGTTATTTTTGTTATTCAAAATGTGCAAAGTTTCTAACGTATATCGTTTCGATGTATGTTTTTCCGTTTGAAGAATTTGCACATTCTTAAAGTCTGGAGCATGATTTTTTCTAAGCTGTGACTAGCAAGAGCTGTTTTCTGAGAACTTTTGGACTTTATATCAGATTTGTGATTTGAGATCCTTTGTTTTAAAAGCTGCTTGGTAGTGCCAATGTAACATTGTTCACAATTTTCTCTTTCGTTGCCTAGGCAATTGATCTTATATACAACGTCTGTACTTTGATCCTTTTCACTTTTCTTGTTAAGTTTTGTAAACAGTGTGTTAAGTGTTTGGTTGGATTTGTAAGCAACATTGACATCTTTAGCTTTGCTAGCGATGGTTTTCTTAAAACTTTCAGCAAATTTCGGCACGTAAACCATACTTTTGAAATAACCTGCTCCTTCATGTTTATTGCTTTGTTGGTGATTGGTTTGGTGTTGTGCTATTAATTCGCGAATCATATCTAGCGGATACCCATTATCAATAAGAATTTTTGTTATTTTCTCTTTGTTGGCGGGATGGAATTTCTTTTCACTAATCGTGAGGACTTTCTTAATAAGGTTGAAAGCCGTATTGACTTTAATATGTTTCGCTTGATTTGATCGAAAATTTACGATTCTTCCGGATGCTGTCTCTTTTTGATGCCAGTCAAAGGTGAGTCTGTTTCTCTCACGATTAATTCTTACGTCCAAAAATGCTATCGTTTTGTTTTTTTCCTTTTCCACCGTGAATTGGATTTTGGAGTTGAATGCGTTAAGACTTTGCAAAACCTTGTCAATCTCACGATTTTCCATTACTGCAAATATGTCATCAACGTATTTGGTGATGAATTTTGGCGGATTTATTGCATTTAACGTTTCTTCTAACAAAAAATCTAAGACAAGGTCGGCGATGGTAGGTGAAAGTGGATTCCCCATTGGGATTCCATGTATTTGTTTATATATGTTGTCTTTATATTGAAAAAGGTTGTTATCTTTCAAACAGAAGTCAAACATTTCCAAGAACTTATTTAAGCTAAGGCTTGTGTGTTCACTCATAATACTCCACTTTTTCTTTATAATGTTTATCGCCACCTGCACCGGAATATTCGTGAAAAGTGACACCGCATCGAAAGAAACTAAGACTTCTTGTTCCCTTAGTTCTAATTCTCTTGTCTTTTCAATAAACTCGAACGAATTTCTTACAGTGTACTTTGAGTTGCGAGTAACACCTTGTAGAATTCTACCTATGTCTCAGTCTCAGTGGTAAATTCGGTTTGTGGATTTTTGGCAATCCATAGATGGAAGGGAGCTGTGCGGTGTAAGTTGTCATGTTTAACTTTTCTTTGTCGGTTATCAATTTGTTTGTGTGTAGGTATTTTACAAATTCATTGTTCTTATTTTGAAGAGAAGAAATTGGATTAGTTCGTATTCCTCTGTAGACGGAACGGTCTGACAACAGGTCTAGCATTTTATCTTCGTACTCGCTTTTATTCATAGCTACAGTGACATTACCTTTGTCAGCTGCGACGATCATAATGTTTTTGTTTCGTTTTAAGAAAGCAACTGTCTCTTTTCTCACTTTTAAGACATATTTTGCAAATTGATCGTTGTTGTTATTTCTTTGAAACGAGTGAATCATATTGCCGTATTTCGATCTCATCAATTCCTGTTCTCTTTCATCATCAATATTTCTTATTACCTCTTCGCCATCAGCTATAAGTTGGAAAAGTGGAAAGTTGTCTCTTTTTATTGGTAGAGCAAATTTTTTACCCATCGATAAAAGCCATTTTATTTCCAGTGGGAATTGGATAGAACTTTTATTTACAAACCACTTGTCGTGCATATATATGTTTAAGGATCTCCACAGCGATGATTTTAAATTTTCTATTTTTTGTGCATTTGATCGTTGTTTTTTTGCATAAAAATTCTTGTAGACTTGTTTTTGTTTTGAAGTGTATTGTTTATATTCGTCTCTCGACAGTTCATCTTTTATACGTTTGTCAATCAACCTGATTGTGTTCTCCGTTGTTTTTATTAGGTGGCACATTTCAGTGATTTCAATGTTGAGAACTTTTAGATGGAACTTCAGTTCTATTTTGTTGTACGAATTTTGAGAATGAGTATTTTTCAATATACATTTTGTCGAGTTGGTTGAATTTCTTATATGCTTAGGAATCAGTCCATAATCTCTGCATGTTAGTAGGAATATTCTATTTTGTTTTTGTTTTGGTAGTTTTTTTTGGAGTTTGCTGTATTGTTTCAAATGTATGCATACATGTTCTCCGTATTTGTACTTTATGTGTTGGTAGTAGTTCTTCATGGTTTAACAAAAAAGTTTGCGGCAGGCCGTCCGATGTGTTATATAATTAAAAGTGTTTTGACCAATTCGATATGTTAAATTTTAAAATTTGAAGATTTCACTTCTTCGGCTTTTTTGGTCGTGATAATTTATTAATGAAAGATATTCATTAGTTTTCCCAACGTTTCGACTGAGTTTTCAGTCTTCTTCAGGGGCACTTTATTAACCATGAAAAAAAAATTAAGAGAAACATTTGTATGCTTACATTTAGTTGTTAAGATTTTACACTTACAATTATAAATGAAACTATTTTATCCAAATTACATATATATATATAAAAATTTTTAAAAATAATGACAGTTTTTTAATTGAATATTTAAATTAAAGCACTTCTTCTTAGTTAGAATTTAAGTCAACAACTGTTTAATAAAATTTTCTTTTAAAAGAGCAACAAAACTATTGATGTATGTATATATGTATCGCAGTTATTTAGAGACTAGGGAACAGTACACCGACGAGATACACTGTGTATCCTGCTTCCTGTTCATGTTATTTTTGTTATTCAAAATGTGCAAAGTTTCTAACGTATATCGTTTCGATGTATGTTTTTCCGTTAGAAGAATTTGCACATTTTTAAAGTCTGGAGCATGATTTTTTCTAAGCTGTGACTAGCAAGAGCTGTTTTCTGAGAACTTTTGGACTTTATATCAGATTTGTGATTTGAGATCCTTTGTTTTAAAAGCTGCTTGGTAGTGCCAATGTAACATTGTTCACAATTTTCTCTTTCGTTGCCTAGGCAATTGATCTTATATACAACGTCTGTACTTTGATCCTTTTCACTTTTCTTGTTAAGTTTTGTAAACAGTGTGTTAAGTGTTTGGTTGGATTTGTAAGCAACATTGACATCTTTAGCTTTGCTAGCGATGGTTTTCTTAAAACTTTCAGCAAATTTCGGCACGTAAACCATACTTTTGAAATAACCTGCTCCTTCATGTTTATTGCTTTGTTGGTGATTGGTTTGGTGTTGTGCTATTAATTCGCGAATCATATCTAGCGGATACCCATTATCAATAAGAATTTTTGTTATTTTCTCTTTGTTGGCGGGATGGAATTTCTTTTCACTAATCGTGAGGACTTTCTTAATAAGGTTGAAAGCCGTATTGACTTTAATATGTTTCGCTTGATTTGATCGAAAATTTACGATTCTTCCGGATGCTGTCTCTTTTTGATGCCAGTCAAAGGTGAGTCTGTTTCTCTCACGATTAATTTTTACGTCCAAAAATGCTATCGTTTTGTTTTTTTCCTTTTCCACCGTGAATTGGATTTTGGAGTTGAATGCGTTAAGACTTTGCAAAACCTTGTCAATCTCACGATTTTCCATTACTGCAAATATGTCATCAACGTATTTGGTGATGAATTTTGGCGGATTTATTGCATTTAACGTTTCTTCTAACAAAAAATCTAAGACAAGGTCGGCGATGGTAGGTGAAAGTGGATTCCCCATTGGGATTCCATGTATTTGTTTATATATGTTGTCTTTATATTGAAAAAGGTTGTTATCTTTCAAACAGAAGTCAAACATTTCCAAGAACTTATTTAAGCTAAGGCTTGTGTGTTCACTCATAATACTCCACTTTTTCTTTATAATGTTTATCGCCACCTGCACCGGAATATTCGTGAAAAGTGACACCGCATCGAAAGAAACTAAGACTTCTTGTTCCCTTAGTTCTAATTCTCTTGTCTTTTCAATAAACTCGAACGAATTTCTTACAGTGTACTTTGAGTTGCGAGTAACACCTTGTAGAATTCTACCTATGTCTCAGTCTCAGTGGTAAATTCGGTTTGTGGATTTTGGCAATCCATAGATGGAAGGGAGCTGTGCGGTGTAAGTTGTCATGTTTAACTTTTCTTTGTCGGTTATCAATTTGTTTGTGTGTAGGTATTTTACAAATTCATTGTTCTTATTTTGAAGAGAAGAAATTGGATTAGTTCGTATTCCTCTGTAGACGGAACGGTCTGACAACAGGTCTAGCATTTTATCTTCGTACTCGCTTTTATTCATAGCTACAGTGACATTACCTTTGTCAGCTGCGACGATCATAATGTTTTTGTTTCGTTTTAAGAAAGCAACTGTCTCTTTTCTCACTTTTAAGACATATTTTGCAAATTGATCGTTGTTGTTATTTCTTTGAAACGAGTGAATCATATTGCCGTATTTCGATCTCATCAATTCCTGTTCTCTTTCATCATCAATATTTCTTATTACCTCTTCGCCATCAGCTATAAGTTGGAAAAGTGGAAAGTTGTCTCTTTTTATTGGTAGAGCAAATTTTTTACCCATCGATAAAAGCCATTTTATTTCCAGTGGGAATTGGATAGAACTTTTATTTACAAACCACTTGTCGTGCATATATATGTTTAAGGATCTCCACAGCGATGATTTTAAATTTTCTATTTTCTGTGCATTTGATCGTTGTTTTTTTGCATAAAAATTCTTGTAGACTTGTTTTTGTTTTGAAGTGTATTGTTTATATTCGTCTCTCGACAGTTCATCTTTTATACGTTTGTCAATCAACCTGATTGTGTTCTCCGTTGTTTTTATTAGGTGGCACATTTCAGTGATTTCAATGTTGAGAACTTTTAGATGGAACTTCAGTTCTATTTTGTTGTACGAATTTTGAGAATGAGTATTTTTCAATATACATTTTGTCGAGTTGGTTGAATTTCTTATATGCTTAGGAATCAGTCCATAATCTCTGCATGTTAGTAGGAATATTCTATTTTGTTTTTGTTTTGGTAGTTTTTTTTGGAGTTTGCTGTATTGTTTCAAATGTATGCATACATGTTCTCCGTATTTGTACTTTATGTGTTGGTAGTAGTTCTTCATGGTTTAACAAAAAAGTTTGCGGCAGGCCGTCCGATGTGTTATATAATTAAAAGTGTTTTGACCAATTCGATATGTTAAATTTTAAAATTTGAAGATTTCACTTCTTCGGCTTTTTTGGTCGTGATAATTTATTAATGAAAGATATTCATTAGTTTTCCCAACGTTTCGACTGAGTTTTCAGTCTTCTTCAGGGGCACTTTATTAACCATGAAAAAAAAATTAAGAGAAACATTTGTATGCTTACATTTAGTTGTTAAGATTTTACACTTACAATTATAAATGAAACTATTTTATCCAAATTACATATATATATATAAAAATTTTTAAAAATAATGACAGTTTTTTAATTGAATATTTAAATTAAAGCACTTCTTCTTAGTTAGAATTTAAGTCATCAACTGTTTAATAAAATTTTCTTTTAAAAGAGCAACAAAACTATTGATGTATGTATATATGTATCGCAGTTATTTAGAGACTAGGGAACAGTACACCGACGAGATACACTGTGTATCCTGCTTCCTGTTCATGTTATTTTTGTTATTCAAAATGTGCAAAGTTTCTAACGTATATCGTTTCGATGTATGTTTTTCCGTTTGAAGAATTTGCACATTTTTAAAGTCTGGAGCATGATTTTTTCTAAGCTGTGACTAGCAAGAGCTGTTTTCTGAGAACTTTTGGACTTTATATCAGATTTGTGATTTGAGATCCTTTGTTTTAAAAGCTGCTTGGTAGTGCCAATGTAACATTGTTCACAATTTTCTCTTTCGTTGCCTAGGCAATTGATCTTATATACAACGTCTGTACTTTGATCCTTTTCACTTTTCTTGTTAAGTTTTGTAAACAGTGTGTTAAGTGTTTGGTTGGATTTGTAAGCAACATTGACATCTTTAGCTTTGCTAGCGATGGTTTTCTTAAAATTTTCAGCAAATTTCGGCACGTAAACCATACTTTTGAAATAACCTGCTCCTTCATGTTTATTGCTTTGTTGGTGATTGGTTTGGTGTTGTGCTATTAATTCGCGAATCATATCTAGCGGATACCCATTATCAATAAGAATTTTTGTTATTTTCTCTTTGTTGGCGGGATGGAATTTCTTTTCACTAATCGTGAGGACTTTCTTAATAAGGTTGAAAGCCGTATTGACTTTAATATGTTTCGCTTGATTTGATCGAAAATTTACGATTCTTCCGGATGCTGTCTCTTTTTGATGCCAGTCAAAGGTGAGTCTGTTTCTCTCACGATTAATTTTTACGTCCAAAAATGCTATCGTTTTGTTTTTTTCCTTTTCCACCGTGAATTGGATTTTGGAGTTGAATGCGTTAAGACTTTGCAAAACCTTGTCAATCTCACGATTTTCCATTACTGCAAATATGTCATCAACGTATTTGGTGATGAATTTTGGCGGATTTATTGCATTTAACGTTTCTTCTAACAAAAAATCTAAGACAAGGTCGGCGATGGTAGGTGAAAGTGGATTCCCCATTGGGATTCCATGTATTTGTTTATATATGTTGTCTTTATATTGAAAAAGGTTGTTATCTTTCAAACAGAAGTCAAACATTTCCAAGAACTTATTTAAGCTAAGGCTTGTGTGTTCACTCATAATACTCCACTTTTTCTTTATAATGTTTATCGCCACCTGCACCGGAATATTCGTGAAAAGTGACACCGCATCGAAAGAAACTAAGACTTCTTGTTCCCTTAGTTCTAATTCTCTTGTCTTTTCAATAAACTCGAACGAATTTCTTACAGTGTACTTTGAGTTGCGAGTAACACCTTGTAGAATTCTACCTATGTCTCAGTCTCAGTGGTAAATTCGGTTTGTGGATTTTTGGCAATCCATAGATGGAAGGGAGCTGTGCGGTGTAAGTTGTCATGTTTAACTTTTCTTTGTCGGTTATCAATTTGTTTGTGTGTAGGTATTTTACAAATTCATTGTTCTTATTTTGAAGAGAAGAAATTGGATTAGTTCGTATTCCTCTGTAGACGGAACGGTCTGACAACAGGTCTAGCATTTTATCTTCGTACTCGCTTTTATTCATAGCTACAGTGACATTACCTTTGTCAGCTGCGACGATCATAATGTTTTTGTTTCGTTTTAAGAAAGCAACTGTCTCTTTTCTCACTTTTAAGACATATTTTGCAAATTGATCGTTGTTGTTATTTCTTTGAAACGAGTGAATCATATTGCCGTATTTCGATCTCATCAATTCCTGTTCTCTTTCATCATCAATATTTCTTATTACCTCTTCGCCATCAGCTATAAGTTGGAAAAGTGGAAAGTTGTCTCTTTTTATTGGTAGAGCAAATTTTTTACCCATCGATAAAAGCCATTTTATTTCCAGTGGGAATTGGATAGAACTTTTATTTACAAACCACTTGTCGTGCATATATATGTTTAAGGATCTCCACAGCGATGATTTTAAATTTTCTATTTTCTGTGCATTTGATCGTTGTTTTTTTGCATAAAAATTCTTGTAGACTTGTTTTTGTTTTGAAGTGTATTGTTTATATTCGTCTCTCGACAGTTCATCTTTTATACGTTTGTCAATCAACCTGATTGTGTTCTCCGTTGTTTTTATTAGGTGGCACATTTCAGTGATTTCAATGTTGAGAACTTTTAGATGGAACTTCAGTTCTATTTTGTTGTACGAATTTTGAGAATGAGTATTTTTCAATATACATTTTGTCGAGTTGGTTGAATTTCTTATATGCTTAGGAATCAGTCCATAATCTCTGCATGTTAGTAGGAATATTCTATTTTGTTTTTGTTTTGCTAGTTTTTTTTGGAGTTTGCTGTATTGTTTCAAATGTATGCATACATGTTCTCCGTATTTGTACTTTATGTGTTGGTAGTAGTTCTTCATGGTTTAACAAAAAAAGTTTGCGGCAGGCCGTCCGATGTGTTATATAATTAAAAGTGTTTTGACCAATTCGATATGTTAAATTTTAAAATTTGAAGATTTCACTTCTTCGGCTTTTTTGGTCGTGATAATTTATTAATGAAAGATATTCATTAGTTTTCCCAACGTTTCGACTGAGTTTTCAGTCTTCTTCAGGGGCACTTTATTAACCATGAAAAAAAAATTAAGAGAAACATTTGTATGCTTACATTTAGTTGTTAAGATTTTACACTTACAATTATAAATGAAACTATTTTATCCAAATTACATATATATATATAAAAATTTTTAAAAATAATGACAGTTTTTTAATTGAATATTTAAATTAAAGCACTTCTTCTTAGTTAGAAGTTAAGTCAACAACTGTTTAATAAAATTTTCTTTTAAAAGAGCAACAAAACTATTGATGTATGTATATATGTATCGCAGTTATTTAGAGACTAGGGAACAGTACACCGACGAGATACACTGTGTATCCTGCTTCCTGTTCATGTTATTTTTGTTATTCAAAATGTGCAAAGTTTCTAACGTATATCGTTTCGATGTATGTTTTTCCGTTTGAAGAATTTGCACATTTTTAAAGTCTGGAGCATGATTTTTTTCTAAGCTGTGACTAGCAAGAGCTGTTTTCTGAGAACTTTTGGACTTTATATCAGATTTGTGATTTGAGATCCTTTGTTTTAAAAGCTGCTTGGTAGTGCCAATGTAACATTGTTCACAATTTTCTCTTTCGTTGCCTAGGCAATTGATGTTATATACAACGTCTGTACTTTGATCCTTTTCACTTTTCTTGTTAAGTTTTGTAAACAGTGTGTTAAGTGTTTGGTTGGATTTGTAAGCAACATTGACATCTTTAGCTTTGCTAGCGATGGTTTTCTTAAAACTTTCAGCAAATTTCGGCACGTAAACCATACTTTTGAAATAACCTGCTCCTTCATGTTTATTGCTTTGTTGGTGATTGGTTTGGTGTTGTGCTATTAATTCGCGAATCATATCTAGCGGATACCCATTATCAATAAGAATTTTTGTTATTTTCTCTTTGTTGGCGGGATGGAATTTCTTTTCACTAATCGTGAGGACTTTCTTAATAAGGTTGAAAGCCGTATTGACTTTAATATGTTTCGCTTGATTTGATCGAAAATTTACGATTCTTCCGGATGCTGTCTCTTTTTGATGCCAGTCAAAGGTGAGTCTGTTTCTCTCACGATTAATTTTTACGTCCAAAAATGCTATCGTTTTGTTTTTTTCCTTTTCCACCGTGAATTGGATTTTGGAGTTGAATGCGTTAAGACTTTGCAAAACCTTGTCAATCTCACGATTTTCCATTACTGCAAATATGTCATCAACGTATTTGGTGATGAATTTTGGCGGATTTATTGCATTTAACGTTTCTTCTAACAAAAAATCTAAGACAAGGTCGGCGATGGTAGGTGAAAGTGGATTCCCCATTGGGATTCCATGTATTTGTTTATATATGTTGTCTTTATATTGAAAAAGG
The DNA here is from genome assembly GCA_910595825.1 of Philhelius pedissequus. Taxonomy (NCBI): domain Eukaryota; kingdom Metazoa; phylum Arthropoda; class Insecta; order Diptera; family Syrphidae; genus Philhelius; species Philhelius pedissequus. The sequence goes on from OU343160.1 coordinate 106,608,011, forward strand.
TTGTTATCTTTCAAACAGAAGTCAAACATTTCCAAGAACTTATTTAAGCTAAGGCTTGTGTGTTCACTCATAATACTCCACTTTTTCTTTATAATGTTTATCGCCACCTGCACCGGAATATTCGTGAAAAGTGACACCGCATCGAAAGAAACTAAGACTTCTTGTTCCCTTAGTTCTAATTCTCTTGTCTTTTCAATAAACTCGAACGAATTTCTTACAGTGTACTTTGAGTTGCGAGTAACACCTGGTAGAATTCTACCTATGTATTTAGACAATTCATAACATGGGACTTTCATAGACGACACAATGGGTCTCAGTGCTAAATTCGGTTTGTGGATTTTTGGCAATCCATAGATGGAAGGGAGCTGTGCGGTGTAAGTTGTCATGTTTAACTTTTCTTTGTCGGTTATCAATTTGTTTGTGTGTAGGTATTTTACAAATTCATTGTTCTTATTTTGAAGAGAAGAAATTGGATTAGTTCGTATTCCTCTGTAGACGGAACGGTCTGACAACAGGTCTAGCATTTTATCTTCGTACTCGCTTTTATTCATAGCTACAGTGACATTACCTTTGTCAGCTGCGACGATCATAATGTTTTTGTTTCGTTTTAAGAAAGCAACTGTCTCTTTTCTCACTTTTAAGATATATTTTGCAAATTGATCGTTGTTGTTATTTCTTTGAAACGAGTGAATCATATTGCCGTATTTCGATCTCATCAATTCCTGTTCTCTTTCATCATCAATATTTCTTATTACCTCTTCGCCATCAGCTATAAGTTGGAAAAGTGGAAAGTTGTCTCTTTCTATTGGTAGAGCAAATTTTTTACCCATCGATAAAAGCCATTTTATTTCCAGTGGGAATTGGATAGAACTTTTATTTACAAACCACTTGTCGTGCATATATATGTTTAAGGATCTCCACAGCGATGATTTTAAATTTTCTATTTTCTGTGCATTTGATCGTTGTTTTTTTGCATAAAAATTCTTGTAGACTTGTTTTTGTTTTGAAGTGTATTGTTTATATTCGTCTCTCGACAGTTCATCTTTTATACGTTTGTCAATCAACCTGATTGTGTTCTCCGTTGTTTTTATTAGGTGGCACATTTCAGTGATTTCAATGTTGAGAACTTTTAGATGGAACTTCAGTTCTATTTTGTTGTACGAATTTTGAGAATGAGTATTTTTCAATATACATTTTGTCGAGTTGGTTGAATTTTTTATATGCTTAGGAATCAGTCCATAATCTCTGCATGTTAGTAGGAATATTCTATTTTGTTTTTGTTTTGCTAGTTTTTTTTGGAGTTTGCTGTATTGATTCAAATCAAGCGAAATATATTAAAGTCAATACGGCTTTCAACCTTATTAAGAAAGTCCTCACGATTAGTGAAAAGAAATTCCATCCCGCCAACAAAGAGAAAATAACAAAAATTCTTATTGATAATGGGTATCCGCTAGATATGATTCGCGAATTAATAGCACAACACCAAACCAATCACCAACAAAGCAATAAACATGAAGGAGCAGGTTATTTCAAAAGTATGGTTTACGTGCCGAAACTTGCTGAAAGTTTTAAGAAAACCATCGCTAGCAAAGCTAAAGATGTCAATGTTGCTTACAAATCCAACCAAACACTTAACACACTGTTTACAAAACTTAACAAGAAAAGTGAAAAGGATCAAAGTACAGACGTTGTATATAAGATCAATTGCCTAGGCAACGAAAGAGAAAATTGTGAACAATGTTACATTGGCACTACCAAGCAGCTTTTAAAACAAAGGATCTCAAATCACAAATCTGATATAAAGTCCAAAAGTTCTCAGAAAACAGCTCTTGCTAGTCACAGCTTAGAAAAAATCATGCTCCAGACTTTAAAAATGTGCAAATTCTTCAAACGGAAAAACATACATCGAAACGATATACGTTAGAAACTTTGCACATTTTGAATAACAAAAATAACATGAACAGGAAGCAGGATACACAGTGTATCTCGTCGGTGTACTGTTCCCTAGTCTCTAAATAACTGCGATACATATAAACATACATCAATAGTTTTGTTGCTCTTTTAAAAGAAAATTTTATTAAACAGTTGTTGACTTAACTTCTAACTAAGAAGAAGTGCTTTAATTTAAATATTCAATTAAAAACTGTCATTATTTTTAAAATTTTTTATATATATATATGTAATTTGGATAAAATAGTTTCATTTATAATTGTAAGTGTAAAATCTTAACAACTAAATGTAAGCATACAAATGTTTCTCTTAATTTTTTTTTCATGGTTAATAAAGTGCCCCTGAAGAAGACTGAAAACTCAGTCGAAACGTTGGGAAAACTAATGAATATCTTTCATTAATAAATTATCACGACCAAAAAAGCCGAAGAAGTGAAATCTTCAAATTTTAAAATTTAACATATCGAATTGGTCAAAACACTTTTAATTATATTACATTTATTTTTAAAATTGTCAAAAATGAGAGGCTTTAAATTTCATATTTAAACCCGTGTTGGCTTTGTCGATTCGGAAATGCCAATGACGCATTTTAGTGGAAAGCGGTTTGAATCCTTTTTTAGTTTGTCGTTACGTTTCAGTGGGTATTGTCTCGGTCTCGATGTCTTTATTTATTTTGGAGCGCTGCTTTTCTATACTACGTTGTACGTTCTCATGTGGTTTATGTTTTACTGCAAAGTGAAGTGGAATCATCTACAACTTTCTGTGTACACAGAATAAACCCACGCTTGCAGAATTTGGCCCCTGATCTAGGGTTTCCAAAACATGTTGGCATGTTCTTGCACACTCATTCAACTTTTTCTAAGGAGCCTTCTTTCTTCTGGAGGTTCAACGTTGCTTCTATGAGATGACCCAAGGAGGAAGTGATTTGGAGTCAACGCCTCATAATTCTCAGTCTCTAGTGGTACCTGGTACGTAAATCAGCGGGTGCCAGTTTATGGTTCTTTCTACCTCTACCATCATGCTGTGAAGAAGTTCGTCGGACTGGTTTCGCGTAGGTATGATTCGTTTTAGCACCTTTTTGTTTTTTGGATCATACTCCCCCAGCTGCCACGCATGTGGGGCGATGAAGGTGGGTTAAAAACACATCTTGTTGCTGATGAGGAGAATTTCTTGGCGAAGGTCATCTGCATTTTCAAGTGTGTTCTGTGAAATGCAAAAAGTGAAGACTCATTTTTCATTCAAAGTTTTACAAAAGTACCGGAACGCTCAAAACAAAATTTTAGCCATTTTTTAAACGCCAAAGTAGAAGTGTAGTTTTGAAAATGTTTATTAAAGATTTACATGAAATTATTTCTTAAAATAACCAATTTGATATCACAAATTTTAATTTATTGCACGAATAAACCAGACCAGACAATAAATTCCATTATTTTCAACTTTTGTAACGATACACATATGTCAACTGACAGCTTATAGTAATAATAATAATGATAATAATAATAATAATAATAATGATAATAATAATAAAAATAATGATAAATAATAATAATGATAATAATAATAATAATAATGATAATAATAATAATAATAATAATGATAATAATGATAATAATAATAATAATAATGATAATAATAATAATAATGATAATAATAATGATAATAATGATAATAATAATAATAATAATAATGATAATAATAATAATAATGATAATAATAAATTTTTTTTTGTGTTCTACGTACATGCAGATTTTGTGCTACGTCAGGTCACTGGTCAACATCTTATCCACTATATTATCTGGGGTTAAGTCTCCAATCTCTCTTTCTATGTCTGCGCGCTCGGCTTCCCATCTACTACAAGCGAAGAAAGTGTGGTAAGCATCATCTGTCTCAGAGTCACCGTACTGGCAGGCTGGACTACTTGTTTTGCTAATCTTGTTGAGGAAGGCGTTGAAGTAACCGTGTCCGGCGAGTAACTGGGTGACGTAGTAGTTAACCTCACCGTGTTTCCGATCATTCCATTTACTCACTTCCCTGATCAATCTCGCTGTCCATCGTCCTCTGCTTTCAGACTCCCATCGTTCCTGCCACATCTGTTGTGTAACTGTTTTTGCTTCCGCGAATGCCGCATCAGTTCCGATTTCTGATCTATTTTCGTGTACGTACTTCGTTCTGCTGCAAGGAGGTCTATTGGCGTTACTTCCGCGACTACCAGGACGGCTGGCTCCGAGAACGTGCGGTAGGAGCTGGCCACCCGCAAAGCTCCGCGTTTTTGTACCGCTGCCATCTGTTTGCGATACTTTTCTTGGTGCAGTGCGTCGGCCCATATCTCGCTTCCGTAGATGAGAATGGATTGTGTTGTCGCCATCAGAAGTTTTCGCTTGCTTGCAGAAGGTCCGCCTGTATTTGCCATAAGTCTGCTTAGAGACGCTGTCACTTTTGATGCCCGTAAGAAAGCTTTGAGTCTAGAGTGAGTCCCAGATATTTGATGGCTTCACTGCTTCTGATTAAATCAGGTCCAAGCTGGAAATCTATGTGAATAGGTATTCTTTTTCTGGTTAGGAGAACTATTTCCGTTTTTTCCGTTGCTAGGCTGAGGCCATGTTTACTCATCCATAAGTATACCCGACGCATGACCTGGTCAAGCTTCCACTGTGCTTTTCTGGGTCCTCTGCTGTAATCACAGGCGCAATGTCATCAGCATACCCAACAAGTAAACAGTCTTCTGGCATGTCCATACAGAGTATGTCGTTGTATGAGATGTTCCAGAGGTCAGGTCCTTGGATCGATCCTTGGGCTGCTCCAGAGTTAATCTTCTTCTTGTGGCCATCTGTGGTATGGTAGATTAACTCTCGGTCCTTGAGGTAGTCCCTGATGATTCGTAGGAGATAATCTGGGGTTTTGAAAGTGTTTTCAAGTTCGTGTAGCACGTCACTCCATCTGGCAGAATTGAAAGCATTTCTATCATCTAGAGTTGTTAGAAGAACTATCTTCCTCGAGTGATGGTTTCCTCGGTGTGCTGAATAGGCAGCATTTATCACTTCTTCGATCGCTCCGACAGTAGAACGTCCCCTCCTGAACCCGTGCTGTCTTTCAGATAGATCTCCGGCTCTTTGGACAGCAGATGTGAGTCGCAGCTTTATCATTTTCTCTAATAGCTTTCCAGTCGTATCCAGCATGCATAGAGGTCTGTATGCTGCAGGGGTGTTTGGGTCACCCCTACCTTTGCTGATCAGTACTAATCGCTGCATCTTCCAGCTCTTGGGGAATACTCCTTCCCGCAGGCAATGATTGAACATTTTCAGTAGTAGCTGGGGGCACGTTCGGGCAGTCAGTTTAAGAATTTCTGCTGGTATTCCGTCGGGGTCAGGAGCTTTCCTTTTCTGAAGTGAGTTCACCGCTTCTTCAAGTTCTTCCGCGATGAAGGGTGGTATCTCTATCTCAAGAGCTAAAGCGGTATCTGGTGGTCTATCGGAGTGCTTTGGAAGCAGTGCGTTCACGATCCGTGCCATCATTTCTGCATCGAGAGCTGGGCTTGCTGCTTGTGCTCCAAGTTTTTTCATGACCAGTTTGTATACTAGTCCCCAGGGGTCCCTGTCAACGTCATTTCGTAGTTCATCCAATTTTTTTTTGCTGAGCTTAATTGCTCTTTTTAGCTCTGCTCTTTTGTTTTTGAACTCCGCGAGATCTTCCGCTGATGGGTCAGCACTTCTTCTCCTTCTTCTGGTTACTCTTCGTCTGAGTTGAAGGCAGCATCTACGGAGTGGAGCTATTTCGTCTGTCCACCAGTATACCGGGTTCCGACCTCTATCATTGGACTTACCTGACATTGCTATATAACATGCTCGATGAATGAGCTGCATGGTTGCTCCGACAGTGGCTTCTGCAGTCCCTGTTATTTGGAGGACAGCTGACTTCCCTTCTGCGATTGATGAAACGTATAGCTCTTCGTTGAGTCTGTTAAGACACCATTTTGAGGCTTGCGTTCGATTTTGGTTTGGATTTGATCTTTTCCCGTAAGTTCGAAGACGATGTATTGGTGGTCACTGCCAGTGAAATCTTCAATGACTCCAATTTTTGATTTTGGGTTAAAAGCAATCAGATGCAAAGGTGACATCCGGGATGGTACCAGCGTTGCCAGGTCTCCTGAAGGTGGGTGTGTTTCCAAGATTGGCTACACTGAGACCGCGTCTTGCAGCCATCTCGAGTATTTGCCTTCCTCGAGAGTCTGTAGTTGGCATTCCCCACTCTTGTCCTCTGGCGTTAAAGTCTCCGGCGACTATGATGTCTCCATCGGTTTCAATAAGAAAGTCCTCTAAGTCTTCCAGTTTTTTGCGGAACTCTTCGATTCTATCATTTGGACTGAAGTAGATACTTACTATTGTCAGTCTACCTTTTTTTACCCATACGAAACCTCTTTCTGCTCCTTTTCTCTCAATTTGAAAATTCCTTGTGTCAGGAATCCAAATAGCACCAGTCTTAAGCAGATCCGGTATCCAATTTGGTCCATTCTTATCGCAGTATTGCTCGCTTACGATAACAATTTCTGATCGCTGTTATGTGATAAGTTTTTCTAGGAGGCTGTCCGCTGCTAGGCTCCTATGGACATTCGCCTGGAGAATTACTGTCATTTTGAGGAGGCCTTTTTCGCCTGTTCAAGTGCATTTCTAAACATTTGGCAGTTTCCTGTGCCCGGCACGTGATTCAGGGAGGGTGTTGTTTCCAGTTCCGTGCAGATGACGCATTTCGCCTGGTTTTTTACATTCCTTCTTTTTGTGGCCTTTCTCTCCGCAATTGATGCAGATTTCCTGGCCCTTTCTGTCCAGGCTGGTGCAGGACAATTGTTTGTGACCACATCCGAAGCATTTGAAGCACCGCGCTACTTCTGTTCTTCGATTTGGCAGTGTGACCTGCCAATTTTAATTTTGGTGGCCTTCAGCAGCTCTTGGGCGTCTTTAGCGTTAACCCTGATTATAGCCATCTTCAAGGATCTTTTGTTTTTTCCGGTGACTCCTATCTGTATTTCTGTTACGATGTCAGCAAATTTCCTTTGTATAACTTCTTGGACTTCCTCCACAGTGGTTAGTTCATCAAGGTCCCTGATTTCGATTGTGATCTTGGATTCAAGATCTTGAACTACAGCTTTTTCTCCTAGTATTTCCTTGAGAGAGTTTCCAAAGGCGGTCTCGTTTTTTGTTTTTGCCCCGAGCTCTAGTAAGACATCTCCCTTCTTGGTTTCGCGGATCCTTTTCACCACTGTTTCTGTCTCGTATGGGTTAGCCTTGTTCCGAATTTCTCTGAGGATTTCGGAATAGGTTTCCTTACCCTTCGGCTTAATCAGTATAGCTCCCAGGTTTTGTTTATTCTTTTTCTTCTTCTTTTCTGATTTTTCCTTGCCTTTCTTTCTGGTTTACTAATTCCCTCTCTCGTGTTGGCCGACTGAGCTGCCTTGGTCGCAACTGTAACACATTTTCCTTTAGGGTTTTGGCATAACTTTCTTGTGCTGGAGCTGTTGCTGTTGAAGGATCTCCCACTGGGGCATTCCTCTCAGAGTGCGGTGGCTCCAGTTCTGGAAAAGAAGGATTTCTCTTCTTCTTGTCTTGGGCTTTTTTTAGGGGACTCGATGGTGGCCTCTTGTTGGCGCTCAGTTTTGCTTGGGAGTTTGTTCCTCCATCTGTTTGGGTCGACTTACTTCGTTTTTTCAGCATGCCGTGGGTATTTCAGGGGTTGAGGACTTCACTATTTCCGCGCTTCTAGTCTTTTCTTACTTGAGTTTGTCGAGTGACTCTTCAAGTGCTGATATGCCATTTTTAATATCGAGGCTGATATTTTTTTGCTTTGCGCATGCCAGCCTCATCGTTTTTATGACGTCCATACACTTCTGCAGCTCTTGCGTGAAGATGTCATTTGAACTGACTTCTAATGGGGGCTTTCCTGGAGATTGAGGCATAGGGCCTTTTTCTGTAGGTGTGGCTAATGCTGCGGGCATTGCGTGCTGCACTTTAGCTTATCCTATAGGAGTTCTACTGTTCATGATTTCTCCGGTTTCCTCCTGTATCAGTGGCTGTTCTACTGCACCGTTGACACTTGCCAAACCATTTTCTGTGTCAGTGACCGTTGTTTTCGGTGTGGTTTCCTCGAAGATATCCCGAGCTGCTGCTAGTTTTCCTGCTGGAGGTTTTCCAGGCAATTGCTCGGGCCTTGCAGGTGTTTTTGCTTCAGGTGGTGGTGTTCGTTGTATCCGTGAGCCTCTACTGAAGGGATCTCTCCTGGGTTCACTTGTAACATTTCGTTCCAAGGGAGCCAAGCGTGGCACTCCCGAGGTCTTCTTTGCTGAGATTGTTGTGCGGTAGCTGGATGACGACGTCCCGGGGCCCGCGTTCTCACCCCTGACAGACGCCGGTACTGGGGATCCGACTCCCTGCACCGTAAATATACTCCTTTGTTCTTCTCTATCCATATTTGGTTTCATTTCTGTGTTCCTTCACATAGTTGTTTTGTTGGTCTGCGGGTGGTATTTTATTTCCCTCCTACCCTGCATTAATAACAAGTATTAATACCGAGCACTCCTCTATCCACCCCTGAGGACGCGCCCTCTAGGGGAATAATAATAATAATAATGATAATAATAATAATAATACTAATAATAATAATAATAATAATAATAATAATAATAATAATAATAATAATAATAATAAATAATAATAATAATAATAATAATAATAATAATAATAATAATAAAAATAATAATAATAATAATAATAATAATAATAATAATGATAATAATAATAATAATAATAATAATAATAATAATAATAATAATAATAATGATAATAATAATAATAATAATAATGATAATAATAACAATAATAATAATAATAATAATAATAATAATAATAATAATAATAATAATAATGATAATAATAATAATAATAATAATAATAATAATAATAATGATAATAATAATAATAATGATAATAATGATAATAATAATAATAATAATAATAATAATAATAATAATAATAATAATAATGATAATAATAATAATAATAATAATGATAATAATAAAAATAATAATAATAATAATAATAATAATAATAATAATAATAATAATAATAATAATAATGATAATAATAATAATAATAATAATAATAATAATAATAATAATAATAATGATAATAATAATAATAATGATAATAATGATAATAATAATAATAATAATAATAATAATGATAATAATAATAATATTATATATTAGATATATTGCTATCAGGTACAAAAAAATCACAGCTACGCAGCTTAGAGACAAAACGATCTTAGTTATATATATTTAAAGACACATATGTTCTTATAATGTTTTTGTCTATTGCACAATGTACTTATTCTAATTATCACAGATTCATGGTCACTAATTTTTAGATTACTATCAGACTTAGCTTCAACTCTCTCGTGAAATTCTTCGTAATTCTCGTCGGTTCTTGAATCAGTTGGGTATATGAGTTGTCACTTAATATTGCACTTATTTGATTTTGAAATGAATTGCCACTTAATAAATTTATGCTTATATCACCCATTATATCACAGTTTTATAATCACAGTTCAGCATATTTAACCAGTTGGAAAATTGGTTCAAGAAAATCGTTGCCGAGTAACTAGGTGATCTATAAATTCTTCAAAGAATATATGTTAAATTTAATTATTCACTCTTACTAAAAGAACCAAATTTGTTTTTCAATGCGAATTTTTTATTATTTATTTAATATAAAATGTTACTCCACCCGTATGTGCAGAAAGAGAATCGCATCTGATTAATTGAAAATCTCTTAGTTCGATTTCCATATCTTCGGAAAATTCTGTAGTATGAGTTTCAGTGGCAATTATAAAATCAAACTCATTGTCGTATACTAAAGACTAATTCATCGAAATTGTTCAATAGGCCGTCGATATTTAAACTAAAACACTCCAATTCTAATAATTGCTAATAATTTATTTTACTGCGCTCATTGAGCAATTGCCTTCTATAGATTGGGCAATCTAAACTACGCACATCATGTTTTATATCCATATCCGGAAGATTAGCTTTATTCTTAAGTCTCAAACAATTAACACATCGAACTTCATTTTTACAAACACATCGAACTTCATTTTTACAATCTTTAATTTCCTGATCTTTTTCTCCATATTTTAAACAAATTGTATCACTTGTACAATCAACATGTTTATGATTATACCCTAGACATTTGAAGCAACGCCAGACACCAATTTTCTCATACACAACACATCTGTCATATTTAATATATATATTTTTTTACCATCATGATTTCGTGAAATGCTTTTGTATCAACCTCTAAGATTGCATTATAATAAATATTATTTTTTTAAAGATTTGTACATTATCGCACATACCACCGACTAAAATCATTGGATTTTTCATAACTGACATATACACTTCATATTTATAACTCATTTTTTTTATTTCATCGCCAATTTTTTGTATACCATCTGCACTGTCACAACATATAACAATCGAACCATTTTTCCTCTCAAACATGTTGTTTACTTTTACGTCAAAGTTTTGATTCTCTTTGGGTTTCACTAATACAGGGGCAATTTCTATATTCTTTCTTAGTAGATCAGCGTATAATGGTTTAGCCTTTTCTTTCAAATTAGCCTCGGATTCTTTGTTATTGATATGGGAATTTACAACTTCACTCTTTAACTTTTTAATTTTTAGTTGTTTGTTCTTTTCACTCGCACCCTCTGATGATTTTAAGAATACATTTTTATTTAATTCTTTAACGGATTCTTATATGGTATGAACCTCTTTATTTTCTTTTTCACTTTTTTCTTTTAACTCTGATTTAAATGAAATGGCAATATGATTCATCTGATTAGCTAACTTGCTCACACTTTCATTTAAAATGTCCACTACTTTTTCATTTTTCGATTGTTGTAAATCCAAAAGTCTTTCATATTGTTTAAGGATATTTTTTTGGAATCATTAAACAATCATTGCAACAATAACCAAGATTCTTATTTCTTCTTAGTAGCTTAAAAATTAGTTTGCAAAAACCGCTACAATGAATCAAGTTTGAATCACTTCGACTAAATCTTGCATCACATTTTCCACAAAATTATCCATCGCAAAGAATATTTGTCATAAAAAAAGTAAATACACAATAATTCTTTCCGATATTAGATATTCTGGATTTCTCAACAAAAAAGATCAAGTAAAAAATAGATCCACTTTAAGCACTTGATAAAAACACGTCTAAATCTGATGAAATTTAAACAAACATTTTCAAACCATAGTTTTTGATCTAAAAGTACTCCTAAATATTTTATTTCACTTATCTTTTCAATCGAAACACTATCAATCTTCTTTATATCGCTATCATAATTTTCAGCACCAGTAGTTTTGTTTTTTCCTATATTTCATTTTAGTTTATTTTACATAAGCCACTGATTAACTTTGTTGTCTTTTTGTTATTTATTTGAATGTCAATTTTATTATCTCCATATAAATAAACAACTACAGCACCACAACAAAGCCAATTTGGAATATTTAATAACATTTTTAGGGTCATTTGTATATATAGTAAATAAGAGAGTTCCTAAAACCCTTGGGTCGACATCAATTGCCTCTAATATTTATCAGTTTACTTTTCCTCTTCGTGTTCGTTAGTTAAAATTCACACTATAACAATCAATTTCATCTAACTTCATATTTTTTTTCATTTTCATTAATAAAATATCACTTAGTTTCAAATGCACGTTTTAAGTCCAAAAATATAAAATAAATACTTCTTTTTTTCACTAGCTCCTCTTTCCACAACGTAACAACTTTCGAAAGCCCGATTGCAGGTACATTATTAAATTTTAATTTTCAAAATATTAATAGAGTTATTTAAAAGTACTTTTTCAAAAATCCTTTCACATAATTGCAGATGATAATTGTCTGAATTTTCCACATTTCAGTGTATTTACAACTATTTACATATATTGGTGTTATTAAAGCTTCTTTCCGGGATTCTGGGAACTTGCTTGTATATAGGGAACCGTTATTATTTTTTTTTCATTCTTTATTTCAAAACAATATCTTGTAATATTTCTATTGATGGGGAAGAAGAATTAATGCAATAGAAGTTAAAAAATCAAATATTCAATTACATACGATTTGAAAAGAACGTACCTACCTATATACAATAAAATTACATCATTAGATTGAATAACGCATTAATTTTAGAATGGTTAAATGACAAAAGCCACATTTTTATTTCATTAAAAAATACTAGTTAGCAATTTGCTAAATATTTAGTAATTTACTAACTTTTCATAAATTTTAAACCTTTGTTAACTAGAAAATTGCTAATTTTCTAATTAAGCAGATAGCAGACCATTTGTCGGGTTTAAATTTTGTTAAACACAATTATTGGGGCAGAATTTTAAACATCCTATTATTAAGGCCTTAACACGATACTAAAGGGTGTTTTTTTTAGACGTGTGGTTTTCAAGAAGAAATAAGACGGATATAATTTAATGTAATGTCCAAGAATTTGGCTTTATTATAAAGATAAGAGTTTGCCATTATGTTTTAAAAATTATTTCGGGCAAGTGGCGGCCGCGGATGAATCGAATAAATTCCTGCCGAGAGGCCCAATTTTCGACCACTTTTTGCAGCAATTGGGGCCGTATGATATCAATAACGCACCGAATATTCTCTTCCAAGCCGTAAATTGTCTCGGGCTTTTCTGCGTATCGCTTAAATCAAGTGACAGCTGTCAAAAAGACCAGCTCTGAAAAAAGTATTGCTAGATTGAAAACCACACGTTAAAAAAACATCTGTTAGATAACAATTTACTATTATGTACATAACTAGTAAATTGCTTATTAAACAGAAAGCAGAACATTTATATGGTTTTAATTTTTATGAACACAATTATTGTTTTTATGCGTTGTAAATTAATTATAAGATGATGGAAACCCAACAAGTGCTCTAAATAATTATTCGTTGTTTATATTTTGACTTCCTTATTTACAGGAAAAAATAATAACAATATTTTAATGTCGCTTAGTTAATATAACTGAGGTAAAAAAATAAATATAAATAATATTCATAACAAACATCAATTAGATCTAAGTACATCTGAGACAACAAACTGAATTTGCTTCCCTTTTGAAACGAGAAACCGGTTCTTTACGACCATAATTTGATCTATGAAATTGCTCGTGAAAAAGAAAATAATCTCTAGAATTATAACTAGGAATACGAAGAGGTATAAGTTCAAGATGTTGTGCACATTTAACATGATAAGTTAGTATGTATCTAATGAACATTATCGCAAAATATGTACGTCGAGTTACCAAGTTCTGCATAACCAAAAAAGAGACATCTAGTTTCATAAGGTGGAAAATCATTACCCCAGTGAAGTTTGTAATATTAAAACATTGTAATATTATTTTTGGGTTATTTCGATTCTTACACGCGAATTATTGTAGTAATGGTTCCAAACAGTACTACAGAACTCTAACACTGATCGAACGAGAGAGATAAAAAGTGTTTTTATGGTAAATGGATTAGTAAATTCCCTACTATTTCTTTTGATTGGATTTGTTTATACTCTAGTCGATATGAGGAAGAAACGAAAGTTTAGAATCAAGGATAACACCATGATCTTTTTTATGAACGATCCAAACAATTTGTATCGATTTGGTAATCATAATAGATTATAGAAATCTTGCGAAAACAAGTCATGACTTGAAATGTTAAGATGTAAGAAGTTTATACTACACCATTCTGACAGTTTTTTTCAAATCATCATTAAATAACGTACAATCTTCACATCTATACTTCGATATAGAATTTTGAAATATTTTCGGAATATCGTTCACAAAAAGCAAGCACAATAATGGGCTTAAATGGCTACCCTGTGGGACACCGGAAGGAACCAGAATTTTATTAGAATGTTGATCATCAATCTTTACAATTTGAACCCTCTTTGTCAAATAAGATTTCAACCAATCAAGAAACTTAGAATGAACCCCAAGATCCAAGAGTTTATGTACAAGAATATGATGATTAACGCGGTCAAATACTTTGGCAAAATTGTTTATAATAAAATTAGTCATCAACGAAAGATTAGTGGATGTAGATCTTGCAGAAATAAAGTTATGTTAGAAATCTGATACAAAATCTTTTAATTGAAAAGTAAGCCTATCACAAACAATTTTTTCAAATAGCTTATGTAGAGCAGATAGCTTACAAATTGGTCTATAGTTAGTTATTTCTTGTTTAGATCCAGATTTAAAAAGTGGTGTTATATAAGATAATTTCCATTATCTTACCAAAAATTCGCCAATCGAAAGCGATAGGTTGAAAATAACCCTTAATGGAATTGCTAATGATAAGGCACATTTACGCAGTAAAATTTGTGTGATTTCATCAGGCCCTGACGTGTTATTTATTTCTAAGGCTAAACCATAGACCCTATATTAACGATGGTGAAAACTTTGGATACATATGTAAAAGTTGCAGCGTTTGTGGAGTACACAGTTTTAAAATAAACAGCAAAGAAGTTACAAATTTCTTGGACATTACTCGTTTATTGGCTCAGGTAATTCATACAGCTTGGATACCCATTACTTTTACGCTAAGAGTTAATATATTTCCAAAAATTTACACTGTTGCATTTAATATTTGATTTAATTAAGAACAAGTATGCACGATATAAAAACTTATTAAGTGTATCGAATTCTTTTTGAATAGTCAGATGTTTGGACCGCAAATTAAGATCATTTCGGATTGTTTTAAGTAACTTAAAAGATTTAATTTTTCTATTTTTAAGATTTATCAGTCTCTTGTTTAACCATGCAGGATTGCTCTTAGATTTGGCCTTTTTATTTGGAACAAATCTAAGTACAGCTTCTTTGATAATAGATATTAGAGTATCATTCGCATTTAATAATTCCGTTTTAGATATAAGCGATTCCCTAGGAATAGCTAGAAAATATTCATTAATTGCAGCAAAGTCAAAGGGGGTGGCCGTGGCGCGATAGTTGTGTGTTCGCCTGTCAACCTTATGGTCACAGGTTCGATCCCTGCCGTAGTATATGTCCTCTTATTTTTCCATTAAAAACCAATTCTAAAATAAAATGTCATACAATGAGTTGCTGGTTTACTCATTACATGCTGTTTAGGCATAGCACTAACAACATGTGATTGAGTAAATCTAGTACACCGTTAAAATATGACATGAATAAAAAATACTGCGAATTATAAGGGTCATAGATAAATAAGACTCAGAAATTTCTCCGCATTGGTTCATCCGCCATCCCTGGAGATAAAATCTGAGACAACAACCACCTACAGTCTCAGAACATCGCGCCACACATCTTTCCTATCATTCTTTCTCTTCCTTAACCTCACGCCCGTGCTGTGTTGAAACATTTAAAGAGTAGTATAATCCCTTGAGCGTGTGTAGAGTCAGCCTTGTTGTAATTAGGTACAAAAATACTATCGTATGCAACACTTTTCATGTAAGTAGAATAACATAAATTTCCTTCTAATGCAATATGATGGGCTGAGTTTTTGACAACTGGAGTATCAGATTTTTCCACATACGAGTATATATTAAATTCTTTATCTACAAAAATAAGGTCAAGAATTATACCTAAGTTATTAAAAATATAATTGATTTGAATGAAACTGACTAAAGAAGCCAATTAAATTAATCTCAATGTCCGAAGTAACATCAAATGTAACTAAATATTTATCATCCGAGTCTAATAACCACTTAATACTTCCTGGATTAAAATCAACGATACAAATAATACGAGTATGTTAAGAAGAATTTAAGTTTTCAAAAATAGATTTACAATTATTTAAAAACACATTATAACATTCCTTGTCTTGTATGTTGATGTTTACAACATTTTTCTTAGAAAGATCATCCAGTGGTGGAGGAGGGAGAGAGTTGAGCTCAATGGAATTGCCAAAAACAACAGCATCACAATCACCAACAGCAGGAGCAACGCCAGGTGCATCACCAGTAGTAGTAGTGGAGGCAACGAAACTCATTCCGTTGACCTCATCAACACCAACAACATCAGACTCTTTAAGTTTCTTTCCTTCGTCACAAAGTTTCCATTTACACTATTGTTCTTCTTCGTACTTGTGGACAGTAACGAGAGCTTTGAGTCAGAGAAGCTGATTTAGGTATGGATGAGAGAGATAGTTTTTTTTTTGCAAGGCGGGAAGAGGGGGCAGTTTTTATTTTTGCTGTTGTCAACAGTAAGGTCAATAAACTTTTCTTTTGTCTTACTACTTGTGGACACACCCACTACACTATGAGAATCATTGATTTTATTGCACAACAAGGGAAAATCATTTTTTAGGCAATTTAAATTAATAAATAAAGTATGCGTTGTTAGGCTTGGGGCATTAATGAAAAATCCAAGTTTTCGACGTCGAGGCGGATGCGCTCGAGTTGCCATCTTGGATTTTAGGTACAAAAACTTGTTTTTTTTTTAATAATAACTCGAAAATGGTGGCTTTGACGACAAAAGATGTATCTACAAAGGTAAAGAGAATAAAATTGCCAACATTTTATGTAAAAACATTTTTTGTAACACACATATATTAGGAGTTACAGCTCCGTGAAGTTGCACTATTTGGAAAAAAATGCGGAAACTTAATTTCCGTTAAGTTTTATTTTAATATTCTTATTAAAATCAATTTATTTTTACAAAATTATGAGAAAAAAACTATAAGGCACTTAAATATTATCATTAAACAGTATTTTACTTTTCGTAAACAAAGTTAAAGGTGAAAAGTATATAGCATATTTGTTTTTAAATTTAAGAATAAAAAATTACGATTTTATAGGGTTACAAAAATTAATTTGTACTACATTTTGGTATCTTTCTGTGGTCCGGGTTGGTTATTGTTAGTCTCCTGGTCGCAGTTGTCTGTGTCCAGTATGTATCCTGAAAAATTTCTTCATCCTCGTCGTCGGTTTCAATGCGAATTTCCGGCATATTTGCGCAAAATTCTCCTATGCAGAAGCCTTATACAGCCGAACATTTAATTCCAGTCTTTCGGCAGCCGCGTACTGCACAACCCCCATTTTTGAACTAAGGAATAGGGAGCTGGTTTTTATGCCAGTGGTATGTGATTGAGCCTGTAAGCGCCATGCTTCCAACTCCAGTCTTCAAAATTTTTCTCTATGCCTTTCCATTTCTGTGCTTGGTGGTACATCCTAAAGGCGTGGAATTGCGCCGCGTCTATTGTAGGTGCAAGGAGGCAAGATTAAATTTGCATCTCAGCGCAGATTTGGCGAAGCGTTAGAAACGAATTGCTTCCAAACTATCTTTATCCATGTTGCTACTATATAAAGGTACAACAAAGCGTACTCCGGCCTCGCAATATCTTCTTGTTGGTTGGAAATTTTAATTATTTCATGAACCGCTCAGCCCTGATTGAATAGTGTCACAGTGAAACAAGCTGAAGATGATGCCAGCTTATCTCCATTGTATGCTGTAGTAAAAAACTCAGTCAAAAGAGCCATTTTGAGATTTGCCGAAGAGAGAACTGGGCCGGGGAAAATAATAGGATCTAGGAAAAGAGCCTTGATTCTTAGGTATACAGGACCAAACCTCTTGGACGATCCTATAGATGGTATTATCAAAAATATAACTTCGAGAAAAACTTCATAACGGAGTTAAGTTCCCAAAAAGAATGGGTAGGTGAGTACTTTAACTACACACTCAAGTGGTACATTGATGGGTCTAGAACAACTTGGGGGACTGGTGCAGGAGTTTTTGGGCCTAGAACCAAACTCCGTTCTGATGGGTAATCCACTTAAGCATTTTCCAGGCGCAGGTTAACGAATTGGAAAATGCGCAGACGTAATATCGAATGAAACTACACTAACCAAAACATTGCAATCATGTCAGATTGTTAATCTGCACTAAATGTACTAAGCTCTTACTCCATCAGCTCAAAACTGGTGGGGGAATGTGTGAGCAGACTGAATGAGCTGGACAAGTATAACAAAGTCTCACTTCATTGGGTACCTCTACCCTGGCATATACGATTCCAGGGCAACGAAGAAGCAGACTCCCTATCAAAAATAGGACCAACGTCAACTTTAGATTGCTTAGGGCATCACCTAATAGCGCAAAGGGACTACCCTCCATTGAAATATCACAAATTCTAAAATTCCTCAAAGGAATTAACCAAGAGGACGTACTGTAAAATGAGGAATATCATCCAGTTCTGTAGGGAGGCACAATAGATCTCAAGGTCGCATTGCATCAATACCCCAAATTCATTCATTCAATCTGCATTGAAAGCGAGGACGAGGATGACGACAGTTTTCAATGACAGACAACTACGACCAGGACACCCACAATAACCAACCCGGAGCTGCGAAAGGTATTAAAATGTAGTAGAAATTAATGTTTGTAACGCTATAAAATCCTAATTTCTTATTCTCAAATTTAAAAACAAATATGCGATATACTTTTCACCTTTAACTTTGTTTACGAAAAGTAAAATACTTTTTAATGATAATATTCAAGTGCCTTTTAGATTTGTTCTCATAATTTTGTAAAAATAAAACGATTATAATAAGCATAATAAAATAAAACTCAACGGAAATGAAGTTTCCGCATTTTTTTCCAAATAGTGCAACTTCACGGAGCTGTAACTCCTAACATATGTGCGTAACAATGTTTTATACATAAAATGTAGGAAATTTTATTTTCTTTAACTTTGTCGTCAATGCCACCATTTTTGTACTAAAAATCCACGATGCCGGCTCGACCGCATCCGCCTCGATCTCGAAAACTTGGATATTTCATTAATGCCCCAAACCTAACAACATACTAAAAAAGCGCACTACTCCAACTTTTTGCATTCAAACACCCCTTTTTGATACTCACGTACTGGACTATGATCTACTTTAGAGCAGGTCACAACTCACAAATAGTTTGAGTATTGACATTTCGATTCGGCATTCGATATTATATTATAAAACAATTTTCTCTATATTTCAACATGAAGTAAGGGGCAATGAAACTTTAATTTGAGATGAAAATTTTAGCAGCGACTAACAGAGAGAAGGAAAAGTGATCAGAGACTGAACTCTTTATATATAGTGTGATTGTCTGTGGGTATTCTGTCCATTCTATACTGTTTAGATAAAATATAAATCCTTTTACATTTTATTTTTTGAAAATGAATGAAACACTTGAAAATGGATTCTCTTTGATAGTTTTTTATTTGTTTAAACAAAAATATATTCATATATATTCATGTATACTCATTCAGAAGTAATTTTAATTTTTAAATTAGCTTATCTTCATTATTACATCTATAACAAATAAATCTGAATCAATACCAATTTTTGTTTTGATTTTAATATTCAGCTTTTCCAATAATGCCACTACACAATTCACCTTTCGCTGTGGTGAGTTTCGTTGTGAGCTTTCTTGTGACGATTGGGGGTGAATTCGATAAATGTTATACAGTTACAATAATCCTCACAAGGGCCTCTGGCTTGTGATTCCTCACAAGGGGCAATCGGGCTGTAAATCGACTAAAATTTTGTTTTGTTTTCACTCTCACACCAAGTTTTTTTTTCTGGTAACCTATTAAACAAACGAGGAGCGTTAAGTAAAATGCGTTTTCTTTACGATTGGCACAAGTTTCAAAATGTCTGTTGTTGATTCGCTATAGTCGTATGCACTCTAGCTATAAAATAAGCGGAATTTATGAAACATATCTCTACCACTTTGTAACAGTAAAGGTTTAGAGGAATAAATTCGAGACTCGTGAATAGCTCAAAACTAGGTTTCCTGTAATAAGCTTAAGAAATTATTCTTATTTCATGCTTCTGGTTTATTAATAATGGTTCTATTTTATTAACATAATTACCACTTCAACTAGAAATTCCGTATTCCAATTTCAATTTTAATAATCCATTGTAAACCAGTTTCAAAATAAGCAGATTCTAGTACAAACTAAGGTGGAATAATTATCTAACAACACCGTTCATAATATATTGTTTCAAACATTTGTATGGTCCTTCCAACTTAAATATTAACAGCTGTCAACAAGTTCGATCAAAAAACAATTTTTATTGCAGTTGGTTTGTTGAAACCCATATCTCCCAAGACAGATCAATTGCACGTTGGTGAATTCTATATAAAGGTATTTCTTGGGGAGCGTTACCTTTGATATTAAATGTCATGAACTTTGTTTTATTGCTTATTATAAGCTTGTGAAAACTAAACCATCTTCTAATTATATCTAGATCACTATTTATACCTGAAAACATATCAATTAGATTACTGTTTGAATAGAAAAGGGATGTAGGAGAGAGGATACCACGCACCGCATATAGGCAGGAAAAATGGAATAATTTTTTTTTTACTCAGATCTTCGAAAATGCTTCTGAAAGGAGGTACTTAATTCGAACTGGAGGAGCACTTAATTAACAAAAAAGATTTTTATCGAAAACACTCATATTTTTTGAAAAAATCGAAATTAAGTTAGCAGAGCAGGGTACCATGTACCGCATATAGTCATGAAAAATGGAATATTTTTTTTACTCAGATCTTCGAAAATGCTTCTGCAATGGGGGTACTTAATTCGAACTAGGAGAACACTTAATTAATAAAAAAGATTTGTATCGAAAAAAAGAGTGTGTACTTATGTACACACGGGCTAGAAGTAAAACTTCCTTAATTTGAAACAATTTTTTCTTTCACTATTCTGTTAATCTTCAAGTAAAACATATTTCAATTTCATGGAAACCGGTCAAAGAACAATGAAGTTGACATTTTTTGATACCAGCCCCGAACTTGCAATAATACATCTCCCTTAACGACCATATCTTCCAATTATACAGACGTCACCGCCGCGTCGTTCGAACTTTGATTCATGGTTCAGTAATTTTACATTACATACATTATACTACTCCGTATACCTATATAAATCTACGAAATACCTACTGAAGCTTTGGCGACGAGACCATCGAATTAAACATTACACGCATTAATAAAGCACAATATACACTAATGCTAAATTATATAAACATCAACAAAACTACCAACACAAAATCGTAATCACACCTACAAACAAAATTTAATGAAGGACAAACAAAGCAACAAAAAAAAGTATTTCTCATTGAATATACACATACAATTCATGTAGCTATACTTACAGAATGAGAATCAACAAACGTACCAACAAAAAAATGGTTAGCGAGTCGCATAATGCAGATAGTCCGGTATTACACAGCGCGTGTTTAACCCTGCGTGAATAAAGTACGAAAGAGAAAGAAAGGACGAAACGCTGAAACAGAAATAAATCTAACTGAACACGCGCGGGTAGGATTTTCCTTGCGTGTTTTTGACGTTTCTCTTTCTACTTCTTCTTTCTTTTTCGAATTTGCTTCATTTAATGTTCGCTGTAGATGAATGAACACCAGTCCGAATGGCTAGCGAAAAAACTTCTAAGCTTATTTTAAAATACCAAATGAACCCCATTCTCTACAATCCTTATCTTTGTCATCCGGAATACCTATATAAATAACTTTGCCTTCCATTTTTCTTTTAAAAATTGGGCAAAGAAGATAAAATGAAAGATAGCTGTAAAATAAGCGCGCAGTCCTGAAAATGAAAAAAAGGCTTCGTGTAATAGCACGCGCGTTACCGAATAGGAGTTCAAAATAAGCGATCAAAATACATTAATCCACATCGGACAAACTACAATTTCCAGATTTTTGATCTCTGGTGCCGTCAATAAAATAATACAAAAAAAGTGTCGTAATATTACGTCAGATGGCGGTCCATAGAAATTGTTTTACACGCAACGTACGCAGTAAACTTTCAAGATTTCAAATTGGTGTTCACACCAACAAATTCACGTTTTCGTCTCTCAAAAGCACAAGCAAAAACCATTTTGTTTATTTAATCTTAAACACAATTAAAACCAGTAATCATTAAATAACAGATTTCTCTGATCATTTTGAGGTTTTTCCATATTACTCTACTTAAAAGATTTAATATTTAACATTAATAAGCTTAGAACTTGGCGTACTTTTAGATCTCACTACTTTTCACTGCTGGCTTGTTACGCAAAGGTTTTTGTATATAGAAGAACTTGGCTACTTTTTTAACATTATGTTTTTGGTGTAATTTCACTACTTTTTGCAAATATTCTTTTTATCAGGAAAGGTGGGTGTAATAAATGCCCAATGAATGCCTCATAAGGAAACTTAAGTTTTTAATTTATGCCTTTTGTGAAGTGATCTATTGAAACGGTAATAATTGATCAGAAGTGCGTGGATGAAACGCCCCTGCATGAAAAATGTCATAGTTTCAACTTTTTCTTTGTAAAGCTGACTGCTGTAACAAACATAATCCTGCCCCAATCGGAAGTGATCTCAATATATTTAATAATAATTCTGTAGAAATGGGTGTGTATCGCTATACTAATTTTCATCATTCTACGACAATCAGTAGTTCTCTGCATAGTTGATATCAATTCTATGCAAATGGGCGGGTGCCACGCCCCTGAATTCAAAATCTCAAATTTTAAAATTTTGCCTTTGCCTGCACTTTGAGCCATACCTCTGTACCAAATTTTATTATTCCACGACAATCAGAAGGGCACCAAATAATTTATACAGGGTAGCCAACGAATCGTGCTACAATAAGAAATTTAAATAACTTTTATTTTAATCGATGTATTTCATTAATTTTTTTTGTTGGAATAAAAATTAATTTTTTTTTAAGTAACTAATGGTTTTTAAAGACGATAGACCGCAAATGACCTCCACGCTCATCCACGCATATGCGGCACCTGATCAGAAAATTGTTCATTGCGGCCTAAATGGTTGAAATTGGGATCGCCTTAATTATTGTCTTAATGGACTGCTTCAATTCAGTCAAATTCCTGGCTTTCGTTTTGTACACTTCCTGCTTGACATAGTCCCATAAAAAAAAGTCTGGTACAATCAGGTCAGGTGACTTTTTGGGCCAGCGGAAAGTGCAGTTTCTGGATATCAATTTCATTTTGAATTTTCGTTGGAGCTCCGCCTTGTGGCTACGTGTGTACTTGCTCCATCTTGTTGAAACCAAATCCTGCTGAAAGGGATACGTCTTCGACGAAGTTCTGTGTAAAAAAGTCCTTCAACATCTTTAAATAACGGTCCCCATTGACAGTTTGTGTTACACCGTTTTCTTCAAAGAAGTATGGCCCAACAGTACACTTTGATGAAACTGCGCACCACACAGTGACTCGTTCTGGGTGCAGTTCCATCGCATGGAGCATTTCTGGATTAGATTCATTCCGTATACGGCAATTTTGCTTGTTAACATTGCCGTTTAAGTCAAAATGGGCCTCATCAGACATGAACAAACAATTCATCAATGTGTTGTCTTCTTCGGCCATTGTAATCATTTTTCGGCAAAATTCCAGGCGAACAGGCAAATCCTGAAGGTTTGACTTGCTTGTAATTTGGACTTTGTACGGAAACAAGCTTAAGTCATCATGAATTATCCGTTGTAATGACCGTCTGCTACTCCAATTTGGCCCAGGAAGTTTCGAGCCGAAACACTTGGATTTGCCTGTATTGCCGATGCAACAGCCACGATTGTATCCTGAACCCGAACATTGGGATCTCGATAATACGGTCATCGTTACATCTACGATGTCAAAACGAATTTCAATTTCACTTAAAATGAAATAACGTGTTCTGCATTTCGAGTGGATTCAACTCCTTCCAATCACTTCGAATTCATTTTCGAACTGTCAAAATCACCTGTTACAGACAACCTGTTACCTGCAAAGACAAACATAGTAAATAAAGGTAACCAACATTTCTTTAACAGTACACACTATTAGGTATATTCCTTCAACTCGAAACATACATATAAACGGTGATTTTTTAAGAGCTTGGTTTTTGAAAATTCAAAAAAACAGAAACTTGTAAAAAGTGAATGAAATTTTTATTTGGATCGATAAATCGATTTCTGCCATTTACTTTTTAAAAATAATTTCACTTAAATGTTGCCCGCGGCTACGCTTCAGGTGGTCCATTCTGAAGGTCCAATCTTGGCAAACTTTTTCACACATTTCGGCCGGAATCTCACCAATGACGCGTTCAATGTTGGCTTCCAAGGCAGCAATCATGTTTGGCTTGTCCCCATAGACAATAGACTTAACATAGCCCCACAAAAAAATAGTCTAACGGGGTCAAATCACATGATCTTGGTGGCCAATTGACTGCGCCAAAACGTGAGATCAACTGCTCACCAAATTCGCCTCTCAATTTATGCATGGTTTCGCGTGCAGTGTGGCATGTGGCACCGTCCTGTTGGAACCACATGTCGACCGAGTTCAATTCTTGCATTTTCGGCAAAAAAAAATCTGTTATCATCGCACGGTACCTTTCTCCATTGACCGTAACCCTGCGGCCTTCATCGTCCTTGAAGAAGTACGGCCCAATGATGCCGCCTGCCCATAAACCGCACCAAACAGTGCATTTTTCGGGATGCATTGGTAGCTGCTGAATTGCCTCTGGCTGCTCTTCACTCCAAATACGGCAATTCTGCTTATTCACGTATCCATTTAGCCAAAAATGAGCCTCGTCGCTGAAGACAATTTTGCGATAAAAAAACGGATACTCATCCAACTTTTCTAAGGCCCATTCACCCAAAATTCTACGTTGTGGTAGGTCGCCTGGCTTCAATTCTTGCACCAGCTGTATTTTGTATGGCTTTAAACCAAGATCTTTGCGTAAAATCTTCCAGGTGGTCGAATAACACAAACCCAATTGCTGCGATCGGCGCCGAATGGACATATCGCGATCTTCAGCAACACTGGCGGATGCAGCAGCAATGTTCTCTTCGGTACGCACTCTACGGATACGATTTGGTGGATTAATGTCCAATAAAGTGAAACTGGTGCGAAATTTGGTCACAATGAGCTGAATAGCCTGCTCGATGGGTCGATTATGACGACCATAAAACGGACGTAGCTTGCGAAACACATTTTTCTCAGAGCACGAATTTTGATAATAAATTTCAATAATTTGCAAACGTTGTTCAGGCGTAAGTCTATTCATGATGAAATGGCAAACAATACTGAATCGAAATGTCAAATGTTCGTGGAATTTGTCATGTGTGATCTGTCAAAAATATAAACGTCAAAAACCAAGTAGCAAAAAAATCACCCTATTACCGAAATGAGATAGATTAATCTGGATTCACAGTGTTATATTCAATTTCACATAAGGCACTGTGGAAAATTACCACATGGACGAAGGTTATTTGTAATAGTCCCTTTAACTCCTGATGTTAAGCAAGAAACAAACCCGAAATACGAGAGGAAGTGAGATTACAAATTAATTAATTTCGAATTTGACATAATTTATTATTATTCTATAGAATTATCTAACCGATTGTTTGTTTTTGATTGAAAAATTCAATGATACTATTGGATTATTTAAGAGTCGAGTAACTTTATTTCTCTGATAGTTAACTGGATAACTGATGATTGAAAAATTTGATCTTAGGCGAATTTCCTTTACGATTAAAAAATACTTTTTGTCTTATTTTTCTTATTTTCCTTATGTTCTATTTTCTAAGGAACCACTATCCAATATGTAATATTAAAAAAGGGTGTTTAAAAAATGCTTCTTAAATCTACCTATTTGTAACTGAAATTATTTTCTTGTAATATTGAAAAGGGGTGTTTAAAAAATGTTTTTTAAACCTTCCTATTTGAAACTGAAATTATTTTTGTGTAATATTAAATGCATTCCCGTATACAAGAAATGTAGATTATTTCAATTGTCCTTAAAATAAATATTATTCATTTATAACAATTAACTTACAATCTTACAAATATGTGTCTCCAGGTATTTGCATCATTTCCGTAAAAAAATCAAATGCTTTTAATTCAAATTTAACATAGGCAGTTAATAAAATGCAAACTAAATGTAGAAAATCAATCATGCTTGTTTTGAAATATATTTAATAAAAGGGATAATAAACGGTGATTTTTTAAGAGCTTGGTTTTTGAAAATTCAAAAAAACACAGAAACTTGTAAAAAGTGAATGAAGTTTTTATTTGGATCGATAAATCAATTTCTGCCATTTACTTTTTAAGAATAATTTCACTTAAATGTTGCCCGCGGCTACGCTTCATGTGGTCCATTCTGAAGGTCCAATTTTGGCAAACTTTTTCACACATTTTTCACACATTATCTCACCAATGACGCGTTCAATGTTGGCTTCCAAGGTAGCAATCGTGTTTGGCTTGTCCCCATAGACAATAGACTTAACATAGCCCCACAAAAAATAGTCTAACGGGGTCAAATCACATGATCCTGGTGGCCAATTGACTGCGCCAAAACGTGAGATCAACTGCTCACCAAATTCGCCTCTCAATTGATGCATGGTTTCGCGTGCAGTGTGACATGTGGCACCGTCCTCTTGGAACCACATGCCGACCGAGTTCAATTCTTGCATTTTCGGCAAAAAAAAAATCTGTTATCATCGAACGGTACCTTTCTCCATTGACCGTAACCCTGCGGCCTTCATCGTCCTTGAAGAAGTACGGCCCAATGATGCCGCCTGCCCATAAACCGCACCAATCAGTGCATTTTTCGGGATGCATTGGTAGCTGCTGAATTGCCTCTGGCTGCTCTTCACTCCAAATACGGCAATTCTGCTTATTCACGTATCCATTTAGCCAAAAATGAGCCTCGTCGCTGAAACGGACGTAGCTTGCGAAACACATTTTTCACAGAGCACGAATTTTGATAATAAATTTCAATAATTTGCAAACTTGTTCAGGCGTAAGTCTATTCATGATGAAATGGCAAACAATACTGAATCGAAATGTCAAATGTTCGTGGAATTTGTCATGTGTGATCTGTCAAAAATATAAACGTCAAAAACCAAGTAGCAAAAAAATTACCCTTTACAACAGTTTCGGCTGTAATTTTGAAGTGAATGTTGGTACTCATCTCGTGTTCCATTAACTCCATATTCACAAGCAAGTTCCCTGACTCCTGGAAAGAATCCTTGATAACACCAATAGAAAAAATAGTAAATACAGTGAAATGTGAAGAATTTAGACCGGTGAACGCTATGCCATTGTGTGAAAAGATATGTGAAAAGGTGGTATTCAAACAACTTTATCATTATTTTGAAAGTAACAATTTAATAATGGACCTTCAATCGGGTTTTCGAAAAGGTTACTCATGTGAGACCACAATCAATATAGTTTTAACATCGTGGAAGGTGGAACTATCTAAAAAAAGAAGTATTTATTGTATTTTTTTGGACTTAAAACGTTTTGAGACAGTAAGTAGAAATATTTTAATGATGAAAATAGAAAAATATTGGGTTAAAAATAGAGAATTGAAGTGGTTTGAATCGTATTTAAATAATAGAAAACAAAGAGTAAAAATAAATGTTGAAACGTCTGATGCGATTGAAGTAAATTACGGTGTCCCCCAAGGTTGGGTTTTAGGAACGCTTTTATTTACCATTTATATAAATGATATTAAAAGTGTTATAAAACATAGCAAATTAGCTCTGTTTGGGGATGATGCGGTTGTATATATGTCCAGTGATATCGATGTTGATATTAAAAAGAAATTACACGAAGACTTAGACTATATGTATAAATCAGCGGGCTATGGAAAATAAACAAAAATTGAACATTCGAAAAACAAAACTAATTGTGCTGAACGGGAGAAGTGATGACAGCTATATTAAGATTGGTGGTACTTTAATTGAAAAAACAAACGAAATAAAGTACTTAGGTGTAGTATTAGACCAAAAAATTATTGTTCGGTAATCATATTGAGTACATTTGTAAAAAAAAAA
Organism: Philhelius pedissequus; assembly: GCA_910595825.1. Taxonomy (NCBI): domain Eukaryota; kingdom Metazoa; phylum Arthropoda; class Insecta; order Diptera; family Syrphidae; genus Philhelius; species Philhelius pedissequus. The sequence continues at coordinate 106,635,871 of OU343160.1, forward strand.
TAGGTAAAAAATAGAATTTTTGAGAAGAATAAGAAGCCAAGTTTCCACTATCAGTGCAATAAATATTTATAATATAATTGTAAAGCCTCATTTTGAGTACTGTTCAACTGTTTTATTTTTATGTAATGAGAGTTATATTATAAGGCTGCAAAAATGGCAAAAAGGCAAAGCGATGTATTTTAAAGTGCAATAGGTATACGTCAATTCGATATATGTTAAGATCATTAAAGTGGCTATCTGTTAAGCAAAGAATTGTTATGAATTTTTTCGTGTTTGTATTTAAAATTATAAACAACTTAATGTCAAATTATCTATTGGATTACATAAAATGTATAAGAGATTTACAACCATGTGCACTAAGAAACAGAAACAATCTCAGACTTCCTAATTTTTTAAGTGCAAATGCATAAAATTCGCTTATACATAAAGTGATTGACACATATGTCAAATAACAATAAAATTCGTTTTTAAGTTGCTCCCGTGAAAAAAAAAACTAGAATTGCCAAATAACTAACTTAAATCAACCTTTAAAGTGTATTAAATATAGTTCTGTTTTCAGACATTAAAACCATCTTTATGAATTCATGTGAGTCTTAGACAAATAAGAAAAATTATAAGCCTTGTATATAAGTCCAAATATCACCGACCGATCATACCTACAACACATAAATATATTTATGTCTGCGAACAATAAAATGCCTATATCTCAAACTTCTCCCGAAGCTTTTAGTTTAGAAAAAAGACCACAACACTTTGATAAAATGCCTGAAGAATTAGTTGGCTCTATGACCAAGTCGGATCTTACAAAATTGCTTTGTCATCTTCTTGAAACGAAAATGAAAAATACAGCTTCGAAGAGTGACGTAGAAGCAATTACAATAACAAATCAAAAAATTATGGAACTTAACCTCCAAATGTCCAACAAAATAATCGCTTTGGAAAAAAGAAACGAAAGTCTAGAGAACCAAATGAATGAAACACAAAAAAAAAACACGGAAAACAATCTCATGCTCAGAATAACTCGACAAGAAGGCATATGTAGATGAAAAAGAACACATAAAAAATTCGCTAACAAAGCTCATACAACCAACGCCGGCAATAGACAATCAAAATGTTCGCGAAATACGATCAAATAACCCAAATGCTAAAAACTTTATCATAAAACTAGAATCAAAACAACACGTCATCACAGCACTTAAAGCATCCAAGACATTGAAAGGCACAGGTGTAGCCATCCCTAAAGATCTTCCCTTGTCAGTACGACATAAACGAAACAAACTTTTGAAGATAAGAAGTAGCTTGAATGAAGTAAATTCACGGATTAAGGTATTGGTGCGGGATGACAGGATGTATGTAGAAAAGAAAGTTTTCAGATGGAGTTCAACTATGGGACTTTTGCAAAACAACAACAATAGAATCGAAGTGCTTAATCAAATCTATAAAGTCGATCTTAGCAATCAGCTGTGCTTTAACGTAGAGGCGCAGATGACAGATGACAACAGACCCTTGCTAGAAGCGCCACCGTTTTCTAATGCAAACTTCACAGCAGAGACACCAACCACTTCTCATGTTATAGCATAGGGTGTAGTTGCCGATTGCCAAAATAAAATGAAATCTTTAAAATTAAATAAAATTAAAATATTAAGTTATAATGTAGCATGTCTTAGTAATAAGTCAATATATGTAAAATTTTATGATTTTATAAATAATTATGATATAGTTTTTCTTTATGAAACTTTTTTAATAGAAGAAGAATATAAATTATATCTAGATCGTTTTAAGAAGTTTGAATTTGTATGGATACCAGCTTTGAAACAAAACACAAGAGGAATAGCAAGTGAAGGATGCTTCTTTGGATACAAAAAAAAAACAAAATAATAAACAAATTTATTGTGAATTCCAATCGACAGATCAGTGCACACTTTTGAAAATATCCTCAGATTCAACCAAGCTAATTATACTACCGAAATATACGAACTGTAATCATTGGGGAAGATATTTTAGTGCTTTGTATGATTTATTCGAACAATGTCAGAACGAAAACATGATCATTGGTGATCTAAACGCAAGGATAGGAATAGAAATAGGAAAAGAAAATCTATACGCAGGTACAATGCGAAATTCTGAAGATGAAACTATAAATTCAAAGGGAACAAAACTACTGGAGTTGTGTGATTCATTTGGATTTCGTATTGTGAATGGTACTAGCAGATCTGATTCTAATGGAAAATATACATTCGTGGGACCACAAGGCTGCTCTGTAATAGACTATTGCTTAATACGGGGCGAATGGATATCTTTGATGGATGATTTTGAAGGGTTATCTGAACAGTATTCAGACCATATACCCATTGTTGTGCAGTTTGCCTCAGATCCGATTGAAAGAGAAGACACAAGAATCATGCAATTACCCCTAAAATGGTGTGGAAAGAAGAAAATGCAACTCAGTATAGACTTAATCTCGAACTAAATTTGAGGACTCAATCAGAATACAGTATAAGTGAAATTGAAAATCTTATACAAACATCATATCCTACCGGCGGACATGAAAATACAAAAACGTGTGGTGGCAAAGAAAAATTGTTTGATACTGAGTGCGAAAATGCAAGGCGTAAATCCTTCCGATGGCTCAAGGTATTTCGAAGATTTGGTGATCGGTACTATAAAAGACTGTACATTCAAACACAGCTTTTAAGTTAATCTGCAAAGAGAGAAAGAAAACCTATTTTGAAAATGGAGCTCTCAAACTAACATACTCTACAGATACTAAGCAATTTTGGCGTTCAATAAATAAATTTAACGGTAAAGTACCCCAAATTTGCATACATTTAGATTTCAAACGCTATTGAATCCATCAACTAATATTCATCTAATTCATTATGCTGCTCCCTTCCATACAAATGAAATACTGGATGCACAGATTACTCAAGTCGAAGTTTGTGAAGTCTTGAAAAAACTCAAAGACGGAAAGGCACCAGGAGCTGACAGGATCCCAGTAGAATTCTTTAAATATGCGACGGGCGACTTTATCGACAAATTTCAACGGCTTTTAAGGAAATATTTGAAACGGGTAATATACCGACACAATTTATACAAGCGGCTATCTTTCCCATCTATAAAAAAGGCAATTTAGCTGATACATCTATAAGGTGTTCACAAAAGTCTTAAATTATAGAATGTCAAATTGGATTGAAAACAAAAAACTGATAAGGAGTGCCAAGCTGGATTTCGGAATGGTTATTCCACTGTAGACAATATCTTTGTGCTGCAAAACATCGCAGGAATTTTTGTCGAACAAAAAAAGAAATTATTTACATTTTTTGTGGATTTCAAGGTAGCTTTTGACAAAATCGATAGAAGGGCATTAATGTATAAATTATACAATGCGGGAATGAGTCATAAGTTTGGAAAGGTTCTCGAAAATATCTACCCGTGAAGTATCGGAATGGTTTGGGACAACAATGGGTGTAAGACAAGGATGTACACTGATAGAGTTTTAATAAAGGCCCTTTTATTTGCAGATGATGCGGGCTTACTTGCATATTCACCAGAATCATTGCAACTAATGATTAACGGACTTGATTCGTACTGCCAATTATGGAATCTGACGGCTAACCTGACCAAATCAAAAATAATGGTTTTTAAAAACTTTTCCGGTAGACCTCGAAAAATGGTATCTCAATAGGCAACCCATTGAAGTTGTTAAAACGTACAGGTATCTTGGAGTATAAATAGCTAACCATCTCAGTATGGAAACTCACTTAAAACAAAGGTTAGTGAAAGCATAAAGTGCAAAATCAGCAACCTGGAAAAGATGTTTCTCAAATCAACTGGTGGACCATAGTGTGAAACATAAAGTTTTCCTAGCAGTATCGGAATCTGTAATGTTGTACGCAGCACAATCTTGGGGGTACTGTCAGTATGAAATAGTAGAGAAATTGCTGAGATATTATATTAAAAAATGGTTTAATCTGCCAAGCACTACGCCCATTTATAAGATAAATATAGAAACAGGCTTATCACCACTCTATATAAAGACCTTGAAACTACACACGGACTATGTTTTGAAAATCTTAAACTTGCCATACGATCGACTTCCAAAAATAATCTCCAAAAAGACAATAGGAAGAAAAATCCTAGGGTATAAAAAACTGTATGAACGTGCTGCATACTGTGGAATTGAATTAAATTTGGAAAATGGAAACGGAAGTTACGCTAAAGATTCTATAAACAATCTTATTTCAAAAGTAGATGGACAGTATAGAGCTGACTGTAGAAGTCTAGCTACTTCTTCAGTACATAGAGTAACATACAGCATTCTAAATCACAATTTGTGCGAAAGGAACTATTTCAACATGAACAACAGTAAGGAAATAATTTTAGGAATGTTCAAAATGAGAGGAGAACTTATTCGTCTCAATTATTTACCGCACCGGCCTGACTTCAATTTACTGCAGTATTTGTTACTTATCGGAGAGAGAATATGTTGTCCATTTCATCGCCTGGTGTCCAGTTCTAAAAGAAATCCGGAGGCTTTACTTTGGAACCAACATGATTCCTGAAGCGGAAGTTGGAGCACACCTCAACTGCGAAAATGATATTAATCAGCTTTTCCGCTACTATAAATCTGCCATTTCTTATCGAAATCATATTATTAATGAGGATTTTCAATCATGTAAAATCAAAGCAAAGCAAAATTGTATTTTAATGTCATAATACTTTTTTTATTCTAATAAAAAAAAAAACTTATTATTCAATGTTTAATGTCAATGTCAATCAGGCAGACGGCAATAGCCATGTTTATTGATTTTGTATTTTAAAATTTGTAACATAAACAAGGAATCATAAATAAAATCTAATCTAATCTAATCTATAAAGGATTTCAGTTATTCAATAGTTTAAATACTCAAACCAAAAATGAAACTAACTTAAATATATATAAAAGAAATGTAATAGAATTTGTAAAATCGCAGTATAGTATTAATTAAAAAACCAAAACAAAAAAACAGTTATGTAAACAAATAGAACTTATCGAAAATGTAAATAGTTTTAATTAAACTAAATAAACTTAAACTAAACTAAACTAATTACGTCATTTCCGTAAGTGGGTATAATTTTGTTAAATGATAGTAAAAATAATTGTAATAGTTTTGTGGCAATATGTTGCACAATTCGTCATAGTGACTAAAAATTAAAAAAAATTATGATTTTCGTCATTTCGGTAGCGTCATTTCCATAGCCTATCGTTGAGTAACGGGAATGACGTGATGGTTACGGAAATTATTTCAATGTGTTTTTCCTTTCATAGGTCATATATAAGTTCCAAATAGTTTTTTTTTTTTTTAATTCAATGAGGTTGATTTAGGAACGATGGCTGGCCGCAAAAATAGAACTGCTGTTGAAGCAAAAACCAAACGAATTCGAGAGGGCAAGCACGTGAGCGTAGAAGGGAAATTAGATAAAATACTGTAAAAAAGGAGGAAGAAAAGGAACGGTTGCGATATTTGCGGAAAAAAGAAAGGGGAGTTTCCAAATCTGTAGGTCGTAAAAACGAAGAGGGTGCAAATGAATTAGAGAAAATACTCTATGCTCTAGGGTATACAGAGGGCGACAAACAAATGATAACTGATATAGAAAGACAACAAAATGAGGAACGGTTTCTCTACAAAAACACGCCACCGGTATCAGACGAAGAGTTGCTTGTCATTCAAAAACAAGGTCAACGCCCAGATCCGCAGCCAAATTTACATCCAGATCCAGATCCAGAGCCAAACTTACATGTATACCCAGAACAAAAACACCGACACCCGTTCTAGATATCAGGCAGGAAGTGAAACTATGTATTTAAAAAAATAACTGGCAACTACGTAGCACATAAAGAAAAAAAACAAGGTACTTAAAACATTAACAAAAAAATAAAAGTATGTCAAAAAACCATAAGTCCCAAAAAAAAAAAACAAACAACTGATCAACTGACACCCAAAATAATGGTTCAGCTAATTTTGTTTCGGAAACAAAACAAATATGCACGCTTTTGCATGGCAAAATATTAAAAAATTTAAATGTCAATCTTTTTGCTATAAAAGTATTTTAAAAAATAATGGACTAAAAAATTTTGAAAGCGTGGGGCCAAAAAGCTTACATAAATTACCAGCCCACATGAAAACGAAAAATTGTGTATTTTTGGAGGAAGACATAAACAGCTGTTTATGTCCTGGTAAAAAGGATTTTGTTTCAAAAGGCAAACACATTAAAAAAACTTACATTCAGAATTTATTGACCCACATCCGAACTACAAAGTAAGTTACCTATTCCTTTGCCGTTATCGTCCTTTTTTGATAAAAGAATTAATAGCTAACGATTGGGTTACTTGTCAATGTGTAAAACACGATGATATGGAGCTACTTATTAATAACTTGTATCAGTCAAAAGATATAACTGAAAATTCAACAAGCAAACTTTTGAGGATCTTTTGTTCTTCAAATATGACCAAGGAATGTCTTTTAAGAACATGTATTAATTGTAACACTAAAATGGTGTCGCTGGAACAGTATGATGAGGAAGTGGATTTTGGTGATAGAAAAATGCTTTGACATGAAGACGCAATTAGAAAAATATGCAATTGAAAATATGCTGATTTTTCTTAATTTTAGTAGAAAAAGTCATTTCCGTGTGATACATTCATTTCCGAATATGATATTATCATGGAGAGAGTGTGTGAGTGCTACACGTAGGTAAAAAGTGCTTTAGATTTTTCTTAAAAATTATATTTAAAATTATTTAAAAAAAATAGATTTTAGTATATTGTGTTTATAAATTAAATTTAAACATTAAAGTAATTAAAAAGTCAAAAAAAAAGAAGCAAGGTAGGATAAATTTAAGTTTCTAAAATCCAACCAACAACTACGACATTTTTTTCTGGCCCGCTATATGCAATACAAAAGAAAAGCAACGGAAATATCTCCGATAAAAACACCCAAAAGGAAGAAAACTTTAAATATTTTAAAAATGGATATTAATTCTTCAAATGCCGAAGTTTTTAAATCAATTGTGGACCAATGTTTGAGCGAACATCTTAAAAACATTGCAACTAAGACGTTGCGGCTGTCTCGAAGGATATACAGCTACTTCGGTTACAAAACAGTCACTCGGCGGAGCGACTTTCTGTCCTTGAAACTTACTGTGAGACCCGGAAAAGGAACTTGAAATCGTTTCACAAAAAACAAATGAAGGCACAGTCGTTATGCATTTTCCTTCAGACAAGATGGAAAACAAGCTTAGCTTTGCAACACAAACTTGTCTAAACCTTCTTGATCTCAATGAAAATGCGGAATTATTGCTACACAAATAACAACAATTTAGTAATCCGCAAGCAAAACAAACAACAATGGTTCTAAAATTTGACAACGCCGACACTGTCAACAAAATCATGTATGCCGCCTCTAAACTGAAAAACACTGGAGTCTTTGTTCATCGAGAACAATCTTTAATATATCGTAACAAAAGAAGATGTCTATTTGAAATAAAGAGCACACTATCCTCCAATAACCCGAACGTTAAAATAAAAGGAATAAAGATGCAAGTACACAATTTCACTTTTCCATACGATACTTTTCGAAGGGTAAAGGTAAAAATTAAGACGGAACTCGATTATATAAGACTTGTTTTGGAGATGAGACAACGTGTTTGTTTGACATTAGTGAAGTAAACACAACCAACATAAACGTCAACTCCAGCCGTCAAGTCAGTAAAAACATACCAGCAGCGACACCTGTAGGTTTCCACCTTTACAATGAAGGAGGTGCTGGTCCCAGCTATAGGTAGGATAGTGTTGCCGTCTGCCAAAATAATTACTATTTTCAAATACTTTTAAATTAAAAATTTTTTGTTACAACATAACAGGATTCAAAAACAAACTTATAATGCCTGAATTTTTTGATCTCATTGTAAAATATGATGTTTTTATTCTGTTAGAAACTTTTTTAGAAGATAGAAAAGAACTGCAGTAATTGAAATATTTTTTAAAATTTTAATATTAAATGTATACCAGCTATTAGAAATAATAGAGTAGGTAAAGCTAGTGGTGGTATAACGTGTGGTATAAAAAACACTTACATTGAGAACAATATTAAGTTTAAGAGTTGTGAAAATAACATAATCATTGATATTAATTATGACACAAAACATTTTCAAATTCTGCCTATCTATTTGAACTATAGTGAATGGAGCATAAAATATAATGACTTTTATAATTTTCTAATTGCCCACAATCATGAAAATATGATGATTATTAGCGATTTAAATGGGCGTAAAAGTGACTTTCAAAACTCAGTCTTCCTTAATAACTATCGTTTTTCCTTCGAAAGAAAATCTTTGAACAACTGCTTGAATCAAAACGGAAAATCTTTATTGGAACTGATTGAAGACTGGATTTTTTGTTTTGAATGGAACCTCTTGTAATGACTCAAATGGAAACTTTACTTTCGTCTCTGCTCAAGGTTGTTAAGTGATAGACTATTGTCTCATTAAAGGTGAATGGCTAAGCATTATCGAAGACTTCGAGATTTATCCAGCTAACTTCTCAGCGCATCTCCCCATTACCGTCTCATGCGAACTCGATTGTCTTTCAATAAGCCGCCAACCAATAGAAAGGGATATTAAAATAAAATGGAATGTAAGAAAAGCAAACACATACAAAATTGAACTTAACCAACAGTTAGCTACCATGCCGAATGTTACATCTGCCACAATAGAAAGCGTAACGAGTTCTGTTTTATTAGCAGTGAGACAATCTTCTGCTCTTACTTCTCCCAACAGTAGAGATTCTTTTCAATCACTTTGGTAAGTAGAAAAAATTGTTTGTCCTTTTGAAACTATTCCGCAAAACAAATAGCGCGGTCTTCAAATCACTGTATCTCGAATCAAACCAAGAATATAAAATGTTATGTAATATTAAAAAGGAATTATACATTAAAAAGTCAGCTTCCAAGGTCGTTAAATATAGGGATTCAAAATCTTTTTTGGAAAACTGTAGGATTATTAAGTGGGCAGAATAGTAAGCTGACATTCATGGTTGACCAAAATCTACTTGCAAACTATTTCGTAAAACTCTTTTTTCCCGACCCCAATGCAAACATAATAAGCTATGCTATACCAAATATTATTATTCCTGATTTAGATGAAAACCTTACGATGTTGGAATTATCAATAGCTTTAAAAAAATTGAAAACAACAAATCGTCTGGTTGTGATGGAATCCCAGTAGAGTTTTATAAACATGCTACACCTGAATTCTTAGAGTATATCTTAGATTTTTTAAATAGAATATTCCGTGAAAAGCTGATTCCCGAAAACTTTAGGCAGTCCAGTATAACACCCATTTTTAAAAAAGGAAACTGAAATCCACCAGAAAACTATAGGTGTATTGCTGTCCTAAACTCGTTAAGATAAGTGTTTACGCATATACTATATGGAAGACTTGTGAACTGGGTCGAACAAAATAACATCCATAGTTGTTGTCAAGCTGGTTTTCGAGCCAACCTTTCAACCATTGATCAAATTTTTGCACTCAGCACTATTGCCAGGCATTTTATTGACAAAAAGAACTGTTTATACGCTTTTTTCGTCGATTTAAAAGCGGCTTTCGATACGATCAATAGAAGTTCTCTAATTTATAGGCTCTCAGCAGTTGGAGTGTCGACCAAATTTATTAGAGTGTATAAAAAAATTCTTGAAAACATGACCTCATCTGTACAGAATTTTACCAAAAAATCAAAGCAATTTAAATGTGCAACAGGTGTTGTTCCTCAGGGATGTATTTTGAGCCCGCTCATGTTCGCACTATTTATAAACGATGTCCTGGGGCATTCTCTTTGGGGATGTAAATGTTAAAGTTTTACTCTACGCAAACGATCTCGTTATTTTGTCAGAAAATCCGCTAACTCTACAACTTCAAATTAACAAGCTAAATGAGTTTTGTATTATGTGGGATCTTAAGATAAATACTGCAAAATCAAAAATAATGGTATTCAGGCCTCGTAATAGATCCATTGGTTATACACGGAACTGGACATTAGATGGTGAGATAATTGAATGTTCACCTACATATAGAGGCAAAAACAAAGGCTGCAAAATCTGCAATAAATAATAAATAAAAATAAAATAAAAAATAAATAATAAATAAATACAATGGTCCCAGTTTTTTGCCAACAAAAACGTGGGCCCAGTATCTAAATTCAAAGTGTTCAACGCTATTGTGAATAGTTGTTTTCGATATGGGAATGAAGTATATTGATACGAACAGATGGAAGAAATGGAAAACATACAAAGGTATGTTTTCAAGAGAATTTTTAGGTTCCATTTTAACACTCCGAACTACGCTATTCACCTGGAATCTGGTTTGCCTCAAATATTCCTTAAAAAACTTAAAGGCTAATGCGGATTATATTTTAAAAGTAATGAATCGATCTGACCAAAACTTGCAAAAGAGGATCCTTCTTATTTTATTTCCATGCGGTTATAGCCCAATCAAGAATTGGCATGATCTTGCTATATCACACAACTTTGCAATATTTTTGACAGTGATAAATGTAGAACAACTGAAAAATTCACTTTTCGACTGTATTTCTTCCATAGATGATAAAATGTACCAGCTGTGTGTTATGAGGGGGACAGAATAGACATCCAGAAGTTCTTACAAACAACTTAATTTCAAACTCGGAGTAAAGAAGTATTTTAGAGAAGCGTTCAAATTACCTGAAATCAGTCTTATTTTCAAAATAAGAAATGATTGATTTAAATTATAGGCAGCATAGAACAGATCTTAACCCTCTGTGTTCACTCTGCAACCTTGATCATAATTTTCTCTCTAAATTGTATTATTGTTTTAATATTATGAATTTTTCCGGTAGACGGCTTATTAAAGCCAGGCTTTGTAAATCTTATAAACAAATGTATTGTATTTTTTAATCATTCGAAAAAAAATAAAGACCCAATCTTAAAATCGTAATCTCTTAAATCTTAATATTAACATTTCGAAGTCGTCGTTTCCGTAGCACGAAAAAAAACGTAAAAACGCTTAAAAGCAAGTGGCCGCACTTTTAAATTGTCAATTATTGTGTTATTAACGTTAAACATCAATTGGGCATAATTTTTTTCCAAATTTAAGTAGGGGCCATTTTCGATGCCAAAAAGGAGCTTTTAACAGAGAATCACCCATATTCTATGTGTTATTGCATATTTTAATGTTTGCAATTTGCAACACCGAGTAGATTTCCTAGTGTTAAAAAAATCAAATTAATTTCTCTTGAGTTCTTTTGAAAAGTTGCTGACGATCAGCAACAATAAGTATATGCTTAAACCTTAATTTAACTGTCGGACTGGATCTAGTACTCTCTTTTTGTTGTGATAACTAAATCCCTACCTTACCTACTTGAATCTACCGAGCTACCAAAGCCACCTTTCTCGTGTTTACCCGCGGTCAATAAAAAGTTCTTTTCTTTTTAAATAAAAACGATATTTTATTCGTATGCGACATCCTCTGTTTTTACAGAAGGTTCTCCATGAAGTTCTATAACTCTTCTTCAACTATTTTTTGTAGATTTTGTAGGTCAGAATTTTCCCTTGATTGTTTAGCTGTGCTGAAAAGTTTCCTGGTTTTTCATGAGCGGTACTAACCCTAAATTCCATCAACAAAACGGGGGCTTTATTTTCTTCTTATCTGAATAAGAGGTCAGAAGATGTCCCTTCATTTATTTAAGGCAAGAGTTAATACCTTTACTTTTTCATCAAGGCCTCTGTTATTTTTGGGGATATTTAAAAGAGAGGAAATAATAATAAACTACATAATTTCCAGTCAGTTTTTCGATAGTTCCAGTTCAAAATATTTTGATGAATTGCATTAGAGACAAGTGTAATGTCTAAGACAGTGGTGTCTAAGTTGTATTGCTCCAAATGCTTTTTTGAAAATCTAAAAGAGCTACGCGGGTACTACCGAGTAAAAAATATTTGAGTGAGATTAAAGGAAACTACACCATTCCCTTATACCACTTTTTATTAATTCTGAGATTATGATATAATATATACTTTTCATTCCGAAAGCTGGAAAGCCCACCCACATCAATCAGATTTCAGACCTATAAGCCTATCTTCCTTCCTATTGAAGACCCTGGAAAGATTCATAGATGTACAAATTCGCCTGAAGCTAAATGATGCTGTTCTCTCACGGGCCCAGCGTGCAAATCTGTTAAGACAGCACTTCGTGAAGTGTTAGGCAAACATCTATCCAGCTTAAAGAGTTTACGCCGCGCCGGGTGTCCAGGATAGTGAATGGAGAATTGGCGACTGCAAACTTAAAGGTTATTACATGTAGATGTACTATCTACCCTTCTTTGGCTTCTGATCGTTAACCAGATCTTGCTAAAGCTAAGCCCAACGGGTGTCAAAGTCGTGGCATATGCCGATGGCATCATGTTGTGGGCATTAGGAAAATTGGTACACACACTGAGCGAAATTCTTCAGAACGGCATTGATGAGCTCAGTAATTGGGACAGCAGTTGCGAACTAAATGTAAACCCATTAAACTCCAAACTAGTTTTGTTCATAAGGAAACGTAACATTCCAAATATAAGCCCCCATCATAAGTGGAACGCCATTATACATTATGGCGCGGCTACATATCTGAGTCTGGTTATAGATCATAAACTGAACTGAAATGAGAATATTCAATAAAGAGAGAAAAAAGCTAAAATAAAACATTTTAGAATCCGACAAATTTTCCCAAAAACGCAAACGACATATGGTCAGGTATCGACATTTGTCGGGTTTCGAGAACTTTACAGATCTCAACTGTCTCTCCTGATGGCAGAAGAGTTCTCATATCACTTCCTTTGTAAATGACCCAGCCTAGTCCGGACCAGGAAAGAAGCTCTCGGAGATTACTTTTTCGACGAACTGGACGTTTTCTCTAATAAGGCACTTAAACATATCCTCAAATTTATTAAAGGTCAGGATGGCTTAGGGCGGCACCTCAAACATAATCTCCCCATTTACTCCCCTTAAACTTCCTCTTGCCTACCCTTACAATTTTGTAAGCGCTAATTCGTTAACATATTTCTGTATTTCGTTTTAATCACGCTTGATCTTAAGCAGCGCGTTCACTGTTCACATAGATACGTGGACCGAAAGGATGCTTTAAGGATTAGTGCACAGTTGCGTACGTTTTTGTATTTAACAAGGTCCATGAGTTTGAAAATCTCGTTGTTTTTACTGTCTGTTCTTTTACGCATGATATCACTTCGAATTGTAATAATTTTTATTTTAGTTTTTGTTTTATTGATGCGACAATGAGTCTCCATCAATGATGCTAATTCTGAAATATCAGTATTAATAAAAGGATTAAAAAGAAAAAAACAAGCAGCGGTTCTGTACAGAACATTTTCTTAAACCGCTTTTCAAATTCCGATTGTACCCTGCAAAAAGAGTTTATTTGAGCTTAGTCCGTGGTGTTTGCGGGCTCCTAGAAAACAGACCGCGAGCTACCATGCGCCCGCGCACTACTGTTTGGACTCCACTGGTTTAAGACCTCTTGTCGGTTGTTGATAATGAGCGTCAGTTCATTGCCAATGTTGCTAACAATAAGGTTAGTACTAAGTATAAAATCAAAAAGTGACAATGGCGCAGTGGGTATAGTCCTTAACTGCTAACTGAGCCGTGTGGGTTCGAGCCCCATGCTAGGCAGCATTCTTTTCTATACCTCCAATATTATTTGGATGCCATCCGTGGGTTATAATAAGTTTGTAAAGATCTAATTCTCAAATCCATTGTGCCACCAACAATTCTTGCTATTCCTTCTTACTAGTGCCGTGCAATTCAGGTTGCATTTGAAAAGACCTTAGGTCTTACAGGCATATAATTTAAATTATTACTATTAAGTGACGCAATACTATCATTTATATCCGTACTCCCCCGTACGGTGTGGTGGGCGTTTGCGTCACACCCGATGATTATGCATACTTTCTACCGATCAGTTTCCTTAGCTTTTCGCCAGGGACAGGGCCAAGGTGATGTGTTTAAAAAAAATATTTTTTTCCCGGAGCAGGTTGCTAATTTTAATAAATTTTACAAAATTATATTTCGTAGTTGCTAAATGAAACCTTTCATTATTGATTGTTTTCTTAAATGCAACTGCATTCCCATAGTTGTTTTGTTTTTCATTATTTTTCTCTGAAAATGTACATTATTTAACCAGACGCATAGTCAGCGTTTCTTTGGGGTCAACGTAGCTCGCATTCGTGTAAACTCTTCCCCTCTTAGAAACGATCGTCAGAAGTATGGTAGGTTATTGCACTTAGGGTTGTTTTGATATTGGATAGAGTTCATCTCAAGCGTATGAAATTTGTCCACAATTGCTACTGGTCCATTATAATGATTTTCGTATTTTGACGTTTTGGCAAGATCTTCCATACGACCAATATTATGAAAAGAAATAAAGAAATCCTAGGACGAAAATGGAAGAGTATGTTGTTATTTGATGATTATTATTTTCTTTTTCCAGGAGATGAATTTCGATAGTGTTGTTAATATGAAGATCCTTCATCATTTCTAAAGAGAGTAATTCGCGGTATTCTTTGTCATTGGGATTTGTTTGGAATGTTACTGAGAGAGGCTTTTTAATAGAACCTTCTTTGGAGATATGTGGGATTCCGTGATGGTCATGTTCTGGAATTGGACTTAAAATGTTTCGTTTAAATTATGGCTAGTATTGTCTATTGTCGAATTCAAGAGTTCCGATAAACTGATTCAGAAATATTACATCTGGTGTTATTTTGTCTATGGTTGGAATTTGGTGATTATTAATTGAATTACAGGAATCTAGTAAACTTGTTTTAGGGATGGCCGTGGCGCGATTTTTGTTTACTCGCCTGTCAACCTCGTGGTCGCAGGTTCGATTCCTGTAGTTGTCTATGTCTTCTTATATTTCATTAAAACCCAATTCTAAAAATTGTCATAAAATGAATTGCTGGTTTACACATTGCATGCTGTTCAGGCATAACACTAACAGCATGTGATTGAGTAAACTAGTATGTCCATGAATATGACCACGAAATAAATAATATAATGCGAATTATAAAAACATAAATAAATAAGACACGGTAATTTCCTCCGCATTAGTTCAGCTGCCATCCCTGGACATAAATCTGAGACAACAACCAGCTCTAATCTCAGAACATTGCGCCACACATCTCTCCTATCCATCTTTCTCTTTTTTCACCGGATGCCCGCGCTGTGTTAGAAACATATAGTGTATTCATAATCCCTTGAGCTCTTGCAAAATTATAAAAAAAATGTATTCTTTCCCTGATTTGCTTCATTTTCCTGTAGACCAAAAACAATTCTGTGTACTTTTAATGTTGAGTTCAAATTTGAATTTTCTAGCGGAAATTTGGACAGATTTGAACAGCAACATGCGGTCTCCATTAGCGATGATTCTAGAGCAAGCTTTAAAGCATGCTTTCAATATCGCAAATGGACCGAAATCGCAGCTATATTTTCAAGGCATGCGATAGATAGTATGCTTTCATCGCTTACTGTTCATCGTATCCTTTATCGCAAGAAGAACTCTCATTTTGTTTTGGCGTTTCATATATCATTTGTTGTTGTTGTTTCTACCAGCATCAGTTGCCTTCGACATTCTTCAGTAACTAAAAAAGTATGCTATGAAATGCCCACCGAAGAAAATTTGTCTGTCCTTCTGCTACCTGCTTTCCGCTATTGCGTTTGCTTTTAAATGCATCGCTAATGGTGACCTCATGTAAGCGAAGGTGTACCACCGTTTACATTATACTGTCTCTTTCTTCAAGAAAAGAATCGAAATGCATGTGAAATTTTATATTTGAGCATTTGCGCTGCAAATATTTGCGTTTAACATTTATGAAACTCTGACAATCATCATTTGCATTTATAAATGCTATGCATTCTTCGGACTTTCGCAACCATGCATTTATGAAAGCACCCATTATTAAAAGTCTTACATTTGTTTGGTGTTCACAAAAATAATTGTATGTTCGTTATTTCTTAAAACTACATCATACAAAATGTCAGTTAAAATATTTTTCTTTTTGATTTGTTTAGAGCCGATTTTTCAATCTCCAAATAAAACGGCAGTTAGTTGCCCGAGGAATAAACTTACTTGACTGTTAAATAACCGGATAACAACATCGAATTTTTCAATCAAGAAAAAACAATCTATAGAATAATTTAATATAAACGTGATCGGAAGTGTTTATTTTAGCGGAAAGAAAAACATTAATTTTGGAGTGATTTGTAGCCAATTTAATAGTAGGAAAATTGTAAAAATTGAATTAAGCAATTTCAAATTGTAATAAACGAAAAAGACAGTGAAAATCTGATAAAAACTAAAGAAATTTAAAAATTTAAAATTGAAATAAAATTATTTTACAATAACTGGTGAAGAAAACAGTAGTTTATCAAAAAAAAAAAAGAAAAGAGAAAAGAAAATGAGTGAAAATTGTGATAAATGTTCTAAAACACTCAAAAGGAACGAGATAGTAACATTATGCTCTGCTTTTTGTAAAAAGGCATTTTGCCCAAAATGCTCTGGTATAGGTGATTACGAATGTAATTTACTTAAGCTTAAGAATATAATGTTTGTTTGTGATGAGTGCAAAGAGTACATGCATAGCATAATGGAAAAAATGGACTCTGTGTTGAAAGTGGTAAATGAAAACCAACAGGTATTGAAGAAGCAAGAGGAAGAAATAAAAAAGCTTCTTACGGGAGTTAAAATGTTGTGCGAGAAAGAAACGACAAATAAAGTTGAAAAGAAGAAACCATATGAAGAGATAGCAAATAAAAATATCCCACCTATTATAATTAAACCAAATTGTAAAAAAGACAGTGAAAAAACAAAAAATGAAATTAAAGAAAAAATAAATCCGGTTGATCTATCCGTACAAGTGAATAATATTTCGAAAAGTGCAAATGGTTCTATTATAATAAAGTGTAGTGATGAAGAATCGGTTAAAAAAAAAAAAGATGAAGTAGAAGATAAACTAAAAGGAAAATATAATGTAAACATAACGCAGCTAGTGAAACCAAAAATTCTAGTCGTTAATATAGATAAAGAAATTAAAGAAGAAAATCTTATTGAAGTGATAAAAAGTCAAAACAAAATGGATGGACAGTTGAAAATTATAAAATGTTATAACAAAACGAATTATAATAATAAATATAATGCTATAATAGAAACTGATAAAGATATTTTTAAAAACATAATGGAAATGGACAAATCTTGTTTGAACATCGGATGGGGTAAATGTCTGGTGTTTAATAAATTAAATGTAAAGAGGTGTTTTAAATGCTGGGGCTTCAACCACAAGGCAATGAAATGCACAAATAAAACATGTTATCCAAAGTGCGGTGAAGAGCATGATAGAGAAGAGTGTAAAAGTGAAGTGATAAAATGCAAAAACTGTGCTTATACAATTGATAAACTTAATTTAAACATTGACCCAAACCATGATGCTAGGGATGCCAACTGCCCAGTTTATTTAAGAAGATTGGCAAATGAAAAAGAAAAAGTGGCATACTAGCAACCAATTCTTTGGAATTGTATTTATTTAAACATTCAAGGATTGTTAAATAATATTAATGAATTAAAGAATATAGTGTATGAACAAAACTACGATATAATGATCCTTTCTGAGACCCATTTAAAAGCATCAATTGATGATAAAGAAGTAAATATTAATAAATATATAATAATTAGATGTGATTCAAACTCTGCTTATACAGGAGGAGTTGTGATATATTTAAAAAAACAAATCAATGATTATAAAATTCTTAAATGTGTTCAAATAAACTTAAGTTTGTGGATATTAATAATTGAAATATATAATATAAAAGTGGTGGCACTTTATAAGTCGCCGAGCACACCGAAAAGCGAAATATGTGATCATTTAAATGAATATTTTCAAGAATATAATATAAAAAATAAAGTAATCATAGGTGATTTTAATATAGACTGGTTCAAGAATACTTTTTATAAACAAGAACTCGAGTGTATATTGGAAGAAAATTTGTGTAAACAGTTAGTAAACCAGGCTAGGAGAATCACTCTAAGTTCAAGAACCTTATTAGACTATGTGGTATCAGACATTAAAAACATTGAGGTCAAAGTACAAAACGATTTGAAAATGAGTGATCATGAATCAATAATCTTTAAAATTCCTGCGGAAAAATGTAAAAAAGTGACAATAAAAAAAGTAAATGTATTAAAATACAAAAGAAATGTGTTCATCCAAAAAATAAGACAGTGAGATAAATAAAATTGCAATATCAATGAATATAAACTGCGAAGCAAGTGTTCAGTTTGAAAAAGAAATGCTACAAGTAGTAAACAGCTTGGTAGTACAAAAATCTTTCAAAGAATATGATCAGAAGTGGTTTAACAGCGATCTAAAAATACAAAAATTAAACAAAATCAGAAGTCATATGAAATTTGTGTTGACAAGAAATGTTGCAGATTGGAATGTGTATAAACAAATTCGTAATGAATATAAAAGAAATATTAGAACTGCCGAAACTAATTATGTTAAAAATAAACTTGGGTGTGCAAGTAACCAAAAAGCAATGTGGAAATCACTAAAATCACTAGTATTAGGTGAATCAAAAAACGAAACAAATTGTGTTGACTTTAATGGTATAAAAATAACAAATGATAAAGAGATAGCAAATAAATTTAATGAATTCTTTATAAACAGTGTAAAAGAGATAAATCTAGAAATCCCCAGTATCCAGTGGAAAAATATGGTGGCCAATAAAGACAGTGTTTTTAAATTTAAAACTATAGAATCAATTGAACATCTTTTGAAAGTGGTACAAATGATGTCAAATAAGAACGATTTTAATTTATTGAATAAAGAGATGTTAATAGACGGTTTTTCAATTATTGGTCCAGCTCTCTTAAACATCATAAACTTTTCATTAGTGACTGGCAAATTTCCAACTACATGGAAAACTACTGTTATAACGCCAGTTCAAAAAATACAAAATACGATAAAATGTGAACATTTTCGACCGGTAAATATGCTCCCGTTGTATGAGTAAATTCTTGAAAAGGTGGTGCAAATTCAGTTCGAAGAATATATAGAGAATAATGAAATTCTATTAGAAGAACAATCCGGTTTTAGAAGAAAACATTCATGTGAATCAGCATTAAACAACATCATTGCAGACTGGAAAGAAAAAATTCATTCGAAGAAGAAAATTGCAGCGGTATTTATAGACTTAAAAAGAGCATTTGAAACTTTAGATAGAATTATATTATTAAAAAAACTGTATGGTTATGGTGTAAGAGGAACTGAGTTCAATTGGTTTAAAACGTATCTTATTGGAAGAGAACAAATAGTAAAGATAAATGGTATTTATTCTGATCCAATAAATTCAGATTTAGGAGTGCCCCAAGGCTCAATTCTGGGAACATTATTGTTTATTCTGTATATAAATGATATACAAAATGTTTTAAAATATTGTAAATTGAAGATGTTTGCGGATGATGGTCTTTTTTACGTAGAAGATAATGACTATAATGGATGTGTCAGAAAATTAATGGTAGATTTAAATAGTTTAAAAAATTACTTAAATATGAATAAGCTTAAACTAAACACAGAGAAAACTAAAATAATGTTATTACCTGAAAACAAAATTATTGCGAAAATAGATGAATTTGAACGTGTTCAAGAAACCAAATATCTGGGTGTTATTGTAGATAGCAATTTAAATTTTAAGAAACATTTTGAAATGGTTACAAAAAAGATTGCTAAAAAAATCGGGTTTTTTCGCAGAATTAGAATTTGTATGAATATGGTAATTAAAGTATATAATTCTATTATACAACCCCATTTTGAATATTGCCCGACAATATTACTATTGGGAACAAATATAATGATAAATAGATTACAATCTCTACAAAACAAAGGAATGAGATCAATATTATATTGCAGTAGATATACATCTAAAATACATATGTTAAATGCTTTAAAATGGATATCAGTAAACCAAAAAATTATTTTCAATGTACTTACATTTATTTTTTTAAAATTAAGAACAATTTGTTGCCAAATTACTTAAAAAGAAGACTTGTCACAAGAAATGAAAAACATAGATATAATTTAAGAAATAACAATGAATTTCATTTGCAATTGTTTAGAAACACAAAATATGCTTTTTTATAAAGGCTTACAAATCTATAATAAGCTTCCTAATAGTACAAAAACTGAAAATAATTTAAGAAATTTCAAAAACCCCATTGTAAATTTTATAAAAACCAATTATGAATGTAAAATATTGTATTTTTGTTTTCAATGTCGAATTATTGCTAAATAAAAATTTTCAAACATCAAACATATTGCGAGTATCGAACTTTTCATAGAAATTTATTTTTGTTTAACGTTTATTTCTAAGCAATAATTTTTTAAAAATGTTTTTGACATCGAAAATATTTATTTTATTCCTCAGATATATACTTATTCCGTTCTAAAATGGACAGATAACTTTATTCCTAGATTAAAGTGTATCTGACTGTTGAAAAATTCATTTTTGGTCTATCTGGAGATATGTACTGACGGCTTAACTGACTATTGAAAAATTATATTCAGTTTTTGTATGATTACATACTTGCTTTTTAAAGCACTTTTTCGTATCATTTAATGAGTGTGCTACCACCAAGTTTTTTCTCAATTATTTTTGGCTGGAATTATAGCTATTTCATGACTTGCCAAGGTCGATCATCAGATTCCTTTGCTCTACTATATCATTAAAAAAAAAAATGTATGAAAAATTGGCCCTTAGTTAATATATTTTCCTACATTTCATTGTTTTTTAAAGGAATGTTTATTATGTGATTGATAAATAATACTTATAATTTTAATTTCTGCGAAATCTAAGGCGTCCTCTATTGTTGTGTAAGGCATTTTTTGTTCATGAACTATTTTAGTAGACTATTATTGACAATATGAAAGAGTTAACTGTTCCTTGTTTAGACCAGTGAATGGCATAGTTTAATTTTATCTTGACAAATGTATAGGGTTATAGGTTCTTTCTTTTTGTTGTGGTTGTGTGAATGGTAAAATTGTATTCGTGCACGGCTCGTTCTAAGAGTTCTTCAGAGGACCGTGAACATCCATATGATTTCAAGCATCTCATAATTTCTGTTACAGTAGAGTGAAAACGTTCGATTTACCCGTTCACTTAACTTTTGTATGGTGGAGTTTTGAAGATTTTGATCTGAAGATCATCTTCTAATTTTGAGGTTATTGAGGGTGAATTGATAGCTTTTTCGTTGTCTATTACAACAACTTCGGTTTAGCAGAAAAATGTCTCGTAAGTGTCTTTTTATGTCTTCGATTGATCTTGATGAAATTATTTTAGCCTTGGCAAATTTGGTAAATTTGTCTACTGCAGTAAGAACAACACACTTTTCCGTAGTGTGTGTCGAGTGTAGTTAGGAATTGGTGTCAGATTTAAATTTGGTTTGTTGAGATGCATGTCATATTTGTTTTCTTTACAGGTTATGCAGCTGTTAACTAAGGTACAGCCATGTTGCGGAAATAGAAATTTTCAAACAGTTGAATTCGGCATTGCCATGAGCACAACGGTGTGTTTTTAAGACGTTCTCTTCTTGTGCGGTTTGATTATCTAAGCCCTCGACTATTTTTTGTGTGAGTCGGATGCGATAGTCCTTGAAATGTACGGGGTAAATTGTCATTTTGACTGTAAGGGACCCGTTTATGGTATTTGGACGAAGGTATCTTTCAAAGATATCAATTATGTCAGTGCTTAAGTAATCTTGTCGAATTAAGATAGATCTAGTGTAATGATGAAAGGTGTTTTTGATCTAATGACTATTTTCGTTTCCTAGGGAACAGCGCAGATTGGAGAATTATAACGTGATTTAGATGGTCGAATAATGTCATCTTCTAATAATTTGGTTATCTCTTTTCCGACTTTACTCTTAAGAACCATATGTTAAGGATACGATTTTGAATATACGGTATCACGGCGGAAGTGTAGGTTAATTTTTCATTTGGTTCAAAAAAAAAAAGATTCGGACATCTATCAATTGGCCCTATTGCAGTTGTCGATCGTCGTTCGATATTCGAGAATCAGCGATCAACGATCGACAAAATGAGAAATCGGTATTTGTGGTTGTCGATTGCGTTCGACAACTATCGAAAATCCGATCGCTCGTTGGCGGTCTGTTGAACAAGTTAAAAATTGTATCGTTAACTAACAATATGTGAATGTTTTTAAATAAAAAAATAATTGGTTTATTAAAATGCTATTGATTATTTATTTTTAATGCAGGCGAAACAAGTTTAAACAAAAAACAAATAGAAGCTCTCGCGAATTTCGTGGATTAAATAGGGATATCGCCGGTTGTAATAAGCAGGTTGTATTTCTTTTTGGAGTTAAAATTTTGATGTAGGTGCCATCAATGCACTCAATAACTCCTAGAAATTCAATTAGTGCAAATAAATACATTTCGTACAATACGTATGTATTTAACTTTCGTCGGAAATAAATTTTATCCATTTTGGACATACATAGATGTGTTTCTATTACAATAAGCCCTTCCTTTAAGACTAAGTATACAGTCGATTGACCCATTCCAATTCCAACATTTAGCACAGAATCGTAACGCGGTGCACAATTTCAGGATGTTGGAAATTGATGATTTTGTTATTCCCGGCTTCAGTTTTCCACCGATTTCGGAAAGTAAATCCATAAATCCTGGCTTTGATAATTAATCATAGTTAACAAAGCTAGGTAGGAGAAAAAACAAATAAATGAAAAGAAAAAAACTACAGAATCAAGTAAATCCGTACAATTTATCATCTAACCGCAAGGAATTTAAAATTTCATCTCTTGTTTCTTCTTCCGAATCTGTGTCACTAAACTACAGTTCAAGTGTACCAATTTTTTTTTACTTGCGATTATAGGTACTATAAGACAAGTTATGTATCGTAACAATTTTTTTTCCTAACAATCAAACATGACATTACGATCATAGAGAACACCAAAAAGTGGGTCCCCCAATTCTGTCTGTCTGCGTGTCTGTCATTCTGTATGTCTGTCCTCTAGTCAGCAGATTAAATGTTTGGTTGGATTTGCTTCAAAATTGGTACGTATTGTTTTTCCGGTAATATGCTCACATGTTTTTTTCATTTTTTTAAGACGACAAATAACAGTAGCTACCATACATTTTCTTTGCCAAAAACAAAAATCTTTATTTGCTCAAAAACGGCTCCAACGATTTTTATAAAAAAAAGTCAGTCATGAATGGAAAGGGTACCTTTTAATATATTTTTTTTAAATTGTTATTTTTGGTACCTCTAGTAGAGCCATTTATTTGGTTTTCGATTTTCTGGGAATCGGTTGATTTGAAAGTTTAAACACTATTGCAAACCAAAATTTTTCACAAAAACTTCTATTTTTGAAATTAATTATTTTTTTGAAAACTCAAAATTTCGAAAACGACTCAATAGATTTTTTGGAAACTTCGTATTTGGAGTTTTTTGACTTTTTCTTGAATAGGTAAACAATCTGTTTTTCTCAAATAAAAAGCAACGGTACCTCCCATACAAATGTTAAAAAACCGTTAAGAAAAAAATGTATGTCTCGAAAATGGGCCTAAGAATTTTTTGAAAAAATGTGTGTGATCTTAAATTAGTACACTCCACTTTCAAGCATAAACATATTTTTTTTGGCGTACTAATTAACGGTACTTCCCATACAACCACTTTTCATATTTTCGACTTTCTCAACATTGGATGAACCGATTAAAATATTTTTTTTTATACAATTGCTCCCTAAAATTGTTAATAAAACTGAATACTAAAATTCTCAAAAAAAAAGTTTTTCGATTTTAAAAAAAAATGTTCTTTTTTGAGAAATCGATTTTTCAAAAACCAGTCACAGAATTTTTTTGAAATTTAAATTTTATATGTATATTAATAATATCTTCAAAATGGCGTTTAATTTTTTTTTCTAAAAATGTTTTCAAAATTTTATACATAAAAAATTAATTTATTAAAAAGCCGCTCCAACAATTTTTGAATTTTTTTGATATATTCTTATTTATCCATGAATTCAAATTGCATCTTTGTTTTCCCTTAAACTATAACCACTAAGCAATATAAAAACATTTAATTATGTTTATTATCCATTTATTTCTACCTTATTATTAATCCTTTTTAACGTATTTTTGCGTACATCACTGAATACTAAATACAATGTAGGCCCTCATACATTTATATATACATAATACTTGTCTTGAAAAATCACATGCATCTTATGTATGCATATTGCACCTTAAGTACAAATTTATATGCATATTATATTATTATTATATGTACAAGCTTACATACTTACGTTCCATCTATATGTATATGTATGTACATAAATTTTACTCTCCCAACTTACATAATTAAATTCCATAAATAGATTTATGTAATTCTTCCTTGAATCATCCATTCGACAGTTCATTATACTAAGGTAATCTTAACCTTACCTACATAGGCTTTAAACCTGCACAGGATAACACCTAACTAACTAACCCTAATGGTTAGCTACATTAAAGTTGTTAGCTACAAGAGCAAGTTCGTACGATTCAGCCGTGCATTTTATTTTATTTCAAGATAGATTTTTATTAAAAATAAACAATTTTAAACAAACTTTACGAAACGAAATAAACAAATTAACAATCCAGTCTGAAAAAAATCAATCGGTCGAGTCAGAAACAATTAATAACTCATATCCTAGTCGATCAAGTTACGCAATAGCGATTGACATATCTGTCGATGATGATGATTGTTAAAAGAGCGATCGCTGACCGACAACCACAATAGGGCCCAATGATAGTGCTAAGTTTCATGCATTGATTTTAGTCATGTGATCAATTCTAATGTTTATATGGTTTACAGATTGTGACAGATGTTGTTTACGAGGAATTGAAATTTTTGGTTGAGTAGAACAAGGGTGAATGGACATATGATTTTTCTTTGTATGGATAATTACATTTATTTGTTTTAGTGTGTCTTATTTATTTATTTACTTTCTCAAGTAATACATAAAATCTGCTGACTACAAAAGATTAAATTTATAAACACATTTTTTTATCTTCTTATCTTTTTTGATGCTACCTCCGACCGAGTTAGCATAGAAATGTTTTCCATTAGAAATGGGATTTTCGATCTGACGGGGTTGGATATAGTTCTTATTGGAATCAGTATCAATAAGAAATTTCGGATCTCCGCTTCTGAAAATATTTTCGAAAAATGGAAGTTTTGACTTTAATCTAAAAAATAGATGTCTAGTTCTTCTGGTTGATCTAGGTTACTGTTCTCCCCTTGGTCAAGAATTCTCCTAATGATTCATCGTACTCTTGTTTGTTTATGTTATTTTTCTAGTAAAAAATGTTTTTAAATTATGATTAAATAACTTACAATATAATAGCATGAATAGTTGATTCATAGTTGCTGATTAACATTTTTTTATTCTTTCTGGTGGTTCTATTCCTAATCCAAGCGGCAGCAGTTGTCTGCTCCTCTTTGTCCTTGGCTATGGGATTACTAGGAGATTCTTTTCTTGGATTTGCTTTTGTACTCGCTTACGATGTTACGATTTTTTATACAGATTTAGAGTAATACGCGATTAGACGGCAATGGTTAGCACAGTTCAAACACGTATTTTTACGTACAGGATAAAAGTAACACGCCGTGTAATGACAATGTTTAGCACAAATTAGACGCGTAAAGTTCGAAGCTCCACGTTGCGTTGGGCGCCAGGTAATCAAACACCACTTAATGTTCTTAAAAAAATATTTTTTTCTCGGAGCAGGTTGCTCCGACCCTTAGTACTTGAGATATTCTTAATAACTAATTTGAATACATTTTACAAAAATATATTTCTTAGTTGCTAAATTCAGCCTTGCATTATTGTGTTTTTTTTTCTTAAATGCATCTTTGCATTCCCACAGTTGTTTTGTTTTCCATTATTTTTCTCTGGAAATTTACATTATTGATCCAGACGCATAGTGAGCGTTTCTTTGGGGTCAGAGTAGCTTGCATTTGTGTTAACTTATGCATAAATACTACTTTTTACCAATATGTAGAATTTGGGATCACCTTTGTCCGTTGCATTCAGCAGGTAGTATCCTGGGGGCCTGAGTCCTGGAATATTTGATCCAATGATCCAGGGTTCTTGGATCAGGACGATCGACGGCTTCCCCTTTTTTATGCAGCCTGAGAAGAAGGGAGGCGGAAGCCAGTTTGGAGTGTTGAGTGTTAATCTGAAAAAACTGCACCATCTTCGTTATATTCCTACAACTGTTCCATCGAGATATTCGTCAGACTAAAGGTCCGAGAGTAGTAACTCTTCTTCTTCGCCAAGAGTTTCGGCTGTGGAGTCGACTACATCCATGTCGGAGTGTACGTTGACTATTGGATAAAACAATAACCTCAATAGAAATTTCGCAATTAACACTAATCATATCAAAACTTTCAATTTATATTTATTAACTATAAAATTAATTAGGTTTATGTTTTAATATACAACACCAGCCGCATACGATTCATTACAAGCTGCTTCAAAAGAATAATTTGAAATTATAGCATATACATCCTTTTCTTGTTCAAAGATCCAAATTTCAGTAAGAAAAATAAGATCTGGTGAATGATCTTGTCAGAGATGAGCGAGAAAAATATTAAAATTGGTTCGCATACTACGAATGTTTTGATCATAACAGAAAAACCAGACATTTGTTCATCGTTTAAATGCTCTATACAAAAACATTTAACATCATCAGTATTAGTAGAAGAAAAACTATAGTTATTACTTAAATCGTTTTGAGAATAAGTAGTAAAATTATTATTATTCATAATCCAAAATAAAATAAATAAGTTATATTAAGCTTATATGTACTAAACACGTTTAATTCGTAATAAATATGTTTAATTTATAATACAAATTAGAGGTATTTGTTATAAACAACACAACAAAATTGGATACATTAAGTAAATGACTCAACTGCGCACAACGACCGCTCTCAAGGAGATATCTTTCTTGACTTCACTAGCTCTCATCGTTTTTCGGGATTTGGTTACCATCGCAGGTGATGATGCATATATCTTTTTCGTTTCTTCAGATTTTTTTTGTTTGTTGGTTTCTCTTCATCTTCACATATATACCTCCACAAAAAAATTAACCCTTACCTCATCTCCTTCTTTTTACTTGCTATATAGGTACTGTAGGGCAAGCTTAGCATTTGGAAAAAAAATCGAACTTGAGATTTTAATCAAACTTGACATTAATAAGATGGAGAACACCTAAAAAGTGGGTCCCGCAATTCCGCCTGTCTGTCTGTCTCAGTACAACGCTCTACAGCCTAAACTCGTGAAGCAATTTTCTTCAAACTTGGTACTTAAGCGTTTTAGGTGATTATTGCAAATAGAATTTTGAATCGATTTTTTTAGCTCCAAAAATAACGGTACTTGCCATACAATTTTGTTTACCATCTTAATTATCTCGAAAACAGCTTTAACGATTTTGATAAAAGAAAGTTAGGTATCGTTCTCCTTTTTAGACAAAATTTTTTTTAATAATTTGTTGTTAACGGTACCTGCAATTATATTGATTTTCGACTTTCTCAAAAACGGCTAGACGGATTACAATCAAAATATTTACGTAGAAGGTCCTTTAAATTATAAATAAATTTTCAAATCGAAAAATATTTTTTTGGATTTTTGAAAATAATTTTTTTTTTTTTTTAAATTAATTATTTTGAAAACGGGTACCACTCTCCCCTTAGGGACACTTAGCATAACCGGACACGTCTAATAACCGGACAGATTTCAAAGAACGACAATAAAGATACGATTTTTCATATAAAAAGTTCTCCCATAGACGGACGCTCTCATAACCGGACACAGACACCTATTTTCATAAAAGCATCATAATGTTGCTCTCCCTTAAACGCACAAAACACATTTATTTATATATGACTTTGTATAACTATGTTTTGTTTTATTCTTTTTTTACCTTGCCCTAATATTAACAAACAATGCCTGTGCATTGTTACCGGACAAAAAAGGGCATACAAAACGTGAAGGAATTAAGATATCTAAAGTTTTGCATAGTTTGTTATACTTTGTTTTTTAATCAGACCAAAAGCACAAGAAATCACCGAACGTTTACGCTACCCAAGTTTCAATGCTACATCAAGGAGGCTACACAAATTTAAGAAGCAGCAGAATTTAACTTTTCGGAAAATTTCTGGGGAAGCAGCAAATATTGACCAAGGCGATGTTGTTAGCTTCATTGAAAAAGTCCTTGACCTTATTGCTGGCTACGTTAGTTCGCATTGTGCATTGACACAGTAAACAACGTACCGCGGAAGAATTTAAAATCTAAAAATAACAAAATTTTACCCATAATTAAAGGACAGACAAAATAATGGCTTTATTTCTCCGGATGAAAGATGACCTACCTGCTGAGCACATGCAAAAAATAAGCGGACTAATTCAAGCCATATCCGTTAATCACAAGACAAGACGCAAATCATGGATGAAGATACGTTAACTCTTACCGGAGATGAAGCCATATCAACTTTGGAAAGTGAAACAAGTGTGGAAGAAGAAGCAACTGCCAAGGGCAAGAGACAGAAAAAGACATCAAAGAAGTCAAATAAAAAGCTCAAGGAGAGCATCATGCCTTCACCAAGTCAGGAACTCAATACCCACTCTGCCGTACCGCTCAACCAGCTACAGCCAATCAACAACCAGACGCCAATAGCACCTACAATAACACCAGCAACATCATTAACACCAGCAACATCAGTAAAGCTAGCAACTTCAGCAAGAACATTAAGTATAGTGCCCATAGCAGAGCCTGCAACCATGAAGACGAATAAGCCAGACATGCCTCCAATTATAGTCTCCTCTGGAAACATCAAGGAAATCAGCAATTACGCAAAGGAAATGAATATCCCAATCACCTTGAAAAATCTGAACACCACAAAAACCATAATTAACACAACAACAAATGAGGGTTTTAACACAATGAAGGAGTACCTAAAGACAAAGAAGATTGAGAACAGCTTCACCAGCCGAGAAGACAGGAAAATACTTCTTCTTCTAAAAGGAGTTCACAGTACGTTTTCACCAATAGAAGTCAAGGACGAGCTCCAAATGGAAGGTGTACCATCAATCAACGTGACACTATTTAGATCGAGGAAAGCCAAAAATAAGAGTTACAACTCCTTCGTGGTTAAAGTAAGCAAGTCTTGCGAAGTTGCTGACATATACACCAAAACTATGATCCTCAACCAGAAAGTCCACTGGGAACGCCTCCAAAACACGGACATAGTACAGTCCAGGAACTGCCAAAGATTTGGTCTTGTGGCAACCAATTGTGGTATGAAGTACGTCTGTGTTAAGTGTAACGAAGACCACAACCCAGGAGAATGCAAGCGGAAGGAAAAGGACAAACGAGTTTATTGTGCCAACTGCAAAGAGTTTGGACATCCGGCAAACTACCTTGGAAGGTTTTCCTGAAAAAGAAGGAAGAAAAGAAAAAATTTGAAATAAAAAAGCCCAGCAAGACTTCAAGGCCAAATCAGTCTGCACCTTTACTCGTCCCACGTTAAACTATGCAGCTCAAGCTAAGATGGGAAACCCAATACTCCAGCCTCAACAACTTCAAAAGCCTGCTCCAAAGCCACAACAACCAAAAGCAGTATCTATGAAACAAACCCAAAAGCCAAACGGACCATCAAGCGCTAGTAAGCTGAATCTGGATGAAGAAATGAGGGAGCACTTCGGGATCGATCTGACATCAGTAAAGAAGAAAGCTCGTTCTGCAGTGCCCAGTAACTACTCTTTGCTGAGCAGGGAAAAGAAGTCCGTGGCTTGGCCACCTTAATATTTGAGCTATGCAGCGCGTAATGCGCATAAACCGGCTAAAGATAATCGCCTACAATGTTAATTCATTGTACAGCGTTTTAAAGAGAACGACATTCCACCTCTTTATGAAAAAGTACTCACCAGACCTAGCCCTTATCAGTGAAACCAACGTCACCAAGCGAAACAATATTGACTTTAAAGGATACAACACATTCCGAACAGACAAGGATGAAGGCAAAGGAGGCACAGCACTGTTCGTTAAGAATAATATTAAAGCCTCTCAAGTCCTTAACACCAGCCTCAGATCATTCGAAGCCACATCCGTCGTCATAGAAGTCGAAGATGACGCAACACTAATTATCTTCAGCATATACAACAAATGCAGTGCAAGACAATCCGATATTAATCACGATCTTTCTATTTTCAGCAACTTGGCCGCTCAGCACACCTATGGACTAATTGGAGGTGATTTTAATGCCCGACACCCAAGATGGTACGATACAACATCATCCGACGCAGGAAACTATCTGGTGAACTGGTTAGGTGCAAATTTTGAGGACCATTCTTTCCTAGTGGTTTCTCAACCAAGGCCGACATTCCCAAGAACACCGTCCTGGCTGGACTTCTTCCTGGTTTCGTCCAACTTTATCAACATCGTTCCTGAGTTTCAGAATTACTCATGTAGTACCCTTAATGGAGACGGAGACCACGAATTAGTCGAACTCCACATCAATCTGGGTCAGTCGATCTTAACAACACAGCCACAAAATGAGGAATATATAAACTACAACCGACTGGACATTGGACGATTTCAAAGAGAAATCGAGGAAGCAATAGTTATGCCTGATGCCAACAGAAACCTCTCTAACAGCGAAATCAAGAAAGCCATCGAAGCCATGGAGGTCACAATTGCCAACGCTCTGGATAAGCAAAAGAGACCGAAGAACTCGCAGGACAGATACCAGCATCTCACAGAAGGGATTGTTCGACTTTACAATCATCGGCAGCGATTGAGAAAGCAACTTCAAAGAATTCATCAAAGGGATTGGAACACGATTGGCAGCAACTATCAAATGTTGAAGAGTGAACTTCAATGTACCCAAATTATCTTAAGAAATGCCCTTCAACATTTCAACAACAACCAGTTCCAAAAGAGTCTACAATCCACCAAACCTGGGCCCGATGCGTTCAAGGAAATCAACAAAATCACCAGAAAAAGACAACAAATTCAAGAAATAATTAGCACCAGACAAGGGGATGTCATGACCACTGAGGACAAGGCGGAATCATTCGCCCAATATTTTGAAGAAAATTTCGCGCCAAACCCGCCCAACGATCCTGCATTATTACATGAAGTGGATTCAACAATAGAGCAGTTGCAGCAGACGAACAATGAAATATCTACTTTTACTGATGAAAATCCAGCAAGTAATCCAGAGATGATCGGAAGCTTCACCAACCCCGAAGAAGTCGCCGAGCTAATCGTTAGTGGACGACGCAAGAAATCTTCAGGACCAGACATGATTTCCAACTATATCATAAGGAAATTCCCCCATGTCATGATACTATTTTCTCACGATCCTATTCAACAACTGCTATTTTCCGAATAGATGGAAGACAGCGAAGATAGTGCCGACACCGAAGAAAGTAGATAGGGGTAGCGTATCAGGATATCGTCCCATATCTACTAAGCAACACCAGCAAAATTCTTGAGGCACTTATTCTTCGGAGGTTGAAGACATTCTCCACCGCTAACCGGATCATTCCGGATATGCAGTTCGGATTTCGGGAGCAACATTCAACCTTACATCCACTCTTGAGATTCCAGAAGGATATTGTTAATACCCTCAAAAACTACCATGTTGCGGTTCGCTGCTTCTTGGATATTGAGAAAGCATTCGGCAGCATCTGGATACAGAGGCTTATACACAAACTAACCATTTTTAATTTTCCAAGTACACTAATTAAAATAATTTTTAGCTTTCTTCATTCCAGACCGTTCTTTGTCCAAATAGAAAACAGCAAGTCAACTATCAGAAGCATCAGAGCAGGAGTCCATACCTCTACAACATTTTCACATCGGATCAGCCCCAATCAAAGAATCGTATGAATTTGCTCTATGCAGACGACTCGCTAACATATGCCAAATCTATGTATCCAGTTATTGCAGCCCGAAGAGTAGAAGAACATGTGAGATGCCTGTAGGAATTCTACACAAAATGGGGCATCAAAGTCAACTCAGCCAAATCCTAGCTGGTTGCTTCAGAAGACCAGCGGGGCATCGGAACACGCCGTCAGCCACAAGTTGCCGAAGTATTATCATCAATCTGCCCGACTGGTCACAACTAAGATCCAAACCAACTGTGTATCAATTTCGAAGAGAGGTTTCGTTTCAACCCGCACTTGACAGCTACCCTTAAAAAGGGCAAATTTCGCTTTTCACCGAATCCACCCCCTAATGCGGAAAAGGAATGGACTCAGCCAGAAGACGAAACTGATTATCTATAAGCAACTTCTCAGGCCCATTATCACATATTGTTTTCCTGCATGGTTTACTGTATCCAAAACCAGCATGAGAAGGCTTGGAATGTTTGAGAGGAAAATCCTCCGGATCTGCACGGGACTGCACTTTAACCAGCGACGACAAAAGCACTTCAGCAACAAACGACTTTTCGAGGCGTCCGGAATAACACCAATCGACAAGTACATGATCAGTGCTGCCAAAAGACTGACGAGTAACCTAATCAACCACCCAAACACCCTAGTGAATAGCATGACCAGCGAAGAGAGATACCCCGAGCCAAGATATCTGGATGTGACGGCGCTACTGGACGAAGGACTTATTTATATCAACGACGACGAAGCAACCCAAACCAGAATGCAGCGTCAAACTACTACCGTGGCTAGATGCCACATTAACCCCCCCACATCACCAGAAAACAGTCGGGTTTGAACAACCCGATATTATCCACACAGGTTTTAGTAAGTAGTACAAGAAATTCAAGGACAATTTTTTTATAATTTTAACAAAAAAAAATTAAAACATTGTATAATATTAGCCCCTTAAGTGCTAAAACAAATTAAAATATCAACGTAGTATAAGTAATGTAAAATAGAATTAAGAGCCAATTGTATATATATCAGTTCAATAAACATTATTATATGTATAATTATATTGCTGGCTACGTTAGTAGACATTTTTTATGCAGATGAGACAAGACTTTTTTTTCGAACTCTTCCTGAAAACATTTACGTTGAAAGGTGAAAAGTACTCATCAGGTGGTAAAATGGCTAAAGAAAGACTCACAATTTTGTATTATGTTAACATGGCCGACAAAAAGTAAAGTTATTAGTTATTGGCAAGCTATTAGACCTCGCTTTTTTCGCAATCTTAAGTTAAATAATTTGGCAGTTATTTGGTGGTGAACTAATGATAGTAGGCATGGCCTGATCTTCTCCGTTAACAATAGATCTAATGGATACCGGAACAAATCCCTCGGGAATACCCGAGGGATAAGAACTGCCAACCATGTTTGCTTTGGTCGCGAGGACAGGCACAATGGGTGATTTGACCGTAATTGTACACATACAGACGGGTTTGAAGAGCCGGGTGTTAGGGAAGTAAATATATGCACCTGGTTGGGTTACGGATTATAAGCCGTACCAGTCTGAGCAGTCCCAATTTAAGGAAGAATAAAATACATTAAAAATTAAACATAATACCTCGTCTATTGTATGTACTACATATTTCTTTTTTAAAGGTGTCAGTTTTTGTTGTTCCCATAACCGGACAAATTTATCGGTACCGTCAGTGTCCGGTTATGAGACAGTTCACTGTAGATGATTTTTTTTGAAATTTCGTTTTTAAGTTTATATTATTAAATATTTAAAATTGTCATACCAATTTTTTTTTATTTATGATATTTTGTGTATAAAATGGAGTAAAAAATGACATTAAAAATATATTTAGATTCTTAATAAAAATCATTGCATACGATATGACCGAACATAAGAGCAAGTACTCGCGATCCAGTCTTGCATTTTATTTTACTTGCGATTATAGGTACTATAATGCAAGTTATGCATTCGTAAAAAAAATGTTTTTTTTTTCTAACAATCAATCATGACATTATGTTCATAGAGAACACCAAATAAATTGGTCCCGCAATTGCGTCTGTCTGTCCTCTAGTCTGCAGCCTATGTTTGGATGGATTTGCTTCTTGTAGATATTCTTGGTAGATATTCACCCGTATTCCAATAGGCGTTTTTCTAAAACGTCCACTGTCGTTTTTTGAGCCCTGTCGTTTTTATATTGGTATTCCGTAACTAAAACGCCAACATTTTTCTCGCTGGTTTTGACTTATTTCATCGCAATTATTAACAGATTCAAATGTTCTTTTATCTGGACAAACAAGGTTTTAAGTATATTTTACCTTTGATAGAAAACATTTTCCTCAGCAACGTTCTGTGGCAATTCCTATGGTTTTAAAACTAATCGCTACTCTTAGATTTTTTGTTAAAGAAGGCTACCAAAAAGCGGTTGGGAACGACTTTTTGGGAACAAGCCCAGCCTGTGTGTGTTCTTAAATTAGTACATAGTGCATAAACATATTTTTTGGCGTACTTATTAACGGTACTTCCCATACAACCACTTTTCATATTTTCGACTTTCTCAACATTGGATGAACCGATTAACATAATTTTTTTATACAAATGCTCCCTAAAATTGTTAATAAAACTGAATACTAAAATTCTCAAAGAAAAGTTTTTCGATTTTTAATAAATTAATATTTTTTTTTTTTTTTGAGAAATCGATTTTTCAAAAACCAGTCACAGAATTGTTTGAAATTTTAATTTTATATGTATATTAATAATATCTTCAAACTGGCGTTTCATCTTTCTTTTCTAAAAATGTTTTCAAAATTTTATACATAAAAAATTAATTTATTAAAAAATCGCTCCAACGATTTTGAATTTTTTTGTTATATTCTTATTTATCCAGGAATTCAAATGGCATCTTTATTTTCCCTCAAACTATAACAGCTAAGCAACCAAAAAATATTTTATTATGTGTATCATCCATTTATTTCTACCTAATTATATTTCATTGTACGCATTTTTGCGTTATGTCACTGAATACATACATGCATATGTACTTTGTAGGCCCTAATACATTTATATAAAGGGTTCCGCCGGGAAGGTATACTACTTTTTTTGTTTATAATTTTTGATTAAATGAAAGAGAATGGATCTTATATTGATAAATGTTTTATTTAATGTCGGCAATTATGTACGGAATACAATATCAGGTAAAAGTCCGCCTCTGTTAGTCACACAAATGCGAGCCCTTTTGAGCACATTTTTCATTATATTCTCACACATTTCACATGGTATTTCATTAATTTCATCACGAATATTTTGTTTGAGTTGCTCAAGCGTTTCTTGTTGTGGAAAGAGGTCTCGCAGTAATTCCATTGTAATCCTGGATGTATGCGATCTGGCACCGTCTTGTTGATACTAAATGTTAATCAAGCCCAAAGCATGCAGTTGTGGCGTTAAAAAGTTTTCAATCATATCACGATATCGCTCCTCATTCACAGTTACCGTTACGCCGTTTTCATTTTCAAAGAAGTAAGGCACAATGATTCCTCCTGACTAAATTGCACACCAGACTGTAACTTTTAATGTATTTAAATGTGGCTGATGAATAATTTGAGGGTTTTCCATTAGGCAGAACCGACTATTCTGTTTATTCACATATCCATTCAAATGAAAATGTGCCTCGTCAATCATTATGATTTTTTTCATGAAAATCCGGGTTGTCATGGGCTAGCTGTAACATCCTATTGGCATATGTACGGCTCGTAAATGGTCTTGTGGAAGAAGCTCTTGTGTCAATTGAAACTTAAATAGAAACAAATGAAATCTTTGTTCAAAATTGTGGCCAAAGTTGTTCTTTGAAGACCAAGCTCCTGAGCACGGAGCGAATTGCGGTTGAAGGATTGTTTTGAACACTTCCTTGAGCAGCAGTAATGTTTTCAGCCGATCGTCCAGTATGTGGTGGTCCATGCTTGGGCCTATCACCTACAGACCCCCTTCCATCGAAATCATTCACTACACGATAAATAGTGCGTTTTGTTGGCACGTTGTTTCTCCCAAAAATTTCACGTAACTTTCTAATCGTCACATTAATCGATGATTGATTTTGATAAAATGTTTTCACGATTAATAAACGTTGGCTTATCAAATATTTTCCATATTAAATTTGCCACGTACCTACTTCACTACTGCCAAATATGAACTGTCAAGACTAATGTTTACTAAAATGGCGGCAAAACGAAGTAGTATACCTTCCCGGCGGACACTTTGTATATATATCTTTAAAAATCTCATGTATATTATACCTAAATTATAAAGTTATATGCATATATCTACCTACCCACCTACATCCTTCACTTTTATATTTGTCTATATATACATGCCTAGCTGCCATCTGTGTAGATAGGTTCTTATTAGCCTCCTAGCTATAATTAATTATCACATTGATCTGCAACAATGTTGAGAACTTCACGCATGCGATGTTTCCAGATGTGATGATTTTGTTTTTGGTTTGAATGTTCTTAAGAAAGCATGAATCAATATCGGGTGAATTCATCTCCTCACCAATAACAGCTGCTAGCAATTTATTGGGCTCATTCAAAAATTGAACTATAGCAATCCGGATAGGTCGGTGTTGTTGTTTTCTCATGTAAGAACACAGCTGATGGCAAAACAGCTGCTGCCAAAAAAATATCTCAAGATATCCGAAAAACGTATACTATTGATAGGTTTAGAAAAATGGTCGAAAACATTGGGATGTAGTACATTTAGTCAAACAAATTTAATAAATTTATATTTTTGAGTGGTAGTCCAGGAAAATTAGATAAAAACATGGCGTGACCTCGAAAAAAATTCCGACAAAGCTGAATTTTTGTGGAGAGCTTTATTTTTACGTCCTTAAAATTTCCTAAAAAGTACCCTACATTCGATGAGGAGCAAAACATTTTAGAGGGGGAAAGGGGGTAAAATTCACTTTTTGTTTAAGTTATAGGTATACATTGTAGTCCATGTTACTCTACACCAAAAAGGTAAATGCACTTTTTATCGTATAATTGATAAGTTTGGAGAAAAATAGTCGAAAACATTGGGGTGTAGTGCGTTTATTTAAAAAAATATAATAAATTAATTTTTGTAAACATATTCTATTGAAAAAAAACCAAGTCTTATAAGTGGTACAGGGAAGGAAATGCTGCCATCTTAAAATAACTAATTTATTTTATTTTGTTTAATAACTACCAAACAGTTTATTTTTTTCGTAAAATTACTCTAGAACAACTTGTAGACAGTACAATTATGTACAAAATGACATATTAACGACATCTGTACGTTAATTCGTTATTGAGTTATAGCGGTCCAAAGTTAAATTTTTCGTCAAAATGGGTCTGGAAGGAATTTTCGAGATATCTTCCTTTTTTACTTTATCCTTTGTCTTCTTTGGGTAACGCTTGTTACTGCTTTTGTAGAGCTCTTCATAAATAAGCTGACAAATGATGTAACGCTAATCCAATGCCAAAATACACACTGCGTGATTATCTATTTTTTATTTTTTTATTAACATACTTTTTTCCACACCACCACAGCTGTGAATTTCTGGGCGCTTTTTTTATCTTGTGGTATTCCCAGGAGGTATAATGCAAAATGAAAAATTATTACAAACAAAATTGAAATCATTTTCCAATTTTAAAAATCAAAGATTAACAAAAATTAATTTTTCAGGTGCATTATATTATATTATATTATTTTATATTATATTATATTATATTATATTATATTATATTATATTATATTATATTATATTATATATTATCCAAATGTACCCGCCAAACTTAAAACTAATATTTGGAAACCCAGATAGAAACCAGGATCTCGTGTTGTTTTTGTAATACGTGTTAAAAAATAACCCAGACCCGTAGATAATAAAACGCAGATATTGTCTAAATTTGAGTCGGGTTCTTCAGTCTCAGTGGCGTTTGAACATGCTTGCCCTCTGCAATGCCCGCTTACAAAAGAGCAGCGTAGACCAATTTTTTACAACAACAACTTTTATTACATCCTTTTGAGCAATTACAAAATATTTTGTGGACAAGTTGTTCCGGATCTGGTGCCTGAGGTTTTTAACGGGTTCAAGTTTGTTACACCTTTCTTCAGGGCTTAACTCATTATCAAGCTACTTTTTAAACAAAATAAAATAAATTAGTTCCTTTAAGATGGCAGCATTTCCCTTCCGGTATCACTCCCAAGACTTGTTTTTTTGATAGAATATGTTTTTCAAAACAACTAAAAACTAAAAACTTACCCACTCAAAAACATTAATTTATTATATTTGTGTTTGAATAAACGTACTACACCCAATGTTTTCGACCATTTTTCTCCAAATCTATCAATTGTACGATAAAAAGTGCTTTGATCTTTTTTGTGTAGAATAACATGGACTACAATGTGTACCTACAACTTTTTTGAAAAGAACCTGTGGTTTGGAAAAAAATTAAATTTAACACCCTCACCCCCCACACTCTAAAATAGACAGTGACAAAATGACATATTTTGTCGTAAAAATGAAGCTCTACACCAAAATTCAGCTTTGTGCAGCACATCTATTCCTTTTTTGCATTGTGTAAAATCCAGTAGTCCAGGCCAGAAAAATATACTTTCCAGAAGATTCGATTTTTCTTTGAGACTGTATATTTCGGTTACGTACGTCTCTATAGTTGTACGGTTGAAATTTAGTTGTGCCATTTTATTGGTTTTCTTCGAAAGTATCAATGAATTCTATGCATTCAAGAAAAAATCCGGTACAACAATTCCGGTAAACGATGATACATATTTTGCTCCATGCGTACCGTTTTTTTTGTATAGGGGGAGTAGCGTTTTACTGCCCTAGTTGGATTCATTCCAAATTTTGTAGACCCAGCGGTAGCAACACCTTTATTCCTCCAACGGCCATACAAAATTCCATCGCTATGACAATGGTATCTCTTGGCTGTTTTTCAAAATCATATTTACTGGAGAATATAAAAAAGATAAAACTAAGCTCAAACAAATCAAATTTATTTTACTTTAATATCGAACTTGCCTTGACTTACATTAATTTTTTGTTACGTTGACTCGTGCCCAGGTGCTGCGTCGCTTTCTATCGTCTACGTTCCAACGTCAAAAGATAAAGAAAAGGCAGACTAGGAAAATTGTCGATTTACAAAATGCCGGAGGTAACAACGGAAATAAAAAATGGATTTTTCCCTAGGTAATATCAGTGGCAGTCTCGCAGAACTATTATTTTGTTTTGTTCAATGCTTGAGGATCTTTATTTTTTTATTATTATTATTTATTTATATCCAATTAAAATTAGAGGTATAGAAAAGAATGCTACCTAGCGTGGGCCTCGAACCCATACGTCTAAGTTAGCAGTCAAGCCCTATATCCACTGCGACATTGCCACGAACTTGGCCATCGTTACAATCGTGTGTTTTTATAATTCTTCCTTTTTGCCATTGGTTCCAAAGACCCAAACTGCGTAGCAGCATGTCTGCTGATTGGGTTATGTTGCGTGAGTCCAATTTTTGATGACAATGTCTGAAATTTCTGTATAAGCTGAAGAATGAAAAAAATAATGCATGGGTCTTTTTATTAAAAAATATTGTGTTTTAGAAGAATATTTCATTTTATTTATGTATTAAATTGAAAAAAAAGCGTTTCGTTTGTAGGATTTTCTGGCAGAAGTTGAAGGCAGAGAGCTGTTCTGTATGCACCAACAATAGTTAGCCATCATGTGCGCGTTTCAGTAGCCCTGGTAACATTCCTTCATGGTACGAATGGCTTTGTTAAATTGGACAACCTGTTCTCCACCAAGATCCCCCAGATTGGTTGGAAAATAGTCCAAGCCGTTGTGAAGAAAGTGCAACTTGATACTCATGTTGCATCCAATCCTTTCAAAGTGCTCATCAGTTGGTCGACGTGTTGAGAATGGTCGGGAATTTTATTATATCCCAAAAAGTGTTGTGCAAGCCAAACACACCATTCCATGCATTTTTCTCAATCTCTTCATACTTTCCGTAAAATTTGTGTCTTATATTAACGATCTTATATGTGGCTCTTCACAAATGTCCGCTTGAATTTTTGCTGCCATTTTTTTGATAAAAAAGCAATTTCCATTTCTGTCAAGACCTTTTACAAATTGTTTTATAAGCCATAGTTTTATGTGAATACTAAAAAGGTGGGCTTATCACATTGTGCTATCCTGGGACTAGGGCTTCCCGAGTAGAACAATCTGTTTTAATCGAATGTTGGTTCTTAGCTGTACTGCCCCGCAAGCAAAGAAAACATGGGTACTTTGTGTAACCACCTTGTTGACCTTAAAGAAAGTTGACCATTATTAGGTCAACCAAAACCAGAGCAATAGTTTTATATTCTTCTTTTAATTTTGTAGAATGTGTAAAAGGCAACGACCCCAATTTATTCCCTTGTGCAAGACATTTTAAACTCCGTTAAAATATAGACTTAGGTAGTTTAAATATCACCATAATAAGTATTTATAGCTTTGCTATACCACCGATACTGAATTCAAAATGACGTGAAGTTTGGGTTTTCCACAAATTTTATTGTCAAGTTCATTTACTGATTTCAGTAAATTTGACATTTTACTTCAAAACTATATTTTGAAGTATTTAAAATATTTATTTCCAAATTTCGCCCAAAAGCTCTAAACAGATGAGAAATCTAATATGAAAATTTCGAATTGAGTGCTTATTTAAAATAACAAGATTTTATTTAATCAATTCAAAACACAAATTATTTATTTATTGTTTATACGTACATTTCGGAAGCTATGCTTCCATCGTGAGCAAGCTCTATTTGAATATGAAGAAATTTTGATTGATATTAATTTTCAAAATTAAATACAAACAAGAAATTTAATACAAACAAAAAATTCAATGTAAAATTAAATTATTTTTAAATATAAAAAGAGATTCAAAAGCATTTAGTTCATAAGGATTATTTACGTTACGAATTAATTTCAAATTTTGTAAAATAAAATTACAGTTTATGTTTTGCAGGTCTTCTAAGAGCTCTATCAATATCACACACTGCAGCACAGTACACATAATTAGGTAATATATTGCGCATGTTGTCAAAATTCGGTTGTCATAATTCAAAAATTCGGTTTTCACATACAAATAGGGATGGGTCAATATTTCAGTAAGATGTGTTCAGTAAGATGTAACAGTAGATTAAAAATAACTGTTATTGAAATAACATTTAAAATTTCTAAATTTGTATTTTGATCAAACCAAACTGCGGAATATAGATGATAAAGTGATGACTAATTCATTTTAAAATGGTAGAGGAAAATAGTTTATTAAAATTGTGATTTCACTGACAATTTTTGTTCCATAATTGTTATTTCAGTAACAGGAATTTATAACTGTTATTTAAAAGTAGCAGTAACAAATATTGCAACTAGCAGTATGGCACATGCCTAAGCCTATGCGCATGCCAAATGTGACACGAGTATCTCTGAGTTTTGCCACATGCGCGAACTTGAACGAAAATGAAAACCGGAATATATTACCTTTATTATGTGTACTGTGCACTGCAGTGCTTGGATTGATTGTTGCAATTCCACTTTTAAAGCCTTGGTAGGGGGCGCTTCTTAAGTTTCAGTTAGTTCATTTGTTATGCAATTTGGCACGAAGTCACTCAAACGTATTTTATTGAAGAATCTTTGATCTGGCTGTTTCGAATAAGCGAACCTTAATTTGTACTGAATGTCGAAGAGCGCCATAAGCGCCAGGCCAATGCTTTAAGTATAGAAACAATCACTCAATTACCGAGATTAAGCTACTTCATTGAGTAAAGTGAGATATCACCTTAGTCGCTACTCATTTCACTTACCTTATAAAAGTGCTTCAGCCAGCTATTTTAGTGAAATAAATAAGAATTTAGTTTCGAACATTAATGGCCTTTTCGATTGGCCGTCCAGAACTGTTCTGACCCCCACAAAATGACATTTGTTACTCTAAACAGAACAGCAAACGATTCTGGATTTCATTTCAGAATCGAAAACAGAATTACTAATACACTCACATAATTAAAATGTCAAAATCATCGGGTTGATTGTTGTGTAATTTCGATGTGTTTATTGAATTTAAACTACTTTTCTGGCAAAATAACATAAAAAGAAGCAAGTTATAATTATTACTGATACAAAAAAATGTGTATCTACATTGAAATCAAGTGTTTTGGAAATTCATTTTAGCCGATGTGATTTTTTTTATTTAATTTTCACAAATACAGGGATACATACAACTCAGAATCAGTCAAATTGTTTCCAGGTGTTTTATTGGGGGAACGTGTTCCGGACGGCCAATCGAAAAGGCCATAAATGTCATGAAGCAACAACAAAAAGTAGGTATATACAAAGCTACATACATAAGCAAAGAAAATATAAACAAACAAATCAAAAAAAAGAAAATGTTCAATAAATTAAATTAATTAAATACTAAATTCACATATTTATACAAATACATCCAACCGTTTAGACTGTAGACTCGGGTTCAGACAGACAGACAGGCGGAATTGCGGAATCCACTTATTTCGTCTTGGCTATCAGCGTAATGTCAAGTTTGATCAAAGTCTCGATTCATGCTTCGCTTCGGTATTTAGTTTTAATTTTGTTTTCTTTTAAGATTTTTTCTTTCTAATTTCTGTCATACTCGTTTATGATAGCTTTCCCATAATTTTTCTATATCCCCAAATTTTTAATTTATCATTGAGTAAATAATCACATAGTCATAAACAGTAAAATTTCATCAATGTCAAAAAATACAAAAATTCCACGTATACATATTTTCCTGACGTATTTCCTTTGACAAAAGCTTTTTGCTAACTAAAGCTAAGTATACACGATTGTAGGATCTTCCAATCTTGGCCGAACTATAAAGTCTTCCAATTGCAAACAATGAGCTGACAATTGCCAATTTTCTATCAAATGAAAATTGTCCGTTTATACGGCTGGCTGATTTTATCCAAAAAATAGCCAATTTATTGGTAGAAAATTGGCTGACAATTGCCGACAATTTTTTGTCTTCCAATTAAAAATTGTCCGTTGGAAGACTTTCGAAACAAAAAAT
This sequence comes from Philhelius pedissequus, assembly GCA_910595825.1. NCBI lineage: Eukaryota > Metazoa > Arthropoda > Insecta > Diptera > Syrphidae > Philhelius > Philhelius pedissequus. The sequence goes on from OU343160.1 coordinate 106,679,077, forward strand.
TGGTAGACTCATTGGAAATCAATTTTCTTGACAGGAAGTGAAGTATTTGTGAAAGTAGCTAGTGCTGAAAAAAAACATTTATAAAATATTACGAGTATAAAGTATACAAAAAGTGGAAAAAATATGAAGAGTGCAAAAGCGACTATCCAATCATTTTCGACCTTGTTTTTATAAAACTTCTGCTTCGCTAAATTGCCCGAACTGACCAAAAACTTCTTATTTATTTCCGCATCCATTTTGTTTTTTTTTTAAACACTTTTTTCGAAGGCGAATAAATTAATGTGGTTGCTTCCTCCCCCAATTTAAAAAAAATTATCTGCCAATTAAAAATTGGATAATGTGGGCAAGAACAGAAATATAGAAAACAAAACTAGAATGGGAGTTAGTTTATTAATAATCAAGGTTTATTCTAAGTTAAAATAAAAAACAGTTGGTTCATTCTTGTTATATGTATGTATAACTTAATGTTATTCAAACCATCAGTGACAGGGACTGTTTAGAGTTACGGTCAGTTCAATGACATTTACCTTCAATTAGTAAATCAAACCACAAAGCATTATTAATCAACTCCATTAAGCAAGAAAAGTGTGTTAATTTTTTATCTAAAAGGCCAAAAAGTGAAACAGTTCATAGGAAAGATTTAAATTAAAATTTTTCTAAAAAATCATTCCCCTAAGTGAGAAAGAAAATTTAGTAAAATAAATATGTAGCTCAAGTGAAATGGTTTCGTGTCCCAAGTCCATATAAGAGTCTCGGGTAATCTACGCAATTTAAATAAACTCGTCCTTTAATACGATATGCACCTTGCATCTAAAGACGAGGATCGACAAGACAAATATCAAAAACCTGGATGGACAATTTGGGTCTCTCGTGTACAATTTCAACGAAACTTAACTCACTTCTTCTATTGGTATGATTTGGAACAAGGTTATTGTTAAAGATGTATTATTAAATTAAATTTAATGAAATAAATTTAAAAAGATTAAAATTCACTACTTAAATTTACACTATTAACGCCCTATTAAACTATTTTTCAGAACAAATACACAATCTTAAAATCGAACAAAGTCGGGTTCAACAGCAATTTATCGATGCACAACGTCGGGAAAAAATACTTATGCGTAGACTTGCCAACAAAGAACAAGAATTTCAAGACTATGTCGTTAGTGCTATACAAATTACTTTCCGCTAACATTTATAGTAATTTTATATTTATAGAGTCAAATCGCGGAATACAAAGCTGCACAGGCTCCCGGCCCCGCGGCATTACGTTCCGTCCTTCTCGATCCTGCTGTCAATTTACTTTTTGAAAAACTTAAAAAAGAATTACAATCAACTAGAGCGAAGCTTGAAGATACTCAGCAAGAATTATCAGCTTGGAAATTTACACCGGATTCGAATACAGGAAAACGGCTAATGGCAAAGTGTCGTTTATTGTACCAGGTAAGACAATTCAGGATAATTATTCTGTCAAACGAAACCTTTGAACGATTTCGTTTGACGATAGCTCCCACTGTCACATCTATGGAGAAAGATAAAAATAAATATTGTAAAACGATATCGTTTAACCATACCTTAAATATTGTAAAAAATGATATCGTTTAACCATACCTTTCACAGTGTGACTTTGTGAGGTGCATTCATATCTAATCTTTCTATTCAAAATATATGCAATAAATTATGGTTTCTCCTAAATCATTATAGTTAAAGCAAATTTAAAATCTATATTATGTACTAATTACAAATAAAACTATACTCTGCTCAATTTATATATTCAGTACAGGCCTTATGGGAGAGCTTTTTCAAACACACTGGTGTATTTCGCTAAAATTCCCAATGAAAATAGCAACTGAGAAACATACAAATTGTTTTTGTAATCGTGTCGAAACGAGCGCATATCCCACCCTGAACTACCTTCTGCACATCCAAGTACACGCTGTTCTTGTGTGCTTTTAAAATAAACACACTGAATCAGAGTTACCACTGTTATGTTTGTGGCAATTTATTATACTTACTACCCTGTAATAGCTTTAAAACAGTTCGAACTTATTGTCATCTATTACAGTCAGAGTGAACGGTAATCCTATCTTCCTTGTACTGAAAATATAATTTGAACAGAGTATACAAAAATGAATTGTGAAATTTGTACCAACAAAATCTATCAAAACAAATCCAAATTCTTTGTTTCGTGCGGTTATTGATTGAGGTTTTTTCATACTCCTTGTGTGAACATATCGCGGGAAGACTGAATAGTCATGTCAATTACCGAAGTCGTCTCGTTTTTTTCGAGACTGTCGTTTTCTCTGTCGTGTCGTTTTTCAAGTGGCAGTTCATAACTTTTACGACGCGACAAATCTGTACCAGATTTATAAACGATAAAGAAGTAATAGCTATCTGTCAAGCTCACATGAAATTGAAAAATAGTCATTGGACGAAAACAAATTGGGTTTCATTTCATTATTATTCACCTACCGAAACACACAGCGCGTTGTTGAAGAAGCTGATTCATATTCGCCTTTAACTCTGTACTAGTACTACCATGTTGATTCAATTTCTAAAGTGTAAGAGGCGTTGCTGTATATATCAAACAAACCAGCCGCGCCATTGCGATATTCTAATCATAGCGTTGTGTACTCGTTAACTGTACGGTTGTGTTAAAAATATAGATTTTGGATGTGCTCAAGTTATTAAAGTATTCAATTGTTTTAAATAAAATTTATGATAAAGTAAATAGTGATCGGCAAGAAAGCCACAGCGATGAAAGGCACTCGAAAAAGAGGAGCTACAAGTCATCACGATCATCGTCATCGTCTTCCTCTGAAGGCATAGTTTCTCCTCCCCCAAATAAGAGAATGAATGGCAACACTGGTGTGAATACGAGAGTTTTAACTAAAGATTACGTCCAAATTTTATTTTTGAATATTTAAGTAAAAAAAGGTAACTATAAATTTAAAAAGTGGTTGGAGAGCATTTATTAACTGAAACAAAAAATCACAGAATGAAAAAATTGCATGCAAGTTCATTAAGGTGCCAGTTATAGCTTTAATTGAAACCCATCATTGAAAACTTTGACTATCAATTCAGAGGCACTTAAACAAATAAAACTGATGTCGTTTTTGTATCGAAATGAAGGTAGTAAGATATATAATTTTTTTGTCAAAAAAATATGTTATTTGTTCCAACACTTTCTTGTAAAATAACTTTTGATTTTTCAATGATGTCAACTGTTCATTAAAAAGGCTTTTCATCATTGAAAAATCAAAAGTAAATTTACAAGAAAATGCTAGAGCAAATAAAATATTTTTTTGACGAAAAATATTATATATCTTATTACCTTCATTCTGATACCAAAACGACATGAGTTTTATTTGTTTAAGTGCCTTAGAATTGATAGTCAAAGTTTTCAATGATGAGTTTCAATGAAAGCTATAACCGGCGCCTAAGTCATCGAAATATCATAGATTAAGAATTTTTGTGAATACAAGAGGTTTACTGTAAATGAACAGATACTTCACCAGATAAGATGGAAAATAATGAGCTTAAGAGACATATTCAATCATTACAATCTAAAGTGAACACGTTAGAAAACCAGATAGAATCCATACAAAGACAAACCACTAAAAAGAATTTAGTTTTCAGAATTGAAGTTATTGAACAAAAAGATCAAGTCGCAGAGATCTGTTCTTAACTGTCAAGTCAAATGGCAACATAACCAAATTAAACAACATCATTGAAGTAAGGTCTTGGAATGCAAGATCTAAAAATTTTATTGTTAGCTTATAAGTTGTTATATTATAATACACACAATTTAAAAAACAAACATTTCCATTCAAAAAAATTATCCACCGAGTATGAGAAGGCTAAGATCTCATTTGCTGCATGTCCGTAGGCAAATCAAGCAGAACCGAGCAAATCTAAAAGTTGTGCTGAAAGATAATAAGCTTTATGTTGAAGACATGGACTTTGTCTGGGACGATATAACCGGACTACGCTATGGAAATATGTGCGGATTTAATAAACTTTTGCAAACTTTCGGCCTTTTTGAGTACACTTTCGTAAATTGTTTACAATCTTCGTCTACGAATGAAGTCATTGTGGACAATGACAGGAAACGTCATCCACCAAGAATCTGACTCTGGATAATATAAAAGATCTAATCATTAGCACAGGGGTGGGATTGAAGCGAAATCGGATGAAATGAAAAATATTTGTGAAATTGATATTGTCGCGTATAATGTAGGTGGACTCAATAATAAATGGATTTTTCCAGTATTTATTAATTTTCTCTACACGTTTAATTTTACATGTTTATTTGAAACACACGTTGTTGAAGCAAAAAACGTAAATTTTGAAAAGATTCTTACATCTTATAACTGTTTTTGGATTTTTGCAAAGAAAATAGCGAGCAAAGGAAGAGCAAGTGGAGTTACACTTATATCAATTAAAAAAGACTTAAAAATTGATTATGAGGTTAAACAAGTCAACGATTTTTTTTACATAGAAATTAAAAACTACCGAAATAAAAAGTTTATTACTCCGATTTATTTAAATTGTTCAAAATTGCAGAATGATTATGATAACTTCTACGATACGGTGTGCTCCTTTAAATCACATAATATTATAATAATATATTCAGTTTTTGTATGATTACATACTTGCTTTTTAAAGCCATTTTTCGTATCATTTGATGACTTTGAATGCCCAACAACAACTTGAGTGTGCTACCACCAAGGTTTTTCTCAATTATTTTTGGCTGGAATTATAGCTATTTCACGACCTGCCAAGGTCAATCATCAGATTCCTTTGCTCTAGTGGTGCTGGTCTACTTTTTCATTTTAATTGAAAAACTTCTTGTGCCTTCATCGTGTATTGAACCATGACCAGCCGCTTAGTAGCCAACGCACTTTTTTTTTTGTAAATTCATTTTTATTTCATATTAACTTATAACTATCTTAAAGCTAGACAAAAATGTTTAAAACTAGCCTAATTATCAATAACTTACAACTAATTTACTTGCCCTTTACGGGCGCTCTTAACTAAACAATAACTCTTAGAACTAATGCCTTTCGACCTAAAAACTATTTTAATTAAATCTAATTATTTTATTTTTCAAGGAAACTTTTAACAAAAAAATTTTTATCTTATCATTTTTTTTTTTTTTTTTTTTTTTTACTTATAAACTAAACCCAAATATAGATTAAAAATAATTAAAACTAAATAATACTAACTTATACTAACTAAAAATAACTTAAACTACTTAAAATACCTAATAATACTTACAACTACTTAAAAACTAGAACAGCCACAACAGCATTTTTTTTCGTTTTTTAAATTTTTGTTGTTGTTTATTTTGTATATGTATGCAGCCACACAACAACACGCACATACATATACGTACCCACATACATGTACAGACACGCAGATACATGCACGTAAGCCCCCGCATACATACATATTTTTAATTTTTTTTTTGGTGCCACCCCTGTGACTGTTCCATATACCTAATTGCCCTAAATCTAAGTAAGTCGCCCAAGATATACTATCTTCATCGACTTTAAATATTATGATGCTGTTCAGAGAGCCACCAGAACTGGTTCTCCTGTTTCGCCCTATCCCTCCGGTCCCGATCGGACACAGTCCTACTGAACCGAAGGCGCTCTTCTCCACCTTGAGCGATGACGTCTCGAACATACAGGAGTCGCCTATCCACAGTTTTCCGGCTGACGTGGTAGATGAGCGGAACCGCCCCTCCATCTTGTAGAGGAATGCCTCGGGAGGGATGTAACCACTTAACCGCGTACTCTCGATACATTCGTTATTGGGGTAATACGCCCCAAAAATTAAGTTGTTAGTTGAGAAAGATGTATGTAACTTTTTGTGGGCTATAGGTCAATAAATTGAAGATGTTATTATTTACAGTGCAACGTTTCGAACATGTTTATGTTCTTCATCAGGCAAACAATTTTTAAGGAATTTAAGTAAAGCCGAGAAAATTACACATTATACACCAAAAATCTCGAGCAACAAAATTGGTAGACAGGAGAAAACGTCCATTATTATACACAATCACCTATACTTAAACCTAATGGTTTAAGTATAGGTGATTGTGTATAATAATGGACGTTTTCTCCTGTCTACCAATTTTGTTGCTCGAGATTTTTGGTGTATAATGTGTAATTTTCTCGGCTTTACTTAAATTCCTTAAAAATTGTTTGCCTGATGAAGAACATAAACATGTTCGAAACGTTGCACTGTAAATAATAACATCTTCAATTTATTGACCTATAGCCCACAAAAAGTTACATACATCTTTAACGATAAAAGGTCACAAAAAGTACATATAATTTTGTTGTTAGTTGAGGACATCGCTCTTGCAACGTGCCCACGAATCAGCTTAAACAAAAAATTATCTATTCTGTTTATGTTGGCTCCGTTGTATAGAACCTGGTTGGAATAATATCGTTTGTACTCCGACTCTGGTGTTCTGTGTAATGAAAGGCAACGTCGCAGACACTGCCTCTCAAACACCCGAATCTTTTCCAATTGAGATGGGGCAACGTTGAACAACACCGGGCATCCATAGGCAATCATCGGCCTGATGAGGGCCATGTAGCAAATCACCTTCACCCTGCTGTCAAGACGACTGCTATAAAACAATCGTTTTGTCAGGGCAAAGGCTCCCCTAGCCTTGGCCAGAGCAGCACCTATATGTCTGTCGAAATACAAGTACTGATCCAACCAGATGCCAAGGTACTTTACTACACTTTTACTCGCCAGTGGATGTCCACGTGGTCCTACGATCACCAGCTTGCGCCAGTTCTTTCTTGTATCCCTTGAGGCGCTAGACAACGAAGTCCTAAACAGAATTGTTTCTGATTTCTGGAAATTGATTTTCAACTTCCAGTCATCACAATATCGCTGAATCTTGTCGAAGTCACGCTGCAAAAGAATTTTGATGACCTCAACTGTTGGAGCTTTACTTATACCAAGTTTGGCGAGCTTTAGATAGAAACCCTCTAACCATACGGTGTCGAAGGCCTTCTCCAAATCAACCAGACAGGCACCCGTACACTGCTTTTTAGATTTGTTCAATTGGACATCAGATACGAGTTGCAATTATGGCGTTTGCCCGCGCTGTGTTAAGAAAAACATATAAAGGGTATTCATAACCCCTTGAGCGCGTGCAAAGTTATAAAAAAAAAAAAAGTTTAGACGCGGCATGAATTGTGTCATGTCCCGTCTTAAAACCGAACTGAGTATCCGGTATGATTTTGTTGTCCTCCGCCCACTTGAACAGAGCCCTATTAATAACATTTTCAAATACTTTGCTAATACTCGGAAGAAGACTTATCGACCTGAGATTCGCCGGATTGGAATTGTCCTTTCCCTTTTTAGTGAGAGGATGCACCACTGCTGTCTTCCACTGCACTGGATAATATGCATTATTCTATTATAATTGAGAAAAAACTTGGTGGTAGCACACTCAAGTTGTTGTTGGGCATTCAAAGTCATCAAATGATACGAAAAATGGCTTTAAAAAGCAAGTATGTAATCATACAAAAACTGAATAAAATACAAATAAAAATGACCAGTGTCAAAATCTTTCACATAAAAAATTTCCCTCCTTATATGAACAACAAAAAGGTGTACTTATAAACGAGTAAGGAGAAAATAAAAAAGAACCCGAATAAACAACAACAAACTTGTGTGGCTAGCGCTAGTCGTTTCAATGCAATTGATAAACAGAAAAAAAACATGCTTTAGGTTGGATCTGATCATGTGGGCTCGGTGACGTTATGCGAAGGGCGTTGGCTACTAAGCGGGTGGTCATGGTTCAATACATGATGAAGACACAAGAAGTTTTTCAATTAAAATGAAAAAAGAAGACCAGCACCACTAGAGCAAAGGAATCTGATGATTGACCTTGGCAGGTCGTGAAATAGCTATAATTCCAGCCAAAATAATTGAGAAAAAACTTGGTGGTAGCGCACTCAATTTGTTGTTGGGCATTCAGTCATCATATTATAATAATATGTGATTTAAATGCTAGAACAGGAAACAAGGAACCTACAACTAAGAAAGGGTATTCAACTGAGAAAGGCAAAAGTCGACAAAATGAATGCCAAAGGAAGACAAATTTTGGAGCTTTGTAATGATTTTGGCTTGAATATATTAAATGGGTGTTATTTTGGAGATCTGGAAGGAGAGCTAACGTTTATAGGAAAGCAGGGTAGTTCTACTATAGATTACTGTGTTGTTGGTGGAGACTGTTACTCCATCATTACAAATTTTTGTGTTAGAGATCTCAACTTTTCGGATCATCTTCCAATTGTTCTAAAAATTGGTTTTGAGAGTATCCAAGATTTATCACAGGATATAAACATAATCTACCACTCTTTATTTTGGAAAAATAGTGGAAGAGCTGAGTTTCAAGCTAAAATTGATAGGTGCTTGCAAAGTAAAGAATCAAACTTAATGTCAAGCTGTTTTCCTCTTCTTGAGCTGGAACATTTAATCGGTGATTCCGCAAGTTTCATGCAGCAATCTTCGGGCACAAGGAGAAAAAACAAATGGCATGATGAGAGTTGTGAAAAAATAAGAAAAAAGTCGATGTCTTTCCTGAAGTTGTTTAGGAAATTCAACATACAAAGTCTCAAAACATCTTACATCGAAGCTAATAAGAGATACAAGCTTTGGTGCAAGAAAAACAAGAAAGTGCACGAATAAAACCTGGCGATGACTTAAGGTCAATGCAGAGATTATAAAGAGTTTTGGGCATTGACAAGGAAAGTTAATGGCAATGAATATTCGAAAACAATTTGCAACATTAACTTAGCAGTTTTTTATGAACATTTTGCAAAACTGTTATCCGGTTCAGTTTCACCAATATGCTTAAGTTATGCGAGGCCATTTTTGCAGAACGAAATTTTAGATGCCGAAATCTTAAAAGACCAAGTGGAAGTAACCTTGAACAACCTTAAAGATGGTAAGGCCACAGACACCAACGGCATACCGTTTGAATTTTATAAATACAATTCAAGTATCTTTAAAGAAAAAGAAAAGAAACCCGAGGCACTCAACATAATTTACAAGTTTGGCGAGTATCCTGAGCACTTCCACGAAGCTATTATCCTGCCTATCTATAAAAAAGGTAATCTTCAGAGGACCCGAACAACTATAGAGGAATTTCTTTCTTAAACGCAGCATTGAAAATATACACTTCACTACTATGTTGCAGACTTGCAAGATGGGTGGAAATCAATAATAAATTGAGTGGATTCCAATCTGGATTTCGAAGAGGTTGTTCAACTGCAGATAATATTTTTGTCCTATGCAGTCTGGCACGGATTAAGTTAAGTCACAATAAAAAACTCTATGCCTTCTTCGTTGATTTGAAGGCAGCCTTTGACACCATTAGCAGAAATGCTCTATTTTACAAACTATAGAATCTGGGAGTATCTTATAAATTTGTAAATTCACTGGGAAAACTGTATCGACACACTGAAGCTTATGTTTTTAATGGAAAAGGTAACTCGGCAAAGCTGGATGTTAATCGTGGAGTAAGACAAGGGTGCAATTTAAGTCCCTTGCTCTTCGCCCTATTTCTTGATGACCTGACTGTGAATCTACCATGTGGAGTAAGGTGTGGTGACATGCAAATCAAAGTTATAATGTATGTGGACGATATCGTGCTCTTAGCTTAGTCACCCTCAGCCTTGCAAATGATGATCAATCGGTTAGCAGACTATTGCAAGATGTGGAGTTTCGAGGTAAACATGGTTAAATCAAAAGTGATGATCTTTAAAAATGGGAGTGGGAATGTCTCGAGGAAATAGAACTGGAAGTTTGATGGAAGAAACTTGGAAATAGTTAAGACGTATACTTATCTGGGGATATAGTTGGCGTACAGCCTTAACATGGGAAAACATCTCAAGCAGGAAGCTCAATTGGCCAAATCTGCTATATGCATTAACTGGAAAAAGATATTAAATAACAAACTTGTGTCAATGAGTACGAAGTACAGGGTTTTCAATGCCACTGCGAGGACAGTTCTACTGTATGGAGCACAAGTATGGGGAGCAAAAAAATATGACGAGGTGTATAACCTGTTAAGTTTTTTTCTGAGGAAGTTTTCTTGTTACCAGTAAACACTCCTAAGTATATGTACTGTCTGGAAACTGGTCTGCCAACTCTCTTTATTACATCGTTGAAAATGAGCGCTGATAACATAATTAAAATTGTGGGTATGGACTCATGATTGCCTAAGCTTTTATGGATGTATGCAGTACAATAAAAAAAATATGGTATAAAGACTGGATTAAGCTGGCAGCGGATTGTGGATTTACCCTAAATTTGAAAGATTCAACTCAGATAAAAAAAAATACTTTATGAAATAATACAAAGTACTGATGAAAACGGGAGGTATTCGTTTATTCAACAGAGCGGGTATTTTACTCCAGGCTGAATTATAACCTCAATCAATTGAACTATTTCCGTTCGAATTTGTCATGCAGAGGAATTGGTCTCATATTTAAGACTAGGGGGAGCTCTGGCGTCTTAACCATATGCCACACAGAACTGAATTAACATCTGCAGCTTGTGTAATTCACGAGAGGGGGAAGATATTGGACAACATACCCGGTCTTAAAGGAAATTAGAAGGTTACACTTTGGCAAAGGTGAGATAAGAGAAGCTTGCTTAATGGCTTTAACTGGATGCAGCTCATTCATTTTTGTGCGGCTGCATCATCATATAGGCTCAAAATAATGAATGAGAGCTTTTAGTGCTAGAGCATGTTCATGCCAAAAAGTATAATGATGTTTTAAATTGCGTTACATTTAATTTACTCTGTTTTTTAACTAAACTTAAGGTTACACAAGGTTACACAAAAATAGTTACAAAAAAAACATTTTGTTACATTTAACTCAGCTTACTGTTTTAAATTGCTTTTGATGTTCTTTGTTTTAACTAAATTAAAAGTTCGTAAAATGGTTGGAAAAAAATATATAGTAAAGTTAGCTTTATTTATTTTTGTTTTAACTATACTAAAAGTCGGTTGAAATAAATAAGTAAAGTAAAATACAAATTATTTTCAAAAAAAAAAATGTTCAAACTTAACTGTAAATAAATATTGTATAGCAGCTACCAATGGGACTGACGGCCTTAATGTCCTCTATATATTATTCGATAGGAAATTACAAATATTGTTAAAAAAATGTTTTTATTAAATGAATAAATAATCTAAATAATCTAATTGGTTGGCAACACTGCCGTGAAAGTGATTGGTTCAATTTTTTTATCGCTCTCATACTTTTTTTTAAATTTTAATAGTAAATCACTTACAAAAACTTTTAAATCCTTAATCTGTGACTGTCTTTTTAATTGTGTTATTATAATAATTTGCTGATTAACCAGGTAACACTATTAAATAAGCATAACATCATAGTTCTTTGCTGTTGACGGTGTCACATGACCGACCACAAAATAAAAGTTGACCAAACCTCTCCCGACGATATTTCTACCCCTATATAAAAAATTGCTAATAAGGCAACAAAAACACACAGTTTCCATTCAATTATGCCAATTTCCGAATCGGATCTTCAGAAAATTAAACAAATTATTGATACATCACTTCACAAAGAGCTCCCATTAGCGACCGCCAAACTAGCTACAAAAGATGACGTGCTAAAGTTGAATGAAGAAATCAAAATTCTGCGCTTGCCAAATGAAGATCTGAGTAGGAAAGTGCAAATATTCGAAGAAAGATGTGGAATACTGGAGGATGAGCTTGAGATGCAAAGTCGCATTTTACGAGCAAAAAACATCATTCTCACTATCCCGAACAGTAATGCCGACCCTCAAATGGAAGTACAAAACATCAGTCAACTTTTGCTTGGTGACGCACATCACATCACGGAGACAATAAAGCTAAGTGAAAATGGCGATGTTGTTAAATTAAAAATAAACACCGGCTCTAGCGAAAATGCAACGAAAATGCTAAAGAACTCGTCAAAGGTTAAAGGTTCTGGTGCTTTCATTCAACGAGACATGACAAAGCAGATGCAGTACAAACGCCAAATTCTTCTTGCATATAGAAAAATAATCAAAACAAAAAAGCCAAATGAAAAAGTACAAATAAAAAACAATTCGATGGTGGTTGCTGATAAAACATTTTATTTGAACAATTATAATTTTATTAAATACAAAAACGAGGATGGAGAACAACAACTTCGCGTAATGTTTGGTGAGATGGACTTCGAATCTGTCAAACTCCTGTCGCTGCCAAAAAGACGTCAAAGGAATGGTATAGACCAGTCAACACAGATGAACCAGGGATACCACTCTATCAAAATAGTGCAAGTTGTAGTACGTTAGTACAGAACTGAAATTGTGATGCCGTCAGCTCAATATATTTAAGTAATAGTAATATTTTGTCTTTTAATGTTTCAGGCCTCAATAATAAATTATTATTTGTGGATTTTTTTAATTATGTAAAAAGTTTTGATTTGTTTTTTTTTTATATGAAACTCATGTAACTTTAGAAAATATTAATAAGTTGACTAAGTATTTTAATGGGGATAAGTTAAATTGGAAACCAGCAGTAAAAACACATAACAAAGGGCGTGCTAGTGGGGGAAGTCTTTATAGAATCAAAACATGATTGTTATACAAATATGATTTCCAGGAGCATAAAGGAGTCACAGTAGTGAAACTAGTTCATAAACCAAATTTGATAATTATTCCATTCTATATCAACTGCAACAAGTGGAGTGAGGATTTTGAACGCTTCAACAATATTATGATGTACCTGACGGCAAATAAAAGTGTCTTGATAATTGGAGATTTCAATGCCAGAATAGCTAATTTGCAAGTTTCAGTAGCAAGTGTCACAAGTAACACTGCTTTAAACCCCAGTCAAAGAACATCAAAGGATGAAATCTGCAACCAAAATGGTACCATTTTGTTAGAACTTCTTCAGATGTTTGGCTGTACAGTTCTTAACGGGTGCACTAATGGGGACACTGAAGGTCACTTTACCTTTCTTAGAGGTCAAGGTAAATCGGTCATCGACTACTGTGCGATCAATAATGAATGGAATGGCTTAATGAAGAAATTCGAAGTCCAGTGCAAAAACTTTTCCGATCATATGCCGATTATTGTAGACTGGTTCGATGATACATCGGCAAATCAAAGAAATCTCGAACTTTTACCACGGCTGATATGGAACCAGGAAAGTGTAAATACTTATATAAATAAATATTGTATAGCAGCTACCAATGGGACTGACGGCCTTAATGTCCTCTATATATTATTCGATAGGAAATTACAAATATTGTTAAAAAAATGTTTTTATTAAATGAATAAATAATCTAAATAATCTAATTGGTTGGCAACACTGCCGTGAAAGTGATTGGTTCAATTTTTTTATCGCTCTCATACTTTTTTTTAAATTTTAATAGTAAATCACTTACAAAAACTTTTAAATCCTTAATCTGTGACTGTCTTTTTAATTGTGTTATTATAATAATTTGCTGATTAACCAGGTAACACTATTAAATAAGCATAACATCATAGTTCTTTGCTGTTGACGGTGTCACATGACCGACCACAAAATAAAAGTTGACCAAACCTCTCCCGACGATATTTCTACCCCTATATAAAAAATTGCTAATAAGGCAACAAAAACACACAGTTTCCATTCAATTATGCCAATTTCCGAATCGGATCTTCAGAAAATTAAACAAATTATTGATACATCACTTCACAAAGAGCTCCCATTAGCGACCGCCAAACTAGCTACAAAAGATGACGTGCTAAAGTTGAATGAAGAAATCAAAATTCTGCGCTTGCCAAATGAAGATCTGAGTAGGAAAGTGCAAATATTCGAAGAAAGATGTGGAATACTGGAGGATGAGCTTGAGATGCAAAGTCGCATTTTACGAGCAAAAAACATCATTCTCACTATCCCGAACAGTAATGCCGACCCTCAAATGGAAGTACAAAACATCAGTCAACTTTTGCTTGGTGACGCACATCACATCACGGAGACAATAAAGCTAAGTGAAAATGGCGATGTTGTTAAATTAAAAATAAACACCGGCTCTAGCGAAAATGCAACGAAAATGCTAAAGAACTCGTCAAAGGTTAAAGGTTCTGGTGCTTTCATTCAACGAGACATGACAAAGCAGATGCAGTACAAACGCCAAATTCTTCTTGCATATAGAAAAATAATCAAAACAAAAAAGCCAAATGAAAAAGTACAAATAAAAAACAATTCGATGGTGGTTGCTGATAAAACATTTTATTTGAACAATTATAATTTTATTAAATACAAAAACGAGGATGGAGAACAACAACTTCGCGTAATGTTTGGTGAGATGGACTTCGAATCTGTCAAACTCCTGTCGCTGCCAAAAAGACGTCAAAGGAATGGTATAGACCAGTCAACACAGATGAACCAGGGATACCACTCTATCAAAATAGTGCAAGTTGTAGTACGTTAGTACAGAACTGAAATTGTGATGCCGTCAGCTCAATATATTTAAGTAATAGTAATATTTTGTCTTTTAATGTTTCAGGCCTCAATAATAAATTATTATTTGTGGATTTTTTTAATTATGTAAAAAGTTTTGATTTGTTTTTTTTTTATATGAAACTCATGTAACTTTAGAAAATATTAATAAGTTGACTAAGTATTTTAATGGGGATAAGTTAAATTGGAAACCAGCAGTAAAAACACATTACAAAGGGCGTGCTAGTGGGGGAAGTCTTTATAGAATCAAAACATGATTGTTATACAAATATGATTTTCAGGAGCATAAAGGAGTCACAGTAGTGAAACTAGTTCATAAACCAAATTTGATAATTATTCCATTCTATATCAACTGCAACAAGTGGAGTGAGGATTTTGAACGCTTCAACAATATTATGATGTACCTGACGGCAAATAAAAGTGTCTTGATAATTGGAGATTTCAATGCCAGAATAGCTAATTTGCAAGTTTCAGTAGCAAGTGTCACAAGTAACACTGCTTTAAACCCCAGTCAAAGAACATCAAAGGATGAAATCTGCAACCAAAATGGTACCATTTTGTTAGAACTTCTTCAGATGTTTGGCTGTACAGTTCTTAACGGGTGCACTAATGGGGACACTGAAGGTCACTTTACCTTTCTTAGAGGTCAAGGTAAATCGGTCATCGACTACTGTGCGATCAATAATGAATGGAATGGCTTAATGAAGAAATTCGAAGTCCAGTGCAAAAACTTTTCCGATCATATGCCGATTATTGTAGACTGGTTCGATGATACATCGGCAAATCAAAGAAATCTCGAACTTTTACCACGGCTGATATGGAACCAGGAAAGTGTAAATACTTATCAACTGAAATTAGATGAAAACCTATCGTCAGGGTCATTAAATGTACTAGCAGAGTCAGCTGAAGTGCAAATAAACTTGTCGCTTGCATAAGGAGTTCCACAAACAACGTCGTTGCAAAAGAAGTCACTAATTTCAAACAAAAATGGTTTGACAAGGAACGTTTGATAGCCCGAAAAAAATCGTTTGCTTTGTTTAATGCACTGAGAAACTCAAACTGCCAGAATCTTAAAAAGTGGTATTGTGATTCGAATGCAGCATACAAAAAACTGTGCCTAAAAAAGAAAACCGACTTTGAAAATGATCAAGCTGGTGCTCTTGGCCAAATAAAAAGTACTAAAGAATTCTGGTCGACTGTCAGGGAGATTAATGGTGTAAATTTTACAATTGGAATTGCAGTGGCTGCTGGAGATCTGTCTGTACACTTTAAAACCCTTTTATACGGCAAGTCTGACCTAAAATTTTTGTATGCGGAGCCACGGATTTCTGATGAAATTTTAGATCCTGAAATCACTTCTGACGAGCTTAGAACTGCAATTTGTAAAGAAAAAGTGGAAAGGCGCCTGGAGAAGATGGCATACCATATGAATTTTTCAAGAACGCGACTGAGGGTTTTCATACGCAACTGCAATTGTTTGTCCACAGAGTATTTTCTTGTGAACAAATTCCATCATCATTCAAAAGATCGGTAATATTCCCTATCCACAAAAAAGGAGACTTGAACAATGTTGAAAATTACCGAGGCATCTCCTTCATGAATGTAATTGCACAATTATTCTGCGGTATACTTGTAAACAGACTAGAGACATGGGTTGATGTAAACAGTATCCTTTCAGACTGTCAGGCTGGTTTCCGAAAAAGCTATTCTACAACTGACCAAATATTCACAATAACATCTATTGTTTAAGCGTTCCAAGCAAGAAACAAGAAAGTGTATGCCGTTTTTGTTGATTTTAAAGCTGACTTCGACCTTATAAATCGAAATGCTCTCTTTTATAAGCTCTCGAAATTAGGACTGTCTACAAAATTCATACATATTATAAAAGAATTGTATTGAGAGACAAAAGCAGCAGTATGGGATGGTTCGACTTACTCAGATTGGTTTGAAACCGATAATGGATTAAAACAAGGTTGTCTTCTGAGTGCACTCTTGTTTGCGATTTTTATAAACGATGTGGTAGCCTACGTTCCCGGTGGAATTCGAGTAGCTGATTTAAATATCAATGTTCTTTTGTATGCCGATGATCTTGTGTTACTATCTGAATCTCCAGAAAACCCCCAACTTTTAATCAATCGCCTGGCGAAATACTGTGATGAATGGGGCCTTGAAATAAACTCAAACAAATCAAGGTCTTCAGCAGATCAGCAAGAAGCCAAAATACATATAATTGGGTGTTCAATGGCGCTAGTTTGGAGATTGTAGAAGAGTACAAATATCTGGGTTTGAAACTGAACCGAACTCTTGACTTTAGCTTGCACCTTACCGAGAAATCAAATACTTCACAAAGTCTACTGAATGTGACATGGCGAAACATATTTTCAAATAATCGAATCAGCCTTTCAGCGAAATATAAAATATTCGAGATCGACATTTTGTTACGCTGGTCAAGTTTGGGGAAGTGATGAATACGAGTCCCTCGAAAAATTCCAAAGGAATTTCTTAAAAAAGCTTTTCAACTTGCCTTTGAAAACGCCAACTTACGCACTTCATCTTGAAACAGGACTTCCTAAACTGTATACATACACACTAAAGCTGCAGGCCGATTTCATTGTGAAAACGCTCTCTTATCAGGAAAACCGTTTTCCCAAGAAAATGGTGTTATATGAATTGAGGAACGAGGATTGGTGGTTGTCCAATTGGAAACGTTTGGGAATCGCTTGTGATGTAATTGTCTTGATTGATACAAGTAATCCAATTTTGGTTAAAGATCAACTATATCGTGTTATCCAGAAGCATGAAAATCTTGTTCGAGAGGAGTTTATAGTGAGAGCTCCGGAATCGAAGAGTAGAATTATTTACTTACAGCTTAATACCAACTTAATGGAGAAAAACTACTTTCATGACCAATATAGTTACAAAGAAATATCTCTTCTATTTAAAGCCAGATGCGAACTCCTTGGTCTAAATGGAAGTCCATAAAATGGAAGTTTCCACCAGTTTTGCTCCTTGTGTAACCTTAGGGCAAAAGAAGACGCTTTTACTTTCTAAGTATATGCCCAATTTTCACTGCACAGCGCCTTGTATACTTCGGAAAGAGAACTTTGTCGATGCAGGAAACGATTGGGATTTTGAACAATTTCAACTGGGAAGACCTTTACAACTACTTAAAAGAAATTTCAACATATACTATTTAATTGAAAAATTTTTTTTTCTTTTTTTTAAATTTAAAAAATGTATATAATAAATTTTGCTAACCGAGCTGACGGCAAAGCCATAGCCTTAAATTCGTTGTATTGTATCAAATGAAATAAAAAAAATTTAAATAAATGAATTCATTACTTAATTGAAATAAATGAATTCATTACTCTAATTAATCGAATCTAATCTAAATAAGAGCATGAAGAATATGTCCGGACACGTTGTGTCTATGGATCCAAAGGTGTATTTACCCTATGGCGCAGAAACTAATGATTAACCGACTTCAGGACTATTGTGTGCTTTGGAACCTGTTAGTAAACCTAGCTAAATCTATGGTCATGGTATTCAAAAAAGGAGGGGATGCGTGCAAGGAATGAGTGTTGGCATATGGTGGAGAAAGAATCGAAGTGATAAAAGAATGCGTGTATCTGGGTTTTAAAGAAGAATCGCAGTTGGAGAAAACTTCACATACGTAAATCAAGTTGCTTATGTTTACAAAAGTGACCAGTGACATAAGGTACCCGTATGGTAGCAGTCAAAATAAAAAATCCACGCTGTCGACCTATATCCGTTTTTAGCTAAGTTTTATCCATTTGACATTGCTAAATTTAAGAAAATGTGCAACTCTGGTAATTATGCAAACAAGAAGACTATACGTGCTCAATTGCTCATATATGTATCACAGTCCAGTAAGTATAATGGCCTACAAGCAAAGATTACAGAAAAATGCCAGTATGCAACGTACATACACTGCACTGCACATTTATTGAACTTAGTTAGATCATTGGCAGCTGAATCTTGTCCTGAAGCTACCAAATTTTTCGGGTTGCTGCTAAATATTTTCGTTTTTTTCACTGCACCAACGAAATGTGCAAAGTTATTGCAATCCTTTTTGACTATACCAGATAATGTTACTGTAAAAAATCTATCTAATACGCGATGGTCAGCGAGCGACGATGCCTGTTCCAGCGTTAATAAAAATTTAAATCAGGTACTAGCTGCTCTTGAAGCGATTCAAAGTGGTGCCCAACAGAAGGCGTACAAAATAAAGCTAGAGGACTTTTAGCTCAACTAAAATCCTTGGAAACGGCCATACTATCTTAATTTTGGGGATCTATACTTAAACAATATAACACAGTTACCAACATTTTGCAAGGTGTTGACAATGACGCAGAAGTAGTTTCTAGGCTCTACGAGGCACTCACAACTTTCGTAGAGAACAAGCGCAAATCTTTTGATGCATTTGAAGAGGTCGAGAAACAAAAATGCTAGAAGACTACAGAAGCGATCAAAAAAGAATAATCAAGAGGAAGCAGCCTAATGATGATTGTCGCGAGGGAGAGGTTTTACTACGAGGACGTGACCATTTCGAGCTTAATAGCTTCTTACCAAAATTTAACCAGTTGCTAAGCGAACTGAGGAGGCGAAAATCTGCGTACCACGCAGTGGCCACCAATTTCGAATTCCTATGTAAACTGAACCTGACGTCCGAAGCTGAAGTCAGAATAATCTAAAAAGGGTTTTACGCAATAAATTTTGCGGAGGATCTGCAAGAAGAATGTGTTATTGAATAAAATTTCAACAACATGAGCTTAAGAAAACTTGATCTCTTTTTTAAACAAAAAGAATTGAAGGAAGCTCTTACATTTACTGAAATAGCATTGTGTATGTTTCCTTGCACTGCAGTCACAAATTGTCCATTTTCCGTTCTAAAGAGAACTAAAAATTATCTCCGTCCGGTCTAAGCGAATAACGATTAGAATGATTTGTTTGAACTATTTGCCGAACTTATTGGCCCGGGGAGTCAAATCTTTAAATACACCACTGTATGCATCAACGAATAAACGATCTAACGGACCAGCTTTGTCAATTCTCGCAGTATGTAAGTATGATTTTACCCCAGAATATTACATCTGGTCAGCCGAACACCTCCTCATTCTTGCATAACCCCGAAAGTTCGCGGAGGACCTTAGACCTGGGTAAATTACATACGGAATGTGATTCGAACTCAATACACCCTGCAAAGCAGGAACATTTAAGGGAGTTAATTCAATTGCTGCACTTTGGATTGCCTTCATGGAAGAGTGTAAGGCATTCCAAGGCCGTCAGATCTTTGGCTGCTACGCATGGATTTGTGGAGTTGAAAATAAATGACGAACTATGTACTCTGAATAAAGGC
Organism: Philhelius pedissequus; assembly: GCA_910595825.1. Lineage (NCBI taxonomy): Eukaryota > Metazoa > Arthropoda > Insecta > Diptera > Syrphidae > Philhelius > Philhelius pedissequus. The sequence continues at coordinate 106,698,990 of OU343160.1, forward strand.
AAAGATTTTCTTGCTTCCACGGAACAAGTAATGGGCGTAATCGATTGGGCATTCCAATTACCGAATGAGCTTAGTCCAAATGCTGTTTGAAAGATTTACGTCACACTTTGGATATCCGTCTGCTTTTTATAAGACCTCTGAATGAGCACTTCAGGTGGTCTGTGGCAAGAGGGCAGAACGTATTGAGGTTTTAAAGGATAGACTGGTAAGTGAAATTTATAACTAGAACGTTTAGTCTGCTCTTACAAATGTAAGTCATAGTGCTGAGAACCTATTCGTTAGGCAAAAATTGTCGGTTTTAATACAGTCGCTGGGTGGATTGCATTCCTGGATTAGTGTAATCAGAGAGACCAGAGGGCGAATAACGCAAATAAAGCTCAAGGCAAAAAGTTTAATTCTTCCTTTCGTTCTAAGGAACAACAGAGGAAATAAATGATCGAAGTGCAAGTTTCAAGAGAGATCAGTTGCAAACTTACCGAGCAAGCTAGCAGAGTCTGGGCGCAAACTCTTATTTTAAAGACTATTTCAGGAACAAGAATCTCATTTTACAGAAGAACTCATTTAACGTTCCCATCAAAAGCTATTCGGATCAAGTTTGCAAGAACATGTTCAGACAAGATGGGCATTCAATTAATGGAGACGAAAAAAATAAAAAATCTAGAACCCCATTCGGAAGTTAAGCCCAGTTTCCTTTCAAAAATGTTTTTAATAAAGAAGTCGGACGGAAGCCTTCGTCCTGTCTTCGACTTAAAGGCCTTACATACATACGTGAATGTAAAAACATTCAAACTAATTTCGCATTCAACGATTCCAGAGTTTTTGCAAGCAAAAGACTGGATGATCAAAATAGATATTTCACAAGCTTATTTCCATGTGCCGATAGCAAGGAGCCATCGTTGTTTTTTAAGTCTAATATACAGAGAAGAACTCCTACAACTAACTTGTCTTCCTTTTGGTCTTGCTTCGGCACCGAGGCTGTTTTCCACCATTTCGTTTTAGTAAATCAGGAACCTTGCACTCTAGAACGACAGGTTGCGGAAACCATTCCAATTTTAGAAGAATTAGGTTGGAAAATAAATTTCTAGAAAACAGTCCTGATTCCATGTCAAGAGCTGGAGTACCTTGACGTGTCTTGGAATACCTCCAGAAATATTATGCACCTTCCAACCGAAAAAGTAGAAAAGATTCGATTTTCCCTTCAGGTAATGTCACAACTAAAGTTCTTCACCGATTGCAGCAGGTGCTGGGTCAGTTCAATTTCACTAGTTTTGTTATACCTAGGGGCCGACTTCACTCTCGATACCTACAGATTTTATTACAACAAACGACCGAGACAAAAACTCACCATCCTTCGGAGGGCTTTGGAAGATATATATTGGTGGCTCGGAGCTTTAACCATTGTGGAGATATTGCACAAGAAAGAGGATGCATTTTCTAGCAACGGATGTTTCAGATATAGGTTGGGGTACTCAACTAAACGAAGCAATCTTATCAGGCCAATGGTCGAAGAGTCAGATAAAATGACATTGCAATTTAAAATAGATGTATGCCGTTTTGATGGCCAAAAACAACCATTTGTTGAAAAACGCACACATCCTTCTCCAATCAGAAAATCGAGCCTTAGTTGAGAGCATACGCAAGGAGGGAGGTACAAGATCAAAAAACTTACTAGGCCTGACATATTAGGTTCTCGACTGGATCGATCAGCTCAATATAACAATATCCTCATTTTACCTTCAGGGAAGGAACAATGGAATAGCCGACAGGTTGTCGAGAGGTTGTCACACACCGGAATCTACTACCCCAAGCAACTGCGGAAGTTTTCGAAAAGGGGGAAAAGCCAGAGATAGATATTATTGCTGGAAACGGCTGTTCTCGACAACTATGTATCGTTACATAAATGCTTTCAACCGGGCTTGGGATTATTGCCTAGGGATATTTCCACCGTCGAACTTAATGCCAGGAGTTCCAGCACTCTTGAACAAATCTCGGGGAAAGTTGTTACCGAATTGATTAATTAATTAATTGTTTCTCGAAACTATTAAGAAACAATAATAAAATTTTACAAAAAAAAGATGCCCGATTGTTTTGACTTTTGTTTATGAAGCTAAAATGAAGTGTCAAGGAAAATCTGGATCTAAAGAACGATCGTAAAAGCTTAAGAGTAGTAGATTTTTACGATAAAAATATGGTCGCGTTCTAAAGTTCCGCTCAGTTATGGATTGTTGAAGATTCCCGGTAGGCAACATTTTTGAGAGAAGATCTAGCCTTCATGAGATTTGAGGATGTTAGAATGGAGAGTGAAAGTTTTCTTTCTAAAAAAAGTATAAATGTATTGATGTGGGAAACTATGAGACGTTAGAGAGCTTAATTCTCCATAGAAATTTCCAAATCCTGGTTAAGATGGAATTGGCTAAACTTTTTAAGACAGAGTAGAAAGTTCTCTAGTCAGAGCCAGTCGAGACAAATTTCTCAAATCATAATTTTTCGCAAGTTTTCTCTGTGCAATTAAGTGAAAGCCGACGTAGTGGATTACGAGGCATAGAATACCCAATATACGGGTGAATAAATATATAAAAGTCGCTGTAAAGAAACCAGGTAAAGGATATTTCTAAATTATCCCTTTTGTCTACTAGTTAATATCGCAAATATTGCATATTGGATTTAGATTTTTTATTTAAAAAAGCAACTTGTTTTTTTTAGGAATTTACAAGGCGGTTGAGTAATTTCACCGCCTACGATTTTTTTCTTGCAAAGAAGATTGCATTTTTATTGCCGTCGATTTTTCTTGCCAAAAAGAAAACAGAATTAATTTTCACCGCTTTCCCGGCCAAAAATTTACCGAATTACCAGATCAACATAAAAAAAAAACGGGGTACCTACATTATATACTACAGAACAAAGAAACCAAAAACATATAGTCACCGTTTTGCCAAACTGAATCCAAGAGGAAGCGTAGCTTGGAGCGTTAGCGCGTCGAACAAAAAGCGCTTGACGCAGGAGTTCGAGATTCAAAAACCACCAATTGCCAACATTTTTTTCGTGATTTAAATTTTTATATTAAATTTTTTTTTACACTTTGAAGTAAATTAACGTTAAATTTACCAAAAAAAAAAAGAAATAAATAATTTAAGTTAAATTCCGGATGTTGGTAGCTCGGTCGGCTTTAAAAAAAATTTAAATAATAAGCATTAAATCGTGAAACGTACTGATAGAATTAAAATTTTTCATTCGCGTATTAGTATATATAATATATATAATTCAAGTGAGTTAAGAAACATTTTAAAAGTATCAAGTGCAACAACGACAGATCATATCATCTTTGAGTCAATCCAAAAGACAGTGGCCACTTCTCAAGGAAATTCGGAGGTAATTTTGGTATGCAAATTTGAATTCATTTTTATTTACTTGAAAGATAAAACTTAAAATAATATATTACATATACATATATACTTACGTAAAAACGAATAGTGAAATAGTACGCGCATAAAAAGGAGGTTTGATAACGGGGGACTAATGTGGTAAACAAAAAAAAAAGTGAATAAAGAAAAGAGGTATTGAATACCCAAATTTGTTAATAAATCCAAGACTTCTTAATTCGTTTTTAATTAATTTTTTTTGCGATCAGCAGCAGGGTTGCCACTCAAAAAAATTTAAAATTAACTTTTGTTACTTCGGATAAATTGAAATTGAGTTAATTTTTTTTATTGTTTTAATGATTTTGAAAATTTACATTACATAATACATGTTTATAATTTTTATATATAAAAAAAAAACAAACAAAAAATAATGATATATAATAAATATGGAAGGTGTGTGCATCACACTATGAATTGTGAATACATTTTTTTTTAAAGAAGGGTGAGGAGGATAAAATGAGAGGGATGTGATCCCAACGGAGAAGGAAGCCATCTAAAGGGGTTGCTCTGGTGAGGGAGGCAACCAGGTAGGATGGGTAGAGGTGATATCTCGCGCATCGACAAACAGCACGATGCAATGCTGAATTTTTTTTTTGTGACGGGCTATATGTTCAAGAACCACACCCAACGCTGAGCTAAGGGTTCGAAAACGATAGTCAGCATGAACCGTACGGCACAAGGCAGCTCGTTACAAAATGGCGCCCATAACGTGAAGTCCACTATAAAGAGATAGTGTGACTACTTTTCTGAGCCAAATCAATTTTTTTAAACATTTTTAATTCAATTTTATTTCCATCATTTTTTTCCATTTTAATGATTCCTATTGCAGATAGTTTTAATTTGTTAATCGAATTTGGTTGCAGTATTCTTGCGAGTCCCGGTGACTGGGTGTTAAGCACTTGGTACCGCGTTGCCGCAGGGAAGTTCCAACCATAAAAATTAAAATAAATAAAATGTGAGCGAGATGTTTCGAGTCTTGGACTATCAGCAAAGTAGGTAGTCGAATGGCAGAACAATTCGGCTCGCATATATACATATGTTAAAGGTTGGAAGAGACTTGTTGGTGCAAGCTGCGTTTTCAGAGGTCCTTCCAACAAACTTCTTTTTATTTCGCCAAGGTTGTCCAGAGTCTTCGAAGATGAATATTTCGTCTTTCGATGTCCTGGAAATCAAAGAGAAATCAAATTAATAAGTAAAGTAGTTTCAATTGTAATAAATTAACTTACACAGCGTATTTCATTTTTTTTTATTTCTGCTCAATTGATTTGGCTTTCAAGATTACGGCTTCTTCTCTATTTTCGGAGATCATTCTTCTCAAATCAGAATCCTCATCTTCTTTTTGTATTCTATGAATAAACAGTTAATATTTTTTAAAAACTCATTTTTTTGGAAAATTCCGAATTGAAATTTTTTATTTATTGATTTATATTTTCTTTTTTTTAATTTTTTATTTTTTTTTTTGAAAATTTATACCTTTTTGAGATTTTTATTACACATTATTTTTTTTAACATTTTCAAATATTTTTTTTTTTGAACAATTGGCAAGTGGTGATTTTGAAAAAAGGTTTTCAGTCTTTAGTTTGCGGACGGCAATCCTAGGGAACAGAAACAAACAGATTTTGGATCTTGAATTGTGCCTTTTTTTTTTGTTTCGAATTCTTACGATTCACACCCGGTTTTGGAAATTTCTGTGAATTCTCTTCTTTCCAGGATCGAGATTTTGTTTGATTAGTTTTTCTTCTCCAGTAAGCATTTCGAATTTCGACAGGGTTTGGTCTTTTGTCTGAAGTTGAGTGGGAAGATAAACACCAATTCCTTTTCTTGAGTAGGCATGAATAATAGGCGTCGAGTATCAATTTACGACGACTTAAGTGTAATAAACGCTCATTCTGAGGAAAGATTTGAGGAGTTTCGTAAAAGATTTAGGACACTATTGAACGCTTCAACCTTGACACTACTTTTAGTTTTTCGGAGCATTCATACTCAATAATTGCAAGTTCAACCATGCAGAACGGTAGCAATCCAAGGGGTAGCAACGAGGCTTTGCAAAATGATTTACAAGATCAAAATCCTGTAGTTGGTCAGAGGGCAGATCCGACCGAAGCGTTAGCTGCACGTATCGAGAGAAATATGGTTCATAATCAAATTCGACTTTTCCAACAAATGGATGTTTTTATGGTGAATGTCATAAAAAAATTGGAAGGGCTAAATTTAGCAGCTCCTTCACAAAGCGTTCAGCCTAGGGAAAATTTAACTGGCGCAGGGGCTGAGTCCAGACCCATCGAGAATTTTCAACCGATGCCGAGACCTAGAAGTTCCGTTTCTCCATCTGCCTTCAGTACACCTGAGTATAGCATATGTCGATTGGACAGGTGGAACATCAAGTACGACGGAACGGATAACATTTTCTATTTTCTTTTTAAGGTGGATAGGATGCAATCATCGTCATCTTACACCGACGAGCAGATAGCTGCAAATTTCCACATATTGCTCAGTGGAAAAGCCAATAAGTGGTATTGGGGTTTCTTGAAGAGAAATAAGACAGCGGAATTAGCAGAGGTGAAGTTGGCGATGAAAAAGGAATTCGGACGGTTGGAAAGCGACGTCGATATTTATATGCGGCTGCTGACCCGGAAACAGGGCATCAAAGAATCGTTCGACGACTTTTATACTTCGATCGTTTTTCTGAACGACCGTCTCGAAGAGCCCTTCGATAGTCAAAAACTCGTACACGTTATCCGGAATAATGCTAAGGATAAATTAGGTTAAATTTTGCTTTCTAGGCTAGGGAAGCTGAGAGGTTCTTGGCGAAACGAGCTTCTTCCCAGAGAACTGTGAATGAGATTGCGATCGATGAAGACCAATCGGATCTATATTTAGATGGGGAGGAAGTCGCCCCCATTTCTTCAGGGCGAAAAACGCAAATTATAACGGGTGATTTTTTTCTACTTGGTTTTTGACGTTTATATTTTTGACAGATCACACATGACAAATTCCACGAACATTTGACATTTCGATTCAGTATTGTTTGCCATTTCATCATGAATAGACTTACTCCTGAACAACGTTTGCAAATTATTGAAATTTATTATCAAAATTCGTGCTCTGTGAAAAATGTGTTTCGCAAGCTACGTCCGTTTCAGCGACGAGGCTCATTTTTGGCAAAATGGATACGTGAATAAGCAGAATTGCCGTATTTGGAGTGAAGAGCAGCCAGAGGCAATTCAGCAGCTACCAATGCATCCCGAAAAATGCACTGTTTGGTGCGGTTTATGGGCAGGCGGCATCATTGGGCCGTACTTCTTCAAGGACGATGAAGGCCGCAGGGTTACGGTCAATGGAGAAAGGTACCGTTCGATGATAACAGATTTTTTTTTTGCCGAAAATGCAAGAATTGAACTCGGTAGACATGTGGTTCCAACAGGACGGTGCCACATGCCACACTGCACGCGAAACCATGCATCAATTGAGAGGCGAATTTGGTGAGCAGTTGATCTCACGTTTTGGCGCAGTCAATTGGCCACCAAGATCATGTGATTTGACCCCGTTAGACTATTTTTTGTGGGGCTATGTTAAGTCTATTGTCTATGGGGACAAGCCAAATACGATTGCTGCCTTGGAAGCCAACATTGAACGCGTCATTGGTGAGATTCCGGCCGAAATGTGTGAAAAAGTTTGCCAAAATTGGACATTCAGAATGGACCACCTGAAGCGTAGCCGCGGGCAACATTTAAGTGAAATTATTTTTAAAAAGTAAATGGCAGAAATTGATTTATCGATCCAAATAAAAATTTCATTCACTTTTTACAAGTTTCTGTGGTTTTTTGAATTTTCAAAAACCAAGCTCTTAAAAAATCACCGTTTATATGTTGGAATTGTGATCAAAAAGGACATGCCTATCACTATTGTCCTTCTAAGGTTAGGAATCTTTTCTATTTTCTGTGTGGGGCGAAAGGAGTTACCACCATCAAGTGTTGTAAACATTCGGGAAATGGTCAAAGGAACGAAAAGAGCGGGGAATTTCGTTCCTCATGGAGCAAACCCGATCACCCACAGCAATAGAACCCGATAAGCTCAACACCGTTAGTGAGAGCGTTCTTAATAAAATCTTGGTATGGAATGAGCCTCTCAGCTCCCAAATCACTCAGTCTCATCCTATAAACACCTACGCGCTAAAATCTCTTCACGAGCGGAAACTAAATTATTATAAAGTTCGTTCTCGAATTTTCGGCCTTAATAGTAGTTTAAATAGCTCGAGTATCCAAAGATGTCGACGTCGGTATCGAAAAAGGAAAAAAATTCGCAAGCAAATTGTTGAAACAATTATCACTTCTCATTCAGATGGTAGAATGTTTGCAAAAGTTTAATTAAACGATGAATTTGTTTATGGGTTGTTGGATAGCGGTGCTTCCATATCTGTGTTAGGGAAAAATTGTTGGGAATTGGTAAAGAGGGTTGGAGTAAAGGTAAAGTCGTACAAAAATGTTGTGCGAACTGCAGACGGCATGTCTCATGACATCGAAGGCTTTTGTGAGATCCAGACCCAATATAACGGTTTAAAAAAAAACTCTAACTTTTTACTTAATTCCCAACCTGACTCAGGATTTGTACCTAGGTATGAATTTTTGGAGAGATTTTAACTTAATGCCCGAAATAAATGAGATGCAAGCCGACGTCGGCTTAAGCGAAGAAGAGGTAAATTTTAAGGATGAGGCTGAGCTGATTAATCTAACGCCTAAGCAAAATTCTATATTAGAATATACAAAAAAAATTATTACCTAATTTTGTCATGTTAGGTTTGGGGAAGACAAATCTCGGTTGTCACGTTATTGATACGGTAAACGCGGTACCGATTAAATCCCGTCACTATCCATTGTCTCCGGTTCGTCAGGAAGAGGTTTATAAGGAATTGGACCGCATGCTAGGACTTGGTGTTATCGAGGTTAGTAACTCACCTTGGAGTTGTGCTGTTGTTTTGGTGAGGAAGCCTAGTAAGTTTCGCTTATGTTTAGACTTCCGAAAAGTCAACGCCGTCACAGTTAAGGATGCGAATCCACTGCCTCACATTGAAGGATTATTAAGTCGAATCAAGGACACATATTTTATCACGGGAATTGACCTAAAAGACGCGTATTGGCAAATACCATTAGACGAAAAATCCGGAGAAAAGACCTGGTAGACCACTCTACCAGTTTAAAGTAATACCATTTGGCCTTAGTAATGCAGGCCAGACAATGAGTAGAGTGATCGACCAGGTAGTGCCAAGTTCGCTCCGTGAAAATGTGTTCGTCTACCTGGACGATTTAATAATTTGTACTGCAGACTTCGAATCGCATATACGTATCCTTAACGAAGTGGCTGCTTGTCTTCGCAGGGCAAACCTGACTATTTACTTCGATAAGAGCAAGTTCTGCATGCGGGAGATTAAGTATCTCGGATACATTGTTGGCCAAGGTACTTTGAAAACAAATCCTGATAAAATCAAGCAATGGTAAATTTTCCAGTCCCCACTAGCATAAGACAGGTTAGGAGATTTCTAGGTTTAACCGGATGGTATAGACGGTTTATTAAAAACTATTCCGATTTAGCTGCGCCCCTTACTGACTGTCTGAAAAAACAAACGGAAATTCGAGATAACGCCGGAGGCGGTGAAGGGGTTAAACAGGTTGAAGACTGCACTCTCCTCCGCTCCTACATTGTCACAACCGGATTTTACTAGGGAATTCACGATCCAGTGTGATGCATCTTCGGAAGGTGTAGGTAGTGTTCTTTTTCAGTTGGATGAGAACAACAACGAGAGGCCGATAGCATACATGTCTGAGAAACTTAATAAGGCTCAGAAAAATTACACGGTGACTGAGCAGGAGTGTCTTGCAGCAGTCTTAAGTATACTAAAATTTAGGCCCTACGTTGATGGATTACCTTTCAAGGTCATAACCAACCATTCCAGCCTTAAATGGCTGATGTCAATGAAAGAGTTGAGTGGAAGACTCGCTCGTTGGAGTTTGGAACTCTAAGGTTTCAATTTTACTATTGAGCATCGAAAGGGATCCCTCAACTTAGTACCTGATACCTTATCTCGTATGGATCTGGAAGAGGTTTCTGCAAAAGTAACCGTAAAATAATCTGAGATCGACGAGAATTCTTCGACAATGTTATGCGGTGAAATCGATCTAGACTCAGTTGAATTTCGGAGCAATATTCCCAACTGAGAGAAAACATCGTTTCGAAACAATCTGCACTTCCTGATCTAGTTGTATCGGGAAAATTCATATACAAAAGGAAGGGTGATGTGAACGAGGAGGACTCGTTATGGCGTCTTTGGTTGCCGGAGGCTCTCACTTACGAATGCATTGAATTGGCCCACAATGCGAAGCTAAGTTGTCATAGCGGTTTTACAAAAACCTTTGCTCGTATTAGAGATAAGTTTTATTGGCCAAAAATAGTATCAGACATCAAGGCATTCGTGAGTGATTGTGAAACATGTAAAATGGTCAAGGCCCCTGGCACTATTCTTCGACCACCTATCACCAAGCAGATTGTTTCCGGAAGACCTATTCAGCGGCTTTATGTCGACTGCCTTGGACCTTATCCACGTACAAAGCGAGGAAATGTGTACGTTTTCATCGTGGTGGATCACCTCACCAAATTTACTTTTCTGAAAGCAATGCCTAAAGCAACCTCTGCTAGAATCATCAGTTTTCTAGAATCTGAAATTTTTCATACTTTCGGGACCCCTGAAATGATTCATTCCGACAACGGACGGAAATTCGTGTCCACTGAATTTTAAAACTTCTTGGCAGAGTACGGCGTTAAACATGTTCGCACAGCTGTGTATTCTCCGCAGGCTAACATTTCCGAGCGAGTCAATCGCAGTGTTCTGAGCAAACTTAGAATCTTAATTTCGAAACAGCAAAATGATTGGGATGTCCAATTGTCTAAAATCGCTTGCGCCTTGCGTTCAGACCTACACGATTCAATAGGATGTCAACCGTATTATGCTCTTTTCGGTCAAAACATGGTATCACACGGCGCTACCTATCGAATACTGCGCGACTTAATGCTATTGAAGATTTGGAAATGTTAGTCTTGCCTAACGCACTAAAAACCACGGTTGCCAGAAAGAAGTTGTCGGCATACGTTAAGTCTAAGAATACTTATAATACTCGTGCAAAACCAGTTACTTACTAGGCAGGCCAAGAAGTATTCCACCGAAACTTTTCACAGAGTAACTTTGTGAAGGGAGTTAACGCCAAACTGCTCCCCAAGTTCATAAAATCCCGTGTTCGAAAAGTTATTGGAAACTGCATGTATGAACTTGAAACGCCAGCAGGAAAACCATTAGGCATCTTCCAATGCAAAGATATGCGGCATAACATCCTGAAAATAACAAAAAAAATACACAAAGTATCGCTTTCAACTTGTTGGAAGTAAATTCTAAACTTATCTGACACTGTGCAGCCCGGCTAGTTATGTGGGTTCGCGACCCACGTTGTATTTCCACTTAATGAGGTCGATGCGCTCGAACAACCTTGTTTTTATTTATTTTTTATTTATGATGCCTTCACGCTGATAAAAAATAATTTAAGACGAAACAATTTTTTTTTATATTCCCGTGTTTTGTAGTATCGACAATTGAAGAAAAAGACACCCTGTACTTTAAAAGCGCAAGTAGATTTATTTTTTTGGTTTGTTTACATTCCTGTAAGCAACCATCGCCGATGATACTCCTCAGTTAGGAGTGGACATAAGTGTCTTATTTACATTTTTTTTCACTAAACCGTTTTAATTAAAATTATGCTATGGACAAACAAGCGGAACAATTATTTAATAAACAATGCCACTTATCGCATTATTGCATTAACGAATTACGAAATAAAGACATTTGTCTCGTTCGCCCCCGACGCGATGGCAAACGAATTTTTTTAAGAATTAGATACACATATTCCCGTTTTTCTTTTTGCACACAATGTTTATTTTATTAAATTTCTTTTATGCACTTAATTATTATTTCACAAATTATTTTTCGTTTGTCAAACACTTTCAATAAAATCCACTGTGGCTATCCCAGGAATTTTGTTATTTTTGCACTTTTGTTTTTTTTTTTTTACCCAGTTGCTTGTACAACCGACCGACCTTGAACGGCGTGGGTTCATTTGCATGTCCAGATATATCTAGATATATCCAGAACAAGCAAAGCCCTGTTACCGAATTGTTTAATTAATTAATTGTTTCTCGAAACTATTAAGAAACAATAATAAAATTTTACAAAAAAAAAGATGCCCGATTGTTTTGACTTTTGTTTATGAAGCTAAAATGAAGTGTCAAGGAAAATCTGGATCTAAAGAAAGATCGTAAAAGCTTAAGAGTAGTAGATTTTTACGATAAAAATATGGTCGCGTTGTAAAGTTCCGCTCAGTTATGGATTGTTGAAGATTCCCGGTAGGCAACATTTTTGAGAGAAGATCTAGCCTTCATGAGATTTGAGGATGTTAGAATGGAGAGTGAAAGTTTTCTTTCTAATAAACGTATAAATGTATTGATGTGGGAAACTATGAGACGTTAGAGAGCTTAATTCTCCATAGAAATTTCCAAATCCTGGTTAAGATGGAATTGGCTAAACTTTTTAAGACAGAGTAGAAAGTTCTCTAGTCAGAGCCAGTCGAGACAAATTTCTCAAATCATAATTTTTCGCAAGTTTTCTCTGTTCAATTAAGTGAAAGCCGACGTAGTGGATTACGAGGCATAGAATACCCAATATACGGGTGAATAAATATATAAAAGTCGCTGTAAAGAAACCAGGTAAAGGATATTTCTAAATTATCCCTTTTGCCTACTAGTTAATATCGCAAATATTGCATATTGGAGTTAGATTTTTTATTTAAAAAAGCAACTTGTTTTTTTTAGGAATTTACAAGGCGGTTGAGTAATTTCACCGCCTACGATTTTTTTCTTGCAAAGAAGATTCCATTTTTATTGCAAAACCACCAATTGCCAACATTTTTTTTGTGATTTAAATTTTTATATTAAAATTTTTTTTTACATTTTGAAGTAAATTAACGTTAAATTTACCAAAAAAAAAAAGAAATAAATAATTTAAGTTAAATTCCGGATGTTGGTAGCTCGGTCGGCTTTAAAAAAAATTTAAATAATAAGCAATTAATCGTGAAACGTACTGATAGAATTAAAATTTTTCATTCGCGTATTAGTATATATAATATATATAATTCAAGTGAGTTAAGAAACATTTTAAAAGTATCAAGTGCAACAACGACAGATCATATCATCTTTGAGTCAATCCAAAAGACAGTGGCCACTTATGGCCATTTTAATATGCAAATTTGATTTCATTTTTATTTACTTGAAAGATAAAACTTAAAATAATATATTACATATATACTTACGTAAAACGAAACGAATAGTGAAATAGTACGCGCATAAAAAGGGGGTTTGATAACGGGGGACTAATGTGGTAAATAAAAAAAAAGTGAATAAAGAAAAGAGGTATTGAATACCCAAATTTATTAATAAATCGAAGACTTCTTAATTCGTTTTTAATTAAATTTTTTTGCGATCAGCAGCAGGGTTGCCACTCAAAAATTTTAAAATTAACTTTTTGTTACTTCGGATAAATTGAAATTGAGTTCATTTTTTTTATTGTTTTAATGATTTTGAAAATTTACATTACATAATACATGTTTATAATTTTTATATATAAAAAAAAACAAACAAAAAATAATGATATATAATAAATATGGAAGGTGTGTGCATCACACTATGAATTGTGAATACATTTTTTTTTAAAGAAGGGTGAGGAGGATAAAATGAGAGGGATGTGATCCCAACGGAGAAGGAAGCCCTCTGGCGAGGGAGGCAACCAGGTAGGTTGGGTAGAGGTGATATCTCGCGCATCGACAAACAGCACGATGCAATGCTGACATTTTTTTTTGTGACGGGCTATAGGTTCAAGAACCACACCCAACGCTGAGCTAAAGGTTCGAAAACGACAGTCAGCATGAACCGTACGGCACAAGACAGCTCGTTACAAAGTATCAAATTGTATCACCGGAATGGGACCAGGTGTTCTGAATGTCCGACCTCAAGGCTTGGCCTCTGGAGCCGCAGCCTTGAGATACAGAACCTTCGAAAGGTGTTGATAGATGTGACAAGGGGCAACGCCCTACACAGGTATAACATTTAATGCTGAAAGTATGGATAGTTGGGGCTGGGGCAGCCAGATCATAGTTTAGTCTGCAAAAAAGAACTTATGAAAAAAAAGATGGAGGGATTCTACATAAAAACCTATTCCTCTGCTATCAACAGATAGCTGTGTTGGTGTGAAAATAATTAAATCAATCCTAGATCTCCTACTATCTCTGGATTAGCGAGATATTTGGCTAATATTTACTTGAGAGAGAAATTTGCTTCTAGTACAATCCTTGTTCACAAGTCAGCGATATGAATATTCTGTGTTCTCGCTTTAGCTGAAAGCCTATCTACAAATGTATTTGTGCGGCTATTCTAAGAGATATCAGCTCTTCTCACCCATATTTTGCGAAACTACCCGTATGGGATCCGAAGGTGTGTTTTGAACTGGTTGGCAGACAATGATGTTAGAAACGATTCCTTGTTTTGAGGCCTAGAGACGAGCAGCTTCTATTCTGCTTTTGGCATCGGGAAAAAGAATTCATGATCTCACGGTTTTGAAAATATCATTCGATAGGTATAAGGAAGAGGACGGAAATATAATTTTCCATTCTTCATTCGGGTCCAAGACTGTTTCAACCAAACACAGGCAGTCTAATTGGCAATTAATTTGCCATGAAATTAAGAAAGTCTGGCCCGTTTTCTGGATAAAACAGTTGATTGCACTTTTTTTTATAATCTACACGCGCTCAAGGGATTATACTACCCTTTAAATGTTTCAACACAACGCGGTCGTGAGGTTATGGAAGAGTAACAAGTATAGCAAAGATGTGTGGCTCGATGTTCTAAGACTGGAGGTGATTATAGTCTCAGATTTTAACTCGAGGGATGGCGGCTGAACTAATCGGAGAAATTTCCGTGTCTAATTTATCTATGACCCTCATAATTCGCATTAGTTTTTTTTATTTCTTGTCATTTTTTATCGGTATACTAGTTTTACTCAATCACATGTTGTTATTGCTATGCCTAAACAGCATGTAATGAGTAAAACAGCAACTTATTGTATGACATTTTTTTTAGAATTGGTTTTTAATGAAAAACTAAGATGACATATACAGAGATCGAAGCTGTGACCAAGAGGTTGACATTTGAACACACAACTATCGCGCCAGGGCCACTTTCGGAAGAGAAGAGAGTTCTTAGGAACAACTTGGATAACTTGTTCTGAACAATTAATGGAACAGTTAAGCCAGCATCAACAACAGTAATTGAATGCTGGATTCGCACCTCGTTAAGAGATTCAGGTGTATGTGCTACGCCAGGAAGTCTTAGAGCAGCGGTTGCATCATTAGGTTTGCTTGAAACGCAGTCAATAGATAATATTTTAGCAAGCAGAAACTGGAGAACTGAGAGTACATTCCGTAAGCATTATTGTAGAGAGGCAGCTTCAAATAACAAACTCAGTTCAACTTTTCTGTTTAGAAACTTCATACCTGTAAATAATTTTTTTTTAAGTCGCGGAGGCTTTTTCTTTGGTATATAATAAATATATAAGAATAAAATTAATTTCATTATTACAAATAAAATAAAAAAAAAAATCAATCAACGTAGCGTTCTGAATAAACATCAGCAGATAACAGACAGGTCAGTCGATCTTGAACTGTGAAAGCAAGTGGACCTTCATCGGCTTTCCCAGTGTTAAGTTAGTTTCGGAGTGTGATTAGTAAATCTTTAGACACATACATTCTAACAAGTGCAATAGCACAAACGAAGTAGTGCCGGACCGCAGTGCAAAAATAATATAAGGAGAATAAGTCTCAGTACCGGAGCATCAAAAGGTGTCCCAGTAACAACGATGAAGCCAGCAACAACATCAGCTGCAGAAACATGGAAAGATGTTCCAGTTTCAAGTACTACATGAGCAGCAACAATAATAGCTATAGGGGCAACATCAGCCGATCTTCCAACAACGGCAACATCAGCCGATGTACCAATACAATACAAAAGAAGGAAGAGAATAAAGTGTGCGCCCAAATTAGTGAAAAAGAGATCCACTACCACTTCATCAAAGCTGCCAGCTGGGGTGAAGGATGTGGCGTCAGGGACATCATATGCAAAACAACTTAATACGTCACACTCGAATAAAAACGGGAGTTTTAAATACATGTCAGAGGGTGGAGAAGGGGACTTTACCACGGGTGATAGCAATGCCTTTGTGAACCTCTCCACGTCAGAGGTGTCGGCCGAGAAAGATAACGAGTAACAAGTAATGCTTGAACAAATTGGAGCAGTGGAGGCGGAAGTACAGCGTCTAAAATCAAATCTAGAGCCCCTTATACTCGCGCTAACCCCTTATACTCGCGCTAAAAAGCAAGCAAGATGCACGCCGGCCTTGAGAGAGAAAGGAAAGAGCTCCAGGAAAAAAGTCGCTACAGGTGCACCAACAAGAATCGCTGCAGTAAAAAATCAGCTGCAAGAATTACAGCCACAGCACCAGCCAAAGCAACAACAGCAGCAGGCACAGCAGCGGCAACAGAATCAGAATCAACAGCACCAGCAGCAGAAAAAACCACAGCGGCAGCGACAGACGTCAAATAAAATGAAAGAGAAAGTGACACCCATCAATACATATAAAATGGAGATGCAGGAAACCATAAATCTGTGTAAGTCAGCCATAGGTCAACACTTAACTATAAAAAGATTAAGTAATGATGAGCATGTTATCTACTGTTTCATAGTGGAACATCATAAAAAAATTAAAGCATTACTAAAAGAATCCACCACAGAATTCTCTAGCTTCACCCCTAAGGCCGAAAAGTTTTAAACGGTCTTATTAAAGGGCATCAATTCCTGCATGGAACCACAGTTGCTCTTAAATGAACTCCGCCAAAAAGCGAATGGCGATCTTGATTTTATCGGGGTCAAGCCGTTCGCTACAGTTGGAGCTAGGCGCGAGATGCGGCATCTTCCCTCTTCCCTGTGCAGCTTTCACCCAGCAGCAAACTGGATATTTTGGGATAAATTAAAAAGGCGCGGCGACATGCTTCAATGCATGCGCTGCCAAAGGTTCAGCCACGCCGCCGCAGCGAACTGCGACATGGAGTTAGTTAAATGTGGAGAGAACCACAATGAAGATGAGTGCAAGTTAGGGAAGGAACGTGTCGAAGATAAGAACCAGCTAAAATGTGCATTTTGCCGAGGCGACGGACACCCCGCTAATTATCAGGGATGTCCGACGTTCCAGCTAATGAAAAACAAAGCAGCAAAGTAGTGGTAGAGAAACGCCCAATAGTGCGCCCTCCTACAACAATGCCCGTAAACCCCCAAATTTCCTACGGCCAAATGGCGGCAGGAAGGGGGAGCCTACAACAAAGGTAGCCCAACAGGCCCCTCGTGCCTAAGACGCTGGCGGCACAGGCCGATATTATGGGCATTCTGCTGGTCATACATGGCAAGCTGAGTGGCCTCCAAAATCAGATCAGGGAACAGGCAACTAGGGTGGATCATCTCTACTCTATTTTGCCGAGCTTAACGCAACTTAGATGCCCTTTAAGAAAATAGCTATAAATGTAAATTCACTGATTATGACCGACCGTAGAGCGAATCTATTCCAATTACTATTCTTTAAGTAAGTCAGATGTGTTTTTTGCTAGCGAAATTAAGCTTATCATAAACTGATAACAATTACAATGTCGTGAGAAGAGAACGGCCCAACTCCACTCAAGAAGGAGGCGTCGCAATCTTCATACGTAAAGGCTTTAGTCATAAGGTAATACATAATGGTCATGTGCGAACATTTCGGACGTTAGAGACATTCGTTTACCTATTGGCTAAAAGCAAACATAGATTGGGGAAATCAAATACAAAATCCTCGAGGTCAGCAGCTGCACAATTGGATGGATCGATAGAACCTTGAGTATCGCATTGACATCTTCGCTACAGACCGGCCATCGTTTCCAAGAAGCGGTGCCTATCTGGATATATTGCTGAAAGACGCAAAACTAAGAATTACTGACACTGTGTTTGTAGAACAACATTATTTCCTCTGATGTTCATTTCTACCATAATTGCTCCTGTAAAAATTTTCTGGAAGGGAAAGTCCGTACGGAGACTTCTCCCGGGAAAATAAAAAATTTATACGCCCAAGCAAGTATGAACAGTTCACGCGATTACATATGTAATCTCTAATCATCATTATAGAAAAGTATTTTCTTCTAATCTCAAGCGTTTGCATATCAAAGGGCTGGCATCTTACAATATACGGAGGTCTACATAAAAGCATATCGAGTAAAACTCTTCTGTACCTTTTCTATGCTTAGCGAGTGTGTAACGTAGTATGGATTCCAAACTACACTACAGTACTCTAGGTTGGATCTTACATAAGCGGAGTAAAGAAATTTTAGCGTGGAAGGATCAGAAAATTCTGCCGTATTTCTCCTCACAAAACCTAGCATTTTATATGCTTAGTTTACAATATAATCAATATGATTATTAAATGTTAGCTTATGGTCAAATATAACACCTAAGTCTTTTTTTTTTACTAACTTTATCTACAACAATATTATTAATAGAATATTGAAAAGAAATTGGAGAGTCTCTTCTAAAACACGTAAAACTTTGGCATTTAGAGATATTCAAAAACAAAAAGTTCTTATTACACCATTTAGCTAATTTATCCAAGTCCTTTTGCAATAGAAGACAATCATCGGAGCACTTGAAGACTTTAAAAATTTTTACATCATCGGCATATAGCAAATATTCAGAGAAATTAAAAGTATCCGGAATATCGTTTATAAAAAGAATAAAAAGTAAAAGTCCAATATGACTTCCTTGTGGGACACCTGAGGTTATTTTTATAGATTTTGATTTAAAACTGCATATATTAACAAATTGAATTTGATTACTTGGATATGAACATATCAATTTTAGAAAATTAGAATGCAACCCAAGTATCGATAGTTTGTGGATTAAAACCTCATGGTTAACTATTAAAGGCCTTAGCGAAATCTGCTTATTTTTTTCTAAGTACACTTCAAGTTCTTTATTCACAAAGACTAAATCAAGAATTCTGTTAAGCATATTAGGAATATAATTTAATTGAACTAAGTTAAATTGACTATATGAATCAATAACTAAACTCTCAATATTAGTTTTAACATTAAACGGAACTAAGCTATTTTCATCATTATCCAACTTCCATACAATATCATATTATAATCTCCCAACCAAATAGACCTAGTATTACATAAATGCAAATCATACAGCTCAAGAGGACTTCCTGGCGGAATATAGCTCACACATACATATAAATTAACATTTTTCCCAAAACATATTTTGACAATAATTTGATCAACATCGAAATTAACTGACAATTCACTAGATATCTGGTCTATCTGGCTAGAGACGAGTTGTGACTGAACTTTTTTTTTTTTTTTTTTTTTTTTTTTTTTTAGTTTAATTTTTTATTTATCTTCAGTTTAAATACATACTGATATTGATTTTTAACAATTATGGATTTTTAACTAACATAATGTATTGTTTATCATTAAAAAAGAAAGCAATAGTAAAAATACATTATTAATTAAAAGTCTTTACCTATACTTGAAGAGTAATTGGTGCAATCATAACCCCTCCACCTCTATCAAATTCAGTTGTCGTCGCACAACGATCTTTACGAAATATATTAAATTGCTTAGTATTAAATACCTCACTAGTAAGGTGACTTATATTCACCCAGGTTTCCGTTACTACAACTATTTGATAATCTTGAGTAGCAAAATAAGAATATATTGTGTTTAGTTTAGTTCTTATCCCTCCCACATTTTGAAAGTTTATATTAAAACAATCATACAGTAGCATTATTAACAGCAACTCCGGGAACCTGAGCTTTTAATCCAGTCATTGGAAGATCAGCAACAACATCATCGGCATCATAACAGAGTTCGATTTGATTTAAAACATTATCATTATAAACCTCGAACATTTCAGAATTGTTAGCCAAATTCGCACTGGCAGGAGCAACAGCATCATCATCGGTAACAACAACATCAGCAACAATAACATCAGCAACAATATCATCGGCAACAACAACATCGGCAACTACAACGTCAATAACGACATCATCAAGAGTGTCAACATGAGCAGAAGGTATATGCTGTATATTAACATTGAGCTATAAATCATTCTTTGGTTTAGAGAAAAAAAATACGAATTTTAACCCTACTAGGCCAAAAGTCCGAACTATAAATAGTTTTATCGAGTCCCCGTGTGCAGCCTACTTTAAAGTTGATAAATCTTAGATGCGACTCAGTACATTTTCAAAACCATGTAAAACGTGAAGGTGACCGGGTCAAGCGAAGCTGCTATGGAAGACATAACGCTTACGAATAATGATGCTTTGGCATATCGAAGAATGTGCTGCTTTGAGAAGAGACTTAAGATGGATCCAGTTATTAAGGAACAGGTCAATAAACACATTCAAAATATGATGGCTAAGGGTTATGTTAGCCAACTCAAAGAAGATGAAGTGAGTAATGACTTTCAGCGTAAATGGTGTTTACCGATATTTGCGGTCAGGAACCCAAATAAGCCAAGGAAGATAAGAGAATAAAGGTTCAGATCTCATGACTTCATTGACGGAAGTCCTATTCAATTTCAGAATAGGAAAAGTGGGAATTTGTGGTGATAATGTGAAATGTGTCACAGAATAGCTGTGGATGAAGAGTACCAGCAATCAACGCTCTCTTTCGCGAGATGGAGAAAGCCACCGTAGCATACATTCTAAGAGTAATGAGTTTCGGAGCAAGTTGCTCCACAGCGATCGCCCAATACGTACAAAATTCAAACGCAATAGAATACAGCGAGCGATTTCCAAGAGCACTTAAGTCAATAATTGAAAGACACTATGTTGACGATATGCTGGATAGTGTCGACTCAGTCAAAGAATCCAAATACTTGCAAAAGAAGTTCGAGAGGTTCAGAAGCACGCAAATTTCCACATCCGAAATAGGGTATCAAACGCATCAGAGGTTGTTGAGGCATTAGGAGAAGCCGGTAGTACAGACAACTTTTGCCAAGCTGGAAAGATGGTGGAACAGGTCGCAGGGCGGAAAAGGTTCTCGGGATGTGGTGGCAGATTAGCAAAGACTGCTTTACGTTCAGCTTGAAATACACGCAGGCTAGTGCAGAAGTCCTACGAAGAGAAAAGTTGGCGACCAATAGACAACTGCTGAGGCTTCTTATGTCGATCTTTGACCCGTTGGGCTTTTTATATCTCTTTACAGTATACATACAAATTTAGCTGCAGGAATTCTGGGATGCTTGGAACAGATAACTATGCCATTCAACGAATTGAAAAAGTTAATTACCTGGATGTTATTTCAGTTCGGCAAACAGTGATTCGAGTAAGGTACAGTTACACGTTTTTGTAGATGCTAGTGAGATGGCATATGCAACAGTTGCATACTTTCGAATAGAAGCCAAAGGAGAGACGGAAGTAGTACTGGTCTGCTCCAGGACAAAAGTGACTCCATTGCGTCCTATCTCAATACCTCGGATGGAACTTCGAGCAGCCATATTGGGATCTCGCCTTGGAAACATGGTAGCCAATCACATGACTTAAAAATCGAATCGACGCATTATTGGCCTGATTCAAGAACTGTGTTGCTGTGGCATCGAGCGGATTCAAGAGGGTATAAGCAATTCGTCATGTTTCGCGTGGGAGAAATTCAGGAATCAACAGATGTGACAAGCTGGAACTATGTACCGTCTAAGCAGAACGTAGCTGATCTTGCGACGCAGTGGAATCAAGTGGGCCGTCATTTTTACTTCAACCGCAAGACCACTGGCCATCAAACCAATTCTCGTATACTAAAGCAACTACTGATGCCGAACTCAGACAACATCTTAAGAGCCAACAACATCTGGCAGTACTAACCTGTAATAAAAATGCAATCGTCAACTATCATCGGTTCTCAAAATGGGAACGGTTATTTTCTTGAATAGGTATGTGAAAAGATTCACAAATCTAACATCTCAAAAGAGGTCGACATGAACATCTATCGAACATTCTAAAACCAACGTAAACCTTTACGACGTTCTTTGCCTCACCAAAGAAGAATTGAATTGGGGACACCAAATCCTCTACCGCCTTGCTCAGTCCCAAGCCTATAACTTAGAAAATCGTCTCTAATTAAAAAGCACTCAGTGCATTTTACCGAAGTCAAGCCCTCTTCGCCACATGATGTCTCCGTTTATAGACGACAAACTGATAATACGTAACGCAAGCAAAAATCCAATCATATTGCCTAAACCCCACTATATTACTGCGCTCATAGTCGACTGGTATCACCGAAAGTTGAAGCATGCTAATCACGAGACAGTCATTAACGAAATTTTCCATTTTTATCATATATGAGGTCTACGTACACTCTTCCGCACGATTCGCAGCAATTGCCAAACATGCAAAATTCAAAAAGCCAGTCCACAACTTCCAGAAATGTGATCTCTTCCCATAGCTCGGTTATCTCCCTATACCAGACCATTCTCATATGTTGGGGTTGATTTCTTCGGTCCATTCTTGGTGACCATTGGCAGACGCACAGAGAAGAGATATGGTGCTTACTTTACGTGCCTTACTTGTCGAGCGGTCCATATTGAGCTGGCCCAAAGCCTAAAAATTTACTTATGCGTTATGGTCATACGAAATTTCTTTGCTTGTCGAGGAAACCCAATACAGTTCTATAGTGATAATGGAACTAACCTAAGAGAAGGAGCTACGAGAGGTACATGATACGATCGACTTCAAAGTCATTCAGGCTGAGTTCACTACACAACATATGAAGTGGGAGTTCATTCCACCAGCGAGTCCACATATGGGAGGCACGTGGGAACGAATGGTTCGCTCCATTAAAACCGTCCTCTACCAGATTATCACGCGTAATACGAAGATGACCCATGAAACACTGAATAACGTATTTATAGAAGTAGAAAGCATAATAAACAGCCAACCACTCACCTATTTGTCATTGGAAACTGCGGATCAAGAGGCCCTAACACCCAACCACTTTTTGCTCGGATCATCATCAGGAGTCAGTCGCCTGGCGAATTTGAAGCTACCGACAAATTCAAGTGTAAATGTCAAAAGTAAACCTACTATTGGTCTGTGAAGATGCCGCTCTTTGTCTGAGCACTGAAAACGTTCACTTACCAAGACCAAGAGTAAGTATAATTAAATTTACACATAACACACATTATATTATTAAATGAAATAAAGTTTTTATAGTTATCCACAAAGAAGAGTATTCAAGTCGTTTTGAATTACTGATAAAGCTTGAGAGGAAAACGAAAATTATTGTCGTCGGATTAACGACACAATAAATGAAACCGAGTTAAGGGCATGGAAATCATTTTTTTCAGTGATAATCCTTGGAAACACTAAAGCATTCAACTACCTCGACTTAGTCCAACATGCTTTCATGTCTGAAAGATCTTGGTTGCAACATGAGCATCAAGCAGCACTATTTAAACTCCCATCTAGACCATTTTACTGAAAATCTAGGGCACTTTATTGATGAACAAGGAGAAAGATTCCACCAAGAAATTCGTACCATGGAGGAACGTTATAAAGGTAGATGGGACGTGTATATGATGGCTGATTCCTGCTGGTGTTTAAAAAGAGATCGGCCTCAAGCATCTCATTCAAGAAAATCACTGTAAAGATAATTTTCGGGTGCTTTTAAAGAATAATTTTATTTTTATCCTCCGTATGGTAAGTATTATTCTATACAAGTATCCATATGTCATATCTCAAAAACTAAAGCTGATGGAAGAAAATAGGTTTCATTTTTCAAAAGATACATATTTTTCTGGAAAAAATCTTTGCAATTAAGTATTGATCCATTGTGAAGAAGCTTTAAAGTGGGCGGCTGTGTTCGTTGACGTATTTTTGCTGAAATTATCGAGGGGTAGTTGACGGAGTAGAGCGTCTAGCACGGCAGAGGGTGTTGTTATTAATGCTCCGCTTATATACATTGAAGCTGATCGTTGGACTTTCCTCAGCTTGTTGCGATTTGCAGCTTTTTCTAGAGATGCCCACCATACTGTTACACCATAGGTAAGAATCGGTCTGATTACCGATGTATAATAGCCAGTGAGTATCAGTTTTTTCGTAGTTTTAATTGTGGATAGTTAAACTTGTTATTAGACGCCGTTTGGTCTGTAAAGCCAACATTTTGGGAGCTACATGAAAATGGGTATTCAGTTACAAGTTGAGAAATTCTTCGCAAGAGTTGGCCCATGAGCCATCAGCTTATTTTAAGCTGCTGGGCATTGATGGATTTGTGGAGAGAATTTTTCTTAACCTCGATGCTTCTGAGGTTTCTTCTATATTGTCACAGAAGGACCTTCTTGAAGATTTCTTTGTTTTCCTTAATTCTTACCTATAAAGTTTAAGGGATTCTTTATATGAGTCCCAGTCCACAACTTTTCTATTTTGTTTAGCTCGATTAAAGCCCAAATGGCAATCTTTTCTGTGGGATTCAAGGCTTGAATCCCAACAATGTGGCTTCCTTTTCCCTCTTACCTGAGTGAGAGTTAAGAGATGACTAAGGATTTATTAAGGGCTGAAGTTAAATCATTGACTTTACAGTCAAGTTCAGCTATGTTGAAAGGAGGATTTAATAGCTCGGGCTTAAGCAGACCTTTAAGTATTCTATGTTTGAGACGGTAATACCGAAATTCCAAGCGGATAGGAGTGTCATCATCGAGATTAAATTGAATATGTCTAGGATCAGAGAACGAGTATTCTTTCGATACTTTCTAATTCAAAATCGTGTGATGAATATTATCTGAGACAAGAGTTGTATCTAAAAGTTCCTGTCAGTTTCGTTTAACAAATGTGAGTTCATTTCCCACGTTACATACTATTTATTAGGTTAGTACTTAAAATAAAATCAAAAAGAGACTTAAGAGTAGGTTCCTTTTGAAATTTCAAGTCTGGCTGCGGTAATATCTCTATCGCTGAAATCGGGGAGTAAATATACATTAAAGCTACATTTACATAATATGCCAGAACTAGAGTCACCTTTGTCTGAAGCATACAGTATGTAGTATCCAGGAGTCCTGAGTCCTTATAACTATGGATTTTCCAATCCAAGGTCCCTGGATCAGGACGATATCTTCCCTGTACCTGGATAGGCGGAGGAGAAGGGAGGCTGAAGCCTTGATGGGGGATAATCTGGATTAACTGCTGCATTTTTTTTGGGGAGGGCTGCTTTTCGCGTCTACCCCATCTTTACTATATACCACTAGGATGACCGAGCCAAACGCATATCTTATTAGACCATTAACCGGCGCCAGAGGGTTGAGGAAATCCTTATTGATTACGACAATCGCACTTGTTTTAAGAACCCTCAGCTCCTCCAGCGTGGCAATTTTCCAGTCACGGGTGGGTATTTCCGGGTTGCTTACCTTGATTATTTGCAGTCTTCTATGCAGGAGGGTTCAATTGGTATCCATATGCGTGCTCTTGGTCTGCACGGAATATCTTCCTTAGCTACGACCCCAAGCCCCGCATCTGGCCAGATTTCACCCAACCTGCTGACAGCAAGCCTATATAGATCGCACGACATCTGATCATAACAAGCGATCAGTTTGCCTTTGATGCCATCCACCATCGCTGATGAGCGGTGGTAATTCCGTATTTTCCCTCATAATACTTAAGAAGCTTGCCGAGAGCTTCAATTTTACCACCTGCCATTGATCATTTGAAATCGAGTCATCTATATTATCCTGTCCTGTCGATAAGTGCGAACATGATTTCCCTTTTAGTACGTCGCTAAACGATCCAGAAGGGTCGCCAAGGGGAATACCAGGATGGTTCCCTGCAAAGACTTGTCGCCTTGACGCGGAGTCTCCGCTGGTCTAAGCAGTCAGTAGTTTTGAATTGGCCCCCGACCAGGCTGATCATCGGCACGGGTCGTGTAACACCTTAGATACATCCCAAAAACTAATTTTACAATGCCGTACCGCCAAGAATGGATTGAAAGTTGTGGACAACAACGCCGGACAAAGCTAATCGCCTAACCTTGAGTCGGGGGGAGTAAGTGGTTGGACAGTTATACACCGTTCCAACGAGTGCAGAAGATAGGAGGGGACATGGAATGGTGTGGTTATGGGAAGATTTGAGAGCCCTTTGTTTTCAGGACTCGTCTATAGAGGTTTTATAGAGACTCTTTGACCGTACTCAGCTTCTACAACTCGACAAGTTTGACGCAGTAGAAAAGATTATCAGTTACCCGATTTTAATTTTTTATGAGAACTACGCTACAGGAGGTTTGATGTTTTGTAAAAGAATGTTGATTGATGTTCTAAACTTTAGTTTTAAGTTCTTAAAATCAAATTCAAAATCGATCAAAAATTTTTTATTTCGTGCGTGTACTCGTATAGATTCATAATACTCGTATGTTCGAGTTTGGAAATTTTTTTTGGAAGAGTTATCAATTTTTTTGGAAGATGAAAAATAGGAGAATCTGTTTTTTTAAAATTTAATTAAATGCTTTTAATGTAGATATTCTAGAAGGCAGTGAAGAAGTGTGGAATTATTTCGACCTGTTATCCTCTTATGGACTTCTTTTATAATTGAAGTACTAGACCGGGTACATGTCTAATACGTACATACATATATGGTCGGTTTGCGTCGGTGTATTTATGTGAAAAATGTGTGTTGCGACCTTAAATGCACTTATCATTTAATTACAGAATTTTAAAGGGTCAATTAGTTTCTTCTTCTGCCAATTTAACAACTAAAATTGATTTTGGCGAGCTAAAAAATCATTTGTCGTTGGAGTTGTGAGAAGGAGTTTTCGCAGAAAGTGATCCCTCAAAATCATACATTTTCTCTAAATGTCTAAATAAATCAATACATACGTATATCAAAATGTTCCGAATAATCTTCTTAATATGGTCGTAAGAACAAACTTAGAAAAGAAAAATTCAAAACAAAATAGTACTGATAACCTATAAAATAAATATAAGAAAATATGTGCCGAATTGAAGAAAGAAATTCCTCTTTGTCGTGAAAGTTACTAGAAAAAAATAAATTCATTCAAGCTAAAGGTAACGTCAGAGATGAATGAAAAATCGTTTTTAGTATTCTCAATAAGAAATCAAATGCTAAATAACCGTCTGCTGTCTATGTTCATGATCGCATTGTTTCTGGTAAAATTGGAATTGCAAATGCTTTTAATGACTACGTTTGGATGATTCTTCGGGATTTTATATGAAAACAACTAGCTGCCCTGTTTGTTATCCAGGTGATCCTTATCAAACGCAGAGTTTTTTGTTTGAGCCTATAACTGGTTTTGAACTTGAAAAACTCAAACTCTTCTGGTATCGATGGTATCTCTAATCTTTGTTTGAAAAATAGAGCTTGTTTTCTAACTGATGTTTTAGCAAACATTTTTAACATAAGCATTTTTGTGGTGTATTTCCGGATGCACTCAAGTGTGCAAATATCTTACCTCTTTTAAAAAAGTGTTATTAGTGAATTATCCAACTAGACCGATCTCACTATTACCACCGATAAGTAAGGTTTTGAAAAGTCTGTAAACCAATATAGTAATAAGTTTTCTATATAAAACGAAGTTTTTCAGGGATTTCCTGTTTGGTTTCCAAAGAAAAAAATCTACTGAAGATAGCTTCTTACGTTTCGACTCACAAGTATTTCGGAGACTTCACGAAAAACGTATAATGCCGCTTTATTTGTAGATATATGAAAAGCCTTTGATATGGTAAACCATGAGATACATCTTAAAAAAATGAAAATGAAGGCTTCCGAGGTTTTATATGGAAATGATTCAGATCATATTTGATAAATAGAACACAATGGTGAAATTGGAGAAGGTTAAGAGCCATATGTATAGATCAATTTAGGAGTTCCACAAGTGTCAGTTAAAGGTGTTAAATTATTGTTAAAGGTGTTTTGACAGCTTTTGCTGATTATGTGGCTTTTAGTTATAGTGCGAATTGGCACCTTAATCTCACAGCTAATATAAGCGCTTTTTTATTGGTAAATGTATAGGCAGCGCAGCAAAATTTTATTCAGTAAACAACAACAAAGGAAATGTGCGAATAAATTAGGCAGTAAAAATAGTGCCGATAATAGTGTAGATAAAGGTTTGGAATGGAACACGACTCGCTCGGGTTGCAGCCAAAAAGCCTGTACACCATGGTTGGCAGGCAGAGGGAGATGTTAAATAAAATTATATATAAAAAGTGCATAATAATTTTATTCAGACTCCCATTACTGCGCTACCTATTGGTTACCAATAAAATACGGCTATAAATTGGGATCTCAGTTTGTTACGAATTTGGAATAGAATAAAGAATTGATAACTAGCTCAAAAACTAAGGTTATGTATTTTTTTTATTTTTTAGAAAAGAAAAATTTTGATGCTGATCTATATGTTTGTGCAACAGAATGCCAAAAACTTACTTTTGAACTGTCATTCCTACTCTTTTATTTTCCACAGTTTTTCTAGCTGTAGTGACTTGGTTAGAGAAGGTTAATGAGTTCAAATATTTGGGACTTATCATTGACTCAGAATGATATTTTATAATCACACAGAAAATCTAAGACAGTACTTTCGTGCACTTTACGATATTTTTTTTAATGTTTGCTCCTTTCAAGTTCTTGTGAAAATTTATTATGGCATCTTCCATTCAAAATTACAGTACGGCTAGGAAACTATTATAATAAAATCCGACCTCTTTTGGTAATGCAAAAGTCGATACTGAAGAAGAACCTCTCCTTAATCTAGTTTTCCCCTTTTTAATGAATTGGAAATTCTTCCAGTTCGACATTTGTACTGATTAAACCATCAGGAAATATTAATTTCAGAATTATTTCAAATTAGAACGTACCTGGAAATTTTCTTAATCAGGTATCTGTACCGGCTTTTTGTACAACCGCTTTTGGTAAATTGTATGAGGTAGTTTCATGTCGAATATATCTCTTACATCTTACATCTTATTCATGTTTATAAAACATGTACAAAAATGGCTTCTTTGCTTTGATGTTGACAGTATCGAATCAATGTAGAATATTTAACTATTCCTGGGGCATATTTCAACGCAGCTACATCAATTACATTCTACAACTACATCAGTTAGATTTTTATTTTTCACAAATACAACTGTAAGTGTTGTATGTTGGCTGGATGATGTAGTTAACTTGAAGTGTTTTATGGTGGGCTTACATCTATCTTGATTTGGTTTCTCCAAAAAAAGACGACGTAAAATATTAACAGCTCTATTAATAAAAAACGCTTGGTCCATCGCTAGTCCGTGGACTTACAAAACCATGGAATTAGAGTTAGACCATGGACTAAAATTTCCCATTAATAAAAAATCGAACAAAATCTACTACAATAAGTATCAACTCTATATCTTTTTATTCTATGTCCCTGTAAATTTTGTTCTTAAATGTCAAATCTTAGTCCTCCACTAGAGCACCGTCTTTCTGTTTTATTGATAACATTTCGAACTTAGTCTACGGAATAAGTTCTAAACCTTCCCTAGTCCATGTATATTAATTTGGGTGTAAATGTATACAAGTTGGAAAATATCAATCGGTTATGAATTCAAGGTTTATTTGAACTGCTTACTTACTTTTGTGATATGAATTTTCTATGGCTTTTAAGCCCATTATTTCTTAAAGTTTTTTTTATTATTGTTTGAAATGTTACTTTTTAGTTCAAAATACATTTTGATCGGAGCGGAAATATTCTTCGATCTGTTATTACTTGGCGAATATAAAATCTCCAATAATCTCCCACTATTGAGAAATACAAGGTTAGGTTGGATTTTAGCAGGAAGAGCCGTAGACATTAAACGCAGTTCTTCCTGTCACTCAGCTTCAAAACCAACATAAAGCTCGTTAGACAGACTGGTCCGTTCATTTTGGGAAAATGACTCTTGAAACTGAATCACGAATTTACAGTGAGGAGGAATTCAAAGGTAAAAAAAAACATTTAAATGATCACGTTGAAATTAGCCCTCAAGGACAATTTATAGTACGCCTTCCATTTAAACAGGAGCAAAAAAAAGTTAGGTAATTCCATGGAAATGGCTAACAAACGTTTCTTTTCTTTAGAAAGAAAACTTGAGAAAAATTCGGAGATAAAAACGGTTACATTAAATTCATGGCCGAATACGAAGGTCTAGGTCATATGACTTCAATTGAAAAAATAACAAATCCTCATTATTTCGTTCCGCACCATTGTGTATTTGATGCGTCCGCAAAAACAACCTCAGAAAATTCGCATAATGATCTACTTATGGTTGGCCCCACGATACAACTAGACTTATTTTCAGTCATTGCAAACTTTAGACTATATAAATTTATTTTTACTGGCGATATAAGCAAAATGTATAGACAAATACTAGTTCATCCGGATGATAGAGCATATCAGCTCATTTTATGGAGCCAGAATAATAAGAGTCCTTTAAAAATATACCAACTCAATACAGTTACGTATGTAACGACTTCTGCTTTTTTTAACCACAAGATGCCTTGTCAAATTGTCATCCGATTTTCAACATGCATTTTCAAATGCATCTAAAATAATCACAAAATATTTACGTGGACGACTGCCTTGCCGGGGCAGACACTATCAATGAAGCCAAAATGCTAATAGATGAAACTACAGCATTATTATGGTAAATGAATTTCGATTTAACGAAGTTCTGTTCCAATGATCAGAATATCCTTGAAGGTATTCCCAAAGAATTTCAAGAGAAAATGTTAACAATTTATCAATCTGAAGTAATTAAAATCCTTAGTTTAGTTTGGCACCCTCCGGGGTTCAGGTAACAAAACGTATTGTGCTTTCCGACTTGGCCAAATTCTTTGATCCCTTAGGACTTATTGGACCAGTAATTTTATTAGGAAAATATTTATTCAAGAACTTTGGAAGGCCAAGATCTCGTTTGATGAAAAATAACCCCTAGAGCAGGCAAATAAATGCAAAACTATTAATCACGATTTTCTTCACTGCAAGAAATTACCATATCCCGTTTTGATTTACTAGACTCAGCAGTGAAATTAGAGCTATATTATACATTTGCCGACAGCAGTGAAAGTGCCTTTGACGCATGCATTTATTTGAAATCTACTGACAAAATTGTAAACGCCTTTGTTCAATTATTGTGCTCCAAATCTCGAGTCTCTCCTTTAAAGGCAATAAGCATAGCCAGCTTAGAACTTCAGGCAGCAGTCTTGTTAGTAGATTTAGTAAAACAAAATATTCCCTATAATTTGCAAACTAAATTCATCTATAAGTTATACAGATTCAACAACGGTTTTATCATAGATAAAGGCACCTTCGTATACTTGTGGAGACTTACATTGCCAATTGTGTGGCCAAAATACAATCAAAATTCAGATTTTCATAATTGGAATTATGTTAAAGGCGAATTAAATCCTGCAGGTCTCATATCACGTGGATTATGGATGTGTGATATCATAAAATCAAACATATGGTTCAATGGTCCGGAGTTTTTAAATCAAGTTGGAAACTCAAAAGTCCAAATGGATTATTTAATACCTGGAAAAATCCCTGGGCGTCGCAAGGTCAAAACAGTTTTAACTTTATCGCTTCAAAATGACGTATTAAATTCAATGAATCATAAAAATTCGTTCTATATATTGCAAAAAATATTTGCATTTTGTTCCAGATTTATAATGAATTGTAAATCTCGTTACGCTAGAAATAATATTAGTGGTTCCCTAACGATAGAGGAATTACTGCAAATTACAACCATAATCAGTAGAATCGTTCAAATAAGTTCTTTCATAGAAGATTATATCCTCTTGCAGGCAGGAAAACCTCTTAAAAATCATTCTAAAATATTATAATTTTTTTTTTTTTTATAACTTTGCACGCGCTCAAGGGATTATGAATACCCTTTATATGTTTTTCTTAACACAGCGCGAGCATCCGGTGGAAGAAGAGAAAGAAGGATAGGAAAGATGTGTGGCGCGATGTTCTGAGACTAGAGCTGGCTGTTGTCTCAGTCTCCAGGGATGGCGGCTGAACTAATGCGGAGAGAATTACCGTGTCTTATGTATTTATTTCCCTTATAATTCGCATTATTTTATTTACTTCGTTGTCATATTTTATGGGTATGCCAGTTTACTCAATCACATGTCGTTATTGTTATGCCTAAACAGCATGTAATGGGCAAATCAGCAACTTATTTTATGACAATTTTTAGAATTGGTTTTTAATGGAATATAAGAAGACAGAGACAACGGCAGGAATCGAACCCGCAACAACGAGGTTGACAGGCGAGCATACAACTATCGCGCCACGGCCATCCCCATATTATGATAGCACAACCAAGTTAATACATGTAGCAGGAAGACTTAAAGACGCTGAAATTCCTCCAGAAGCAAAAAATCAAATATTGCTTCCAAAAAATAATGTAGTTACGACACTTTTAGAACACCTTCATAAAACACACGTTCATGAATCGCATAGAACTCTTGTCTATTTCTAGGCAAATATTTTGGATCTTAAGCGTAGGAAGAGAAACACGACTTTTGTGGACCAATTCGTACGCATTATAAAATTCAAGGAAAGATGACAACAAAATCTTATCTGGCAGTATTGCTATGCTTTTCCACAAAGGCTATTCATATTGAAGTAGTAAGCAATCTTTTAACCGAATCATTTATAAACTGTTTAAAAAGATTTGTAGGTAAAAGAGGCATATGTCACACTATATTTTGCGACAACGCGACAAATTTTTTCGCTGCTAGAAATCAGTTACAAGATTTTAAAGCTTTCCTCGCATCGGCTGAATCATCAATCAATTCAAATTGTCTGAAAATGGGGATAAATTGGAAATATATTCTACTCGCTCCCCTCACTTTGGAGGATTTTGGGAGGCCGCAGTTAAATCCGCAAAAACATAATCGTGGCTCCATTGACCTCACTTCGGGAACCTGACGTGAAAGAAATTATTATCTCAAGATAAGACAAATTTCGTCAGATTCAACATATTCAACCACATTTTTACAAAGATGGTTAAACGAATACCTTCACCTTCTGCAACAGAAGATGAAATGGAAGGCAAGATGCCGAAATTTAAAGCCTGAAACAATGGTTATTCTTAAAGATGCAAACCAGCCTCTAATGAAATGGAAGCTGCGACGGATGTGGTCAAGGGAAATGACGGATTGGCCAGAGTGGCAAAAATATATGCCCTTTACCTATTGACAACAATGAGCCACAGGAAAGAGATTCAGAAACTCATCCAACAAATAAACATTCTATGAAATTAAGAAGTAGAAGGTCCCTAAATGATTCACTGTTGTCATTACTGAGTTTCATCTTCCTTTTATTTCCCTTAGTTATTTCTTTAAACAGCAATCCATTAATGATAACCAATCTTGCCAATTCTACAGGCATTTATTTTGAAGACAGGTAGCGCTAGCACAATTAACAGTGCTTGGAACATATATATCTTCTACAATTTGTCTTCATATTGGCTAAAACTAGGAGAAGTGAAAACTTACATAAATCGAATGTAAAAAATCTGCTTAGACGAATTACAAACTAATCCTTATTGTTCACCCATCATTTATTCATTTAAACATAGAATAGTAGCAATTGAACCCAACAATGATATTATTCATAATTATCATATTTCTTATACCAAACGAATAAGCGTTGCTAGATCTCCTTTTGATTTCATTAAAAACGTTGCCCATAGTCTATTTGGAACTTTGGATCAAGAAGACGCTAATGAAATAGAGCATCAAATCTCCATGGTTGACCAAAACAAACAACATCTTTTGCATCCCTTCAAAAAACAAAGCTCAATTGCAGACTCCACAGTAAACTTGCTGAAACGCAATAATGAGCAATATCAAGTCTTGAAAAATATCTTTACGGAGTTTTTATACAGCATTGAGAAGCATCAAGATATAATTGATGCTAGTCAAAGTTTTTTTGCGTTAACTTAATATTTGACATGACAGTCTCAACGACTCAATATTATTTGAAATTATGATTCCGTTAGTATATATAACCAAGAATTTCAACTTTTTAATCTGTTTCCATTTCCAGTTTTTCAAAATGATTCAAGTTTCGTACTAGAATTATCACCCCTTATCTAGCAGTCACTTCAACTAGAGATAGGTATTTTGCATAAACGGGTAATCAATTACTATCGTGTCATTTTCTTTCAACAAGAGGTTATATTTGTAACCAACAACACCCAACAATGATCCATGAGGGAAGTGCTAATATTTGTGAAATTTCCTTACTTAATCATTTAATGAGTGCTCTCAATCACTGTCGGTTGAAAAAATCCAATCTTAACGATCAATAGACCAGTCTTAAAAATTCAAATAGTTGGATATTTGCTCTTAAAGACAAAATATCTGGTTTATTGATATGTGATGGAATAACAAGGAGCTTGACCCTAAGTGGAAGTGGTTTAATAGAATTTTTTGAAACCATGCATATTGAAACTACCGAATATAATTATAAATGGACGAGTTATAAGCAACAGTACAGTAACAAATTTGTTCCCTGTGATTACATCCCTCAAAGGGGGGGAGTATGTTCGATTTCATTACACACGGCTGAAATATGCTGACACGATGGGAAGTGATTTCCTTATTACTTCCCACAGTCCACGCCACATTATTATTTTCTTTGTTTTGTCATTTTGATTTTAATTTATTTCTTTTACCTTCTTAAAATCCAATGGTTCACTTAACTCCCGTAGCAACGTGAAACCAGACGAAATGTGAGCTTAATTCATAAACATAAAATATCCAAAAGTTCAACGTCTGGTGTCACGCGCTGTGTATCTATTATACCGAATCATCAGTTTTTTGGCTTTGCATTTTGCAAGTTACCTGATGGCTCGATAGAAATCATTCACTGTTCAACTCACATTACAACTTCACCTTTAA
This sequence comes from Philhelius pedissequus, assembly GCA_910595825.1. NCBI lineage: Eukaryota > Metazoa > Arthropoda > Insecta > Diptera > Syrphidae > Philhelius > Philhelius pedissequus. The sequence continues at coordinate 106,733,547 of OU343160.1, forward strand.
GTATATTCCCCCTTCTTTTATTTTGTGAATAAACTATTATATTAAACAGAGTCCTTGCCAATGAAAAGGTTTAAATGTGTTCTCCAGGTAATCCGCGAAAACGTTTCCGTTCTTTTTGTCGCTTTTTGCCCATTCGTTTTGATTATTCTAGTTGGATTCCTTTCCTGCTGTCAAGCTTTCAAGATAATGTCCAAATTCAGAACTTTTGAATTCTGCTATCGTCTTCTTTTGGAATTACACAAGATTTAAATTTACCTTGTGTTGAGGAGCACGAGTTTGGTGCCAACTAACTAACTAAGAAACTAACTCAAATGATATATCTAATGAAATTGATGTTTTTATGCATAAAAAATGGTTGCACATTTCCAGCTTCAAACATACTACTTCTTCTGAGGCGATAATTAAATATTTGACACTTAAATTGAATTTACCAGCTACACCTTTTGAATGCTATTAGCTCGTTAAAAAAGACGCAGATGTTAGTACATTAAAACGAGTCAACTTTAAATTGGGTGTCTCTTCTCTACACTACGATAGTGTCTTTGATGCCAGATGTCTGGCCGGATGAAGTGAGAATAAGGAATTTTCGTTTTCTTCCGGACTTATCTAAAAATTAATTTTCCATCTTATTGTGTCAATGATTCTAATTATAATGTTAACGTTTTGGAAGAAGTTGTTATATCCGATGTTGTTGTTGACGCTTCTGTTGCTATTGTTGGAGCTAATGAATTCGATGATGCTGCTTTTTTTTTTTTTTTTTTTTATTTTTTTTTTTTTTTTTTTTTTTATTTTTTATTTAACTATATGCCTGTAAGACCTAAGGTCTTTTAAATGCAACCTGAATTGCACGGCACTAGTTAGGCACAGTGGATTTGAGAACCAGGTATTGACTGTCTCATTTTAACCCATTGGCGGCATCCAATTAAAATTGGAGGTATAGAAAAGAATGCGCCTAGCGTGGGGATCGAACCCACACGTCCTAGTTAGCAATCAAGCACTTTATCCACTGCGCCATTGCCACCCCATATGTTAAGTTTACGAGGAGAGTTGACATATGAACTGCTTTTGTTGTACGGTCTGAGCTATTGAGTCATCAGGTCGCCCTTGAAAATATTAAAATTGATCAGATTTGTGTGCAGGTATTTTTAACAGAAATTCACCAAAATATTTTTTTGAATCTTTTTCTTTTCAATTTTATGGGATATAGAATCTAAAGTTAAAAAAAAATCGAAATTTAAACTCAAAAAGGAATTCTTTTGGTTTCCCTTTGAAAATGTTTTATAGGCCAATATCGATTCCTAATATATTTGAGGCAATTGTGAAAAGACGTTTTTACTATGAACAATAACATGACGGGATGATCCACAGTAACCAACTTTGCCGTTTTTTTCCAATATCTGCGTAAAAAGTATGGAGCGGTCAATTAGAGGCTATCTATACCGACTTCTCAAAAGCCTTCAATAGAGTGCCCCACAGCGTTCTGCTTAATAAAATGGAATTATTGGGATTTCATTCTAATATTCTTAGATGGATACAAAATTATTTATCGGGGCGTAATCAATGTGTAAACATTTGCTCACAACTATCTAAACACATCTTCAATTACTCATGTGTTCACAAGGAAGTCATATAGGTCATCTGCTCTTTCTTCTCTTTATAAATATGCAAAATGTCTTCTCTTTGCAGATGATAAGAAACTTTATCTACCAATTCAAAGTGACTTAGATAAAATTGTAAATTGATGTCATGATGTGGGTAGCAATGGCGCAGTGGATAAAGTGCTTGATTGCTAACTAGGGTTGGATTCCCACGCTAGGCGCATTCTTTTCTATACCTCCAATATTAATTAGATGTCGCCCATGGGTTAAAATGAGACAGTCAATACCTGGTTCTCACACTGTACGCTTAAATCCTTATACATATATATGGTTAGATTAATTTTAGAGTATGCCCGTGTTATTTGGTGCCCAATGTACCAAAACAATATAGCTCGAATAAAACAAGTCCAACGAAATTTACTAGGTTTGCTATTCGTAAGTTTAACTGGCATGATAATATTTTGTCTTCGTACCTGAAAAGATATTCTTGTATCTAATAGAATTAATTTTCTATAGATGAAATAAATAAATAAACAAAGCAATCATGCTATGTTATTGGGGGTTAAGCTCAAGAGGTATTTCGACACATTAATGTAAAGGTGATTTTCTTTTTTTCACTTCTTTCTATTACTTAGTTCCTTTTCTTCTTTCTCTTAATTTTTGTTTAAACAATTAATTTGTTTCTCAAATTATTAAGTATAATTGTATTTTTTCACTATTATGATTTTCCTTCATTAGAATTCATTTTGTTAGTTTTGTTTGAACACATTAAATAAATTTATCGATTAAGTTTATACTCCTTAAGAAGATATATACATATACAATTGAATAAGACTGAATGAACGAATGAGAACCCAGCTTTTTTTAGGCGTAGGTGAGATTACATATTTGTTTGTATTTTTTTTTTCAGGAAAATGAAGAACTCGGGAAAATGACTTCCAATGGGCGTCTGGCGAAGCTAGAGACTGAACTGGCAATGCAAAAAAGCTTTGCCGAAGAAGTGAAAAAATCTCAATCAGGTATGTATTAGGCTTAATGCGGTTTAATACGCGGTTCATGCGATAAATTGTGCAAATTCCGTCTTAGCTAATCGAAAACCGGATTTTACACTTGTACACAATTTTACAAGAAACGGGCTTAATGTACATATATGTATATGTATATAAAATACAAGACTTGGTCGCATGTACTTTATCTTATCTTCTATCACATCTTAAGCAAAAAGTTTAAGTAGAAACAACTTTATTATTTACATTTCCAAAGTCGTTTTTCACTTAATTTTTTTTATATACAGATTTTTTTTCCAAATTGTTGTGACCATACATGCTAGAGTTGTACCGAATAGTGATTTTGGCCGGATACCGAATGTTGTCCGTAGCTAGACCAGACGGCCGAATATTCGGCGGCCGGATATCTTCCCAAATTATAAGTAGACAGATTGATACATAAATTTATTCTTCAATTAAGTTTTATATGTGTACAGATCAATATCTTACAATTTCATGAATATTATATAGGCAGACCACCAAACTATTATACTTTTAATTTCTGGCAGACGACATTAATCGTCAGACCGGTACAAGTAAAACTAACTTAAACATGCTTTTTTTCCTTCTCCACAAAATATTCATTTTTTACACTGCAAAAATATAAAGCGCATTTGTTGTCCTCAATGTTCTGTCATTTCATATACTGGATGAAGACTGAGATTGGTAGTTGAGAGGAGAAGTTTATTACCTTATGGATTTTTAATAAATACAAGTAGTACTTTGCATCACAAATAATTTGTTTGTTCTCATTTTGCTTATTGGCATCCAGGCATTGGAAAATCGTCGCAAGAGGTTCGCTTTCAATGAGCGTATAACTCGCAGTGTCAGGAAAATCAATACCGCTTCGAGTTACATAGATTTTAATTTTCATTTCAATAGAGTGCGCTTAAAAATATGATAGGCTTATACTATTTAACAAACTTAAAATATTCATTTATTGTTTATTTACTTATGTTAAGAGATTATTCAAGGTATATTAAGTTTTTTTTTTATTTTCTGTTTTAAATGTATTATTAATTAGTCTAATCTGAGTATTATTATAAACTCTAATTGATGAAAATACATACAAAAAATTTAAAAAAGAAATTACCCCTAAATGCGGAAAAACTAATTTTCATTCACCATAATTTGGCTATAGTAAACTTACGATATTAAATTGCTGATTGCCCATCTTTATTATATGTAATTAAATCAATCAGTTCATAGAACTTAATATTTAGTTATTTTTCGACTTTCAAATACCTACCGGATTTCCTTCACATCAATAATACATACCTATAATAACGCACATTTTTTGTTCTCAAAATCTATAGAGCTGTTTTTTTGTTTTTGAGATAAAAATGCTTCTTTATAATAGTTGTTTGACAGGTACCGTCATTTTTGGGACTAAAAATAGGATTCTACAGAAGAATCTATGGAATCGGCTAAGACGCTTAATTACCAAGTTTGACGAAAATTTCTGTAGATGGACCTACAGACAAACGAAATTGCCGGAACCAGTTTTTTAGTTTTCTCTATGATCGTAATATCGTCGAGATTAAAATCTCGAATATATTTTTTTTTTCAAATGCAAAACTTTCCTTATAGTACGTAAACCTACAATCGCAAGTTAAAAATACATATGTACACTGCAAAATCATACTTCGAATAATATCATGTTTATTGTAGATCGATTTAACTAATTTTACTTCGCAAAAAAACTTTATTTCTCTTATTAAAGTTGTTATACAACAAATTAATAAATAATAAACATAATATAAACAAAATTAAAATAAGAAATATAAATTATTAAAATATTTAGCATAATAAAAGATGACACATTAAAGTGCAAATTCGAAATGTTAACTAAAATAATATAAAAAAGCTAGTTAATAGCTTGTAGCTCCCCCTTTGGTTTTTATGATGGTTGCAAGTCGCTTGGATATGCTGCGGAACAGATTTTCCAAAATATTAGATGGAATTCCCTGCCATTTATACTTGAGACTTTCCCAAAATTAAATTAAATTTTGGTGCTCATACAAGGTACTCCTGGCATCGAATATGACCAAAGATACTCTATTGGATTCAGGTCTGGGGATTGAGGTGGCCATTCTAAAACTTCAACATTGCTTTGATCGAAAAACTGCTTTGCCACTTTGCTCGTATGTTTCGGGTCATTCTCTTGTTGGAAAATATAATTTTGACATTTTAGACGCCGAAGAAGCCACGTTTTCTCTCATAAAGCTTACGCAATGAGGACTTTCATTTTGGTATCAATTTTAACAATCTTACCAACGCCACTAAAAGAAAAACAACCCCAGACTATAAGAGACCCTCCACCATGCTTAACCGTTTTGTGGATGCACCTTTGGTCAAGCCTTTCGGAGGGTTTATTCCAAACTTAGACTCATCGGATCAAATAATGCTTTCCCAAAAGGTTTGCGGCTTTGGCAAATACTTCCTAGCGAAAGCAAGTCCTTTTTTAATATTTATGTGCCAAAACAATGGTTTTTTCTTAGCTAAATAGTTTCTTAAACCGCTTTCATTTAGCCGCCCTTGAACTGTGCTTGGTATTATGGCAAGGTGCAGGTATTCTTTTATAATTCTAGCTGAAGATAATGGATTTTTTCGGGCCTCAATTTTGATTTGTCGGTCATCAGTTGCTGACGTTTTCCTCTTAATTCCACACCGACTTCTAAAACTGGAAGCAGATCCTCGTTCAATAACGGTTATACAAACCTTCCTTGCTCCACATATGGACAGTCCATACTTTTCAGCGAGATTAAGGAATGTCAACCCACGTTGACAGTCCAAAACTAACAATTCTTTCAATTCGGCCGAAAGTTGTTTCATTTTATGGCTATAGGCAAAAAAAAAAAAAATTTGATGCTAAAAAATTTATAAATTCACACTTAGTATTATTACCTTTTGATTATAGTAATATTTTTTTTTTAATTGAGAACGTAACACAATTTTTGAAATAAAATACCAAAATTTCACTTTATTTTGTCACGTGCCTACCTTATGTGCTCTAATATTTATATTATTCTAATTGAACAGAGACAAAAAAATAACGGAACATTTTTAGTGGTTTGATAAGAAATGAGAATATGTGACGATAGCGCATTAAATAGTGATAAATCCCTTTAACTATTTAATCGCAGCATTTTAAAAGCGATGTAAGTGCATTTGTACTTTATTTTGTCTGGCAGAGTAAAGGGTTATCTATTTTGCGGTTTCAAAAGTATAGGACGGGAATTCGACATCTGCCAAACTAAGTCGTTAATCCAATTTTTTTTTCAGTTGAAAGTCTGACATTTACGAAAATTAATCGCTTAACTATCGCACAATGCATAAAAATTGTTAAAACTTACTACAAGAATAGTGATTCTGCCACAGCGACTTATCGTGCTTTAAGGCGAGATTATGGTTTACATAATCGTCCTACTAGGCCAGCAATTGGCAAAATTGTGAAGAGAGTTGAAGAAACTAGATTGGTTACCGATATTGTGAGGCCTGTGCATCATCGTTTCGCTCGTACCACTGAAAATATCGTTGTTGTAAGTGAAAGTGTTGCCGAAGACCCGAATGCGTCGATTCCTCGTTGTTCTCTGGAATTAGGACTGTGTTACGGCACATTATAGCGTATTTTGCATTTCGATCTACACCTACAAATGAAGCCAGCTGACCATTCACAACGTCGTAGATACGTCGAATGGGTGCTTGAACAACAGGCGGTGGACGTCGATTTTTCGAACAAAATTTTCCTCAGCGACGAAGCACATTTCTCACTCGGCGGGTATGTTAATAAACAAAATTGTCATATTTATGGTTCTGAGAATCCTCAAGTAATTGAAGAGAGGCCATTACATCCACAAAAAGTCACTGTGTGGGGCGCTCTTTGGTCCGGAGGTGTGATTGGACCTTACTCATTGGAAAACGACAACGGAACGACTGTCACCGTCAATTCGGAGCGTTATGGTCATATGATAACCGACTTTTTTTGTCTGCTATTGAAGAATACGACTTGGAGAATATGTGGTATCAACAAGACGATGCCACATGCCACAAAACTCGAGCGAATATGGCTTTATTGCAAGAGACATTTCCTAGCCGCATAATTGCTCCTCGTGGCGATATTAACTGGCCACCAAGTTCATGCGATTTGACACCGCTGGACTTTTTTTGTGGAACTACGCGAAATACCGTGCTTATGCAGATAAACCTTTAACTCTTGAGCACTTGAAAACCAACATTCGTCAAATTATGGTTGAGATACCGCCAAATATGTGTCAAAAAGTGGTCGAAAATTACTTCAAAAGAATCGATGCTTGGAACAATTCGCGTGGTGGTCATTTAAATGACGTAGTGTTTCACACTTAATGTCAACGTTAAAGCTTTATAATACAAAAGAAATATCATAAAAAAAAATATTTTATATGTGTTTTATTTTCGGGGGTGCCCGTGGCGCGATAGTTATGTGTTCGCCTGTCAACCTCATGGTCACAGGTTCGATTCCTGCCGTAGTCTATGTCTTCTTATTTTTCCATTAAAAACCAATTCTAAAAATAAATGTCATACAATGAGTTGCTGGTTTATTCATTACATGCTGTTTAGACATAGAACTAACAACATGTGATTGAGTAAAACTAGTATACCGATGGAATATGACAAAGAATACAAAAATTAATGCGAATTATAAGGGACATAGACAAATACGACACGGAAATTTCTCCGCATTAATTCAGCCGCCATCCCTGGATATAAAATCTGAGACAAGAACCACCTACAGTCTGCCAATATCGCGCCACACATCTTTCCTATCATTCTTTCTCTTCCTTAACCTCTCCCTCATGCTGTGTTTTAAAGGCTATTTAAAGGTTATTCATAATCCCTTGAGCGCGTGTTGATTATTAAAAAAAAAAATACTTCAATCCTTGCAATTTCTAAAAAAATTCTTTTAAACCAGAAATCTGTTCATTACTTTTGTTTTTAAATTAAGCCGAAAAACGTTAATAGTTTATGGAAAATGTATTTTACTCTAAATTTTGAAGAAACAAAAATATTAAAACCATATATTTTTTTATTTTACATTATCAATTCTCAATTAAACCTAAAAAAAAAGGATGCGTCAATGTTTTTTATTTTTTCTTAAATTAAAAATAAACATCACTATTTTCTAAAACAAACATTTTGTGTTACTTTCTACATGATAATAATTTTGTTCTCATTAAAAAGGCTATAATAATCATATTTTTACACAACTTTGTCACATATAAACACTGTATTGAATAATATTGAAAAGTAATATTAGGGTTCGGAATCGCATGAGATGATCAAGAGAGATGTTATATATTTGCCTTGAGAAATTTGATACATGATCAAATCTTCGCAGCCCGAATATATAACGCGCGGTATTGTTGAAAGCAACATCCAGTCTTCTCCAGCTGAAAGCATCACAGTCACAAAAAATTTCGCATCCGTAAGTGTGAATTGGTAAAACTACCGTTTTCGCCAAAAGAATGCGTGTTTTAAAAGGTAGTATTACACACAGCGAGGCCCATAACCTACTTAGTACTCCATAGACTTTACCAACGGCTGAATTAATATGCATATCCCAACACAGGGTTCTATTGAACAATATACCAAGATTTTTGGCAGTATGAACGTAAGAAATAATGGAGTTGTTTAAGTACAAGCTGGGAAAATAATCCATGTTCAAGGCTTTCCTGCTAATGACAATGCATTTTGATTTCAAGGGATTCAGGAACAGACCATTACTTACTGACCAGCGGGAAATTTCTTCTTGGTCTCTATTAATTGTGTATGCACAATCTTCAATAAGCCCCAAGGGACAACTATTGTATAATTGTACATCGTCAGCGGACATCTGAATAGAGGAACTAGCGGGTAGTTCATTTATATAAAGAGAAAAAAGAAGATGTCCTAAGATTGAGCCCTGAGGGACTCCTCTAGTAGTCGGTAGGAAACTTGAAATTTTATTGCCAACTGAAACATCTTGTTTTCTATCCCGAAGGTAGTTTGACAATTAAACAACTGCTGATGATGACAAACCATAAGCAGCTAGTTTACAGCACAGGTTAGAGTGATCTACAGTGTCGAACGCTTTTGAAAAATCAACAATACAAGGTCTTTCTTCATCCAATGCAAATCTGATGTCTTCAACAATGTTAATAACAGAAGTGGTGCAACTATGCTTCTGGCGGAAACCAGACTGCTTGGATGAGAGAATGTTTTGTGTTCTAAAATGGGCGTTAAGTTGTTTTCGTACTACCCACTCAAATACATTTGACAGAAACAGGTCATTATTCATATCCGCTTGTATTTTTGAAAATAGGTAAAAATTTTGTAGTTTCCATTGGGATGGAAATAAGCCTTTCGTTATTATAGTGTTGTACGTGTGTGTAATGTAAGGCAAAATAATGGGTAGAATACAGGGTGTATTACATCAATCCCTACAGCATTAGACCTGATAGATAAAACGCTTTCAACTATATAGTACTTTCCACACAAGTAAACTCGAAACGATTTTCTGAATTATAATCATTAAAAGTCCTATATAAAGTAAGCGAACTAAAGATGGGTGGGAACGGCAATGTCACGAATTCATGATTAAGGGAATCAACATTTATATTCGTATCACCGCTCCGTTTTTTTCGCTAACCCTATCTGCCTCAAATTCTTCCATTGTTGACGCCCATTCATAGATGGATTAAGTTTTCTATTATAAAGTTCAACTTTCGCGGATCGTATTGTACGGACTACTAGATTACCCAATCTGCAAAAAATTATATGATGAACTTCCAATCTATAGCGTTTCCATAAATCATTATAAGTCGGGTCTCGTTGGACTATAAGTCTATGAATATCGTTAGTAAACCAAAGACGTTCACCATGTTTCACTGTTTTGGATTTTTGAGGGACATATCTATTAAACAAACTAGTATTGTTAAGAAACTCAATTTTTTTCATCCGGGGAGACCATAAGATAAATTTGTTCCCAACCAACACTTCGAGTACTTATCTCTAAGCCAGAATAGTTAATGTGCCTAAAATATCTGTATTGGAATAAAATTGGATGGTTTTCAACCTTAAAATTGAAAGACATAAAAATGAGGTCGTGTTTTGAAAATGCTGCAGCTAACAACTGATCATATAGAAGGACATCACTCACATCGCTAACGAAGAAAACATCTAAAAGTGTTTGAGAATCCCTAGAAAAATGTGTAGCAGCTGTAGTTGACAGGAGTCAGGTTAAATGTTCTCATACCCTCGACGAGGAAAGTTTAATTTAAAATATTACTGTTGAAATCTCCAAATATAATGATCTTAGATGTGCCCAAAGCAATTGTGTCCAAAATTGTAGGCATTGGACTTATATCTAGAAGAGTACCTTCATCATCCAATATGTCCAAAAACAAGTCAGAAAACAAAGATTTATTTTAAATGTTTTACCAGGTATATAAAAACACTTCACTGTATGTCTTTTTTTTATACACAAACTGAAATGTACTATTTAAAAATCGTAAAAGAAGTCAATTTGGATAACAAGTAATTATGTAAAACCGAGATAAAATTGCCCGCCAGAAAAATACGTCTAATCAGTAACTCTCTTCATACTCATATAAATACATGAACACTTTAAAAGGAAAGAAACATATAGATATACATTTTATTTGTTTATAAGTTTTGCTTTTATAAAGTGGTTGGCATTATACAGTTTATAATTTCAAAAAATATGTATTTAGATTCAATCATATATGTATTTTATAAATAAATAGATATACAATTTCATTACGTCAGCTAGAACATATTTAAATTTCATGTAAATCGGTTAGAGAACAACGAAGTTGACATATTTTGATACCGTCCAGCCGCGGCCCCATTACTTGCATAAATAAATCCCCCATAACAACCTCATCTTCCAATTGTATAAACATAACCGTCGGCGTAGCTCGAAATTTTATTAATGGTTCAGCAATAACACATTACATTATACATTGGACTAGTCTGTATATAACTACGAAGTAGATACACTGAAGCAAGCAACGAGACCATCAGCTTCAATATGTATTACACACATTAATATAAAAGAGAAATCTATAGAAAGAAAGAACAATATTGTGGGCATAAACTAATAACTTAGAGACCCGAAACCTCTGCTTTCATTTGACATTTGCCAACAAGCTGAAACACGCACACAAGTAACATTTCTGTTCCTCTTCCAATAGACACATTGATAGAAACGCACACAAGAATCTTTTCTGTTCCTCTTCCTATAGACACATAGACAACACAGCCCTAGTGATTTGTTTTTGTTTTGCTTTTCGATTTCCCATCTATTCATGGATAGAGTTTCAAAGCTACAAATACAAAAATGTAAACAAATGGGTTTTGGGGGGTGAAACGTACGAAGCTTTCCGATCTTAGTATGGCTTATTTGTGATTGTGGGTACAGATTATTTTAAAGAAAGCATGGAGCGTCGTGTCATGTGTCATATTTTTACCCCTAACCCCGCACTTCAAAAATTAACAATTTTACGCAAAAATCAATGGGGCATAATTTAAATCACATTTTTACTTCTGATATATGTACATATGTAGGATGTAGGTATTATGGGGCAAGTTTTTCATTTGGAAAAAAAATCGACTCGAGATTTTAATCAAACTTGTCATTACGATTATAGCGAACACCAAGAAAATAGGTCCCGCAATTCCGACTTTCTGTCTATCTCTAGATTGATCTACAGCTTAAACGGCGAAGCGATTTCCTTCAAACTTGGTATTTAAATTTTTTAAGTGATTGTCTCAAATAGATTTTCGATTGTGTTGGTCCAAAAATAACGGTACTTGCCATACAATTTATTCTACCATCTTAATTATCTCGAAAATGAGTCCAGCGATTTTGATAAATAATAGTTTGTGCACTACTATTATTAATACCTATGATAGGTATTGTCTACATTTTAGTCGAACATTTTTTTTTCATATTTCGTCATTAACGGTACCTGGCTTACAACCATTTTTTTGATTTTCAACTTTTTCATAACTTTTTCATTTCGATCAAATTTTTTCTGAATTCTAAATAATACTGCATACCAAAATTTTTCAAAATTTTTTTTTTTTATTTTTGAAAAACATTTTTTTTTTTTGAAAATTCAATGTTTTGTAAAATAAATTATATTTTTAAATTTATATTGTTAAATGCTTATAATTGCTGTACCAATATTTTTTTTATAAAAAAATTAAAGAATTTTTATTTCTAGAAAATTAATTAAAAACCGATTTTAAATATATACAAATTTTGCTGTTTCTACTAAAAAAAAAAAAAACAATATTACATACTATATGGCGAATTTACTACGTGATATGGTTGCGCCATTTGATAGGTAGCTATGCAAATACATTTTCTACCCATTATATATAAAGTGCTTTTATTAAAATAAACTACTTATGTGTGCTCTTATTTTCACTTTGTGATACACAGAAGAGTTTTGCAACATAAAATATGATATGCCCATGCTCCGAAAGATAATATGTTGTGAATTGTTACGCTAAAAAAAAAGACAGAAGGCATCACAAATAGGTTTTAAAGTAGGTACATACATATACGTGTCCTGTTTTTTTGTCAACGGGTATACCTACTTGGTAGCTTGTGTTTTTTTCGCTGGAGATGTTTTGCAGATTTTGTATCTTGTATGTAAATACGTCCGGTCCGTTCGTATATTTTGATTTGCGATGTAAAATCTTACATACGCGAACTTACAGCCTAAACGGGTTGATGGATTTTCTTCATTTTTTTTATTTTTTTAATACCAAAAATAACGATACTCGCCGTTTATTTTTTTTTAAGCCAAAAATCTAAATCTTACTTTTCTTAAAAACTGCACCCACGATTTTTATTTTTTATTTACACAGATACATATTTATCCAAGAATTCAAATGACCAATAAAAACAGTTTTATTATATGTTTGGTCAATTTATTTCTACTTATTACCTAATTATGCTTCATTTTTACGCTTATATAAAAATGTACCTCTACTTACCTAAGCTAAACTACATACACATATTTTTTAGTATCTACGTCACAGGGGGTGGCCGTGGCGCGATAGTTGTGTGTTCGCCTGTCAACCTCATGGTCACAGGTTCGAACCCTGCCGTAGCCTATGTCCTCTTATTTTTCCATTAAAAACCAATTATAAAATAAATGTCATACGAGTTGCTGGCTTACTCATTACATGCTGTTTAGGCATAGAACTAACAACATGTGATTGACTAAAACTAGTATACCGATAAATATGACAGCGAATAAAAAAAATAATGCGAATTATAAGGGATATATATAAATTAGATACGGAAATTTTTCGGCATAAGTTCAGCGGCCATCCCTGGAGATAAAATCTGAGACAACAACCACCTCCAGTCTCAGAACAATGCGCCACACATCTTTCCGATCTTTCGCTTCCTAACCTAACGCCCGCGCTGCGTTGAAACATTTAAAGGGTAGTAGATTTTAGATTAGATTGATTTTATTTTTCTACAATTTGTTATGTTAAATCCAAATGAAAGTTAAATTTCCGAATTTTGCGCTCTTTATTGTAGGGCTAAAATTTTCTATGAATACAAGGTTAATTTCAAATATATACATACAATATCAATTATAATTATTACGTTTAGGATTCAGATTAAGCAATGAACTTTTTTTTATGAAATTAATATAATTCGAAAACGTGGCTTCAGATTTAGACTACGTTTTCAAAGTGAAGTTAAAATGAAATGAAGAAGCGACATTTGTCAAAATGTCACCATCATGAGAGGTTAGCTTAAGTCGCCATCTATGCGTTGAAGTTTTAAGCTTCGATGTTGTCGGTGTTGCCGTGATTCTCAACATGTTAAATACAATCAATATTGCATGGCATTGTTGCCGTCTGCCTGATTGACAATTTGTTAATTCTTTATCATAACTAAGTTACAGTTTAATACTAAAATGCTTCGTTAAGTATTTGCTTTCTGAGTGCTGTTTTGCAATACATTGATAACTTTGTTACATCCATTTCATGAAGGAGGCCAAAAATTTCTTCATCAGATAGATAGTCGCTGCTAAACGTGTACCTTCTTGTTTCCTTGAGTACTCCACACCTTCCGACAAAGTGCAGAACATCTTCCCGCTCCCCGTATTACACAGGCTGCATAATAACGGTAGATCTTCTCGATGTGGCATAAAGTTCAAATTAAGTAACTCTCCTCTTAACCGGAACATGAGCCAAATTTGTTCGATTGTATAATCGTCACGGAAATAGTTTCTTTTGTTAAGCTTCAAATCTAGTCTGCTATAAAGCATTCGGTGTAGATAGCTTGAAGCTTGTTCCTTGTAGCGATCTCCTGCAGCATCGTCCAAACGGGCGGTCAACGTATACAAAGCACGCTTCCATAAAACAGGGTCGCTGTAGTTTACTTCGAAGTCCACCTGCTCTGCTAACTCTACCCAGTCCTTGAACCATCCCGTCCGTGTTTGGATAACTTGTAGGACAACTTTCTTAGGAAGCCGGTGATTTGGCATATTTAATTCTTAGTCTACTTGCAGTTTAAAAGTCTTAATGAACAGTGGTGATACTCCTGTCTCTAACATTATCATATAGTTTGGAGTGTTCGGAGGAAGGCGAAAAATACGTTTTATATAAAACCTGAGTACTTTCTCCACTTGGTCATATTTTCTACCTCCCCACACCTGAACTGCATAAAAAAGAACCGACTCTGACACTGCTTCGATAACTCGGAATTTACTGCTATGTGCAATTTCACTATTGTTGAAACATTGCTTCAATGCAACATTTATAGCGGTTTTTGCTTTCGTAAGCTTTTCGGTAAAGTGCTTTTCCATACTGAGGTTCTTTGTGAAGTAAACTCCAAGATATTTGTATTCTTGCACAACCTCAATTGTTTCATTATTGTAATGCCAATGTTCATTTGTCCCAACTCTACTTCCTCCTTTCTTAAAGACCATCACGTTAGATTTGTTTAAGTTTACTTCCATCTCGAACAGTAAACGGAGAGTCTATTTATAATCAATTGGAGAGATTGTGGCGTGTACGCAAGCAGTACTTTATCGTCAGCAAAGAGCAGTGCTTTTATGGTCATGTCTGCGTATTCAATGCCCCCAGCTAATATTTCAACAATATCTTCTAAGAAGAAGAGCGAAGACAGGGCACAACCCTGTCTAACACCTGAGTTCGTTGAAAACCAGTCAGAGAGGTTTTTTCCATTCCAGACCGCCACTTTGGTATCCATGTATACATTTTGCAGTACTCTTCCGAACTTCGGTGACATTTCTTTCTGGAAAAGATTGTAAAATAGTGCATTACGGTCGAAGGTGTCAAAAGTAGACTTGAAATCCACAAAGAAAGCCAATAATTTCTCATTTCAAGATATGAAGGAGTCAGCAATCGTGCGAAGAACGAAGATGTGGTCTATAGTGGAGTAATCCGATCTGAAGCCAGCTTGGTACTCACTGAGAAGGTCATTAAAATCTATCCATTTATTCAGGCGCTTATTCAGAATCGAAGTAAAAATCTTACAAGAAGCATTCAGAAACGAGATTCCCCTATAGTTTGACGGATCTTCGGTACTACCCTTTTTGTATATCGGGAAGATCAGGGCCTCTTTAAACTGCTCTGGTATAGTTCCTTGCTCTAAAATGTAGTTTAATATTTCTGTCAGATTCGTTACCAGCTCCTCAGTTCCATATCTGTAAAATTCTGCCGGAATTCCGTCAGAGCCTGCGGCCTCCGCATCCTTTTGTTCATTTATCGAAGCACACACTTCTTCACACGAAATTGGTAAGTCCAGAATATTGTTTTCGAAGCCAGGCTGATCGTAGTAAGTTGGGAATTGATTTGGAGTTACTGGATTAAGTAATTGTTGAAAGTGTGATTTCAGCATGATTGGATCCAGTTCTCTACCGATTACATACTTCGTACCATTAAGCTTGCGTGCCAGGTTCCAAAACTCAGACGAATTGTTATACATTGCAAGTTTTTTAGATTGATCTCCAAAATAATCTTTTTTCTTCCTTCGACAGAGTGTTTTAAATTTCTGATTATATTCAATGTATAGGTCTTTAGTAAAGACAGTATTGAATCGTCTATATGCATTAAGTTTCACGGTTGTTCTTAGTAAACGTCCTACGTCCTCCATTCGTTTGCAGCAGATCCAAGCCGCACTTTTTAGCATTTTCCGGTACATCTTCTTCACCGCTTATCGAAAAATGTACGACGATATTTCTAACATTGGCTCTCATTTCCAGAGACTCAATTTTTTGTTCCAACAAGTTTGCAGCGGGCCTGGAAATTTGTTACATGTGCCTGCAGCTCTAAATTGGTAGCTTTTAGGCTGTGGACTTCCGAATGGATAGCTTAAAGATCAGATTTTGTTGGCAAATCTTTACACTTGACATCCATTATCACCGACACAATATCATGCATCATACTCCTCAGTTCTGACACTTCGATAGCTCCTACTGCCGAAATCGTTTCTCTTTGCGGAGATTCCTGTAGAAGCTCTATGTGGTCTTTTCGGTGGTTGGCTGTGACCATTTGAAGGCATTAGTGAAACAGTTGGAGTTCTCTGCATGATGATTTGATGTAATTTTGTGTTTTGCGTGCACCGATAATCGTAAAATTCTATTTTTTTTTGTTTTTTTTTTGTTTCCCAATTTCAATTGAAAATAGCTAGTGACTCACCAGATTTTAATGGCTTTTAATCTTAGGATGTATTAATTCACGCCAAGTTACTTCAAAAACTTAATTATTATAATTTAAAGTTAAAAAGAATGAAATATGTAAGACCGGTCGTATAAACTGAACTTATCACTTGCAAACCAGAGTTGCCAATTCAAGGGTAGTATAATCCTGCTGTTGGCTAAGGACATCAGCATTCCATTAAAAACCAATTCTAAAATTAAATGTCATACAATGAGTCGCTGGTTTACTCATTACATGCTGTTTAGGCATAGAACTAACAACATGTGATTGCGTAAAACTAGTATACCGATAAAATATGACTAAGAATAAAAAAATTAATGCGAATTATAATGGACATCGATAAATAAGACACGGAAATTTCTCCGCATTAGTTCAGCCGCCATCCCTGGAGATAAAATCTGAGACAACAACCACCTACAGTCTCCGAATATCGCGCCACACATTTATCCGATCATTCTTTCTCTTCCTTAACCTCACCCTCACGCCCGCGCTGTGTTGAAACATTTAAAGGGTATTCATAATCCCTTTAGCGCGTGTAGATTATAAAAAAAAAAAAAAAAAAAAAAAAATCGCTCTTGCAATGTGACCCCGAATCATCTTAAACAAACAATTATCTATTCTGTTTATATTGGTTCCGTTGTATAGAACCTGGTTAGAATAATATCGTTTGTACTCCGACTCTAGTGTTCTGTGTAATCCAGGGCAAGGTCTAGGACATTGCCACTCAAACACCCGAATCTTTTCCATTTGAGATGAGACAACGTTGAACCACACCGGAGCAAATCACCTTTCACCCTGCTATAAAACAATCGTTTTGTCAGTGCGGGAGCCTTAGCCCTGGCCAGAGCAGCACTTATATGTCTGTCGAAATATAAATACTGATCCAACCAGATACCAAGGTACCTTACTAGACTTTTACTAGCCGGTGGATGTCCATTAATATTAAAAATTGCGGTAGAAAATACATTGCCACTCTTGAAAATAAACTTTCTACCATTTAGCATGTCATAAAGCATATATAATAGAGGTTTACTTATACCTAGTCTGGTTAGCTTTAAATAGAGACCTTCTTACCATACGGTGTTGAAGGTCTTCTCCAAATAAACCAGACAGGCACCCGTACACTGCTTTTTAGTTTTGTTCCATTGGATATCAGAAACTAGCTTAGACGCGGCATGAATTGTGTCATGTCCCGCCTTAAAACCGAACCGATTTTCCGGTATGATATTGTTGTCCTCCGCCCACTTGAAGAGAGCCCTATTAATAATCTTTTCAAATACCTTGCTGATACTCGGAAAAAGACTTATCGACCAGAGATTTGCCGGATTGGAGCTATCCATTTCCTTTTTCGGGAGAGGATGCACCACCGCTGTCTTCCACCGCATTGGATAATATGAATTATTCAGCGCGTTGTTAAACAGCGTGGTATAAATGTCAACTACTTCCTGGGGTAAATGTAGTACAACGTTGGATATACCATCGACTCCTGCTGACTTCTTTTTCTTTAATGAATCGATGATGAGCTGGAGCTCAGTCTTCGAAATTAACAGGGAACTTGGCCCATTTCGTTGGGCAATTATGGCGTTTGCCAAATCTTCATCATTAAACCCGGTAAAACCAAGGTTCTCAGATCGCCATTCGGTTATATCGTTCCGGAGCCATAAGTGATGAAGCAGAGATCTGTTTTCCAGGTCATGATTTGGGGCAAATGCTAGTATTCACCTTGTACACTTGCTGCAAAGCAGCCCCCACAGCATCCACTTTCTCCTGCGGATCTTCTATTATCTATAGAGCATCGTCCAATACGGCCTGCTGTCAGAAGTACGTCCCTGTTCTCTGTCGTCCTCTGGAGCTTAAGACATGGAAGGTCGTTTTGATCATACTCCGGTCGGTAGAGTTAACAACCCGAATTTTATTGTCCCAAAACAAATTAATAGATAACCTATAATTTTCCTTGATCAATTGGTTGATGTTTTTGATCGACGATTTCAGTGTCCTAACCTCCAGATCTCGTGTGTCAGTAAACCGTCTGTACAAGCGTTTTAGTCCACTTTTTTGTCTGTGTAGTGCGTCAATGGTCGCGTTACGGTACATGTCGGTTGCGTTACGTTCTTTGTATTTCGGTATTGTTCTGTTCATTGTTCGTAGGATCGTTTCGTCCATTTGTTGTAAGTATCTGTATATTTCCGTATTTGTCAGGTTCCTGTCATTTGGGGGGGATACACCATTTGAGCGTAATTCTGTCAATAAGGCTTCGAAGAAGCTTGGCCAGCGCACCTTCCTGTAGTTGTAAGTATGCGCAGGCACATACTCCTCCAACTCGATAAGCTCGTTTGGAAGTTGTATTACGGCGCACTGTGGTCCGAAAAGGAAAATTTCGTGGCAAAAATACTAATTTCGATGTTTTATTTTTAAAATTTTGTTTTTTATTTCTAATAGAGATATAAACGGAGCTTCAAAAACAGCAAACAAAAAAATTTCCGCTAACTAGTTTGACTTATAGAGCTTTTCACAGTTGGTCAATTTCGTTCTAGAGCTAAAAAAAAAACAGAAAAAACTAACTTCTTCGTTTTCGTATTTGAAATTTTGGCATATTAAATGTAAAATATTAATTTTCTATAGTTTATTCTAGTTGTATTATTTGTGCCAAAATCAAAATTTTAATTAAAAAAAAAAAAAAATATTTAATATTTTTAATAAATAAAACAAAAAAACCCTTTTTTAGCAGATTTTTTCGGTTTGAATAGAGCTACAAAAAAATACTCGCGAGTTCGCGCGGAAAATTGACCATGATAGTTTACCCTAACTATTTCTTAAACCATATGCAAAATTGTAGCTGCAACTATTTGCCTTCAGAGAAATTGTAATTTGTTTAAAAAAAGTCGTGTTCCCAGTGCTGAACTTTTGGTCTTAAAAGCAAATTCCCTTATGGAAAATTTCAATTATTTTATTAATTAAAATAGTCGAGAACGTGAAATTTTCTTTTTAATTAAAAGTCGTTTTATTACTATCTTGATTCTGACAAAAAAAAACTGCCCACTTCTACGCCCCTTTTTATACAAATGCCAATTATTATTTAAAAAAATATATAAAATATTGTACACAAACTATTGATTACTTTATTGAACATTAAATTTTTTAATCCGCCCACTTTAACGACCCTCTTTGAATAAATTCCCCTTAACTTAAATTATTGTAAATATTTATTGATCTTATTCTAATAGTAACTAAACATAGATTAACTTGCCAAAAGAAAAGGATTAATAGCTTTATTGCCTACTCCATATACAAAGTTGAAAGAATTATTTAATTTTGGATTATTATTTTATGATCTAATAAAACAGGTAGGAATAATAATTTCCTTCCGATACCCCATATTGTTAAGCTTAAATTTCACAGGTAAAATAACCCTTGTGCATATTCATTATGGAGGTATATATAAACTATGACAATGGATATATATTGTTAGTTTTCAAGAGTCATTAAGAGTGGAGTTTGCAAATTAAATACCAATATGAATATTTCAAACAGAACAATTTTTGAACATTTTATCAATGTTTCGAATTCTGAAGAATTTTTAATTCTGATCCAAAACCAATACGAAGATATAAGTGACAACGATGAAACGAAAAAGAAACTCCAAAGATTATACGCATCATTTAAAAAAAAATGGATTGACTGTTTTAGAGTTAAAACAAGATTTCTCTCAAAATATGAAGAATTTTTGAATGGAACATTTACAATCCAATGTAATGAAATTGAAGACAGTGACGTGCCAAGTACATCAAGAGGAAGGCCTTCGAAATCCTTAGATACATGTTCAGTATATATCAAAAGGAGGAAACTATTGGAAACTACGGGCCATATTTCGACTGAAAATGTTTCCACGGCTCTGAGTATAAAATATAAAAAGGAACACGAAAAGATAAAAGCGGATATCACAAAAGCAGTTTTTAATGCAAGCCCATTGCGAGTACAACGGATAAAGGAGAGTATTCCCACACCTCAAAGGGATCCAATAAAATACGATGGTCCCACTGCGCTAGCCTTGTTCTTGGATATGGGGCTTTCTAAAGAAAAATATAATTTGAGGAGAAAATCCTTAAGAAGCCATAACGTTGATGTGTTTCCGAGCTACAATTTATTAATGGAAGCTAAAATACAAGCAACTCCATCAAATTTGATAGTAACAGAAACTTCTGTTGAAGTGAATCTCCAAGATTTGGTGGACCATACAGCAAAGAGGATTTTAAATAACCTAGTCAATCAGGATCTTCTTTTACTTCCAACAAATCTTACTTTGATGAGCAAATGGGGATGCGATGGATCTTCCGGACAAAGTGCATATAAGCAAACAATAGTTTCAGAAGATGGCCAGGTAATATCTGATGCGAACATGTTCATGGCATCACTAGTTCCACTTCGTATAAAAGGTGAATCAACCGAATATTGGAAAAATCCAAGGCCGTCATCAGTTCACTTTTGCAGACCGATTCTTTTTAAATATGCAAAGGAGTCAAGTGATATTATTCAGACAACTGTCAGAAATATAAGGAACCAAATAGAAAATTTGAGGCCAACTGTAGTGACTGTTGCTGAAGAAAAAAATGTGATGGTTCGAC
This sequence comes from Philhelius pedissequus, assembly GCA_910595825.1. Classification (NCBI taxonomy): domain Eukaryota; kingdom Metazoa; phylum Arthropoda; class Insecta; order Diptera; family Syrphidae; genus Philhelius; species Philhelius pedissequus. The sequence goes on from OU343160.1 coordinate 106,754,577, forward strand.
ATGAGTTTTTTCTAACCATTATAGACGGGAAAGTGTTAAATGAACTAACAAATACAAAATCAACATTGTCATGTCCAATTTGCAAAAGGACACAAAAAAATTTTCGAAAAGAAGACGAGTCAGCGGAAGCATATGAGAGGAACTATGAATTTGGAATTTCACCATTACACGCTAGAATAAGATGTATGGAGTTCGTTCTTAAACTAGCTTATGGACTATACCAAGAAGATGAGACAACCGACAAGAAGGAAGCCGAAAGAAGAAGAAAAGCGGATATTCAAAAGGAATTTAGGGAACAACTCGGGTTAATCATTGATACGCCAAAACAAGGATTCGGTAACACAAATGATGGAAACACTTCACGAAGATTTTTTGAAAATCCAGAAATTACGTCAGCTATAACCCGAGTAGACAAGGATCTTATAAAGAAACTGCAAGTTATTTTAAATGCGCTGTCATCTAAAGAATCTATTAATGTAAATAAATTCAACGAGTATACCAAAATCACTTCGGATCTTTTAAAAGCCAAATACAGCTACAAACTCCTGACACCAACTCTGCACAAAATTTTGGACCATGGAGGGGAACTTATAAGACATCAAATTTTGCCAATCGGGGAACTTTCAGAAGAAGCACAGGAATCAAGGAATAAAGACTACAAGCGATATCGATACTCAAATACATGCAAAGTCTGAAGGAAACGACAAAATGAAGATTTATTTAATATGCTAGCTATATCATCAGATCCATTTGTTTCATCTTTAAGACACGTTAGATCAAAAAAAGAGCTGAAAAAGAGTTACTGCCCAGAACTAATAGGTCTATTAATTGTTGAAAATGATAACGATGCCGATGAATTTTTTTCTGAAAATTAGATCTATAGTAGTTAATTGTAAACAAATATTTATAATGTATTCTATTTTATTTTGTTAATATAAATTTTATATTCTATTTTGCGTCCGTTTACTTTTTTCCTACACTCTTTCATATAAAATATATAAGTCAAACAGTTTATAGAATAAACTGATGCCCCACAAGATGAAAAAATACTGTTTTATAATACTCCTTAAAAAATATTTCTGAAATTGGTGCGTTAACTTTAAGCATCCACTGTTGTTATGAATTCACTTGAATAGTCAAAAACTTTTTTTTTTACAAAGTTTTAAAAATTTTGGACTGTTTTTAAAAGGTTTACTTTCAGACTTTATTCTGTTAACTTCTTTTTCTAAGAAAATCTTACATCAACCAATTATTCTGAAACACCCTGTAAAGTAATTTTCTTAAAATTCACAATTTGTATATCCTTGGAAATTACCTTTAAGGGAAAAAAAAATTGTTGCGATAGCTTCACGTGTTCAAAAGTTATGATTTTTGCAACGAAAAAAGTCATTTTGGACCACAGTGCGGCGGCGAGTCCGCAGTGGTCACTCTCGTACTCGATCGTCGTACTCGATCGTCCGTAGACAATTTCTTGGTTGACCAAGCCAACATTTTTGTTGTTCATATAAACGAGTAAGGAGAAAAAAGAAAGAACCCGAATAAACAACAACAAACTTGTTTGGCTAATAAAAGCGCTAGTCGTTTCAATGCAATTAATAAGCAGATGAAACCTGCATTAGGTTGGATCTGATCATGTGGTCTTGGTGGCGTGATGCGAAGTGCATTAAGCGGCTGGTCATGGTTCAAATCACGATGAAGGCACAAGAAGTTTTTCAATTAAAATGGAAAAGTAGACCAGCACCACTAGAGCAAAGGAATCTGATGATCGACCTTGGCATGTCGTGAAATAGCTAAAGGGTGATTTTTTTTGCTACTTGGTTTTTGACGTTTATATTTTTGACAGACCACGCATGACAAATTCCACGAACATTTGACATTTCGATTCAGTATTGTTTGCCATTTCATCATGAATAGACTTACGCCTGAACAACGTTTGCAAATTATTGAAATTTATTATCAAAATTCGTGCTTTGTGAAAAATGTGTTTCGCAAGCTACGTCCGTTTTATGGTCGTCAGCGACGAGGCTCATTTTTGGCTAAATGGATACGTGAATAAGCAGAATTTCCGTATTTGGAGTGAAGAGCAGCCAGAGGCAATTCAGCAGCTACCAATGCATCCCGAAAAATGCACTGTTTGGTGCGGTTTATGGGCAGGCGGTATCATTGGGCCGTACTTCTTCAAGGACGATGAAGGCCGCAGGGTTAAGGTCAATGGAGAAAGGTACCGTTCGATGATAACAGATTTTTTTTTGCCGAAAATGCAAGAATTGAACTCGGTCGACATGTGGTTCCAACAGGACGGTGCCACATGCCACACTGCACGCGAAACCATGCATCAATTGAGAGGCGAATTTGGTGAGCAGTTGATCTCACGTTTTGGCGCAGTCAATTGGCCACCAGGATCATGTGATTTGACCCCGTTAGACTATTTTTTGTGGGGCTATGTTAAGTCTATTGTCTATGGGGACAAGCCAAACACGATTGCTGCCTTGGAAGCCAACATTGAACGCGTCATTGGTGAGATTCCGGCCGAAATGTGTGAAAAAGTTTGCCAAAATTGGACCTTCAGAATGGACCACCTGAAGCGTAGCCGCGGGCAACATTTAAGTGAAATTATTTTTAAAAAGTAAATGGCAGAAATTGATTTATCGATCCAAATAAAAATTTCATTCTCTTTTTACAAGTTTCTGTGTTTTTTTTGAAAAACCAAGCTCTTAAAAAATCACCGTTTATAATTCCAGCCAAAAATAATTGAGAAAAACTTGGTGGTAGCACACTCAAGTTGTTGTTCGGCATTCAAAGTCATTAAATGATACGAAAAAGTGCTTAAAAGGCAAGTATGTAATCATACAAAAACTGAATATAATACAAATAAAAAAATGACCAGTGTCAAAATCTTTCACTTAAAAAAAATCTCCCTCCTTATATGAACAACAAAAAGGTTGGCTTATAAACGAGTAAGGAGAAAATAAGAAAGAACCCGAATAAACAACAACAAACTTGTGTAGCTAATAAAGTCGATTTATTAATATATCATTTATTGAATCCAAACAAATGTAAGACCAGAATACATTAATTAATAAGAAAGAAAAAATAAGGACAAGATACTATTAATTTTGTTTTGGTTTTAATCAATTCGTACATGTTATTGTTCAAGGGAAGTATATCAGAATATTATGCTTATTGTAAATTATTGTGATATTAAGTATGTATTCTTAAAAAAAGTATTCTGTTTACAAAATGAGATACAGTATTTTGAAATACAGAATTTTGGCAAACCAGAATTTTGCAACACGGAATTTTGACTTACAGTGTTTTGATCATACAGTCTTTTGTACATCAGTATTTTGAAATACAGTGTTTTGAGATACAGTATTTTTAATACAGTATTATGAACTATACAGTATTTTGACCCCTACCCGTGAAATAACTATAATTGCAGCCAAAAATAATTGAGAAAAACTTGTTCGTAACTCAAGTTGTTGTTGAACATTCTTTTATTTTGAGTAGATTGATTTTAAAAGGAAAAGGTTGAGAAAAAACATTCTTGATTCCTAGTTCTAATAACTTAGGCTGGGCGTACAGTCGTGGGATAAAGCGATGCGACTAGCTATTCGAGATGCTATAATTAGATGCGACAAAGTGCGCACAGTAAAGGCGTCTACAAAAAGAATATGAACAGTTCATACTTATATTATACCACTAATATACATTTGTATATGTGTACCATTAATGAAGTTAGTCTCTAATAAACCTTTGAAGCATATACATACATCGTTTACTTTTAACTGCCGCTCATCAAGTTATGGGCCCAGAGTTTAGTGTGTGCAGTAAAGTAAACGGTAAAATTGTTTTTCGGGAAAAGTTAATGGTAACTGATAAATATGAGTTCGCCTCTTTACCAAATAGAGAAACTAGAAGACCAAAATTACGATGGTTGGGCAATTAAAATGAAAATTGTGCTCATAATGTCAGGGTTATGGTCGTATGTCAACGGTAGTATAGTCAAGACGGAGAATTTGAATGCTACTCAAAAAGCAGAAAAGTGCAATAAGGATGCTAAAACACTTGCGTCAATTATCTTAAATATTAAGCCATCACAAGTTAACCATGTTAAACATTATCAGATGTCAAATTCACCATGGTAAAATTTGAAACAAATCCATAAACCACGCGGTCCAGCTAGAAAAATCGCGTTATTTAAGCAGTTGTTGGAGATAAGGTTAGGGGAAAAGAAAGCATGTCCGAATATATTAATCGTTTCTAAAACATCGACAAAATTAGCGAGTTAGATTTTCCGATTAATGACGAATTACTCCTTATAATTTTGCCCTCAAGTCTTCCTTAGATAATTTGTTGTTGCTATAAGGAATCGCGTGATGAATTGCCAAATATGAGTTGCCTGAAAGTTAAGTTCTTAAAAGAGGGCGATCGGCGATTAGAAAAAGGTGAACAACAATACGCACAGGTGTTCAGTGCAAAAGTGTATGTAACGCGGTCGGGGCATAATTCGAAATTTATATCCAAGAAGAGGCCGTCGGTCGGAAAGCGTTTGATTGCGGTACGGTACATTTTGCTTAAAATTTTTCGGCTCCAAAAAACGGTAAGTGTTGTGTCTTCACAGAATAAAACAAGCTATTGATTAACGTTATAATTCATAAATTTAATTAATACTTCTAAGTTTATAATAAGAAAAATATAAAATTGAAATTAAGTATATTGTAAGTACTTAAAGCTTTAATTCGAAGATGACAAGCTGAGATGAGAGCTGAGAATGAACTGACTGCTGAACATCTCTGCATAGGCTGATGAGCTGATATTGTTGACAGATGTTTATGTCAATACACTACACTCCTTCCCACCAATTCTTGAAGACCTTTAACACTGAAAACGTACTACTGGTTTTCTTAAGCGGCCTGAACGTCTAGGTGAAACTGGGGTTCCAAAATTTGGCCTAGGACGCTCTGTAATTCATTGGGTTGGTATTTCAGCTTGAGCATCTCTGGAAGATATAAATTCTTTATTTAACATATTTGATTTACCTATTTGTTCATTGTGTGTTTGATCCGTAGCTATAATAGCATGTGATAATATTCGTGCATTAGTAAAATTATCATCATTGGTTTCAACTCTGGCTCGTAACTGATTTCTATGACGTTTCCAATTGCCTTTCGCAGTGCGTACCAGGAAAGTAATTGAACCCAGCTGCGAGATTACAACACCTTTGATCCATTTTGGACCTTTGGCGTAGTTGCGAACAAAAACGTTTTGATTGACAGCGAATGTAGGACGAGGTAGACTGTTTAGAGCTGGTTTAATACTTGGCATTGTTTGTGATAATACAGTCCGTTGTTCCCGACCATGCAGAACCTGCGCAGGTGACTTCCCGGTAATTGTATTCGGCGTTGTTCGATACGTCATCAAGTATTTTGAAATTCCTGTCTCAATGCACTTTTCCTCCTCGCATATTTTTCGCATGTTTGCCTTAAACGTGCGAACAAACCTCTCGGCTTCGCCATTTGAGGCTGGATGGAATGGTGCTGTGCGTAAGTGTTGCATTCCATTAAAACGACAAAAATTCTCAAATTCTTTTGATGAAAATTGACTTCCAATGTCTGTTACGATTACTTCCGCCAACCCCTCCAGTGCAAAAATTTTCGAAAGTGCTTTTATTGTTGATGATGAAGTTGCTTCCTTCATTGGAACTACGAATGGAAATTTTGAGAGGGCATCAACACAAATCAACCACATTTGGTTCAAAAACGGCCCGGCAAAATCCAAATGAATGTGCTCCCAAGGTTTATCAGGTTGCGGCCACGGAATAAATTTTTTCGGGGGATCAACAGCTGATAACTGGCAAATAGAACAGTTTTTTACATTGGACTCGATGCTGTAATCAATGCTAGGCCACCAGCAATACCGACGAGCAAGTTGTTTAGTGCGGACTATACCCCAATGACCGTCATGCAGCATTTTAAGAACTCGAACTTGAAGCTTACTTGGAACAATTACTCGAAGATAATCCGTTTTCAATAATAAAACACCCTTGTGCATAGTTAATGAATTTCTTCTATTGAAAAATGGCAACAAATTTTGTTCTGTGGGCAGTAATTTCTCTGGCCATCCATTTTTCACATAAGACTTTACTTTGTTAAGAATAGTATCTTTTCGCGTCTCTTGAGCTATATCATGGGCATTGACAGGAAAGTTTTCCACTTTTTTTTCAATTTCTCTACATTTTGCTTTCGGAGTGCATTTAAAGCTATTTGTGCAAAATTATTTATGAAGCTATTATAATAATTCATTTTACCCATGAAAGATTGCAGTTCCTTCAGGTTGTTGGGGCGTGGTAGTTTTTTAATAGCTTCGACTTTACTTCTTGATGGCTGCACACCTTTAGCACTCACAACATGGCCCAAATACTCCACCTCTGGCTTCATAAATTCGCACTTCTTCAGGTAAACTCTAAGACCATGTTCATACAATCGTTTAAAAACGGCTTCTAAATTGGACATGTGCTCCTGTGTAGTAGAACCTGTAACTAATATATCATCAAAGAAAATAGCACATGAAACACCTTCTAAAATTGCTTCCAATGTTCGCTGGAAAATTGCAGGCGCAGCAGCTACACCAAAAGGAAGACGCATATATTTATACAACCCTAGAATTATATTAACAACTACGTATTGCTGCGAATCTTCATCCAATTCGAACTGCAGGTAAGCATCTGACATGTCGAGTTTACTAAAATGTTGGCCCTTGGCTAACTTAACGAACATCTCCTCAGGGCGCGGAAGTGGGTGCTGATCGATCTGTAGCTGTGGATTGATAGTGACCTTAAAGTCTCCACAGATTCGTAGCTGGCCATTGGCTTTTGGCACCAGCACTAGAGGAGCTGCCCACTCACTGAATCGAATTTTCTGCCATATGCCCTCATCTTCAAGACGTTTTACTTCCAATTTAAACGCATTAGTCTGAGCAAATGGAATTGGATTTTGGTGTTGCGTTAGTTTTCAAGTGTAGTTTTGCTTTAATTCAATTACAGTGACCTAAAGCAGGAGAAAACAGGTCTTCAAATCTAGCACACAAAGCTCTGACATCACCTTCAGACACGCATATATGTTCTATCGATTGCACATTTTCTGAAACAACAAAGTCCCGAGAACCATCAAAATCTACTCGCATTCCAAAAGCTTCTGCCCAGTTCCAACTCGCCATGGGCCGAGTTTGTTATAAGCAAAGGTAATCGCTTGCACAGTCCATTAAATTTCACGTCCACCATCACTTGTCCTAGCAAAGGCACCTCCGTACCACCATATGACTTCATCCGACGATTTGTCACAAAATATTTTGGCCTTTCAATTCCGTTAAACCCTGTCAAACCAACAATTGATTTAGGTGCCAACCTGTGTCAAACAAAAATTTAACATCTCTTTTATTTACTTGCAAATTCATAAATAATTTGTTGCCACGAGTTTCAACTAAGTCGCCTAGAGAAAAAATACTTTCTTCCATAACGCTGTTAACATGATCATGTTTAGCGGCACTTTTGTTACGAGAATATGATGTACCACTATTATTATAACTGTTATAAAGATAACATACAGGGGCAATGTGACCTTTTTTATTACATTTTCTGCAAACGGCATTCAAAAATTTGCAGTTAGCTTTACTGTGACGATAAAAACACCCTGAACATGACTCTTGTGAGCTAGAGCTGTTAAAATTTTGTGTATGATTATTTTTGCTTCGACCTCTTCCCTTTGTAAATTGATGGCTTTTGTGACCCGATGAGTTCGATATCTGATTTACCTCAGCTGTTTGATAATTATCAGTTTTAACCAGCATAGATTTTTGAGTAGCTTCGAATGCCTCTGCAATAGTTCGCACTTCATCGAGAGGTGGCTTTGTTTTCTGGAGCGCTGCTGTACGCACTGCATCGTGCGGCGTGTGCAAAATAATAGAGTCCCTAATCATCTCATCTATGTACTCTGTAGTACAGTCATCTTTGGAACACTTAAAATCACAATTCTTTGCTAAACCTCGTAGCTCTGCAATCCATTCCGCATAGGATTGCTCTTTCTGCATTCGGCTCTTAAAAAAATTATAGCGGGATGTACAAACATGAATTTTAGATTTAAAATAACTGGAAAGCTTCTCAATTAATTCACTAAATGGCTGCTGTGTTATATTGGTGGAACCATACAGTTTACCTGAGAGCTCGTACGTTTCAGCTCCTAGCCAAGATAAAAAGTATGCTCGTTTTTTATTTTCGCATGAAACATCATAAGCTGCTGCTGCAGCTGCTGCTGATAAGTTTCCCAGGAATTTTTATTCTTATCAAAAGCATAAAATGGAGGCACATTTTTATTAATTTCGCTTGCTTCAGTTTTATTATTTTCTGTTTTAACACCCAAACGCTGTATTAAGCTTTCGAAAAACTTATTTTGGTTAGATATAATAGTATTTAATGTCTTTTGAAAATCTTCAGCCATAATAAAAATGTATTTTAAATTTACAGCAAATTTACCATGTGAGTACTTTTTTACCGAAAAATTATTTATTTATTTTGCGTGAACTCTTGGATAATTCCTCGTCGCCAATTTCTGTTGTGTCTTCACAGAATAAAACAAGCTATTGATTAACGTTATAATTCATAAATTTAATTAATACTTCTAAGTTTATAATAAGAAAAATATAAAATTGAAATTAAGAATATTGTAAGTACTTAAAGCTTTAATTCGAAGATGACAAGCTGAGATGAGAGCTGAGAATGAACTGACTGCTGAACATCTCTGCATAGGCTGATGAGCTGATATTGTTGACAGATGTTTATGCCAATACACTACAGTAAGGTAGTATACTCGTTGCTTCATTTTATATGCGTTGCTATGCTTCACAGCAATGTCCTTGATCCGCAATGTTGGTGTATCGATAGCGGGGATAATTAATGCCACCGGTATCGGTACCGTTGTTTTTTCTTCTTTTTTTTTGTTTTTTTTTTTTTTTTTAATTATGTACCTGTAAGACCTAAGGTCTTTTAAATGCAAACCAAATTGCACGGCATAAGTAAGAAGGAATAGAAAGATGGGAAAGACTTTTTTTGGCACAGTGGATTTGAGAATCAGGTATTTACTATCTCATTTTAACCCACGGGTGGCATCCAATTAAAATTGGAGGTATAGAAAAGAATTAGCAGTCAAGCACTATATCCACTGTGCCATTGCCACCCGTTTGAATACGGATTTATGTGAGCTAAGGTTGCAGAGCGTGTTTTGTGTTCCAAATTTACAGGGGCAAATTTCGTATCTGGTAGCAAAGCATTAGAAAATGGTTGCACTACAGAGTTCACAAATAAGGTTGGCAAAAATAAACAGAATGGTTAAACAATTTTAAATGCTGGTTTGGACAGAGATCTGTTTGTCTTCAACTGTCACTAAGTCGAGTTCGAGTTCCTGTATACATCTAGTTCCAATTTAAGCAATCACCAAAAGTGGATAGATTTGTACATCTTAATGTGAAAAATATATTAAACAAAGCTAATGCAAACAAGATGCCCAATGGGTTTTCGCTAGGGTCTGTTCCAGAAAATTTTGAATGCAAGATTTGCATGAAGGGAAAGATTTATATAAAGCCTTTTCCAAACGAATCCTCAACTAGGTCGAAGAAAGTTTTGGATCTCGTTCACACTGATGTGTGTGGTCCCATTAGAAAAGTGTCTAGAAGGTGCGAAGTACTTTGTTACCTTTCTTGACGATAAGTCACACAAACCTCTAGCATACAGGGGGGCTTAAGAGTTCTCTGATCGAAGCACCTTAATTCCCATTTGGGATTGCAGCTCGTTGCACGCTTGCAGTGCTATAAAATTTTCGTGCCAAAATTAAAAAAAAAAAAAATTTGGATGAACCTATGTTTACTCTGTGTTGAGGTTTGATATTTTAACCTCTGGAGAATACCTTCCCCTAGCAAACGGCATACGGTCATTGCTCCATAACTGACCTCTTCTCCACTAAATTAAAATTTACTAAACTAAATTTTCCTTTTCACACAGCACTCACTCACAAATTCATCTCAACGATTATCTGGATATTTCAATTCAATTTAATTTTATTATTCATTTCATATAAATGTATGTAGGTCTCCTAACAAAATTTATTATAATATTTTCATAATTTGTTAAATAAAAAATGGTTTTATAGAGCTAGTGTTTGCATGAAATTATTGTTGAACCAGGTAACTCTGTTGATGCATGAAATATGGTTGATTTCGAATGATGTAAGTAATGTGTTTGTATATTCATTTATAACTGTTGACAACCCTGGTTTGAAAGTGTTAAGTTCAGTTTTACGATCGCTCTCTAAAATTTTGTTTTTTTCAACATTAAATATATCATTAATTCAGTTATAAACTATATTTCCACTGAATTGCTTATATTCATAACAATATAATTTATTATTGTTTGGTGAGTCCATTCATTTTAAGCTACAAATTTCCAAAAACCATATGGAGCTAAGGTGCGCATAAATATTTTACCATAAACAACGATTTCGAAATGAAGCGAACGGCCCCGCCTAAGTATAACAATGGTGACAAACTACAACACAAATGGCGATATAAAGAGATTGCTTCAGAATCCCCGCAACATAATGAAAATCTTAATTGCACTACTAGCCAAAAAAATACTTCTGTAGGAGCTACGGAAGTGGTAGATCTTAAGATGATGATCCAAGAAATAATATCAAGCATTCTAGATGACAAAATGAAAGACATGCCAACCAGAGCGGATCTTGATATAGGAAAACGACCAAGTACTGAAGACTCAAATAAGTAAATTTGAAGCTCGCTGTAAACTTTAGAGTGTCAATTTCAACGGAAGGGAGGATGTGCGAAGAATTCTAAGTGCTGCATATAAGCTGCGAAATAGTGAATGAACTTCTCCGCAAAATAAATGTTGACTTAATTTTTAATTACAATGGAAACAATAGTATCAATACGTTAACCACTAACTCTTATTCAGTAATTTTTGAATGTATTTTCCTGTCTGTACCTTATGCACCCCGGAAAAATATGTCATCGTCCCCTACATATTATTCAAGAGATCTGCGTACATTCCGAAACTCCCAAAACGGTATTTGGCAAAAATATTTGAGATCCAGATCAGAAACTGACTGTTCTCTCTATCTTGATCCATACCATGAATTTTCCACTCTTTGCAAACTACTGTATGATGCATACATTAAAAAAATGCAGTGCTAACTAAACGTTTTTGACAATTTATTAACTTAAAAAAGAAGTCCGATGGATATCTAGCTACCCTTAACTATTGGCATCAGTCTTCTAATGATTCTAAAATAATAATTAATTTATTTGCAAATTTTTTCAGTCTTGCTTTTTCCGAAGATAATTTCCAACCAGATATAAACTACTTTTCTTATTTAAATAATTGTAACCAAACGTCATTGGTCATGTGGTCCACAAGATTAACAAACTAAAATACAATTTCTTATCGGGCCCAGACAGTTTCCTGCAATTGTTTTCTCTCTCTAGGGATTTTGTCTTGGTCTAGGGATTTTGCCATCAATATGGAAGGACTTTTTTATTATTCCTATTCATAAAAAGGGCTGTAAAGCAAACGTTTCTAACTACAGACCAGTTGCCAAACTCTCATGTACTCCCAAACTTTTCGAAGGTACTATCTTCGACACAGTGTACTTTCATTGTAAACCATTATTTCCCACCAAACAACATGGGTTCCTTAAGATTAAGTCTACGATCCGATACTAACTTAAATTAATTTGTTTCATCAGTCTTAGAGAAGAAAAACGAAGCTGCCACGGAGCTTAGCAAAGCATTTGACAAAATTTCACACAAAATTATCATTTTCAAGCTTAATGCTCTTGGATGTCCTCCTGGTTTTGTTCAATCGAGTTCTATTTAGGGTCTCTTTTTCAGATCCTTTCATTGCCTAATCTGGCGTCCCACAAAGTAGCAATGTGGGTCCCATTATTTTTATCCTGACAATAAATGACTTGGAAACAGACAATAAGCTACTTAGGTGGCGCTAAAGTTCGGGACGAACCTGGGCCTCAACCAACATGCCTCCCCAGCTAGCCCGGTCTTTGGCTAGCTGCCTCCAGTTACGCACTCCAAGTTGGTTGAGGTCATCTTCCACTTGAACGCGCCACCTTAGGCAAGGTCCTCCTTGACTTCGTCTTCCCTCTGGGTTGGAATCGAAGATCCTGCGAGCCGGAGCATTGTTGTCCATACGCTCTACATGACCTAGCCATCCTAAACGTGATATACGTATTTTTTGTACCAGGTCAATGTCGCTGTACAGCTCGTATAGTTCGTGGTTGAACCTTCTCCTCCAAAGGCTGTTAAACCAGATAGGGCCGAAAATCTTGCGAAGAACCTTACGCTCGAAACGACTAAGTATATCTTCATCTGCTTTCGATAGAGTCCATGTCTCCTCGCCATAGAGCAGGACTGGGATGATCAGAGTCTTAGAAAGAGTCTCCTTTGTTTTTCGAGAGAGGGCTTTACTACTCAGTTGCCTCCCTAGTCCATAGGAACAGCGATTGGCAAGAGTTATTCTTCGTTTTATTTCTAACGAGATGTTGTTAGTTGTTATAGCTGATCCGAGGTAAACAATCCACTGGTGTTATGTGTCCCTTTTTGGGGACAGCAGGCACTTCGTTTTGGCCTCATTGACTGCTAGTCCCATCTTAGCCGCTTCAGCTTCAATGTTAGCAAACGCTCCAGTGACAGCTCGCTGGGTTCTGCCAATGATGTCTATGTCATCAGCGTATGCTAACAATTGCACAGACTTGAAAAAAATTGTGCCAATAGAGTTAATTTGGCAATTTCTTACAATTTTTTTAAGTATTAAAATGAAGAAATCGCACGATAGCGCATCACCTTGTCGGAATCCTTTTTTGACATCAAAAGCTTCTGTGAGGTCAGTACCAACCTTGACGGAGCAGCGAGAGTTCTCCATCGTCATCCTACACAGTCGGATGAGCTTTGTGGGGATGCCAAAACCAGACATGGCTTTGTATAGCTTGTCTCTATAAACGTTATCGTACGCGGCCAAAAAAATGTATGGGAGCTACTGTTATTTGTCCTCTATAACAACCATCAATTACTTATTAAGATACAATATACAAACAATGATCTTCACTATAATAATATTATATGCAATATATATATTATACAAATACAAACGATGTACATGTAGTATCAATATAAGCTCTAAACTACATGTAGTATCAATATAAGCTCTTCAAGCAAAAAGAATCAAACCACATAGAAAAAGCTCTTCAAGCTACAAAGAAACAAATAATGTAAAAAAGCTCTTCAAGCTACAATATGAAGTCACCCCAAGAAAGGGTATAAAAGAAAGGACATCGAGCAATGTTCCACACAATTTTTCACGATTTGACTAAAAGCAGTTCGGCAGCACACTTCCTTCCGCTTTTGACTTTAAAATCAAATCCCTAATAGAGTTGTATAAGGAAACATCATAAGTGATCATTTTAATTTGTTAAATAAAACAGAAAGTTTTTACTGTAATACAGTGTATGCGTATTTAATTTATTTGGAAAAGACATGTTCGTTAGAAAGTCTCGGCAACCCACCGCCTGAGCTGGTTATAGAGTCTCTGGCGATTCCAGGTTTACCAGGCTATACCTCTTCAAAAAATGATAAAAACGTGTGGGCATATTACCGAAAAAACAATATGTAATAAGTTTGAAGCAAATCCATCCAACTAGTATGTGAGGTAGCGTTCATTTGAAAAAGTGATAATTACACCGGCTGAAATTAATAGCATTGATAGTATTCCACCAATACCGCGCCAGGGGCGGAGCTAGGTGTAACGGCGGCGGCTCCAAAATTTGAGGGATGATTATTGACGTTCTATTTAGTATAAAAATTGTCAGCCACGCCCCTAAACTTGTAAAAAAATTGAAAACAAAGTAATTTTACACCGAATGAATTTTTTAGAGATCTTCAACCTGTCAAGACAATAAAACAAACCCTCACCCGCCCGTTTAGCGGTGGAAAGACCGTCAGCCGACGTCATTTACATGACGCGCACCCAGTTGATCTGAATGTTACTCACTCACTTTTTAAATGATAAACTAATGCATTTTAACCACACAAACATTCGGCTGATGGCTTATTTTTATTTGTTAATAAGCAAACAACCTGAAAATTACAATTTTCATCAATATTAGTTTCATAATAATTTCGTCACTTCTTGTCGGAGATAACTGAATTAGTTAAGTAAACGGAACTCTAAAGAGAAGATAGTTACCATAAAAAACCCCGTATAGTCCTAAATTTTTGACATGTTGTTAGGTATTATTGGTAGATAAAAAAAAATTAATTACACAACCACGCCCCTCCGTCCCCTTCACTATCCACCAAAAACCAGTCGCATAGAACACCAAAAATTATCGACCTTTTTCAAGTTTTTGCTAAAAACTCAAAAATTGTACATTTTTGGATTTGATTATGTACTACAATAATAAAGTACACTAAATTTCCTACAAAATTCATACCTCAATCAGTTTTGTTGGTTAACCTGTTTGCCCGCTAGAGCCAGCTGAAAAAAAGGAAAAATTTGCCTATTTTTCTTTAAAACCCTGTTCTCTCGACTTTTTTCACTCATAATTCCAAAACTGTTCTTCTAAGTACAAATATGTGTAAATTTACTAAAACTGCATTCTCTATGAAATGAATACCTTTATCACCTATTTTGACCAAACCGTGTTGCCGCTAGAGCACTTTGAAATTATATATGTCAAAACTAGAAAACGAAGTTTTTTCATTTACCTGCGAGCAGGAAAATAATAGATATGTATATATCACCTACAATTATCACTTGGATTTGACCTTCTCGGACTAAGTATGTAAATGTCAAATACCAGAAATTCTATTTTATTAATAGCGTTTCGCACTTAGTCCACGGAATTAGTCCTTAATCTTCCCTAGTCCATGTTTATTAATTTGGGTGTTAGAATTAACATAAATACCATTTATTTTATGTGTAAAAAATGGTAGGTGGGTATTTTATTATTTATTTTTGTTTGTACATGGCTCTACAAAAATTATTTTATGTTATATTATTTTATATATGTATATGTATTATTTATAGACTTTCTCTAATGATTCAATTTTTTTCATTATTAAATAAATCAGTAGCTTTTTTTATGAACCCAAAACAAATATATTTAGGTAACAAAGTAGTATTTAAATATTCTCAAATAATAATAATAATTCCAAACCAATTGAAATATGTTGATCAAAAATGTGCGAGCGACTATGTCGTGAATTTAATTGTTTTGGTCTAGACAAGAGACTAGAGAACGAAACTAGCATCTCGTCAATGCTTTACGAATTTTCTTTTAATAAAAAAAAAAATCGTCTCTGTTGTAGTTTGCTTTCGAACCTTAGTTATTTTGTCAAAATGTCACCAAAATCAAAACCATTTTGCATATTTTGTTTAAAAACAAGTGATCCGCTTAATGAATTTTCTAAAAGTCTTATGGATAATTTCAACTTCATTTTATTTTCAATTTATTTATTTAAAAGAACACAATCTTAACATTGTAAGATACAATGCCTTATAAATTAAATTTAACATTGGTAAAATCCAGGCTCAGGTAGATAAGCTGGAGTTTAAAACTAACTATGAATATGTCCCCTTATTAATAAGTTCTGCAATAATATATATAAATTATATAATCGGAGTTTAGTTTTCCTGAATATGTTAACGAAATTGACCCTGTAGAAGATTGAGAATTTGGAGCGAGCTCCAGCACAATCTGCCAACCTGATACTAATGTAGCCGATAAGAGGAAATCGTTTGGCTTAAAACAGACCAAATTTCAGAACATGGGGCCTCTAATGAATATGTATTTGTTGTTATCTCCGTCAAGAAGTGACAAAATTAATATGAAACTAATATTACACCGATGAAAATTATAATTTTCAGGTTTTTTGCTTATTAACAAATAAAAATAAGCCATCAACCGAATGTTTGGGTGGTTAAAATACGTCAGTTTATCATTTAAAGTGACTGAGTAACATTCCGATCAACTGGGCGTGCGTCATATTGATGACGTCGGCTGACGGTCTTTCCACCGCTATACGGGCGGCTGACGGTTTTTTTGTTATCTTGAAAGGTTGAACATTTATCTGAAAAAAATTCATTTGGTGTAAAATTACTTTTTTTTTACAAGTTAAGGAGCGTGGCTGACGGTCTTTCCACCGCCATCCATGTGGCTGACGGCAATTTTTATATTAATTAGAACATCAATAACCATCCCTCAAATTTTGGAGCACTGTAAAATGACTTTTTGAAAAAAAAAATTGTACCACTTTGACCCGCCGTTACACGGCTGACGCGCATTTTTAGGATTATTTAACACATATCCATCAATTCTGATAAGAATTATTCGGTGTAAAATGACTCGCAAAAACTCAACGCTATTTCCCGCACTAAACCGTTTAGACTGCAGACTCGAGGTAGGCACACACTCAAGGGCTTATGAATGCCCTGAAAATGTTTAAAGCACAGCGCGAGCGATTAGGAAAATATGAGAGGATTGAATAGGAGATACGATGTACATTAGTTTTATCTGTTTGAATATCATAATGGGAGGGAAAAATAGGGTCGGGTAAAGTGTTCCACATTAGTGTGGTGCGGCTAAAGAAAGAATCTCTATACTTGACAGTACGTCCGAAGTTGGGTTTAAGGGTAAACTGATGGGCATTCCTAGAATCGCGAGTATTACGGTTGAATATATTGGGCGGAGGAATCATTAGAGCATTGTCTATAAAAATAACGATAAAAAAATGAAAGGCATGAAACATTGCGACGGTGTTCAAAAGATGCGGTTATTGTTTTATCACCTATCATTTTTAAAGCTCTTTTTTGGATTCTATCCAGCAGACTTAAATTAGTCATGGGAGCACCTGCCCATATATGACAGTTGAACTCAAGCTTTGGACGAATGTAGGCTTTATAAATTACAGCCAGATCAGCAGGGGAGAAATATTTCTTGCACGTTCGAAGAAAGCCCAAACACTTTGCAGCGTTCTTGGCAACATCAAATCTATGGTCATTCCACAAAAGGTTGTCGGTGATGCACATACCGAGAACTGAAAGTTGTTCGGTTTTCTCGATGCAAGGATAACTCAAGGAAGCTCATGGATAACGGCATTGGGGGAGGGTCCCGCTTTAACGACAATAGACAGCATTGGGTTTTTGAAACATTTAAATTCTGTATGGTTTTTTATTCTCCATTGGACAATGTTGTCGAGATCAGAATTTAAAGAGCTTATCATACGCTGCCGTTGTAGTTCCACATCCGAAGGACATGGGTGTGAATCTGAAAACGAATATGAAAAGCGGAGGGCCAGCAAAACAATATATTGGATTAGCTGTTTCAGACAAGAGATCATTTTGTGCTTGCCTGTCAACCTCGTGGTTGCAGGTTCGATTCCTGCCGTTGTCTATGTCTTCTTATATTCCATTAAAAACCAATTCTAAAATTGTCATAAGATAAGTTGCTGCTTTGTCCATTACATGCTGTTTAGGCATAAAACTAACAACATGTGATTGAGTAAACTAGCATACCCATAAAATATGACAACGAAATAAATAAAATAATGCGAATTATAAGGGACATAAATAAATAAGACACGGTAATTCTCTCCGCATTAGTTCAGCCGCCATCCCTGGAGATAAATCTGAGACAACAACCAGCTCTAGTCTCAGAACATCGCGCCACACATCTTTCCTATCCTTCTTTCTCTTCTTCCACCGGATGCCCGCTCTGTCGTAAGAAAAGCATATAAAGGGTATTCATAATACCTTGAGCGCATGTAAAAGTTAAAAAAAAATCAGACTTGAAACCGTTGTATTACAACGTGTATTGATCGGTTCGAAAGGTAATTTTTAATCCAACGAAGAAGAGTTTAATCAGCGTTTCCATGACCTTGGAAAGAAGGGACGTAAGTGCAATTTGGCACTAATTGGAAGGTGAAGGAGATTCACCTTTTTTGGAACAGCTTAGCAGTGGTTTTGCTAGCGTAGAAGAGCACCTCTTCAGAACAATGGGGGATATACTATATGGACCCGCGGATTTGTGTATGTCTAGATCTTTAAGAACTCTGGCTCAACTGTACGAGAACAGAAGTAGATACGTCCCATGAAGCTGTTAATGTTCTCAAGTACAGGAGGATTCATATCACTTTGTGGAAGCGTAGAATTAGCAGCAAACTGTGCTGCTAACAAATTTGCTTTTTTTTGAAAGCTTACCACAGGAGTGTTATCCGTAACGAGCGTTGGAACCGACGAGGAGGTGGAATTTCGTATGTTTTTTAGAAATGACCAAACATTTTACTAACTTTGGGACATTCTCATATTTTTTGCCTTAATTTTTGCTTATGTAAAAATGTGGTTCGCTGAATATGACTGTTACAGGTCTTTCTAGCTTGTTTGAACTTTTTCCGGCTTTCCTCAGTTGGGTTGGATTTGTAACATCTTTCTCAACCTGATAACCTCTTTACAGCTCAAATCGAACTATGAGTTTTCTTTTGGTTTGATGCTTTTGGTTCTGGTCGGCATAAAAGCCCTCATCCCTTATGAATTATGTTTGTAATCATACTAGCTCTGGAGTCAACGTCACTATCGAGGAAGCATAGTGACCAGTTAAATATCCTGAAATAATTATTAAGACCATCCCAGTTGGCTTTCTTGTATTGCCATACGGTCCTCTTAGGATTTTTTTCTTTAACAGAGAAGTTCGAGCACGAGAAATTGTCTGATATAATACAATGGTCCGATGTGCCTAGAAGCGATAGCATACAAATAAAGTATTTGCCAAATTTAGAGGTAAGGAACAAGTTTGGGGCGCATGCGGAGTGACTGCAACATCAGGTATTCTTGTTGGCTCATTAACCAGCTGAGTCAAATTGTTCACCTCGGGAAACAGCTCGAAATACTTTCCTTCGGGTGTTGTCTGACCAGAATAGCGTAGCCATTTGGGATTGTGTACATTGAAATCTCCCGTAACAACAATTTCACTGTGCGGATAATGTGAAACAATTCTTTGGATAGAGTCGGATAGCGCATCGAATTCGTTAAAAGTCGAATTACTGTCCAAACCGGAGCTACGATAAATAGAGCATGTGTGAATGATGTGCTTATGCACCGTGAATATACGGCGATACCATGATGTGAAAAAAAGAGTGCCACTAAACTATATCCTTGTTAGCTAATTCTGAGGGATCATAATATTCACCTACTTGGGCTTCGCTAAGTGCGAAAAAAGCTGGCTTGTTTTTAGTAGTATGAACACACGCAAGATAGACATTCTTTCTAAGCCCACGAATGTTACAATAATCAACCCTAAAATCGCTACCCATTATAAAAAAACTAACAATAAAAAACTAAATCAGACAGTTAACTATACTGATATTAGGTTTGAGTTCCAATAGAACTGTACAATTGAATTACTAGTAGTATTATGTCTTAATAGTAACTTATTTGATCCCCCCCCTGGATTCCCAAAGTCAATAACAGCAATATATCTGATATTGTTTTGACTCTTTTGTTTTGAATCAATTACAGCATTGTATGGGATGACCACCAATGATTGCAATGATAAAGCCAAATTGCGAAAAATGTGAGGAGGATAGTGGAAAATGTTACCGCTATTGATTATTTGTGTGTGCTGCGTCATGATTATTTAGTTGTGCTTTTTTTTTTTTAATGCCTATAATTTAATTGCACTTGCACTGACACTCGCACTTTTCTATTTTTTTTAACTTAATGGCAGGGATTATTAATATTTTTGGATATGTAGATTTTAAATGGAATTAATTTTTTAATTTAAAAAAAATGTATGGAATGGGCTATGGCGTTTTTGAGTTGGTTAGACGGCGCGGCAGACGGGACACTTATTTCTCGTACACAATTTTCCATGACGTAGATCATATGTTTTGTTTTTTCCTATCTATAACTACTGTTGACCCCAAAAATACATTGGTTCCTTGTCTAACCCAATTTATTGAAGAGCAAACGGCTTTCAAAATCAATGGTGAAAAAAACTAAGTTTATTTCCTAATTTTAAGTATTTAAGTAGTTCACTTTATTATTAAAAAAAAGTATTAATAATGTTTCAATATTGATAAAAAAAAATAGCGGTGTTTCGTTAAGGTATTATCTGTCTTAAACTTGTGTCTGTGTTAGTTTGCTAGATAAAATATGTTAAATAAGTGTGAAAATAATTTTTTAAAAAATCTATGTTCTGAAGATATTTTGGACAATCTGAATTAGTGCTGAGTACAAAGTACTTTTTTCCTATTTTTTTGTTCACACTTTTCTGTTGCTCGTATGGAATTTTTTTGAAGTTTGCTGTTCCAATTCCAAAAGAGTCCGGAATAAGAAATTGCTGAAATATTTTTTAAATAAAATGGAATTACCAGATCCAGAGATAAGCTTTGCTTTGTAATTTGAAAATGATTTTGTTCGAAATTCATAAATTTAAGTTCAAAATTGAATTTAACAGGGAAGCATATTGTGATGCTTTTTTAGTTAAGAGCTGAGGTAGCGTCAGCGGATCCAAGGTTTGACCGAAGAAAGCAATAAAAGCTCGGCGCATGAAGGGATCAGAACTCCGTTAAATACCGATCTTTATGAGTTTTTTTAAATATTACATTAAATTTAATCAAAAATACTATAACACGGTATTTCATATAAATACTTTACAATAGTTCTCCTTAAAAATAAACCAACAATCTATTATAGGTTGAGATAGAGTCCCCGGCCCTGGACGAAACCAAAGGCACAAAGGTCGGTGGGAAAGAGTCCCCGGCCCTGGTCGAAACCAAAGGCACAAAATTTTCGGCACGAGGCCAAACAATTACGAAACTCATACATAACTAGTGCACCACGCTCTCAGTAGTGTGCTCCTAGATACTTCCCTTTTGTACTCCGGATTGGTACATACAACATCCAATGCTACCTCCTCTTAATGGGGTATATATTAATAAGAAAGTGTGAAGCGTAAGTACAGAACAACTTATCCCATGCAATTCATATGGCGTGACGTTTGATTGGGTGATAATGTTCTGTTTTCATTATAAATCGTATCACGTCTGCTTGCTGGATGATCTCTGTACACCTGTTATTAGTTGAAGTGGCAGTTAGCTCTTCGATGAATACAATTGGTGATGTGTGGTGGATATTGGAATGACTGGTTTGATTAAATTTGTAACTTCGTTACAATAAGGAGAGGTTTCTTTTAACCTTTAAAAAATATAGATTGGCTTGATGACGTTGAATTTTTTAGAAAAAAAATAATGAATCGGATGATGAAAATAATATAATGGAAACACCAGAAAGTCTTTGTGGTCCAGGAACACCAAACTAAATGGTTTGAAAGCTGTGGAGAACACTCTAACCGTGCTAAAGTGCGCAATCTTATTGAAAATGTATCTCCATCGGAGTAACTTATTGCTACACAGATGACTACCCCACTTACTGGTAATCGTATTGGGGTAGAAGTCATAACTGATAGGTTACAACACTTGTTTCAGAATCATCTGAAACAGCAAAACTATATCGTACAGTGCGGAACCAGCATTTGCATTATATGTGGACGCAAAAATCACGCGAAATGTTTACAAAATTATTAGAAATTGATCATGGGCATTATTTGCATACATCTGTTAATAAACTTGGTAAGGCAAAAAGGCGTGTTTCCCGGCAGAAAGCGCAATAAAAGTTGATGAGACTAGTGTAAATATTAATGTGGAAGGTGTTGTAAACCACGCGACTAGGCGTCTTTCCTGATGATAAGAAGCATACTCTTATCTGCAAAAATAGGCTGGAGGTGGAAGTTCAGGTCATTATACCTACAAGCAAATATTGCAAAACCACCAGAAAAGTTTTCAGATAACTGGTATAGATGAGAATCGTATAAGGGAATCATTTAATGTTATACAATTTTTACTTGAACCTGAAAGAGATACGATACGCCAAACTACGAACAGTCAGTGAAAATTACTTTAACTCTAACAATGACGAAAGTCACGAATCATAAAGCGAATATTCGAGCTCAGATTAATTTTTTTATGTAACGATCATTTTAAACACATTCTAAATATACAGATATAAGAAAAATATTCAAAATAAATATATTACTATTTTTGTCAAAGCAGTCAATATTGTAGTGTGGTACTTGTTTCTTGTTGCTATGTTTTATTGAATTTATATTTGTTATAATCTTCGTTATTATAAAAAAAAGTTTTCTATAATGTTATAAAAGTTTATCAATGAAAAATAGTGTTAATTTAAATAATTTATTTTATTTAGGTTCAAAAAAGGTTTTCCGAGCAAAGCTGGTCGGGTCAGCTAGTCCTATAAATACTTTTTGCCTTTTTTTACTTATCTTGAATATTTTGAGTGAAATAAATATTTAAAACTGAGATTCGAATTTTTCACTTCTAAATGTATGGAGTCACTCCACTGTGCGGCGCGCGTGTTCATGCGCCGGGATGCTAATCGGCACTGATGTTTGTTATTAAACACACGTATAGATTTAATATGTATATAATGTTCAATTCTTTATTGGGTCTCTTACTCGTTTAATGCTATTTTTTTTTTGTTCAATCAAGGAGGAGGGTTATTTTTTCATTTAGTTTTTCTTTCCATTTCTGTTTTAATTCATAGTTTTTATCAATATTCGGTTGATTGTAATCATATCTGAAATTTGAAAATCTAACTGCTTGTATATGGTTTCCTTATTTGATTTACATGAGCCTGAATTTTTCTCCTATTTTTCTTTCAACTAAATATCCTACCAAACTTGGTTTTCTTATGATGCTTACAGGTTTCCATTATAAATAATTTTTAATTTCACATTTATATAATACAATTTCATTTTCTTCATATCTTTAATTTTCTTTTACTTATAATATATTTGGTTTTATAAAATTTTCATTTTTTTCTTCATTTTCTTTTTGATTATTTTCATATTCTGGTTTAATTAAATCTAACATTGTTCTTGGTTTATACGCAAATAATAAATATAAGGTGTTTTGCAAGTTTTTGTTGTTGTTCTTGGTATGTTCCTGTAATTAAACAATGCTGAGCTAAGGACTCTTCGAAAATCATTTTTCGTACGTGGTTTTCTAGGCAAAATTGTTTTCAAAATGGATTTAATCCTTTTGACGCCTCTTTCCGCGAGCCCATTTGATTCAGGGTGGTACGGTGGACTTTTTAAGGCACTAATGCCATTAGCTTCACAAAACTTCAAGAACACACCTGAGCAAAATAGTGGTCCGTTGGCCGAAACCAACTCTTCAGGCAACCCGTAGATCGAAAACCAGCAAGATAATTGCGCTATGAGAGAATCTGCGTTATGATTTTTCATTATTGCAGCATCTCTCCATTTCGAGAAATTGTCAATCAGAATCAAAAGATCAATTCCTTCTAGCCTAAAAAAAATCTATATGCACTCGCTCATATGGATAAAATGTTTTAGGCCAATCAAGTCTACTTTTATCAGATAAATATCTTTGCGATAAATCACATATTGAACAGGCCTTAATATATTCTTCTATATCATGGTTCATCCTTGGCCACCACAGATGATATGGGAAGAATTTTAAATCCAACAATACCAGGATGTCCGGCATGCAATCTCTAAAATCTTTCCTCGTACTGTACAATGTACAACTACTTTCGAGACGTAAAATAAAGTACCATCTTCGCATGGCAACGAATTTCGCTGTTTGAAATATAAACCTATTTCATCAATGTACTTGTTATTTGGCCAACCCTCCATTACGTACTTGATTACTTGTTTTAAATTTGTATCATTTTTGGTTTCAGTTACTATTTCGGAAAATTTAATGAGTAAATAAGACCTACAACCAACTTCTAACTGGAGGCATTGATTGTCCAGCCCTGTATGACAAGATCACATGGAACGTTAACCATCGGCATCTAAGATCTATACCACTTTTCGCAATCCCTTTCCATCGTACCGACTACGGCAAAAACGAACCGATGACTAGAATGCTTCAGAAAGCTAATATTTCAAGCATTTTTGATCCAAACCTTTCCAAATCCTCTCTACAACGAGCACTCCAATCTTAAAAATTTCCTTACACTATCCTGTGTACCTGGTTCCTTAGTTTAAATTTAATCTTAAGTCTTAAATTGTTACCTAGTTTTAAGATATTAATTAAGTAATTGTTAGTTGCTTGCATTAAGCTATAAATAAATAAAACCATGGACGTGTAAATATCAAATCATATCAGATTCTTCACCTGTAGGCTCTACAGACGGTAATCGAGATAGGGCATTAGCATGGCCAAGCTCGATCCCCTTATTGTACTTAATTTCATACGAATATTGCCCTAGAAATATTGCCCATCTTTGTAAGCGTGCGGCTGCTACAGGTGTTTGTTTATTGTGTCCAAAAATTTCACGAAGATGCTTATGATCACTGTGTAAGGTAAATTTGTTGCCATATAAATATCTGTGAAATTTTCGAACAGCATAAGCAATTGATAACGCTTCACGGTAAAGCTGTGAATATTTGTTTTCTGTGTCACTAAGAGTGGACGATGCAAAAAGGACTGAACGTTCATCGCCTTCGTTCATATGTAAAAGAACGGCCCCTACACCATATGGACTAGCGTTACATGAAACTATAATCGGCTTCTTTGCATCGAAATGTTCTAACATTTTGTTGTTCATAAGTAAATTCTAACTTCTTTGAAACGCTAATTGAAAATCATTTGTCGAAACAAATTTTGAATTTTTACGCAAAAGATCATAAAGTGGTTTTAATTCAGATGAAAGTGATGGCATAAATTTTCCATACAAATTTAATAACCCTAGATAAGATTTTAAACTTGTTGCATCGCGGAGTGCAGGCGCACACTTAATCGCCTCCATTTTATCTTTAGTTGGCTAAGTTCCTTCTTTACATATTTCATGACCTGAACATTGTACTCTTTTTTGAAAGAACTTAAACTTTGCTTCATTAACTTTAACTTGGTACGCATCAAGTCTATTTAAAAACTCTTCAAGTTTCTTGTCACAATCCTCTAAATTTTCACCCCCAATGAGAATATCATCTAAATAACCAAAAACGTTTGGTATTCCCTGTAAAATTTGATCCATAATAGATTGAAAAAGCGCGGGAGCTGAGGAGGAAGCCTAGTGTAACGATACAGACTCTTATGCGTGTTTAAAGTAAGATATTCTTGCGATTTTTCAGAGACTTTCACCTGTTGGTATGCACCTGACAAGTCAAGTAAACAAAAAAAAGCACAATTACTGAGACCGGCAGATACGCAATTTATTGTCCTTTTTAGGCACAACTAGGTTGGGTGATGCCCATCTACTATGGCGATCTACCACTAAAATACTCTCTGAAACAAGTCGATCTAGTTCGATCTCTATAGCTTCTCGTAAGCTACCTGGCATGGCTTGAAGAATATGGGTGTGGCATTATCCTTTAAAATCATTTAAACTTCCAATTTTTTCATTACACAATCTTAATTTTGCGAAAACACCGAACTACGCTTATTCTTAAAATAACGCATGTCCTTAAGATACTGTTCATGATCAACCGATTCATAAAACGTTCCCGCCAATTGGAGACGAAGATATCCAACCACGATCTTCCGAGTAATGCAGTAAGATTGTTTTTAGTTTAACCACAACTAATTCCAACGAAAAATATTCATTTTCATGCAAATTCCGAACTTGAACATCACACACACCTTCAACACAAACATTGTCACCAATCAAACATAATTTTTTATCAGCCGTTCTCAAACCACAATGTCAAAATAATCTATGAAAATCAGAACTGAACTTCTCTTGACATCTCTCTGCTGGTAACTGTGTCTTTTGCTTCTCTGCGGTGAACGACTGTGATGAAACTTGTTGACGTTTTGATAATCCACATAACTTATGGAACTGGGATGGAGTAGTTGCATGATATTTTTCATAAGTTCCAAAGACCTTGCAACTTGACATGCTGTATCAAAATCCATCGATGATTCGCTTAACAATTTGATTGTATGGCATTTGAATTGATTCTTCTTTGATACCAACAACAAATTCGTCTTGCGGTGACTCATTCAAGAATGCCTTAAAGTCACATTCTGCTAAAATTTTCAACACCACGATGTAGTCTCCTATAGATTCATGGTTTTGTTGGAATTGTTTGTGAAACTGGAATCTTTCGGCAATGATATTTGCCTTAGGTTTGAAGTGTTCTTTTACTTTAATGAGTTCTTTATACCCTTTAGAGTGAGCTTCAGCTGGAGCTACCAACGACTTATACGTGTCGCGCCTCCCAAGTGTAATTAGATATGATCCTTGCAGCGTATCATCCGTAATTTTGTTACTAGCTAGCAATTGCTCCAATCGCTCTGCATAGTTATTAAAATCGTCACCAAGTAAAACAAAAAATTCTATTGAACCAACGAATTGCGCCATGCTGCATTCATCCACGTGTTTCTTTTGTTCTGAATTGAAACTTTCGTGGGTATCGACGAATTGATCAGAACCACTGTCACTATCTTGATCGATTTTTACTTTTATATCTACTGTGTCCACTTTTATATTTCCTTAATTTTTATTCTCGTCGCCAAAATAATATGTTTGTAATAAAACAACCGTATAGATTTAATATGTTTATAATGTTCAATTCTTTATAGGATCTCTTACTCGTTCAATGCTATAAACCTCACTAAATCATTGCATATATAACCTATTGTACTATCATGAAGATTGATTTTGAGATGGTGCTCTGTTGTAATGTGGGGCGCTGTGAACACTTAAATTTTTTATTAGAGAATTCGGAATGAGGAATTAAAGACACCAAATAAGAAAGAGAAAACCAATTTTGTTGGTTCTAACAACAATAAAACGAAGAAGGGTGATTACCATAATAGCAGATTACCAGGCAGCCAACGAAACGAATTTGGCGAAAAAATAGAAACAAATGTGTGTATGAGTATGTGGATTTGTAGTTCCTATTGAATGAAAAGATTTTTTTTGTCTGAAGGCGAGATAATAGAAATAAAATGTTTGTATGTGTATGTGGCTTTGGTTTGGATGTATAGATTTTTTACGAATTCATTGTGTTTTTGTAGGTAATATCAATAGATTTTTGAATTTTGGTGCAAATTCTAGCAACGTTGTAGCTTAAACTGTATCTATGTGGGATGTAGGAACGGTTGCAATGTTGCTATATTTCACTATTTTAGTTGTGTTCATTATGCATGTGTAGGTAATTAATTTTATGAGGTTTTGGTTTGGGTGATAGATTTTTATGAATTCAGTTTTTTTTGTAGGTAGGTACATATGTACTTAATATCAATAGATTTTCATTTTTTAATTTTAGTGTATATTTCACTATTTCAGTTAGGTACTTCACGTACATTATGAATAAGTGGTACATTTTATTTTGGTAAAGTAGGTTAT
The DNA here is from genome assembly GCA_910595825.1 of Philhelius pedissequus. NCBI lineage: Eukaryota > Metazoa > Arthropoda > Insecta > Diptera > Syrphidae > Philhelius > Philhelius pedissequus. Next base: position 106,782,112 of record OU343160.1, read on the forward strand.
TTAAAGAAAAAATATTGTAGGTACAATATTTTTACGTCAAAATGTTGGTAATAAAAAAATATACATATATTTTGTTCCAATTTTGGTTTCAAACATTTTTACTTCAAAATTTGTATACCTAGTAAAAAATACATATATTTTATTTCAATGTTTTTTTGTAACATTTTCAAGTAAAAATTTTTGTATGTAATTAGGAAATTGAAAAAAAAATATAGGTAGGTGTATATTTAAAAAAACTGTTTAGACATTTTTACGTAAAAATGTTGGTAATAAAAAAATATATATACGTACCTACATATGTTATTACAATTTTGGTTTTAAACATTTTTGTTATCAAAAGAATTAAGATGACAATTTTAAATATTTAATAATATAAACTTAAAAGCAAAATTTCAGAAAAGCCGTTTTCAAAATATTGAATTTTCAAAAAAAAAATTGTTTTCTAAAATCCAAAAAAAAACTCTTCGAAAATTTTGCATGCAGTATTATTTGGTATTTGAAAAAAAATTATAAAAAAAATTGATCGAAATGGTTGTATGGCAGGTACCGTTGAAAACAAAATATGTAAACAAATTTGCTGACCACACCTAAAGTAGTACATACACATATTTTTTTTATGAAAATCGTAAGAGCAAGTATGCTAAGACAACGATTCAAAAACCCACTTTAGACAATCACCTAAAACGCCTAAGTACCAAGTTTGAAAAAAATCGGTTCAGCCGTTTATGCTGCAGATAGTTCTACAGACAGACAGATAGATAGTCGGATCTCCGGGACAGAATTTTTGGTGTTCTCTATTATTCTAATGTCAAGTTTGATTAATATATCGAGTTCGATTTTTTTCCAAATGCGAAACTTACCCATATATACTGTAATAGGTATACCTATGTATGTCTAACACAAGTAAAAATTTCATTTCAATGTTTTGTTTACATTTTCAAGTAAAAATTTTGACAATAAAATCTGAAGTACATTTTTGTTAACTTGTTCTCGTCATTTTGTTAGTTTAGTGGTAGGTATAATTTTTGCACTTTTTGTAAAACAAAAAAGTTTATAATTAAAGTTACAAGTAGGTATTGTGGGAAAATATATCAGTTTTTAATGTAAAATGGAATATTTCATAATGAAAAAAAAAAACTAAATAAAAAATCATTTTTTGAATTCTTAACATTTGTATGTATAATAATTTCAAAACATTTATAGGACAAAAATTTAAAACTCCAGTTTAAAGTTATTATTAATACACATATAAAAATTTTATTTCACAATAATAAAGCTAACCGGGTTTGAAAAATTGATTTAAAAAAAATTTATTATTTAAAAATCAAAAAAAAAACATTTTCTTGAAAATTTAAATGTCCAGTATTATTTTTAGGTAGCAAATACGTTTTTTTTCTTAACGGTTTCTTAACATTTGTATGTGAAGTAACCGTTGTTTTTGTTTTAGGAGAGCAATTTTTTTGAATTAGGTGTTTAAAATAATGTCAAAACTACTAAACTATAAAAATAACGTTGTGACTAACAAACAGAAAGTTCAAAATGAAACAAGAAACAAATTTTAAATAATTTTAGTAAACAAAATATTTAAATTGTTTTTTTTTTCATTTACACAATTGGAGACATCAAACCCAAAATGAAACTATTAAATATGTACGGTTTCGAAAAAATCGATGCTCGTTTTCATAATATTGATTTCTCAAGAAAAAAAAAATGTACAGTACCTACTGTTTAAACTTTTTAGAAGCTTTTCCATAAAAATAAAAAAACGCAAGTGAACCGTTTTCCAGAAAATCGAAAAACAAAAAAAATAGTTCTACTAAAGTTACCAAAAATAACCATTTTTTTTATTTCAAACAAAAAACGAAAAAGTACCTTTTCACTTATTAATTAACTGATATTTTTTTAAATAAAAACGGCTACAGGTTTTTGTGAAAAATTAGATTTAACTATTCACCAAAAAGTTTGGTCATAAAAAAAAACTTGTGAACATATTACTCAAAACCAAATATGTGCTATATTTGTAGAAAATCCATCAATCCATTTAGGCTGTAGGCTCGCAGACAAATAGAATTGTGAGACTCACTTTTTTCTTGTTCGCTATCATCGTAATGACAAATTTGATCAAAATCTCATTTTTTATGGATCCAAACATTGCCATCCATATAGTACATAGATGCGTACATAACTACATAATTATAACGAAAGTAAAAATAATAAAAATAAAACTAAAATCAATTCCCATTTTTTTTTTATTAAAAAACTTTGAATAAGAGTTTTACCAAAATTTTGTTAACATTGTTTTTAACGGTGCCTGTCTTGAACAGTTTTTTTTATTTTCGACCTATACAATGTTTCATACAAACAAACCTTCAAACTCTAAATAATACTGCGTATTAATTTTTTGGAAAATAAAATCAATATTTTTGAAAACTCAATATTTCAAAAACTTGTGGACGAATTTAAAAAAAAAGTATTGTTAAATACATGTCAATATTTAGCATACCGAGATTATTTTTATAAACATTTTAAAGACATTTATACGAGTATATAAAGCAAAATAAATACAAACGACAGAGAATATATTTTGCTGTACCTATTTACTAAGAATATTGTGCTTACAATGTGAGCGAACATAAATTTAATTCAAATTTAATGACGAAGCCCATATTTGTTTTAATAATATAATAACAATGAGGGTGGCCGTGGCGCGATAGTTGTGTGTTCGCCTGTCAACCTCGTGGTCACAGGTTCGATCCCGGCCATAGTCTATGTGTTCTTATTTTTCCATTTAAAAAATAAATTCTAAAAATAAATGTCATACAGTGAGTTGCTGTATTACTCATTACATACTGTTTAGGCATAGAACTAAAAAAAATTAAAATGATTTGATACTGAGTTTTTTCTAAAAAAAAAAGTTTTCTTGGTTAAATAAAAATAAAATAATTAGATTTAAATAAAATAGTTTTTAGGTTGAAAGATATTAGTATTAAGAAATATAGTTTAGTTTAGAGCGCCTGTAAAGGGCCAGTAAATTAGAACATCGCGCCACACATCTTTCCTATCATTCTTTCTCTTCCTTAACCTCACGCTCGCGCTGTGCTGAAACATTTAAAGGGTAGTATAATCCCTTGAGCGGGTGTAGATTATAAAAAAAAATCTTTTATTAATAAAGTAAAGCTGATTTTTTCTTTCGATTATAGCGATTATAAGGCTACGTATTCGTAAAAAGAAATTCTAGCAATCAAACATGACCTTGCATAGAGAATCCCAAAAACTGATCGACAAAAAATGTATGTCTGTCCGTCTGTATGTATAACGAGCTGCGGCCTAAACGATGTATGCGATTACCTTTACATTTGGTATGTGTTTCTTTTGGCATTCCTCAGAGGGAAAATTGAAATTTTATTTTTAGGCCCAAACATAACTGTAGGAAAAGCTTTTTTTCTCGAAGACGGCTCCAACGATTTTGAGAATTTTTTTGTTGATAACAATAAATCAGAACCAAAATTTAAGGAAAAAGTCTACTAGGTAACGATACCTTTCATATAACGTTCTTTTTTTTAATTTTTGCCTTTCTCGGTAACGCTTCTTTGGTCAATTTTTTTTATTTGAGAAGATCTAGGTAGCCAAATTCATTCTGCATACAAATATTTTGAATAACTTTTCTTCTAATTAAAATTAGTTTTTAATTTTTTTTTGAATCAAAAACGATCAAAAAACTAATCACAAAAAATTATTTTAAATTTAATAAATTATTTTAAAAACAGCATACCTACCTACTAAAGTTAAAAATGTTAAAAAAAAAAACTAAAAATAAAAATAAACAACAGGATTTCATCAAAATCACTCCAACAATTTTCGAGATACTTTTTCATAAAATTTGTATTGATCGTGGCATCTAATAGTGTCCTTATTGATTTTTTTCGAAAAACCGATTAATGTGATGCTTTGGGCAGTTTTTATACGTTTACAACCCAATTTTTATTTCGACAAATATATTTTTGGTAGGTAGGTATGTATATTCATTTTTGTCCAAGTTTACATAATACATTTAAATTTACCTATACATATGTCTACCTACATATGTATATCTTTAAAAATCGCATGAATATTATGTACCTATGTTTGCACCTATCATATAAGGTCATATGCCTACACCTACATCATTCGCTTTAATTATATAAATATGTACATATTTACATAACTACGTTCCATCTATGTAGGTACATATGGGTACATATCACCCTCCAAATTTACCTACATAATTAAAATCCATTTAAATATATATATTTGTAGGTAGATACCTATCTATCTATCTAACTATCTTGAATCATGCATTCGACAATTTATTATACTAAGAACCCAGATAATATTACCTACATCGGTTGTAAACCTACCTAATGATAACTAGACTACGTACTTACTAACAGCGTCAGTGGTTAGCTACATTTAAGTTGTTAGCTACCTATAGGAGCAAGTTCATACGATTCAGTCGTGCATTTTATTTAAATTATTTTTCAACTTTCTTTTCAAAAACATACATACCTACAATATGTAGGTACTAATTTTATGTAGGTACTAATTTTATTTGAACAAAACCTACAGACATACCTATCCCACAAAATAAAATATTCCTCAAATTAATTTATTTTACTAGTGGCATGTTTTTTTCTATCGCCACAAATCGTTGTACCCACAGAGAAAAAAATACACGTCATTTTACCTACCTACAAAGAAAACCTTCCACACTATCAAAGTTCTCGTTTCTATTTCTTCAGTTTATTGTATTCTATACAAAATTGTTTTTGTTTTTTTCTCACTCCAACTATTATAGCATTGTATACAGCATTCCTATTCTTCAATTATTATTATTTTTACTTCATACTAACATTCTTATCTTATTCCTTCACTGTATACATATCCTCGGGTCTCCCATAACTCTACCGAGCTAGGGTTGTTTCATAAGTCTAGGTGCCGCTTTGATCGTTCGGCTTCATGATAGTACTATAGGAATGTATCTGCAACTGTCAAACTTAAAACTAAGTAACTTCAGAAGCTTACAGTGAGTCAATGATTTATGCATAATATATTATATTTGTAATTTGTACCAATAGTTATCTGAGTACATATCAGATGACAGACAGATGGATTTGGGGGACACACTTTTTTGGTGTTCTCTATGATCGTAATGTCATGTGTGGTTGCTAGAATTTTTTTGTTGCTCGAATCCATAAATTCCTTATAGTATATCTATAATCGCAAGTAAAAATGGAAGTCCCAAAATCGAAATTGAAATGTTGATCGTGCTTAACATTATGATAGAGAAGGCCTTCGACACTAATCTATTGATGAGTTATACTAATAAGGTTTAAATAGATAAATTTTAAAGCGAATACAAACAAATTATAGCAAATAACGGTAACCACGACAAGTTCATTAGCAGTTCACACTATAAGGTATAATCCTTCATCTCGAAACATACATACATATATACATATAATGGGTTATCCATTTTGCGGTTTCAAAAGTAAACGTAAATAAAACACAAAAATGGCCAGAAAATGTCTCTTGCGATAAAGCCATATTCGCTCGAGCTGTGTGGCATTTGGCGCCTTCTTGTTGATACCACATATTCTCCAAGTCGTATTCTTCAATAGCAGGCAAAAAAAGTCGGTTATCATATGATCATAACGCTCCGAATTGACGGTGACAGTCGTTCCATCGTCGTTTTCAAGAAGTAAGGTCCAATCACACCTCCGGACCAAAGAGCGCCCCCCACACAGTGACTTTTTGAGGATGTAATGGCCTCTCTTCAATTACTTGAGGATTCTCAGAACCCTAAATATGACAATTTTATTTATTAACATACCCACCGAGTGAGAAATGTGCTTCGTCGCTGAAGAAAATTTTGTTCGAAAAATCGCCGTCCAACGCCTGTTGTTCAAGCACCCATTCGACGTATCTACGACGTTGTGAATGGTCAACTGGCTTCAGTCGTTGTGTGAGCTGGACCTTATATGGATGTAGGTGTAGATCCAAATGCAAAATACGCCATAATGTGCCGTAAGACAGTCCCAATTCCTGAGAACGAGGAAGAATCGACACATTCGGGTTTTAACAATTTGTATGCGTTGTGCGATAGTTAAGCGATCCATTTTCGTAAATGACAGACTTTCAACTGAAAAAAAAATTGGTTTACCAACTTAGTTTGACAGAAGTCGCATTCCACCCCTATACTTTTGAAACCGCAAAATGAATAACCCTTTATATATTCAATTTCACATAAGGCACTGTGGAAAATTAGCACACGGACGAAGGTAATTTGCAATAGTCCTCGTTTAACTCCTGATTTTAAACAAGAAGCAAACCCGAAATATAAGAGTAAGTGACCATTGTATATATAATCTATAGTACTATCATGGAACAGAAAAAATTCTTTCTTGTAAATTGCCTAAGGGGTCGCTAGTATCGCTGTTTCCCCCTTTGCAGAAATTAGTTTGTGGACGAGAGCAGAAGAAGAAAGGGGGAAAAAAGAGATGAGGTAGTTTAATTTCGTTTCGAATATAATAAATAGTATAAAAGAGAACCAAATGGTTTCTTTTTTGTCATCACATGTTTTATTTTTTTTAATCTTATAAAGGGTCCGCCAAATAACTTTTTTTTTTGAAAATGCTATAAAAAAAAACTACTGAATATTTTCTCAAATTTCTTTTTTTATTTGAAAGTACAATCCTTCCGGTTAATAATGGAAAATAATTTTATTTAAATGGCTGCCTCGGCTGGCCATGCAATAGCCTACACGATCGGTCCAATTTTTAAGCACATTGTCGATTGTGTGCAGCTGTATTTAACCAATGGCTTCACGAATATTGTCCTTTAAAGCGTCAATTATCTCTGGCTTGTCGGCGTAACACTTATCTTTTACGGCACCCCACAAATAATAGTCCAACGGTGTCAAATCGCAGCTCCGAGGTGGCCAAACGACATCAGCTCTGCGGCTGATAATGCGATCTTCAAAAACAGGGCGCAAAACATCGAGTGTAGCTTCGGCTGTGTGGCACGTAGCGCCGTCCTGTTAAAACCAAAAATTGCCAATATCCTCCTCTTCGATTTTTGTGAACAAAAATTCGTTCAACATGGCCCGATAACGATCGCCATTGACTGTAAAGGCCACTCCTTGCTCATTTTCGAAGAAAAATGGCCTAATTATGCCTCTGGACCAAAATCCGCACCAAACAGTGACTCGTTTTGGTGGTATCGGCTTTTCAATGTATACGTGCGGGTTTTCTGTGTTCCAAATGCGACAAATTTGCTTGTTTACATACCCGCCAAGATCAAAATGAGCTTCATATGAAAAGATGTTTTTTTTGGCAAAATCGGCATCTTCTCTAAGTCGATCGCATGCCCACTTAGCGAAGCGAAAACGCATTGGATGGTCAGTTGGCTTCAACTCCTGAACCAATTGGACTTTGTATGGCGTCATACCAAGGTCTTTATGCAAAATTCGTCTCAATGATGTCTCCGAAATGTTCAATTGTTGAGAACGACGGTGAATTGATGTTGATGGCGCTTCACGCACACTTTCTGCCACAGCAGCAATATTCTCGGGTGAACGAACTGTTTTTGGCTTTTCACGCTTTGGGCTATCGATGAGGATGCCAGTTTCTTTCACTTTTTTCACAAGATAACGAACATACGGAGCTGACGGTGCTTCTCTTCTTCCAAAATCCGTACACAATTTTCGCACACATTTTGCAACACTACCTTGATTTTCAAAGTAATGTCGCAATATTTCCCAGCGTTGTTCAAGCGTATACATAACCATAGTCGTTCAGCGGAAGGATAAAACTAATTATCTGTCAAATCAGGCATGAGCTAAGTGTTACCATTCACGAAATATGCACTAGTTGAAAAAAAAACCTTAGATGGCGGACCCTTTATAAGGATGATGTAAAGAGGAAAACAAAGTTGAACGGTCATATATACGATACCATTTGAATGTGTTTTGTTTCTTCTTGGATGTGTAGCTATTTGATTAAGTTTGCTACTTCCATTTCATATAGATTCTGAATAGGTGAATTACGTGCCTACAATGCTACTTAGACGTACTCATACTTTTGGTACTGGAATGTTGAGGAAGGTTGTATGTACATATGTGCATATGTACCTACAATGGTTTGGATTTTAGTTATTTCATTGTAGTATTTCATTTTAGTATTTCATTTGGTGATATTTTAGAAAACAAACCCGCAAGAAGTAAAGCTCTTAACTAGGTAAGTTAAAAAACGATAAATTATTTCAACAAATTGTAAGTTTCATTTTATTTATCTTTTTAGAGTTGATGTCAATATTTCAATTCAAGAAGCTCAGTAAAGCGCTCAGAAAATCGAATTGTAGGTAAATTAACATTTATTAAGATAAGTTAAAAACAAAAACGTAATTATGTAGGTTGTTGTACCAGAGTTGTAAATGAATGCAATCATTTTGGAATGCATTCATTGAAATCACAGGAAAACTAATTCATATTGATTTCAATCATATGAATTCACTTAAAAACTTCAACTTCTTTTAAAAGTCATTTTTAAGTCAAAATCAATTGAAGTCATTTTAAAGCCAATGAATTCATTGCAGTTCTTGCTAACTATTTTGAGTTCAACTGTGAATAATAATACTTTAAATAAGCGTACTATATGTTATTAAAATCAAATTCACGACTGGATCGCCCGAATTTGCTCTAATGTTCGATCACATCGTATGCAAAAGGCTTCTATTAACAATCTAAATATATTTCTGAAGTTGTTTTTACTTCCTTTTTTTATTTTTTTTTTTTGAAAAAAAAAACTTGGTATGGCAATTTTAAATATTAAATAATATAAACTTAAAAACAAGACTCAACAAAAAAAATCATCCACCCGTTTTCGAAACATTGAATTTTCGACAAAAAAATATTTTTCGAAAATTTTGGTATGCAGTATTATTTATAATTAATATAAATATTATATATAATGATTTGACCTCCTATAAAAATATTTGATCAAAATCTGTCGAGCCCTTTATGAGCAAAATAAATTTCATAGATATTATGTATGTAGGTACATATATCTATGTATATGTGATCGAACATACGAGCAAGTTCGGGCGGTCCAGTCGTGCATTTTATTTTAATAACAAATAGTAAGCTTATTTAAAATATCTATTATTATACACAGTTGAACTAATAGTTAAAAAGGACTGTAATATGACTTCAAAATGACTATAATTTATTTTGACTTCAAAATGACTTCAATGACTTTTAAAAGACTTCAATGACGTCACTAAAATCACAGAAGATTGCATTCATTTGAATGCACTCATTGAATTAACTAAAATGAATTCCCAATTAATGAATTCAAAATGAATGGTGATTTCGTATTTTGATGTTGAAGTCTTTAAGTGAATTCATGAGTTACACATTTTTGGAGATAAATGAAATGAGTTAAATTCCAAAATGATTGCATTCTTTTACAACTCTGGTACATATCGAACAAATTTGTTTATTTAAACAGGTGACACGTGGGTCACAGCTATTATACAGGTGCTTTTATGTTATGTTCAAGCTGTAGGTAGGGATGCAACATTATTAAAAAAACACCTAGGTATGTCAATATTTCACCTCAAGAAGCTCAGTCAAATGCTCAAAAAATCGAATCCTTGTTAAAGTAACATTACTAATAAATACTAATAAAATGAACTTATCTAACTAGTTTTTTTATTTAACAGGCGGAATGCTGGTCACAGCTATTATCCAGGTGCTTTGCTGTTATGTTCAAGCTGTAGGTAGGTACCTACCTACCTACCTACTTACAACAAATTATTTGTGTTTTTTTTTAACTAATAAATACCTACATTTAAATGTATCTAGGTAGATGGGTATATTAGAATTTATTAGAAAATAAAAATAAAGTCTTCATTTTTACTTGCGATATATTTAGGTGCATTTGGTATGTATGTATTTAGGTAGGTACAATTCGGTAGCGTAATAAGATAAACTCATTTCAATTTTAATTTATTTTATTTCAATTCGGTGTACAAGTAAGACTTTGTCTTTTATAAAGATTTAAGATTAAAATGATAAATGACTAAAGATTTATCAAACTCAGTATTACAGTGATAAAAGATGAAGTGATTTTCTTTATACTTGGTACGTACCTACATGCTTACATAGTTCATCATTATAGAAACCGAATGTTAGAAGAAAAGCGAACGTTTTTTAACTCATTGATTTTAATACATTGAGTGAATATTGGTTATATTCAATAAATGTGTTAAAATTTGTTAATGAAATACGTTAGCTTTCAGGGTAATTGGACATTAATATAAGATCATGTTAATTTGTTGCAATTTAATTGAAATTGTTGATCTTATAATTAAAAAATAAATATATTATAGGTATATGTATATATATTAACATAAGACGATTTGGTTTTAGATACCTAGGTATAAATGTTGAAATAAATTAATTTTAACGACATTTTCCAATATCTATGATTTTACAAATTAGCACCGTGTGTGGGGTTTACTAGGAGTATACATTACATTACATACAAAAGTTCAAAATCAAACTTCTAAGTTTCAAGCATTCACAAGTTAAATCATTTGTCTTAAATTCAATTCTGAGTACCTACGTAATTAGCTCATGTTGGGGTATATATATAATATTGAAATTTATTGCATTTAAAAATATAATAGGACCAAATATAATTAGGACCATCGAGTTATTTTAAGTACATACGAGTATTATTTATAATATAAAATTTTATAAATAGAATTATTAAATAAAATTTAAAATAAACATACAGTAAAGTAGTACATACTTATTTACGTTTACTACCTACCTATATTCTTGAAAGAAGAAAGCGTCATCCGCATCCATTAACATATTTTCCAAATACTTACCAATGTTAAAACGGTAGTTATCTTCAATCAACTTATCACTTATATGTGCAAATGGTTATAGTTATGTACACATGTTCTACATTTTGGTCACACAAAAATTAAACATAAAATGTTAGTTAATTTGTAAACTAAGGTAATAAACAGATGATAACATTTTTTTGTTTTATTTTCGCAAACAAAAATGTAGATGTATACAAAAAAAAAGAACCATAGAACAATTTTTTTCAATTTTCGAAAATAGAAACATTCTCGAACAACATATTTTGTGCATTTTTGAAAAATAAAATCCAGGATCGCACGAACTTGCTCTTACGTTCGATCACATCGTATGCAAACGATTTCTATTAAAAATCTAAATATATTTTTGAAGTCGTTTTTTACTTAATTGTTTATATATACAGAATTTCTTTATTTTTTTTTTCTAAAAAAAATTGGTATGAGAATCTTAAATATTTAAAAAAACTTAAAAAAAATTAATAAATCGCCTTAATCAAGGAAAAAAATAATTCTAAATAATTTGATACATACTTAAAATAATTTGAGCTTATAACGCCATTTTATTTCTTGGATAAATTTGAATTTATGAGAAAAAAATTTGAAAAATCTGTGGAGCTATTTTTGAGAAAAAAGTATTTTTGGAAAAACTCTGAAAACATTTAAAAAAAAAAATCAAAAACGCCAATTCGTAGGTATTCAGCAAATACATATAACTATAATTTTTGAAAAAAAAATTAATGAGCAGTTTTCAAAATATGTATTATTTTTTAAATTTTCTGTTAATGCTTTTAAAAATACAAAAAAAAAATATTAATTAAAAATATTGGTACGCAGTATAAATTGGGAAACCTAAACCTACATAATCTGTGAAATTCCGAAAGAATCGGTAAGGCCATTTAAGAGATAGTCGAAAGCAAAAAAACGGTCCTATGGAAAGTACCGTTTTTAGACATTTTAATTTTTTTTCAACCAGTCGTAGCTAAAAAAGCTGCATTGGTTTTTTAAAAATCAAAATCGTTAGAGCAGTTTCCGAGAAAAATAGGCTTTAACGTAACGGTTCACTTCCAGTTTAGCTTTCAATCGCGACGGTCGTTTCTTTCTTTTGCCTCTATCATCATGATATGTAAAATCTGCAATAAAGCGGAATTCATTAATGCACCTAAAATGTGCGAAAATTAAAAAAACTGATTATAATATCATTAAATCTAATAATAACTTTTTTATAAAGTGCGATATATGTTTCACTATTGGTTTATCTAACTACATGAAAAACATTGATAATTTCATCACTGGTATAACATTGAATTTGAATTGCCTTAGACGTGAATTTCCTAATTTGTTTTCTATCAATAACAACAATACCATGGGAGTAATGACGCGAAGCCAAATAAAGAAAAGTGCATTGAACCCACGGTTGAATTACCCAAAAAGTGTTCTGCGGTTAAACAACAAATGAAAAGAAAACGGACAAAATCTCATCGTCTATGATGCAAAATAATAATTCACAACTTAATGTACCTCCACCTCCGTCTAACCCTTCGTCTAGCGGTTCTCTTCCAACGCTAATCACTAGTCTAGCTCTTACCTCAGTGTCTACCCCTTCTACACCCTTACCAACAGTGTGCCCTCTTTTAATGTCTACAAGTATAGATAAAACAGAGAAAGTACAAGAAATTAAGAAACGGGTGTGTAACACTGATGCAGCTCCCTCTCATATTGTTATTGAAAGCAACAACAATGTTGATGAAATTTCTACTGCATCGAGACAAGGTGGCTCTGTTGGGTTGAACATAGAACCATGTGAAGAAGACGAAAACAATAATAATAATAACTATACAAAATCAATGACACCATCGAATGCATCAAATGACGTCATCGTTGTTGATACCATCAACACTGCTGACACTGCTGTTGCTGCTGCTGCTGCTGCCGCCGCCGTTGTCACTGTACCTATTTTTGAGGAAGTAAATAACCCAATTAATTTCGTAAACAAAAAATCGAATTGCAAGTTTAATGGGAAAAAAACAAAACAACAACATCGTGAGATTATTGGAACAGGTACAAGTTCTCTTAATGCTATAGTACCTAGAAAGTGGCTACATGTTTCGAAGTTCCATTCTAAAACCCTTCCTGACGAATTAGTTAACCATATCTCTGCTCAAACAAATATTCCTGCAAATGAGTTAAAGTGCTACAAGCTTATTAAAAAAGACATTTCTGCTTCAGATATTAAATTTGTTAATTTCAAATTGAGTGTTCCTGCAGACTGTTATGATCAATTACTGAGTGACGCAACTATTTGGCCTAGATCAGTTAAAGTTAAACAATTTTTAAACAAGCCAAAAAACGAATTTGTTCATCAATCGGACAATCTAACTTAAATTCAGTTGGCGTTATCACCAATCCAGAATATGATAATTCAACTATATATTCAAGATGTCCAGACTATATTGCTGATTCATCTTTAAATAGCATACAATCTCCAAGTAAAATTTCTTTTTATTATCAAAATGTAGGAGGGATAAGAACTTAATTAGACTATTTATATTTGATGTTTGCATCTTGTGAATATGATATAATACTGTTAACAGAAACTTGTTTGACTTATAATCATTTAACATCTAAATTGTTTGATTCTAGAAATTATACAGTTTTTATAAAGGATAGATGTAGTTTATTAACAGGTACGGAAAGAGGAGGAGGTGTTTTGATTGCCATACGTTCTTCTTTATCATGTTAACAAGTGGATTTATTTTCAAGTATTAATACCTATGAATTTGATATTGATCAATTAATTGTAACACTTTTTTGTAATAATAATATTGAATTATTTCTTATATTAAGTTATATTCCACCAAATAGCTCTCCTGAGGTGTACAATATGCATTTTAAAAATTGTAAAATTATTTTGGAAAATCTTAATAACTTACAACATGTTTTATGTTTAGGAGATTTCAATCAGGGTAACATTAACTGGATTTTAGATTTAGATGATAAATATTTAATTCCATACAATGTTAATTTAGAAACTGAAGAAAACATCATTGATTTTTACAGTCAATATAATTTAATTCAAATCAATACTTTTTTAACGATAATTTGAGATTACTTGACTTGATTTTTGTTCATAATAGAGCTGTGTCAATCGTTCATTTTTAAAGATTCAATTGTTCAAATGTCGTTCATTTCAAAGATTCGGTCTTTTCAATCGTTCATTTTTTCAATCAATCATTTGTTACAGTTGCGACCCATATGGAAATATTTTTGAATTGAAACAATTACATGGTTGTGTATGTGTGAAGTCAATCAATCGTTTACTTTCATTCAACATATATACATATGTATGTGCATATGTAATGTGGTTGATGCGAATGTTTGTGAAATTTAACTGATGCTTTTAAAAGAAATCAGGAACAAAATTGGTAAGAACATACCTACATTTGTTTAAAGGTATTTCTGTAGTTTCGAGTAAGCAAACCATTAACCCATAAACATTTTGGGAAAATAAAGAGAATATCTAATACATACATATTTCATTTCCATAAACATAATGGGAAAATAAAGAGAATATCTAATACATACATATTTCATTTCCATTCAGTTTCGTTCGTTCTTTAGAACGATAGAATGTAGTGAAAAGTGAAACCAATCAATGCAATTCATTTTGATTGTAAATAAGTGGAATGAACGAAATATGATTGCCTTGCGTTCAATCGTTTGATTGAAATTGTAGTATAGTGTAAAACGGTTGGTATTGAAATAGATTGATTTGATTTACTTACTTTGATTGCAATCAATCAATCTTTTTAATGAACGGGTCATAAAGACCGAATCAATCACGATTGGCACAGCTCTAGTTCATAAAGAATTTGATATTTGCATTGAAAAATGTGACTTGCCATTTGTTAATAATTCTATGCACCATGTTCCGTTAGAAGGTAACTTTCATTTTTATGATTTTATTAAGAAAAATAATGTTAATAATACTTTTGTTCCAAACTTCAGTAAAGCTAACTTTGATGCAATGAATGACTATTTTGTTAATTTTCCTTGGGCTTCTTCTTTCTTATACGAAAGCGATATACAATTAAATATCGCTAATGAAAATCTAATGAAAGCTATCAAAGAAGCAATACATCGATTTGTTCCAAGTAAGACCTTGAAAACGAGTTCAAATCCTGTATGGTTCAACAAAAGATTAATAAATCTCAAAAATAAAAATAAATAAGGCTTTTAAATTGCATAAAAGAAATTACAACAGCGCTGAACTAAGAGAAAATTATATTGTCATCCAAAGCGAATTTCATATCTTAAATAAATTTTTATATATGTAGCTCGTATATGTTCACGATCGAATTTAATATAAAGAATAATAGTAAATGCTTTTGGAATTTTATCAATTCTAAGCGAAAAACTACTGGTTATCCAAGCTGTATGAAATTCCAAAATTCAACAACCAGTGATATTCATTTAATATGCAACCTATTTGCTAGATATTTTCAATCTGTTTACTCGTTAGACTGCTTTTCAAATCACGAATTACCAATTGTTTCGAAGGTTTTTGATATAGGTTCTATGGTCTTGGATGTCTCTGAAGTAGAGGAAGTACTTCTTGAACTTGATGCAAGTAAAAATGAAGGTCCTGATGGTATTCCACCTTTAATATTGCTTAAATGTGCTACTTCACTGGCTAAACCACTTACTGACATCTTTAATGCATCACTATCTGGGGGCAAATTTCTAGATTGTTGGAAAATATCGTTTTTAACCCCTATATTCAAATCTGGATCAAAACAAGATATTAGAAATTACCGGCCTATTAGCAAACTTTCTGCAATGCCTAAATTATTTGAAAAACTTGTTTGCAATAGGTTATCTTTTCAACTAAGAAATTATATATCGGAATACCAACATGGTTTTGTGTCAGGTAAATCAACAGCTACTAATTTATCGTTGATGACTAATTACATCATAAATAATTTTGAAGATCACATACAAACAGATGTTATATTCACAGATTTTGCAAAAGCATTTGATCGTGTGAATCATAGGGTGCTTTTACACAAACTGTCTTCGCTTGGATTTCATTCTAAGTTACTGAGTTGGTTAAAATCTTATATCTCTAATAGGACTCAGATTGTAAAAATTGAAGATTGCTGTTCTGATAATATATTTGTCTCATCTGGCGTACCTCAAGGTAGTCATTTGGGTCCATTATTATTTCTATTATTTATTAATGACATACCTTCAATTTTTATATCTTCCCCATGTCTTTTATTTGCAGATGATCTAAAGTTGTATCGCAAAATTAAGTGTTTATCAGATTGTCAATTACTTCTTGAAGATTTACTTAGATTAACTGAATGGTGTAAAAGTAATGATCTTCATCTTAATGTATCTAAATGTCAAGTTTTGTCTTGTTTCAGACTCTCTACGCCTATTCTGTTCAATTATAAACTAAATGATGTATGTTTAGAACGCATTGATCTTAAGAAGGATCTAGGAATAATCTTAGATGTAAAACTCTCGTTTCTGCCACATATTGATTATATGGTCAATAAGGCTAATCAGATGCTTGGTTTCTTAAAGAGAAACACAAGAGAATTCAAAGATCCTCATTCGCTCAAATCTCTTTTTAACTCTCTAGTAAGATCTGTTTTGGAATACTCGAGTATAGTTTGGAATCCTTTTTACAGAACCTCCTGTAATAGAATTGAGAAAGTTCAAAAAAGCTTTACTAGTTATTTGTTCTTTAAATTAAATTGGCGAATTGACATGCCAACTTACAACACAAGGTGCTTATTATTTGGTATAAAAACTCTGGAAAGTCGACGTTCTTGCTTCTCTGTTATGTTTATCAGAGATATTTTAACGTATCACATAAAATGCCCACATTTATTAAATCTTAATAAAATTCGAGTTCCTCAAAGAAATGTTCGGGATTCTAATATATTATATGAATTTTTTCATCGGACTAACTATGGCCTGAATGAGCCAATTACTCGTTGTATCAGGGAAACTAATGCTGTTTGTTATAGAATAGACATTTTTAGAAACTGTTCAAGAGAATCTTTTAAATTACATGTTTTAAACGAAATAATTTTGCAATGAAGTAACGAATCAATTGTAATTGTTAAGTTTATTTAATTAAACATTTGTTATTTATTTAATAATAAACTAATGTATAATAATTATATCTAAGTCTATAAGAGAATATTATCCCTGATTGATGATAAATAAATAAATAAATAAATTATATGGCAGGTACCGTTATTTTTTGATCTAAAAAATTTCCTCTCATACAATATCTAAAAAAATCTATATACCAAGTTTGAAGCAATTCGTCCCAACCTTTGGGGCTGTAAGTGTCTATACATACATACATACTGACTGGCAATCATACAGACGGACAGAATTTTTAGAACAACTTTTTTCGTGTTTGCTATCATTGTAATGTCATGTTTGATTGTTATCTCAAAACTTTTTTTTTCGACGAATGCATAACTTGCCTTATAGTACCATTTAATGTAAATCTAAATGTATTATACCTACTTATATTCACATATATGTATATAGGTACAAAACACAATCGTATTTTCTTGTATGCATTGAGAGTGGCCGTGGCGCGATAGTTGTGTGTTCGCCTGTCAACCTCATGGTCACAGGTTCCATCCCTGCCTTAGTCTATGTCTTCTTATTTTTCCATTAAAAACCAATTCTAAAAATAAATGTCATACAATGAGTTGCTGGTTTACTCATTACATGCTGTTTAGGCATAGAACTAACAACATGTGATTGAGTAAAACTAGTATACCGATAAAATATGACAAAGTATAAAAGAAAAATTAATGAATTATAAGGGACATCGATAAATAAGACACGGAAATTTCTTCGCATTAGTTCAGCCGCCATCCCTGGAGATAAAATCTGAGACAACAACCACCTACAGTCTCCGCATATCGCGCCACACATCTTTCCTATCATTCTTTCTCTTCATTAACCTCACCCTCACGCCCGCGCTGTGTTGAAACATGTAAAGGGTATTCATAATCCCTTGAGCGCGTGTAGATTATAAAAAAAAAATCCATACACGCATAAACTTCAAAACAACCCTAATCTTCCAGATTCAAGGACATACGAAAAAGAAGCCTTTTTTTTTGGTCGGTATGTAGGTAGGTACCTATCAAGTAGAATATGAACTTCAAAAGGCTAAACTGCGTGGCGCGGCGACTTTTCACACGTTGGCGGAACATTTTTCACACTATAAATTTACACACTTGGCACAAATTTAATATTTTTGTGTGAACTACCTACTCTTATATACATAGGTGTATATCTATGTACCCTTATAGGTACATACATGATGAATTTCAAAAGGATATATGTATGTATAAGAAAAAAAGAGCCGATTTAAAATATACCAGGCTTCATTTTAAATACATCTATACACCTTTCTTATTTAAATTTCTAATTTAATTTTTATTAATTAAACTTCTAAGTTAATACAATGCTACGCACAATACCTCCATTAGGAAATTTCGACATCAATGAATTTTTTTGGTGAATTCATCAATGGATTCGTCGACTATTTTCATCGATGAGTAGTATGTTATGATTTTATAAGAAAACGGTTGCGCATTTTTTCGTCAGTTAACTAAATTCGAATGAATTGAATGCTTACAATTCACTACATTTTGAGTTACAAAATCATAAACGATGATTCCACTGATGAAGAGTAATGTATAGGTTCATGATGTTTGGTTCTCTACGGTGCGGTGGTTGTTTTGTTTTCTTCCCGAGAACAAAAAAAATGCAAACAAAAAAGCCTTAAAAAAGAGGTTTTATCTGCCAGTGACGAAAATTGCCTTTTTCTACCTGCAACGAGAAATGGGTTTAGTAGTCAGTCTTCGCTGGTCATGACATGAGTTCGTGGGTTTATTTTAGAGAAAGTGAAAAAACATATAAACCAGAAATTCCAGTTTTGTTCGCGATCATTATCATCATTTAACACAGCAACAAAAGTTTATTTTTTTTTGTTCAGAAATTGTTTTGAGCCAGCTGAAAGGTTTCAATTATTAACCTTAAGATATTTGGCGACTGCCATTTTTTCGACTTTATTCAAAACAAAATTAAAAAATGCCAATATTTATTTTAGCGCATTATACCTACTCAATACGTAATGCTGTCGACTGAAAGTGCAAAACCTACGCAGCAGAATTAACACAATGAATTGCTAAGACCGACATCAGATCAAATTTTATCAAGACTACATTTTAATTATTATTAGCTTAACGTATTTTTTTCTTAATTGAGTGTTTATATTATTAAATAATCGTCGAATAAAATTAATAAAATGATGTTTGGGGGTAAAGCATACATATACAATGTTTCTGTTTCCTTAAAAAACATATTTCTTCTTTCACATAAAATTGACACTTTAATGTTATTTAATGCATACAAAATGAGGAAAAAAAGAAGTAGGTATCATACGGGCTTTACCTAGTGATTTCATAATTGAACATTCATGGCATTTTTCGTCATATAAAATTCATATGCGAATTAACGAGTTACATCACCAGATTGAATTAATGGATGAGCATTCATGCCATTTTTCACCTGCTGAATAAGCAACTCTAAGTCATATAGTGATTTCACAGCTTACCGTTCAAGCCATTTTTCATCATATATAATTTGTTTATGAATAAACTAGTAACCCCTACTTCGTGATTTCACTGTTAAATATCCACCCCGAAAATGACTTGGTGAACGCCTATGACAGCCCCATGCTAAATTCGTCAATCTTTTCATACCGAATTCATGTGGTGTAGCTTCCACTCATTGATGAAAAAGTTGGTCATTCATGCATGAATTTTTCGAAGTTTCCTACTGGGCTTATCCACAAACGAAAATTGCAAATCGAAGTCAAAATCAAAATTGTTTCGAAGCGACGCCGACGGTAGGTAGGTACACACCTACCTACAATGCCACACACAAAACTTTTCACAAAATGAATTAGTTACATACTACACTCATCATCGAACAATTTTCAAACAAAAATGGAAAATTGACGGCAATGAAAATATTTTTTTCCACAGAAAACGAACCAACGGCAAACATAAATGCAATACCGAAACCCAAACTGGGTCAAATTTAAATCCAAATAACAACCATGTAGTAACATAGATAGTTTCTTCAATTTTAAATAAATATGAAGAAAGAAATATGCGAAAAGTATCTTTTGTTTTATCTTGCTTTAACTTCAAGCATTCTTCTCACTCATTATCTATTCCTCTTACCTTATTTTTTATTCTTCAATCTTATACAATATCGCTCTTCTCCAGTCTGCAGTTCTGCACAGTCTGTAAATATTCCTGACAGTAATTCTTGTAATATCTGCCTAGAAGGCGCCCCGAGCGTTCCTCTTCATGATAGTACTATAGAAATGCATATACAAGGAAGTGAAGTTATAATTTGAATAATTTTGAATTTGGCATAATATACTATTATTATGCTATAGAATATATAAGTCCGGTATTACACAGCGCGTGTTTACCCCTGCGTGAATGAAGTGCGAAAGAGAAAGAAAGATGAAACAGAAATAAATCTACATGAATACGCGTGAGTAGGATTTTCCTTGCGTGTTTTTGATGTTTCTCTTTCTTTCTTTTTCGGATTTGCTTCATTTAATTTTCGCTGTAGATGAAAAAAAAACAATATAAATGGCTGACGAATTGAAATGGAGCAAAGAAAAAACTTCTAAGCTTATTTTTTAATTACCAAATGAACCCCATTCTCTACTATCATTGCTTTTGTCACACGGAATACCTATATAAATAACTTTGCATTCCGTTTTTCTTTTAAAATTTTTTTTTTGTTCAATATCTGCACTGGACAAACAAGATAAAATGATAGATAGCTGTCAAATAAAGGCGCAGTACTAAAATGAGAAAAAGGCTTCATGTTATAACACGCGCGTTCAAAAGAAAATAAGCAAGACTTGCGCGTTACAGTCACGCGATGTGTAATATCTGAATAACCTACTTTGTGTTTTTGATTGAAAAATTCAATGATACTATCTGATTGTTTAAGAATCGAGTAACTTTATTCCACTGATAGTTAACTGAATCTTTAACTGATGATTGAAAAATTGGATCTAAGCCAATTAAAGAATAATAGTATTTAGTAATTTTTTCTACTATTTTTTTTTTCAGAACTCGATGACTTCCTACAAGAACTTGACGAAGATGTCGAAGGAATGCAAAGTACGATTTTATTTCTACAGCAGGAATTGAAAACAACTCGAGATCGCATTCAATTTTTAGAGAAGGAGAACTGTCAACTTAAAAATGAAACTACCGATGAACCTACCGTTCATGCAGCTGCATCAACACCATCCGCCCAACAACAACACCTTTCTATGAACGGTGGCACAATCAAGGGAACAATTTCTCACAAATCATTAGACAATTATTCTCCATCTTCTATTGTCAATTCGGCAATTCTTAAATTTGTCCCCAGTTCTAATCTCAGTAGCAGCAATCTTGAGACAATAGAAGAAAACTCGTGTCCTAGTACGCAAATTCCCAACTGCAACCTTAATAGTGGTAATAAAACATTGGGCAGTGCGAGTAGTACTGACTTTTTCAATGGAGCCAGTTCGAACGACGCTAACGGTAACGATACTGAACTAACACAACCCGTTTCCGCAAATAGTGACGATTTAATTATTGACGCCAGCAGCAATAGCAATAGTACCATGGGTGGTACAAGGGTAAAAACGCGACTTAACTCGCGAAAGCGTAATTTCGACAGTGATTCAAGTGAATGTGGCAGCATAAATGGCACCACAACGCAAAACGCCGTTTTAAAAAAATCAAAAAAAAAAAACCGTCGTTCTTCATCAATATTGTCAATTGATTTGAATGAAGATGATTCGCACATTGGTGGAGTTTCTGTTAATCGAAGTGACGACGAAAATAGCAATAGCCAGCCAACGCGAGTAATGACGAGACGGAAGTCTGCTTGGAACAACCAGAATGGGAGCGATAATATGTAAGCAAAAAATCCAGGAAAATCTAATAACGCAGTAATAAAATTAACTTGTTTAAATGTTTGCCTCTTAATTAAAGGTGAATGTTTATATAACAAGTGTGTTTAATTTAAACTATCGCGTTATAGAAAGTAGTAGGGAATAAATAATTTCTAAAAGTAATTTTTTCACTTAGTTTATTTGTGCGAATCTATACTTTTTTTTATTAATTTTATCCTTATTTAATGGGTAGCAATAATTAAATATTATTCAATAACTTGTACAAAAAAAAATTACAAAATGAAATTAATTTTAAAATTTAATGATTTTTTTTAAATGTACTTCGAAAAATCAAAAATTTATTTAAATTACTACACAACTTATAAATATAAGTATATAAAAAAACTAACATGTATACACACATATACATAATAATATATACTGAATTTAAGATAATTTAGTAGGTTTATTTTGCAGGAATGTTAGTTTTATTCATTCATAAACGTTTATAGCAAAACAAAATATAATCAAATAGTTTAAAAATGACTACCTATTGACAGAAAAAATTAATAATAAATACAAAACAAAAATACTACAAAAGTAATAAAAGTTTCTTTTGTTTTTTAATTATGAACTTATATGGTTTTGATTGTTTTTTTTTATTAATTTTTTCCGACGCACGTTTCCTTGGAGCTTATTCAGGGGCGTTTATGTGTTGACATATGTATTCGAGTATATAGATCAAACTCAATCATCCGATAATCGTTTATTTTTAAAGCGTAATACTACAAACCGGGATTTTTTGACAAATATTTAATATTTACCGGCATTCACTTAATACCCGTAGGCGCTATTACGAAATTTATTTCTCATTCTGAATATTAGCAGTGTTTTATTGGGAATCTATCAATTGAACAATAAGTAGATCCCAAAAAAACGCATCGACCGTAGCCTTTCTTTTAGTTTTGTATGAATGGCACCCCTTCACAGCTATCAGAAGTAATTAAGAGTTTCGTGCAAGAATAATTAAGAAAACGTCAAAATTATGACCAATAGTTTACTTTTAAATACATAAAATAGAAAGTAGAAAAACGTACTAAGATTAATTAATGTTTGAAACCCATTTTTTATTTGCCTTTTTTCTCTATTTTCAATTTTAAATTCGAACATTCATTTTGCATCAATAGGTTCACTATGGTTCAGTCCCTTTTTACACAAGGCAATTTTTGCTTTAAAAATCGTCTATGCCTTTCACACGAGGAAACAAAATTGCTGCAGATTTGTTTGTTTGCTTTTAATGTTTCTTGGTTTGAACGCACACTACACGTAGTTTAAATTGTTCACTACCCTTACATTTCCCCTTTATATTACTATTTCATGCTTTTACTTATTTTCTGAGTAGATAGATAGATACAGGAAAATTAATAAACATAGCGACTATGGAAGGTTTACTTATTCCGTGGACTAATTGCGAAATGCTATTAATAAAACAGAATTTGTGCTATTTGAAGTTTACCAACTTAGTCCTTCGCTAGACCATCTAAGATGGTGGTCTAGTGAAGGACTAAGCATTGACATTTAAAACAAAAAAATGTACAGGGGCATAGAATAAAAAGAGATAGTGTTGATAGTTAGCGTAGTAGATTTTGTTCGATTTTTTATTAATAGGAAATTTTAGTCCATGGTGTAACTCTTATTCCATGGTTTTGAAGTCCACGGACTAAATGTGGACTAAGCGTTTTTTATTAATAGGGCTTATATAGTTTTATTGTAAATTTACAAATTTATTTTCTGAGTGTGTTTTGCTTTCAATTCAATATTCACCTCATCAGACTTCACTTAATAAAAGCGGAGTAAGGAACAAGTAGTTAACATTTTGCCATTTCTATGTCCAGGAAAAAAACAATGGGATCACAAAAATGTACGCCCAGTGCATGTAGTAAAGCGAAGTCCGCCCATGGCAAACGTCCATTAAGCAGTGAACAAAAACCACATTTTCTTTAGTTAAGTTGCCATTTAGTGCGTTATAGCTTAAAGAATTTCATACGAATAAATATTTTGCAGTGCAGTGTCGAGCAGTTCCTCTGTAGTGCAATTCCACCCAGTGCTGTTCTACCTTAAATCCACCCATCCAAACTTGTCAAATTGGTTTTTTGTAGATCTAAATAAAAAGATGATTTTTTCGTCAACCATCTATCCACCGTAGCATTCTACTTTAGCTTTTCATCGACCGTAACCATTTCCCAATAAAACAGGGCTACTCCCTTTCTTATTTCAAATTTATTATCCGGGATAAATTCTGCTATCTACCAACAACTTTTCTAAACTTGTATTTCTAAAAAAAACCTATTCTAGTCCTATTGAGTTTGACAATGAAAGTGCCGACGTTCAAATTACAATCGTTCCAATTGATGAGGAAATAAAAATTGAACTTTTTTTGTGGCTAACAACTTAAATTTAGCAAAACATTGAAGCTGTAGGTAGTCTTGTTATCATTAGGTAGGTTTAAAGCTAATATAGGTAAGTTTACCTTGGTTCTTGGTACCATCAAATGTCGAATGGACTATTCAAGAATAGTTAGGCGCCTGACTGTTAGACGGAGAGCCAGCGAGAAATATAGTTCCGTTATTATTTGATAACGCAAATAATTTTCTTGTAATCTTTTAACTCTAGTGCCGAATAATCCCGAAGTCTGCCAACCTAGTGGTATGTGGCGGTCACGGAGCCAAATAGGGGTAAGTAAAAATTAATGAAGCAGTTATCTAGTTGCCAGCCCTTGTCTAACTTTGTCTTAATTTAATCACACTAAACAACTCTTCTAATTAAAGTAGATGTTTAGGGCTACGTTAATCAACCTTCGCTGAACACACCTTATTTTGATAGATATAGTAATGAAACACAACGAAAATTAAACATAACCACAATAACAAAAAATTATATTCATAAATTTATAGAAAAGACTTGCTATACATTTGGAGGTATTTTAAGTATTTTTGTCAAATAGCCGTCTCCTGAGGATGTCCACATATTCCACTGTTCTATGAGGCTTGTTTGTCTCTTCATCAAAATTTAACTTCACTCGGCTCTTTTATTGTTGTTCCAAACAGAATTTCCGATGGTGTCGGCTGCACTGCACTTCTATAAGCCATCAGTATCGCTGATCGACGGTCGCCTACAACCTTGGAAAAGTATTCTTTGAGGGTCCTATTAAATCGTCCAACCATCCCATCCGACTGGGTGAAGCGGTAATGCTCTCGTTTTTTTTAATGCCAAGAAGCGAGCAAACCTCCTGAAAGATGTTAAACCTCCTTTGGTTCGAATGGAGTTCCAGAGGAACACCGAATCTGTTCCCCAATTGAACACAAGATGGTCTGCTATTGTTTTCGCCTCGCCTCTTGATTAAGGACGGCAAATGCTGAAATAATCCATGACTTGGAGAATGCATGTTGCGAATCTGGTTAGGCCACGGGGGCTTCTTCGGTGTTGGTAGAGAGTAATGGCACGCTTGTTTTTCGCACGGCTAAGCTCGACGGATTGGTGGTAGTTTTGGCTTCTTTCCATCACACCTACTCAGCAAACAAAAAAAAAGGATTTTTTTTTATAATCTAACACGCGATCAAGGGATTATGATTACCCTTTATATTTTTTTTTAACACAACGCGGGCGTCATGTGAAAGAAGAGAAAGAGGGATAGGAAAGATGTGTTGCGCGAGGTGGTTGTTGTCTCAGATTTATCTCCAGGGATGGCGGCCTAACTAATAAGGAGAAAATTCCCGTGTCTGATTTGTTTAGTCTCTTATAATTCGCATTATTTTGTTTTTAATATCTTTGTCGCATTTATGGATATACTAGTTTACTCAATCACATGGTGTTAGTGTTATACTTGAACACCATGTTGGTTGCAGCAACTCATTTTTATGACAATTTTTAGAATTTGTTTTTTAATGGAAAATAAGACGACATAGACAGCGGCAGGAATCGAACCTGCGCCCACGAGGTTGACAGACGAGCACACAACTATCGCGCCACGGCCACCCCCACGGCGTTAACTTTGAAACTCTCAGTGGGGACAAATCACCTGTTTTTTGTTTGATTGCATCACTTAATCACCTACATACTAAGCCTTACGAATGTAAATACGAGTACTACATGTATATATTAATACAAACCCAGTGGCAAAGCAAAAAAAAATTCACGCATGAACGAAATTTTTCCTCAAGGAATTAAAGCTACACCCAAAGAATATGAGGTGAATACACCGATGAAATAACATGGGCTTGGCATTGGCGGTAACCAAGTGACTTTCTTGGTGACTATTCATTAGTGAAATCACTAGGTTGGTGTATATGGGTTATTCCAAAATTAAATGTATTGGATGTAAAATTGCGTGAATACACACCAGTAATATCACTAGGTAAGTGGAGTTGCTTGAATACTAGGCCTTTACTCATAGGTGAAAAATATAATGAATATACACCAAGAAAATGTGAATGGTGTAATCAGAAATGATAATTGATGAAGAGGAAACATGTATAGGGTGTCCGCCGAGAAGGTATACTACTTTGTTTGCTTTTAATTTTTGATTAAATGAAAGAGATTGGATGTTATATTGATAAATGTTTTATTTAATGTCGGCAATTATGTATGGAATACTATATCAGGCAATTGTCCGCTTCTGTTAGTCTCACAAATGCGAGCCCTTTTGAGCACATTTTTCATTACATTCTCACACATTTCACGCGGTTAATTTCATCACGAATATTTTGTTTGAGTTGCTCAAGCGTTTTTTGGTTTGTTTGCATAAACCTTGCTTTTCAGATATCCCCACAAAAAAAAGTCCGGAGCACATTCAAATCAGGCGAGGCCAATCAACATCACCGTTTCTTGAAATAATAATTCCATTGTAATCCTGGCTGTATAGGATGTGGCATCATCTTGGTGATACCACAGGTTAATCATTCCCAAAGCATGCAGTTGTGGCGTTAAAAAGTTTTCAATTATATCACGATATCGATCCCCATTCGCAGTTACCGCTACGCCGTTTTCATTTTCAAAGTAGTAAGGTCCAATGATTTCTCCTGACCAAATTGCACACCAGACTGTAACTTAATGAATGCAAAGGTGACTGATAAATAATTTAAGTGTTTTCCATTGCCCAAAACCAACTATGATGTTTATTCACATATCCATTCAAATGAAAATGTGCCTTGTCACTCAGTATGATTTTTTCATGAAAATCGGTGTTGGCATTGGCTAGCTGTAACATCCTATTGGCATATGTACGGCGGCGTAAATGGTCTTGTGGATGAAGCTCTTGTGTCAACTGAATCTTAAATGGAAACAAATGCAACTCCTTGTGGCCAAATTTGTTCTTTGAAGGCCCAGCTCCTGAGCACGTCGCCGAATTAAGGTTGGTGGATTGTTTTCAACACTTCCTTGAGCAGCAGCAATGTTTTCAGCCGATCTTCCAGTACGTTGTGGTCCATGCTTGGGCCTGTTACCTACAGAGCCTCTATTCGAAATTATTCACTACAAGATAAGAAGTGCATTTTGTTGGCACGTTGTTTCTCCCAAAAATTTCACGTAACTTTCTCCCAAAAATTTCACGCAACTTTCTCATCGTCACAGTAATCAATGATTGATTTTGATTAAATGTTTTAACGATCAAAACACGTTGGTTTATCGAATATTTTTTCATAATAAATTTGCCAAGTGTATACTTCACGACTGCCAAATATGAACTGTCAAGACTAATGTTAACCAAAATGGCGGCAAAACAAAGTAGTATACCTTCCCGGCGAACACCCTGTATATAGACCGGTGATTTCACAAGCTAAAATTATTTATTCATAAGACCATACAATGGGTGGTTGGGTGTGTATGAATAGGGAAGGCCCTGATCGGCGTCAACCATGCGATGCTCAGTGTTATAACTATCTTGTACACATCAATTGTGATTATTTTACCTCCTTTCGGTAACCACCGGGCACTGGCTTGTCCATCCGGACATTACTGCTAAACTTATAAGCGCGAGTGTTGAACACAGAAAAGAAAGCAACACTATAATGCTCTGCTCTGATTACTGTTTTGATCGACTCGCAGAAGTTGGAGATAAGGTCATTGGGGCAATTCAATGCAAGTCAGGGCATTGGAATTGAGATGGTGGCGGATTAGCCCTTAATGGGCCAACGGCAGCGCTCATATCCCTGAAGCAGGTTACTGACTCCGGACTTTCCGGCTCCTTTCGTCCAAGGAGTCCAACAAATGAACTGGCCCTCCAGGTTGTGGGCTGTGCGTGGGGTTAACAACCCAGCCATCTAAAAAAATATAAGCTGCGAAGCGACCAATAGCCTCGGAAAAGGACGGATTAACTGTTGACGACCCGGCAAAATGCATTAAGGACAACGACCTTTGGATCTGCACGTGGAATGTTAAATCTCTTACTAGACCACGTGCAGACGAACAACCACCGGAGGCCCTAGACTGCTACAGAGCAGGAATTACTGTCATCCAGGAAGTGCGATGGAAAGGGCCGGGCAAAAGGAAGATGAAAAACTGTGACGCATATTACGGTGATTGTGAAAGACGACCACAGCGTCTATCTGGGTGCGGATTCGTCATAAGCGGCAGATTTAGGCAAAACGGCTTGGGCTTTCGACACGTAAGTGAGCGACTTGTGACAATCCGTATCAAGGCTAGATTCGCCAACATTAGTCTAATATGCGATAACGCCCCCACAGAACACAAGGATGACGCCATCAAGGATGACCTCTACGATCTCCTCGACAAAACCTATGAGCAGTGCCCTAAATATGAAGATTTTAACGACAAAAAAGGTAAAGAGGAAATCTTCATACACGACTCAACGGTTGAAAACTGACTTACGCTAATTGACTTTGCGGCGACTCGTAACGTCGCCATTGCAAGTACAAGGTTTCCTCATCTCGAGATACACAAAGGGACTTGGCGGCATCCCGATCAAATAACCTCCAATCAGACTGATCACGTTGCGATCGATGCAATACACGCCTCCAGTATTCTGGATGTTCGAGGAAGTATGATGTCGGAAAACTGCAATCGCAAGAGACCGCCAGAACCTATGCCGATCGAATATCACGTAACCTCTCAAGAAATCCATTGCCGCCAGCATCAAGTGCCGAAAACCAGTGGCAACGTTGCCAACAAGCCATCAGACGTGAGGCAAATGATGTGCTAGGTTTCACCAGACATCCACCACTAAACCTCTAGTTCGATGAAGAATGCAGGCAGGCACATGCAGCTAAACAAATGGCATGTAAAGCGGCGCTGCAAAGAAGGACGAGAGCTGCTCGCGAGCTCTACCAACAGAAAAGACGGGAAGAACACCGGCTTCTCCAGAAGAAAAAGAGAGAGCATGAGAAGCGCGCGATCGAAGATGTTGAGAGATGCTACTCCAGGAACAACTTCCGGAAGTTTTACCAACAAGTAAAAAGAACGTGTCAAGGCAAAAAACCCTCACAGAAGCCTGTAGAGATAGGAATGGAAACCTCGTAGTAGAGTCACAGTCGGTGCTGAGTATGTGGAAGGACCATTTTTGCAGACTGTTAAACGGCGATTAGGACCAAAATCCCGCTGTCAGGCAGAATGAACCATTCAACATGGGCGATGACACACAAATCCTCCGTCCACCTTACCAAAATGAAGTGAGGATAGCAATATTCGAACTAATAAACAAAAGCTGCCGGACTACCCGCCGAACTCTTTAAAGCAGTCTGAGATGACCTGGTACAGTGCATACACCTACTCATCTCTAAAGTCTGGTCAGAAGAAAGTATGCCTGATGAATGGAACCTCAGCATCGTATGGCCGATCGACAAAAAAGGAGACCCTCTAAACTGCGCCAACTATAGAGGAATAACTCTCCTGAATATCGCGTACAAGATCCTTTCTGCTGTATTATGTGAACCTCTGAAACCATTTGTCAGCAACCTGATTGGACCCTATCAGTGCAGTTTCAGGCCAGGAAAGTCCACAATCGATCAAATGTTCATGCTACGGCAGATTCTGGAAACTACCCAAGAACTCCAAATAGATACCCACCATCTCTTTATCGATTTGGAGGCCGCGTACGATAGCATTTATAGAGACGAGCTATACAGACCCTTGTCTGGTCTTGGCATCCCCACAAAGCTCATCCGACTGTATAGGATGACGATGAAGTACTCTTGCTGCTCTGTCAAGGTTGGTACTGAGCTCACAGAAGCTTTTGATTTCAAAAATGTGATGCGCTATAGTGCGATTTCTTCAACTTAATACTTGAAAAAATTGTAAGAAATTCCCAAGTTAACTCTACTGGCACAATTTTTTTTCAAGTCAGTGCAATTGTTAGCATACTCTGATGACATAGACATCTTTGGCAAAACCCAGCGAGCTGTCACCGGAGGGTTTCCTAACATTAAAGCTGAATCGGCTAAGATGAGGCCAAAACGAAGTACCTGCTGTCCACGAAAAGGGACACACAACACCGGCGGATTGGACAAAACGTCACAATAGACAGGTACAACGGATGCGCTATAACATCTAACAACAATATCTCGTTAGAAATAAACGAAGAATAACTTTTGCCAATCGCTGTTCCTATGGGCTAGGGGCAATTGAGTAGTAAAACTCTCGAAAAACAAAGGAGACTCTTTTTAAGACTGATCATCCCAGTCCTGCTCTATGGCGCGGAACCATGGACTATATCGAAAGCGGATGAAGATATCCTTAGTCGTTTCGAGCGTAAGGTTCTGCGCAAGATGTTCGGCCCTATCTGCGTTAACGGGCTTTGGAGGAGAAGGTTCAACCACGAACTATACGAGCTGTACGGCGACATTGGCCTGGTACAAAAAATGCGTATATCACGTTTAAGATGGCTAGTTCATATAGAGCGTATGGAAAACAATGCTCCGGTTCGCAGGATCTTCGATTCCAACCCAGAGGGAAGACCTCGCTTAAGGTGGCGCGCTCAAGGAAGATGACCTCAACCAACTTAGAGTGCCTAACTGGAGGCAGCTAGCCAAAGACCGAGTTAGCTGGGGAGGCATGTTGGTTGAGGCCCAGGTTGGTCTCGAACTGTAGCGCCACCTAAGTAAGTAACCTGGTGTAAAATTTCGTGATTTTGCAGTAAGGATTTCACTTTGTTATTGTATTTATTTTATTCAAAAGCGACTAATATTCAATACACAATCATAAATATTGGTATTTTATCTCTTGTCTTCGGATAAAAATAATTAAAAAAACAGTTATATGTATTTTTATAATTTATTATTTTTTATTAAAAAAATATAATGAGTTAAGAAAGCAAACAAAAATATTGGCTTTTTATAATATTATAATAATGTGCGGATCATTTTGATCGAAACTGCTTTTATCAATCTGCATGATACCTCTATTGTTTTGCCTAGCGTTGGCGTTTCTACTTAAACCACTTATTTTCAAATTATAAATACAAAATCAAAAAACTTTTAGAAAATAATAAATTACTTCACCGCAATCGATGCCACAAACTTGCTATTTCTTTGAGCAAAGAACTTGTACTGAAAATATTTTAGAACAAAGGAAATATACTGCTTTTATATGTAATTATATCAACGGCATGCGTCACAAAAAAAAAACTAGAAAATCCAAGCGATAAATGAAAGGGTTGCACTTATGTTTTTTTCTTATTAATTGAAATGCTCGTATTTAGCAGGGCTGGTATAGAAAAAAGGCATTTATTGAACAACACTAGAGCTAACTCGATTGACGAACTCATGAACCTATGCATTGCTCATCATCAGTGTAATCATCGTTGGATCTCCCTCAGTGACATGAATGAACATAACATCATTCCATAATAATACATCAAATGGTGAGGAAATCAACATTGCGGAGAATTCATCTAGCCATCTCGTAACTTCAAATAATGTATCGCTATATTATCAGAATGAAGGAGGTAATAGAACAAAGTTAGATTTTTTGTATCTTGCTTTTTCATCCTGTTTATATAATATTTTTCCATTAACCGCAACATGGTCAACAGAAAAGCCGTTAACGTCTGAATTATTCATTAGAATTGATATATAGTTTACAAAAAAGATAGATCTAACTTAATTACAGTATGGAAAGATGAAGTCGGGTTTTGATCGCAATGAAATCCTCTATTGCTTGTAAAGAAGTAGAGCATAAATCTAATATTGGCACTTCTATGTCAAACTTTGATATTGATCCGCCTATTGTTTGTTTATCCTTAAATGATAAGACGGGATTAGTTATTATACTTAATTATTTATATCCCTCCAAAAAGTTCTCTTGAATGCGATAGCATATATTTTGAAAATTGTAAAAACATTTTAGAAAACCTGAGTAGATCACAACATATAATTTCCATTGACGATATTAATCACGGTGATATTAAGTGGATAATGGACTTATATGATAAGTATTTAATTACATTTGAAGTTACTTCAGACAGAAATAAATTTAATCGATTTTTTTTTAACCAGTTTGACTTAATACAGATAAACTCTAATTGTAATGTATTTAATCGTATTCTAGATCTTATATTTGTCGATAAGGAATTAAATATATATGTAGAAAATTCTGAAAATCTAATAGTCCAAAACTAAAAATATCACATTGCACTTGAAGGAGCCATTAGCTTTTTTAGCTATATGAAAAACGAAAGTAACAATGGCGCAAAATTTTAAACGATTTTGTTAAATCATTTTTTATTATGTTACTAGGCTAAAAAGAGGATTTTAAACCAGTTTAGTATCTTACTATTTTCCTAACGTTTTACTAAAGTTAAAATCACAAAATGGCTACTTTAATTTTTTAGTATCTTACTAAATCCATATGTCACTTTGACATTTACAAACGTCAAAAAGTTATGTTCGCTTACTTTGTTCCACTATTTTAAGCGTGTTTAGTTGTAGTTTATTAAGAAAATAGATTTAGTATGGTGCTAATTAAAAAGTGTTTAAAATTAGGAAAATATTAGTAAAGTGCTTTAGTATTAGCAAACTGTTAAGTAGTATCATACTAAGCCCTTAACATCAGGCTGTTTAAAATTTTACGCCAATGTTTTTGTACCAAATTTTAAAAAAGCAAACTGATGCATTGAACGAATATTTATTAACAATTCCGTGTGATTCACTTATTTCTAAAATAAATTAAAATAATGATAATGATACATTTGTGTCTATTATCGATGAAGCTGTAAAAAGTTTTGTTCCAAGTATCTAAATCTAATATAAATCCTGCATGGCTTAATTAGAGATTAAGGAATTTAAAAAATAAAAAAAAACTTTCAAACTACATATATAAAACGAACCGCGGTAATTTTTAACTACTTTCAATTTATTTAAATTGCCAAAAAGAATTCCACACTCAATAAGTTTCTTTACCGGTCTTATATGTTTTCTATAGAATCCAATATTTAAAAAAAATAGTAAAAGTTTTTGGAATTTCATTACTCTAAACGTAAATCAAATGTGTATCCAAGCTGTATGAAGCACTTAGTTAGTTCAATAGGTGACTTCAACTTAATTTGCAATCTTTTTGCTGAGTACTTTAAGTCAGTTTATTTCACAAATTCTCCTTATAATCTTGGACTACAAGAAGTCCCAGTAACCGTGAATTCTATTAGGGGTTTCAGATGTCATGACAGCTCTGCTTAGCTTAGATCCCACCAAAATGAAGGTCAGAATGGGATTCCCCCAATTTTGTTGTTGAATTGTTCCTGAGCTATTGCTAGCCCGTTCACGACTATCTTTAACTTGTCTCTTTCCAAGGGAGAGTTCTTAGATTGCTGGAAATTGTCATATATAACACCACTATTTTAATCTTGGTCTAGATAGGATATCACTAACTACACGCCCATCTGTGAAATATCAGCGCTACCAAAGTAATTGAAAGGATTGTTTCTGAAAAACTTTGTTTTCAATTAAAAGACACTATATCTGTGTACCAACACAGTTTTATACCTGGTCGATCTACTTTAAAGCCTAGTACGCTGATGATGCGAAACGAAAAATCCCATACAAAAATGACACGACGAAATCATGAACGAAAAATTTCGCTCTACTTCTCGTTTTCCAGTAGGCTGCTGAACGACGAAATGTGTAATTTTAGTGGATAGCTGTACTAGATTTCTTAGTACAATTCTCCACTCCTTCATTTCTCAATTTTCGCTCTCAATCTTCGTTCTCAATTTAATTGACCTGCACATTATTTGCTTGGAAATTTTAACATTAATTTTTTTATTAAAAAAAAAGTCAAGCTGGTTTTGTTTATTTGATTTTTCTTTGGCCTTGGGTTTTCTCTAGTGTCTGGTTTTTCTGTGCATTTTTTGTATTAAATTATTCAAAATAAATTCAATTCTAATTTTTGTATCAAAACCAATTTCAAAATCGACTAAACTAAATCTGCAAAATGAATATGGAAGTTGGAAAGAAACACACCCTCCACATATATTATCGGCTAACAAGATATAGCGGATCTTTATTTATAGTGCTTATTATAACCAACTATCGACTTTTCTCATACCTAGTGCTAGTGCTTAGATTAAAAATAACCTATGATCTATTAAAATTAATTTATTTTAAGTGACTACTAAATAAAAATATTATAAACAAGATTTAGTAGTTTGTTCTGCAATGAACTGTCCCTATCTCGATTTTTAAAATCCATTTGTTACTCCGACTTTTAAATTATATGCGACCTTTGACACCATATAAATGTGGGATCTCTGCCTACGCCACTGCTGACATAGTCCGCAAATCTCCACAGCCAAAGCAATTACGAAGTCTATAATAACACGATGAGAGAAGAAAGAGAACATTCGACGACGAACAGCCAGCCGATTAAGATGATATCCACGACGTGAAACGACCCGATTTTTATTATTATTTTTTTATTAAAACACATACAGAATTAAATTTTGTCAAAAAACTAAAGATGTTGATTTTATATTTTTGTATCCTACAACTCTGGGGGTTCATTACCGGGTACAATCTGAAAACAACATCAATCAGAAATCTTAAGATATTATCGGGAGTAAAATATAAGAGATTACGCATATTTTTTTTTCTAAATTGCCTTTGATCAATTTAATTTTTTTGTTTGTTCGATTTATCTGCTACAAAAAAAATCTGTGCAACTACCTGTAAAACGGAAATACGATAAAAACGATTATACAGTAAAGGGAAAAAACGTTGAAGTCAATTGAACGGCGCAATTTAACTATACCAATTTTATTCATAATCACGCGATACGCAACAGTAAAACTTGAAGAAAATTAATACAAGTTTTTGTTTGTTTTTTCTTTTTTAGATTATTAGACGAACGGGGGCGGTTGAGTTAGAATTGGGAAGAGGAATTAGCATAGATAACCAACCACCTGGTGGATCAGGGACAGATAATGCGACGAGACCAGACATTGAACTTTCGTTATAACGGATGGAGATTGATGAGCTGAGACGACGAAATGAGCGATCTGGTGTACGGACTTTCGAAGACGCACTTAATGCGGTTTCTAAATTTAGTGCCGAAGGTGATGTCCGAGCTTGGATTAATGAGTTCGAAACTACAACCACTTTGACGAAATGGGATGAAATGAAGAAAATTCTGACGGGTATTGCAAAAATGGCTTTGAAGACAAAGCCCATAATCGTAAGCTGGTCAGACTTAAAACAGTTGTTGCTAGATGAATTTGGGAATACGATGACGGTGGCAGATTTTTATAAGGCGACGACGACAAGGAGGCAGAAAATCGGGGAATCAGTAGTGGAATTTTTCTTTAGCATGCGTGAACTGAGTGCAAAAGGTGGTATCGACGAACGCTCTTTAATTCAATATGTTATTGATGGCATTGACGATTTGCCTTCCGACAAGGTAATGTTATATGTTACACAATCCATGCACGAGTTCAAGGTGAAACTGAGTACGAACGTTTTAAGAGCTCCGTTGGACGACACTCTTATATGCAGTCTAAGGTTCCAAGAACATCCAAAGAATCTGTTAGCAATTCCAACTTTTGCTGTTTTAATTGTGGTTTGAAAGGACATAAGAGTAAAATGTGTAAATATAAAAAAGGGCCTACATGTTTCAACTGTGAAGAGTTTGGACACGTTTCTCCAAATTGTCCATCGCGTAAAGACAAAGGCATGGACAAAGGCAAGGTTAATGCGGTGAACTTGGTCGATATGGATGTGTGCGAGTTGGAAGCAAAAGAGGTTATGGTGAATGGTCACAAGTTAAAAGGAAGAATCGATACAGGCAGCGATGCTACTATAATGCAGTCAACAGAGTATTTTAATCTTGGATCTCCAACTCTGGTAACGATAACAGGATTTTCATGGGATTATCCGAAAACTACGAAACGTTTCTGATATTTCATGGCCAACATCGATGGAATTACGTATCAATCCAAAATATACGTAGTTTCATTAAAGATCTAGTTAACAATTACAACCCAATAGGGACAAAATCTACGATGGTGGAGATGAAAATCATTCTTAAAGACGATACACCGATTTCCCAACGTCCTCGGAGACTTGCTCCACTAGAAAAAGAATGCGTTGATAAGCAGATAAGAGTGGTTAGATGCTAACATTATTCGCCGAAGCAATTCAGAGTATTCTTCTCCTTTAGTGCTAGCAAATAAAAAAGACGGTAGCAAACGGCTTTGCGTTGATTATAGGAAAATCAACAAAATTATAGTTCGTGATCACAATCCTTTAGCTCTTGTAGATGATCAGATTGACCAGCTCAGTTCAGCCAATGTTTACTTTACTTTAGACCGCGAGAACGGTTTCTTCCACGTTCCAATAAATGAGAAAATCAGAAAATTCACTGCTTTTGTCACTCATCGTGACCAGTACGAGTTTAACCCGGTACCATTTGGTCTTTGTGTGTCACCCGCTGTTTTTCAACGACACATTAATTTGGTTTTTAGAGATCTTATGATTTCAAAGATAGTACTACTCTATATGGACGATATCGTTGTCCTAGGCAAAGATTATGGTGCAACGATTCGAAATTTAGTCAAGGTTTTCGAAGTAGCCAGCGAATATGGTCTTAAATTTCGATGGTCAAAATGTCAATTCCTATGTCTGAAAATTTGATTATTTAGGATTTCGCATTAAAAGTATGATCCAACCATCTGACCAGCCAAAGAGTTTAGTAAAATTCCAAAGCTTTTTAGGCCTTACAGGATATTTCAGAAGATTTGGTCCAGGGTACTCGATAATAGCAAGGCCACTAACCGATATACTAAAAAAAGACGCGACAATTTTATTTGGGGCAGAGCAGAAAGCAGCATACAAAGACCTCAAAAGAATCCTAACGACGGCACCAGTTTTAAGGCTTTATCGACAAGATGCAGAGACATACCTGCACACGGACGCGTCGAAATTGGGTTTCGGAGCAGTACTGCCGCAAAAAGAAAATAATTTTTTTCGGATTTATTATTTCAGTAAGAAGACATCAACCCAAGAACAAAATTATGGCAGCTATTAATTGGAAACTCTTGCAGTGGTAGCAGCATTAAAGAAGTTACGACATTACTTGCTGGATATCCACTTTAAAATAGTGACAGATTGTGCAGCATTCAAAGACACTATGGAGAAGAAGTAGTTTTCATCTCGGATGGCTGGTTGTGTGCTTGTAACTCAAGAGTTTGATTTTATACTCGAACATCGGAGTGCAAGCAGAATGCGTGATGCAGATGCGTTGAGCAGAAATGCGGTAAGTCTAATTAAAGGAGAATTTTTGCAAAGAATTATTGCAGCACAAGAAAGTGATGAACACATTACAATTATAAAGAGGCTGTTGGAACAAGGTCCATATGATAACTTCATCGGAGAGAGAGGAGTGCTATACAAGAACGACGAAGAAGGAAGGAAGCTGCTTTATATCCCTAAAAAGATGCAGGTCGAACTTTTACGGAGCATACACAACGATGGTCATTTTGCAACAAAATAGATGGAAGAGATATTAAAACTGGATTATTTTATACTGGGGTTGCATAAAAATTGGAAGACATTCGAAGAAACTGTATTTCGTGTATATTGTATTTTATTATTTTCTTAGTATTTATTTATTGTATGATATGCTTAAACTGTAAGATATAATATCTTATTTAAAGTGAAGCTTTATAATTGCACAAATATATAATGTTGAATATGTTACAATGTTACAATTTTTAAATTTACAAATTAAGTTTACAAATTTAAAGAGAAAACAATAATTATCTATATATTTCCAAAATAGAGCTTAAGTTCTTTCTTGAGTAGAATGGAGCTGTTTATGGTTCTTAATTGATGCGGTAGTAAGTTCCAAAGACGTGTTGAATTGACAAGAAACTGGCGTTCAGATGTCAAACAGCTAAAGAGAGGAATCAATAAGTTTCCAGATCTACTTGAATTTAAAAATGTGATTTCACTATAGAGATTACTAGGTTGGTGAGTTAAAAGGATATCAGAGAACAAAACTTAAGACCGAAATTTCAATAGGTTTTCAAACGACATTCCAAGAAAGTGTGATGCATGTTGTGATATACTATCATAGCGGCGTAGTCCATGAATGTATCGTATTGCACTGTTAAATGTAACCTTGAGTTTTGTTTTACTTTCGTGGTCTAAATTGCAAAAAATTTCACAGCTTTTAACGAGCATCGTGCGGATATTTAAGGAAGTATAGTATTGTGTCGACCAAAGTATCCGAAGGACACCATATATTTTACCGACGAAATAAGAAACGTGATTTTTCCAAGTTAGACTACGATTAAAGACAACACCTAAGTTTTTAGCTGATTCTACGTATTCAATAGGAGAGTCATTTAACAAGATAAGCGGGAAATAAGACACATGTATCTTACCCTTTGAAATTACTAAACATTTAGATTTTTTAGGATTCAGCACTAAACTATTTTGTTGTGCCCCTTGCGAAATATCTTCTAGATCTTCATTTATGCAAGTTACAAAGTATTCAATAAGTCCCAGCGGACAACGAAGGTATAGCTGAGCGTCATCAGCATATAATCGGATTGAGCAATATTTTATAATTGTTGGAAGCTCATTAACATACAGGGAGAAAAACAATGGGCCAAGTATAGATCCCTGAGGGACACCACTTTTATTTAAGACAAAGTTGGACTCCTTTATGTTCAACCGCTTGCGATCTTTTGGCAAGTTAAGAATGGATCAGCTTGACTGCGTCTGAGGAGAAGTTATAAAAGGAGAGTTTTTCGCAAAGAATGGAATTCTTCACTATACCGAATGCCTTCGAAAAGTCAAGGAGTATCAGAAACGTAACATAGTTTTTATGTATGGATTTCCGTTTGTCCTCCGAAACACCAATCAAAGCAGTAATACAGCTATTTTTCTTACGAAATCCGGACTGTTTAGACGTCAATATATTTCCGCACTCAAGGAACGTACTTATTTGTTCTTGGATGATTTTTTTCAAAAACCTTTGATAGAAATGGCAGTATTGCAATAGGCCTAAAAACATCTCCTCTCGAGTTCGGAACAGGTATTATGTGGGCTATTTTCCATTGCGTGGGAAATTCGTTAGAAACTATAATTGAATTAAATATATGGGTTATAAACGGTAGCAGTACAGGCAGGAGAAGTTTTAAAAACGACGGGTGCATTTCATCCAATCCAATAGCTTTTGATTTAATTGAGAGGATTCCTTCAACCACATCTTCAGCAGATATGGTTGAAAAGCCGAAACATCTTTCAACTACGGAACCGTTACTGTAAACAGAAGAAAAATTTGAAGGAGTATAAGTATTTATGGAATTACTCGGTGATACAAAACTTTGTTTCAGGGCAACACCGATCATCTTCAGATTTCCCAGATTTGCTTGCAACTCAATGAATTATTAAAACGGTTAGAATATAAGGCGACCTTTGCATTGCGAATTGCAACTAAAGTTCTATTACGCAGAGAACGATGTTGATGAAGATTATCGAGACGAAACATTTTCCATAGTTTGCAGGCAAGATCGCGCTTACGCATTAATGATTGAATTTCATTGGCGAACCATGGTTGGTTTTGGGGATTACAATTTTGTTCAATGGCACGTGCTTTTCAAAGAGTCTTGGAACATTACAATTTAGATACTCTACCTTATCGCTTGGTATGGGCTTTGAAAATATAAAGCCCCAATTTATTCTATGTACATCCGATTGAAGTGCAATATAATTGATGTGTCTGAAGTCTCTGTATTTGAATATTTCAGTATGTATCTCGACTTGAAAATCATACGTTAGGAAAATTAGGTCATGCAAAGAAAAAGTCGGTGCCAACAATTAGTCATAAAAGACAACTCTTATTTTGTTACTGACGATAAAAAGATCCAGTAAAGTTGGATCGAAATTGGAGAAATGGGTTGGGATAGAAGTATTTACTGAGTGAAGATTAAGGGAACTGAATTCTTCAACATAATATTATTGAGGGATAGGAAGCGGAAATTTGTTCTATGATGGAGATAAGCGGTGAAATGCTGATTTTATGGTTCGGTCTTTAACCTTGCATTGCATACCTGACCCTACATATATCGCAACGCCGCCGCCCCTGCAACGCTTCCTATCGCATCGAAAAATTTTAGATAGATAATAGATTATATAACTCGGCCGTTAGCCAGGTTTCGGATACGCAGGTAACATCAACCTTAGAATTTTCAAAAATGTAACGAAACTCATCTATTTTTATCATCAAACTTTGCGCATTAATATGACACACCTGAAAACTAGTTCGCTGTCTTCTCAAAACAATAATCATTGAACGTAGATTACAATTCATTTTAAATGCAAATAAAAAAACAGTAAGAATTAGCACATCCTTAAAAGAAAATAGAAAAGAAAGCTAAATAAAAAGTAAGTTATGCTCTTATTTATTGTAATTATGTGTACGCAACTTAAGCAAAATTGTAATTCAGAATTATTAGAGAAAAAAACAGTTGATGATTAATTTGAAATGATAAAAAAATAAGGAAAGCTAAGATAAAAGATTTAATTTAATTCTGGATGTATTGATGCAATTGACGGAGACAGATATCATATTTGGGCTTCGGGTTGGTGGTATGTAGAGCTTTCATACAAGTCCTGTGCATGATGCAGATCGAGGTTGGAGGTTTTATTTTCATCAGGTGTCGACTGATTTGTAGTTGTAGAGCTTTGGATGTTGCTAGAGCTAGATGATTGCGTTGTAATTGGTGCCATGATGCTTGAGCGATCCTCATAATGATCATTTATAATGTCATTTAGACACTGAAGGGTATTAATCCGCTGAGTTTCCACGGTATGGGAACGTTGAAACGATTTTTTCTTTCTTTTTAAGACCAAGTGCAAATTTCATGATTGAGTGATTTTGCTTCGTAAGAGATTCGGGGATATATATTGGAGGAAAGAAAAGCTGGAAAGCAGGATGGTTTCCTTTCACCAATCGACAAAGGAGGTAAGCCACTTTGGATATACTACGTAGATCATCTAGGACCAATGGGGAAAACTAGCAAACTATATAGTTACGTGCTATGCGTGGTGGATGCATTTTCCAAATTTGTTTGGATCTATCCAACCAAAACGTGGTCAGCAGCGGAGGTCATAGCGAAGTTGGATTTACAGAAAGAGTCATTTGGGAGTCCAGCCCGAATAATATCAGACCGAGGATCTGCGTTTACCATCAATGTTTTCGAGAAATATAGTACGACAGAGAAAATTGAACACCTTGTCATCAC
The DNA here is from genome assembly GCA_910595825.1 of Philhelius pedissequus. NCBI lineage: Eukaryota > Metazoa > Arthropoda > Insecta > Diptera > Syrphidae > Philhelius > Philhelius pedissequus. The sequence goes on from OU343160.1 coordinate 106,823,823, forward strand.
AACTGGTATTCCAAGAGGAAACGGCCAAATTGAACGTATTAACAGTGTGATTATTTCTGTTTTAACTAAATTTTCAGCAAACAACCCAAAAAAATGGTACATGCACACCAGTTCACTTCAACGATGTCTAAATTCAGCTTGGCAGCGTGGCATAAAGACAACACCATTCGAATTGATGTTCTGAACCAAAATGACGAACAATACAGATGCGGATCTTGTTAATTTGATTGACCAAGAAATTGAAGAGTTGTTTACGAGCGAGCGAGAAGAAGTCAGGGAACTAGCAAGAGAATCAATAGCGAAAATCCAGAGGGAGAATTCAATTCCACACATGTCTTCTTTTCAATTTTTTTTGCAATTCCACTATTCCATTAAAAAATAGGTTATACCTATTCTAAAGTACCCATAACGTAAACGCTCCTTGGATAATAATGAAATTTCACGATTTATTTTTGCCACAGAAAGCTAAGTGTACACGATTGGACGATCCTTCATTATTGGCCGAACTATCAAAAGTCTTCCAATTGCAACAATGATCTGATAATTGTCAATTTCTTCAACAATTCTTTCAAGTGTTGTTTGGTTGATTTTATTCAATAATAATTAGACAATTTCGTGGTAGCAAATCGGCTGCCAATTGCCGACAATTTTTTGTCTTCCAATTAAAAATTGTCTGTGTACACGGTTGGAACACAAATTGGTTAACTCATTGGAAGACAATCTAGTTGAAAGATGAAAGACAATATTAAACACTATTTTAGAAGTGAAGTATTTGTGAAAGTTGCTAGTTGTGAAAAAAAACATGTATAATATATTTATAAAGTATAAAAAAAAGTAAAAAAATATGAATAGCCCAATAACGACTATCCAATCATTTTCGGCCTTTTTTTATGAAACTTCTTCGCTATGGCTGAAATAAATATTTCTAGTGGAGTTGCAGCCTTAAGGAACCAAATAACCCGTTTTTCTTCGATTTATTTGTTGAATTTGTATGTTATATCATGAACCATTCTACTGCGCAGCTCACTTCAGATTTCTTTGCCAGTATCTGTAAAAAAATCTTTGTCTTTTAAATTTTGGAAATGGTAATCTTTACCTTATTACATCCGATTCGCAAGATAAAAATTAACGAACTAAATTGTTTTTTGGTAGGAAATCTGTAAGAATGAGGAAAAGCTTTTAGGGGAAATTTTAAAGGATGAGTATGCGTGGGTATGCGAAAGGATATTTATTGATACGAGTGTCTATGTATTTTTTTCAACATCCTCGGCCGGGGGCAAAATATGCTACTCCAGTGGGTACATGAGCTGAACTGGTCTTCGGTATCTGATACCATCAGCACAGCGAACGGAACGGATTCTTCCATCTCTACCAGGATAAGTTTGTTCGATAATTACCATTTTCCAATTAATTCTTGGCTTTGCGTGATCATGTAGAATTATTACGTCACCATTTTTAACAGGTATTCAGTTTGCCATCTTTTGGTTATTTTGGATGTGTACTTCATACGGTGTTTCCAGAGTTCTTTAATAGTTTCGTCATTGACAATAGGGCTTTGATTGTCATGACTTTGTGCTGTCCATCCAATTAGAAACTTGGCAGGTGTGAGAGGAACTAATTCAAGGGGATCGTTGGATGCATACATCAAGGGTCGGTCGTTGGTTTGAGCCTGAGTTTCACTCAAAATCGACGTTAGCTGTTCAAAGGTAAGTCTTGCCTTACCAATTACAACTTTTAAGGTGTTCTTTACGGCTCTGCTAATCCGCTCCCAGAAGCCTCACCACCAGGGTGCCCGTTCGACGCTGAAGTGATCATTTGATCTGTTTTCGAGCCATAAAATCATGCAAAACGTTGTTATCAAGAACGTCACCATGAATCTTGCTTAGTTCCAAAGATGAACGTCTAAAGATTTTTGCATTGTCAGATACTATATTTGATGGTAATCCACGTCGGGCTATAAACCTTCTTATAGCCATCAGACAGATGTCGGTTGACATATCGGAAGTTAACTCTAAATGTATTGCTCGGATTACACGCACATGTAAATATCAGTATATATGCTTTATATTGACCATCATCAATAGTGCTAATGTAGCAAAGTGGACCGGCGAAATCGATTCCCACGCAGTCAAATGGTCTCGTTATTGTAATTCTATGGACTTGAAGAGGAGCAGATGGCTGATTTGCAGGTTGACCGAATAATTTTTTGCATACAATACATTTCCGTACCTTCTTTGCCACTAGTTGGCGTCCTTTAACAATCCAAAATCGCTGTTTTACAGTACTTGTTCCTCCATGATAAGTCAAAAAATGATAATTATCAATAATTATTGATGTACTATGATGATCGCCCGGTAGGATAATGGGGTGTTTGAGATCGAATTCTTAAATGATGCCTTCTTCGTCAAAAATGGAGATAACTGTATAAGCTTTGAAGTTGGTTTTAATTGTTTGTTCTTTCACAGATTTACTATTTTACTTGAATAATTATGTAGTTGTACGATTTGTATCCATTTATTTTCAGAATAATCAAGGTCTTTTATCTCAAAACATTCAATTGTAGTGTTTGCATTTATTACTCGTTCTACAAATTCACTTCTATCTCCTTTTCGTTCTTCTGCTTTTTGTTTTAAATTTCGTATGTGTCGAATAATCTAGGATGTAGCTCGTAACAAACGAACGAACTGTTACAATCTTCGCAACTTATTGGGACTTCTTCTTTTATGATAGGGCATTCGTAAACTTCTATCAGCAATGTCGTATTAAATTGGAAGTTTTTTGTTTCATGATGATTCGAAAATTTCTCAAGATCGTTCAGCTAGTCTGGTGCTCTCTCCGAGAGTAAAGATGATATGAGTTTATGTCCAGAAGTACCACGATTGAGAAGATCTGCAGGGTTACATATATTAGAGCAATGATTCCAATCAGAAACTGCAGTAGAGCGAGTTATTTCTAGGACTCGACTTTGAACACCTTTGAGTATGACCGAATATGCAATTAAGCGTTATTTTTGAGTCAGTCCGTAGGAAGAATTTTTCAATAGATATTCGAAGTGACTTTGAAATACGCATACAATCTTGCTGCAATTAAAGCTGCAGTAAGCTCTAATTTTGGTAAAGTTAGTTCGACTCTTAGCGCATAAAAATGACGTAATGTTCTCTTTATCATCTATAACCTGAAGAAAGGCTGCCGCTCCATAGGCTTTAATACTTGCGTCACCCAATATATGACAGTAAATGGTCCCAGCCGGTGAAATTGACTGTACAGCTGGAGGAATTGCAATATCTTTTAGCTGCAAGACATTATGGATGCATTCATTAGTTCAGCTGCCATCCCTGGAGATACAATCTGAGACAACAACCACCTACAGTCTCAGAATATCGCGCAACACATCTTTCCTATCCTTCTATCGCTTCCTTAACCTCACGCCCGCGCTGTGTTGAAACATTTAAAGGGTACTATAATCCCTTGAGCGCGAGCAGATTATAAAAAAAAATCCCAAAAAAGTTTTCTCTTCCAGGCTTCTTGAAATACAATTTTCAACTTTATTATTACAGGACTTACAAATCCTAAGGGGTCATAAACTCTTGCGATGGCTTGTAAATCGTTTGGCTTGGAACTTCTAGAAAGATTAGAGTCATGAAAGCTATAAATAGAATCCAATGGTACAGCCAACTCGTCACTGAATGGTGACCACAATTAACCTAAAACCTGTTGTATAGTTGGATACTCCAGAGAACCTGCTGCAGTCCTTACCGCTTTGTTGTTGGAATGCCACTTTCTAAGGTACATTAAAGCCCTCCCCAATAATTGCACTGCCTGATTGTATAAATTAACTGCTTAGAATTCTGAATCAACGCTCGCGACAAGGTCATCAACATAAAATCTTTTCTGTAAAATTTTTCAAGTCTCTGGGATAGTTGATTCCTCAAAAGCTCAAATGGTGATTTATTGCAGCAAAAAGAATAAATTAACTGCAACTAACGCCAAAATCTTGATCTCAGATTTGTTTTCTACTGAAGAATACCAAAGAAATCGATGAGCATCTCTGTCTGGTTCGTTCAAAAATATCTGCAGGAATGCTTTTTCAATGTCGGCTACAACGGCTAAACCTCCTAAGCAAAAATTCAATAAGATACTAAATACATCGGGCAACAAGTTGGTTCCAGTAAAAAGCTGATCGTTTAATGATGGAACATTTTCAGAATGACTTGACGCATCGAAAACTATGCTTTTTAGTCCTACTACTTTCTTTATAGACAGGACGATGAGGAAGGTAAATTATTCGCTTTGAGCTGTCTGCGGCTGATGTCATAATTGATTCAGCTATACCCTCCTCAATCATCTGTCGTATTGCCACATGGTACTCTTTAAATTTTTCTGGATCATGGAATAAACGATTTTTTGGAGAACTTAAACGACTTACCGCTATGTTTTTGTTGTCTTCGAAAACCACTTTTGGATCTTTCCATGGCATGCTTTTTTTCAAGCAACTACAAGTCATCTCTGCTGTCAGATGGGACTTCTCAGACTTCTCTCCGCGAATACCTATCGATTCCAAGGACCATAATTTTGAAAGTTCTTTTTCACTTATTTGCAGACTTAGCACATTAGTTACCATTGAGGAATGTTCTTTATCTTGGCTAGAACCGTTTTCAATAGAGGAATGTTGATTACCACTTCCCAATAAAAGTCCAAACCAACCAACAAACTTAAACCTTCAAAATTCTCGATACCAACTATTGCTCGATTAGCCAATTTTAACTTTTTAAATTAATAATTACTTTATTCATTGCTTTTGGTTGGAATTGTTCTTTTGAACCAAAAGGAATTACTGACAGATAAATTTTTTATGACAAAAGGGAAGCTTTTATTTAGTAACCAAACTCCGTTTAATGTACGAGTGTTGGCTTTCACCATCAACTAAATAATTGCATTTAGAACCGATTGCAACACACTGAGCTGGTTTTAAAAATATGTTTTGAAATGCTACCTCAATTTTCTGCTTGAAGCTTGGTTCGCACATTGAAGTAATGTGTTTACCACCACAGCTACTACACTTTAAAAAATTAATACTCCTGCATTTTCTGGATGAATTACCTACATTCGCGCAGCGAAAGCATCTGTTAGCTTTAATGAGAATATCTCTTTTTTGCTTTATTTTCATTTCTTTTACACAGTCCTTCGTTGGGTGATCACTCGAATTGCAAAACACGCACAGATACATTATTTTAATTCACCCCTAATAAACTTGCAGCTGTCAATTGTGGTTATGGCAACTTTTGTGTATAGTGGAGTGGAGTGAATTTACTCTTCTCCAATGTCTCTACATCTCTTAAGAAAGCGCATAATGTCTTGAATGTATTTGTCGCTTATATTACGAAGGGATGAATTTGCTTCGCTTTTGCCGTCATTCGCCTTAAAGTTTTCTTCATTGTCACTTATTGTGTCTTTTATTTTGCGATGATATTCAACGCGCAGTTGAACCGGCAAACAACGTAAAAGGATCGACTTTAACATGACGTTATATTCATTTGAAGGTATTTATAATGCAGTTGGGGATCGAATGGATGTTGTCACTGTACTGTATATGATTCTCAAACCGATAACATCAGATTTTTGCGCAACGGGACGAATATTTAATCGTATTTTAACCGTATTCTTTGCCACACCGACCAATGCACTTTCATGGTAGTGGAATTTATCATAAGGGGACAAATCGTTATTTTTATGAATCGCACTTTCGAATTGGCTCCAAAATGGCAACCAGTCTCGCAAATCACCACCGAATTTTTTGAGTTCCAACTTGGGCAATTTAACCGCGTTTTTAGTGACTTTATTTGTATTTTCTTGTTCTAGTTGAGGTGCTGCCGGGAATAAAATATTGCCCACTTTTTGCAGTCTAAATTTAAATTTAAATACCGTCGACACTATTGTGTCTTCATACTCGGATACTTTTTAAATTCACCGTCCAGATTATCGGATTTCACTAGTTCTTCACTTAGCACCTTTTGATTCGCGATTTCGAGAGAGTTTGACGAGGCTGTTGTGCGGTCCAAGAAGGATCATAGCTGCTCATCTGTATTTTCTAGCTCCTCGGTACTCGCACCACGTACGCGTGAGTTCTCGGACGCCATAAATTCGATCGCGGGATTTAAAATCTTTGTTAGCTGTGCTCCTAAGGCACCGCGCGTTGCCAAATCCATTTTATCGCTTATTATATTCTTTTTATGTTTTTATTTTTATGTTCTTTTAATGTTCTTTATTTTTGTGTTCTTTAAATGTCCTTTATTTTGATGGTCCCTGGTTTCGACACCAAATGTAAAAAAAATCTTTATCTTTTAAAATAAAACGCAATCTTTATATTTTGGAAATTGCAATCTATACTATTCTACGTATGATTCGCAAGATACAAATTAACGAACTGAATTGTTTTTTGATAGGAAATCTGTAAGAATGAGAGGGATTCCAAAAACAGAAAATGAAGAGCTGCAGGTATTGTTCTCAAACTTATGTCAATCCATACAATGCACACCAGTACCAGTACTCCAAAATATATACCGCACGAAATCTAAACGTTTTCCCGGAGATATCAACACTTCAATTGGAATTAATTTCTGCACATCAACCGATAAAAACAATTTGCTGCGATCGATCCGTGACTGCTGGATACAAAATAACCAAAACATTTTTTTACATGATGTAAAGCTCGATTCTGACAGCAGAATTTATGTTAATGAAAGCTTAACGTCATCTAATCATTTTATATTACGCAAAGGTCTTGTTCTGAAACCTAGGAAAGCTCTTTCGAGTGCTTACACCAGAGGTGGAAGAGTATATGTACGTGTCAGTGGATCTGAAAAAACACTTTTAAGTACATCTACTGAAAACATGGATTGCCGAACATAACTCCAATGAGCCACAAACCAATGATGCAAAACCGTAAGCTTGGAATTGAACGAGTTTTTTGTTATTTCTGCTTCATTTTTAATTATTTTCCGTTTCTCTTTACTTTTTTGTATACTTCTGTTTTATTTAACTTTCTAAATTTTCATTCATTCTATGCAAGCAATGCAATGGTCTGCACGTATGTCATTTAAATGCGCAAAGTCTATTCGAAAATAGATAAATTTAGGTATGTGTTTGAGGCTTCAAATATAGACATTATTTGTTTATCTGAGACCTGGTACACGGCCAATTTATCAGATATTCTGTGTAGTTTGATCGGCTATGATTTACTTCGTGCAGATAGAAGTTATCCAAGAGGTGGTGGGGTTGCCATTTACATTCGTAGTTCCAATATCCACAGGTTTGTTCCTAAATCAGACATCGCATCATGTTGACATTTGTTTCATAGGAATTTTGTATGGTGGAAACAAATGTTTAGTAGGCGTAGCTTATCGTCCACACAAAAAAACATTGACTGCACATATGTTTACAGCATTAGAAAATATATCGTGTACTTATACTGAAATTATCTTATGTCGTGACCTTAACTGCAATTTACTCAACAAGGAAACATCAAAAGCTTTTATCGACAGAATGAAGAGCCTTAATCTCTGGACGAATAACCTAAGTAATCCAACTCATTTTACAAGCGATGGTGCAACACTTTTAGATGTTTTCTTTACTAATGATATTGAAAATATGTTGCTGTACGATCGGCTTTCAGCACCAGGTTATTCAAAACATGACTTAATGTTTGCAACTTTTAATGTGGTGCCCCGCACCCTAACCACTACATTTGCATACCGGGATTTTAAGAATATTGAATTAGCACAGCTAGAATATGATTTATTAGAGGTTAATTGGCAACAAATTTATTTTATGACTTCCGCTGATGACCAGGTAAATTTACTTGAGAACATCATTCGTAACCTGTTCTATAAACATGTAAAACTTAAAGTAAGTGTAGTTAAAAATCATCATAATTCGTGTTTTACACAAGAAATTAAAGAATTGATTAAACAAAAAGACTTAGCATACAGACAATGGAAACGTTTTCGATTAACAGAGCTCATCAACTCTTTTCGTGTCATTCGTACCAAAGTGCATGTAAAAATAAGGGAAGCTAAAATAAAAGTTTATTCAAATCATCTTAGTAAAGATCTTCCTTGTAAAACACTTTTGAAAAATATTCGTGATCTAGGGGTTGTAAGCCAAAAGAAAACTATTCTGAAAATATCAATCCCGACGTTTTTAATACTGAGTTTGCTAAAGTTCAAGCCAAATCTTTTAGCCCAATAGTATATCAAACTGATGAAATAGAACTTTCAAGCATTCCGGATTTAACAATCAATTTCAATTTCATAATAATGAAGCTGATGTGGTGGCCAACATCTTAAAAATTAAATCCAAGGCCACTGGGTTTGATGAAATACACCCGTTGTCTATAAAAATAATTCTGCCTTATATTCTGCCTACTATTACATACATTTTCAATACTATCATTAAAACAAGCTCTTTTCCTTATTGCTGGAAATTTGCTAAAGTTCAAGCCAAATCTTTTAGCCCAATAGTATATCAAACTGATGAAATAGAACTTTCAAGCATTCCGGATTTAACAATCAATTTCAATTTCATAATAATGAAGCTGATGTGGTGGCCAACATCTTAAAAATTAAATCCAAGGCCACTGGTTTTGATGAAATACACCCGTTGTCTATAAAAATAATTCTGCCTTATATTCTGCCTACTATTACATACATTTTCAATACTATCATTAAAACAAGCTCTTTTCCTTATTGCTGGAAATTTGCTAAAGTTATCCATATTGTAAAGAAACCTGCCACTCGTTTATCGCCTACTGAGTACAGGCTCATATCAATACTTCAATATAGAGGATGGCGTTTGTCAACTGAACAACGATCTTGATAGCATTTTGCGTTGGTCTGAAGCAAATAACTTGAAACTGAATACCTCAAAATCAAAATGTTTACTTATTTACAAACAAAAGCTTGACCTCAATTATTTTCCGCCCATGTACATCGGAAGACAGATAATAGAATACGTGGAAAGGTCCAGGAATCTAGGAATATGGTTTAACTGCACCCTTATTGGGACTCCCACATTCAAAATATCATTGGGAATATTTATGGCTGTCCCGTAGTCTTTTTTTACGAGGCAATATACACCACTGCACATTAGACTCGGCTTGGCAAAAACTTTAGTTATCCCAATAATCACTTACCGATGTCAGATATTTTGCAATCAGAGGTCTGAATCGAAAAGAAATTTAAATGTTGCATTCACCAACATAATTCAATTTACAATCTTAAACGTTTTGATCATATATCAACATATAAAAAAAGGTTGCTGGGATGTACCTTAAACGCATACCTCAATTACTATACTCTAAAGACTTTGAACAACATTATAACAAAAAATGAGACTTTGTATCTTTATAATAGAATCACTTTTTCAAGTTCAGTACGGTCTTTTATACGTATTGCACTGTTTCTGAGCGCCAATTCTTTGTTTATGCTGTCAGATTTGGAACCTCCTGCCCATAGACGTACGAAAGCTTCGAGGAAGGAATAATTTTGATTGCGTACTCTTTAGGTATTTGGCTGAAAATTTAAAAAAAAATTAAATTGTACCATGTATTTTTTATTGAATTTCATACAATTTAAACGAGTACACATATACTTATTTCAAAATTAATTATATAATTTTAAATTGGTTTTAATAATTATAATCAAATGCGAAATATTAAATTTTATTATTTTTGTATTCTTAATTATTTTTTTTTTCGCAATTTTCAATATCTTAAATTCTAGCTTAGATTGTTATAGTTTTATAGCAATTTAATGTAATTTAACTTAACTTTTGCTCAAAAGGACTAAGTCTATTGTAAAAGATGAAAATGAAATAAATAAATGAAAAATGAAAGTGAATGAGGAAAAGCTTTTAAGGGAAATTTTATTAAAAGGATGAGTGTGTGGGTATGCGAAAGGATATGTATTGATACGAGTGTCTATGTTTTTTTTCAACAGTATCATTAGATTTGAAAGATACACACAATCACCTTTCCTGAGATGGACATTATTTACATGAGTATGATCATGTTTTGTTGCAAAAAAGTATTTCATCTCCGGCATTACATTCATTAAAGCCCCTTTTATATGAGCAGCGAATTGCGAATGCGAATTGGTAATGGTCGCAAATTCTGAAGTTTCTTTCATATGAATATAACCTTTCGTCAACGACCAGCCAGTTGACAAATAATGTCATTAATACATTAATGCAGAGCTTTCATTTGATAAAACACAAGAGTTTATTAATCGCCACAACAACAAAACAACTATGGTGCTTAATTTCAACAACATAAATACCGCACAAAAAATTATCGAAGTCGCGCCGAAGCTTAAGAACTCTTGAATCGTCGTACATCGAGAACAGTCTTTATTATTTCGAAAAAAGAGGAGAACACTAAACGATATTAGGAGAAAACTTTTAGAAAAGAATCCGAGTGTTAAAATTTTAATCAGAGGATCGAAACTGAGAATAGCAGATTTTTCGTTTTCATATGACTCGCTAAGGGGATTGAAAATAACAACAAGTGATGACTGCCATTTGTCAAATCGACTTTTCGAGAGGAAGCAATGTGCTTTTTTAACATCAACACCAGGATTCATAATAACAACAGTCATAATTTCAACGGGCCCTCTGGGAGTCAGCTTGTAAACAAACAACTTGGTTCTGGTCCCAACTTTAACCGCCATCATCGTTTAAAATAGGACGGAGTTGCCGTCTGCCATTTAAGTAATTTCAATTTAAATATTTTTTGCTATAATGTTACAGGACTAAAAAAAAAACAAATTACTAATGCCAGATTTTTTAAAATTTATTTTAAATTATGATATTTTTATATTATTAGAAACATTTGTTGAGAGGGTAAGGAGTTGCAATATCTGAATTATTTTGAAGGTCTTAACTTAAGATGGATACCAGATATTAGAAATAATAGAGCAAGGGGTGGAATACTGTGTGGCATAAAAAAAAACATTTCTAACAAAAATATTTCTTTTAAAACTTGCGATAACAAAGTCATAATAGATTTTATCATAAACTTGAAACATTTCATAATAGTCCCTATTTACCTCAATTTTGGTGGATGGAGCTCCGATGTGGAAGAATTTCGAAATTTTTTGTTAATTCAAAATAATGAAAATATTCTAATAATTGAAGATTTAAATAGTCGGATAGCGGGATTCCAGAACTCTCGGTATATGAAAACGGGCGATTTTCTTTCGAGAGAAGCTCTTTGGACGAATGCATAAATGCAAACGGAAATCGTTTATTAGACTTGGTTGAGGATTTTGGGTTTCTAATCTTGAATGCAATTTCCAGAGGGGATATTTTGGGTAATTTCACTTTTATATAAGCCCAGGGTTGTTCTGTTATTGACTATTGCCTCGCAAAAGGGGATTGGCTCGATATTGTCAACGATTTTGAAGTTTTCCCTGCCAATTGTTGTCTCATGTGAGTTTAAATCTCATGAAAATAACATACTTCAAACGGAAAATTTTAACAACAAGCTACGCAGGGTGAAACGAAAGTCCGATATATATAGAAAAAAAATTAATGAGCATTCAGTGGACCTCCCAACTCAAAGTACGACCACAATAGATGAAATAACAAATTTTGTTTTTCGAATTATTATACAATCAGCTGCCTCAAAAGTAGTTAATGCTGCTACGCTTTATAAGTCAAGTTGGTATGACGAAGATTGTAAAAGAAGTAGGGAGAGATCTTTCAAGTTGCTAAAACTTTTTAGAGACACTAATAATGTTAGTTTTAAAACGCAGTCAAATAATGCTTACAAAGCTCTTGTTAAGCACAAAAAGAACTGTTTTTGAGAAAAAGAGCATCAGGACTTCTTAAAAGCCATAATTCTAAGGATTTTTGGTTCAATGTTTATATTTTAAGTGGCCGCAACAAATCGGCTGTGCCTCCGATTGGAGTTGAAACTCTTGCCCTGTACTTTGAAAATCTTTTGTTACCAGACCCATCTCAAATGTGTATGAGCTTTGCGCTCCCCTTTATTTATATTGAGGAATTGGATGCACCATTCTCAATGTCAGAACTTCTATCTGCACGAAACAAAATGAAAAATAATAAGGCTTCAGGCTTAGATGTTATTCCATCTGAGTTCTACAAAAATGCTACTTCATAGTTCTGGTGCTTTTCAACAAAATGTAGGAGGATTTTCCGGATAGTTTCCGGACTTCTTCTATTTCTGCAAATTTTAAAAAAAGTGATCCTAATCTACCGGAAAACTATAGGGGATTTCTGTTCTTTGTTCCTTGCGCAAGCTATTCATCCAGATCTTGTATTTCAGACTTGTAAGTTGGGTTGAACAAAACAATAAAATTAGCTGTTTTCAGGCTGGATTCCGAGCTAATTTGTCAACAATAGATCAAATTTTCACTCTCACAAGTGTTGCTAGGCGTTTTATAGGGACAAAAATAAACTATGTATTGTTCGTTGATTTTAAATCAGCCTTTGACACAATAAATAGAAGATCGCTCTTATTCAAACTCGCAGCCATTGGGCTCTCGACAAAATGTATAAGAATTTATGAGCAGCTTCTCTTAAATATGACTGCTGTGGTTTGAAATGGAAGCCAAACTTCGAATCAGTTTAGGTCTGATACAGGTTTCCCACAGGGATGCATTTTGAGCCCGTTGGTATTTGCCCTCTTTATAAATGACGTAGAAGATCATATCCCAGGTGGTGTTTTGTTCGGCAATCTACATATAAAAGTTTTGCTATATGCAGATGACCTTGTTATTTTAACTGAAAATCCTGTCACACTTCAACTTCAGAATAACAAATTGAAAAAAATTTGTGATTTGTGGGACCTCAAAATCAATACTGCAAAGTCAAAGATTATGGTATTTATATCACAGTCTCGTAGCGCTATAAATAACCGTACTTGGACCATCAATGATTCAAATATAGAAGTAGTTAAAGAGTTTAAATACTTAGGCTTCACTATAACACACAACTTAAATCTTCGAGCCCATATAAAAGATAAATTGGGTGTAGCTAAAGCAGCAACCAACTGTATGTGGCGAAATTTTTTCAACAACATACTAATTAATCCGGTTTCTAAATTTAAAGTGTTTGATGCAACCATTAAAAGCTGTTTTTGCTACGGCAATGAGGTTTATAGGTACAAGCAATTGGAAGAAATTGAATCTATTCAAAGATATTTTTTCAAGCGTATCTTTAAGCTCACATCCAACACGCCTAATTATGCTATTCATGTTGAATCAGGTTTGCCTCCACTGTTTCTAAAAAAATTAAAAGCGAGTGCAGACTACATCGTTATAGATGTCGATATATCCCTATTAAAAAGTGGCATGAGTTGGCCTTGACCCACAACTTTCCTTTGAACCTTCCTGTTGACAACTTAGAGTCGTGGAAGGGAGATCTTTACGTCTGCATTTCCCTCATAGATGATCAAATGTTCAAGATATTATTGATCGGACAAAGGAGTCTTTATCGAGCACATTATATAGTAAACTCAACCTCAATTTGGGGGAAGACAATTACTTTCGAGATGAGTTTACTGTTATGGAGATGAGCCTGATATTTAAATCGCACGGAAATGCTAGAGCAGAATTACAGGCTCCACAGGTCCGATATTAATCCAATCTGCAACTTGTGTAACCAGAATGAAGTCGAAAACATACATCACTTCCTGGCAATTTGCCTAATCTTGTATTTTAGTAAGAGTTCCCTCTCGTTTGATGAATGTCTAAGTGTTTTGAATGGAGAGGGTGGCCGGAAGTTGCTTATACAGATTTTTTTCATGCAGTTTCATACAGAAATATTTATGCTAATCTATTTTAGAATAAATTTAATATAATTTTGTTTTAGCTAAACTAAAAGCTTAATTTTCAATAGATATTGCAAGTATTTAAATTTGCTTTAACTACTACGCTATATTTTTCTTTTGTTTTAGCTAAACTAGATTTTGGTTTTCACCTAACAAAAATCTTTTTGTTTGTAATTTGTATACATAATTCATTCAAATATTACTATTTCAATTTTTTAACAGCACATTAAAGCTTAAAATCAACATTATTTATATAAAACAAATATTATGTTATTATTATGATTAAGACAAAGTCAACAAAAAAAAACTAATTCTGGCAATTTTGTATAAACTTCTGTGTTTTTTTTTCTTCATAACTAATTTGCTTTTATTTTGGTTTAACATCATCTTTATTATTTTCTGATTTTTTTAAAATTTTTTTTCTCACATTGTTATATTTTATAGACATATATCTAACCGGCAGACTGCTAATAGCCATGCTTGTAAATCTCTTTATTATAACTCTAAGTTTGTATACTTTTATTGAAAAAAGAATAAAGTATATTGTAATCTTAAAAGTATTGATAATAAATGCTTACGATTAGAAATAAATATAAAAATACATAAATAATAATAATAATAAATACATTATGTACATATGTAAATAAATAAAGTCTCCAAATTTGGTTGCTCCAAAATGAGTTCAAAACAATTTTATTTAAAAAGTGGTTTTTATGCAGGTATAAGCTACATGTCCATCAAATTAACATGAATAGCCACGAAGATCTAGCAGAACAACCACCAAATAATGTAAATTCTAAAATTTGAGGTTAAATTCCAGCGAATTATTAATGCATCCTGTTGTTGTGGATTGCGAATTTACATATGACGGTTTGCAGAAGTCTGTTGTTGGTCGCGTAGAAAATATTAAAATGTAATTTTTTGATATTTAAACAAATTGTGTGCAGTCTTCTTGTTAAATTTTGTAAATAAGATCATTTATTAACTTCTTTGAAAAGTTAAAATAAAAATAAGTTGATATTCCCCTTGAAATTGCTTAAAACGTGTATTCGCATTCGCAGTCCGCAGCTCATGTCAAAGGCTTTTAAATCTCTTGCGCACAATTTTTGTTCCCTTGAATCCTCTCTCTGCGCAACCGACCGTTGGCCAAGTGATTTGGTTCAAACTATATGTCATTCTCATCGCCACGGGCACTGCAGAGAGCAGAGATACAGTACAGTACACATGTGATGTTGAAATCCACGATAATTATTATGTGGTGTAGTGAAATACAGTGATATGTAAAAATATCAGTTTCAAAACGGTACCAGCGTGTAGGCAAACCAAAAAAACTTTCCCATCTTGGTATTCCTTATCATGAAATATATTTAATATAATTGATTTATGAAGTGAATTAAAAAAAATCATTTTCAATGAATATGAATTAGCGTTGGGTGTTTGACTTTCTGAACGTGGTCGCAAACTGTCTGGAGTTATAGGATCTATGGGTCATGGCCTTTTTCGAAATTCTGGTTGCTGCTTAAAAATAATGAAGCAGAAAATATGAGACATATACAATATCAAAAATAGTTTTGTAACGAGAAGAAAGTGATACAGTTTTTTGTTTAACAACATGTATAATTCTTGTACCAACTGTTTATTTGTGACTCCTGCATTCCAATGGTTATGTCAAGATAATTGAGAGATTCGATCTCAGATAAGCTGTGATAAGTTTTTTGGCTATTTTTTACTAACTTTCATTAAACTGCAATAACATGGGCAAATTTTGAGAGATATATTGAATACTGCCTGGCCTTTGCGGGTTAATATTTGGAAAAGAGATATATTTCTTCATTAACCAGCACAGGGCTAGTCAATGAATGTATGAATAAAGCATTATTCTATGAGTTACAAATATTTCATGAGAAATTTAAATGCATCAGAAAAAAGTAATCAGGGGCGGCAAAAATTGGTTCTGCTCCGGGCGGCAAAAATCCACGCTACGCCATTGTTGATGACTAATATGATTAAAAAATTTGAATCGAATTTCCAAACAGATATTATATTTACTGATTTCGCCAAAGCATTTGATCGCGTTGATCATAAGGTTCTTATGCACAAGCTCGTGCAGTTGGGTTTTCACTCCAACATATTCGATTGGTTAGCATCTTATTTAACCTGTAGAATTCAAATTGTTAAAAATGATGATCATTTGTCATATAAAATCCCAGTATCATGATCATCTGGCGTCCCCCAAGGTAGCCATTTGGGTCCGCTTTTATTCCTATTGTTTATAAATGCTGATGACTTTAAACTGTATCGAATGACTAAGTGTATAGAAGATTGTATTTTGTTAAATGATGACTTAAATAGATTAGCTGATTCGTGTCGTTTAAATTTCTTGCACCTAAATGTTTCAAGTGCCAAGTGATGTCCTGTTCTCGTAACACCTCACCAATTCTATTTAACTAATTAATAAACGGCTCTCAATTAGAACGCGTAATGCAGAAAAAAAATTTAGGGGTCATCCTTGATACATTGCTTTCATTCCTTCCACATATGAATTATATAATCAAATGCAAGGCTTTATTAAGAGGAATACTAACGGATTTACTGACCCATACACAATCAAGTCTCTTTTTAATTCTCTAGTCCGATCTGTACTTGAGTACTGCATTACGGCTTGGAACCCTTATTACAAAAACTCAACTGAAAGAATATAAAAAATTCAGAGAAAATTTTCAAAGTACATATTTTACAAATTTAATTGGAGAATTGATACTCCAACTTATAAAACGAGGGAATTGTTCTCTGATTGATGAACAAAAATAAGTCGGTGTATTAGGGTTATTCCAAAATCAAATTATTGAACAATTGAGCGAATAATACACACCAGTGATATCACTAGGTAAGAAAAGTTGCTTAAATACTAGGCTTAATTACTCTGGTGAAAAATGCGATGAATCCCAGGAAATCACTTTGCAAATGTGAATCAGAAATGAATTATAGTTGATAAAAAAAACATGAATATATACCAGTGATTTCACAAGGTAAATTAAGTAATTTGTCATTAGACCATAACGACCTGGTGTAAAATGTCGTGAATTTGCAGTAAAGAATTCACTTTGTTAGTGTATCTAATGTGATACAAAAATTGTATTAATGTGTACTGCTGATTGGTTGTGCTTTGATTCCGGTGACACTGTGCTTATATTATTTTTTATTGAAAACGCATCTTTAATTGCAAAAACAATTGTGCCTATACTTTGTTTTTACTTTTTTTACCGGCTATTTCAAACCACACAACCTGTTCTAATATATAAATAAACTCACTTGTTTACCCTATATACACGGTCGCTTTTGTACACACATACTAACATTCGTACTCATGTCAATTAATAAACGCACAGCTTCCCAAAATTAAAGGTCCGTCCCAGCAGACTCTCCTCGTAGCACATCATATCCACTTCGAACACCCACTGCAACACTCATGGGGCTTGATGATAAGACTTGGATGGACGAACAATTTTTTCAGCAAAGTGAGTTTATTGTTAAGTTATTATCTCAATAACAAGATGATTCCGAAAAGAGAATAACTAAGGAGCTAGGGCGAGAAATAAAAGAAATCAAGCACACTATATCTGGCATTAATAACCGGGTTGTCCAATTAGAGTCATATAACTCTGATATAAAATCCGATATTAGTTCACTCAACATGGAAATAATTAACCTTAAAACGCCTCTTGATAATGTTAAAACTGAGTGTACTAGAACTAAAGTCGTGTTAAAAGAAAAAACTGTAGAGCTTAATAGTGTAAAACAACTTGGATACCACCGTCGACGAATTAAACAAATTAAAACACTCCATGAACATTTATGAACATCAAATTATCGCGAGTGATGCTTTTATTTTTGATATCCCATTCTTGCCCAATGAAAATTTAAAATGCATCTTTAACTTAATTTGTGATACCATAAATATTAAGCCACCGACTCTAAGAAACATGAGAAGAACCGTGGTTGTGAACGGACGTGTCGTGGGGTGCGCTCATTTGCTTGCAAGTTAATTTTAAACTCTTACCCAAATTTTAAAATGCTTTGCCTAGTTTGCAATAAAAACATTGATCACAATGAAGCTATAAGCATTAAGTGCAGTGACTGTAATTTGTATTCTCACAGGTCTTGTGCTGACTTAACTCCCACTGAACTCGAATGTTTATGTAGTTTTAAAGATTCTTGCTTTGGATGTGAAAAATGTTCCACTCTCCGTCGTAAGTCTTTTCTTATTCGTCATACCCCCCTTCCACCTATAATCGCAACAACATCAGCTCTGTCGAAATCAAATAAAAACAACTTCAGGAGCAGTAACGGGCAACCAACCATCTCTGAAAGCTCAAAAACGTGCAAATGATGATGATATTGTTACCACTAAACAACAACAGAATACTACTGTAATTGGAGAAACAAATAGTCGTGTGATGATGAATAAGCCAGCGGGAGTAGGGGAACACTTGCTGTCTGATGTTGATGTTATTATCCAACGCAAATGCTTAATCACATTGGATTTGATCTATGAGGAAATTCTATGCCCAAAAAAAATTAACTGCAACTTTCTTAGTACTCTCCAACAGCTGAAAGACAAAAACAATTCTCTTAAAAAAAATGAATACTCTTGAAAGCAAATTAAATTGGAGTGAGCTAAGGAAAATGGAGAACATTATTGAAATAACTGGGGTACCTGATGCTAACAACAACAATGCAATTGAATGTGTGCAAAAAGTTTTGCAATGTGGACTGGATGTGGCTGTGGAGACACAAAAATGTTTTGTTAAGCGTATTAGGCTGTATTTCTACAGAACCTTCAAGTCAAAATGTAAATAATAACAAAAAGTTTACTGATGTCATTTGCGTTCATCTGGCCTCTCACCAACTAAAACAAATGATTATGAAGAAAAAGAGGAAAGTTGGAAAGAAACTCAACGCGTCAGTATTCGATCCTGAGAACAATCAGCCTATATACATCAATAATGGTTTAACTAGCTACACTCGTGCTCTTTATAATGAAGATAAAAAAAATTAAAAATTAAAAAAATTACAAATATTTATGGTTTCAAAATTCACAAATTCTATTGAGAAAAGTTGATAAGGGAAGGGTTGTTTTTGTTAGATCATTTGATGAGTTGTATTCTTTGAAAGATTAATTTACTTGTCTTTCGTTTTAATTTTTTCAATTTAATTTCTCATGTTAAATTCAAATGAAACGTATTCTGTCGGTGGAGTTGGAGTTTTTGTACGTGAGTCATTATTATGTAATGTTGTTTGTCAAAGTTTATTGTCCGCTGACACGTTTTACAGCTTTGCTGTAGTATATGTAACAAAGTTTTAATTTCGTTTGTGTATATAGGCTGCATGCGCATAATGTAGAATTATTTTTAGAGGAATTTGCGACATTTTTAAATAATCTTAAATTAGGCAATCTCGTTATCCTTGGAGATTTTAATATAGACATCTTAACTTCGAATTCTATTTGTAATTCTTACCTTACCTGGACAGCGCAAAATGGTTTGTCTTTCTTAATTAATGAACCTACAAGACCTGTATCTCAGTCTTGCTTTGATCATGTTTTCTGTCGTTTCAAAGATTTATGCCTTAGTGATTGTTACTGAATTAATTTTGATCTCCACATAACTGATCATTGCATGACTGGGATATTCTTTAGTACTCTAAAAATCTTAAAATCAAAACAAAACAAATACCCATGATCTCCACATAACTGATCATTGCATGACTGGGATATTCTTTAGTACTCTGAAAATCTTAAAATCAAAACAAAACAAATACCCAACTTCTATTAAAAAGATCAATTTTGATCTTTTGAATAATTCTCTCCGTTTTGCTAATTGGGAAGTGGTCCTCTCCCAAAATAATGCTTCGAACTTGTATAGTTTATTCTTAGCAACCTTACAAACTTATATTAACACCAGCAGCTATAACTGCTTAGTTAAAAAATCTGAAATAAAACTGAAGCCTTGAATAAGTCAAAACATAATTTAAAAAATTAAAACAAAAAATAAGTTGCGTATGAAATCTTATGAGCATACTTACAGTACTGCCCTGAAAGAGAGTTATAAAACTATGTGTAAAAAAGTTATTCTTCAAATTAGATCCTGCCGTGATAGATATTATCAAAATTTTTTAAATAAATCTTAAGGTAACCCAAAAAATGAGTGGAAAGCTATTAATAGTATAATCAATCCGAATAAATCTTATAAGTCCAGCAATATAGTCTTGAAAAGTGATGGAGCTCAGTTTAATAATCCTATTGATGTTGCTAATATTTTTAGTAACTTTTTTGGTTCAGTGGGCCATACAAGTTTATCTCAAACGAGTGTTTTTTGTGAACAATGCTGTGATATTGTACTTTTTGAAGATACTTGCCAAGGAAATTTCTACTTTAAACCCATTTCTGGGTCAGAGGTTAATATTCTGATAAACTCCCTTAATAAATCTCATGCGTGTGGGGATGATTCCATTTCTAATTATGTTTTAAAAATAATTGCCTATAATGTTTTTGATATCCTAGCAAATTTGTTCAACTTAAGTATCTGTTCTGGTGTTTTCCCTTCAGAATTAAAATGTGCTGTTGTGGTACCTGTTTATAAAAAGGGTTGTAAAAAGGAGGCTAACAACTATAGACATATCTCTTTATTGTCGTCGATTTCAAAAATCTTTGAAAAAGCTTTTAAAAATAGAATGTTGCGTTACTTGAACAAAAGTAAATTCTTCAGCTCATCACAATTCGGATTTAGAGAAGGACTTTCTACCGCAAATGCGCTCCTTGACTTCTGCTCCCTCATAAACAAGGGTCTTGATGATAAAATGTATTGTGCTGCTCTGTTTTTTGATATAAGTAAAGCGTTTGATACTGTAGATCATTCCGTTCTCCTATACAAACTACATTCCGCTGGTTTTCGAGGTATCATTTCCAATTGGTTCGAGTCCTATCTTAAGGATAGGACACAAAAAGTTAAAGCTGAGGACAAAATGAGCGACATCGTTGTTTCGAACATTGGTGTTCCCCAAGGGTCCGCCCTAGGTCCCATTTTGTTTCTAATATACATAAATTCATTGTTCAACCTTCCATTCACCGCTAAAATTACAGCCTTCGCAGATGATCTTGGTCTAGCCTATAACTCTAAAAGTGCTCTGGATCTTGTGACGGATTTGAACCACGATCTTCATTTTTTACGTATCTGGTTTGCCAAACATAAACTTAACATAAGTAACAAAACTAAAGTAATGTATTTCAGCTTAAGAATGCCAGATTTTCCTAACATGCACATTGTTTTTCATGAACAAAACTTTTTACAGTATAAAACCTCTAATTGTTTTTGTAATGGTAATCTGTTGACTTATGATCCAGAAAAAAAAATGCAGTGCTAATTGCTTCAAAGTAGATGAAGTTATTGAATTCAAATACCTCGGTGTCTTGTTTGATCAAAGTATGAGCTGGTCTAATCATATAGAAGCTTTAAAGCAATATTTACGCTCTTCAGTCCGCAGACTATTTCACCTCAGAAAATTTTGTAATAACTCTGCTTTAAAAACTACTTATTTTGGTATATTTCATTCGAAAATTCAATACGGCATAAACTGTTGAGGTGGAGCATATCAAACGAAAATCTACCCTTTTCTTATATTACAAAAATGTGCTATTAGGAAGATTTGCGGCGCTAACCGGTTAACATCTTCTATGGCGTTATTTAGATTATTAAATATCTCACCTGTCAGACACCTATACTATTTTTAGACCTCAAAAATATTCTTTATTAGAGGTGGTTATTTACAAAGTCCAATTTATGATATCCGTATTATGCGAAGCAATATTGAATGTCTTGTACCTGTCCCACCTTTTCGTACCACTCATTTCAAAAATTTGTACTCCATTGTGTCCTGCAAACTTTTTAATACGTTTCCCTTCGTTTTACGTTGTATTCGTTCCTTACCATCATTCTTGCCAAAAGTGAAAAATTGGCTGCTTGAATTGGATCATACACAAATCGAGATTGTGTTGAGCTACGTCCACTTATATTCAATGTTAAAATTATTCCGTTTTTTTCTATCAACTTTTCTAACAGTTTCTTTTATATATTCATTACCATATTTGTATTTTATTAATTTTAATTACAGCTTAATTTGTAAAATATTTCTTTCAAACATTTTTCACCCCACACGTTAATGTTCCAATAATAATTTTAAAGGTATATGTAAGAGTGTCATTTAAAACTATTTTAATTTGCTAAATATAGAATGTCACTATAAAATCATTAAAAAAATAAAAAAAAAAATATATCTACCGCACTAGCCCGAAGCTAAATTCACCAAACTCTGCGATTAAAATTAAATTTAACACACCGTATGATAAATAATATGTTTTAACTTCCTTCACGATTTACCGAAAGGTAAACAATAAACAATTTTGCCTTAATGACATTCACTTCGCTATTGACAAGTCAACAAAAGCATAATGCGACGAATTAAAGAAGAGAACAAAATTATCGGCTGTCTACTCCGAACGAGGTGTTCTTTATGTCAAAAGCAAAGCGAATGACACAGCGTACTAATTGATTGCATCGAGGGACTCGGAGACTTTGCCAGATCATCAAATGAAAATTAATATTATTGTATTCACTTCTTTAATTTCCTATACCAATTTAACTATTTTTTTTTAAAATTTCTTCTTCAAATAATTTTCTTTATTCCTTAATTCCTTAATTAAATAATTTTATTCTTAAAAACTTCTTTTAATGTCTTTTTATTTTTCTTTCTTTTTTCTCGTTTTGTTTTTCTTTTTTTAGTTTTGCTGCAATTAATAATAATGTATTCTAGTAGAGTATTGCGTTCGATGGATGGTAAGAGTTCTGGGCCTTTATTACGTTTATCGTTCAAAATCCCTCATTATCGTTAATTTGCGATTACGTTTTACGATAGTCGTTTTTTACAACGAAACTCGTTTTCCTTCTCTTATTTTATTATTTTGACACGTTACTTTATGTATAGTTGTAGTATTGGAGGAATAAAGTTGGATACGTTTAAAAAAAATGATTTACTATTTTATCTGGCATAAATTTAGTATCGTAAATCATAATCGGTCCATGTCATGACTATCGCTTTCTTGGGTATCGTTTTTTTGCCTTTCGTTTCGTAATACGTAATAAGGGCCCTGAGTAAATGGAAGTGTGGGCTCCGGGCTTGTCACGTCAATGCGCAAAGCTTGCTTCCGAAAATCGATGAATTTCGCGATACCTTTGTTGACTCTGATCTAGACGTTATTTGTGTGATGAAAACTTGGTAGAGGGATGGGTCAATTGATGAGATTTGTAGCGTAGATGGTTATCGTTTTTTTCGCTGTAATAGAAAGGATCGAGTTGGGGGTGGCGTGGCAATTTATGTTAAGTGGACGATCAAATGCAAACATAAACTTTCATGTGTTGCTGATAGGGCTAACGAGTGTTTGTACGTTGATATAATAGGAAATGATAGTACTTTACTTTTAGGAGTTTTATATAGGCCTAAAAAGTATATTGATTTTTCACCCTTGTTTACAGTATTAGAAGAAATCTCTTTGGACTCACATAATATTGTCCTTTGTGGAGATTTCAATTGCAACCTTTTAAACCCTAATATTCTGACATACCGACTCATTTTCTTGGTAAAGATACAACTTTGCTGGACTTGATATTTGTTAGTGACATTAACGATGTTGCTTTATATGATCAGCCATTGGCGTCTACATTTCCAAAACATGATTTAATCTTTCTGACTCTCAGATTTAGCCTTGAGTACTCAGTTAAGAAAATCACTTACCGTGACTTTCACAAAGTTCAACAACTTGAATAGCTTGCACGGAATACAAACTGGGATTCTTTATTTTATATGGCATCATCAAGTGATCAGTTTCAGTTTTTAAATCAAAAGATTAAATTTCTTTTTGATACTCATGTACCCTTAAAAACAATTATTCTTAAACCAAACAGTAAGCCATGGTTTACTCGTAAGAAAAGAAATTTAATGCAGCTACGAGATGAAGCGTATAAATATTGGAAGAGGTGCCGGTTAAATGAGTTACATCGTGCATATTGTTCACTATGTAACATAGTTGTAGCTGAAATACGTACAGTCAAATCTGAACATTTTTCTCATTGACTGGAAGAACCTAAAAAACATTGGCATTGGTAAGTCGGGGTCAGACTAGCTGAGGATATTGATGGAAATACCCTCGATAAAACTTTTGTTTTTCAGATATCTTCGGTTAGAGTAGAAACTTGCCTTCCAATTACTGATCAGACTGGCCTTAATGGATCTGGTTTTGGTTTTTCTCTCTATAAAGTCAAAGGCTGTCGGGCTAGATGATATTCATCCCTCGTTTTTTGTGTATGATTCTGCCAATTGTGTTGCCATATATTACTTTTACTTTTAATAATATTTTAATGTCTGAAGTGTACCCGGGCTTATGGAGAGTAGCTAAAATCATACCATTTCCCTTCACAATAACACCAACAACAACAACAGCAGCACCGGCAATATCAACAACGCCAATGCCACCACCAACGACAACAACAGCAACAAACAGACCATCAAGAGCAGCCACATCAACAACAACAATAACACCAACAACCATACCATCAACAGCAACTAGAACAACACCAACAACAACAACAACTTCATCAACAACAACAACCACAACATAAACCACAACACCAACAACAACGACGACAACAAAAACAACAACATCAACAGCTACGACAACAACGCCAAAAAGGACAACAACACAAGCTACGGCATCAACCACAACGACAACAACAAATACAGCAACAACAAATACAACAACAACGAAAACGGAAAAAAAAACTATACCACCAAGAACATCAGCCACATCAACAACATCAAGATCAACAGCAACCACGCCAACAGCAACAGCAACATAATCAGCACCACCACCAACAACAACAATACCAACAACAATAACACCAACAGGAACACATACAACAACATCAACAACACCACCAACAACATAAACAACAACACCAACAACAGTATCAAGAACAAGAACAACAAGACAAACAACACCAATAGCAACCGCACCAGAAACAATACCAACTGAAACAGGATTATCAACAACAACCACAATCTCAACACCAATATCAACGGCAACAACAACAGTAGCAACATCATCATCACCAACAGCATCATCATCATCATCACCAACAACAGCAACACCAACAACAACAACAACAACAACATTATCAACAACAACAACAACAACAACAACAACAACAGCAACAACGGCAACAACATCAACAGCAACATCAACAGCAACAACAACAACACCACCACCAACAACAGCAACGACAAAAACAACTGCAACAACAGCAACAAAACCAACAGCAACAACAACAACACCACCATCATCATCGCCAACATCAACAGCAACAAAATCAGCAGCAACAACAACAACAATATAATCAGAAACAGTAACAATCTAATTACGGAATGCATTTCCACAATCAATTTCGGGGATGGCAAACAAATTGCTTTATGTAGACTTTATCCAATTTATAAAGGATAGTTTCTTTCTTTTTGAAACTTTTATAACAGAGGAAAATTATGAATCTTATAATAAGTACTTTCGAGCTTATAATACGTATTGGCTGCCAGCGGTAAGAACGCACAATTTTGGAAGAGCAATTTGGGGTGGCTTGTTTGGCTACAAATCGGCGTCTATAAAGTCTAATTTTAGTAATGAAAAGAACGTTGTAGTCCTTAAACTTCAAATCCTAAATACTAAATTTAATATTGTGACAACTTACCTCAACCGCAACTCGTGGGGTACTGATTTCAATAACTTGGGAGAATTCTTAAATAACTCATTACTGAAAGATATAATGCTGGTTGGGGACTGTAATGCGCGGATAGGAGATTGCCAAATTAAAACCCATACTTTTAGTCTTAATAATTTAGGAATTTTAGAAAAAAGGAAGTCAAAAGATACTGTCATGAACAAAAACGGCAATCAACTAATGGAATTGTGTCAGGAGAAAGATCTGTTTATATTGAACGGATGCTGTGAGCATGCTGAAATGGGAGGCTTTACTTTCATTGGAGGGCCGGGTTAATCAGTAATTGATTTTTCTTTTATATCCCAAAAATGCCGAGATTTTATTAACTCTTTTAGTGTTAAGGAAAAAACATTCTCGGAGCATATGCCTTTAGTAGCGGACATTCTTGACATTCTTCATAATGAGACCATGAATAATCATTGCACTATTACACTTAAACCTTAGCCAGTGTGGAAAGAAACCGAAAAGCTTCTGTACCAAGACAAAATTGTAAACGGACTACAGAGGCATGAGAGATCCACTGATAGATAGATATATAGATAAATTCCTTATTTTTGCATCATAAGGTCATGGCAACGCTGCCGTCTGCCTGAAATGACATTTCTTATGATATACATAAATAAAAATATAATAAAAATGCAATTTATCAAAAACTTGTACAAAAAGCTAACTATTCTTTTCTTCATAATATATGTCTCAATTTTGACATGATTTGAAACACAAATAAGTTTGGAATAAGATTGTTTATAAATATAATATACAATAAAATAGTTTAATATACAATTTAGGTATAACAATTTTGATATGATTTGGAACACAAGAATAGATTTAATGTTTAATGTGTTTATTTTACAGGTATTAGCCTTCTAGACTATGTGATATTAATTTTGAAGTGATTTAAAACACACAAAAAGAAAATTTAATTGGACTAAACTACTGTTTTTACAAATTAAAGAAATAGGTACTTGAGCCAATCAGCTAGGGAATTGATTTCTATGATTAAGAGCGTCTTGAATATATTTGACTAGATACAACCATCCCTTTTCTCCATTAAGGATTTCAAAAAAAATTCTAAAGTAAAAAAACTAACTCCAAAGTGTAATCTTCGGACCTCTTGTAGAATGGGACACTTGGCCACGAAGTGGTAAATATCTTTATTTTCTCTTCTATTACAAAGATTACAGAGCTGTGGCAAATTTTGTCGATGCGGGATGAAATTAGGATTTGAGATTTCGACTCTCGTTCTAAAAATGAAACTTATTTGAAGGCCGAAAGATTATTACAAGAGTAGTTATGAGCGGTAAGAAGCTGATGGTTCAATTTTTTGTAGTGGTTTCTCTAGGCTGATAAAGCTGCTTTGGCTAGAATATCCTGAAATAATTTTTGGTCTACTACAGCTATTACATCTGCAAACTGCTTTTTCCAGTCTTCAATTCGATCTTCTGACAGATATAAAACTTATTCGTGGTCAAGTCGCATTTCTTAGTCACAAGTTCCTTAATAAAATTCTATGGAGTGATCTTTCGTTTCTTTTCATTGTTCTTAAAATGTAATCCGCGCTAGTCTTCAAGTTTTTAATGTAGATTGGCGTTATCCCTGATTCTACGTATATTGCATAATTTGGTGTGCAGTTGGCTAAATGAAAAAGTCTTTTAAAGAAATTTCTTTGTACGAGTTCAAAATTATCAAAATATTTGTAACCAGAGACTTGGACTTTTTTTTTTTTTTTTTTTTTGTAATAACTTTGCACGCGCTTAAGGGATTATAAATACCCTTTATATGTTTTTAACACAGCGCCGGCATCCGGTGAAAGAAGAGAAAGATGGATAGGAAAGACGTGTGGCGCGATGTTCTGAGACAAGAGTGATTGTTGTCTCAGATTTATCTCCAGGGATGGCGGCTGAACTAATGCGGAGAGAATTACCGTGTCTCATTTATTTATGTCCCTTATAATTCGCATTATTTTATTTATTTCGTTGTCATTATTAATGGGTATGCACGCTTACTCAATCACATGTTGTTAGTGTTATGCCTAAACAGCATGTAATGAGCAAAGCAGCAACTTATTTTATGACAATTTTGAGAATTGGTTTTTAATGGAATAAAAGAAGACATAGACAACGGCAGAAATCGAACCTGCAACCACGAGGTTGACAGGCGAGCACACAACTATCGCGCCACGGCCACCCCCTGTTTAAACAAGTCTAGCTTCTCGACTTTTTTCTTTAATGTGCTTTGAAAAGTTTAGGTTGTAAGTCAAAAGGACACCCAAGTACTTAAATTCCTCAACAATATCAATACTGACCATGTTGAGAAACCTTTTTCTTCTGGAGTCTTCTTGATTGACTACCTTCAATGATTAAAATCTTAGTTTTTAAAGAATTTATATGAAGGCCACAAGTATCACAGAAGGAACTTAGACGGTTTATTTGCATTTGAAGTGCTGCATATAGCAGAACTTTTATTAGGGTATTTGCGTTACTAACTCCTCCAGGAAGATTGTCACAGACTTCGTCTACATATGAGGCAAACAGTAACGGACTGAGAATACAGTAACGGACTGAGAATACAACCTTCTGCGTCAAAGAAACCAATAAACATAGTATGTGTTAAATTCAAGTCTTTGGAATGTAAGCAGAATCTATAAGCTATTCAAAGAAAGAATCAATTATCTACTTGTATATTTGTCGATGAGATTGGAAAGAAACCTATTTACATAAATGAAAGTCTTACAAATTTAAATAGATTATTGTTCAACAAGGCTAGACAAATTAAATCAGAGAAAAAATATTTATTTATATGGATCAAAAATGGAGTATTTTTATTGAAAAAACAAGAAGGAGGAACTACATTGCGCATATCTTCATTTGAAGATCTTGATAAAATTATTTAACAATGGCTAAAAGTCAACTAACAAATTTAAATGATGTTTCATTAGTTACTCCTTTTTGTTTCTTTGAAAGGGAAATGTATAAAAGTGTATTTCACTCAGATTCTTATAATAATAGTATTTTATTGTTCATCAGAATATTAGAAGCTTGCGAAAAAATTTTGATTTATTTTTAACTCATTTTGAATCATTTGTTAATAAGCCTGACATTATCTTTCTTACTGAAATTTGGATTTATGAGCATGAAAATAATTTCTTTAATATTCCCGGTTATGTGTTTCATGCTAAGTGTATTAATACTTATGCGACTGGTGGTACTGCTGTCTTTTTTAAAGAGGGCTTAAACTGTGAGTATATAAATACTGATTTGTTGAGTGCGGATTTGGTTAAGATTTTACTCACTTACAACAATGTTAAATTAGTGTTTTTATGTTTTTATAGATTTCAGTTTGTAAGTGAACTTGATTTTATCACGGAGCTATCTTCTTTTTTAAATGCCAACAATGCTAAACATTTGTTTATTGTTGGTGACATCAATATCGATATACTAGACGACTCTTTATCTGTAGAAAACTACTTATCGTTGATGTCATCAAATAGCCTAGAATCCTGCATTAATGAGCCAACGCGAATAACTTCAACATCAAAAACTTGCATTGATCATATCTTTTCTAGAATTGATTTTAAAGCCAATTTTAATCTCATAAGCTCTATATCTGATATGAAAATTACTGATCATTACATGACCTGTCTTTCGTCCAATTTTAAAGATAAACAACAATGTAGAGTCCCTAACCAAACTTCTGTTAATCAATCTTTATTACTAAACTTGGAACACCTTAATTCTTGTTTGATATTTGAAGGTTGGTATGGAGTCTTTTATGCGTCTGATCCTTCTGTTGCATTTGAACTTTTTATTTCAATTTTACATGGGTATGTTAATCAAACCTCAGATGTGTCTCGGAAAAGAAAAGGTCAGCTCAAAAAACTTAAACCGTGGATGTCCAATTTCCTACTAAAAAAAAATTGATAAACAGAATAAATTTAGTATTAAGTGTAAGAAACACCCTAACAATGATATCCTTCGTAAGAATTATGAATTGTTATTTAGAGATATTAGTTATGAAGTTCCCATCTGTAAAGAAAGTTTTTATGTGAATAAGTTCCATAAAGCCCAAGGAAATTCGAGAAAAGAATGGGGATTAGTTAACGAACTTTTAATCGGAGATCAGTCTTTTATGTTCCTCAAATTTTATCTTTTGGAAATTTAAATATAGACAATTACTCAGAATAAATCGGAGATCAGTTTTTTATGTTCCTCAAATTTTATCTTTTGGAAATTTAAATATAGACAGTTACTCAGAAATATCAAAGCTTTTCAATGATTACTTCACCGATATACCGTTAAAAACGCTTAATGATGCAGGGTTTAATCACTGTTCTTATAACTGCACTGATAATTGTCCCAATGATACATTTCATTATAACAGTTTTTATTTTGAGCCTATTTCTTCTTTTGAACTATTTAAAGTCATAAATGCTTTGGACAATTCAGATTCCTTTACTTTCATAGCTTTTCGAATAATTTTACTAAAAAAGTTTGCTTTAATATTGTAGATATCTTATCTCACTTATTCAATAAGAGTGTTTAACTAGGGAAATTTCCAAAATATTTATGAGTGGCTGAAGTAATTCCTATTTTTAAAAAAGGAGACAAAAAGTGTATTGAAAATTATAGGCCTATTTCCCTTCTATCGGTTTTCTCAAACATTTTCGAGAAAGTTATAAAAACTAAAATGCTTAATTATCTTGGGATCAACTTTATTATCTTGGCAATCTTTCGTTTTTTATTGCAAACCAATATGGTTTTAGAGCCAAAAATTCTACTGAAGATGCATTATTAAACTTTTGTTCGAATGTATATGAAAGTACAGATAGCAAAAAGTTCACGGCTGCTCTTTTTATTAATATAGCTAATGCTTTCGACACGGTAGACCATGATATTTTGCTCAGAAAATTAGATAAAGTTGGATTTAGGGGCATTATACTCGATTGGTTTTCTTCTTTTCTTAAAAACAGAAAACAAAAGGTTAGAATAGGTAAACATTTCAGTGATAGTCGCAATATTGATATAGGTGTTCCTCAAGGATCTGTCCTTGGTCCAATTATATACCTTATTTATGTCAATTCTATTTTCAGTTTAAATTTAAAAGTTAGTTCTTCTTTACTCGATCTGAGTTCAGACATAAATCATGATTTGCAATTAATAAGACATTGGTTTGCGTCGCATAAACTTGTCTTGAGTGTAAAAACTAAAATAATGTTTTTTAACCAACCCTTTCTTGATGTTCACCCTCCTGTTCTCATTCTGCATAGCAATGACTGTAACCACACTATTAGCAGTTCTACTTGCAATGACTTTAATAAATCTAGGGGTTTTGATTCTAATTTAGTTTGTTCTTCACAGTGTTTCAACATTGAAAATGTTACTGAATTTAAATATCTTGGTTTAACTATAGAAAATAAAATGAATTGGAAACCTCATACACTAGTAATCAGGAAATATTTACTTTCAACCACATATATATTTTTTCACTTAAGAAATCTTTGCTGCCCTAGACTCCTAGAAACTCTCTATTATGGTTTAGTTCAATCTAGACTGCAATATGGTATTGTATGTTGGGTTGGTACGTATAAAACTATCTTCAGCCCTTGTTAGTTACACAAAATCGTAATTTAAGGAATATCTGGAAGAAAAGAAGACTTGATAATAGTTTTTCGTGGCTCTGGTATACTCCCACTAAAACATCTTTGCTTTTATAAGGTTTTAAAAATTTTCTATTTAAGAAGTGGCTTTCGTTTCACATCATCAGCGTATGCATTGCGCAGTAGTGAAAGAAATCTCGCGATCATTCCTGTACATAACACTCAGCACTTTCTTCATTTTTATACATCTTTAGCACCAAGATTATATAATAAATATTTTACCGTTTAATATTCGTTCTATTGGCTCCATATTCGCTTTCAGTAGAAAGGTTAAAGAATGGTTTTTTAACTATGATTTTGATCAAATTCATGGCTTACTTACTATATTAGTTTAACATTTATATAAATATATGTTAATGCATAATACTTCTAATATCTCTTTCTTTTATTATTCCGACAAGTTTTATGGAAGTTTTATGTGCAAAAGGAGCTGCACCTATAACTTTATTTATACTTTGACTCATTTCTTCGACCGTGTGTGTAGATTGCTGAACTTAAGAGCACGAATGTCTATTTAAGAGTTGTTTATATAGCGTTACGTTGTTTTCTTACCATTTTAGCTTGAAAAAGACGGAGTTTGCACGTTGAATTGACTCAGAAATTTTTATTTTGATAATAATAGGAGAGTGGGCTGAAATCATCAGCCTTATTACTATTAGAACAACCATTAAATATGTATAATCCGAAATCTGTAATAAATTCAATCAAACTTCTTCCATTGTTATTTAAAATATCATCTATTGAGTTTCTTGGAAATGAGAGAATATTAAGCGAATCTAAAAAGTTGTCAGAAAAATTTTGATATTTGCCAATTCTAGCATTTAAGTCTCCAATAATCAAAACGTTCTCATATGTGTTTCTATTCATAAAATATACCAGCTGATTGAATTCGTTTGCCCAGTTATTACACTTCAGGTAAACAGGTATAATGTAATAGTGTTGGTTTTTACTAATCATGTCAAAAATTATTTTCTCTTCAATAGTTTTAAAGTTTACAAAATGTTGTAATAGATGTTTTTTAATACCGTATAAAATACCCCTACTGGCTCGTCCATTATTATTAACTCTAATAGCAGGTGTGAACATTACCTTAAAATCATTAGAATATTGTATGTAATGGTTTTCTGGTTATAAGTTTCAATTAAAATTATGATATCAAAATCTTGAAAATACTTTAAAAAATCGGGTTGTAAAAGTTTGTTTTTGAGGCCAGTAATATTATAACAACATATACTAATTCTATTCAATATATTATTTAAGTGGTGGCACCCGACAGTGTTTACCTATTGACTAGTATATCTAAGCCGTTGTATGCTTCGAACGGTAGGTGGCGCTCGAGAGGTGTTGTTGGATGAGATTGGATCATTCGCAAACGGAGCCAACTTCAGTCCCTTGCTGCTGTCAATGTATTTGTTGTAGTTGTCACCAAACAACTCAGTTAGAAATGACTTCTCTGCTGTTGATTTGACAAGTAAGCCATGCGACAACTTGTAATCAAAAAGTTTATTGTTGATCAGCAACTTGTTGTCCCCTCTTAATAAAATGTTTGCGTTTAGGTTAGTGTAGTAGCGATTTTTTTTTTCGGGATAGAAGTGATTGTTCGCGAAAAACACTAAATCCGGAGCCTTTCAAAGTGTGCGCGGTAAGCATTTTTGTGATTTCCGCGGTTGGAAGTGCCATGATGACAGTGCCTTTTTCGTTGTTGTTGTTGCGAATTTGTCTAACATTTTTTACAGAGATTTCTTCACCTTCGTTTAATTGTAAAAGCCCCTTGCAAGTATGTTTTGCTAATTGTATTGCATTGGTTTCTGTATCCAAAGGAAGGTGTACTACAATAGATTTGGCGTTGTTTTTGCGACAAAGAACCTGTTGTGATTCCAGAAGCTCACATCTTTCCGTCAAAACTGATACCTTGTTGCTGAGCTCAGAATTAATTTCCTTCAGGGAAAACAGCTCATTGCAAAGACTTAAAAAGTCATCTTTTGCAGCTAAATTTCTAAGCTTTTCATCAAGGGTGTCAGTTAATGTGTTTTAGAGATCAGCAACGGATAGATTTTCTATTCCCATTTTTGTAGGCGTAGTAGATGCTGAGTTCCTTTTGGCGGACGTGCTTTGTTCTGGTGATATTTCGGTTAAATTTCGTTTACGGTTCACCAGAAAACTATGATACCGCAATTAAAATTAGCTTGATGTGAATTTAGAAAATACTTAAATTCTACGTTTTTAATGATAATTTATCGCGAAACTATAGTAAATTTCGTTTCAAAATGGTGAACACAAAGTTCTGGTGTTGTTTTTAACAAAAAATCTGTTTAATTTTATTCAAAACTTAAAAATATAAGAGAGCTAACTAGAATCGCACTTTTACTTTGACAATTGAAATGACATTCTCGAGATCCACTGTAGAGCATACCATACTATAGCAGATGACCAAATACAGTTTATTACCTGTGTCGTTAATAAAGTAGCGAAACCAAAAACTTCCAAAAAAAACAAGCAACTGCCGTTAGAAGTGGTTTGATAATGAATGCCTTGCTGCGCGAAACTTTAGTTTTCTCTCTTAAATAAAGTTAACAGAATGGAAAATGTAAACGAAACAATGACTGCAGAATATTTGAATGCAAGCAGTGCTTACAAGAAATTATGCAAATGTAAAAGCATAGATTATTAAAGACGTATAGCCATTTTATATATAATGTATAGTAATATCATGAGGTAGCTTTCACTTAGGCTGGATAACGTCGCGTAAGGGCGCTAGTTTCTACATAAAAATTAGCAACATTATCAGATTTGTCGCAACATTTTGTATAGTCATCGACTTTTAGAAAGAGCAAGTTATATTTTATGCCTATACTAATAAAGGTAGTTGAATATAAAATATAATTTTTTTTGTCATATCAAGGACAAAGAACAGGAAAATTTTCAGTAAATAGAAAAATATTCAATGCATATGTGTGAATTTTACATTTAGTTTCGTTTTGTTTTGATTTGATTTGGTTTGTTTTTTTTTTCAATTTAATTTCCAAATTTCAGAAGTTAAAGTTCAAGGTGCTTTCTTGGTGAATACAAAATATTAATATAATAATGAATGAAAAATGGTCACTTCAATATGTGCAGATACATATGTACATACATATTGTCTTGTGATTTTGTGAAGTTTAGTTTGTGCTGTAGGTTGTATATTTTTTTTTTGTGAATTTTGTGGATAAATCTAGGTTTTATTAAAAAACCTACAATGCAATTATGCACATATTTGCAAATGGAATTAATTGGTGTTAAGTGTTGTGAAAATATTATTATAAAACCTGTGAATATGTGTTGGGTATACTATACATACTTTCATACCTTTGGTATTTTATTTAGTGAAGTGAATATTTATTTTTTTTACCGATCAAATTTTCACACTCCGACAGATCCTGGAAAAAACTCAAGAAGTCCAAATCGATACCCACCACCTATTCATCGATTTCAAATCCGCATATGACAGCATTTATAGAGACGAACTGTACAGAGCCATGTCTAGTTTTGGTATACCGCCCAAACTCGTCCGTTTGTGTAGGATGACGATAGAAAATTCTCGCTGCTCCATCAGGGTCGGAAACGACCTCACCGACACATTCGATACCAAAAAAGGATTTAGGCAAGGCGATGCGCTGTCATGTGACTTCTTTAATCTGATTCTTGAGATGATTGTGCAAAACTCCAAAGCCAACACCAGAGGCACAATTTTCCAAAAGTCGGTGCAACTACTAGCATACGCTGACGATATTGACATCATTGGTAGGACTCAACGTGATGTCATAGCCACGTTTGCTAGAATAGAGAAGGAAGCGGCGAAAATGGGTTTAGCAGTAAATGAGGGTAAGACTAAGTATATGCTGTCATCACGAAAGGACTCACAACATCGACGAATTGGACAGAACGTCACCATTGACAGATATAACTTTGAGGTAGTGCGGGACTTTGTCTACCTCGGCTCCGCTATTAACTCTGACAACAACATCTCGTCAGAAATTAAACGAAGAATTACTCTTGCCAACCGCTGTTTCTTCGGGCTAAGAAGGCAATTTAGTAGTAAAGCCCTCACTCGAACTACTAAGGAGATCCTATATAAGACCCTGATCATCCCAGTCCTGCTCTACGGCGCTGAAACTTGGACCGTATCAAAAGCGGATGAAGAAATCCTTGGTAGATTCGAGAGGAAAATTCTTCGAAAAATCTTCGGTCCCGTTTGCGTTGACGGGCTATGGAGACGAAGATTCAACCAAGAACTATACAAGATGCACAGCGACATGCCCCTGGTCAAAAAACTCCGCATTGGACGTTTAAGATGGCTAGGACATGTAGAACGAATGGACACCAATACTCCGGCTAGCAGAGTCTTCGATCACCGGCCAGACGTCGGACGCAGTAGAGGAAGACCTCGCCTTAAGTGGCGCGCACAAGTAGAAACCGACCTCAACCAACTTGGAGTGCGCAACTGGAGGCAGTTAGCTAAGGACCGGGCTAATTGGAGAGGCATGTTGGTTGAGGCCCAGGTTCATTCCGGACTGTAGCGCCACTTAAGTAAGTAAGTAGAATATTTATTTTGTTTATTTTTTGTATATAAAGTGTTTGTATCAAAAGTGTTTTTTTTTTTTTGTTGTTAATAATAATAAAAAGAAAGGTGTGTGAATTTATTAGTACTATAGCCTGTACAATTAAAAGTCGGCTGTTCTTTTTAATAAATACATATTGCCTTTTCAATTACATCAAACTAGTACCTATCTAGTATAATTTGTATTGTATCTTAACAATAATATTAATGAAATTCCTTCAAGACTGCAGTGATTTATCCTCCATAACAAGATAGATGACCACCAACATCGTATTAATATGGTAATATTATGTTGTTGTTTTTTTAGAACAGTTTTTTTGCGACCTTCTAAGAGATTTCAGCAATTGGAAGATGCTAATGTGAATGAAGTTTGGTTAATCTTGGACAGAGAAGGCACAGTACTCTTTCTGCCACCATAAATCATCGAAGAAGTCTTCTATAAAATTAAGTAGCATGCAAAAAATATGTTAACAGATCCTACAATTCTGTTACAACTGTAACTTCTACATAACTACTGCTATAGTAATATATGAATATGTATGGAAAGTACCAGAACAATATTGTAGATTACTATACTATCATTTGTTTTAATGTTGGACTATTTATTGAATTTATCTGTTTTTATGTCCATACCATTTCACTATGCAATTATTCGAATTTCATGTAATAAAATGTTTGCTTTCTTACGCTGTAATTCACATACGGTTTGATATTATTCTCATATAAATTTATTTAAAACGATTTAATTTCCAAAAACGGCAAAAAGTTGAATTTGATTTGTAAAAAGTTGAATATAATTTGAAAATACTATATGAAATCGGTGCTGAAGATGAGAATCTCACGTTGAAAACAAAAGTGTCACTTATTATTATGGTTTAGTTCAATCTAGACTGCAATATGGTATTGTATGTTGGGTTGGTACGTATAAATTATCTTCAGCCCTTGTTAGTTACACAAAATCGTAACTTAAGGAATATCTGGAAGAAAAGAAGACTTGATAATAGTTTTTCGTGGCTCTGGTATACTCCCACTAAAACATCTTTCATTTTATAAAGTTTAAAAATTTTCTATTTAAGAAGTGGCTTTCGTTTCACATCATCAGCGTATGCATTGCGCAGTAGTGAAAGAAATCTCGCGATCATTCATGTACATAACACTCAGCACTTTCTTCATTTTTATACATCTTTAGCACCAAGATTATATAATATTTTACCGTTTAATATTCGTTCTATTGGCTCCATATTCGCTTTCAGTGGAAAGGTTAAAGAATGGTTTTTTAACTATGATTTTGATCAAATTCATGGCTTAGTTACTATATTAGTTTAACATTTATATAAATATATGTTAATGCATAATACTTCTAATATCTCTTTCTTTTATTATTCCGACATTTTTTTTTCACCCCACAATATTTCTTGAATAATATTTTTTCTTTAAAATTTTAATTTTTTAACTCTTGAATTTGCGATACTTTCGACACTTGCCATGATTTTTATCATTTATCATTATTTTTATATTTAAGTTTATATTTGTATTTTTACATAAGAAAGAAGAAATAAAAATTAAAAAAAAAAAATCCAAGAGAGAAAAATCGACATCGAGTTCATTCACGCTGGTATTTGGATACTCCAAGGTGTGAAGGTTTTGGTTACTAAAAGTAGTGTTTTAAAATGAGCAGCCAGCAACTCCGCTTCCAAGGAAAACTTCACACCTTGAGACTGTCCACCTAGTTCGCGTACTGTAGTCTAGAACTGTTTAGAGTTGGTGCATTTTTTCAAGTCTTCGGCTTTATCTCTTACATAAGATATTTTCTTAGTTTTACAAAGGTCTTTCTAATTTTTATTGAATCGTAAGTAATAACTTTTGAAAAACTGTGAATTGGTAGTTCTAATGAACTTCGTTTTCGTAGACGCTTGCAATTATTGTAAAACCAAGGATATTTTGCAAAAATTTTTTTGGAAGTTTTATGTGCAAAAGGAGCTGCACCTATACCTTTATTTATACTTTGACTTATTTCTTCGACCGTGTGTGTAGATTGCTGAACTTAAGAGCACGTATGTCTATTTAAGAGTTGTTTATATAGCGTTACGTTGTTTTCTTACCATTTTAGCTTGAAAAAGACGGAGTTTGCACGTTGAATTGACTCAGAAATTTTTATTTTGATAATAATAGGAGAGTGGGCTGAACAGTGGGCTGAAATCACCAGCCTTATTACTATTAGAACAACCATTAAATATGTATAATCCGAAATCTGTAATAAATTCAATCAAACTTCTTCCATTGTTATTTAAAATATCATCTATTGAGTTTCTGTAAAATGAGAGAATATTAAGCGAATCTAAAAAGTTGTCAGAAAAATTTTGATATTTGCCAATTCTAGCATTTAAGTCTCCAATAATCAAAACGTTCTAATATGTGTTTCTATTCATAAAATATACCAGCTGATTGAATTCGTTTGCCCAGTTATTACACTTCAGGTAAACAGGTATAATGTAATAGTGTTGGTTTTTACTAATCATGTCAAAAATTATTTTCTCTTCAATAGTTTTAAAGTTTACAAAATGTTGTAATAGATGTTTTTTAATACCGTATAAAATACCCCTACTGGCTCGTCCATTATTATTAACTCTAATAGCAGGTGTGAACATTACCTTAAAATCATTAGAATATTGTATGTAATGGTTTTCTGGTTATAAGTTTCAATTAAAATTATGATATCAAAATCTTGAAAATACTTTAAAAAATCGGGTTGTAAAAGTTTGTTTTTGAGGCCAGTAATATTATAACAACATATACTAATTCTATTCAATATATTATTTAAGTGGTGGCACCCGACAGTGTTTACCTATTGACTAGTATATCTAAGCCGTTGTATGCTTCGAACGGTAGGTGGCGCTCGAGAGGTGTTGTTGGATGAGATTGGATCATTCGCAAACGGAGCCAACTTCAGTCCCTTGCTGCTGTCAATGTATTTGTTGTAGTTGTCACCAAACAACTCAGTTAGAAATGACTTCTCTGCTGTTGATTTGGCAAGTAAGCCATGCGACAACTTGTAATCAAAAAGTTTATTGTTGATCAGCAACTTGTTGTCCCCTCTTAATAAAATGTTTGCGTTTAGGTTAGTGTAGTAGCGATTTTTTTTTTCGGG
Organism: Philhelius pedissequus; assembly: GCA_910595825.1. Taxonomy (NCBI): domain Eukaryota; kingdom Metazoa; phylum Arthropoda; class Insecta; order Diptera; family Syrphidae; genus Philhelius; species Philhelius pedissequus. The sequence goes on from OU343160.1 coordinate 106,862,952, forward strand.
ATAGAAGTGATTGTTCGCGAAAAACACTAAATCCGGAGCCTTTCAAAGTGTGCGCGGTAAGCATTTCTGTGATTTCCGCGGTTGGAAGTGCCATGATGACAGTGCCTTTTTCGTTGTTGTTGTTGCGAATTTGTCTAACATTTTTTACAGAGATTTCTTCACCTTCGTTTAATTGTAAAAGCCCCTTGCAAGTATGTTTTGCTAATTGTATTGCATTGGTTTCTGTATCCAAAGGAAGGTGTACTAGAATAGATTTGGCGTTGTTTTTGCGACAAAGAACCTGTTGTGATTCCAGAAGCTCACATCTTTCCGTCAAAACTGATACCTTGTTGCTGAGCTCAGAATTAATTTCCTTCAGGGAAAACAGCTCATTGCAAAGACTTAAAAAGTCATCTTTTGCAGCTAAATTTCTAAGCTTTTCATCAAGGGTGTCAGTTAATGTGTTTTAGAGATCAGCAACGGATAGATTTTCTATTCCCATTTTTGTAGGCGTAGTAGATGCTGAGTTCCTTTTGGCGGACGTGCTTTGTTCTGGTGATATTTCGGTTAAATTTCGTTTACGGTTCACCAGAAAACTATGATACCGCAATTAAAATTAGCTTGATGTGAATTTAGAAAATACTTAAATTCTACGTTTTTAATGATAATTTATCGCGAAACTATAGTAAATTTCGTTTCAAAATGGTGAACACAAAGTTCTGGTGTTGTTTTTAACAAAAAATCAGTTTAATTTTATTCAAAACTTAAAAATATAAGAGAGCTAACTAGAATCGCACTTTTACTTTGACAATTGAAATGACATTCTCGAGATCCACTGTAGAGCATACCATACTATAGCAGATGACCAAATACAGTTTATTACCTGTGTCGTTAATAAAGTAGCCAAACCAAAAACTTCCAAAAAAAACAAGCAACTGCCGTTAGAAGTGGTTTGATAATGAATGCCTTGCTGCGCGAAACTTTCGTTTTCTCTCTTAAATAAAGTTAACAGAATGGAAAATGTAAACGAAACAATGACTGCAGAATATTTGAATGCAAACAGTACTTACAAGAAATTATGCAAATGTAAAAGCATAGATTATTAAAGACGTATAGCCATTGTATATATAATGTATAGTAATATCATGAGGTAGCTTTCACTTAGGCTGGCGTAAGGGCGGTAGTTTCTACATAAAAATTAGCAACATTGTGAGATTTGTCGCAACATTTTGTATAGTCATCGACTTTTAGAAAGAGCAAGTTATATTTTATGCCTATACTAATAAAGGTAATAAAGGTAGTTGAATATAAAATATAATTTTTTTTGTCATATCAAGGACAAAGAACAGAAAAATTTTCAGTAAATAGAAAAATATTCAATGCATATGTGTGAATTTTACATTTAGTTTCGTTTTGTTTTGATTTGATTTGGTTTGTTTTTTTTTCCAATTTAATTTCCAAATTTCAGAAGTTAAAGTTCAAGGTGCTTTCTCTGGTGCAGAATAAACTTGGTGAATACAAAATATTAATATAATAATGAATGAAAAATGGTCACTTCAATATGTGCAGTTACATATGTACATACATATTGTTTTGCGATTTTGTGAAGTTTAGTTTGTGCTGTAGGTTGTATATTTTTTTTTTTGTGAATTTTGTGGATAAATCTAGGTTTTATTAAAACACCTACAATGCAATTATGCACATATTTGCAAATGGAATTAATTGGTTTTTTTTTTTTTTTTTATAATCTACACGCGCTCACGTATTCATAAGAATACCCTTTAAATGTTTCAACACAGCGCGGGCGTGAGGGTGATGTTAAGGAAGAGAAGAATGATAGGAAAGATGTGTAGCGCGATATTCGGAGACTGTAGGTGGTTGTTCTCAGATTTTATCTCCAGTTAAGTGTTGTGAAAATATTATTATAAAACCTGTGAATATGTGTTGGGTATACTATACATACTTTCATACCTTTGGTATTTTATTTAGTGAAGTGAATATTTATTTTGTTTATTTTTTGTATATAAAGTGTTTGTATCAAAAGTGTTTTTTTTTGTTGTTAATAATAATAAAAAGAAAGGCGTGTGAATTTATTGGAACTATAGCCTGTACAATTAAAAGTCGGCTGTTCTTTTTAATAAATACATATTGCCTTTTCAATTACATCAAACTAGTACCTATCTAGTATAATTTGTATTGTATCTTAACAATAATATTAATGAAATTCCTTCAAGACTGCAGTGATTTATCCTCCATAACAAGATAGATGACCACCAACATCGTATTAATATGGTAATATTATGTTGTTGTTTTTTTAGAACAGTTTTTTTGCGACCTTCTAAGAGATTTCAGCAATTGGAAGATGCTAATGTGAATGAAGTTTGGTTAATCTTGGACAGAGAAGGCACAGTACTCTTTCTGCCACCATAAATCATCGAAGAAGTCTTCTATAAAATTAAGTAGCATGCAAAAAATATGTTAACAGATCCTACAATTCTGTTACAACTGTAACTTCTACATAACTACTGCTATAGTAATATATGAATATGTATGGAAAGTACCAGAACAATATTGTAGATTACTATACTATCATTTGTTTTAATGTTGGACTATTTATTGAATTTATCTGTTTTTATGTCCATACCATTTCACTATGCAATTATTCGAATTTCATGTAATAAAATGTTTGCTTACTTACGCTGTAATTCACATACGGTTTGATATTATTCTCATATAAATTTATTTAAAACGATTTAATTTCCAAAAACGGCAAAAAGTTGAATTTGATTTGTAAAAAGTTGAATATAATTTGAAAATACTATATGAAATCGGTGCTGAAGATGAGAATCTCACGTTGAAAACAAAAGTGTCACTTATTATTATGGTTTAGTTCAATCTAGACCGCAATATGGTATTGTCGGCTCCGCTATTAACTCTGACAACAACATCTCGTCAGAAATTAAACGAAGAATTACTCTTGCCAACCGCTGTTTCTTCGGGCTAAGAAGCCAATTTAGTAGTAAAGCCCTCACTCGAACTACTAAGGAGATCCTATATAAGACCCTGATCATCCCAGTCCTGCTCTACGGCGCTGAAACCTGGACCGTATCAAAAGCGGATGAAGAAATCCTTGGTAGATTCGAGAGGAAAATTCTTCGAAAAATCTTCGGTCCCGTTTGCGTTGACGGGCTATGGAGACGAAGATTCAACCAAGAACTATACGAGATGTACAGCGACATGCCCCTGGTCAAAAAACTCCGCATTGGACGTTTAAGATGGCTAGGACATGTAGAACGAATGGACACCAATACTCCGGCTAGCAGAGTCTTCGATCACCGGCCAGACGTCGGACGCAGTAGAGGAAGACCTCGCCTTAAGTGGCGCGCACAAGTAGAAACCGACCTCAACCAACTTGGAGTGCGCAACTGGAGGCAGTTAGCTAAGGACCGGGCTAATTGGAGAGGCATGTTGGTTGAGGCCCAGTTTCATTCCGGACTGTAGCGCCACTTAAGTAAGTAAGTAGAATATTTATTTTGTTTATTTTTTGTATATAAAGTGTTTGTATCAAAAGTGTTTTTTTTTGTTGTTAATAATAATAAAAAGAAAGGTGTGTGAATTTATTAGAACTATAGCCTGTACAATTAAAAGTCGGCTGTTCTTTTTAATAAATACATATTGCCTTTTCAATTACATCAAACTAGTACCTATCTAGTATAATTTGTATTGTATCTTAACAATAATATTAATGAAATTCCTTCAAGACTGCAGTGATTTATCCTCCATAACAAGATAGATGACCACCAACATCGTATTAATATGGTAATATTATGTTGTTGTTTTTTTAGAACAGTTTTTTGCGACCTTCTAAGAGATTTCAGCAATTGGAAGATGCTAATGTGAATGAAGTTTGGTTAATCTTGGACAGAGAAGGCACAGTACTCTTTCTGCCACCATAAATCATCGAAGAAGTCTTCTATAAAATTAAGTAGCATGCAAAAAATATGTTAACAGATCCTACAATTCTGTTACAACTGTAACTTCTACATAACTACTGCTATAGTAATATATGAATATGTATGGAAAGTACCAGAACAATATTGTAGATTACTATACTATCATTTGTTTTAATGTTGGACTATTTATTGAATTTATCTGTTTTTATGTCCATACCATTTCACTATGCAATTATTCGAATTTCATGTAATAAAATGTTTGCTTACTTACGCTGTAATTCACATACGGTTTGATATTATTCTCATATAAATTTATTTAAAACGATTTAATTTCCAAAAACGGCAAAAAGTTGAATTTGATTTGTAAAAAGTTGAATATAATTTGAAAATACTATATGAAATCGGTGCTGAAGATGAGAATCTCACGTTGAAAACAAAAGTGTCACTTATTATTATGGTTTAGTTCAATCTAGACTGCAATATGGTATTGTCGGCTCCGCTATTAACTCTGACAACAACATCTCGTCAGAAATTAAACGAAGAATTACTCTTGCCAACCGCTGTTTCTTCGGGCTAAGAAGGCAATTTAGTAGTAAAGCCCTCACTCGAACTACTAAGGAGATCCTATATAAGACCCTGATCATCCCAGTCCTGCTCTACGGCGCTGAAACCTGGACCGTATCAAAAGCGGATGAAGAAATCCTTGGTAGATTCGAGAGGAAAATTCTTCGAAAAATCTTCGGTCCCGTTTGCGTTGACGGGCTATGGAGACGAAGATTCAACCAAGAACTATACGAGATGTACAGCGACATGCCCCTGGTCAAAAAACTCCGCATTGGACGTTTAAGATGGCTAGGACATGTAGAACGAATGGACACCAATACTCCGGCTAGCAGAGTCTTCGATCACCGGCCAGACGTCGGACGCAGTAGAGGAAGACCTCGCCTTAAGTGGCGCGCACAAGTAGAAACCGACCTCAACCAACTTGGAGTGCGCAACTGGAGGCAGTTAGCTAAGGACCGGGCTAATTGGAGAGGCATGTTGGTTGAGGCCCAGGTTCATTCCGGACTGTAGCGCCACTTAAGTAAGTAAGTAGAATATTTATTTTGTTTATTTTTTGTATATAAAGTGTTTGTATCAAAAGTGTTTTTTTTTTGTTGTTAATAATAATAAAAAGAAAGGTGTGTGAATTTATTAGAACTATAGCCTGTACAATTAAAAGTCGGCTGTTCTTTTTAATAAATACATATTGCCTTTTCAATTACATCAAACTAGTACCTATCTAGTATAATTTGTATTGTATCTTAACAATAATATTAATGAAATTCCTTCAAGACTGCAGTGATTTATCCTCCATAACAAGATAGATGACCACCAACATCGTATTAATATGGTAATATTATGTTGTTGTTTTTTAGAACAGTTTTTTTGCGACCTTCTAAGAGATTTCAGCAATTGGAAGATGCTAATGTGAATGAAGTTTGGTTAATCTTGGACAGAGAAGGCACAGTACTCTTTCTGCCACCATAAATCATCGAAGAAGTCTTCTATAAAATTAAGTAGCATGCAAAAAATATGTTAACAGATCCTACAATTCTGTTACAACTGTAACTTCTACATAACTACTGCTATAGTAATATATGAATATGTATGGAAAGTACCAGAACAATATTGTAGATTACTATACTATCATTTGTTTTAATGTTGGACTATTTATTGAATTTATCTGTTTTTATGTCCATACCATTTCACTATGCAATTATTCGAATTTCATGTAATAAAATGTTTGCTTTCTTACGCTGTAATTCACATACGGTTTGATATTATTCTCATATAAATTTATTTAAAACGATTTAATTTCCAAAAACGGCAAAAAGTTGAATTTGATTTGTAAAAAGTTGAATATAATTTGAAAATACTATATGAAATCGGTGCTGAAGATGAGAATCTCACGTTGAAAACAAAAGTGTCACTTATTATTATGGTTTAGTTCAATCTAGACTGCAATATGGTATTGTATGTTGGGTTGGTACGTATAAATTATCTTCAGCCCTTGTTAGTTACACAAAATCGTAACTTAAGGAATATCTGGAAGAAAAGAAGACTTGATAATAGTTTTTCGTGGCTCTGGTATACTCCCACTAAAACATCTTTAATTTTATAAAGTTTAAAAATTTTCTATTTAAGAAGTGGCTTTCGTTTCACATCATCAGCGTATGCATTGCGCAGTAGTGAAAGAAATCTCGCGATCATTCATGTACATAACACTCAGCACTTTCTTCATTTTTATACATCTTTAGCACCAAGATTATATAATATTTTACCGTTTAATATTCGTTCTATTGGCTCCATATTCGCTTTCAGTGGAAAGGTTAAAGAATGGTTTTTTAACTATGATTTTGATCAAATTCATGGCTTAGTTACTATATTAGTTTAACATTTATATAAATATATGTTAATGCATAATACTTCTAATATCTCTTTCTTTTATTATTCCGACATTTTTTTTTCACCCCACAATATTTCTTGAATAATATTTTTTCTTTAAAATTTTAATTTTTTAACTCTTGAATTTGCGATACTTTCGACACTTGCCATGATTTTTATCATTTATCATTATTTTTATATTTAAGTTTATATTTGTATTTTTACATAAGAAAGAAGAAATAAAAATTTAAAAAAAAAAATCCAAGAGAGAAAAATCGACATCGAGTTCATTCACGCTGGTATTTGGATACTCCAAGGTGTGAAGGTTTTGGTTACTAAAAGTAGTGTTTTAAAATGAGCAGCCAGCAACTCCGCTTCCAAGGAAAACTTCACACCTTGAGACTGTCCACCTAGTTCGCGTACTGTAGTCTAGAACTGTTTAGAGTTGGTGCATTTTTTCAAGTCTTCGGCTTTATCTCTTACATAAGATATTTTCTTAGTTTTACAAAGGTCTTTCTAATTTTTATTGAATCGTAAGTAATAACTTTTGAAAAACTGTGAATTGGTAGTTCTAATGAACTTCGTTTTCGTAGACGCTTGCAATTATTGTAAAACCAAGGATATTTTGCAAAAATTTTTTTGGAAGTTTTATGTGCAAAAGGAGCTGCACCTATAACTTTATTTATACTTTGACTTATTTCTTCGACCGTGTGTGTAGATTGCTGAACTTAAGAGCACGTATGTCTATTTAAGAGTTGTTTATATAGCGTTACGTTGTTTTCTTACCATTTTAGCTTGAAAAAGACGGAGTTTGCACGTTGAATTGACTCAGAAATTTTTATTTTGATAATAATAGGAGAGTGGGCTGAACAGTGGGCTGAAATCACCAGCCTTATTACTATTAGAACAACCATTAAATATGTATAATCCGAAATCTGTAATAAATTCAATCAAACTTCTTCCATTGTTATTTAAAATATCATCTATTGAGTTTCTGTAAAATGAGAGAATATTAAGCGAATCTAAAAAGTTGTCAGAAAAATTTTGATATTTGCCAATTCTAGCATTTAAGTCTCCAATAATCAAAACGTTCTAATATATGTTTCTATTCATAAAATATACCAGCTGATTGAATTCGTTTGCCCAGTTATTACACTTCAGGTAAACAGGTATAATGTAATAGTGTTGGTTTTTACTAATCATGTCAAAAATTATTTTCTCTTCAATAGTTTTAAAGTTTACAAAATGTTGTAATAAATGTTTTTTAATACCGTATAAAATACCCCTACTGGCTCGTCCATTATTATTAACTCTAATAGCAGGTGTGAACATTACCTTAAAATCATTAGAATATTGTATGTAATGGTTTTCTGGTTATAAGTTTCAATTAAAATTATGATATCAAAATCTTGAAAATACTTTAAAAAATCGGGTTGTAAAAGTTTGTTTTTGAGGCCAGTAATATTATAACAACATATACTAATTCTATTCAATATATAATAATGAATGAAAAATGGTCACTTCAATATGTGCAGTTACATATGTACATACATATTGTTTTGCGATTTTGTGAAGTTTAGTTTGTGCTGTAGGTTGTATATTTTTTTTTTTGTGAATTTTGTGGATAAATCTAGGTTTTATTAAAACACCTACAATGCAATTATGCACATATTTGCAAATGGAATTAATTGGTTTTTTTTTTTTTTTTATAATCTACACGCGCTCAAGGGATTATGAATACCCTTTAAATGTTTCAACACAGCGCGGGCGTGAGGGTGATGTTAAGGAAGAGAAGAATGATAGGAAAGATGTGTAGCGCGATATTCGGAGACTGTAGGTGGTTGTTCTCAGATTTTATCTCCAGTTAAGTGTTGTGAAAATATTATTATAAAACCTGTGAATATGTGTTGGGTATACTATACATACTTTCATACCTTTGGTATTTTATTTAGTGAAGTGAATATTTATTTTGTTTATTTTTTGTATATAAAGTGTTTGTATCAAAAGTGTTTTTTTTTGTTGTTAATAATAATAAAAAGAAAGGTGTGTGAATTTATTAGAACTATAGCCTGTACAATTAAAAGTCGGCTGTTCTTTTTAATAAATACATATTGCCTTTTCAATTACATCAAACTAGTACCTATCTAGTATAATTTGTATTGTATCTTAACAATAATATTAATGAAATTCTTTCAAGACTGCAGTGATTTATCCTCCATAACAAGATAGATGACCACCAACATCGTATTAATATGGTAATACTATATTATGTTGTTGTTTTTTTAGAACAGTTTTTTTGCGACCTTCTAAGAGATTTCAGCAATTGGAAGATGCTAATGTGAATGAAGTTTGGTTAATCTTGGACAGAGAAGGCACAGTACTCTTTCTGCCACCATAAATCATCGAAGAAGTCTTCTATAAAATTAAGTATCATGCAAAAAATATGTTAACAGATCCTACAACGCATAATAGTTTATTTAATGTTATTAATAATTCTGTTACAACTGTAACTTCCACATAACTACTGCTATAGTAATATATGAATATGTATGGAAAGTACCAGAACAATATTGTAGATTACTATACCATACTATCATTTGTTTTAATGTTGGACTATTTATTGAATTTATCTGTTTTTATGTCCATACCATTTCACTATGCAATTATTCGAATTTCATGTAATAAAATGTTTGCTTTCTTACGCTGTAATTCACATATGGTTTGATATTATTCTCATATAAATTTATTTAAAACGATTTAATTTCCAAAAACGGCAAAAAGTTGAATTTGATTTGTAAAAAGTTGAATATAATTTGAAAATACTATATGAAATCGGTGCTGAAGATGAGAATCCCACGTTGAAAACAAAAGTGTCACATAACAAAAAACCTAGTTTTCGAATATGGCCGATTAAATTTGGACTTACTTCAATTGTCGACAGCTCTGAGAAAAAATATTGAATTGTTGTGTTACTTTGCGAAATATAGTATTACTATCTTTTTATAAAATAGCATTTTAAAGTTAAAAAAAAAAAAATATTGGAATTAAAGAAAAATTGTTTTTTTTTTTTGAAAAAGTTTGCTATAGTGCCACTTTTGTTTTCAATGTGCGAGATGATAGAACATCACAGTTTTGTTTTATAGACGAAAAATTTTCAAATAGCTTTTTTGACTAAAAGTGTATTTATTTTATTAAATAAAGAAATAATTATAAGTATAAAATATTATTGTGTAATGTGAATTTTGTTATAAATATTGAATTGGTTGAATTGAAAAGAGGGTTGATTGTAAAATTTTTTATAGTTTGTTAAGGTTATTATTAACGATGTGTATGTAGTTTAGCGATGGCCAGTATAGCGACCATAATTTTAGTTTTAAGCAGCGCTACCACAGGTTTAATTTTTAATGTGTCCCAGAGGCTGAAAAAATGAGTCATTTTGAAAGTAAATGAGTCCCAATAAAAAAAATCTCCTTTTACGTTTATAATAATAACTTTTTTTTAATAACTAAAATAAATACTTTAAAAACATACAAAAAATACCAAATTCATAATAGTCAAGGAAAATTAGATAAAAAATGATGTTACTTCGAAAAAAAATCTATGTGTCAATTCGTCCTTAAGTTATAGCGTACCAAAGTTAGATTGTTCGTCAAAACGGTTATATAGATTAAATTCATTCGTTAAAGCAACCAGACTTGACTAAGTATAGATCCCATTTGTGTAGAATGACACGATCTACAATGTGTACCAACAACTTTTTTCAAAAAGAAACATATGTATGGTTTTCGAGTAATTTGGAAAAACTAAATTTTACCCCCTTTCCACCCCTCCGCTCAAAAGTTAGGGTACTTTTTAGAAAATGCTTAGAACGTAAAAACGAAGTTCCCCTCCAAAATTCAGCTTTATCAGAATTTTTTTGAAGTGAATGTCTTATTTTCCTAGACTATATATACTATTAAATTAACTGAATTTAAATAAATCACATATTCACATTGCATAACATATATCACAAGAAAACGATGTATTTTTAAAATATTTTCTGCAAAATAAAATAGAAGTGCTTTAAACTATAAATTGACTCGTTCTTAAAAAAAGAGTCAAATCTAAAAACTGAGAGTCCCTGAGCCAACCTTCAAAAATGATTCCCTTTTGACTCAAATGAGTACCGGTGGTAACAGTGGTTTTAAGATTAAGTTTGCCTCACTTCATAAGTAAAATGCAACCAGCAAGAGTTTCATGAGAAAATCTTAATATTATCAAAACGTTTCAAACGATTCTTATAAAATAAAATCGGTTAATAAATAAAGGGAAAAGGTACTTTTTCGTATTTTTGTCAAAAATACTAAATACAAGGTTCAAAACAAGTCGTTTTCGAAATATTGACATTTTGAAGAAAAAAATAGTAAAAAGCACCATCAAAACCGCTTAACTGATACCATATAGTATGTATTCTTTTCCTCATCACCCGAAGGGGTAGTATACTAGATGCGTTTTTTTAAAGAGGTTTCCCCGGAGGCCTATTCCTCTTTCTATAACTACTAAATTACATCTACATAATATTGCTCATGCATTGGTAAGTCGTAGTTTTTTTTAGTGGGTATCCCCGGGCGGCCAATTCCTCGTTCTAATACAATTTTTGTTTGTTTTTTTTTGTTTTTTTAAATACATAATATTAATCTAAGATAAAAAATATGTACATATATTACATACATACACATATATATCTAATAATAAAATAAAAAATAAATATATCTCACAAAATTTAATACCTATAAAATAATAATATATCTAATAATAAAATACAAAATATATAAATTCATAAAATTATATATAAAATAATTATATCTAATAATAAAATATAATAAAATAGAAAATATATAAATATAATAATACATATAATAATATAATATAATAATAAAATATATGTAGTAAAATAGGTTATGTGAAGTCTTCCACAGCCCAATGAACCTAAGCCTTCACAATTTTAATTTTGCTGCTGCAAATCCTGCGTAATATGCAGCAGCTTCGTCTTGCAATTGTTGAGACACAGTAATTTGTTCAATGGTCGGTTCCTCGTCTTGGTCTTCGTCTTGGCCATTATAATTTAACACGTTTCGGAAAATTTCTTCACAAATATCCTTTTCCTGAGCTGGCTCCACTACTTCCATTTCTAAGGTCTTGTCTATGTCAGTTGCATCCAGAAGTGGTTCCGCTCCAGCGTCCTCGTACCCAGAATGTACGGCTGAAGATAAATGCTGCAAAATGATAGTCCAGATTACGAATGAATCTCCAAGCCGACGGATTTTTCTCATACGCATCTTTGTTTGATCTCACCATTGAGAAAAGTTTTTCCGCAGGGTCCGTGCTTAGATGTGCAAGGAGCATATAACTTTGCCCTTGGCACAATTCCATTAAGTGTTTGTTTTAATCCCTTAAAACAAGATGGAACTGTTACGCGGCTGGTCGATCTCCATTTTGAAACCCATTCTATTGCTGATTTTATTTTTTCAAGTGTTTCTGTACTATCAGAAACAACTTGTCTATTGGGATTTCTCGAACAGAGTCGGCCCGCATTTAAGACATCAAACAGATCATTAGTTCGTTTGATAAACATGGAAGTGTCATTTGCAGTTTTCCATTCTTCAGCATTTTTGGAACATTCGTTGCCTTCAATATAAATTGTATTCCTGAGAATACTTTCGCGCTGAGCACCTGGGTGGCTAGTTTCACAAAAAAATTGTCAAAATTGTTTGGACGAACATGGGCTTCCGTAAGTTTGAAAAAAACTTCGAAAGTGCCATTTTTATCCTCATCATATATTCTCCGGGTGACGCCCTAATCCACGGTGTCTTCTGTTTTAATTTTGTGATCCAGCAAAATATTCCGGACACTTTTGAACATGCGGGGATAGTCATGTAGCAAATAAACTGTGTGGCCTTCAATTTCCACACAAGGACTCCTTTCCATGAATTTTGGTGGTCCAAGATGCCTCTACGCTGACTCATTGGAGGATCCCTGATCGCAGCTTGTTGAAACCAGATTTAGGCTACAATTCAATACTCCAGTAATGATTGTGACTAAGATCCGCGATAACAGTTCACCATTTGGACTACCGATGTAGTAGGCAATAGTCTGTTTCCAGTTTTGGTTCAATCTTCTAAGAGTAAAAACCATAGATTTAGATGCTACGATGGGATTCCTTCCGTACTCACCAAAGTCTGTGTATCCATACACGATATCATCTTTTGTGTTGTATTCTAACTCGCTTTTGATCACCATTTCATCGAAATGAAGAACACACTTCTTTTCCATGGCAGTCATTCCTTGAGCCTTGTTCGTTAGCATGCCCTCCATTGGTTTCGTGAATCCTGACGCGAGCCTGATCTCCGATTACCATCGGTGAATGGTTGAATGGTGCTAACGGATGGCAGCTTGAATCCTACACTCAGCATGTATTTGTAACATACTGGCGATTTGTAGTAACATTTTAAAAATAAATCTCTTTTCTTATGTCTCCATGTTGCATTTTACTTATAGAAGTTTTGCACCATTAGAAAGGTGCTTAACTCTTCCGTGAATCCGTGCATTTGAACGTCAAAGCGTTTTTTTAGTTGATACACACTATTATTCCTGAGCTTGGTTGGTGTATTGAAAATATACCTGGGAATAATTTTCGCCCGATTTATCTTACGACGGGGTTTGTATGTATAGTCATGGCGAAGGAAATTGTGTGGGTGAAATTTTGGATGTTACACTACCATCACCAAGGGAATAGTCTTCGACGTAGGTTGCGTTACAATTCGCAGCGAAATTAGTCAAAGGAGGTGAAAATAATGTAGGAGAAACTGTAACTGCTGGAGGAGGTCGCCCAGATAATATATGAGGAACTGAAGCTGGAGCGGCAATGTGAGCAGAGGTCGAGGGGATACATTTAACCGTAGAGGTATGTGGTACCCTAACCCTCACGGACTCCATTAGTCCTAGACCAGAAACGTCATTGGACACTTCAGTACATCTACATATGGGCGCAGAAGGTATGGTAAGTGCAGTTTGCGTAAGATTTTTTTTGTGCCGCTGACTTTAATGTCTTTGGCATAGAAGTGTTTATCACACATCTTCAATTTTTTATTCGAATTGTCCGAAATCGAAAAACCGGCATGTTTAACCCAAACAGCCCTCCTATGGTATGTGGGAAGTAAAAAAAAGAACAATATGCTGAAGGTCCTTGCCTATCTTTACAATTTTGATAGCAAAACTTTGCCATATTCAAAAATTAAATGTATTAGCAATTTCAAAAATGTATACAAAACCACTTCACTTTTTTCGCAATCCACTTCTTTCACAATTCATTTTTAACACAAAATTGACGAACTGAAAGCACTTACTAGAATTAATTACTTGATTACTTGCTACCTAATTAAATACATAAATTAAAAACACTATAAATGAAATGATAGGTATGATGAAAAAACTTCATAAAATAAAATAAAATAAAGTAAAATAAAATAAATATTTGGTATTTTATAAAATAAGTTAATAAGGTAAGTTATAAAATAAGTCCAAATAATAATTTAGTAAAATATATAAATAATACGTTTCGTACCTTCGTACAGCAACGCACAACACACTACAAATGAAAAAAACTAAAAAAAATTAGAAATTTGTACGCACTACTAAGAATTTAGCAGAAACTATTTAAATAAAACTAAAACACAATTTACCCTATTTGGATTTTCAATTCAACACAATTTATGTACATACATATGTATGTAATTTTTCACAATTTTTCCTATATCCAATTCATTGAATTTGGATTTTCAATTCACTATTAACTTCACTAGTATTATTCCGCAATTTAGCTATATTTTAGATTTTAATTCCAATTAGATATTTCTATCCAACCAAAAAATCAAACAAAAACTCAAAACAAATCGGAAAACACACCGACGGCAAAGGCAAACACAAATCGAATTAGAATTTTATCCTACCATTGCCTTCAAAAAACCGCCAAAAATCCTATATATTACAAAAGTCTCACACATATTTAGATATATACAATGAGAAAACCGAACAAAACTGTTGTTTTTTTTCCACATAATGATTGACTTTTTGTTCACTCAAACTCTCATACATTTTCTATACGATGTTCTCATTCACGCATTTTTCATTTATCCCACCATAATTCAGATTTATGTGTCTCCAGTCTGAAAGTTCCTCAACATTATTTGTATATTAATATACATTTTCGCAACATTTAGGGTTGAGAGAAAATATTCGATTACGTCAATAGATGGCTAGTAATTGAACGAACCAATTGATATTACTATAGATTATATATACAATGGTATGGCTCAAGAATTGGCATCGACTACTGATAGAAAGGGTTTCTGGAATAAGCTGATATTATTTAATTATATTTTTGACACTGGAAATATACCACACCCCTTTAAGGACGCAATTATTTTCCCAATTTTTAAAAAAGGAGATATTAATATATTTATGAACGCAATCGCTAAAATTTTCGCCAACATCCTCTTACGACGCATAAATGCTTGGGTGAGGAGAAGTAGTATACTGAGCGATTTTTAGGCAGGCTTTCGTAGGGGTTACTCAACAGGCGATACTATATTGAAACTAACCACTATTTCAAAACACTATGTGAGCATTGCCAGAACCTTTATTTGTTTTTTGTGGACTTTAAAGCGGCCTTCGATTCTATCGATATTCTAACTATCACAGAACGGATTGTCCACAAAAATGGCAAACATTTTGAGAAGTATGTACAAAAACACACGTTAGATGGTTTGGAATGGATCCGCCATGTATGGGGTTATAGATCTTACGAAGAAGTAGAGCAACTGCAACGTTTCTTTGTAAACGAATAGATAATCCACCTAGAAGCTAGCTTACCTACACTGTTAATATACACCTTAAAATTGCATTGTGTTTATGTTGTAAAAGTGCTAGGTTACAGTACAAACCGAATTCTTTGTGTGCTAGCTAAATACATGTTTGAAAAAAAGATAGACTGGGTTGCTGATTGGAAGTTATTGCCGCGAAAATGTGGGGTAGAGCTGAATCTACAATATTCGAATATTTTGGTATTAAAGACATAAGTCTGGAACCTAGTAGAAGCTTTTGGCGTTTATAAACTTAACGACTGCACACAACAAGCTGTCTCATCAATAAACATGATTATATACCCCGAACTTAACTATAACCTTGGA
Organism: Philhelius pedissequus; assembly: GCA_910595825.1. Taxonomy (NCBI): domain Eukaryota; kingdom Metazoa; phylum Arthropoda; class Insecta; order Diptera; family Syrphidae; genus Philhelius; species Philhelius pedissequus. The sequence goes on from OU343160.1 coordinate 106,878,538, forward strand.
CAGAATAATTATTTCAGTGACGATTTAAGTTTGGAAGCACTGTCCTTGATTTGTAGAGCGATGAGTACGCCATACAACAAAACGTCCACTCCTCTTTGTACGTTGTGCAATCTTAAGGCGACAGAAAATTGCTTTCATTTTTTGGCTATTTGCTCTATTCTAAAAGAACTCAGATTGTTATGTTTTGATTGTGTAACGTAATTGAACAATTGAAGCGAATTGGGAAAGACTTCCCAAATATTTAAAATCGGCAAAACATTACCGATAAATTTAACAAAAAAAAATCACGTTGCTATTAGTTTGATTTTTTATATAGTAGTTCATATTAAATCTTATAAAAATAAATTTACGGTTGACGGCAATACGCCATAGCCCTTGTTATGCTAAATTCAGAATTTAAAACCGAAAGAATATAGAAATTATTATTAAAAAAAAAACTATTGAATTTACTTAGAAATCAATTTTTGTTAAAAATTTTTGAATTAACATAATAAAGAATCTATCTATCTATCTATCATACCACTTCCTAAAAATGCAAAAGAAGTTAAGTTCATGTCCATCTCGGGCTTTAATTCTAGCTTTAATTCTATTAATTTAAATAACGTATTATGCACATTATTTTAAAATTAGCTTACTACTATTTTATAAGATATTATATCTTACAGTTTGTTAAGCAATCTCGAAATAAAATAAATAAAAAATCATGAATATTAGTGTTTTACCTTTTATTTTCGGATAAAAATAATTAAAAAAACAGTTATGTTTTTTTTATAAATTATTATTGAATAGCCATTGTTTATTTAAAATATATAAGAATACAAGAAAGCAAAGAACTAAATATTGTCCTTTAATAATCAAAAATAAAGAATAAAAATAAATAGCTAAATAATAAGAAACTTTTTGAAAATTTTAAATAACTTTAAATAACTGCGCTTGCAAGTGTCTGATACAACCATTGTTAACTTCTTGGCCAAGTTCTCGGAAAAATCCGCTAACATGAACCTTCAAACGTCAACTTAAGTCACCTGTCAGTCAAAAAATCTGTCCCCATCTATGCTTTGAAGTCATTTACGAGAAGTAAGTAAGCCGGGTATTATGTATGTGGCGTTCTTAGTGGAGTTCCCCCTTTGTCTGTGTCTAGGGTCTCTACATTCACTCCGATCGGTAAAATAAAACTCGGATTTAATAATTTGAGAATTACCATCAACCTTATTTCTAAAAGGGAAAACTATAGGCTAAGCGACAACGAAACCATAATAAAATACGACCGACCAGTTTAAACGTTTACAATGGAATGAATTCAATTTAACATATACAAAACGTAGTGGGTATTCTACTTTACATTTTACGAAGGGGGCTCACAATCCTTTTCTCCGTCTGTCCGTTCATGTTTTTGTATGTATTGGGTGTGGTAGATCGTTGTAGTATGTAGGCTTTGTTAGTCGTCGTGTCTGTAATTGTGTTATATACTTTTTTGGTCTGTTGTTTGTTCTTCTTGGTTGTCTACTGGCTGCGCTGCACTTTTGCTATCTGAATTGCAATCGTTAGTAAGATGATTTCCGGCGCACTTTACACACCTAGGTTCTTTTTTGCAATGCGATGCTGTAAATAAAGATAGACCTTTGTTTCCGTTTCTCAAGGTTATCAATCAATATGTAAAAAAAATGATATCGATGTCGATCGCAAGCTGCCGGGTCACTTGGAATCACAATTGCATATTGGGACAAAAATGCTTCACAAGGAAACTGCTAGTTCGTCAAGTAAAGCTGTTGTATCAACTGTTCGAATACCCCTTCGGGTAGGGGAACAAAAAAAAGAATATACCCGAGGTAAGACATGCCTCTCGTAAGAGGCGACTAAAATCCAACCTTCGTATACTGAGAGTGAACGTATACATAAATATGGAATGAGTAAGTAAAACAAGTAGATACATTACCCCAGGTGGCAATCCAGGTTCACAGGAAAATCCACCCTCTTCGGAGGTCGGCTCTACGGATTCTGGGGATCCAATTATTGCATTTAATAAATCCCTTTTTAAAAAAAGCAAGGGGTGCTCGATCACCTCCATCCCAATCGAGTGAAAAATAGCGTTTACACTGCGGAATCAGTCTTGGACGCTTTCTTAAAGGTTCGAATCTCTGAGTTTATTATTTAACTCTTCGCATTTCTTTTTAACATGCGGTTTCCATTTTAATTTCGCGTCTAGAGTCATACCGAGATAGTTTGCTTCGTTAGCAAACGGAACTTGAACCGTATTAACAAATACCGGTAATCTATTAATTTTACGTAAAATCTACATGGAATGATTTTACTTCGTTGAGCGATATCCGCCATGTTTTTGTCCAATCATTGACATTATTCAGAGCTTTTTGTAATTTTATCATTTATCGTATGGCACACTGCTAGTATTGCAGTGTAGTCAGCACACGTGGCTACGATAGTGTCTGTTTGAGGTATATCGCGTGAAAATAATAGGTATAATATTGGACCTAAAACACTTCCCTGTGGTACCATACCTACTATTTCTTTGAGATCCGAGTAATCGTTTCCATGTCTTACTCTAAGAAGTCTATTTTCTAGATATCCTTTTAGAAGCGTATAAAGTGCTTCAGGCAGAATTTGTCTTAATTTAAAATTTAGGCCTTCGTGCCACACCTTATCAAAAGCTTGCGACGTCTAGGAAGACCGCCGAACAAATTTTCTTTTCTTCAAGAGTTTTCTCAATGACGTCAGTGATCCTATGTACTTGGTCAATTGTCGAATGCTTGCTTCAAAATCCGAACTGATGTTTTTTTTCTTCTATTATTGGCTGCAGGCGCAGAAGTAATATTCTTTCAAAGACCTTAGATATTACGGGCAGAAGCGAAGTAGGTCTATAAGATTTCTTATCATGTGACATTTTTCCTGGTTTGAGAATCATTATAACTTCCGCAACCTTCCATTGGCTCGAAACGTACTTTAGCCTTAGAGTGGCATTTATTATATAAAGAAGATTAATTAACACTTTGCGAGGAAGCATTTTGAGAACTTCGGCCGTAATTAGGTCATATCCCGAAGTTTTCTTATACTTAAGCTTTCTTATTTCTCTACTTATTTCGGCAAGGGTAACATTTCTTGTAATGTAATTTTCGATTGAGTTAGAACTTATATTTAAATTTTCGTTGAGTACTTGCCCATCAAAAGGTTTAAATGTGTTCCCCAGGTAATCCGCGAAAACTTTTGCTTTCTCTTTGTCGCTTTTTGCCCATTCGTTTTGATCATTCTTAATCGGAATCGCTGCGAGCTTTGGTTTCTTTGTTACTTTAACAGCTTTCCAGAGTGAGTAGTTGAATTCTTTTCCTGCTGTCAAGCTTTCAAGATAATTTCCAACTTCAGAATTTTTGAGTTCTGCTATCGTCTTTTTTTCGAGTTTTCTGCTATTTCTTACGTGCTTTTCTTTTCTCTTTTACTAAATCTTTCATTTCCTGCGGATATTTTAGGTTCTTAAAGCGCGGCATTTCTCTTTGGTACGGGGTGTTTATCCATGCGACTTGTTGTACGATATTGACGAAGTTATCTACTGCGTCTTCAAGTTCGAAAGTCGTTTGTATTGAAACCCTTAATTCAACGTTATCCTCTATATCTTTCTTAAAACCTTCCCAGTTGGTTTTCCCATTGGTTAGCGTGGATGGGTTTTCATTTTTAACAAGATTTTCGCTCATAGTGGGAATAACAGCAGAATGATCTGAGAAAAGATCAAAGCTTTCTGTTATGCTAATTTTATTTAAGGGTATTCCTTTAACCACAAAAAAAATCAAAAAGGTCAGGTATTTTCGATGGATCAGTTGGCCAGTAAGTCGGGTTGCTGTCTCGCAAAATCGAAATTATTTTCCATTACCGCTTCGTAGAGCATTCGACCCTTTTGAGAAATAACTCTAGATCCCCAAAAGCTGTGATTCAGATTAAAGTCACCACCAAGAATAAAATTTTGTTTAAGTAACTTTAGCACGTTCATAAATTCATTCTTTTCAATTTTACATCGTGGACGACAGTATATGGAAGATAAATTCAGTACAACATTCTGATTTCTAACCTGTACACCGATTAATTGCATTGATTCAGCCTCTATTTTTGGGCATATCGTGTGTTCGATGCATTCTTTTATAAATAAAGATGCCCCACCTCTTGCTTTGTTCGACGGATGAGTTGCGTGGTATTCTAAATATCCATTGATCTTACTATTTGATTGTTTCTTGACATGCGATTCCCATATCAAACAAATATCAATATCTTTCTCACGCATAAACATTTGTAGTTCTCCAAGTTTTTGCCGTAATCCGTTGGCATTCCAAGTAATTATTTTGAGCTTTTCCATGATGTTTTTCGTTTTGTAGGGCTTTTTGGCCGAAAACTGTTGTCGTTTAGTTAGCCTATCAAATATAAGTTTATTTGTACCACATTGCTACTCAATTTTCGAAGGATTATGTTTAAGACGTTCGTGAGTGGAACACTAGCAGTATCTTTTTGTAAAGGTACTCGTATGTTCTTAGCCGTTATTTGGGCATATGTGTTTATACCACCTTTCTTTGGTGTTTGCTCTGGTTGTGTTGATTGATCTTTTGCTTCGAGTATTTGGGCATTTAACCTCTTAGGGGTCTTAAGAACTTGCTTTTCTACTTGGCTTGGTGGTTTTCTTTGTGACTGCGTACATTTTGATTGCCGCTTTTGTAATTCTTTTGCTACTTCACAGCCTCTATAGTTGGCCGGATGACTTTTATTACAATCGGCTAAGACGTACAATACTCGGACTAAGAATATACGATTCCTGCCCGGACAGCAAGAGGTATACCGGAAAAATATTTATTTTGAGCGAGTCTTCCAAATATTTGTCTGCTGAGCTATCACCGTAGTTCATAAAGTGCCGCATAGTCAAACCAATTGGCAATCAGATGTGCGAGTTGGAAAATTTATCCGCAAAAAGGATCGGTATCTATCATAAAAAAGACCTGAAGCAATAAGAACCACTTTGGCCTTCAATAATGGCCCAAAATAATTCCTGTCTAATAATTTAAAACCATCTGTCTTTAATTGAACGTAAAAATGTGGTTAATAATTGAAGCTAACCAGCTACACATAGCTTTGTTAACAGAAAGATCTGCTTCTGAGTACGCAAAGCTTGGTCAACAAAAAGAATCTCCGGCAATCGATCCTATTCTTGTTTAATAAAAGTAGCGAATTGCCCAAACTTATTAGTCGTATTCATTTCTCACCGATTACCTCTATGAGCGCTAAGACTGTAACTAAAAGTTGTAATATTCCCGAGAAAACCCGGCAATATCATTTAGGTTTTCTTTTCTTCTGTATACCCGATAGTAGTCCCAAAAAATTTCCTAAATTATTTATCCTGGCCTGTATGCTTATATATTTTAATCCCTATGCCTATTCATTGGTTCCGTAGCTTACATTTTTACAGGTTGGTATATTTGTATAATAATAAACAAGTTAAGACACATTAAACGTAGGCTTATTTTCTACAGATAATCGCCCTAGAAGTCTACAGATAAAAAAGGCAACGTCGCCAAGTGGAAATGGACGAAAGGCTGCAGCTATTGATTTACAGATTCGCTTCGAATCAGGAAACGTGCCTTGACATCGATTTTGCACTACAACAAAACACCTCACTAAATGAAATGATTGCCACCGGAACGAACATTTTAAGAAGCCTTATAAATCAGCGCGAAACTCTGAAAGGCGCCCACCGAATGATTCTGGCAACTGGCAGTACTCTAGGCCTTTCGAACCACACAATGAAGCTGATCGAACTGCGATTTTTCGAGGACAAATACGGTTATGATTGGTGGCATGATAACAACCTAGCTTGATTTAGAATTAGAAAAATGTTTTATACTGCTGCGACAGTAAAAAAGTTAGAGAAATGAGTTTTGTGAGCAGTGGGTACAGTGACAAGATGCATATTATTTATACGTAGATTGTAAAGCTGCGAGTTTCTACTTGGAATATTACCACTTTGCTTGAAAAATTCTTTTAATACTTTAAAAACGTAAAGGTGTCTCAAAGGTAGAATTAATTCCTTGTATAAGGGCCAACTTGCAATTGAACGATTTTTGCTGCAAATGATTCTAATAAGATGTTTTTGAGCAATTAACAAAGGTCTTAAAGTACTAGCATAAGAACCACCCCAACTTGATAAACCATATTGTATTTTTGAGTGAGCAAGTCAATAATAAATTGAAGTTACAACTCGTATAGAACAGAAAGGTTTTAAAAGATACATTTTCCGAGTAACAAGCATCAAATAATTTATAATATTACAAATATGATCTTTCCAGTTAAGATTAGAATCAATTGTGGCTCCTAGGTATTTAAAATTGTATACTGAGTCAATTTTGAAACAAGAATCAGGACAAGAAATAATTGGTTTATAATTAGGTTTACCACAATAATGTATTGGAAGGGTAAATTGTCTACAATTTGACCCATGAAATATAAAGTTGTGGTTACAAAGCTGATGACTAGATGTTTTAAAAGACATTATTTTAGTTTTTTCGCTAAGTACTAACTTATGGACAGAAAACCATGTTCTTAGAATCTCGAGATCTTCTTCAATTTGAATGACACAATTAAGTTCAAATTTTGACTGGTAGGTAAATGATATATCATCCACAAAAGCCGTGGAAATACCATTCAACTGCTGCTTAAATAGAGAGTTAATATAAATAAGGAAAAACAAGGGACCAAGTACGGATCCATGAGGAACTCCAGACTTAAGAAATCGAGCCTCACTCACTTCCCCATTAACTATTACTTTTTGAACTCTATCCTTTAAATAAGACTTCAACCATTTAAAAATAACTCCTCTAAATCCCGCATTATATAATTTACCATATCAAATGCTTTAGTCATATCAATAAAGAGGGCCATGGTAGGTTTATTCTGATTCAAGCTGCTATAGAGTTGACTGCAAAGTCGTAGAATTGCATCTTCGATTGACTTCCCAGACCGGAATCCAAATTGATTTTCGCTAAAAAAAACCGTCTCTATCTAAAAAAGAAGTAATTCTTATTTTCATTAGTTTTTCAAAAATTTTTGAGAAGGTGGGAAGAAGAGAAATAGGTCTGTAGTTAGACATATTTGTTTTATCTTCTTTTTATAAAGAGGGATCACCTCGGCACATTTAAATTGTTGAGGAAAACAACCTTGTTCAACACTTAAGTTAAATAAATAAGCTAAGACATCAGAAACATAGAAAGCTATTTTTTTAAGTATGTTACTAGATATTCCATCTCAGGTACAAGAGTTTTTATTTTCCAAGGATAAAATAATTTTATAAGTCTCAAAGGAGGTAATAGCATTAAAAACAAAGGTATTAGGTTGTAAATATTCACGTTCTAGGCTGCATTGATTAGAACAGTTGCAATCAGCGTAAGATTCAGTGGATGGCTTCAATTTTTCCGAAATTTCAGTAAAATATTCATTGAATTTGTTCGAAATACATTTAAAATCGGTTACTTGTATACCATTCACTGATATTGTTCCTATTGAATTAGACTTCTTCTTCTTTCCTAAAATACTGTCAATAATTTTCCATTCTTCTTTCACATTACCTTTCGATCTTTCAAATAAATTAGCATAATAGTTTTCCCGCGTTAATTCTACATTAATTTGAACAGCTTTACATAGTGAAAGGTAGTATTTTTGAAGATTTTTATTATTTGGATATTTTTTTAGCTTAGTACTAACTTTGTTTTTATTTTTTATCTGTTTAAGCAGATAATGATTCATCTAAGGCTTCAGAAACTTCTTTTTACTCTTTATAATCGACACAGAAGAGCTTTCATTGCTATGAGTTAAAAACAATAAACGAAGTAGACGGATCTTTTTCAGAATAAACTTGATCCCAAAATTCATGTTTCAATATGTCTTGTAGTAAAGTGTAATATATTCTATGATGCTCTTTATCTCTCAATGTATTGGAATTTAAAATATTTTCAATGTTATTTATTTCTAGAACGATCATTTTGTGATCAGTAATATTGCAATCTATAACACTTCCACAAAAATTAAACTTATTATTTCTGCCAAAACGCGAGATTATGTGGTTAATGCAAGTACTAGAAGATGGTGTTACGCGGGTTGGCTCATTAATATAACATTCGACACCATTTGAAGCCATAAGGAATAAGTAATATTCTACATCTTTATCAGATGTGTTTAAAATATCAATATTGATATCACCAATTAAAATTAAGTTACAATTTTTTAATTTGCAAAGAATTTGACTGATTTCATCCATGTACACACTTTTACTATACGCATGCAATCTATATATACACAACATAGTATAGTTTTCATTTTTATAGCAAAACGACAACTTTACTACATCAGCACTACAAATTTCTATTTTTGAAAATTTATAAGCTAAATTTTCATCAATATATATTGCAACACCACCCGACGAATAAGATTCGTTGCAGCAACTAAAAAGCGCGTAACCCGGTATATTATAAAGACACATTTCATTCTCAAAAACCCAAATCTCTGTTAAAACATTTACAACTAAAAAAATTGAAAAGTTTTTTCTCATACTACGGATATTTTGCTGAATACAAACAAAAATTATCGGGAATACTACGAAAAGCTGGAGTTTCACAAATGTTTGGGACGGAAGAAGGAATAGGATTAACAATATTCATAATTTATCAAAATCCAAACTAGAATTAATTCTTACTAAATTGTCACCCTTATTCTTCCTCATAAAAATATTCCCATTTCTAGTCCAAACGTACTTGAATCCCTTCGTAGTTTTCAATGATAACGCAGCATTATACGGTATAACTATTGGCGGTGGAAGGGGCGGATGATGTACTAGCGGTGGTAGTTGCAGTAGAAGCAACAATGTTGGAAGGTTTGGACTTGGAGTTGGTTATGGCACTGGTGGTTGAGGTGGGGGTGGCAGCGGTGGTTGTGGTGGTGATGGTGGTGGTAGTGGCTGTGGCGGAGGCAGCGGTGGTATTGGTGGTGATGACAGCGGTCAAGTTGTCACCTAGGTTAGATGGTGTAATTGATGATGGAGAATATGATGCGTTAGGGGCAGGTGTGCAATTTGCAGATGTATGTGCAACTGAAGAGAGTTTATTTGGAGTAATACAGAGATGGATCCCCTCCTCTCTTTCGTACATCTAGGGCATCTCCAGCCGGCTGTGGAATTATTCATATAATCCAGCTCGTTTGCAGTGATTTTTGCACATTTTCCATGCGAATATTGATTGCAGTCATTACACCTGACTTTGAGATCACTTCTTTCAATCTTTTTCCTACAATATAAACACGACATTTTCGGTATTTTTTATTGAAATCGAATAAAGAAAATATAGAGATATAAGAAAGGAATACTTTGACAATTTAACAAGAAATAAGCTCCCGATATGAGTGCACCCCACAACGTCACAAAGAGAACTGATTATGTTGGTGATTTATTTTATTGTTTTTTAAAATGTTTTATCTTAAAGAATGAAAATGTTTCATAAAATTGACTTTAATGTTTGATGAGTAGGTCTTAACGATGTCTTGCTTTTTTGATGATTCGGGCGACTTAAGAAGCGGAATTCGCGTTGGGCGAGTTGAGTTTGTGCTTAGCGCTGCCTACCGGCCGGCGTGGCTGAGTCTTTGTTGCTTCCATCCCTAACGGGTGTTGTTGTTCCACATTCAGCTAATTAATATTCATTAGTGATTGAATCTGATTCACTTTGTCGTTGTTCGCTGAAAGAATATTTTTTGTTATTGCAAACGTACTTTGTCTAATTTATTTATCTTTACTTACGATTGCAGATAGCCAACGAAATGTTACTGAATTTCGACAAAAAGCGTTCAGCTTCCTTGAATTTTCTATTGCGCATATCAGCTTTAGAGTTGCCCTGTTTGTAACCAAATAGCACTCCTAACCGCGAATGATGTTTCCGTGCAACTGAGTGTCTTCAAGATATGATCCCTGGAAAGCGTAAATTTATCGTTCCAGATTCCCCAATTGTTCCCATTGATTTCAATAGTTTTTAATATGGTATTTGCAAATGTTAAATAATTTATATTTTACCGAAGTTTAAGCTTTCTTTTTAATTAAATCGCCCAATTCGGCAGGAGTGTCGATATTAATGATGGATTTAGCCGTCATGTCACTATTTGAATATTCTTTTAATTTCCATTTCAAACATAATAAATTACGTACAAAACGCAAATTGGGTTAGTATAGTTTCTGCTATTGACGTCGCTGAATACTAACCTACATACATTATGAACTATGTGGGCTCTTATACATTTATATAAATCTCTAAAAATCAAATGAATATTATGTATATCACAACTATCATACAAAGTCTAATATGCATTTATGTATCTACTAACCATCACCATCCAGCACCTTCATTATAGATTAATATGTACCTACATACATATTTACATACCTAGAATCAGTGTGCCCAATTTAGCATTTCTCCTGCTAAATTTCGCCGGAAAAGTTTGCTTTTAGCATTTTTTATTTTCAAATCCTGCCCGCAGTTTTTTTAGCAGGAAATTTGGTTTTAGCAGGATATCTAGCAGGTTTTCATATATCTCAAGCCTTACAGAGATTCAATCGCGAACTCCACAAAATCTACAAATTTTGAAGCAAGTAAATTTCTTTTAGAGAATATTGAAAATACTGTTTAATTTTAGTGCGAGGTAAATAGGTTCACCGATGCATACAATTAAAACAAGACTTATCAAAATTTGTCAATTCGTTTTTAGCTTTGCCTATCTCAAATGCTGCAGTTGAAAGAGGGCTCAGTTTAATTAATCTTGTGAAGGATCAAAGAAGGAATCGAATGAAAATTGATTTGCTAAAGAGTATAATATTTATCCGAGATAATTTATCTGAGAAACATTGTGATGCCTTGGTTATTCCTCCTAATATAATCAAACAAGCTGACTTATAAAAACTTTATTTGACTGTAGAAGAAGAGCAAGAATTTTCTGATATTTAATGAAGCAGAAAACGTTTGAGAAAAAAAATTATATAAATACCTTTGACTTCATTAGATTAACATACTCTGGACCTGATTTTTTTTGTTTCGTTATGTTGCAAAATGGATTAATAATTATTTGTAAGGCTATTTCCTTTTTTATACATAAACTTAACAAAATAAACAACTTTTTTTTGACAATTATTTAAAATTCAACATACTAAAATAAAAAGCTACACAAAAATATACACTCGGTACCTATTTTAAATGTCACCCTAACCCAAGTTCGATTGGTCCAGGCGTATATTTACGTTTTTGCGTTCTACAGAATTTCCTGAGTTGGCAGGATTTTTGGTAGTTTTTTTCCAAAAAAAATTAGCATTTTTCTTAGCAGATTTTGTATTCAAAAAATCCTGCTCAAAGCACTAGTTTAGCAGCGTTTGAAATTTTTCTGCCTAGGATCCATATACTCGTATGTATGTAGTGTAGGTACATATTACCATCCTAATTTACAGAATTAAAATCCATAACATAGATTTAAATACATTTGTACGCAGGTACGTAGTAACTATTTCCTGAAACATACATTCGATCCGTTATACTCAGAACTTACCTACATCGGCTTTAAACTTACCTAATGATAATTGGACCTACATACTAATAGCGTCAAAACTTAGCTACATTAAAAAATACTCAAAGTTTAAAACTAGTAAATCGGCCTTATCGCCACAAAAATCTATCATTAAATCCATTCGTTCTGAAAAATCTGCTACGAATTTCGTGTAACTGCATCCGAATGAAACGGAAATAAAAAATAATTTTTCTCTACGAGAAGAATAACTTGTGGAAAACGGTTGTCTTAGTAAAAATGTAGGTATTTTTATTAAAATTTTAGTCTTTTCTTCAGTGCGTTGAGCACTTTTTTTTAAATCGAAATAAAATATGGACTGTGCCATGTCAACTTCGGAATCCTTACCAGCACCAAGCTAGTTGCTACCTTCTCTCAAATATCTCAGCGCAACAGCCAGCCGACAAACCAAGTTTATTGATAAGGAAAATCTAACTTCTTGATACTCCTGTTGCAGCTACTTTAAAACGTAGGTACTTAAACGCTTGTTTATTCACTCGGAAATTTGTTATAAAATAAATTTGGATCTATAGGATACACATCGATTGCGCCTCCGTTGGACAGTCTCGGATTTAGTCGAAGATCTTTAACGACTCTACAACAAAATAATAGCGCCCACCTGCCGCAATACCTTGTTTATAAACACATTAGCCATTTCATTAGCTAATTCTTGCTTGTCTTCTCAAGCGGCAATTAGCATTTCTTCAGCCATCTGATTTTTTCAGGCATTTTTCATATCATCCATATAGGCATTATGAGCGAAAATACGTGGTGTATATTCTAATGGATATGAAACTTGATTGGAAACTGTTCCTAATTTCTCCAATGCCAAGATTCGTAATTTGCTTATTGATATCGCCACAATACCCTCATTACATTGTTCACGTGAAAATTCCGAAGCATACTCGAGGGTCTCATAAGACAGAGGTGTTAAATGGCACAGATTTTATAGTAACACGAAAGCCAGGTTCGCCTTGACATTGCAAATACCGCCTCAGCACCTTCTATTTTGATTCGGAACAATTTCACTGCCTTGAGAATAAATATCTTGTTTGGGTATCTGCTAAATCTAATAACACTGGATCGAGAACAGTTCGCAATAGTACTCTCTTACTCAATCCGATATTAAGAAAGATCATTCCCTTGCCTTGGGCCTGGCCCTCTTCATTCAACTCACCATTACTCATTTCAACTAAGCGCAAGGACTCTGCTGATGGCAAAGCTTGCATAGAACACGGAGACAGGCAATCGCTTGGATCGAGTGATATAATTCGAACAGTGTTGTCGGCCAAACCAACAGCCAAGAACGTCATGCACATAATTTCAGCTGGCATTTTGAACCGCTCTGCGTATTCATTGAGTTGACCAGTCTGAAATCAAACAAAAAAATCTTTTTAAATGATGGGTTTCTAATTTGTACTATCTATCTATCTATCTATGTAGTCAATATTTTTTTTCCACTCAGCACTGCAGGACACAATGTGTCGCAACATGGTTATTCTTTTTAGGTATTTTTGTCATCAATATCGATATAAAAAAATTATTTGATAAATTATAAATATTTAAAACTCACCTCATCCATTGCAAAATAAACAAGCTCCCGACCCGACAGTGCAATCACAACCTGTCTCTGGTTGACAGATACCATCAGGGTAAACTTTAACCAAAGCATCATCGCCTAACGAAAAGCAGCTAAGAGTTCGTGTTGTACCCAAGAACCCACTGTCTGTAACTTGTTCTACGGTTTAGCCGATACGGAGGACCAGCGTAGGATTAACGAACGACACAATTATGTATGCATCAAAATCATCAACAATAAATAACAAAAAACAAAACGACGTGATATTTATTAAGAATTCTCCATAACCAGACATTTTTTTTTTAAAATGAATTATATTTGGCATGAGAGTTAACCAAGTTTTAATGAACAAAAATTCAACTGAAACACAAAATAAGAATATTTCTCTCTCTTCAAGGGGCATCGCTGAACTGAATTCAGGTTCATCGTCATCATCACTCAAATGCGCAATTTGTTATAAATAGCTACAGAAAAAAAAACAGAAAATGAGGATTCAAAAGGACAAACCATCTTTAAAAACTTACTGGTTCCAAATTAATGATGCAGCAAACGGAAAACCAGTTTTTTAACACACATCGATGTTTCTGGCAGCACAGTATCAAAATATTTCAACTTTATTTCAGACACAGCATCATCATCGGTTTCTGTGGTGACTTTAAAAATCTGCCCCTGCTCGGTCTGTATAAGGAAAATTACAAATTCTTTGTCCTAGGAGTTGCCGAACTTATGAAAATCATTCCACGTTCGGTGTCGTCCAAATCGTTTCTTCGTCGAGGAATCGGACAACGGATATCGTGCAGGTCGCCGTATGTCTTATATGTCAAGTAGTTTTCAGAGCAAATTAATACTCCCGAAGGCCCACGATGCGACGATGCGACATCCCGATTTGCCAAATATCTCTTGATGAACTTTTTCAAGATGAATATTTATTATTATTTTGTATTTTGCTTGATATTTGCACTGCGTATTAAAACAAAATTGTGTTTAATTAAATAAAGAACTTTTATAAAACTGAAACTGTTTTTACTTTCATGTAATGTATTGGGAACTGTTAGATTGACTTTTGACAAATGAACAAAAAAAATGCATCTGTCAGTTTGAGCAATATTATTTTAATCCACCAATCACAGATAGAGAAAATAATTACATAGAGGCGCGACTCGTACCCCCCTTGCCTTAAAAACTCGCAAATTGTTTTGAGTTGAGTAAGAGAAATCTCTCTTAAATTACTCATTTTTTCCTATCCGTGTATACATGTGAGTGGTGGATTAAAAAACCCTATTGCTGAAACTGACAGCTCATTTTTTTTTGTTGATTTGTCATAAGTCAATCTGACAGTTCTCAAATAGCTTACGAGCAATAAAATTATTTACTTTCATTTTCTCATTTTTTTTTTATTTTTTTTATTTTAACTATATGCCTGTAAGACCTAAGGTCTTTTAAACGCAACCTGAATTGCACGGCACTAGTTTGGCACCGTGGATTTGAGAACCAGGTATTGTCAATGTTTTCTTTTTATTTATTGTTTATTTCACAATTTTATTTTTTTTAATAAAAAAAATGTGTCTTGAGCCACTGGATTCATCGCTTTGGCCATCGAAAATCAAATGGAAAGAATAAAACTAAAAAGATTCAAGTAAGTTCATTTTAAATTATATTATATTGATTTTAATTTATATTCCTCTTTCTAGCAAACAATTCCGCCAAAAGTGTTCCAATTTAATATGAAACTCGATCCTGTAACATCAGTCTCACAATACTTTGTAGTTAGGCGGTGCTGGGAAGCCGAGTACACATTCTTTCGATCGAAATTTACAGGTACATAGTGTTATGTCAATCAAAGCACGTAAACCAATGAGTATCCTTATGAGAATTTGGCCAAATTCTGTTGTGCTGGATATGGCCATTGAGGAGCATTCTAAACTGAAACATCTACACATAATAGATCTAATTACGAAGCCCGAAATTGAATCCAACACCCTTGGAATCGATTAAACCACCATACCATAGTCTGAGAAGTATTGGATTATGTAACTCATTGTGTGTCGACAACGGAGATTTGGGCTCATTTTTTGGAAGAAAAATATCGTGAGTGGCAATCTCATGAACGAGATCGATATGCACATCACACAGTCGATCTCGTACTGTGGAGGTGTCAATACGTTTTCGGCTTCCCAGTTTATTACAAATTAAATTTTGTGTGTGAGCTTAAGTTTAACATTAAATCAACATTTCATAAGTGGTGCAGTAGCACATGGTAGAGTGGCCGACCGAGAATCCGAGGGTCGCCAGTTCGATTCCCAGCCGGGCATCAGAACTTTGCAAGCTTTTTTTCACAACCGTGAAGTGGAAAACTTTATTGGTTGGGAAAGCAATCAAAGGATGAGGAGCTTAAGCACCGGGGCATCGAAGGTTTCCTAGGGCCAATGAGGCCAGCGATGGTATCAGCTGAGGGAACTACGAAAGATGTTCCAATTACAAGCAGTGATTCTGCAGCAACAACATCAACAGCAATAACAACAACGGCAACATCATCCGATGCTAACCAGAAGCGCAGAAAGAGGATCAAGTGCGCACCAAATTTGGTAAAGAGGAGATCCACGGCCACCTCAGCAAGGCTGCCAGATGGGGTGAATACGTCCGATATAGACGAGACGTCAGATGCAGCAAGACAAACCTAGCTAGACACTTCACCCGAAGAGGGTATTGAATATATGTCTGAGGAAGGACAAGGGCACGTAGGGACGGGCGATAGTACTGCCTTCGTGAACCTCTCTACATCAGAGGCGTCTTCTGATGAGGACGAGGAACACATAATGGTCGCTCAAATTGAAGCATTGGAGGCAGAAATCCAAAAGCTGAAAACAAAGATAAGGCCAGCCAAGAAGCGCGCCGAGCGAAACAACTAAAAGAACTCGACGAAAAAGAACAACAACAGCAAAAAGAACAATTACAAAAACAACAGCCACAGCAGCAGCCAAAACAACAACGGCAAAAACAATAGCAGCAGCAGCAGACACAAGCCCAGAAACAACCGCAAGAAAAAAAGGAGCAGCAGATTCAAAAGCAGCAGAATCAACAGCAGCAGAAAAGTCAGTCTCAGCAGCAGCAGCCACAGCCGCCGATTACGAAAAAAGAAAAGGTGCCACCCCTGCACCTTTCCTGCTCTTAAGTGAACTCCGCCAAAAAGCGAATGACGATCTCGACTTTATCGGGGTCAATCCGTTCGCTACAGTTAGAGCTAGGCGGGAGAAGCGGAGTCTTCCCTTCTTCCTTGTTCAACTCTCACCCAGCAGCAAACTGGATAGTTGGAGGTGTATCTCCGTCTTCAACTACCAGGTTGTAACTTGGGACAAATTAAAAAGGCGCGGCGACATGCTTCAATGCATGCGCTGCTAAAGGTTCGGCCATGCCGCAGCAAACTGCGAAATGCAGTCACGCTGCGTTAAGTGTGGAGAAAACCACAATGGAGATGAATGCAAGTTAGAAAGGGAACGGGTCGAAGATAGGACCCAGCTTAAATGTGTACTCTGCCGAGGCGGCGGACACCCCGCTAATTATCGGGGATGCCTGACATTTCAGCTTACAAAGAACAATAAAGCAGCAGTGCCTAAGGCGAAGGCGGCACAGGCAGATATTATGGGCATTCTGCTGGCCATCCAGGGCCAGTTGACTGGCCTCCAAAACCAGATCAGGCAGCAGGCGACTAGGGTGGATTATCTCTACTCTGTTTTGCCGAGCTTAACGCACCTTAAAGGTTAAGGGCGCGCTGCCACAGAGGCCCTTTAAAATCCTAGCTGTGAATGTAAATTCACTGATTAGGACCGAACGTCCTTATTATTCCAATTGCTTAAAGACATAAGTCCAGATGTGTTTATGGCTAGCGAAACTAAGCTTAACCAGAAACATAAATTGACTAACAACAATTACAATATCGTCAGAAGAGACCGACCCAACCCCACTCAAGGAGAAGGCGTCGCAATCTTTATACGTAAAGGCATTAGTCATAAGGTGATGTGCGAAAATTTCGGACGTTAGAGGCATGCATCATATGCATTCATCTCCAACAGGGGAAGCGAATGTATGTGATCGCTGCCTATGCACCGGAAACACCTAAGCCCACACAGTTTATAACAGAGCTTGAAAAGCTTTTTGAATGCTTAAGATTGAGCTGGAAAGAAAACTTTTACATATTAGCCGGTGATTTAGATGCCAAACACATAGCTTGGGGAAATCAAATACAAAATCCTCAAGGTAACCATTTGTATAATTGGATGGGTCGATACAACCTCTAGTATCTCGTCGATCTCCTAGACACAGAGAGGCCATCGTTTCCAAGAAGCGGTGCCTATCTGGATCTATTGCTGAAAGACGCAAGACTAACAATTACTGACACTGTGGGTCAACGACCAAGAAATTCTTTACGAACGATCGAGTACGACAGTGAGCACTGCGGATTCGCCGCCGTTATACAACTTCCGAACGAGCTAATGGAGTTGGATGAGTATGTGCCTGTGCATACTTACAATTACAGTAAGGTGCGCTGGCGATGCTTCTCCAATGTCTTATTGAGTGAATTACGTTCAAATGGTATATCCCCACCAAATGACAGGAACCTAACAAATACTGAAATCGACAGATACTTAGAACAAATTGACGAAACGATTCTACGAACAATGAACAGAACAATCCGAAATACAAAGAACGTAACGCAACTGACATGTACCGTAACGCGACAATTGACGCACTTCACAGACAAAAAAGTGGACTACTGACAAGACTAAAACGCTTGTACAGGCGGTTTACTGATACACGAGATCTGGAGATTAGGACACTGAAGTCGTCTATCAAAAACATCAACCAATTGATCAAAAAAAATTATAGATTGGCTATTAATTTATTCTGATAATAAAATTCGTGTCGCTAACTCTAGCGACCCAAGTATGTTCCCAAAAATTAATAAGATTTTTAGAAGAAAGGATAAAAACGATCTTCCGTGTCTTAAGCTCCAGAGGACGACAGAGAACAGAGACGTACTTCTGACAGCAGGCATAGACCCAGAGGTTGCCGTATTGGACGATGCCCTCTATATAATCGAAGATCCGCAGGAGAGAGTGGAGGCTGTGGGGCTGCTTTCCAGCAAGTGTACAAGGTGAATGCTAGCATTCACCCGAATCATGACCTGGAGAACAGAGCTCTGCTTCATCACTTATGGCTCCGGAACGATATAACCGAATGGCGATCTGAAAACCTTGGTTTTACAGGGTTTAATGATGAAGATTTCCAGCTCTTCTTCGATTCATTAAAGAAAAAGAAGTCAGCAGGAGTCGATGGTATATCCAACGTTGTACTACGACATTTGCCTCAAGAAGCAGTTGACATTTATACCACACTGTTTAACAACGCGCTGAATAATGCATATTATCCAGTGCGGTGGAAGACAGCTGTGGTACACCCTCTCCCAAAAAAGGGAAAGGACAACTCCAATCCGGCGAATCTCCGGTCGATAAGTCTTCTTCCGAGTATCAGCAAAGTATTTGAAAAAGTTATTAATAGAGCCCTGTTCAAGTGGGTGGAGGACAAAAATATCATCCCGGATAATCAGTTCGGTTTTAAGGCGCGACATGACACAATTCATGCCGCGTCTAAACTAGTTTCTGATATCCAATGGAACAAAACTAAAAAGCAGAGTATGGGTTCTATTCTTGTTGATTTGGAGAAGGCCTACGACATCGTATGGTTAGAAGGTCTCTATCTAAAGCTAACAAGGCTAGGTATAAGTAAACCTCTATTGTATATGCTTTATGATATGCTAAATGGTAGAAAGTTTGTTGTCAAGAGTGGCAATGTAACTTCTACCGCAATTTTTAATATTAACAATGGTCTTCAGCAGGGAGCGGTTAACTCGCCGATTCTATTCAGCATTTACACCAGCGATCTGATAGGTAGTCTAACTCAGGCAATTGCGTACGCCGACGATCTAATTGCGTACAGAACAGCTAATACAGTTGAGGTCATCAAAATACTCTTGCAGAGTGACTTCGACAAGATTCAGCGATATTGTGATGACAGGAAGTTGAAAATCAACTTCCAGAAATCAAAAACTATTTTGTTTAGGACTCCGTTGTCCAGCGCCTCCAGGGATACGAGAAAGAACTGGCGCAAGCTGGTGATCGTAGGGTCACATGGACATCCACTGGCGGGTAAAAGTTTAGTAAAGTACCTTGGCATCTGGTTGGATCAGTACCTGTATTTCGACAGACATATAGGTGCTGCTTTGGCCAGGGCTAGGGGAGCCTTTGCCTTGACAAAACGACTGTTTTATAGCAGCCGTCTTGACAGCAGGGTGAAGGTGATTTGCTACATGCCCCCATTAGGCAGATGATTGCCTACGGATGCCCGGTGTGGTTCAACGTTGCCCCATCTCAAATGGAAAAGATTCGGGTGTTTGAGAGGCAATGTCTTAGACGTTGCCTTGGATTACACAGAACACCAGAGTAGGAGTACACAAGATATTATTCCAACCAGGTTCTATACAACGGAGCCAACATAAACAGAATAGATAATTTTTTGTTTAAGCTGATTCGGGGTCACGTTGCAAGAGCGATATCCTCAACTAACAGCTTAATTTTTGGGGCTTATTACCCCAATAACGAATTTTTTGAGAGTGCGCGGTTAAGTGGTTACACCCCTCGCGAGGCATTCCTCTATTTAGACAGTCGAGGGCTGATACAGAATAGAATGGTCGAGACGTCATCGCTCAAGGTGGAGAGGAGCGCCTTCGGTTTAGTAGGACTGTGTCCGATCAGGACCGAAGGGATAGGGCGAAACAGGAGAACCAGTTCTGGTGAACAGCATCGTGATATTTAAAGTCGATTAAGATATGTCTTGGCCGACTTACATACATTTAGGGTAATTAGGTACAGGGAACAGTCGGGGTGGCACCAAAAAAAAAAATTAAATATGTATGTATGCGGAGGTATATGTGCATGTACCTGCGTAACTGTACATTTTTGTACGTACGTATATGTATGTACGTATATACATGTATGTATGGGGTGAATGTAACTGTGTGTCTGCATGCGTATGCAACATATAAACAAAAAAAATTAAAAAAAAACGAAAAAAAAAATGCTGCTGTGGCTGTTCTAGTTTTTAAGTAGTTTTAAGTGGTTTTGGGTATATTTAGGTATCTTAAGTAGTTTAAGTTATTTTTAGTTAGGATAAGTTAGCTGTATATAGTTTTAATTATTTTTAGTCTAGCTTTAGGTAGTTTATAAGAAAAAATTAAAAATATGATATGATGCCGAGTTTTTTTTTAAATATGTTTTCTTGGTAAAATAAAAATAAAATAATTAAAATAGATTTAAGGTCTAAAGACATTAGTATTAAGAGATATAGTTTAGTTTAGAGCGCCCGTAAAGGGCCAGTAAATTAGTTGTAAGTTATTGATAATTAGGCTAGTCTTAAACATTTTTGTCTAGCTTTAAGATAGTTATAAGTTAAGATTAAAGAAAAATGAAAATAAGAAAAAAAATAAAAAACAAAAAAAAATCAATATGCACATGTTGACCGAAACACCTCGGTCTGTATCTGTAGCTTCTAAACAGATTGTTGGTCTGTCTGTGGATCAGCATTCAGTCAAGCAGAAATAAGGTACGTTAAATACAAAAAAACCTAATTTGATGTATTTTTAAGTATTTGTTTTTCTTTTAATTTTGTAAGAAAAACAGCGCCTGCCATTCATCTCAAAATCATGACGAACAACAAGGTCAGACCACAAAAACAATGAAGGCCAGCAGGAAGTCATTATTGCCAGACATTATAATTAAATACATTGGGCTCAATATTTTAAAGTGTTCTCCTTATGTATATATATATATATATATATATATGTATATAGCTTAAGAAGTGTGATGCACTTAATTTTTTTGATTACATTTTCTTTATGTGTGTCCAACTAAATACTTTTCTTTTCAAGGGAAATGTAATGTTGTGTGTCTCAATGACACATGGGTAAGTATTATAGCCCTGTGCTCAGAACACTCAGAACAGTTACAATCATCTAGATAAAGCAAGTACTTTGGAAATGACAGCTTGTCCAAAGTAGCAAATCCAAGAAATTTCTACGTATATCAAGAAAAATCTTGAAATCAGTACTTACGCAAAGCTCTCATTTCCAAACTACTTGCTTGATTTCGATTAATGAACTGTTCTGAGTGTAAATTTACCTCAGCTTCTAAATCCTTATAATCATTTTGTAATCAAACAATTATTTCGAAAAATTGCTATCTAAAAGTAGTTCTTTCGTGTTTTTAAAGTTAGACCGTTTAAAGTTAGACCGTTTTTTTAAAGGTGAAGTTGAACAAACATTCCCGAAAATAAACAAAGAATCATATACATGTATATATATAAATATTGCATTAATGACAACACAAAATAATTAAAATTATTATTATTATTCATTACAAATAAGTTTGCTGCTCACAGAGATATATAGAACATTATGAAGAATGGAATAAGATCACATGTTTGCCAGGAACACAATAAATGTTATTTATTATGATCCTTTTTATTTCAATATAAGATGATGTGGTGTCTTCTGTTGAAGATGATGTAAAAGTTTGTGAGGCAGAATCATCTGGAGCAGTTGTCGCCTGTGCGTCGCGTCGTCGGTGTGGCGTCATCGGTCTCATTGACTGCAGCAGATATTTCTCCATTGAACTGAATCAAAGAACACAAGGCTCCATGGCAAAGGCCAGTTTCATAGAAATTGGATTCACACGCAGCAAATTTCCCACAAAAACTATCTGTAAAATTAAAATTAAACAATCTGTAAATATTTAGAGATTATGGAATCCGATTTTATGATTTTCAACTACTAATGATGCTATGATAGATTTTTCAGGATTCGTAGTAGATTTTCGATTACGATGGATTCTGTGATAGGACCGATTTATTAGTTTTAAATTTCGAGTTTTCTTTAATGTAACTAAACTTTGACGCTGTTAGTATGTAGGTCCAATTATTATCATTAGGTAAGTTTAAAGCCGGTGTAGGTAAGTTCTTAGTATTATGATTAGAATTATTGTATGTTTCAGGAAATAGTTACTATGTACCTACCTAAAAGTGTTTATTTAAATCTATGTTATGGATTTTGTAAATTGGGATGGTAAAATGTACCTACATTACATACATATGTATGTATGTGGAGCCTAGGTATGTAAATATGTAGGTACATAATAATGTATTAATAATGAAAGTTTTGGATGGTTATGGTTAGGTAGATCCATATATGCATATAAAACTTTATATGATAGTTTTAATATACGTAATATTCATTTGAATTCTAAAAATATATATTTATATAAATCTCGGAGAGTCCACCTAGTACATAATGTATGTAGGTTGGTACCAATTCAGTGACCTAAAGGGTCCGCCATCTAACGTTTTTTTTTAACTAGATCTTATTTCGTGAATGGTAATACTTAGATCATGTCTGATTTAACAGATATTTAGTTTTATCTTCCCGCTGAACGAATGTGGTTGTGCATACGCTTGAACAACGCTGGGAAATATTGCGACGTTACTTTGAAAATCATGGTAATGTTGCAGAATGTGTGAGAAAATTGCGTACGGATTTTGGAAGAAGAGAAGCACCGTCAGCTCCGTTTGTTCGTTATCTTGTGAAAAAAGTGAAAGAAACTGGCATCCTCATCGAAAAGCGCGAAAAGCCAAAAACAGTTCGTTCACCTGAGAATATTGCTGCTGTGGCAGAAAGTGTGCGTGAAGCGCCATCAACATCAATTCACCGTCGTTCTCAACAATTGAACATTTCGGAGACATCATTGAGACGAATTTTGCATAAAGACCTTGGTATGACGCCATACAAAGTCCAGCTGGTTCGGGAGTTGAAGCCAACTGACCATCCACTGCGTTTTCGCTTCGCTAAGTGGGCCTGCGATCGACTTAGAAAAGATGCCGATTTTGCCAAAAAAAATCATCTTTTCAGATGAAGCTCATTTTGATCTTGGCGGGTATGTAAACAAGCAAAATTGTCGCATTTGGGGCACAGACAACCCGCACGCATACATTGAAAAGCCGATACACCCAAAACAAGTCACTGTTTGGTGCGGATTTTGGTCCAGAGGCATAATTGGGCCATTTTTTTTCGAAAATGAGCAAGGAGTGGCCACTACAGTCAATTTAATGGCGATCGTTATAGGGCCATGTTGAACGAATTTTTGTTCACAAAAATTGAAGAGGAGGATATTGGCAATATTTGGTTTCAACAGGACGTCGCTACGTGCCACACAGCCGGAGCTACACTCGATGTTTTGCGCCCTGTTTTTGAAGATCGCATTATCAGCCGCAGAGCTGATGTCGTTTGGCCACCTCGGAGCTGCGATTTGACTCCGTTGGACTATTATTTGTGGGGTGCCGTAAAAGATAAGTGTTACGCCGACAAGCCAGAGACAATTGAAGCCTTAAAGGACAATATTCGTGAAGCCATTGGTGAAATACAGCTGCACACAATCGATAATGTGCTTAAAAATTGGACCGATCGTGTAGGCTACTGCATGGACAGCCGAGGCAGCCATTTGAATGAAATTAATTTCCATTATTAACCGGAAGGATTGTGCTTTCAAATAAAAAAAGAAATTTGAGAAAATATTCAGTAGTTTTTTTTATAACATTTTCAAAAAAAAAAAGTTATTTGGCGGAACCCTTAGATATCAGAAACTAATAACTCGATTTGGATTTATACGTAATTTATTATTTTTGAAATGGAAAATAAAAGAATACTCAAATTTAATAAATAGTAATGGAAAATGAAAAAGCAGGTAATGTTTTGTGTGTGAAATATATGCCCTTTGTACACATAAATATTTTCCTTATGAAAAGATTATGCTGTTGAAAAGCAAGTTATGTTCCCTAGTCATAAAACTTAAAATATGTTTATAAATTTAATTTGCTCTGGCCCGATCCACAATTCATACCTTCAAGTTTCTATTTCTCATTTTTATTTATTAGTTTTAAACTAAATTTGAATATTTTTTAATGTAACTAAACATTGACGATATTAGTAGGTAGGTCCAAATATGTAGGTAAGGAAAAGTTACTTAGGTACCTACATACCTACAAATTTATATTTAAATCTATATTATAGATTTTAATTACGGAAATTAATATGATAATTGTGTACCTACCCTACATAGAGATATGAATATGTAGGCATGTACATGTGTATACATACAATGTACATTGAAAGTGTAGGTTGGTGATAAGTAGGTAGATATATGCATATAATTTTATATGATAGGTGCAATATACATAATATTCATTTGATTTTTAATGATATAATGTATAAGAGCCCAAATTCAGTGACGTAGTTAGCAAAAACGTATGTATGTATTTAATTTAGTCATTATAATGCGTAAAAATGAAATATAATTGGTAAGAAGAAATGGATTATTTATTTCGACCTACAGAGACAGAGGGAATATCAAGTTTGGTTAAAATTTAGAGTTCGATATTTTTAAAGTGTAAATTTTTCAAAAAAGGTAATCCGCATTCGAGATCGCAAAAAAAAACAATTTTTTATTGATTTTTAGTAAATTTGTTATAGTAATTAATTTTTTTATAATATAACTTATTATAGTAAAATATACTAGCAATCCATTAAACAAATAAAACTTAACTTATTATACTTACTATGAATTCTTTTCATTTTTCATCGTTGAGTAGGTCCACCTCTTTGTTGGTTGATAAATATTTGCTTTGTCCCTGATATGGAAATTCATCGGAAAGTAAACGCTTGCGGCAAATTGTTTCCATATTTTGTATAAATAAATTAAATACACGGTTGGATCGCATGTACTTGCTCTTGTGTTCGATCACATAGGAAGCACAATATTGTTAGTAGAAAAGGTTTAATATTACGAAATGTTATATTAACAAATGATTAGATAGATAGATAGATAAATATATAATTTTATTTCATTAAAAGGTTTAACAAAAACATTTTATATACTGGTATTAAAATTAATTATGACAATAACATACATTTGCATGTCAGGTTTTAAATTTAACGATAAGCAAATTAGTGATTTGATCAAAAAATTATTATGAAAAATCATTTAATATAAGATAGCGATACTTCACTGACGCTTTTAAAAACTTATAGAGATTAACGTAGCAGCTGCCATTCAAAACGTTTAAAAATTGTGTGCGTGAAAGTACGTCATTTGCAAGAAATATCCTTCTATACATTTTGAAGATTGGGCAGATTCCAACGAAGTGATAAGTATTTTCAGAGGCATCTAAATTGCAAAGTGTGCATAAACCATTTGTATATCTTTGGTAGGGTCTTCCATTTAGACTTAGATGTCCACAGCGAGTTTTTAGGATAAGGGAAATCATATCTCGAGGGTTTGAGTCATGAAAGTAGTTTGGTACTTCAGAGTAAAGCAGATTACAGTAATCATCATTGAATTGTGACTGATTGGCGTTGCTGATAAAACTATTCCAATGTTTTTCCTTCAGCTTAGACAAGAGGATCTTATGCAGTTCCTGCCATTCATTTAAATTTGTGGTGAAAGAAAAGTCCATTGACGTGAAATGAAAAAGATCCAGCCATTCTTTGGCCCAGAATATATTCTTACTAATTATAGCTTCTGACAAGATTCTTGGTAGCCTGCCGTTTGGAAGATGCAGTGTTTTCCGTATTAAAGAAAAATGCAAGTCTAGGGTCGTTAAAAAAGCTTTAGGAAGTCCAGTTTTAATATCTAAGGCATAGTTTGGTGTTGTTTCTGGTAGGAGAAAATATCTTCTAAGGAAAAATCGTTGCAAGTTTTCAACTTGTGTGTGTTCTCTATATCCCCAAACTTGAGCACAGTATAACATTATAGATCTCGTTGCAGCATCGTGAATTTTAAATTTTGTTGAGTGTTGGACTGATTTACAGCTGTGGACAACTAATTAGAAACACAAATTATATATACTCTGAGAACTGTTTCTTCGTTCAATTATTTATTAAATTATTTTTTTTTTGTAAATAATATTTTAGGTTTTTCTTAATAACAACAAAATTTACAACAAAAAATTTTAAAAACATAATATTTTTCTTCATATAACAATTTTATCACATTAAGGACCCTTTTGTGGTGGACATCTAATCTGAAACAAAATGAAAAATATTATCTTATCGTAATATTTCTTTATTTTAAGATATCATTACCATTAATATTTGGTTGCAAAGCCTCTCTGCTTTAGAACCTCTCGGCATTTCGCTCCATGGATTCAATAAGTCGCCTGCAGCGCTCCACGGGTTTAGCCTTCCAAGCGGCTTCAATGTTCGAATAAAGAACATCAAAGTTACAATTTTTTTTTAGTCCAACAGCTTTTTTGACATCCGCCCAAAGATGCTCAATTGGGTTAAGGTCTGGACTTGCTGATGCCCATTCAAGTACAGTGATAGAACTGTCCCTAAAAAATTGTTTTGTGATTCCAGCGGTGTGCTTGGGGTCATTGTCTTGCTGAAACTTCCAAATGACTGGCATATTTTCATCGGCCCAATCCACTAGTCGTTCCTCTAAAATGTCGACGTACTTTAAAGCTGTCAGCGTCCCATTAATTCTATGGATTGGTCCAACGCCATTCCAGGAAAAACAACCCCAAACGTTGATCGAGCCGCCTCCATGCTTGACCACTGGCAAAACGTATTTCGGATTGAAAGTGGTTCCCTTTGGCCGACGAACATATCGGGCACCATCTTGTCCCATCCGATTTATCTTCGTTTCGTCACTCCACACAATGTTTTTCCATTCATTTGCTGTCCAATTGATGTGTGATCTTGCGAACTGAATCCTAAGTTTACGTTGCCCTATGGTGACTAGTGGCTTCTTCCGTGAAACGCGACCATGCAATCCAGCCTCAACCAATCGTCTTCTAATGGTGCGAGCAGAGATCGGAGCTTCAGCTTCATTAGAAATCTGTCGTTGAATTTCAGTTGAACTTATTTAAGGGTCTCGTTTTGCCAGCCTACTAATTTTTCGATCAACCCGGTGGGGTCTTACGAGCTCTTTTTTTTTCCGCGGTACATTTTCAGTTGTGTCAAATGCCTGAAAATGCTTAATTGCACTGAAAACTTTCTTTACAGAGCAGTTTAGATGAGATGCAATCGCTCTATAGGCATATTTTAGCTTCCACAGCTCAACAATAGCTTTTCTGGAAGCGGAATCGCAGTTTTTAGACTTACCCATTATGAAAGCCTTTCAAATTAAAAAAAAATACTTAAAATATAATTGCAGCAACAACCGGTGCGAAGTTACAAAGTTATTTTCACTCTTACTTAATGAAATTTAAATAGACCGTTTCGAATTAGTTGACCAGCAACGACGAGTGCTTTTTTTGGTTTAACCTAATTTTGTTGCGTAATATGCAGTCAGAAGAGTGCAAATGATGTTATATCTACAAATTAGCAGATAACATTTCTGATACACCGCTAAGGATACAGTTATTTTGATAGAACACAGTATTGTGAAGAAGTAAAGGATCGGAAGAACAATATTTGTAATTAATTGTTCACAGCAGTATGTCTAAGCAGCTTGGACCACGTAGCGTGTATGGAATTTCTTGAGGATGCAAGTCTATTACTTAAATGTTCGTTCAAAGATATATTGTAGTTGAAAACAACTTCCAGATATTTATAATGGTTTGATACAGTAAACTCCGTGCCGTTGAAAAACCATTTCTCACACGCAGCTCTACGTCCTCCGTTTCGAAAAATGACTATTTCAGATTTTCCAAGATTTACTTCAAGATTCCACTTGATGCAGTATAGTTTAAAGCTGTCAATAAGTTCTTGTAGCTTGGAATGATTATTGGAAAGCAAAACAATGTCGTCGGCATATAATAGGCCATTAATTCCGAGACCATTAATAGTTAACCCAAAGGGTAGATTAACGTGCAGATCATTTAAATACAGAACGAAAAGCAGTGGATACAACCTCGTTTGACTCCTTTTTCGGTGCAGAAGAAATCTGACAAGCCTTGTCCATCCCAAACCGCAGCAGACGTATTCATGTAAAGTGCTTTGATAATAGTTATCATTTTCGTAGAGATTCCTGAAGCAGAAAGTTTGTAAAATAATGCATTTCTGTTAATATTATCAAAAGCAGCTTTAAGATTAATAAAAAACGCATATAGTTTCTTTTTTTGATTGAGTTGAAGTTGTACGAGGCAGGATAGGTTATAAACTTGATCAACAGTAGAATAGTTAGATCTATAAGCAGCCTGCAGTGTTTTCCGTATTAAAGAAAAATGCAAGTCTAGGGTCGTTAAAAAAGCTTTAGGAAGTCCAGTTTTAATATCTAAGGCATAGTTTGGTGTTGTTTCTGGTAGGAGAAAATATCTTCTAATGAAAAATCGTTGCAAGTTTTCAACTTGTGTGTGTTCTCTATATCCCCAAACTTGAGCACAGTATAACATTATAGATCTCGTTGCAGCATCGTGAATTTTAAATTTTGTTGAGTGTTGGACTGATTTACAGCTGTGGACAACTAATTAGAAACACAAATTATATATACTCTGAGAACTGTTTCTTCGTTCAATTATTTATTAAATTATTTTTTTTTTGTAAATAATATTTTAGGTTTTTCTTAATAACAACAAAATTTACAACAAAAAATTTTAAAAACATAATATTTTTTTTCATATAACAATTTTATCACATTAAGGACCCTTTTGTGGTGGACATCTAATCTGAAACAAAATGAAAAATATTATCTTATCGTAATATTTCTTTATTTTAAGATATCATTACCATTAATATTTGGTTGCAAAGCCTCTCTGCTTTAGAACCTCTCGGCATCTTCGCTCCATGGATTCAATAAGTCGCCTGCAGCGCTCCACGGGTTTAGCCTTCCAAGCGGCTTCAATGTTCGAATAAAGAACATCAAAGTTACAATTTTTTTTTAGTCCAACAGCTTTTTTGACATCCGCCCAAAGATGCTCAATTGGGTTAAGGTCTGGACTTGCTGATGCCCATTCAAGTACAGTGATAGAACTGTCCCTAAAAAATTGTTTTGTGATTCCAGCGGTGTGCTTGGGGTCATTGTCTTGCTGAAACTTCCAAATGACTGGCATATTTTCATCGGCCCAATCCACTAGTCGTTCCTCTAAAATGTCGACGTACTTTAAAGCTGTCAGCGTCCCATTAATTCTATGGATTGGTCCAACGCCATTCCAGGAAAAACAACCCCAAACGTTGATCGAGCCGCCTCCATGCTTGACCACTGGCAAAACGTATTTCGGATTGAAAGTGGTTCCCTTTGGCCGACGAACATATCGGGCACCATCTTGTCCCATCCGATTTATCTTCGTTTCGTCACTCCACACAATGTTTTTCCATTCATTTGCTGTCCAATTGATGTGTGATCTTGCGAACTGAATCCTAAGTTTACGTTGCCCTATGGTGACTAGTGGCTTCTTCCGTGAAACGCGACCATGCAATCCAGCCTCAACCAATCGTCTTCTAATGGTGCGAGCAGAGATCGGAGCTTCAGCTTCATTAGAAATCTGTCGTTGAATTTCAGTTGAACTTATTTAAGGGTCTCGTTTTGCCAGCCTACTAATTTTTCGATCAACCCGGTGGGGTCTTACGAGCTCTTTTTTTTTCCGCGGTACATTTTCAGTTGTGTCAAATGCCTGAAAATGCTTAATTGCACTGAAAACTTTCTTTACAGAGCAGCTTAGATGAGATGCAATCGCTCTATAGGCATATTTTAGCTTCCACAGCTCAACAATAGCTTTTCTGGAAGCGGAATCGCAGTTTTTAGACTTACCCATTATGAAAGCCTTTCAAATTAAAAAAAAATACTTAAAATATAATTGCAGCAACAACCGGTGCGAAGTTACAAAGTTATTTTCACTCTTACTTAATGAAATTTAAATAGACCGTTTCTAATTAGTTGACCAGCAACGACGAGTGCTTTTTTGGTTTAACCTAATTTTGTTGCGTAATATGCAGTCAGAAGAGTGCAAATGATGTTATATCTACAAATTAGCAGATAACATTTCTGATACACCGCTAAGGATACAGTTATTTTGATAGAACACAGTATTGTGAAGAAGTAAAGGATCGGAAGAACAATATTTGTAATTAATTGTTCACAGCAGTATGTCTAAGCAGCTTGGACCACGTAGCGTGTATGGAATTTCTTGAGGATGCAAGTATATTACTTAAATGTTCGTTCAAAGATATATTGTAGTTGAAAACAACTTCCAGATATTTATAATGGTTTGATACAGTAATCTCCGTGCAGTTGAAAAACCATTTCTCACACGCAGCTCTACGTCCTCCGTTTCGAAAAATGACTATTTCAGATTTTCCAAGATTTACTTCAAGATTCCACTTGATTCAGTATAGTTTAAAGCTGTCAATAAGTTCTTGTAGCTTGGAATGATTATTGGAAAGCAACAGAATGTCGTCGGCATATAATAGGCCTTTAATTCCGAGACCATTAATAGTTAACCCAAAGGGTAGATTAACGTGCAGATCATTTAAATACAGAACGAAAAGCAGTGGATACAACCTCGTTTGACTCCTTTTTCGGTGCAGAAGAAATCTGACAAGCCTTGTCCATCCCAAACCGCAGCAGACGTATTCATGTAAAGTGCTTTGATAATAGTTATCATTTTCGTAGAGATTCCTGAAGCAGAAAGTTTGTAAAATAATGCATTTCTGTTAATATTATCAAAAGCAGCTTTAAGATTAATAAAAAACGCATATAGTTTCTTTTTTTTGATTGAGTTGAAGTAGTACGAGGCAGGATAGGTTATAAACTTGATCAACAGTAGAAGAGTTAGATCTATAAGCAGCCTGAAATTCATTTATTATTTTGTTTTCTTCTAAGCAAGTCGTTAGTCTACTTAGAAGAACAGTGGTAAATAGCTTATAAAGCGTGTCAAGGAAGGACAGTCCTCTATAATTAGATACCAAGTTTACATCTCCTTTCTTAAGCAGGGGATATATAATTGATTTTTTAAATGAGCCTGAGACAGTTGTAGTTTCAAATATTTTAACAAATAGTTTATGAATTTCAGTGACTAGAGATGGCTTGCATTTTTATAAAATTCGAATGGAATTCCATCCATAACTGGGGCTTTATGGTCTTTTGACGAGGATAATGCAGAATAAACTTCTTCAAGTTCTATTGTGCTGTCCAACTGAGGGGTCAGTACTTGAGGTAAACAGGAACTCATAGCAACATTGCTTGGCAATAGCGACAGCAACTTTTGAAAATATATCCTGAATTCAGTAGCTGATAAGAATGTTGGCATGTTGAAACTGGCGCCTCGTATATTTCTGGCAATCTTCCACAACTCTCGGGCTGAATTAACATTTTTTAAACTATTCACTAAGTTTTGGAAGTAAGCTTCATTCTTAAATTTACATACATTCCTTTATCTTTTGTTAGCAGCATTATAATTATTTCTACAGGTTTAAAGATTGTGTTTTCTTAAGGCTTTGAGATGGTTAAACGCACTTTTCCTAGCGGAGTGGCAAGCTAAATCAAACCAAGGCTTCCTGGGCTCGAACTTGATTTTTTGGGTGATAGGTGCACCGTTTGCTTCATATATGCAGCATTTGATACTATTACAATGCTCTTCAATGCAATTAGTGTTTGCAAGTCTTGACGGTACAAGTAACTCAAGATTTTTTTGATAGGAAGTGTGTCTATTTTCTGACCACTTTATTCGCGGAATGGCGCACAAATCATTCTTAGGCGTGCTCGATTCAGAAGATTTTATGGAACAAATCAACCTATACAAAAATCCAGTACCATATTTGATGCAGCGTATGAAGGGCAGTAGTAGTCGATGTAGATCCCCTGCTACTTACGAACGTGTATTCACTATTTTTGTCTTTGAATCCTCTTCCATTTAGGCACCATTTATGCACCAATATTATCAAGAAATTCTATAAACGTATTGCAGTTACTATCGCAGGTTGAATTCTTAGAGCTTCTTAATTCTTCAACATTAGCTGGAGGAATGGAATTGTAGTCGACTGTACCTTTCGTGCCAGTTCTTACGTTAAAATCGCCACTAAGAATAAAATTGCTCAAGTCAGATGCCGAAAAAAAGTTTTTAAGAGCTACAAAGTCTCTGTTCCAATAACTACAGTTTAAATATAATGGAACCAAAGTAAAGTGATTCCCAGCAAAACACCCTTGCAAGATTACCGCGTCTCCAAGGTTTGAAAATTCTAGTTTGTAGATATATTAGATGTCTTTTTTATAGCCAAAATCACAGCCCCCACTAGCTCTCCCGAAATTGTTTGTTTTAGCTGCAGAGATCCATCTAAGTTTGAAACCAGCAAAGAATTTTTCGAAGTTCTTAAAGTTTTCAGCAAGTACAAATGTTTCAAATAAAAAAAAGATTTCAAATTTACAAATATATTTAAAAAAGTTACATAACAATGATTTATTAACAAGATCAGCAATATTGTAAGAAAGAACCTGACAGGCAGAGGGTTGCTAAACAAAAGATTATGTCTCACACTATTCTTACATCCGGTGGGAGTTGCTTTGAAGCACGGAAAATGCTGGACAATCCATGCATATATTTCTTTTACTGGCAATGCTTTCTCTTTAGAGCATTCGATTGCCATGAAAATTAAGTAACTGTTGGGAGTTAGAAGTTAAATATAACATTTTATTTTTGTATAAAGTTTCAACTAACTTACCTACACCTATATGGTGGTTTATTGTGTATATGCACCAATGGATTATATGGCACTCCATCATGTATTCCTGGGCGATAGCATCTCGGCAGCTAACCACTTGCTCGAGAATGCCAGGCAAAATCAATCGCTGATATGTGTCCAGCGAAGCGGATTGCAACTGCGACAATCGCACCAAGTTAGTTCCAACCAAGATTTTCAGTTCTTCATGTTCCTTTTCTCTGCCTGTTTTCTAACTTGAATGACCTTTATGTTGCATTCCTACCCACAATTTATTCATTTCAGCGAAGTTCATGAACACAAATTCAATAGCATCGAGTACATTGCCCTCGTTCTCATCTTCGGCAACCGAAGGGAGTATGTTGCGTGTGCAGCAGGTAGTTCCGCAAAAAGAGTCCTCGCAGTGGATGTAGAACACCGCGGCACATTTCAACCAAATTCCTGAGTATGTTTCGATTTAGCGTCGAATTGCTTTTTATATAGACTAACCCCACTGTAATCAGCAGATACAAATGTCGTACTATATTTGCCGAGTACTGCACAGTCTCATACAAATCTGTGGTACTGCGATTCTTTTGAAAATCCTTAATCAAATAAATCTCGAAATGACACAGTTCGTCCGTGATGGCCATGTACAACTCATAATAGCGCTTTGGTGATAACGGAGAAGTTTTTTAATTTTTTAATTTTGGTGGGGACAATACCCCCATTTATTTGGCTTAATACAAGCTTCATAACTTAACCTAACTTAAAACTATGAAACTTAGGGGTATGATTGGGTTGAATTTGCGGACGATTTAACAGGAGGATTTTAAGGCTGGGAATGCTGAGATTGAAGGCGAAACAGTTTTCGTTTAAATCAACCATTCGCAGCATTCGGGTAATAGATTAATTGAAGCCGTAAGAGGTACGATGAGTAGGCAGGTAGAAGAGGCGAGGGTTTCTTAGGTTACGGGGGTTTGTGTTGAGAAAGATAGAGTTGTAGAGGGTTTCAGAGTCAACGGAACCTGAGAGAAGTCGATGAATGAAGAGGCTTTCTGTTATTTCTCTTCGCTCTTGCAGGGTAATGAGTTTAAATAGTTGGAGGCGATTTTGATAGGGGGGCAGAATCAAAGAATTATTCCAAGACAGGCCACGAAGGGCGAATCTTAAAAAACGGCGTTTAATGCTCTCAATTCTAGAAATATGAATTGTTTGATATGGGGACCATAATTAGCAGGCGTATTCAAGTAACGGGCGGACAAAGAGTGATCTGGTGACGTAGGGGTCGGAGAATTCTTTGGACCATCGTTTTACAAAACCAAGCGTTGAATTGGCTTGTGAGATAATATTATCGATGTGTGTTATGAAATTGAGCTCTCGGTCACATAGTATGCCGAGGTCACGAATCGATTCAACTATGGCTAAGGGTTGATTGTAAAGAAAGTAGCTCCTGGGACAAGATTTTATGCGTTTGCGTGAAAAAGTGATTAATTGACACTTAGCAATATTAAGCTCTAAGCAGTTTTTGATACACCAGACTGAGAAACTGTCGAGAACTAGTTGAATAAGGGAAGAGTCGTGCGAGGAAGAAATTGTCTTAAAAACTTGGTATAGTCAGCGTATGATAAGATATGGGAATGTTTAATGACCAATTCAATATCGATAATTGTAAGAATAAATAGGAAAGGTCCTAAGTGACTTCCTTGGGGGACCCCGGAGGTAGCTAAGAATGAATTGTAGAAGGCAGATCTGAAGCGAACACTGTAATACCAGTTTTCCAGATAAGAAGTAATCCATTTTAAGAAAATTGGTTCAAAGCCGAGGGTGGACAATTTGAAAAGTATAAGTCTATGTGAAATTTTGTCAAAAGCGTTACTAAAGTCAGTAGAGATAATATCTACTTCCCTTCCGCTTTCTAGAGCTGAGACTGTATACGATACAAATTCAACTGGATTAGTTGTTGTAGACCTACATTTGTGAAAGCCGTGTTGTCTAGGGGAAATGAGCGACTTACAACGGAAACTTAAAATTTCTTACAAAATACTTTCAAATATTTTAGGGATATGTGAAAGTTTGGCAATGGGACGATAGTTTTTAATATCGCTCTTAGTACCATTTTTGTATATTGGGGTTATGAAAGAGGTTTTCCATACCTGAGGAAATTGTCCTTGAGATAATGATAGACCGAACAATTTGAAGAGCGGAAAAGAGAGAGCTGAAGAACATTTTTTTAGGAATATTGCGGGGAGGCCATCAGGGCCAGGAAGATATTCATCGTTAAGTTGATTCAACTTATTTTCGATGATATATGGGTCGACGATAGGAGGAAGAAAAGGACCTAGTGCGAAATTTGGCAAATAATCGAAATAATCTGGATCAGGTATGAAGGAATCGTCGGTGAAAGATTGCTTGAAAAATTTGGCAAAAAAATTGCCAATTCTTGATTATTCGAAGTTTCGGTATTGAAGGATAGAAAGGAAGGGTAACCATCGGATTTTCTTTTAAAATTGACGAACTGAAAGACGACTTGGGATCATTTATAAGGTTGGTTTGTGTTTCTATTAAATAGCGTTGCTAAAGGCTGTTGAATAGCTCGGAAAAGTGAAGATAAGAACCAAAATATTTAGAATAATCAGGGGGCGATGGGGGAGGCAGCCGATGTCTTTTGTCGACTAAAGGGCACATGAAGAGAAATAGAATTAAATATTTCCCTGTAAAATTTTTCTGTGGCATCTTTCATGATAAGGCTGTCGAAATTGAAGGAAGTTCTGTTGAGATATTCATTATTATGACGGAAATTTGCCTTATGAAAATGAAAGGAGTACTGATTTGTAGGTAGATTAGTTGGTAGTGGACAATCATGATAGAATGAGAGAATTAGGGGAGGATGATAATTGTCGATAGTAGATAAGGATAGAAGTGAGAGTGATACTGAAGAGTTAATGGGATCGGTTGTAAAAATAAGATCTAGTTGCCTGTCCATATAGTTTAGGATACCCCTAACTTGACAGAGGCTTGAATCTGCTAGGCGATCTATAAAAAGGCATTCCTTTGCAGAAGTGGGATTTGAAGCAATGTAATAAGATTGATCTTCAGATGAAGTCCATTTAAGATTTGGAAGGCTAAAGTCGCCGAAAAGAAGGATGTCATCGTCGGGGTCACATAAAGCTATTATGTGGTCAACCATTTCAATGGCGAGCTTATAAGATTCAATAAGCTGCGACGGCAAATATAGCAACATATCACATAAAGCGACTTACGGGGTAGTCTTATCTTAATTGAGACATGGTCGAGATTAGGGGAAGAAGAGACTGAAATGAGGGATGAGACTAGTGTGTTTTTGATAGCTAGTAGGACACCTCGACATGAGCATTAATCAGAAGATCCGTTAAGTTAATCGTCGCGATAATCGTTAAAAGAAGAAGGAAACAGTTCTGGGTTGCTTATACTAGAGACCGGATTTGTTTGCGTCAGGGCGTAGATATTAAAGGATAGAGCCTAGGATTGTTGTAAAACAGTATGAGTTTTTGAACGAAGACCTCGAACGTTTTGATAGTAGAAGGTTAGAGGGAGGATTTGGCCAGCTGCGAAGGTGCAAGTCATTGTTTTGGATGGGACATTAGGAGTGACGTATTTGGCTGGGTTTGAATTAGGAGCGAAAGTAGTTTTTAAAATTTGTGCGTGTTCTTTGAAGGTACGACGTACGTTTGGATCAGATGTGAGAGGCGTAAGTTTTAAGGTCTTTATTAACTGTTGTCGGAGAAATGTTGTAGTTTCCATGAAAACGCGTGTAAATCTTTTTCAGGGCTACGGGGTCAGTCGGGAGTCCTTCTTTTTGTATTTGAACAATGATATTTGTTTTTGTTTTGCCGTCAATTCAAACAGATTCAGATTTGTCATCAAGGTACAAACCAACATTGTCGAAAAGTTTTTGATCTCGAAGTCTGGCCATGACATAAAACCCATCGAGTTCAGTGTTTGTGGTCGAGGGGTCAGTTAATCTATTGGTAAGTTTCACAGCAGGGGGAGTCATTGGGTCGAACATTGGGGCAGGTAACGATTTATGAGTGACATTTAATATTCTTTTAGATAGGGCAGAATCTGAGGTGTTAGTATTTGATGGATGTATAGTATGAGAGGGGATGAAGTTCGGGTATTTGACTGTGATTGGAGTGTTTTTTTAGAAAAGAGGCTTTTGCTTGAGGATGGGGTTGGGATGCGAAATTGAAAGACACACGTATACGTTGAGAAGGATTATCAGAGGAAGTTTTAGGAAGGGTTGTGCGGGCATAGCTTAAAAACATCAGTTTCGCAGGAGGATTCAAAGAAAACTGGGGGATTTGCGCTTCAAAGAAAGAGAATTAGTTTTAAAATTGTTAATGTTAGTGATAATTCGAGAAAAGTTTGGAAAGATCCCCGCACTTGTAGTCCAGTTGGGGTCAGAAGTATGGGATTTTGTTTATTTAGCTTCTTAGGGAGATATTGATAGGGGATTTTGGAATAATTTATGGGGTTATGATTAATATTCCTTATTGTAGATAAACTGCTATTCCATTTAGACATCTTCATCTTATTAATTCGGAAAGATCCGTTAGGGTGATGAAACAACCTGTCATACTTAGATGGAAACTGGATTTTAAAACTTCTGAAAGACGTCCGGCAACATTCAGTTAGAGCGATGGAGAAAGTGCGTTTAAAAAAAGATTGAACCCAGCTTTCATCGGCAAATTTAGGTGTGTTACTCAGACAGAAATAGCTATTATTGGCTGAATTGAGCTTTCTTAATCTATTAGTCCAGTCTGGTAGGTTCCATAAGGTTCCAATTTTTTTGATGAGTGTTGGTTCTATGATTAGAGACTCTGCATTTGCAGTAGCAGGTTGTTGACTTATAGTAGGAAGTTGTTTACTGACAGCGGGAGGCAGAGATGTAGTATTAAAGACTGATAAAGGAGATTGGCCGACTATTGGAGGTGAAGGTGCCAAAGAAATAACAGGTAGGGGAAAACGTTCATGTAGAGTTGTGTCCACTTCATCTAGCAAAGAAGTGTTGTACACAGTGGGAGATGGTTATCCCATCAATCTTACATGTAGCAGATTTGATGTCGTCCGCTAGTTCGCCAATGCTAATACGAGTTTCGATTAATTCACTACTCATAGCATTGATAACACTTACGGCGTCTTCGAGCATGGCAGCAGGTTGACGTAAACCAGGTGTTGTTATTTTTGAGGTTGATTGAAAATGAAAATCGAGGTCACTACGCAGTGTATTTAATTTGTCTATAACTGTTTGTACTGAGTGGACAGTTGTACAAGGACTTAGCAATGCTTTTAACTCAGTTTTAAAAACATTCAAATGTTTATTTCCATTTTGTTCACTATTATTGTTTATAGTTAATTCCGTTAATGCCGCGAGTTTTTTTTTCGATGGAATTAAATGTGGAAAGACGACGTTTATTAACGTTCTCAATTGTATCATCATTTTGAAAAGTCATCAATTTTGTTTAACTGGCTCATGACGCCTTCGTGAAAGTGTTTATTATTAATTAGGATTGAATTGATTGAATCACTTTGGCATTTGATGTACTTGCCATCAAATGCCAAAGTGATTCAACCAATTCAATCCTAATTAATAATAAACA
Organism: Philhelius pedissequus; assembly: GCA_910595825.1. NCBI lineage: Eukaryota > Metazoa > Arthropoda > Insecta > Diptera > Syrphidae > Philhelius > Philhelius pedissequus. The sequence continues at coordinate 106,917,110 of OU343160.1, forward strand.
CTTTCACGTGCGAAAGGGAGATTTCTTTACATTCATCACAGTAAAATGAGAAGTGCAGTAGATAATCTTTTAAATACGCAGTGGACCTTTTACTTAAGCCAATACATAAAGGGTGAAATGATTTACCACAAATCCCCTTACACTTCACAAGGTCATCATTTTTTTTGTCAATACAATTTGCGAAACAATTTTCCATTATTAAATTGACAACAATTGGGTCATAAAAAAATAAAAAAAAAATGTTGGTGCAAGGTAAATGACGATAGTGACGATGCTATACTTTCGGTATTCGTGACAGAAGAAGCGGAGAAAACAAAATTAATTTTAAATAGAGGGCGAAGTAAGGACTGATTTGGGGCAGGCAGTTAAGTAGGTTGAAAAAACCAGCAGTTAAAGGTGACACTGAAATAAGTCAATCACGCGCGTTGAAATTATATTGGTTTTCGGGGTTATGTTATTATTTTTTTTTCGTTTTTAGGGCTTAATAGGTAATTTTTTTTGATTAGTTTGAATGGTGAAGGAAAATTGTAAGTATTTGCGGAGGGAAAAGAAAATGCGACTGCACTTGATGAAAATTTTTTTTTACTTAAAAACTACCTAAAGATAAACTAAAAATAATTTAAACTAGATATAACTAACTTATACCAACTAAAAATAACTTAAACTACTTAAAATACCTAATAATACCCAAAACCACTTAAAACTACTTAAAAACTAGAACAGCCACAGCAGCATTTTTTTCGTTTTTTAATTTTTTTTTGTTTATTTTTTATATGCATGCAGACACACAACAACATGCAACCCACCCCTAATGTACAGTTACGTAGGTACATGCACATATGCATCCGCATACATACATATTTAAATTTTTTTATTTTTTTTGATAAGCGGAACCGCAATTCTATCCTGTATCAGCCCTCGACTATCTAAATAGAGGAATGCCTCGGGAGGGATGTAACCACTTAACCGCGCACTCTCAAAATATTCGTTATTGGGGTAATAAGCCCCAAAAACCAAGCTGTTAGTTGAGGACATCGCTCTTGCAACGTGACCCCGAATCAGCTTAAGCAAAATATTATCTATTCTGTTTATGTTGCCTCCGTTGTATAGAACCTGGTTGGAATAATATCTTGTGGCCTCCGACTCTGGTGTTCTGTGTAATCCAAGGCAACGTCTGAGACATTGCCTCTCAAACACCCGAATCATTTCAATTTGAGATGGGGCAACGTTGAACCACACCGGGCATCCGTAGGCAATCATCGGCCTGATGAGGCCCGTGTTGCAAATCATCTTCACAGTGCTGTCAAGACGGCTGCTATAAAACAGTCGTTTTGTCAAGGCAAAGGCTCCCCTAGCCCTGACCAAAGCAGCACCTATATGTCTGTCGAAATACAGGTACTGATCCAACCAGATGCCAAGGTACTTTACTACACTTTTACTCGCCAGTGGATGTCCATGTGGCCGTACGATCACCAACTTGCGTCAATTCTTTCTAGTATCCCTTGAGGCGTACGCAATTAGATCGTCGGCGTACGCAATTGCCTGAGTTAGACTACCTATCAGATCGCTGGTGTAAATGCTGAACAGAATCAGCGAGTTAACCGCTCCCTGCTGAAGACCATTATTAATATTAAAGATTGCGGTAGAAGTTACATTGCCACTCTTGACAACAAATTTTCTACCATTTAGCATGTCATAAACCATATACAATAGAGGTTTACTTATACCTAGTCTGGTTGGCTTTAGATAGAGACATTCTAACCATACGGTGTCGGCAACCAGACAGGCACGCGTACAGTGCTTTTTAGTTTTGTTCCATTGGATATCAGAAACAAGTTTAGACGCGACATGAATTGTGTCATGTGCCGCCTTAAAACCGAACTGATTATCCGGTATAATATTTTTCTCCTCCGCCCACTTGAACGGGGCTCTATTAATAACCTTTTCAAATACTTTGCTGATACTTGGAAGAAGACTTATCGACCGGAGATTCGCCGGAGTGGAGTTGTCCTTTCCCTTTTTTGGGAGAGGGTGGAACGATAAAGCTATATCATTTGGATATTACATTGATTGTATAAGCCGAGATCTTCTTTTAGAAAATTTTCATCAGATACTGTTGCGGGCACATCAACTTGTGATTAAATTCAAATTATTACAGGCGGTGAGAAGTGTTTCTGTGCGTTAAAGTTTGGCAGCTAGCCACAATTGTTTGCTGCCCCAAAGGTGGTACAGAACGGACTAGTTGCTGTGATTGTGCTTGTGTCTGCTTGGCTTCACTTGCCCCGACTACTGTGCTTACGGCAGCCTCACCTACATTAAACGTACCAATTGGACCTGCCAGGGTATTCATGTTAGAATTATTTGTTGATCCTTTGCTTGAACTCTTCTTTGGAGATCTATGGAACGAAGTTGACATTTGGTTCTGTACGGAAGAGGGTGGTTGTTGCTCGTTACCACCTGAACATTGTTTTTGTCCTCCACTAGTATTGTGACTTTTTTTGGATGAGTTTCGCGCAAACGTCTACCAACTGTTAGCCCCAGATGCGGCAAACGCAGAAGGTTGTTATAATATCAAATGATATAGTTTGCAAAGCAGTATATCTGAGCCAGAACCTGATTTTTGGACACAAAGATAAATTTGAAGAAGTTTGTTGCTAAGTGGATCCTATCCGAACAACTTCTTTCCAGACTCCTTCACCCGCCTTGCAGCAACTGATCCACTGCCTGTGTGTAGTATTATCGCGGAGCTGGCAGAATACGCGAATCGCGATGAAAATATTTTTGGCTTGTTGCCGTCAACTTTCATAGAATTCCCCTGCTGTTTCTGCCTTTTTATTGCGCCTGCTGCCAGTTGGGTGTAATATAATAGTTACAAATAATTTATTAGTAAAATTTTTATGAAACAACTAAAATATATTATAACTAAATTATTGCAGAATAAAATACGTAATAAACAAAATAAAACTTACCCACTTCCGATATTTGTTCTGAAATTGAATATTTTTTTTTATTGCTTTGTCATCTGTCAAAATACTCACCTCGAATTGAGTAACTGGTCTTTTCTTGTGGTGGAATTTAGGCAGGCGCGCATTAATATGCTATGGTTTGCTTCTACTTTTTGATTGGATTTTCTTCATTTTGAACATACAATTAATAAATATTGCTTAATTTGTAAATCAGAATCAACTAAAAGCTTTTATTAGTATGGTTTTTGTTTGATAAAGGCCTTTAAAAATACACTATAAAAGCAATTAATTTTTCAATTTTTGAATTTGACGGATTTCCATTTTGAATATATAAGCTCACCATATCTACCAAAAGTTCAAGTTTGCACTCCTCCTTGTTTCGATAAGCCTGTGTTGGAGTCTGCTGTATTTAAAATGCACGGGCAACTAACAGATGCTTGTCGAAACGGAGAAAATCCTCTCAATTTAGCTTTTGGGGTGAAAGAGAATAAACCCCCGAAGTCGGGCCTCTATGTTAGTTTCTCTATGAAGCGCAGATTGACTTGAAATGATGTTCTTTCTCAATTGGGTCTATTGCTCCGAATTAAGCTCAACGGAGTCAAGATCAATCTCACCCCAACCGCTGTCAAAAAAACCTCATCAAGCTCATTTTCTATTACGGTCACTTTAGCATAAATCTCTTCCATATCCATACAAGATAAAGTATCTGGCACTACGTTTAAGGGTCCCCTTCAATGCTCGATGAAAAATCGAAACCTTGGAGCTCTAAACTCCACCGAGCGAGCCTTCGACTCAATTCTTTCATCGACGTCAACCATTTAAGGCTGGAATGGTCCGTTATTACTTTGAAAGGTAATCCATCGACGTAGGGCCTAAATTTTCGTATACTTAGTATGGCTGCAAGACATTCCTGCTCAGTGACCGTGTAGTTTTTCTGAGACTTGTTAAGCTTTTTCACATGTATGCTATTGGTCTCTCGTTGTTGTTCTCATCCAATTGAAAAAGAACACCACCTACTTTTTGCGAGGACGCATCACACTGGATAGTGAAAGGTTTCGTAAAGTCTGGTTGTGACAACATAGGTGCTGAGCAAAGTGCCGTCTGAAGACTGTTGAACCACTCTAATGCCTCAGGTATCAAATCAAAGTTAGCCTTCATTTTTAAGCAATCTGTGAGCCTTGCTGCCAGATTCGAATAGTTTTTAATAAACCTTCGATACAATCCAGTTAGACGTAAAAATCTCCCAACTTGTCTTAGGGTGGTGGAGACAGGAAAATTTATCATTGCCTGGAACTTGTCATGATTCGTTTTCGTTTTCAATGTACCTTGGTACAATGTATCCTAGATACTTAATCTCCCGCATGCAGAACTTGCTTTTATCGAGATTAATAGTCAGATTAACCCTGCGTAACCAAGCAGCCACCTCGTACAAATCAACAAGTTATCTAGATAGACAAACACGTTCTCACTAATCGAACTTGACACAACTTGATCAATTACTCTGCTCATGGTTTGACCATCATTGAATAAACCAAATGGCATAACTGTAAACTGGTAAAGTGGTCTACCAGGCACTGCGAACGCTGTTTTCTCTGGAGATTTTTCATCGAGAGGTATTTGCCAATAAGCTTCTTTCATGTCGATTTCGGTGATGAAATGAGTGTCTTTGATACGGCTGAGTAACCGTTCAATATGAGGCAAAGGGTACGCATCCTTAGCAGTGACTGCGTTGAATTTTCGAAAATCTATGCACAGACGAACTTTGCCTGACTTCCTTACTAACACTACAGGGCAACTCCAAGGCGAATTACTAACCTCGATAGCCCCAAGTTCTATCATGCGGTATAGTTCCTTATATACCTCTTCCTGACGGACCGGAGACGATGGATAATGCCGGGACTTTATATGGACTGCGTTTCCCGTATCAATAGCACGACAGCCCCTGAAAATCACGCCGAAAGTTCATACCTAGATACAGTTTTTGGATGAGGTTGGGAATCAAGTAAAAAGAAAGGAGTTTAGTTTACCATTGTACTTAGTCAAGATTTCGCGATAACTTTTAATTTCGTGTGACTTACCATCAGCAGTACGTACGACATTCTTATATGGCTTCACTTCTGGTCCAATTTTGTTTACCAACTCACAACACCCACTACCTAACATCGAGATGGATGCTCCACTATCTAACAAACCAAAAACAGCTTAACCGTTTAGCATGACACTCGCATGACTTCTTCCATTGAGGAAATCATGGTTTCCACAATCTGCTTTCGTATCCGTTTTCGATTACGAAACTGACGCCGGCATTTATGAACGTGAGCGCTAGTCAAACTTCTATAACCCCAGAAAATCTGAGATCGAACTTTATAGTAATTTAGCCTTCGCTCGTGAAGAGACTTGAGAGTATTTTCAACTGGATGAGACTGAGGATACTCAGAACTGAGTGGAACTCTTCGTTGGCTGGAAAACTTTCAATCGGAATGTTTGTGTTGGTATCGGAAATTTGGTCTTTTAATACTGTGGGTGGTCGGTGTTGTGCTTTAGGGAACGAATTTCCCCACTCTTTTTTTCGTCCGTTGCTGCATTTCCCGAATGCTTCCTACACTCGATTGTGCTTATCCCTTTTGCACCGCACACAAAACAAAACAAATTTTGGGTTCGCGATGGGCAAAAATGGTAGGCGTGAATTTTTTGATCGCAATTCCAACACACACAATTTACAGTATTCGATTTGAAGTAAAGGCCGCGATATCCTCTTCGTCCTGTTCGAGTTCTCGTTCATCTTCGTGGGCCGGAATCTCATTGACCGTCTTATGAGAAGAAAACCGCTTCGCCAAGAGCCTCTCAGCTTCCCGTGCTTTATTTAGCAGCTGGTCGAGGTTCTTCACATCAGCTGACAATAAAATTTCTGCAATTTTGTCCTTTGCGTTGTTACGCAAAACATCTACTAGTTTCCTTTCATAGAAAGTTCTTTCAACCGGTCGTTAAGACCAACGATCGAACTATGAAAGTCGTCAAACTACTCCTGCAAACCCTGTTTACGTGTGAGCTCTCCACATCACTTTCTAGCCTACCAAACTCCTTCTTCATCGCCACTTTCACCTCCGACAATCTAGCTGTTAGGTTTCTTCGCAAAAAACCCCAATACAATTTCCAGTAAGCAAAATCTGAAAATTTGCTGTAATTTGTTCATCGGTGTAAGCAGACAATGTTTGCATCCTATCAATCTTAAACAAGAAATCGCTAACATTTTCGGTACCATTGTATTTGATACTCCACCTATCGAGTCGGCACATTTCAGATGAACTAAGAGCAGATGGAGAAAAGGAATTTCTTGGTCTTGATGCCACCTAGAAAGCTTCAGATGATCCACCCGGCTGCCTCAGCACAAGACAAATTCTCTCTTGGAGGATCATTTCAAATTTGTGTTGGAATATGTAAACTCTTTAATTTTTGTATTACATTGGTCAGGAATATATCCATTTGTTGAAAAACAACAAGTGAAGATTCTCTTTTGCCACCCATTACAGATCCATCATTGGTTTTTACCCCAGCTTTATTCCTATATAACAATATCACCGATAGTGTTCTATACCCCCCAATATACATCCAGTTTCTGCATTCACCGCATCTATTCCCCAAACACGCAACGTTACCACTGATAGTATACCAACAAATAAATCTGATGCCTCCTGCTCTAACTTTAAACCTCTCTCCCCCAATGTAAACAACAAAAACCGTACTTTCAATAAAAAACATAAAAAATAATAGAAATAACAACACCAAATAATCAAGAACCCCACCAGCTTTTATGGTACTGGGTCAGCTGAAAATTTAATTGTCGTACCCAACATCCAGTGGATCCACATTTCTAAATTTAATAAAGACACAAATCCCGAATCTATAATTACATATTTATCGAAAAAAATTAATCTCTCACCGAACATTTTCCAATGCTTCAAACTAACAAAAAAAGATGCTGTGCTAACTGAACTACCATTTGTTAATTTTAAACTCAGTGTACCTGTTGACAACCTCAACCTCGTCATGGACCCTGATGCCTGGCCTGAATTCGTCAAAGTGAAATTGTTCGTTTCATTCCCAAAAAACGAAGAGAGTCCAAAACAGCTGATGATAACATAAACAATAATAATAATCAGTTACCGTTACCACCCACGCATCTTGCTCCATCAAACTTATCTCAATTCTTCTTGTTCTGCCACAATGTTGGTGGATTAAGAACAAAAATGGAAACTATTCTCCTTTTCTCCTCATCGCAACAGTACGACATCATTGCACTCACTGAGACATGGCTCACTGAGAATCATTTCAATGCCAAAATATTCGATAATCATATGTTTAATGTTTTCCGCAATGATCGATGTCGTCACACAACTGGTCTGAGCCGAGGTGGAGGCGTGCCGCTAGCTGTTCGCTCATCATTTGTGTGTTCGCAAATTGGTTTGCCTTCTTTGTCGTTTGAACTAAGCTCTTAATTCAATGTTGACCAGCTGATTATACGCGTAAGCTTCGATAATTCTCATGATGTATTTATTATTCTTAGTTATATCCCACCGAATAGTTCTATTGAATTATATAAAATACATATTGATAATTGTGCCGTAGTTTTTGAAAGCCTTAAACATAATGAAAATATAATAATTTTGTTGATTTTAATTTGCCTTTTATTAATTGGGTACACGACCCAGAAGAAAATTGTTTAATTCCTTTTAATGTCAATAAGGAGTGCGAGAGTGTTGTTGTTGATACTTTAGCTGAATTTGGACTTGCTCAAATAAATTGTTTTTATAATAGTTTGAATCGAATTCTTGACTTAGTATTTATTGATAATGAATTCAGTGTGAGTATAAGTAGCCCCACACCATCTCCCCTTCCTAACTCAGATAATTATGTAGTTCTTTGCCTAAGCATTAAATTCTATCGATACATAAAACAAAATAATGAAGTTGATTATATTTATAATTTTGAAAAATGTAATTTCACTGAATTGTCTCATTTTATGAATTTAACTAGTTGGGCGTCTGTTTTAAGCAGCATTAGTTTAGATAGTGCATTTTACACCTTTGCTAATTTATTAAAAGAGGCAGTTGATTTATTTACACCCAAGGTTTTACCTAAGTTGCCATCTAAACCTAATTGGTTTAATAAAAAACTTATTAATATCAACAATAAGAAAAATAAAGCTTTTAGGTTATTCCGAGCCTACAATAATGATAAGCTTCTCTGTGAAAAATATTGTCGGTTGCAAAAGGAGTTTGATTTTTTAAACAAATTTCTTTACAAGCAATATATTCTAAGTATGGAATCTAAGTTTAAAAAAATAGCAAATGTTTCTGGAAGTTTATTAACGATAAAAAACAGTCAATTGGTATTCCCAATTCCATTACTTATTTAGGTGAAACATCAAGCGATCCCATAAAAATTTGTAATTTATTTGCTCGTTTTTTTCGCTCAGTGTATAATCCATCATGTTTAAGTAACTCATATAACGTTGAATGTTCCCCTGAGATTATTAATATTGGTGACCTGCAGTCGAGCTTAACTGAACTCGAAATCAAACTAAATAAGTTGAATGAAGATAAGCAGCCTGATGGCATTGTCCCCATTGTGCTAAAAAGGTGTGCGGGTGCTCTTGAATTTATTTTTAATCGCTCTCTTCGCGAAGGTGTTTTCTTGGAAATTTGGAAAAATTCTTTCTTAACTCCGGTTTTTAAGTCTGGGTCAAGAAATGATGAAACTAATTACCGGCCTATTTGCAAAATATCTGGAATTCCTAAACTTTTTGAAAAAATTGTGTATAACAAATTGATTTTTCTATTAAAGGAAATTATTTCCCCTATGCAACATGGCTTTATTGCCGGGAGATCTACTTCAACAAATCGTACTATCTTTAGTAACTATGTGATAGAGTCGTTCGAGAAAAGTTTCCAGTGTGACGTAGTCTACACTGATTTCTCGAAAGCGTTTGATAGGGAAAATCACGCAATTCTGCTATCCAAACTTGGAAACTTAGGTTTTCACTCAATTTTATTAAAATGGTTTGGTTCGTATCTCACTTGTAGAACTCAGTATGTTCGTATAAATAATATTAATTCAAATCCTGTGCTAATTACTTCCGGTGTCCCCCAAGGAAGTCATTTAGGACCGCTCCTCTTTTTGGTGTTTATCAACGATATTCCTAAATATTTCAATCATTGTATGTGCTTAATGTATGCCGACGATCTCAAACTTTTTCTAACTATTAAATCAGTTCCAGACTGTGTTGATTTTCAAAATGATTTATCTAACTTATTTGTTTGGTGTAGCAAAAACGATCTTCATCTTAATGTTTCAAAGTGTCAAGGTTCTTCTTTTAGCCGAAAAACCAGCTCATTTATATTCGATTACGAAATTAATGGTACCCCATTAACAAGAGTAACCGAGAAAAAAGATCTCGGGGTAATCTTTGACACAAAGTTAACTTTTACTAGTCACTTTGACTACATAGTAGCCAAAGCCAGCTCTATGCTGGGTTTTATTTATAGAAATTCAAAGGACTTAACTGAATCCCCTCACATTGAGATCGCTCTAGTTTAGCTATGTTAGATCTATTTTAGAATACTGTTGCATCGTGTGGAATCCGTATTATAGTGTTCATTCGTTAAAAAATGAAAGGATCCAGAAACGATTCACTAGAAAAGCTATCAGGACTTTGCGTTGGAATATCGATATGCCCTCTTACAACACGAGATGTTTGTTATTAGGGATCCTATATCTGGAGGTTCGGAGGTCATATTTTGAAACAATGTTTGTCAGAGATCTAATTAATTATAAAATCAACTGTCCTTCTTTGCTTTCAATGATTACTTTTAATGTACCTGCGCGATATTTTCGCTCTTGTTGTCTTTTCTTTGTCCTTTTCCACTGTGTTAATTGTGGAAATAATGAGCCATTAACACGCTGGTTGAGGCAAGCAAACTCCGTTTGTAGTGTCTTGATTTAAATATGTTCTTAAGTAGAGATTGTTTTAAGAAAAAATTGTTATCTTTTATATCTATTGGTGGTTAAACTTAAGTATTTGATTATTGTTATGATTTTTAGTGGTCTATAAGAGATTTTAATATGCTCTGTTTGATGAATAAATAAAAAGCCTGACCTGATTGTCCATCATACTTCTTTCTGGTCGCTTATTCTTCACTTCGGTCGGTTTTTGGAATATTTGGTGCATTGGCGTTATTATTGTTATCTTTAGGCGACAACGGAACTCCATTCGCTGTATAATTATTAGAGTTCAGCATATTTGCAGTCGAATTTGAAACAATTGAATTCAAATGTTCAGAAAAACTAAAAGAAGTGTCTAGGTTAAATCGTTCAATTGTGCTTCTAAATCGCCAGTAGAATTCCTCAAATCTCGCATCCAAATGAGCTTGAATAACGCTTATGTCGTCGCGGATTGACACCCGACGTCTTCTGCTCATACCTGTTTAAAAGAAACCTCTGCCGAATCCTACACACACTAGACTCAATACCCCAGAATTAACGACTTGCAAGGTCGAAATGAAAAAAAAAATCGAAAAATAAATTCTGCCAAAAAGAATTCAATTTCTGAAAAAGAGTTGTTACCAAAAGCATCTTAAGGTTGCAAACACTCAAAAGAAGGTAGCAAAATCGCAATATGGAAATCGAAAAATATAACTCCTAAAAAAACAAACAGTTGCGATTCGCAGGTAAAATTTCTAATATTGAATCTTCGAAGCTTCGAATCTTTGAAAACCCCGATTCTCAATTCACCAATATTTGTATAAAAAAAAGTTAAAAAAAATTTTAATAAATTTAAAAAAAATATAATTCAGTAAATTTATTTTTCAAAAATATGTTACACAAAAAGTAGGTAAGTAAATATATATTCGGTTAATTGATTTCTTTTTTTTCAGGACCTCGGACAGACAAAAGCTTTCATCTGCGAAGACTCCGAAATGTTGGAAATCGAAAGGGAACTCTGTGGGACGGATCTCCGAAGACGCCTCTCGCCTCAACGGATCTCTTTCGATGCTTATTTTAGATATATGTACATATGAATGTATATGAACTAGATTGTCCAGCTATTTGAGTACCTTCTGTAACCAAATACCCAAATACTCGAACTGTCCAGCCCAGGCATTATTTGTGTAATGATGTACCGTTGCATCTTGTTTGCGGCAACGCGGAACCGAGTGCTCTACACCTAGTCACCGGGACTCACAAGGAAACTGCAACTACAGGACAAAAACTGAAAACTTTATGTGCAAAAAAAATCAAACAGAAAAATAAATAAAAAAAATAAATGAAATTGTAACAAAAAAATTGATTTGACTCAAAATTGTATATTCACTATCATTATAGCTAGTGGGATCCAAGTTATGGGCGCCATTTTGTAACGAGCTGGTTTGCCTTAAGGTCCTTGCTGGCACTTGTTACATCCCTTGTTCAGCGATGGGAGAGGTTCTTGGCCAACGAGCTCATAACAAAAAAAAATTGCATGCCAGACTATGCATTCAGGTTTTATTAATGCGTGAAAAAATTTATCTCAACCCTCCTTTTCCTGGTTGCATCCCTCGCTAAAGCAACCCCTTTCCTAGGCTTCCCTCCTCCCCTTTATTTCATCATCCTCTCTTCTCCTTCTCATCCTTTTTAAATAAAAATACTATTCACTCATTTTCTTTTTTCTTATATTTAGCTTTCTATTAAAAACTTAATTCAATATGGCATTGCCTATGCTTAATTTTTTTTATTTCATTGAGACATCAATTACTTTAATTTTAATTCAAACAAAAATTCAAATTCAAGTTTTATTACTTGAGCAAATTAAATCCTTAAATCTATTCAAATTTGAACTCTAGTGGCTACGCGCAACTATCATCAAAATCATTATCAAATTATCACAATACCCCTTCGGGTAGGGGAACAAAAAAGAATATACCTGAGGTAAGGCATGCCTGTCGTAAGAGGCGACTAAAGGCCAACCTCCGTATACTGAGAGTGAACGTATACATACATATGCATACATATGCAATGAATAAAACAAATAGATACATTACCCCAGGTGAAAATCCACCCTCTTCGGAGGTCGGCTCTGCGGATTCTGAGAGCCAATTATTGCATTTAATAAATCCCTTCTTAAAACAAGCAAGGGTTGCTCGATCACCTCCATCCCAATCGAGTTGCAACGGTAAGAAGAGTTCGCCGGCAACGCCACATGCGCGAGTAAAAAAGGACTCAATGAAAACAGAAATTCTTGAGAAAGATGATAATGAACTTCGTCAAGAACTTGATGAAGTAGTAAAACTGAAATGCTTTATGACTTTTAGTCCAAAATGCGTTTCGCCCGGACACGATAGTTGGGCTCATCAGTTAGATGCTATCGTGTCGCTCTAAGACGCACTATTTTTTGGTCGATGACTACCAACTCTTAATAAAATTTTCAGCACATACATACTGAAAATTATATTTTTCTAGGGGAATTTGGTCAAATTCATGCACCCAGAAATATATGTATGTTACGCCCGTGGTCTGGCTAGTGGTAAATGAATAGAAGAAAACGCAAATAATACCTACATATTATTTTTGTTTTTGGTTTAGTGGACTGTGTGGGTTTAAGTCAAATTGAAATGCTTTATGACTTTTAGTCCAAAATGCGTTTCGCCCTAAAGCATAAAGCATTTAAATTTGACTTAAACCCACACAGTCCACTAAACCAAAAACAAAAATAATATGTAGGTATTATTTGCGTTTTCTTCTATTCATTTACCACTAGCCAGACCACGGGCGTAACATACATATATTTCTGGGTGCATGAATTTGACCAAATTCCCCTAGAAAAATATAATTTTCAGTATGTATGTGCTGAAAATTTTATTAAGAGTTGGTAGTCATCGACCAAAAAATAGTGCGTCTTAGAGCGACACGATAGCATCTAACTGATGAGCCCAACTATCGTGTCCGGGCGAAACGCATTTTGGACTAAAAGTCATAAAGCATTTCAATTTGACTTAAACCCACACAGTCCACTAAACCAAAAACAAAAATAATATGTAGGTATTATTTGCGTTTTCTTCTATTCATTTACCACTAGCCAGACCACGGGCGTAACATACATATATTTCTGGGTGCATGAATTTGACCAAATTCCCCTAGAAAAATATAATTTTCAGTATGTATGTGCTGAAAATTTTATTAAGAGTTGGTAGTCATCGACCAAAAAATAGTGCGTCTTAGAGCGACACGATAGCATCTAACTGATGAGCCCAACTATCGTGTCCGGGCGAAACGCATTTTGGACTAAAAGTCATAAAGCATTTCAATTTGACTTAAACCCACACAGTCCACTAAACCAAAAACAAAAATAATATGTAGGTATTATTTGCGTTTTCTTCTATTCATTTACCACTAGCCAGACCACGGGCGTAACATACATATATTTCTGGGTGCATGAATTTGACCAAATTCCCCTAGAAAAATATAATTTTCAGTATGTATGTGCTGAAAATTTTATTAAGAGTTGGTAGTCATCGACCAAAAAATAGTGCGTCTTAGAGCGACACGATAGCATCTAACTGATGAGCCCAACTATCGTGTCCGGGCGAAACGCATTTTGGACTAAAAGTCATAAAGCATTTCAATTTGACTTAAACCCACACAGTCCACTAAACCAAAAACAAAAATAATATGTAGGTATTATTTGCGTTTTCTTCTATGAAGTAGTAAAACTTTACCAGGAGTTAAAGAAAGAAGTTAATCTTCTTCATAAGGAAAATGAGGTGCTGAAGAATAAACACTACAATGACTCGAATGCTGGTTCATCACAAGCGAAAAATGTCATTTATGAGACTGATGAAGAAGAGCTAGCCCGCGAAACAGAAAAGTCCTCAAACAAAAGGCCGAGTAACAAACGCAAGGTTGGATCCTCACCTGATGGCGCCTGTTTTCCTGAAAAAATTGCATCACCAAAAGATGCCAATATTAAAATTAGGCCTCCGCCACCAATTAATGTTGTCGGTATTGCGGAGTATAACCGACTGCAAACTATCTTAAAGACGTTAACACCATCAGACTTTAAAGTTATTTCACTTAATAACAACAAATGGAAAGTTTGCGTGAAAGATCCTGAAAGTTATCGTCTCTTGTCGCGAAAACTAAACGAAGTAAATGTGGAATGGTACACTTATGAGAATAAGTCGGAAAGATCTTTACGCGTTGTAGCGAGCGGTTTGTACCCATCATGTCCAAAAGACGATATTAGTAACGATCAAAAGAGGAACTATAAGATCTTAGATGCTGTGAACATCGTCAAAAGAGAAACAAAAAAAAAGATTGCGAAACAAATGTGGTACAGCGTGGTCTTCCACTATTTATTCTTACTTTTAATAAGGCAGAGAAAATAGACGATATTTACAAAATTAAAACAATCCTCAATATTGTTGTTAAGATCGAACCTTTAAGAAAGAGTTCAAGACTGATTCCGCAGTATAAACGCTGTCAAGAATTCAGTCACACGCAAACTTATTGCAAAAAAGAAAAGGAAAAGTACGCCCGAAATCATCTTACCAAAGACTGCACCTCAGATAGCAAAAGTGCAGCAACGTGCATAAATTGTATAAAAGTCATCCGGCCAACTATAGAGGCTGTGAAGTAGCAAAAGGATTACAAAAACGGCGATTAAAATTTACGCAGTCACAAAGAAAACCACCAAGCCAAGGAGAAAAGCAAGTTCTTAAGACCCCTAAGAGGTTAAATGTCCAAATACCCAAAGCAAAAGATCAATCAACACAACCAGATCAAACACCAAAGAAAGGGAGTGTAAACACATATGCCCAAATAACGGCTAAGAACATACCTTTACAAAAAGATACTGCTGGTGATCCACTGACGAACGTCTTAAACATAATCCTTTCGAAAATTGAGGAGCAATGTGGTACAAATAAATTTATATTTGATAGGCTAACGAAACTCGAAAACAGTTTTCGGCCAAAACGCCCTACAAGAAGAAAAACATGATGGAAAAGCTCAAAATAATTACTTGGAATGCCAACGGATTTTGGCAAAAACTTGGAGAACTAGAAATGTTTATGCATGGGAAAGATATTGATGTTTGTTTGATATCGGAAACGCATGCCAAGAAATAATCAAACAGTAATATCAATGGATATTTAGAATACCACGCAACTCATCCGTCGAACAAAGCCAGAGGTGGGGCATCTTTATTTATAAAAGAATGTATCGAACACACGATAGGCCCAAAAATAGAGGCTGAATCAATGCAATTAATCGGTGTACAGGTTAGAACTCAGAATGTTGTACTGAACGTATCTTCCATATACTGTCATCCACGATGTAAAATTGAAAAGAATAAATGTATGAACGAGCTAAAGTTACTTAAACAAAATTTTATTCTTGGTGGTGACTTTAATGCGAAGCACAGCTTTTTGGGATCTATAGTTATTTCTCAAAAGGGTCGAATGCTTTAATTCGACTGCAACCCGACTTACTGGCCGACTGATCCATCGAAAATACCTGGCCTTATTGATGTTTTTGTGGTCAAAGGAATACCCTCAAATAAAATTAGCATAACAGAACGCTTTTAGCGGATTACCTGGAGAACACATTTAAACCTTTTGATGGGCAAGTACTCAACGAAAATTTAAATATAAGTTCTAACTCACGCGAAAATTACATAACAAGAAATGTTACCCTTGCCGAATTAAGTAGAGAAATAAGAAAGCTTAGGTATAAGAAAGCTCCGGGATATTACCTAATTACGGCCAAAGTTCTCAAAATGCTTAATCGCAAAGGGTTAATTAATCTTCTTTATATAATAAATGGCACTCTAAGGCTAAAGTACGTTCCGAACCAATGGAATGTTGCGGAAGTTATAATGGTTATCAAACCAGGAAAACCATCACATGATAAGAAATCTTATAGACCTATATCTAGGGTCTTTGAAAGAATATTACTTCTGCGCCTGCAGCCAATAATAGAAGAAAAGCGCCTAATACCTGAACCTCAGTTCGGATTTAGAAGCAAGCATTCGACAATTGACCAAGTGCATGGGATCACTGACGTCATTGAGAAAACTCTTGAAGAAAAGAAAATTTGTTCGTCTTCCTAGATGTGTCGCAAGCTTGATAAGATGTGGCACGAAGGCTTGAATTTTAAATTAAGACAAATTCTGCCTAAAGCACTTTATACGCTTCTAAAAGCATATCTAGAAAATAGACTTTTTAGAGTAAGACATGGAAACGATTACTCGGATCTCAAAGAAATAGTGGGTGGGGTAGCAGCAAAGTGTTTTAGGTCCAATATTGTACCTATTATTTACACGTTATATACCTCAAACAGAAGACACTATCGTAGCCACGTTTGCTGACGACACTGCAATACTAGCAGTGGGCCAAACGATAAATGATTCTACGACAAAATTACAAAAAGCTGTGAATAATGTTGTTTAGGATTGTGTTTTGATTTGGGGTGAATGTATTAATAATGGTGTATAGTTTTTTAATATGTTTAATTGTTGTGTAAATTGTGGAAATCTATAATTAGATTAAATGTTAAAATATGTTTGTGTTAGATATTACCAAATTCAAGTGGTGAGATATGTGTATAAAAGTGTGCGTTGTGTTGGTTAATACTACTGTGTATTCAGTGTCTTTTGTATTAAATAAAAGAACTTTGATTAACTTTATAATGTAACAAAATATTAAGTTTTTATTTTCAATTAATTATAAATAAGTACTGTGTTTTGAGATTTTAATGGACTGATTGAATGTATGATTTATGTGCCAACCGATCTCGTGGGTGATTGAATGCAGAATGACTCAAAAATATGATTATTACAAGAGAGATAGGATGATGCTTAACTGTTTAAGTTAGTACATAGAGACATAATATGTATGCATTATGTATTCACATTGCGGGAAGCGCAAGCACAAAAAAATAGACAAATGTTATTTATGTAAGATTTTGATAGGGTGTAATTTTCGCTGTTTGGCATTATTAAACATACAGCCCCTCCTGAAAGCCTATGGCCTTTCAGAACAGGGTAATTTAGCAACCTTAATTATAGGTCTGAGGTAATCTCCAAATTTGGTGCGTATAGTAACTACTCTACACTTCTCGTCTGCTCCTGGATGAGTTTTTATGATTCGTCCAATAATCCACTTGGAAGGAGGCAGATTGGGTTCTTTGAGTAGAACGACATCATCCACTTCGAGGTTTGGTTGCGAATTCTGCCACTTTGAGCGTTGCTGTAATGAGGTAAGAAATTCGACATGCCAACGTTTCCAAAAGCCTTGAAGCATTGCCTGCAAAAGAGACCAATTAGTTTTGATTGAAATAGTAGAGTTAGTAGCATCGGTTTGAGGAACAGCTGTATATGGTTCCCCTATTAAAAAATGAGATGGTGATAGGGCAATAGGGTCTAAATCAGAAGTTTGCCACATAGGGCGTGAATTTAGCAAAGCTTCGATTTTGGTTAATGGGGTATACATTTCTTCGTAGGTAAGTTTTGTATTTCCTATGACGCGTTTCAGGTGCAGCTTGACTGATCGGACACCTGACTCCCAGACCTCCGAAATGTGGGGAGGATGGTGGAATAAATTTCCAGGTGATGTTGTCCTTAGATAAGTGGTCAATGACGATGTTGTTGTGTTGCTGACTGCAGAGAAGATTGTAGAGTTCGTTTAGTAGACGCTTAGCACCAACAAAGTTTGTACCGTTGTCGCTCCAAATTTCAGACGGCTTACCGCGACGGGCAACAAAGCGATCGAGAGCTGACGAAAAGGCAATTGATGACAGGTCACCTACAAGTTCTATGTGGATTGCTTTAGTCACGAAACAAACGAACAGCGCTATGTAGGCTTTTGTGAATTTTGGGTTCCGACCCCGATTTAAACGCAGAGTTATTGGCCCTGCGTATTCGCAGCCTACCTTGCTGAATGGTCGAGAGTAACGAATGCGTTCGGAGGGAAGGTTTCCCATTACAATATTACAAGAGAGATAGGATGATGCTTAACTGTTTAAGTTAGTACATAGAGACATAATATGTATGCATTATGTATTCACATTGCGGGAAGCGCAAGCACAAAAAAATAGACAAATGTTATTTATGTAAGATTTTGATAGGGTGTAATTTTCGCTGTTTGGCATTATTAAACATACAGCCCCTCCTGAAAGCCTATGGCCTTTCAGAACAGGGTAATTTAGCAACCTTAATTATAGGTCTGAGGTAATCTCCAAATTTGGTGCGTATAGTAACTACTCTACACTTCTCGTCTGCTCCTGGATGAGTTTTTATGATTCGTCCAATAATCCACTTGGAAGGAGGCAGATTGGGTTCTTTGAGTAGAACGACATCATCCACTTCGAGGTTTGGTTGCGAATTCTGCCACTTTGAGCGTTGCTGTAATGAGGTAAGAAATTCGACATGCCAACGTTTCCAAAAGCCTTGAAGCATTGCCTGCAAAAGAGACCAATTAGTTTTGATTGAAATAGTAGAGTTAGTAGCATCGGTTTGAGGAACAGCTGTATATGGTTCCCCTATTAAAAAATGAGATGGTGATAGGGCAATAGGGTCTAAATCAGAAGTTTGCCACATAGGGCGTGAATTTAGCAAAGCTTCGATTTTGGTTAATGGGGTATACATTTCTTCGTAGGTAAGTTTTGTATTTCCTATGACGCGTTTCAGGTGCAGCTTGACTGATCGGACACCTGACTCCCAGACCTCCGAAATGTGGGGAGGATGGTGGAATAAATTTCCAGGTGATGTTGTCCTTAGATAAGTGGTCAATGACGATGTTGTTGTGTTGCTGACTGCAGAGAAGATTGTAGAGTTCGTTTAGTAGACGCTTAGCACCAACAAAGTTTGTACCGTTGTCGCTCCAAATTTCAGACGGCTTACCGCGACGGGCAACAAAGCGATCGAGAGCTGACGAAAAGGCAATTGATGACAGGTCACCTACAAGTTCTATGTGGATTGCTTTAGTCACGAAACAAACGAACAGCGCTATGTAGGCTTTTGTGAATTTTGGGTTCCGACCCCGATTTAAACGCAGAGTTATTGGCCCTGCGTATTCGCAGCCTACCTTGCTGAATGGTCGAGAGTAACGAATGCGTTCGGAGGGAAGGTTTCCCATTAGCTGGTTTGAAGTTGTTTTGCGCTGACGAATGCAAGTAAAACAGTCGTATACCACCTTTCGAGCGAGATTTCTACAACCCAGAATGTAAAAGTTTTGCTTTATTAATGCGAACAATAGCGAAGCACCGGCATGCAAATGATTTTTGTGTGTAAATTCCATGATTAGCCTTGCGATTCGGTGAGTCTTGCATAAGATTATTGGATGCTTTTCCGAATAAGTTAAATTGGAGTGTTCTAACCGACCGCCGACACGAAGAACACCTGAGGAATCAAGAAATGGACTCAAATTTAGAAGTCTGCTTTTTGATGGAAGTTGTTTTTGAGTTTTTAAAGAATGAATTTCCGAATTAAATAATGCAGATTGAACATATTTTATAATTTGATTTTTGGCGTAGGATAAGTCTTCAGTGGAAAGTGGATTTACGTTTTGGAATTCTTTAGATATGAAATAATTTTGTTGATAGCGAAACACGTATGATGTTACCCGCACTACTCTAAACCAACTGGAAGAGTTATTGATTATATTTTAAAAGGGTGATTTGAATTTATGTTTGAATCAAATACCTTGGCGATTGGGTTAACCTTTCTTTCTTCCAAGTGCTGAGTGTCGATATCTTCAATGTTATGAGTGGATGAAGGCCATTGGTCTCGATGCTTACTTAGCCATTCTGGCCCTTCCCACCAGAGTGTGGGCAAAAGCCGTGCAATTCCCAATCATTTTTGTTTTGAAGCATAATTCTTGGAATAGCGAAGTTTTCGACGATGTGAAGCTCATTCCTGATCGTATTCCATTGCTGCGATAAAGAATCTGGAACTTCCTCATCCCAGTTAATTTGCTTCCTCCATAGTTCCTGAAGCAGTATTTTGATTCCTATGACAATCGGCGATAAAAATCCTAACGGATTAAAGATTTTTGAAGCATCTGATAAGATGTGGCGTTTAGTGCATAAATTTTCTAGATTTAATTTGACCTTATATGAAAAAACGTCCCTTGAAGGGCACCACTGTAATCCGAGAACTTTGACAGAATTAGATTCTTCGAAGTCGACTGGTGAAAGTTCCCGTTGGTCCTCAGGTAATGAAATATGGAGTGGCCAGCAGTTTGTAGTCCACTTTCGTAGATTGAATCCCGCAGATTTTAACAAATTTACCAACTCCAGGCGAAGAAAAAGAAGATCTTCAATGGTATCTGAACCGGTGATGACGTCATCGACGTAAAAATCATTGAGAAGAGTCGATGAAGCTCGAGGATGAGTTTTGACGGAATCTGCAGCTAACTGTTGCAAGACTCTTACAGCCAAAAACGGACCAGCAGAAGTTCCGTACGTGACAGTAAGCAGACGAAAATGTTTTAAAGGATCTTCAGGGTTCTCACGCCAGACAATCCGCTGAAAGCCGGTATGCTTTTGAGAGACCCAGATTTGCCTGTACATTTTTTCAATATCTCCTGTTACAAGAAAAGCATGTCGACGAGATCTTACAGATTGAAAATATGTCACGCTGGATTGTAGGACCGATGAGAAGAGATTCGTTAAGAGATTGTGATGATCGAGTTTTCGCAGATGCATCGAAAACAACTCGGGTTTTAGTAGTACTACTATCACCTTTGGAGATTGCATGATGAGGCAAATAGTAGTTTAAATGGTTAGGTTTTAGAATTTCATTGGAAGGTATTTCTTCCATATGACCAAGTGAAATATATTCGTTTATGAATTTTGTGTATTCAGATTTCAAATTTGGATTCCACTTAAATTTTCTCTCAATGGAATGAAAACGAGGTAGAGCCGTATTGAAGGAATCTCCGAAATTAAGTTTTGTTGAAGATTTAAAGGGAAGTTCTACTTCATATCTACCATCTTGGCGACGAGTATGAAATTTGACGAAGTTTTCATCAGCTAACTTCTCTTCTCGAGACAGTGGTTGTTCATTAGATACTTCCTCAAGCCTCCAAAATTTTTCTAGATCAAATTCCTGATCGTGATCTAAACGGGTACAGAATGTTTGAATTCCTGATCTCACCGGAAACTGCTGTGAATGATGCCCAGCTATGACCCAGCCGAAAATGGTTGGAATCGAAGTAAGAGTTCCGACTCCTTCGATTTTAGCACCTCCTTTTATAATATTGAAAAACTTATCAGCTCCTATCAAAACGTCGATTGGACCTGGTTCAAAATAATTAGGATCAGCAAGATCAAGAGAAGAAAGATTTTGAGGAATTTGATATATTGGTATTGGTGGAAGCGATGAGGCGATGTTTTGCAAGATGTAGCAATTGAGATCAATCGATTCATGACTATAACATGAGACAATGTTAAGATTGATTAACCCATTGGTTACTCCGGCTGATTTAGATCCGATTCCTACTATTGGAATCCTCAAACGTTTTCGAGGAAGTCCTAAGCGCTGAGCTGCTTGCTCAGTTATAAAAGACACCTGAGCACCGGAGTCGAGAAGAACGCGTACATTTTGATAAAGTCCTTGCTTGTCCTGAATTCGACATATAGCTGTCGGCAGAATTGTAGAAGTATGATTTTTAGGATTGAAGGAGAATGAGTGATTTACGATGAATGAATTCGAAGAGTGTGGAATTGAATTTTCTGAATTAGAATTTAATTGGCGATTCAAATTAGAAACTGCATTTGAATTTTGATTTGAATTACGACTTGAATTCAGATTTGGGTTTTGATTTGACGTTGGATTAGAGTTTTGAGACTGAGATGAATGAAGCAGAGAATGGTGACGAGATTGGCAAAGATGGCAATGAACTGTAAGGCGACAATTATTTGAGGCCTGCCCCGAACGCAAGCAATTGTAACAGAGTGAGTTATTTCGTACGAAATCGCGACGGGATTCGATATTTAATGATTTGAAGTCTTGGCAACTTGAAAGTAAATGTCCTTCTTGGCATTTTGGACAACTTGGGGAAGATTTCACAAAATGCGCGCGAACAGTTCGAGTGCTGTTAAGATTTGAAAACGAACTGCAAGATTCTAGACACTGGCAACGTGTTTGCAGAAATTCTAGGAATTCATGTATAGTGCAATCATCTCGAGCACCTACTTCTTCTGCCCAAGACCTTTTTGTTTCCTGGTCTACCTTTTGAAGAAGTAGGTAAATAAGCCATGGATCACGTGCATTGATGTCCAATGCGTTAAGCCCCCGCACTGCTTCATCTGCCCCATTTGTGATCTTGCGAAGCGATTGAAGATTTGCAGCACTGCAAGATGGAAGCGAAAGAAACGAGTGGATAAACGATCGTACGATAAGATGCTTCTGATCATAACGCTGCTCTAATCTAGTCCAAGCTTCAATATAATTGTTCTCAGAACATCGAATATGTTTGAGAAGATTCGCGGCTTCCCCGCGGAGAAACGGTTTTAAAAAATGTAACTTTTGTGTATTCGTAATTGTTCGATTTGAATCGACAGTTCCCGTGAACATGTCTCGAAAAGTCGGCCAATCTTTATATTCACCCGAAAACGGTTCAATTGTGATTTTAGGTAGTTTCACTGACTTATACGGCATAGAAATATCAGAATCTTCCGACGGTGTATGATAACCTAGAGACACACCCTTATCTTTAGACTCATGAGGTTAAGATTTGATTCGGATGGCATCTAAAAGCAACGCGTGAGTTTCAAAATATTTTTCTTCGTATTCAACAAATTCTGATTCGCGATCTACATAGTCTTTGGTACCGATGAAATCTAGAAGTTCGTTTTGCAATGCTACGAACTCCTGCCACGCTTCATTGAGTCTTTCAAGACGAAATTCTAATGTCTCTAACGTAGTCGAAATTGGAATCGCACTGGCATATGTTGCTGTAAGTGTAATACAGCCCTTAGCCCGACCACGTTTTGCGATAACTTTATTCATTTTCAATGAAAAAACAAAATATTATAAATGAAGCGTAGGTATATTTGATATAACAAACTATATAAACTATTCGTATGGATATCCGTTATCAACCGTATGTACCGTTGAACAAAATTAACCGTTTGTACCGTTTGTATTAAATGTCAACGCAAAATACCTAAATAACGGCAACAACAATTCTTTTTTATGTGTTCAAAAAATAAAGAATAAAAAATCCTGTCCACTTTATTTCGAACCGCACTGTAATCTCTTTTTTTTTTCAACCAATTAATAAGGCACTGATTTTATCATCAAATTCATGTGGCTATCGAAGGACCATAAAAATGTTTAGGATTATGTTTTGATTTGGGGTGAATGTATTAATAATGGTGTATAGTTTTTTAATATGTTTAATTGTTGTGTAAATTGTGGAAATCTATAATTAGATTAAATGTTAAAATATGTTTGTGTTAGATATTACCAAATCCAAGTGGTGAGATATGTGTATAAAACTGTGCGTTGTGTTGGTTAATACTACTGTGTATTCAGTGTCTTTTGTATTAAAAACTTTATAATGTAACAAAATATTAAGTTTTTATTTTCAATTAATTATAAATAAGTACTGTGTTTTGAGATTTTAATGGACTGATTGAATGTATGATTTATGTGCCAACCGATCTCGTTGGTGATTGAATGCAGAATGACTCAAAAATATGGTTATTTTAAGAGAGATAGGATGATGCTTAACTGTTTAAGTTAGTACATAGAGACACAATATGTATGCATTATGTATTGACATTGCGGGAAGTGCAAGCACAAAAAAATAGACAAATGTTATTTATGTAAGATTTTGATAGGGTGTAATTTTCGCTGTTTGGCATTATTAAACAAATGTCAATGATTGGACAAAAACATGGCGGATATAGCTCAACGAAGTAAAGTCAGTCCATGTATATTTTACGTATAAGAAAATTAATAGATTAACGGTATTTGTTAATACGGTTCAAGTTCCGTTTGCTAACGAAGCAAAATATCTCGGTATGACTCTAGACGCGAAATTAAAATGGAAACCGCATGTTAAAAAGAAATGCGAAGAGTTAAATAATAAACTTAGAGATATGTACTGGTTGCTCGGGAAACCCTCTAAGCTCAGTATCGAAAACAAGCTAATTTTTTACAGGCAGGTGCTTAAGCCTGTCTGGACTTACGGTATACAACTCTATGGTTGTACGCGAGATTCTAATTTTAATACCTTACAAACATTTGAAAATAAACTCCTAAGATCATTTGTAAGCGCATCTTAGTACATTAAAAACGAAGATCTCCACAGAGATTTCGGCGTTCCCATGGTGCGCAATGAAATAAAAAAATTTGCTCGAAATCATAGAAAACGGCTATTACAACACTGCAATAGTACTATAATCGAAATTATCGATGAGACGAATTTAGTACGCCGCCTTCAAATCTGGTGCACTAAACGAGAATCTGCTTTAAAATCGCGGTATAAGCAGGAACTATCACCGGATAGTTACCTGCAACACGTTAATTAAATTCGTTAAAAATAAATTGCTAGATAAATTTCAACTTAGTTGCAATCGGGAGGAGGAGGTGTGTTTAGTGCAGTAAGAATCTCACTCTCCTATGAGCACGCGTTCTTCGGTCCTCATAGAGCCTTTTGAAGGTTTTACACCTAACACGGGAAAAAAATTTATCACACTTCGTCTTCGAATTATTACCAAATTGGTATCTCTAAATCCTCTTTTATCTTGTTTTTACTTTTTTATGTTATTATTCTTGTTTAGGGCCCGTTTGCTGATACATAACTTAAGCATTTAAGTTCTACTTAAGAACTTATGTGACAGTTTACGCAGAGGAAAAAGTAGCCCTTAAGCTATTTAAGTAGAACATAAATATTTATGATTCGTATCAGCAAACGGGCCTAAGTCCCTTTAGAACCCTCTTCATTGCGCGCAAGTATTTCGTATATAAATGTATATAAAAGCTTTAAATATTGCATCAATTTGCTTAAGATCAACTCACCTTTGTTGTCCTGAAGAAATGGCCACTCCTGCTGGATTCGAAGGTGGTATTAGATACTATTTGAGGTACCTTATGGTCGTTAGTTGCTAAGCTGATATATATAGGTTTCTAGATTAATAATGACTTTTATTTACATTTTAATGCTATATTGTAACAATCATAAACAAGCATGGCATGCGCCGTCTGCCGGAGTGACATATTTTATGTTTTCATAAGTAAATTATAGTTAAATAAAACATTCAATTTTAATACAATAATTATACAATCTATACAATATTTTTCTTGGATATCATTAGAACAGATTATTAATTATATTTCTTCGGTATTTTAACCCCCTGTCTATGTGCTTTGACAATTGTTTCCAATTCTCACCGTTAAGAGTATTCTGCATCTCGATATTGCTAAGGACACTTTTTCCAAACACTGATACTCGAATTTCCGCTAGAATAGGACATCTTCCAAGAAAGTGGTATACATCTTCTCTCGCCCTCATATTACAGATGCCACATATTTCCTCAAGGTCACTTCTGTAAGGAATAAAATTCAATTGGATAACCTCTGCTCTTGTTTTGGTAATTAACGATATTTCCTCTGTTGTGTATTCACAATCGAAGTAGTTCCTTTCCATTAAGTCATAATTAAGTTGGGCATAGATAACTCGTTGTAGAGATGACCTTGCCTTCTTTTCGAAATCCTGTCTTTTTTCAGATCTACTGCCTTAATTAACTCGTTCACCTTTCGTTTCCAAGCCTCTAAGTTATTTCTGTGTAGATTTAGTGAACAGCTACAATATTCTGCCAATAACTTCCACTGAGCAAACCATGAAATTTCCTTTCGTATTACCAGCATACTTATCTTTTTTGGCAATCTCCTGTCATCCATGTTAAGCGTTTTAATGGCATTTTTAACGTCGATATGTACAATGCAGACAATCCAGTTTCAAGGTAAAGAATATGATTTGGTGTTGATTGAGGCAATTTGAAAATTCTTCTTAAAAAGTATCGCAAAAGTTGCTCTACTTCTTCAAATTCTATATGGCCCCAACTTTGTGCAGCATAACACATTATTACTTTAGCTGTTGCCTCAAAAACTCTATATTTTGCTGCTTACATCCTTACTCAACATTACACTTCTCCAGGTTGCATTTATGGCACTTTTTGATTTTGCAAGTTTTCCTATCATACGAGTATGTCTTTTAAAATTTAGATTCCTTGTAATGGGAACACCTAAGTAATTGTACTCATTTACTACCTCTACGTCTTGGCTAGCAAATTTCCATTTCTCATTTCGACAGTTCGTATCTCCTGCATTGCGAAAGATCATGATTTTTGATTTGTCGAGATTTACTTTTAGCCTTCATGTGTCGCAATATTCAGCAAGCCTCTTCAACATAAGCTGAAGACCATTCGTTGTTTCTGACAGTGCAACAATATCATCAGCAAACATTAAATGGCTTATCACAAGTGTCTCAGACAGCTTTAATCCTCCGGTCCAAATCTCATTTATATCGTCTATAAATAGGACAAATAAAAGTAAACTTAAATTGCATCCTTGCTTAAGGCCATTTACTCCATTTACTATTCCCGACGTTCTATGAGCGTACAGGCCTTCGATTATTCTTCCAAATTTTAAGGACATTCCTTTATTGTACAACTTCATCATTAGAGCTTTTCGGTCAATTGTATCGAAAACTGCTTTAAAATTGATGTAGAATACATACAGTTTTTTCTTCTTATTCATAAACATTTCCGCAATATTCGTTAGTACGTAAAATTTGTCTACAGTGGAGTAATCCCTACGAAAAGCAGCCTGGTTTTCACTCAGGGGATTATTATCCTGGATCCACGAGTACATACTTTTGCTCAGAATTTTAGTGAGTATCTTCATTGGTGCGTTCAGTAATGAAATGCCCCTGTAGTTGGCTGGGTTACTGGAATCGCCTCTTTTAAGGATAGGGTTGAGCAGAGCTTTATTAAAATAGTCAGGAACAGAACCCGAAACAAGTAAACAGTTGAACGCAGCTGTTAATTTCAAAACGAGATCAGTATTGCCGAATTTGAAGAATTCCATTGGAATACCATCCGAACCAGGGGCTTTGTCATTTTTTGACTCCTTGAGTGTAGCTTCGACTTCAACAACTGAAAATTGGGCGTCCAAAATGTTGTTTTGAAGGTTGGGAACCGCAAATTGGAAGGTATTGCTGTAATTATCCGTTGTCATCTTACTTAAATAGTTTGCCAGTATTGGGAGTTCAATTGTTATTATTCCGTTCTTTGTCACTATTACGCTTATCTCTAGCACTGTTTTCCAAAAATCAGATGCATTGCTACAGTCCGAGATTTTTCGAGCGGTTTGCATGGTACGAATCCGACGTTTTGCATTCCACAACCTTTTGTATTCTTTATTTGCCTGCACATATTTTTGTCTGAAGAAATCATTTTGTGGATTTTTTCTTAGCACTTTAAGCCAAACAAAAGATTTCTTCCGCACCTCAGACAACTGGCTATCAAACCATTTCTCTCTAAAGGTAAATCCGGGGTTTCTTTTAGACATACAAGCATTGGGAATTGACTCTAGTACAATTTGGTTTATCCCTTCCATAGGTAAAACTTCGTTGTTGATAATTTCATGACTTATAAGATTTTCGGTGAATGAGGTTTTGTATCTGTTTGCAAAAGCAGCTTTCCATTTGTATTTTGTTTGAATTATTGTTTGCTTTTCATGTGTCCTTTGAGAGCTCGGCGGCTGAACTAAAATTTCAATTGGTAGATGATCTGAGAATATTTGTGGTCTTACAGCAAAATCTTTTACGAGTTTACACCATTCGCCTCCTAGCAGCCCATAATCTATAACCGAACTTCCTTGTTGGCTAACGAATGTGAAATCTCCCTCCTTGTCACCATTAGTACACCCATTAGAAATACCGAGCTTGAAGGAATTACAAAGATCAATAAGCTTTTTGCCCTCCCGGTTGATAACAGTATCTCTTGACTTGCGATCTCTTCCCCAAAGCTTATTTTCGCTGCATTCAGAACCTGTCCTGGTATTGAAGTCGCCGATTAGAAGTATATTTGCAAATGCATTGTTGTTGAGTTTGTCGATAAGTAGGGTGTATTAGTAATCCCAATGGTTACAGTTGATATATATTGGAACTATTATCAGCTTACTATGGTGACTAAAATTACTATGATGACTAAAACTGATCTCCATAAAATACAGGTCGTAATTATTTTTGAGAAAGCACTTCACGTTCTCGAGGTTTAATTTATAGACCATAAGTATTCTACCACTTGCGCGTCCCCTTATATTAGACCTTTCAGCATAAATCCATTTTATATTATACTCATTAAAATACGACAGAAAATTATTAATAATGTTATGTTCTTCTGTTACATGGGTTTCAACTAGCACAAAAATATCATATTCCTTAATAAAATTATAAAATCTGATACATATATCTTATTAACTAATCCAGCAATATTATAACTAAGAATTTGTATGTTTTTAATATGTAGCAACGGACAGGCGGTTATTTCCTAAGTATCTTGTATGTTTTGTATCACCCTGTTCACACCAATCGCACTGATTGATAGCTGCAGCCAGCTTCTCTTTCGTTTGACATTTCTGGATCTGATAACTTTGGCATTTGTTTTCTTTTTTGTTGCTGCCTTACATTTTTACCTGTTGATTTGTGTTGATTTATCTCGGAATACAACTTTAAAAAGAAATCTGCTCCCAATTTATGTGTTTCAGTGATAGTTTGCAATCCATTTTTCTGTTCGGAAACAAACACCGCTTTTTCAACCCATCGAACTAAAATATCTTCTACCACTAGCTTGTCATCACGAAGCAGGACTTTTATTTTTGTGTTACATGCACAAAGGTGTTTCCTTAGCTGCAAGAGCATCCCGCACCTAAGTCGTACTGCGAGTGGGTAGTCTCGGTTAATTGATATTCCAGTTCCTTTGAGGTTTTTGGACTGTTTAAGCACTTGGAATGCACAACTTTTGCTGTTGAATTTGGCTATAAATGTCGATGTTTTGTTTTTACTGTTGCTGTTGCTTAATTGGTGGATTTGTTCTGCTGTTATTATAACGGGTGATTTTTTTACTACTTGGTTTTTGACGTTTATATTTTTGACAGATCACACATGACAAATTCCACGAACATTTGACATTTCGATTCAGTATTGTTTGCCATTTCATCATGAATAGACATACGCCTGAACAACGTTTGCAAATTATTGAAATTTATTATCAAAATTCGTGCTCTGTGAAAAATGTGTTTCGCAAGCTACGTCCGTTTCAGCAACGAGGCTCATTTTTGGCTAAATGGATACGTGAATAAGCAGAATTGCCGTATTTGGAGTGAAGAGCAGCCAGAGGCAATTCAGCAGCTACCAATGCATCCCGAAAAATGCACTGTTTGGTGCGGTTTATGGGCAGGCGGCATCATTGGGCCGTACTTCTTCAAGGACGATGAAGGCCGCAGGGTTACGGTCAATGGAGAAAGGTACCGTTCGATGATAACAGATTTTTTTTTGCCGAAAATGCAAGAATTGAACTCGGTCGACATGTGGTTCCAACAGGACGGTGCCACATGCCACACTGCACGCGAAACCATGCATCAATTGACAGGCGAATTTGGTGAGCAGTTGATCTCACGTTTTGGCGCAGTCAATTGGCCACCAAGATCATGTGATTTGACCCCATTAGACTATTTTTTGTGGGGCTATGTTAAGTCTATTGTCTATGGGGACAAGCCAAACACGATTGCTGCCTTGGAAGCCAACATTGAACGCGTCATTGGTGAGATTCCGGCCGAAATGTGTGAAAAAGTTTGCCAAAATTGGACCTTCAGAATATTTAAGTGAAATTATTTTTAAAAAGTAAATGGCAGAAATTGATTTATCTATCCAAATAAAAATTTCATTCACTTTTTACAAGTTTCTGTGTTTTTTGAATTTTCAAAAACCAAGCTCTTAAAAAATCACCGTTTATTTTGTGAATTAGTTAAGTTCTTGCAAATAATCACAATTTCGATTTGTTGGTCCGCATTTGATTTTGGCATTTAAAAAATAAGGTTACATTCGTTTGTGGCATTTTCATTTGTTCGATTTCATTTTGCAAGGCACTTGTCACCCAATTCTTTAACAGTTGCTCTCAAGTCTTGGTTTTCCTTCTGTACCACTAATAGATCCTGTCTTAGTCCGTTAAGATCATTTTTGTGGCAATATTTTGTAGATTTAAATCGAACAAATTATTAAGATCGTTAATAGACATAGAACTATTTGGTTCACCCATTTTCTTGCCCTTTTTTGCGATTAATATGGCAGATTCCGGAGATAGTGTTTGATGTTTACGCTTATTCATCCGTAGTTCAATCTTTGACAATATTTTTTAGGTTTTGATTTTTACTCTTACTTTCTTAATTAAAAAAATATTGCATTTAAAATCTAATATGACTCACATGTAGTTTCAAAATTAGTGGATTTAATAGATTTTGAATGAACTTTAAAGCAGTATTTTATAAATTAATATAATTTTCAAATCCACACAGTCCACTAAAACAAAAACAAAAATAATATAAAAATATTGTTTGCGTTTTCCAAACTCCCCTAGAAAAATATAATTTACAGTGAGTAATCGCTGTAAGTTTTATTAAAGTCGGTAAACATCGATCAAGAAATAATGCGTCTTAGAAAGGTACTACAGCATCTAACTGATGAGCCCAGCTGTAGTACCTGGGCGAAACGCATTTTAGACTAAAGGTCACAGAAACAATCAATTGGCTTTAAATCCACAGAGTGCACTAAAACAACACTATAAACATATTGTTTGCGTTTTCTTCAATTAATTTACTGGCCGGACCACGGGCAAAACATACTTCTAGGTGCATGAATCTAACCAAATTCCCCTAGAAAAATATAATTTACAGTGAGTAATCGCTGTAAGTTTTATTAAAGTCGGTAAACATCGATCAAGAAATAATGCGTCTTAGAAAGGTACTACAGCATCTAACTGATGAGCCCAGCTGTAGTACCTGGGCGAAACGCATTTTTGACTCAAGGTCACAGAAACATTCAAATGGCTTTAAATCCACACAGTCCACTAAAACAAAAACAAAAATAATATAAACATATTGTTTGCGTTTTCTTCAATTAATTCACTGGCCAGACCACGGGCAAAACATACTTCTAGGTGCATGAATCTAACCAAATTCCCCTAAAAAAATATAATTTACAGTGAGTAATCGCTGTAAGTTTTATTAAAGTCGGTAAACATCGATCAAGAAATAATGCGTCTTAGAAAGGTACTACAGCATCTAACTGATGAGCCCAGCTGTAGTGCCTGGGCGAAACGCATTTTGGACTAAAGGTCACAGAAACATTCAATTGGCTTTAAATCCACACAGTGCACTAAAACAAAAACAAAAATAATATAAACATATTGTTTCCGTTTTCTTCAATTAATTTACTGGCCAGACCACGGGCAAAACATACTTCTAGGTGCATGAATCTAACCAAATTCCCCTAGAAAAATATAATTTACAGTGAGTAATCGCTGTAAGTTTTATTAAAGTCGGTAAACATCGATCAAGAAATAATGCGTCTTAGAAAGGTACTACAGCATCTAACTGATGAGCCCAGCTGTAGTACCTGGGCGAAACGCATTTTGGACTAAAGGTCACAGAAACATTCAATTGGCTTTAAATCCACACAGTGCACTAAAACAAAAACAAAACTAATATAAACATATTGTTTGCGTTTTCTTCAATTAATTTACTGGCCAGAACACGGGCAAAACATACTTCTAGGTGCATGAATCTAACCAAATTCCCCTAGAAAAATATAATTTACAGTGAGTAATCGCTGTAAGTTTTATTAAAGTCGGTAAACATCGATCAAGAAATAATGAGTCTTAGAAAGGTACTACAGCATCTAACTGATGAGCCCAGCTGTAGTACCTGGGCGAAACGCATTTTGGACTAAAGGTCACAGAAACATTCAATTATCTTTAATATAATTTTTATTTTGTTGAGCTATAAATTGACACTTTCGCACAGCAAAATCAGTGTTGCCACTCTGCTTGATATATATATATTTATATAATGATCGCTTTTACGAATACGAGATTCTTTATCCTATGATACTCCGTTCGGGTAGCGGTATATTTTGATTAACGTTGGATAATAAGTATTGCGGATACCGTTCCAGGCACAATTAAACTTTAAAGTTATAAAATAATTTAATTTAAGCAATAAAAACATGTTAATTAACTGCCCAAATAGGAAAAAAAGCCTTTTGGCTTATGTGAGAATCGGAGCGGTAATCTATGTGTCCGGAATTCAATTCGTATGGCCTCCTTAGCCTTCAGTCTGAGACGATTGAATATCGCATATAGTGTTTGTATATATACCGGAATCCTGCTAATATGCACAATCTAGTTACAGCTTACGCCTTTTATTCTCACATAGGGCTGCACTTTTTGCCGCTTTCCTTCGATTTATAAAGACTCTAGTATCTCGAAAACTTTGAATGGCTTAGGTACCATTTACGTTCGGGCAGCCGTACCTATATACAGACTGCCAATTTAGCCTATATGTAAAAAAATTATGTAAGAAAGCTTTCATACCTAATTTATTTTCAAATAATAAAGAAAATTAATTTAAACACTGAAACTATACCATGAACAGAGTGCATGAAATCTTCTTTTTTTTGTAAAGGCTTGTCCAAGAAACTGTACGCCTTCGATACAAATTAAAGTGCAATAATTAGTTAATACAAATTAGCTACTACCTAATCTACCTTGCCAAACCGCTCCTCTGTTACAAAACAAAATATTGGAAAAGTCTGCAACTTCCCCTATTTCCAAGTTCATTGAACCCTTTGAGGAAAAATACTTCAATTTGAGACAAAGCTTTAAATTTTTTTACTTGCGATTATAGGTACTATAAGGCAAGTTATGCATTCGTAAAAAAAAATTCGCTTAAGCGATTACCTTCAAATTTGGTATTTGTGATTATTTTGGCATTCCCCAGAGGGAAATTGAAATTTTATTTTTAGGCCTAAAAATAACGGTACTTGCCATATGACCTTGAAGGAGAATCTTATTTTTATCAAAAACGGCTGCAACGATTTTGATAAAAAAATTTGAGAATTTTTTTTGTTGATAATAGCTATCATTTGGTATGAATCAAGTTTACGGGAAAAGTCTATTAACGGTACTTTTCATATAACGGTTTTTTAAATTTTTGGCTTTTTCGGTAAC
The DNA here is from genome assembly GCA_910595825.1 of Philhelius pedissequus. Lineage (NCBI taxonomy): Eukaryota > Metazoa > Arthropoda > Insecta > Diptera > Syrphidae > Philhelius > Philhelius pedissequus. The sequence goes on from OU343160.1 coordinate 106,950,412, forward strand.
TGTTCATTGGATTTCTGTCAAATTTTATATCTGAGAAGATCTAGGGAGCGAAACTAATTCTGCATATTAAAACTTTATATTACATTTTTAACATAATTAAAATTAATTTTTGAATTTTTTTTTTGAAAAATCAATATTTTTAAAACTAATACAAAAATATAATTTTAAATTTTATAGTCATATGTATATTGATAAACTCTACAAAACTGCATACCAAAATTTCAAAAAAAGTTTGTTTTTAAAAAAACTAAAAATGAAAAACCGGATTTCATCAAAATTCGTCCTACAATTTTCGAGATACTTTTTTATAAAATTTTCATTTATCCGTGGCATCTAATGGCGTTCTTCGTTTTTTGTATAGGTGGGTAAAAATCGTGTTTTAAACTGATAAAAAGTGCTAAAACGATCACTTCAATCAGTTTAAAACACGATTTTTACCCACCTATACACCATTCACTTTCATTATTATACATATATATAATATATACATAAATATGTACATATATTTACATACCTAGGCGCCATCTATGTAGGTAGGTACACATTACCCTCCTAATTTACATAATTAAAATTTTTTTAAATATACATTTGTAGGATGGTACCCATAGAGAAAATAATTAAATAGAGGCGCGACTCGTACCCCCCTTGCCTTAAACACCCACAAATTTTTTTTAGGTGAGTAAGAAAAAACTCTCTTAATTTACTCATTTTTTCCTATCCGTGGATACATGTGAGTGGTGGATTAAAAACCCTATTGCTCAAACTGACAGATAATTTTTTTTGTTTTTGGTTTTTCAAAAGTCTGTCTGACATTTCTAATTACCAAAACATAAATAATAGTTTTTTTTTCACATTTGGTAAGTTTTATTTCATATTTATTTAATTATTCTTTATTTCAATGGAAGAAATATATATAACTATAAATTTGTTTGATATAGATTTGGCCACAATGACGGAGATCCGATGGAAAGCGTACATCCAAAGGTATATCTTAGATTGGAAACTCAGAAACCAAACCCAATTGTTTCTTGTTTTCTATAATTGTTTTGTTGTTTTTTTTTAGATTGGGAGTGAAGACGTAGTTAGTTTATCTGGGAGTGATACCACTACCACTCCGCTTTACACAAAAACCAATCCATCAACAAAAAGTGAAGATCGAATTGGTTATTTAGAAAAGGAGGCTTCACATTGGCGGACACAATGTGAAATCTCACGAATAAGCGATTCGCTGCCACATGAAGTGTCTCGTCTATGTAAAGAGAAACAACAATACAATGAGCCATTAGTAGTGGCGGGTTGTTGCTGTAGTACAGAAATATAGAAAGCTTTTCTTGGAATCTATTCTTCAACAGGACATGTGTTGGTATAACACAAGCTCCGGAAACAATTTCCCCAGCAAAATGACAGAGTAAGTAAACCTTTATTTTGCAAGTGCAAATTCATATCTAATCGATGTTTTTCTTATAAACTTTCATAGATCTCGATAAACTGAAAGAAGGAATCGCTGAGAAAGTAGCCATATTATCTTTTTGGAAGAAATATAAGTTTTTAGTATAATGGATTGAATGGATGATTTAAGGAATAGTTACAGGTAGGTCCAAATATGTAGGTAAGTTTTTAGTATAATGGATTGAATGGATGATTCAAGGAATAGTTACTTAGGTACCTACATACCTACAAATTTATATTTAAATCTAGATTATAGATTTTATTTACGGAAATTAGGATGATAATTGTGTACCTACACTACATACAGATATGAATATGTAGGCATGTAAATGTGTATACATACAATGTACATTGAAAGTGTAAGTTGGTGATAAGTAGGTAGATATATGCATATAATTTTATATGATAGGTGCAATATACATAATATTCATTTGATTTTTAATGATATATAGGTATATAAATGTATGAGAGCACGCTGTAAGTAGGTAGGTATTCAGTGACATAGTTAGCAAAAACATGTGTATGTATGTAATTTAGTCATTATTATGCGTAAAAATAAAATATAATTAGGTAGAAGAAATGGATATACATATTTATATCCACCAATAGAGAGACAGACGGAATATCAAGTTTGATTAAAATTTCGGGTTCGATTTTTTTAAGTGTAAAATTTGCAAAAAGGTAATCCGTAATTCTAGATCACAAAAAATTGATTTTATTGATTTTTAATAAATTTGTTATAGTAACAATTATAACATAACTTATTATAATAAAATATACTAGCAATCCATTAAACAAAAAAAAAACTTAACTTATTATACTTACTATGAATTCTTTTCATTTTTCGTCGTTGAGTAGTTCTACCTCTTTGTTGGTTGATAAATATTTACTTTGTTCCTGATATGGAAATTCATCGGAAAGTAAAAGCTTGCGGCAAATTGTTTCCATATTTTTTTATAAATAAATTAAATGCACGGTTGGATCGTATGTACTTGCTCTTGTGTTCGATCAAATTGTTAGTAGAAAAGGTTTAATATTACGAAATGTTATATTAACAAAAGATTATGTCTCACACTATTCTTACATCCGGTGGGAGTTGCTTTGAAGCACGGAAAATGCTAGACAATCCATGCATATATTTCTTTTACTGGCAATGCTTTCTCTTTGGAAAATTCGATTGCCACGAAGATGAAGGAACTGTTGGGAGTTAGAAGTTAAATATAACATTTTTTTTTGGTGTAAAGTTTCAACTAACTTACCTACAGCTATATGGTTGTTTATTGTGTGTATGGCACATTGGAAAATTTTGCTTTGGTGGGGTGGGAGTTTTTCCAGTTCCTGCAGCGCATAGACAAATGTCTCCATTGCAGTGGCCATATAGACTTGTGAAGCCACAACTTCCAGAGCGTTCATAACAGCTTCGGTGGCTTTCCGTCTTCCCAAGCAAACCAAGCCCAGTATCGATGAAGGTGGAACGATTCGATCCAGCGTAAAGAAATTCTTAGTCACATAATTGTCCCAAAACGCATGGAGCAATTGTTGTTCAATTTAATCAGAAAGCAATGAATGAGCTGTTGCTGTACCGTCATTTATTGCCATTCTCGCTCAAAAGCTTGTCCAGTCCAAATCCGGCGTTGGCGAAGCCATTTACAAAACTTGCAGCCAGATTCTGCATTCCTGAGTCCACTTGAATCAATAGGAAATTATTTCTGAATTAAACTTTTTTATGTGTACAACAATTCCCAGAAGATATTTCAATCGAAACGAAGAACTAAAACTTGAAAAGAAAAACAGATAACATTCATCCAATTGTGTAAGACATTCTAATAAGAACAGAATTATAAAAAAATATTTACGTACTGATTACTAGAATAATTTAATATATATTATGTATGGTCGTTAATGTTTCATAAGTTAAATAAATATGTATATATATATCGAAGAGAATATTTTGAAGAAAAAAAGGTAACGGAAACTCTCACTGTAATTTAAGTGCAATATGCATATGTACATAAGCTCCATGTGATTTTTAAAGATACATAAACAGTATATATAAATGTATGACGGCCTACATCGTATGAAGTATTCAGTTCAGTTATTTTGGAAATATATATATTTTTTTAAAACTCAAAATTTCAAAAACGAATCAATAGATTTTTTCGAATCTTCGTAATTGGTATTTTTTGACTTTATCTTAATAGTTAAAAAAAAACTTCTTTTAGTTATATCCATATAGCTACCTACCCACCTACATCCTTCGTGTTCATTATTATATGTATATGTTTACATATCTAGGTTCCATCTATGTATGTACCTACATATTACTCTCCTATATTACATAATTAAAATCCATACTATAAATTTAAATATGCTTTTGTAGGTAGACCTTGAATCATCCACTCGACAAGACATTGTACTAAGAATCAAGGTAATCATACTTACATCGGCTTCAAACCTGCATAGGATAACTAGACTACATACCTACTAAACAGCTTTAATGGTTAGATACATTAAAGTTGTTAGCTACAAAGGCAAGTTCGTTTGATCCAGTCTTGCATATTTATGGAGTTATTTTTTTAATACAAGTTCTTTGTAAAAAAATGTTGATGCTTCCTTTGAAAGTATGAAGTGCTGATTCTAAAAAGATATCGCTCACCTTTATTGGACAACCCGTTGCAAAGATATAGTTCAAAATCTATTCACTGTTCACCTTGAAATACATAATCTGAAAATACTTTGAAGTGTATCTGTGGAACGGGTTATCCTAAAAACTTGGTTGATACTTTTTTGTAATCTACTCTTGATACTCTCAAAATCAGCATCAAAAGTTTTTATGTAGAAGCCTTATTGCAAAAAATCACTCTTGAAATACGCATATTTAGAATGATGTATGCGTATTCCTGGAGCTATTTTTTTAATACAACTTCTTTGCAAAAAATGTTGATGCTTCCTTTGAAAGTATGAAGTGCTGATTCTAAAAAGATATCGCTCACCTTTATTGGACAACCCGTTGCAAAGATATAGTTCAAAATCTATTCACTGTTCACCTTGAAATACATAATCTGAAAATACTTTGAAGTGGATCTTTGGAACGGATTATCCTAAAAACTTGGTTGATACCTTTTTGTAATCTACTCTTGATACTCTCAAAATCAACATCAAAAGTTTTTATGTAGAAGCCTTATTGCAAAAAATTACTCTTGAAATACGCATATTTAGAATGATGTATGCGTATTCCTGGAGCTATTTTTTTTAATACAACTTCTTTGCAAAAAATATTGATGCTTCCTTTGAAAGTATGAAGTGCTGATTCTAAAAAGATATCGCTCACCTTTATTGGACAACCCGTTCCAAATATATAGTTCAAAAGCTATTCACTGTTCACCTTGAAATACATATCCTAACTTACATAATTCAAATCCATAACAAAGATTTAAATATACATTTGTAGATTGGTATTTACCTAAGTAACTATTCTTTTAATCATCTATCCGACAATTCATTATACTAAGAATTAAAGTAATCTTAACTACATCGGTCTTAAACCTGCATAGGATAACTAGACTACATACCTACTAAGCAGCTTTGATGGTTAGATACATTAAGGTTGTTAGCTACAACAGCAAGTTCGTGCGATCCAGTCTTGCATTTTATTTAGGAGTTTTTGTTTTTTATACTATACTATACTATACTATGAGACTTACCTTCTCCTTCCATTCCTTGATCATATCAGTACTATCAGCTGGCATTTGATCCGTATAAAACATACACATGTATCCGGATTCGCGCAAGCATCTCTCAACTTCCAGTACTTAATCTGCCGAATTGCACAAGACTGCACAACGCTCCAACTGATATGCGGACTTATCCGAACATTTCATAACAACCCACATCTTTTCGGAGTTACTTTGCAATTTAATGGAAACTTTAGCCTTGGCATAGAATGCAGCTTCTAAATAGTCTGCAATGCACAGCAAAGGCTGATTAGCAATCCTTACAAAATTAATAAATCGCCGAGTCCATGTCTTGGAAGTGAGCACCAGTTGAAATAGAATCTTTTCATCTTGAAGAACTGGGGAGATAAGCTTGAAGAGGGTTTCATCAAACTCGGGACTCTCATTCATTATGCTGTCCAAACCATCGATAAGTAAAGTTTGTACTTGGCGTATGTTGAGCAAGTTTTCCTTCTCGTTGGCCTCGAGCAAACGCTGCAGCACGGTGGTGTAATTACAAGCACACCACACCCATTGTGCAGTTCAATTTTAACATCTTCGTTGTTTCGAAGTCCATATGCTGGGACAATACTAATTTTTGGTGTTGTGCTAGCCAAAATGCGTCGACAATGACGAGAAATACTCTCAACCTGAACGGACGATGGTGCGATTATAATAATAGCTGGACCATAGGCCATAGACCAAAGACCAGTTCAATGTGTGTTACATGTCGCTCTTCGAAGCGTTTCATGAATGCACGTGAAGTGAACCGTTTCTGCAACTTAAATAGCGTGGATGGCACCAAGTTCTTTGGCGAGACCTTGAGCTTCTTCAAAACCGGGTGCTTCTATGATTTCACTGCGAATACCAGCAGACCATAAAAGTCGCATTATTTGGGTGAAATATTTTACTGGTGGCCTAGAGCCGGTTACACAAACACCAACATCAATAGCTCGACATTCTTCATCAAATTCAGAACCAACTGCGGCGACTAATTTATCTAGGCAGAGCGACAGACCGGTGAAACTTATTCCACGTTTTTCTTAGTCCATAGTTAGTTTCAAGAACTAAAATATATTATAATTACAGTACAGATTTAAATACGTAAAAGCAAAATAAAATTCACTTACTTCCAATTGCGATATTTGTTTTGAAATTAATAATATTTTTTTTATTGTTTTGTCATCTGTCAAAATACTCACCTCGAATTGAGAAAACTGGTCTTTTCTTCTTCTATGGTTTGCTTCTACTTTTGGATTGGATTTTCTTCATTTTGAACATAAAATTAATAAATATTGCTTAATTTGTAAGCCAGAATTAAAAAAAAGCTTTTATTAGTATGTTTTATGTTTGATTAAGGCCTTTAAAAATACAATTTAACTAAAAAGCAATTAATTTTTCAATTTTTGAATTTAACGGACTTCCATTTTAAATATATAAGGTCAACATATCTACCAAAATTGGGAATGCGCCCTCCTCCGTTTCGATAAGCCTGTGTTGGTGTCTGCTTCATTTAAAATGCACGGGCAACTAACACATGCTTGTCGAAACGGAGGAAATCCTCTCAATTTAGCTTGTAGGGTGAAAGAGAATAAACCCCCGAAGTTGTGCATCTATGTTAGTTTCTCTAAGATGGTACCTATGTCACCATTCCTTTAATCATATGCATTCGACAATTCATTATACTAAGAATCAAGGTAATTTTACCTACTTCGGCTTTAAACCTGCACAGGATAACTAAACTAGACTACCTATACCTACTAACAACTTCAGTGGTTAGCTACTATTACTTTACTCTAAAGTTGTTAGCTACAAGAGCATGTTCGTACGATCCAGTCGTGCATTTTCTTTTCTTTTATTTTCTACCATCTCAGCTTCCCTTCTTCCCTTTGAGTTTCATTTTCAAACGCATTCCAGAGCTTAACTTGAGGAATCTACTCCAATTTTTGTCTAGCATGATACATTCGTCCTTCTGGTTTTTTTTTTTACTATAGGTGCGTCTCTTGTTCGTCTCCTGTCTATTATTTAAGTCAGTTGTTGTCAATCCAAACAGTTTGTGCGTTTGCTTCTTGTAGGTTATATTTTCGTCGTCGTGTATGTTATGTTTATTGCTTAATTTTTTTAAAAATTAATTTAGTTGCTTAATTTTCGGTCACACATCGTAAGAATAAAATATAATTTTGGCTGAACTTTCATTTAGGGGAGCACGAATTTTACTTTTATTCGATAGATTTATGCTTAAAAACAATAAATATAACAATTTTTAAGTGAGGAAACTTTTATTTCCATTTTCAATTAATTTTTAGAGTTTTCATTTTTCATACAAAATGTATGCAAATGATGACTACCGACAACTTTTTTTTTGTGTTGACAGTTGTTTACCAATCCACAAATGACTGTATGCAACTTCAGTATGGTAAGTGTTGTGGTATGTGCATTTTTCTTGGGATAATATAAATTGATTTCAAACTATGTACTATTGTTGTTTCGTTTTATGTCAAATCCTAAAAAAAACTTTGCATACACCCAACCTTGACCCCAACCCAAATCGTATAATTGGCCCAGGCAGGGGGCAATGCCCCCCTTACACTACGAGCTTTTTGTATGCTGTGAACTTAATTACAGAAAAACTTCACACAAGGTAAATAGGTAGGTACATATGTATTTTAAGCTGATGCATAACTACTTTTCGAAAAATATGATATTTCATTTAGTTAAATGTTTTCACGTAAGTTATGTTATTGAAAAAAACTACACTTGTACATTTAATCCAAAAAATGTTTCCATTAAAATTTCCCCCAAAAAAAAGTACCTATGTACAAAAAAAAACTTATCAGAACACTACCAGAGGGAAGTATTAACAAGAACTGTCAAAACAGTTTTTCGTTGCCGCAAATTTTTTTTATTGTGTATTAATATTGCAAACTTTAAAAATATGTTAAAAATAAAAGAACTTATATTTTCATATTGAAACCGTTTTAATTATAAATCTACCGAATATAAGTATCCGTGTGTTGAAATAACCTCCAATTTACACACAAATTGAACAAAAAAAGGCCAAATTGAAAAAAATTTGAATCATATTTAACAGTGTTTCCTCACCGTAATATTGTAAAGCTTTTCTATAGGGACCCCTAGCTCACTGTAAAGAAAATCAAAGTTATGCGCGTGCTCCCCTAATGAAAAGTCGGCTCATAATTTTTAATGAAATCATGGAAAAAAATCAAAAAATTCGGGAAACTATAACTAGAGTTTAAGAAAAGACCGTGAACAATTTCAAAACAGGGTAATTGAACTGTGTGAACAAATGATTCTAAAAAATAATATGGAAAGAGCGGCATCAACCACAATAATTGTAAATAAAACAATGAAGCGAGAATTCAGGAACACTATAGATTTTCAGAAAAACCACACTCAAGCAACTCTTTTGTTAATTATTACAATATTTTTGAAACTGCCATATATATCTATTAATCAATTAAATCTAATTCGTGACATGTTCTTAAAATAAAGAGCGATATTCATTTGTTTATTTTTTAGAGAACGACGACAAAAATAATTCATTCGACTCTGATGATCAAAACACAGAAGATGATGGGATTTCAAAAAATCAAATACTTCTTCGCAATTTGAGATTGTGGGCATTAGAGTTTAATATAAACCACTCGGCACTTAAGGCTTTGTTAAAAACTTTCAACGAAAACTTCCCTAATAAGAGCTCGTCAGTTTTGCGGAAGACCCAAGAACATTGCTACCTACTCCAAGATCTATTCAACTTCAGCCACTCAGTGACGTGGAATACTGGGACAATGGGATAGATAAGTAATATACCAAGATGGGAAACTTTCGTACGTTTCACTCTCCAACACCATTTGTGAACATTTTTGTATTTTTAGATTTGACTTTCTATCAATGAATATGTATATGAAATCCAACACACAATATGAATATAGTACATTGATTTCAAACAAGAAAAATATTGTAGACAAGAGTTGGGTTTTGTCCCCCCGTTAAGCTCTCTTGCTAATGGAAAAATATCTTAACTGGAAAGAAAATATTAAAAGATAGGTATAATTTGTTTTAAATACATCTCGTAGGAAGTAATAAGAACGAAAGTGACTCCCATATAATTTTATTCTGGCATATGCGAGAGGATGTTATTAATCTTATCTGGGAAAACACCACCGGCGGAACGAAGGAAGTTTATGCATGAGAAAATGACAACAAACGGTATTAATTCCCCAAGGGGTAACCAAAATTTGGCGAATCCTCCTGTAGTTGTAACTGCAGTAAACCGCGCATCATTCAGTGTGTGACCGCCGTGGTGAACAGACGTCTGGTAAGTCCTCCTTAGTTTACTTAGCTAGTTATTAGTTCGTGCTCGCAGTAGTAGTCGGGAGTGCTCGGTAGAGTAGGGCAATAGGAAGTGCTTCTCTCAGAGAGAGTGTAGATTAGTGCAGTGTAGATTAGTGCAGTGTAGTGTGTACTTTATAAGACACAAGTGTAGTGGTTTAGGAGAGCGAGAGAGCTCAGTGTATAGGAGAGCGAGAGACACAGTATAGTGTTATAGTGTAATTGGGAGAGGTACAGAGTAAGTACCCTCTGTCCAGGTGAGTTGCCATACTATTTAGGTATATTATAATTATATTAAGTATATTATTGGTATAGTAGCTATAGTGTATAACAGTTAGAAAGTAGGAATACTTTTATGCTTTTATACTGTGTATATAGGAGTATTAGCATTAGGTATATAGGGCATTAGGGATTATCATTATCATAAGTATTGTAGTTCGTATAGTAGTTTTAGCATGGAAGGGGATAGTACCCCGCTCAGTGTGTTAGGCGAGAGGGCCCCTGTTTTGCGACTGACCAATATGAGTGGAGGCAATATAGGGAGCTCGATCGTACAAGTAGGTTCAGCAGGAACTGAAGTAGTTGCTGTGTCAGGGACCGAAGGGGAGACAGCTCCCACAGAAGCATACGGAGGAAGCATCACTTCTGACTTCGATTCTGAAGTGGAAGCTGTGGATAAGGGGTTGCCTAAGGCGAGGATAAGCTATCTGAAAAGGGATAGCCCTAAGAAGATCATGCAGCCGCCTAACCCAAATAAGAAGCCAGGCAGGAAGGGCAAGAGGAAATCTCTACGCTCTTCTGGTTCGTCTGCCGTTGAGACGGAGGACATAGTCGAGGCAGTGAAGGCGATGAAGAGGGGAATAGAGAGCGAGGGTCTCTCTAGCCCTGAAGCAGTGTGCCGCAAAGTGATCATCGGGGAAGTGATGAATCAGACTGCCCAGATAGAAGATCAGGTGTCAGCGGATGGTCGAGTCGGACAGGCTAATCAGGAAATGTTTGTCCCCATTGAGGTTGTATTAGATAGTGAAGTTGTGCCAGTGTCCGACGAGGTAGGTAGTTCTGGTGTTTCAGGTGTTAGTGCAGTTGTGGATGAAATGATGGAGGTGGTTCCTTCCGAGGTTGTGCCTTTTGCGGCGGCAGTGGGTGGAGATGAGACGTCGCAGATGGGTCCTCCCAAGGCGTTGCCCCCCCTCCTTCCAATGTCCCTAAAAAGACTGCGGCGGAGGTGCTGTCAACGTTCACAAAGAAGCTCGCTAAGGCGTCTGTTTCTGCTGCTGCTACCGTGGAGGTTCAGAAGAAGAAGGATCTGTCCAAGTCAATTCCCACAAAAGGAGGACATAGGCAGGTTTCCGTCTTGCCGTCTGCCGCTGGAGACAGCTGGGACTCCAATCTCAGCTTAGCCAGCGTCATGGCAAAGATGACGGACATAAAGAAAGAACTGGTCGGGCTCATAGCGGACTGCCCACAATTTGGTAGACGCATAGCTGGAGTTGCGGCCAGATACGAGGATTTGGTGCTGGGCCTTTCTGGTGCTAATGAGAGGCTTAGGGGTAGAATAGATGGGGGAGGAAACTCTGCCAAGGTTTCGCAGTCTTCAACAGCGGTGGCGCCTGAGGCTATGAAGCTGAAAGGAGTCCCAGTAGGGGTAAATGTGAATGAGCGACCTTCGTTTGCGCAAATAGCGAGCGCAGCCTCGGTCCCCGCTGGTCTGATGGGTAGGACTCTGGTGCGTGCACCAGCAGTTGAGCCTGCCAAACCGACGGAGACTTGGTCTGTTGTGGTGAGGGGGAAGGCTAATGAGCCCGCTGGAGTCATCAAGAAGAGAGTGGTGGAGGAACTGGTGCCTGCGGTGGGTGTCAGGGTGCACAATGTGCTCCCTGGCAAACAGGGTAGTGTTCTGGTTCGGACACCCTCCATTGCAGAAAGTGATGCGTTCCTCGGGCATAAGAAGCTCGAGGAGGTTGGTTTATCGGCAGATACCACTATGGGCAGGCCAGTGATCGTTTCAAGGGTGGAGAAGAGGATCTCTCCGGAAGCCTTCCTTGAGGATCTCTTCAAGCTAAACTTGAGTGATATTCCAAGGGAGGAAGTCCAGAAGGAGGTCTTTCTCCGAAGTAATTGGACGGTCGGAGACGGGTTGACGCAAGTAGTTCTCGACTGCAGCCAGAGAGTAGCCGGTATTCTCTTGAAAGGGGGATGGTGCTATATCAAGCACTTCGCTTTCCCTGTGAAGGAGAAACCGATGGTGTCATGGTGTTACCGGTGTCTTAGCCTGGACCATCATAGTTTTAGGCGTAGACTAAAGGAGCAGGTGTGTCTTCGGTGTGGACAGTCGGGTCACTCGCAGCGTGACTGCAATAATGCAATCCTCTGCCGCGACTGCGACTTCAGAGGGAACCCGGCTGGACATTTCATGCTAAGCGCAGACTGTCCAGTTTACAATGCTGCGGTGGCTAGGGCGTGCGCTCGGCACTAATTCAATTCAACTGCAAGGGTGCCAGAGCGGCCATGTATGAGTTAGGGCAGACATTATGCAGCACTCAGTGTAGCTTTGCGCTACTGCAGGACCCTTACACTGTCGAAGGACAGGTGAGGGGGCTGCCAGCGTATATGCGATCGTTTGCTGACAGAGGGGGTAACTCCGCTGTCGTAGTAAACGATTTAAACACTGTGTGTTCGCTGATAGATTCAAGTGAATGGGGTGTGTGTGTGAATGTCGAGGGAGGCTTTGGTAGACTGATCTTGTGCAGTCTTTACTTTAAGCCTTCTCGCGACATAAATCCATACCTTGCGTACCTGGATGTGTTGCTGGGTTTGATTGGGAACCAGCCTGCGATTTTTGGCCTGGACGCTAATGCAGTTTCCCCTGTTTGGTATAGTAAGATGTCTGGACGCACGTCCGAGTCTCACAATGCCGACAGCGGTGTACTGCTCAGCGAATGGATGGCTGTAAATCACATGGGTGCTCTCAACCAGCCTAGCGACCTATATACCTTCGATGGACCGAATGGACAGAGTGATATTGATGTTACCCTGGCGAATACGCTAGCGCTCCGAAACTTCAGCTACGGCTGGTCTATCCGTCGTGCCGAAGGAGTGAGTGACCACAGCCTAATGCAGGTTGTGATCGCCCGCTCTGATGGTACATCGGGGGCTGGTGGGGGCTGGGATGAAAAGCGCTGGCGTCTCCACGATGTTGATTGGGTGCATTACCAGAGGGAAATCGCTATAAAGGTAAGATTGACCTCACTAGGTGCATTTGAAAGATTGGGGGTTGACTCCAAGGTTGCATGGTTGGAGGAATGTATGTGGGGTGTCAACGACCACCTCTTTCCGAGGAGCCCATTGGTAAATCGGAAAAGGGTGAAGTGGTGGACACCTGAATTGAATGTGAAGCGTCGCCAGGTGAGGAGGCTTCGAAAGCACTTTCAAGCCTGTCGGCGTCGTGGGTTGGCTGACTTGGATCAGTCAAGACTTGCCTATCGGCATGGCTTGGCTGAATACAAGAGGATGCTTGCCCGCAGTAAGAATGAGGAATGGAGATCTTTCGCCGAGGAACATCGGAATGACCCTTGGGGTCAGTTATACCGGGTTTGTCGGGGGAGGAAGACTCTAGAGTTAGGGGCCATCCATGAGGGGGGCGTAGTGCTCTCATCATGGAGGGATTGCATGACTGCCTTGATGAATACCTTCTTCCCCAGGGGCGTGCGTTCGGTTGACCCACTTCCGGATTTGCCCAACGCTCCGCCACTGGTGGACGAGGGAGAAGTTGGGTATGCCATTGCTAGACTTAAATCGAGGAAGTCACCGGGTTTCGACGGACTGACCGGCTGCATGGTGAAAGCTATGTGGACGGCTGTCCCCGAATACCTGATGGCTCTTTACTCGTGCTGTTTCAGGGAAAATTACTTTCCCCTGAAATGGAAATGTGCAAAGGTAATTGTACTGCTGAAGTCGAATGATAGGGTTAGGACTAGTCCTAGGGCCTATCGCGGTATAAGCCTCCTACCAGTACTTGGAAAGGTGCTGGAAAGAGTCTTAGTCGACAGACTGATGGAGTGCTTACCGATGCAATCTCCATTTCAGTTTGGCTTTAAGCAAGGTTGCAGTGTCGAAGATGCATGGCTACACGTTAAAGACTCTGTCGATCCGTCAGTCAGCAAGTATGTCCTTGGCATATTTGTTGACTTCAGGGGGGCATTTGACTTCCTGGACTGGGCTAGTGTGGAGCGAAGGTTAATAGAGGTTGGCTGTCGGGAGACTGCTATCTGGAGGAGTTATTTCTCAGGAAGAGTCGCCCGGGTTGTCAGCCAATTTGACTCGGTGGCACTGGACGTTGAGAGAGGGTGTCCTCAGGGGTCCATTGGTGGTCCATATATATGGAACCTCATGATGGATCCCCTGCTGCAGCGCCTCTCATCCTGGCGGCCGTACTGCAAGTGCGCGGCCTATGCTGATGATCTCCTTGTCCTTGTTGAAGGCCAGTCACGTGCTGAGCTGGAAAACCGGGGCACGGAGGCCATGGGCATGGTTAGCGCCTGGGGTGCGGGCGTTGAGGTGTCTGTAGAAAAGACATCGACAATGCTGTTGAAGGGTAAGCTTTCTGTAAGTCGCCCTCCGTGTATTAGAGTTAGTGAGGTGGGCATAAGGTATGCGACGCAGGTCAAATACCTTGGTATTACCATTGGGGAGAGAATGAGCTTCCTTCCTCACCTAAAACAGGTGAGATTGAAGCTCATCTCTTTAGTTCCAGCAGTTAGCAGAGTGATGAAGTGTGACTGGGGCCTGTCTAGACGGGCTGTTCGTGTCATATATGGGGGGTTATTTGTTGCCTGTGCAGCATTTGGCTCTACTGTATGGTACGATACAGCCAAAATGGTGACAGGAAGAAGCAAAATTCTCTCTTGTCAGAGGGTTATGCTCCTTGGGTCACTTCGTGTATGCAGAACTGTTTCCACAGATGCTCTACAGGTGCTGGCGGGCGTGCCTCCACTTGACCTTGAGGTAATACGGCAAGGTATTGCTGGAAAGGTCAAGAGGCAACGGCCACTCTCTGCGTCCGACTGGGCTGAGTGCCTGAATGCTCATTCTTTGAGTATTCAGGAACGTAAAGCTCTAATGAGGGAGTGTGTGTTCTCCAGATGGCAGGCTAGGTGGGAAAGTAGCGAGAAAGGGAGAGCTACGTTTGAGTTCCTCCCCCGTGTTGTTTCTGCGTGTGAGCGGGAGTGCCTGGACCTCTCACTCTATGCGGGCTTTTTGGTGACTGGACATGGCTCCTTGAATGCATTTTTGCACAAAAGGACCTTGTCTGGCTCTCCGGAATCCTCGTGTGGAGCTCCGAGTGAGGATTGTAGGCACGTACTGGTTGAGTGTCCGCGATATGCTCACTTCAGGGACCTCTCTGCGGTGGGTGTGGTTCGAGAGGGTAATGCCTGGGACTTCAGCCGAATCCTTCATTCGAGGGTGACGGCTGATAATCTTGCCATCTTTGCTGACCGTGTCTTCCGGACCCGGCGGCAATAATGGCACTCTGTTAGTCCTCGTTGTAGACATCAGTGTGTTGCAAGGGGTTCACCCATTGGACTGGTATATAGCTGGACTTGACTCCTTGTTCACAAGGGGTCTTGGTTGATGGCTTAGTATTGGTGTGGGTCTAGGGACAGCTGCGGGTTATGTTCTTTCCAGGGCACCAGCTCTCTGCCAGGTTTGGATCTCTATGATCCAACTTCCTGAACATCTGGCTGGTTACTGTTTGGGCGGGAGGGTGACTTAAATGTCGCATCCTGACCCACTCACTATCAGCGGGTTGTTCACCCTACATTTAGTACTCATCAATGGTGAAGGTGCCTCTTGTCCTGGGTTTTTAACCCAGTGGCAATTGGGCTGAATCCATGCTGAGACTTCTTATGTGGGGCGTGGGGTGCCTGAGTATGTTTGCTGGGATAGCTCGATCATGCACCAATAGGTGCATCGATCAGGGGGGGCATAGCGTCTGCGGTGACTCGCGAACTGACCAGTGGCATAGTGATAGTAGATCTGTGTGTCCTTGTTGTAGTGTTTGGCCGTTTTGTTGTTGTTTTGGGGAAGCACACGGCAGGGATGAGTGCATGTGTTATGTGCTCGTGCTCTCCTATTGGAGAGTGAATCCTTGTGGTGGTGTTGAACGGCTTAGGCAGTGTGTGCCTGGGTCCGATTTTGTGAGATGTTCAGGTAGTCTTTCCGTTGTGCATACGAGAGTTTAGGTAGTTAGGTATGTGCGCTTGGCCATTGTCCACTGCCTCGGTAGATGGTCCGGGTGTGCATACCTGAGGTTGTCGGGCCTCGAGTTTTAAGGGACTCATCCGGAAGTGACCTTTACGGTTGCGAAGTTCCACCGGAAGCTATATTCTGGTACCACGGGAGACAGGAGCCCCCGGGCCATGTTCGTCTTTCTGGTGCTTGGAGGTACCAGACGTCTTGATGCCGGCCTGTCTGTGAGGTAGGCCCCCTAGTGGCTCCCAACATGCGGGAACGTTAAAAATTCCAAGGACTCTGTTTAACATCTATGAGCCTTGGATGGTAGAGGTGTTAGATAGGCCTCGCCCTTAGCAAGGGGAGATGGATAGGCCTTAACCTTCCATCGAAGTTGAACTGGGGCACAACCTTTTTAGCCCTGGGGCGCTGGTCAACGCTTTTCTTGACCCCGACAGTGTGGGTAGGCCCACCGTGGAATACAAGCGTTAACTCGCAGGCGCCCACGTAAAGCCTAATTCATTTCTGTAGTTGTAACTGCAGTAAACCGCACATCGGATTTGGGGGTGCGGCATCTATCATGTAGCAGCGGAAATCGAGACGCTATAAATAATAATGAATCAACAACAGATTCCAGAAATATTTCCGGTTCGAGGAAAAGTACTTTTGGCTACAAAACATGTACAAATATTGGAGCATGGAACGTTCGTTCTTTGTACCGGACGGGAATGTACGAACAAGTTGAACGTGAAATGCTAAGATTTAATATCAGTATTTTGGGTCTGAGTGAAACGAAGTGGAGGGGGAAAGCTGAATATAGTGCTGACTCAGGACTGACGAGAATGCTGTACTCTGGTGAGGATGAGAACGTGGGAGGTCCAAGATTGAATGGTGTGGGTATTATGTTAACTAAGGAAGCTAGCAAAAGTCTAATATCATGGAATCCAATTTCGGCAAGGCTTATGACGGCCCGATTTAGCTCCAAAGTTCGTAAGATAACCATTATTCAATGTTATGCTCCTACAAATGATGCAGAATACGACGACAAGAATTCATTCTATACTCATTTAAACTCGGTGTACAGTAGCGTTCCTAAGGGAGACATCGTCATCATCATGGGTGAGTTTAATGTCAAAGTTGGTCCGGTTAACGTTGGTCTTGAACGCGTTCTTGGTAAACATTGCTTAGGTCAAAGGAACGAAAATGGTGATATGCTCGTCGACTTCTGCAACGCTCGTCAGCTTGTAGTTGGTGGATCCTTATTTCCGCACAAGACTTGTCACAAAGTCACATGGATTTCTCCTGATGGTCGAACAAAAAACCAAATTGACCACTTCATAATTCAGCAACGTTGGAGAAAATCACTTCGCGATGTTCGGAATGTTTGTAGAGCTGATGCTGGTAGCGACCACCACCCCGTATTAGCAACGCTGCAGGTTCGAACAGCGGCTATCCAGAGACACCCAGAGGTAACGGCACGGAGACCAAGATTTCAAACAATCGCTTTAACTGATCCTAACATTTGTCGCAACTACACTGTTAAACTCATGGAAGCAGCGTCGAACATGGTTGTGAACGATAATTTGTCTATTGACGAAAAGTGGGATCAAGTGAAGAATATTTTCATAGAAATCGGCTCCGCAACTGTTCCGACGCAAATACGATCTAGAGATCACTGGATATCCCAAGACACCTGGGATAAAATCACACACCGGCGATCATTGAAAGCGAAAATTATTGCCGAAAATGTTGCGCATCGGAAAATAAATCTGCAGAATGAGTATAGAGCAACTCATAAAATAGTGCAGCGCTGTGTGAGACGCGATAAAAGGGCAATGTTGAACAAGCTTGCGGAAAATGCGGAACATGCTGCAGGGAGAGGGGACGCAAGAGAGCTGTACAGAATCACTAAGGAAATCGTTGGGCAACGTAACAACATATCCCGCCCTGTGTTTGACATAAACGGCAATCTCTTGATGACATTGGAAGATCAGCTTAAGAGGTGGATGGATCACTTCTGCGCACTGCTCAACGATGTCCAGAATGTTTATGATGAACCGCAAATGGTCCACATGCGTAGATCATCTAGGGGCATTGACACCGGCCCTCCAAGCAGTGCAGAAGTTAAGCATGCGATTCTTCTCCTCAAAACAAACAAAGCAGCTGGACTTGATGGCATACCAGCCGAGTTCTTGAAGGTTGATCCTGAAACAACGGCAGCGATTTTGCTTCCACTAATTCAGGATGTTTGGGAGAAAGTTACTTACCCCAAAGACTGGAAGAATGGTGTAATTGTTAAGATACCAAAGAAAGGCGATCTTAGAAATTGCAATAATTGGCGTGGTATAACCGTCCTGTCTGTGTTCTCAAAATTAATGGCAACTATTGTTCTCGAGCGGAGAAGAGAAAGGATAGAGTCAACACTCAAGAGACATCAAGCTGGATTTCGCAGTGGCCGATCTTGTGTCGACCATATTAACACCCTGCGGATCATTCTTGAACAATCAGCTGAGTACCAGTCGCCTCTATATCTCATGTTCGTCGATTTTGAAAAGGCATTCGACAGGGTAAATCGTGAATGCATCTGGCGATCACTTATCATGAGAGGTATCCCTGAGGAGCTAGTCGCTATTATTAAGGAGTCTTACAATAATGCAAGGTGCTGCGTGCTGCACAATGGACAGCTTTCCGATTCATTCGAGGTACGTCAAGGAGTAAGACAAGGAGATGTGTTGTCACCAATTTTGTTTTTATTGGCAATAGATGATGTACTGACTGCCACAGTTGGTACAAACGAGAGAAATGGCATCCAATGGAGTCCATTCGAAAAACTTAGTCATTTGGACTACGCTGACGATATATGTTTCATGTCAAACAGTGTAGGTGGCTTGGACCAAATGTGCCAATTGCTGCAAGCGAACGGCGAGATGGCTGGCTTAAATATCAACGCCAAAAAGACAAAAATACTGCAGACCGGTCGCAACTCTCAAGAGGAGATTATTCTGAGACAGGAAACTATTGAGAAGGTTTTGCAGTTCAACTACCTAGGCAGTATTTTATCAATTGATGGTGGAACGGAATCTGATGTTGTCAGCAGGATAAACAAAGCTCGTAGTGCTTTTGGAATGCTTTCTCCCGTGTGGAACTCCAGCATAATAACGCTACGCACAAAACTAAAACTCTGCGAGTCCAACGTGAAATCCGTCCTCCTGTACGCCTGTGAAACATGGAAATGCTCCGCCGACATCTCGAGCAGGCTACAGGCTTTTATCAATCGCTGTCTTCGATACATTCTCAAGATTCGATGGCCACAAATCATAAGAAATGTTGAGCTGTGGGATTGGACTCACCAGAGAAGGGTAGATCTTGACATTAGACAACGAAAATGGCAATGGATTGGCTATATTCTGAGGAAACCAAACGAGAACATAGCAAAGCAGTCCTTCGGATGGAATCCTCAGGGTGTAAGGAGAGTTGGTAGACAAAGAACAACATGGAGGTCAACTGTACTTAATGAAGCTCAGTCCTATAACTTCCTTTCGTGGGCTCAGCTAAGGCACCATGCCGTGAACCGAGATAGATGGAGGGAATCTGTTGCTGCCCTATGCTCCAGGAGGAGTTAAAGTGTTGCTGCGAAGGCTGCAGCGAGCGGAACACATATATATAATATGCGAGATTGTGGCGTATACTGAGTAAGTAATTTTAATATTAATAATTTAAAATTTGAAATAAATTAGAATAGTAATGCCAATAATAACATTTTCATAAATTCTATAGAATCTTTACAGATAAAAGTCTTACGGAAAAATAAAAAAATGTGAGAGAAAATACAATTTTAAAAATACAAAGTATCGGCAAATAAAAACCAAATCTTTTTTTTTTATTTCCCAATATGCATTTACTTCCATAAGAATTATATAGCTGTAGAAGAAAATCTTTTCTTCGTTTCTACTTTCGGAGCAAATGCTACAGTATAAAACGCACATAATGTTGAGAAATATTTTTTAATTAGCTTTATATCAGCTCGTTATCGGGGAGGTATAGTATTATAAATGGAATATCAATCATTAAAACTCATATAGGGATGAACTAAATATTTTACGAAATCGCCTTTAAAAATCAATACATCGTATAGTATTTCTTAGACTTCTTCGGAAAGGTGAAATAGGAGTAAAAAAGTTGAACTTTTTAACCCAATTATACAATGTTTTTAAGAGTACAACAAAGGACTTCAAAAAGCTTCCCTCGATAAGTATTGCAGTAAAATTGTTAGTTGGGTAATGTGGTTTAGTTGCTGTAAAGTGTCTCGATGTCCAATTTGTATTCTTCGGTAACTTCCACTAACCATTCGACTAAACCTGTTCGCATTGAGTAACTTATGTCCGCGCGCCGGCTTGCGATGCATATACGTTGGCTTGGGCAAAGTTTTTCTAAAAAAAAACGAAGAGTTAGTAAAAAAGGGTTGAAATAGAGGTTAACAAAATAGAGACCAATTGAAAATATGGAACAGTTTATTTACTTACTTATTTACTCAGGTGGCTCTACAGTTCGGGGCGAACCTGGGCCTCAACTACCATGCCTCTCCATCTAGCTCGGTCTTTGGCTAGCTGCCTCCAGTTACGCACCCCAAGTTGGTTGAGGTCATCTTCCACTTGAGCGCGCCACCTTTGGCGAGGTCTTCCCTCTGGGTTGGAATCGAAGATCCTGCGAGCCCATACGCTCTATATGACCTATCCATCTTAAACGTGATATAAATATTTTTTATACCAGGTCAATGTCGCTGTACAGCTCGTATAGTTCGTGGTTGAACCTTCTCCTCCAAAGCCCGTTAACGCAGATAGGGCCGAAAATCTTGCGAAGAACGTTACGCTCGAAATCTTTATCTTTATCCGCTTTTAATAGAGTCCATGTCTCCGCGCCTTGGAGCAGGACTGGGATGATCAGAGTCTTATAAAGAGTCTCCTTTGTTTTTCGAGAGGGCTTTACTACTCAATTGCCTCCCTAGCCCATAGGAACAGCGATTGGCAAGAGTTATTCTTCGCTTTATTTCTAACGAGATGTTATTGTTAGATGTTATTGTTAGATGTTATTGTTAGATGTTATAGCGGATCCGAGGTAGACAAAGTCCCTAACTACCTCGAAGTTGTAGCTGTCGATTGTGACGTTTTGTCCAATCCGCCGGTGTTGTATGTCCCTTTTTGTCGACAGCAGGTACTTCGTTTTGGTCTCATTGACTGCTAGTCCCATCTTAGCCGTTTCAGCCTCAATATTAGCAAACGCTCCAGTGACAGCTCGCTGGGTTCTGGCAATGATGTCTATGTCATCAGTGTTTGCTAACAATTGCACAGACTTGAAAAAAATTGTGCCAGTAGAGTTAACTTGGGATTTTCTTACAATTTTTTCAAGTATTAAGTTGAAGAAATCGCATGATAGTGCATCACTTTGTCGGAATCCTTTCTTGACATCAAAAGCTTCTGTGAGGTCAGTACCAACCTTGACGGAGCAGCGAGAGTTCTCCATCGTCATCCTACACAGGCGGATGAGTTTTGTGGGGATGCCAAAACCAGACATGACTCTGTATAGCTCATCTCCATAAATGCTATCGTACGCGGCCTTAAAATCGATAAAGAGATGGTGGGTATCGATTTGTAGTTCTTGGGTAGTTTCCAGGATCTGCCGTAGCGTGAACATTTGATCGATTGCGGACTTTCCTGGCCTGAATAGGGTCCAATCAGGTTGCTGATAAATGGTTTCAGACGATCACATAATACAGCAGAAAGGATCTTGTACGCGATATTCAGGAGACTTATTCCTCTATAGTTGGCGCGGTTTAGAGGGTCTCCTTTTTAGTGGATCGGGGAAACGATGCTGAGGTTCCATTCATCAGGCATACTTTCTTTTGACCAGACTTTAAAGATGAGTTGGTGTATGCACTGTACCAGGTCATCTCCGGCTGCTTTAAAGAGTTCGGAGGGTAGTCCGTCGGGGCCAGCAGCTTTGCTGTTCTTTAGTTTGGATATTGCTATCCTTACTTCATTTTATTTATGTGGACGGAAGTTTTGTGTATCATCGTCCATATTGAATGGTTTATTCTGCCTGACAGCGGGATTTTGGTCTTAATCGCCGCTTAACAGTCTGCAGAAATGGTCCTTCCATATACTCAGCACCGACTGTGACTCTACTACGAGGTTTCCATTCCTATCTCTACAGGCTTATGTGCGGGGTTTTTTGTCTTGACACGTTCTTTTTACCTGTTATTAAAACTTCCGCGCATTGTTCCTGGAGTAGAATCTCTCAATATCTTCGATCGCGCGGTTCTCATGCTCTCTCTTTTCTTCTGGAGAAGCCGGTGTTCTTCCCGTCTTTTCTGCTCGTAGAGCTCGCGAGCAGCTCTCGTCCTTATTTGCAGCACCGCATTATATGCCATTTATTTAGCTGCATGTGCCTGCCTGCACTCTTCATCCAACCAGCGGTTTCGTGGTGGAGGTCCGTTGAAACCTAGCACATCAGTTGCGGCACGTCTGATGGCTTTTTGACAGCGTTTCCACAGATCTTCGGCCCTAGATGCTGGCGGCAATGGATTTCTTGAGAGTTTACGGGATATTCGATCGGCATAGGTTCTGGCGGTCTCTTGCGATTGCAGTTTTCCGACGTCATACTTCCTCACAGTATGACTCCGTTGTTGGGACGTTCGGGTTATACGCATTCTTACTTTGGCTGCAACAAGGTAGTGATCCGAGTCGATGTTAGCTGCTCGGAAGGTGCGAACATCCAGAATACTGGTGGCGTGCCTTGCATCGATCGCAACATGATCAATCTGATTGACGGTTATTTGATCCTTTGTGTATGTCGAGATGAGGAAACCGTGTGCTTGCAATGGTAACGTTACGTGCCGCCGCGCCGCAAAGTCAATTAGCCTAAGTCCGTTTTCAGAAGTTGTGTCGTGTAGGCTATGTTTTCCGACAGTCCTACCAAAGATTTCCCCTTTACCTATTTTGTCGTTAAAATCGCATATTTAGGACACTGCTCATATGTTTTGTCGAGGAGCTTATAGAAGTCATCCTTGGTGGCGTCATTTTTGTCTTCTGTTGGGGCGTGAGCGCATATTAGATTAATGTTGGCGAATTTAGCCTTGATACGGATTGTCACAAGTCGCTCACTCACGTGTCGAAAGCCCAAGACTTCTTGCCTAAGTCTGCTGCTTATGACGAATCCGCACCCAAATAGACGCTGTGGTCTTCTTTCACAATCACCGTAGTATACGTCACAGTTTTTCATCTTTCTTTTGCCCGGCCCATCCCATCGCACTTCCTGGATGGCAGTAATTCCTGCTCTCTAGCAGTCTAGGGCATCCGCTAGTTGTTCGGCTGCACGTGGTCTGTTAAGAGTTCTAACATGCCACGTGCAGATCCGAAGGTCGTTGTCCTTAATGCATTTTCCGAGGCTATTGGTGGCTTCGCAACTTATCTTTTTTTACATGGCGGGGTTGTTAACCCCACGCACAACCCCCAACCTGGAGGCCCAGGTCCTTTGTTGGACTCCTTGGACGAAAGGAGCCGGAAAGTCCGGAGTCAGTGACCCGCTTCAAGGATATGAGCGCCGCCGTTGGCCCACTAAGGGCTCATCCGCCACCATCTCGATTTCAATACCCTTACATGCATTGAATTGTCCCAATGACCTTATCTCCAAATACGTCGAAGTAGCTCATTAGGGCATCTGCTTTGTTGACTGTTGAAGCCGCCGTTGGTCCAATTATTTGGGCTCATCCGCCGTCCGTCCTCTTTCTGAGGAGCTCATGCAAGACTTATGCGAGTCGATCAGAACAGTCATTAAAACAGAGCAATATAGTGTTGCTTTATTTTCTGTGTTCAACACTCGCGCTTATAAGTTTAGCAGGAATGTCCGGATGGACAAGCCAGTACCCGGTGGTTACCGCAAGGAGGTAAAATAAGCACAATTGATGTGTACGAGATAGTTACAACACTGGGCATCGCCTGGTTTACGCCGATCACTGCCTGCCCTATTCATGCACACCCAACCAACAGTTTATTTATTTATTTATTATTATTTATCTCACGAATTTACTTTGATGGTGATAATATTTGAGATCGCGATTGATTTGAAGGAATTCGCCCTTATTCGCGAACTGCCATTTCATCACATTTTCGGTATAATATTTGATTCTTTTCGCTGATTTGGGAACCCATTTCGATCTAATTATTTTCTGAATGATTTCCGGAGTCATTGGGAAATTTACAACTAATCTTTCAGCGGTCGATTCTTCCGAATCGCCGGAGTGTAACAACTTTATTTGTTCATTTTCTGTGTAGCTGAAAAATTGGGTTGTTTCTGTTTGAAATAATTATTTTATACAACCCATATACGCATCTGTTCTTTTTGACTCTCATGTTTTTTGAAAGCAAGATGCTCCTGTTCCTGCTTGCATCTGAAAATATTTTCTTCATCATTTACCTGTGACAAAACAACAGATCTTGACAATGATTTGCTTTCTATGCCGGCTAATTGTATTTAATAACGAGTTTTAAAACCGTTAATTGACAATTACTGAAAATAAGGGGTTTTCCAATAAGAGGTGTTATTTTGAATAGCCCGCTAATTCGGTAGCTGTCACTTTTGAAGCTGTCATTTTTTGACATTTGACAAGTAGAAACTACGCTTTTAATAAAAATGGAACGATACACGCTTCAACAACGCATTTCTTTTTTTTGAATACCAAAATAACACCTCTTATTGGAAAACCAATATATACAAAAAAAATAATCAAAAAAAAAAAAAAAAATATATTATTTCATCAACTAAAAGGCAATTTACTTACAGCTAATCCTAGCTCAGGTACAGCTTACAAAATAATTTGAAGAGTAGATTTTTCATCTTTTAAGATGGCAATCGCAGCCTTTGTAATGCACTAGCAATAATAAATAAAAATATAAGTTAACAAAATGGTAAATAACAAAACTTAATGACTACAAGCCACGCATCTTGATGTACAACACGTCTTGCTTTGAGCAGAACAATTTTAGCTTCTTTTTTTTATCTTACTAGCTAGGTTCTATTGATAAAATTTGAGGTTTAAATCGAAAAAGTTAACGATTTTCAAGGATACAGAAACACATTTTATCGCATTTTTGCAGTATTTCAGTTCCGTTTGTCAGTCGATAAAGTTAACCATTGTCAAACGATGCAGAAACACGATGATGCAATAGTTTGATTTTTGTACCGATTCTCACCGTTTCTCGACTATTTTTCTCGATTCGAAAATTAAAGAACAGTGGTAGGTTCCCCGGCAAAGCTTTGAATTATAGTATCTAAAAAGACATTTCAGATTATTTGTTTTTTTAAATAAAAGCAATGTCCGCAAACCGTTCAATGGCGTTTCCAAATCTGAGGTATCGTCAAGGCTCAATTTTTGTTGCTTCCAAAATAGCACCATCGTTGTGTCCTTAATGGTGGAAATTCGGACCTTAACTAAGCGGAACAAATGAACAAAAGCTGGGGCCCAACTATGGAATATGATTCTGTAATAGAGTTGTTCGAATTTGCAAAATTTCATCTCTCTAATTGTTTAGTAAAGCAAGACAGGATTAATTGGAGTTTATTAGTTGAAGAGTCAAATACTCGTACAGTGGATGCTACTTTCCAATACAATACCACTTAAAAATAGCTTTGAAAACAACTCTCGACAACTAGTAGGACCCTTGTGTTGCGTTATATGACTGAATAATTCCTGAGAAATGAATTTGAAGTATTAGTTTCAACAATTAAAAGCGTTACAACCAGAAACAGTACACAGTTTAAAAAAAAATATTATTTCTAAAACTAATTTTAAACCTTTTTTGGTTTTTATCTTTGCTTGTTCCCATAATAGTGTTGACAGGAGAATTCACATGATTTGTCAAAAATTAAAACAAAAAAGCGAAGGAAATATTGTATCGTAAATATTTAATATTTTTTAGGAAAGTCAAAAAAGCCATTCTTATCTTATTTGGCTATGGTATTTGGTTTTTTTTTGTCTCATCTTTTTGCATTTCTTTTCTCTCTTGCCCTTACATTTTTCGAAAAGTCGCGTTCTTCTGATGTAACGTGTAAATAGCTGACAAGACTCATATTTTTGCAACAAAAATGATAAACCTTATATTTTTGCATCTGTGTGTATTTTCACTATGCTACATATTGTTGTTGGATATTACATCTATTCATGGATAGAAAATCAAATTTATAAATAGAATCAAATGGTTATTGGACTGTGGTGAAAGGTATGTATTGGATATTTGCCTTATTTAAGATACAAGACCCAACCTAAAAGACGAATGAAATGTTTTTTTTAAATTAATTACGAAAGAAATACATTTTCATAAATATCTAAAACGTACAGTTACTTTAATTTGTAAAATCGATTTAAAAAGTGATTTTGAAAACAAGTGAAAAAAACTGAGTATATTTAACACTCCGTCTCGCGCCAGAAAGTTTATCAAACATCTAATTGTATTCGTAGAAAATTGAGAATTTTAAGTAACCATATTTCGTAAGTGGCTTAGTCAATATATTAGTATTTTCACTGAAAAAATTTCTTCTCACGTAAATCTCTTATGGGGTGGTGACAAAGTGTGTTTGGTTCGTGGTCTGCATTTGTCTATAAACCTGATTCATCCTTGATTATCCTCATAAATAATAGTAGGGCAAAGATACTTTTCGTCCATTTCTGTTAACAGTGTTCGCAACGAAACGAGTTCTCGACTTGCATATGAGGCCGCAACGTATTCTGCTTCTTTTGATGACTTAGCTACTAAAGTTTGCTTCTGACTTGAGCAAGTTATACTGCTACCTGCGAGTTGAAACACGTATCCGCTGGTTGATTTTCTCACTCGTATCACCAGCCCAGTCTGCATCTATAAAATACGATTCTCTCTTTATTTGGGCCATAAATACTTGTTAATGCTAGATGCCAGGAACCGTATGACTCGTTTCAGCGCTTTCCAGTCACGTTCAGTTGGCGATTCTATACGTCTACTGAGAATACTCACTGCCAATGATATATCTGGTCTTGATAGTGTTTCAAAATAGAGTAATAAATCCTATGGCTTGACGATATAAATTGTTGATTCAAAATAACTTACGGCCTTTAGTCCACAAAATTTGCGTTTCGTCCCGACTATCACACTTTTACTCATCAGTCGGCTAGTGAGTGCCTTACCAATACGCACTTTTGTTAAGTTCGGTTCAACTTACATGGATTTTTTGACAAAAAAGAACAATGTTAACTATATCCAACAAGATTAAAATGTTAATCATTAAAATTGGAAGATTTTGTCCTGGGCCGGACATAGTTAATAAGAAGGTGTTTTTTTTAAAAATACAATTCTATATACTACTGAAATTATTCAGCCAAGAAGAAGACTTAGCATTATATAAATTGTTGTACGGTAGCTTTTGACTATTTTCTTCGGTTGTAGCCAAGAAACCTGTTTCTATTGGTGTAACTGCTACTTTTGAATTTTCAAGATTATAGGTTTTTAACATTTGTATAATATTACATTTTAGGCTTAATTGAAAACGGCAATCTTTTAATACTTTACTTCTCCTATGTACTTTATCCTCAAATGTTGTAATACTTTAGACATATTTATTGTAAATTTTTCAGAAAATCTAGCCACCAGCATATCGTCGAAATATGAGTGTGTTTTACCATTGCTTTCCTTTTTCGGAAACAAACATGAATCTGCTTTCCCTGACTTAAATCCTATTCTCCTTTGAACCCAATATGTTTATTAGTTCATTGAACTTTTTAACAAATTTGGTTACAATTGACAATTGCCATTACAAATTTTAATTTACATTTATGTGTTTTTAACTTCTAGTTTTATATTCAATATAATTCACAAATTAAAAATTAAATTTAAAACATCTTTAAGTTTACTTAGCTCGTGAACACTTGTAATATTTTCTTCAAAGTATATAGTTTTTCATTTTGAAAATAAATAACATCGCATTGTAGACTATAGTATGCTCAACATTAATCCACTTTAATGCTCCCAGCATTTGAGTATTGGTATATCGGTTACACTTAACAATCTATCTCTTTGATTTGTTTTGTAGTAGCTGCATACGGCGTTTTTTTTGCCTTGGCATCCAAACAAGATTGTCGGACAATACAAAAAATGTGGAAGTACTATGACATTTTACAACAAAATCGTGTTTCCCGTATTTAATACAGGTCTTATACGTTTAAGAAAGCCATGTTCCTATTCGGCTTTCTTGAGATATAGACTCGATCTGATTTTGTATATAATATACGATAGCCCTTCTTACTGAAATCATAACCAAGAAGATGCCCTTCTTTAGCTTTATTATCCTACTCTTTCCACTTCTGTTTCGGTACTAAAGTAAACGCTGTTTATCCAAACACTTGGAAGTGACTGTATAATCTGTTCTGTAAATATGCTGCTCAGATTGGCTTTGTCCCAAAATCGGCTTGAAAGATTAGCATACTGTAGCATACACTTCGCTGATTCAATAAGGCTTCTGTGTTTGAGTTCTGCTACGCCATTTCATTGAGTAGTATATGGGACTGCATTGATGTTGTATGCCTTCCCTCTTTAAAAATTATTCTAATTCTTTCGATACATACTTCTTTGCATTATCTGAATCACTGTTTTCTTCTATACCTGTTTGACATAGCCGCAACATAGTCCTGCATCCTTTATAACATTCGACGCTTCATCTTTTGACTTAATTAAACGCAACACTGTGCAACGAGAGAAATCGTCAATTAATGTTAAAAAGTACCTGTTACCACTAAGAGTTGCTGTCTACATAGGACCACATAAATCAGAGTAGACTAATCGTAGTGGCTCCTTTTCTTAAGTCACTATGGCGGGGAACTTTGCGTCAGTTTTCCTTTGATGCAGTGTTCGCAAAAATTTTGTCAGCGCACTTCTTACCTCTAATAACTGTTGCAAGTCCATCTTTAACAAGCCTCCCAATAGCTACTGGATCTCTACGGCCAAGTCGATAATGCCAATGATGTATGCACAATGCACTTTCAGCTATGCAGGCAGATTCAGAAGATTCTCCAGTTTTCAACTTTGTAGACTACCCTTGTTTTTGGCTTTTGAACCATTCATAGTTTTACATGTTTTTCCCAGAAACATCGTTGCACAAAAAGCAGTTCTCGGTCTAGTTCAGAAACATACAGACCGTTTTGCAGCTCTATTTTCTGAGAAACATTATTAGACAGTACAGTCCAGCCAACAACATCCCACTCTTGAAGCTGAGATAGATGATCCATTTGCAAGATAAATCCTGGTATTATCGTCTTGAAGAGTCGCAAGAGTCATTTGTCATGTGATTCATATTGTTCCAGAATCGATGTACTAACAACCAGTCTTCGCTCTGGGCTTGTGAATAGACTTCAAAGTAAAAAAAATGTTTGGTAACATCGTCACTCTCTGTCGACGCAACTGACAATATAACATCAACTCCTTTTTACATACAATAGGCGTGTTTTTTTTTTAAGCCCCGGGGAAATTGGACGAAAAAAACGATGAGTAGGATTAACAATGAGCATACTAAATCCAACAACAAAACATCCCCGGCGGTGCTTAGCTTAAACCCAGAGAATTCTCGGGGCTTAGCTATTGGAGAGGATAAAAACTGTGCTACTAAAAACTTTTTTACTAAGTTATCGATAAAATGTATTGAAACTTCAAAACCGACATTTTGACATGTCAAATAATTATCAGTTTTGTTTGGTTTGGTTGAGCTTTTGGTCTAAGTGTGTCAGTTGTTTTCCTGACGACCATGTCGACCTAACCTACCCTACCTTTTAATATACATTCCGCAACACAACACCAAATTAATTTTAATATTTTCCGGTTTTGTATTGCCTCTATGGTGTCGTAGATTTTTTCCACCTCGCCATGAGCACAACCTTCTACAGCGATTTTCGTTTTTGCGTTTGTTTTTATTATATGTATATTAAAACTTGACTGTGAAATTATTTTTAAATAAAAAAGTATTTCCTGAAGTTGATATTCGTTCAATTAACAAGAATTGAATGAACTACAAAAGAAAGGCTTATCTGAGAAAATTGTTTTCGGCTGCGTTTTGTTGTACACGGGAGCAACCCAATACAGATTCTCGCTACATCCTAGGCATACTTCAATATTCTTGATCGTCGTCCGCTATTGCTCAGACTTATATTCCTAATGACATAGGAACTGAGCGTCCCGTCCCGAATAAGCAACTCGTCCACTAATATCATGTCGCCAGTGACCGACGAATGGGGTAGTTTTCAAGTAGTTGAATTCTATTTACCACTGTATTCGTGAAAATTATTAAAATTAAAAGAAAATCACATCGACTAAAAACAATTTCCAAAATACTTGATTTCAATTTTCAAATCTATCACATTTTTTTGTATAAATAATGATTAACTTGGTTCTTTTTATGTTTTTTTAATAGAAAAGTAGTTTAAATTCAATAAATATATCGAAATTACACATAACAAATCAATCCGATGATTTTTAGAAGGATGAGGATGAGGCAAAGAGTGATGTTTGTTTTTTTCTTGCATTACAGCTGTTCTTCAAATGTCATCTTGCAAATTAATAGTGCTGCCAAGTATTTCACTAAGCGCCTTGTCGTTTTTTTTCAACCAATTCTCCCAGGAATTGCAAAAAACGCACCTAATATCTATATTAAAGCAGTCTGCCTTTGAATGGCCAGGTTTGTTGCAGTAGAAACATTTCCTGGTTTCTTTCATATCCGTCATCTTCGTTTTTATAGATCTTGAATCCCCATTTAATCTATTTTTACCTTCCCAAATAGTAGCTTCTTTTCCTCCATTCATCGGGACCGTCGAGTGCGATGACAAGCCCTAATAACACAGCAACAACTTCTTCTGAGTAAACCAACAACTCGTAGAATTGCATCTATATGTTCAAACATTTTGCTACCATTGTAATGAATTTTTTTTTCACATGGTCCTGAGATCTCTGTGGAGATCTTCGTTTCTAATGTACCATGTTGCGTTTACAAACGATCTTAGCAGTTTATTTTCAAATGTTTGTAGGGTATTTAAATTAGAATCTCGCGTACAACCCCAGAGTTGTATACCGTCCAGACAGGCTTAAGCACCTGCCTATACAAAATTAGCTTGTTATTTAATTTGTTATACATTACTATTAATTTGTTTATACGTAAAATCTACATGGCCTGATTTTATTTCGTTGAGCGATATCCGCCATGTTTTTGTCCAATCATTGGCATTATTCAGAGCTTTTTGTAATTTTATCATTTATCGTTTGGCACACTGCTAGTATTGCAGTGTCGTCAGCAAACGTGGCTACGATAGTGTCTTCTGTTTGAGGTATATCACGTGTAAATACTAGATACAATATTGGACCTAGAACACTTCCCTGTGGTACCCCAGCCACTATTCTTTCAGATCCGAGTAATCGTTTCCATGTCTTACTCTAAAAAGTCTATTTTCTATAAATGCTTTTAGAAGCGTATAAAGTGCTTCAGGCAGAATTTGTTTTAATTTAAAATTTAGGCCTTCGTGCCACACATTATCAAAAGCTTGCGACACGTATAGGAAGACCGCCGAACAAATTTTCTTTTCTTCAAGAGTTTTTTCGATGACGTCGTCAGTGATCTTATGCACTTGGTCACTTGTCGAATGCTTGCTTCTAAATCCGAACTGATGTTGAGGTACTAGGCGCTTTTCTTCTATTATTGTCTGCAGGCGCAAAAGTAATATTCTTTCAAATACTTAAGATATTACGGGCAGAAGGGAAATGGGTCTATGAGATTTCTTATCATGTGATGGTTTTCCTGGTTTGAGAACCATTATAACTTCCGCTACCTGCCATTGGCTCGGAATGTACTCTAGTCTTAGATTGGCATTTATTATATAAAGAAGATTAATTAACCCTTTGCGAGGAAGCATATTGAGAACTTCAGCCATATCCCGGAGCTTTCTTATACTTAAGCTTTCTTATTTCTCTACTTAATTCGGCAAGGGTAACATTTCTTGTGATGTAATTTTCCCTTGAGTTAGAACGTATATTTAAATTTTCGTTGAGTCCAGGTAATCCGCGAAAACGTTTGCTTTTTCTTTGTAGCTTTTTGCCCATTGGTTTTAATCATTCTTAATCGGAGGCGCTGGGAGCTTTGGTTTCTTCGTTACTTTAACAGCTTTCCCCAGTGAGTAGTTGGATTTTCTTGCTGCTGTCAAGCTTTCATGATAATTTTCAACTTGTGAATTTTTGAATTCTGCTATCGTCTTTTTTAGTAAATTTACCTTGCGTTCAGGAGTTCGAGTTTACTTCCTTTTCTTACGTGCTTTTCGTTTTTCTTTTACTAAACCTTTTACTTCCTGCGGATATTTTAGGTTTTTAAAGCGCGGCATTTCTCTTTGGTACGGGGTGTTGTTTCATGCGGCGTGTTGTACGATATCAACGAAGTTATCTACTGCGTCTTCAAGTTCGAGAGGCGTATGTGATACCCTTAATTCAACATTATCCTCTATATCTTTTTTAAAACCTTCCTAGTTGGTTTTCGCATTGGTGTTATGTTTTTTTGAAATAAAAAATGCGACCGTCCGTGTTAGGTTTCTGAATTCGACTCCCCGAGTTCCCTGGAACATACATATATATTATACATACTTTCGTAATAGTCAGAATTTAAAATTGTCTCTAAATATTTAAGTTTTTATTCATATTATTGATTTTTTTTTTTTTTTTTTTTTTTTTTTTTATTTACTAATTTTAATTATTACATATTTTTTTAAATTTATATTTTTTTTTATTCACACCCGGGCAGAGGTGACGCTAAATGTTGTGTCGGCTTGTGGGACTGTTGGAGGTGCTCGTATTCTTGGCGCTTGGCGATTTTCCAGCTGATGAGTGGTCAGAATAGATGGTGTGTTTCGACTATGAAGAATGGTTCGTGCTTTGGATATGAGGCATCGGATTGAAAACACGACAATCAATGCTAATGCTCCCAAGATGGTCAGGGACATTATCGAGTAACGATGGAATGACAATTCCCAATCTTGGTCTGCCGCTTTACGCTCTGCATGCAATTGCTTCCAGTTTTGTTCGAGATCCTCTATGGTCTTTTTCCCAGCGTTCAGCTCATTGGCAAAACTTTTGTGGTTCCCAATACGTATAGGGAGAACTTTCGGTATGGATGCTGCTTGAACGGGGTTAAAACTAGCTTGTATTGCCTTCGTTAGCTCTGAGTGGTCCACCATAGGTTGTTTGTACTCTGTGGTGACCTCAGACTGGTGCTCGTAAAATAGTTTAAACCCTTTCGCGCTGGCTTCGCAAGGCTGTTCCATTTTTAGGATTCCAGAGCCGTTAAGAGTGGCAGTGTATTGCTGGCTACCGCACTTCAAGTTTAAAACGAAGGAGTCCTTCACTTTGAACAACCATTCGTTTGAAGCTGTCATCTTAAGGAATAGTCCTTCGCTTGCTGGGACCGCACCGTAATTACACGAAGCTTTTGACGTAGCTGCGTATTGCAGGAGTTCAACCAAACACTCGTTAGAGCCTGATGTTAACACTGGGGTCTCATGTCGGCATATTGCGATGTTTTTTGAATTTTCTCCTGTTGGCACACGTGAGCATCGTGAATATTGTTCTTGGCTCAGCAACACGAACAAGTCGAGGTTGTCCGATTCTGCGATGTATTCGTACTTGGTGTCAAGTACTAGATCCCAGCGTTCATCCAGAACTGTTGGCAATGGATAGACTTTGTAGATTTCGAAGTGCAGGGTGTCTGTTAGCGGAAGTACAATTTTGATGTATAGATTTCCTCCCTTCAGGAACACAGAGGTTTTTGACGCTTGGTAGATCATAAAAGAGTCCACAAATGAGAATCCATTGATCGTACTGTTTTTTAGTAGATCCGTGATGTTTTCTACGTTGAGGATGAATGGATGGAGTCTACTCTGGTATAAATCGTCAAATACTGCCAGCTGCAAGGTTTGTCTATTTTGTACTTCAACTACCTTTGCAGTGATGGTTGATGTTAAAATGTTGACATCGCTTCTCATCTTAAGCAGTGACACTTCTTTGTTAGTGGTGCGACTGTAATTGAGGAAGGTTTCACTAAGACTTCCTACACCTGCGGTTATGTTCTCTATCTCCTCTGCTAACTGGTTAATTGGTTTGCTCAATTTGTCGAAATTGGAGTTCATAACAGATAGCTGTCGGCGCATTACTTGAAATGTTTCGTCATCCCTTTTATGCAGGAATTCTAATTTTTGGTAAACCCTTCTAGCATCCTCACTATCCATAGTTCCAAATGCCCATTTGGAGAAACCTCCAATGGGTGTTGTATGGTGTCACTTTCTGCGACTGCCCGGGACTTATGCTTATTACTACTAATTTCAAAACAAAGTATATTAAGCAATTCATAATGAAGTTTTGTCTTTTTGTTATAAATTGAACTATAATTTTTTTTTTTTTTTTTTTTTTTTTGCTTTATAAATAATAATAAAATCTAAAACAAAATATTAACAGTAAGCAAAAAAAATGTTGGTCATCATAGGAAAAAAGGTTTAAGTTGATTGTTATGTACCCTTTTAATCCTGTTCCCCATTTTGATTCTCGTGTTCACATTTTTGCTTGGTGACACGACCTTGAAGGGACCTAACCATATAGCAGAAAATTTATTTTTTCTGGCGGGGTTCTTTAAGAGAACCTTTTGTCCGGTCCTGAAAGCAATATCTCTCGGTCCCTTATCATAGAAATCTTTCGATTTAATCTTAGCTTTCTTTAAATTCTCATTAGCTAACTTGTGGGCCACTCCAAGCTGATGTTTGAGCTGTAAGTCATAGCCATCGGCGTTGTACAATGGTGTGGGCTTTCTACTCAAGTTAGTTGGCATTTCGAACTTAAAACCAAAAAGAGCATTTAAAGGAGTCAATTGGGTTGCGGTATGGACGGAGTTGTTATGGACATGCATGGCTTGTCTTAACCACTGGTCCCAGTTTCTCTCGTCATTTGCCACAAATGATCTCAGGTAGTCGGCGAGGGGCCGATGACTTCTCTCCAATGAACCGTTTGCTTGAGGATGATAAGCTGTTGTATGGAGTTTCTTCACGCCTAATAACTTGCATGCCTCATGCAGTAGGCAAATAATGTGGACCAGTCGAGTTAGCTGCATTTAGAACAGGATTATCGGCGACTTTCTTGCGCGCTTGCGCTCGTGTTACTGCCAGACATAGCTCTTCCACACTTTCATAGGGTATACGGCTCAGCGCATTTGCGTTTGTGTTCACCTTTCCGGGTTTATATTCGATTTTATAATCGTACTCCGAAAGCTTATGGTGGAATCTTATCAAACGAGCGGTAGGGTCTTTCACATGGAATACACCTTTCAGTGGCTGATGGTGTGTATACACCGTGAAAGAACGTCCTAAGAGATACGTACGAAAATTGTTGGTAGCCCATACAATAGCCAGAAGTTCCTTTTCAATCGTTGAGTAGTTCTTTTCACAGGAGTTCAATGACCGACTTGCATAAGCTATAGGCTTATCCTTTCCAACTTTACCCTGTGATAGCACGGCACCCAAAACCTCGTTACTTGCATCGGTTGTTAAGATGAATGGCTTTGAAAAATCTGGATAAATGAGAACTGGTGGTGACGTGATGGCTCGTTTCAACTGTTCGAAAGAGCTTTGGTGCACCTTAGTCCATTTGAATTCCTCATCTTTTCTTAACAGACAGTTAATTGGGGCGGCTAACTTGGCAAAGTTGGGGATAAATTTTCGGTAATAGCTCGCGAATCCTAGAAAGGATTGAACTTCTTTTATATTTTTCGGGGCAGGGAAATTCGTTACGCAGCTTGTTTTCGAAGGGTCTGGTGTTGCACCGGTTTCAGAGCAAATATGACCCAAATAGACGACCTCTTTGCACAAAAATTTGCATTTTTCTGTGTTAAGTTTGAGTTTATAGTCTCTTAACTTTGAAAAAGTGCGTACCAACTTATCACAGTGAGAATTTAAGTTTGTACTATAAATAACAATGTCATCCAAGTAGACAAAACAGTCTATTCCTTGATATATAGTTAATATATAGTTCATTATTCTTTGGAAGGTCGCTGGGGCACCTGTTAAACCAAAAGGCATTCTATTGAATTCATAATGCCCCAACCCTGTGCTGAAAGCAGTTTTTTCCCGGTCCTGCTTATCAATCAGCACTTGGTGGTAACCACTAGCGAGATCAAGAGTAGAGAAGTAGCGGCAGTTTCCTAGCTGGTCAAGAATATCTTCAATTCTCGACTCGCCATCTTTTTTGTCCATCGGGTCCTGGTTTCTTTGGGACGACCAAAAGAGGGGAATTCCATGGTGACTTGCTCTGTGAGATCACTTTGTCGTGTAGCATTTGCTTCACCTGATTATGTATCTCATCCCTGGCTACTTGAGGTAGACGATACTGCTTCTGGTTGATAGGTCACTGATCTGATTTAATTGGGATTTTGTGTGATAAAATATCCGTATGCGTTAGCGGGTCACCTTCCAGATGAAAAATATCGTTAAATTGAATGATAATATTTTCTATTGAACATTTTCCTTCCCTATTTAAATCGGTACCAATTTTAAGTGTCGAAAGAAGTTTTAAGATTCGTTGATTTGGTTCTTGCTTCGATATATTGAGCACTGTTTGATTTACCCTTTCGTTACCTTTAACCCGAAACTTGTTGAAGTTTTGGAACTTCGGTGTGAAGTCCTTGGGTAATGTAAAGGGTTTTTCAGTGGCATTAATTATAGAAATAAACAGTTGTCTCCCCTTTACTCTTGATATTGTATTACCTAGATAAATTCCTGGTTTTAATTCTTCGCTTTGCACAAGAACGTCGCGTAATCCAGTATTTACCTTCAGTTTTACAATAGTCTGAGTTCGGGGTTCTATGACTTGGTTAATGTTTGACGAGGTTTTGCAGTGCTTGGTCCAATTAATTATATTGTCTGGCTTAGATGGATATTTCAATGGACACTCTGAAACCAACTCCCTGTTTTTATCCAAAAACTTTAATGTTTTGGCAACAGAGTCAATTATCGTACGATTTCAGAGGATGTCTCGGCCTATTATACCATCTGCGGGTATGTCAGTTAGGCCATCCACTATATGCCATTTTAGATTATAATTTTTTCCTAAACATTTGCTTGGCTGAACTGTACCTAAGGTCGTGCTATTTCCACCAAATGCTCCACCTAATTTTCGTATCTCTTTTGACGATATCTTTGCGTTCTTTTTCAAAACACTTCGCTTTAAAAGGCTAGTATATGCACCCGTGTCAACTAATACAGTTATTGTACCTTTTTTTGCATCTGGCATATCTAGGTCAATAAAAACATCATTCTTACTTAATTTTTTTATTAAGTAGAATCTATTCCTCTTTATATCGCAAAATTTATTCTTTTGTTTGGTAAACTTCCTGGATATTGCTAAAGAAAATTGATAAACAGTATCATATCCAAAAATAAATAAATTCATAAGATACATGGTTAGACTCAAAACTATGTTCTGTAAAGATTTAATGCGAGTTTCTCGCAGACAAGCTATATTTCTACTTCTATTTTTAAACGTAGCAAGTTTGTAGGGGGGTTTCTTGCTCTTTTTCCTAGAAGTTTTATTTTGGGAATTAAAGTTTTTGGTATTAGGAATTGGAATTGGCGAAATAGGTTTTGTATTGTTAATGTTTTTTGAAATTTTTGGGGCGCAACTCAGTTGTTCAGGCTGGCCCCCTTCCCGTTCCCCTTTCTTTGCTAGGTAGTTCCTTTTGCTGTAACAACCATTTTCCGAGTGGCCCACCCTTGAACACCAATCACATTTAGGCCTTGCCGTTCGTGATTTTGCCGCTGTTATAAAAACTTGGGCTTTAGGACATGTTCTGTGAGAATGGCCATATGCTTGGCAGGATTCACAGTATGGAGTGTTTTTCCTTATCCTGCACTCTGCATATGTGTGGTTCGGTTTGTTACAAAAACCACACTTTATTATCTCTGATGATGATACCTTAGCTGGACTATTATCTAGTTGTAAATTACCACTCTTCTGAGCTTGTGTGTGTGGGTGTGGAAATGTTGTTGTGTATATGTTGGGGTATTGAGGTTGTGGTTGTTGTGTTGAAATTGATGGGTAGGAATATAGTAGGCTGCCAATAAACGCATGTGTTTGAAATGAGTTCAAATTGCCGTATTCCAACTGATGTTGATGCCATTTTAAGGTATCTAATATAAGTTGTATGTGTATTAACCTATTGCACATACAAATACATCTCATTCCCCGATTTTGCAGCTTTTGTAACCTTTCTTACATTCTGTTAGATCCTAAAAATAATATTGGTGAACAGTATTCAAAATAAGGTTTGATCATTACATTGTATATTTGTATTGCATAGATCAATGATATCTTATTTCTTATTCTTTGAAAAAAATCCAATTTTCTTAGCAATTTTATTACATATGTAGTTAATGTGCGCTTCGAAACTTTATTTTATTATCTATAATAACTCCTAAAAACTTTATCATCCACTTTTTGCATTATTTCATCATTTATTATAATATTTTCATGAGAGTCTCCATTAATTACGATGGCTTTGGTTTTATTAGTGTTAAGCTTAAGTTTATTAATTTTGAAATAGATTCCTATATTTTTTAAGTCATCATTCAGTTGATCGATACACTCCTCTGCCGAACTTCCAGAAACATAGAGTATCATCCACAAACCGTTAAAATCCTTTTTACAGCTCATACTTTTCATGACGATCATTAGTTCACGCATACAAATTTGATTAAATTTAAAGCCCTTTCAAGTCTTTACACTTCTTATAAAAAACATATTCATCTTATTCGCTATATAAGTCTCATTTTTTATCACTTCCCCAACCCATGATATTTCATTAATTTCACTTTTCATCGTTAAGTACTAGAGTTTTTATTATTCTCCACATTGTTTTTTGATCTATTGATTGGTCAATCTTTCGAGCTATATAGTTATTTTGTGCTATCTGAAGTTGATTCGCGTATTTGTTTCTACAGATTCTATACCTGGCCCATTCTCAGGAATCATTCGTCCAAACAGCTCTTTGATGTAGGTCGATTTTCTTTTTTTTTTATATTGAGTAAATGCTGGTTAAAACATCCGAAATTATTATTTATTCCACTTATTGATTTTGATAAAAGCATTTTTCTCAAACGGTTTTTTTTTTATTTTTACACTGAAGTCTCTAGCTGAATCTTTTATTTCATTGCAACGTGGATTTAGAATATAATTTAAAATGAGCTCTCTACGAAAAACGTTTCCCTCAAAATTTCAACGATTGAATAACTTTTTTGGTACACACTTTCTTGTCATAATTTATTTTGATATTAATTTCCAACGATTCGTGTGGTCACTGATTTTAAAGTCTTTGTTTACTTTTGCTGAATATATCTAAGATTTGAAACAACATAATTTAATAGACTCTCGAACTCAAAATATGATATACTATCGCGGACTTAATTTATTTAACGAATTGCCTATAGGAATACAAAATGAATCAGTTCTAAGTAAATTTAAAGAATTGCTTATATCTCATATTAGAGAAACAATTGAATACAAATATTAAGTTTTCCAATTATATACATAGTGCTACTATTTTTGTTTATTTATTGAATTGTAATAGTAAAATTTACTAAATAAAATATACATACATACATACATACAATAATGTGGCCGTCGTTTTTGTAATTCTTGTTTGTTCATTCACTATTTGCCTAAATGAAATGTCTGATATACTTTCGGAAATTCTGGTTTTGTAAGTTTCACATGAAAACCAATCTATGTTAAAGTCACCCATTATCACAACTTCCGCACATGAATAACAAATGTCTTCTATTTTTTCTCTAAAGAAATGACAAAAAATATGTTTGGGAGAGCTTTGTCTATTAGGAGATCTATAAACCGCAACTAAAATCATATTTACATTGTTTATGCACACTTTAATTACTAACCACCAAATCATTTTATCAACTGCAATTTTACATATTTCTTCGATTTGCCATACAGGTTTAACAAAAAACAGCATACCTCCGGTATGACAAGAAACACTATCGCATCTTAAAATTTTATAGTTAAGCAACTTTAATTCAAAGTCTTCTATATCTGTTGTTAAATGAGTTTCAGTAGCACAAATAAAATCGTATTCATTTTTCACTGCTATCACTTCTAATTGAGTCAGATTCGTTCTAATTCCCCCAATATTTTATCATAAACACTTCAGAGAATTTGTTAATTGCTAATAAATTATTTTTTCATTTTCAATTTTTAATTTTCACTGTACAAATCGCTGGCCTAGAACTATATTCCGAGATTGTTAGTTTAAACATTTTAGATGATTTTACAAGCATTTAAAAAAACGCCATAGAACCTTGTTGGGAAAATGTTAATTAAAATTTTCCAAAAAGTTCTATGTACAACACATAGAACCTTTTAGTACTGAAGAGATTATATGGGAGGAGATTCATTTGTATGGAGAAAAAAAGGATAATCTTAAAATAAGACGCGAACATCAACCCCAACTCCTCCTCAAAAAAAATTTGGACTGATGTAAGAACCCTCACGGTGACTATATCCACCACTCAATCCAAGTAATAAAAAATGAATCAAAAACCATTACTTGCCCTAAAGAGATTGTCGAGTTTTTTGCAAAAACATGGGAACGCTCCAGCGATGACTCAAATTTTCATTCCTCTTTCAAAACAGAAAAACTTTCGGTACTTAACATCACGACCCCTTTTTACCAAGTAAATCCTTCGGCAACTCTAATTGAATGATCCTTAGGCCTGACAGAATTAGAAAGTTGCTTACATCTACTCAAAGGAACTACTCCTGGATTCGATCGCATATCTTATATCATGATAAAAAAAAATTCCATAGCCTTTAAAAAAGGTTATTGGATTTATACAATCAAGTTTTTGACAAAGGTATAATACAACATTCATGGAAAGTGGCTAATATTGTCCCAATACCTAAACCAAGCAAAGACAAAACTGTTACTTCTGGATATCGTCCAATATCACTCCTACCTTGCCTGCGTAAAGTATTAGAAAAAATAATATCAAGCCGACTGTTCTGGTTCCTTGAAAGAAATAACCTCATAGACTACCACCAAGTGGCCTTCAAAAAAGAACGCGGAACCATCAACGCACTTCTTCACTTGGACGAAATCATAAGCGCATCCCTCTCCGCTTAAAAGCATGTCTCAATCCCTCTAATCGATTTCGAAGAAGCCTTTGACCGTATTGGCATTCATGTAGTAATGAAACAGCTAATGAATTGGAAGATTGGTCACAAAATGCTGAATTATATTAAGTCCTTTTTAAGCAATAGGTGTTTTCGCATCAAAATAAATGATTACCATTCTTCCACGCATAACTTAAGAAACGGCATTCCACAAGGATCACCTCTCTCAGTCGCCCTTTTCATTATCGCATTTAATGAAATAAGCTCAACAGTCCAACGTTACAACACAATCGGCCATAAGCTATATGCCGACGACCTCATAATTTACTCAAACTGCCAAGACTTAGCTTCTCTCACTATCACTTTTACAAATATTCTACAAAAACTTTCAGATTGGGGCAATACCCAGGTTCAAAAATTTCAATTAATAAATGAAAAATTCTACACTTATTGAAAAAACACACTTGTAATAAGAACATCTTAGTCAAATTAAATAACACAAATATAATTAACGGAAATTCTGCTAAAATACTTGGTATTATATTCGATTCTAGGTATGCATTTAAAAACCACTGTGTAAATTTAAGGAAAAGCTTGAATACTAGAGTAAACTTTATAAAATATCTATCATCTAAGAATAGCAACTGTCATATTAATACTATTATAAATGTAATTAAATCAGTAATTTTATCTAAGGTCGACTATGGTTTAGCTATATATGGCAAATGTTCAAAATCACCAATTCAACTGATAACAACACCATTTCATGCAGCCATCAGAAGTGCTATGAGGGCATTTCGTACAACCCCAATACGAAACCTCTTGACAGACGCAGGGTTGCCACAAATCACAGAGAGAATCGAACATCTTACCATGTGTACAATTTATAAAATAAACTCTTCGCGAAAGTAACCCATTCACACCTAAAACGGAAGAAAAATCAAATCAAATCTTGAATATGCTAAAGCCCTTAACATTCCCATTGTCACTCAAAAATTAAAACCAACTTTGTGCCCACCTTGGGACTTACTCAAAACATCAATAGACACCAGTCTTAGTACATATGCTACCACATCAACCAGCAACGATGTATTCAAGGCCATGTATTACGAAGCAGCAGAAAACCACAAAAAACAAGGATGGAGCTTTACGTTCACAGATGCTTCAAAAACCGAAAACGGAACATCATTCGCTGTTGTCAGAGAAGACTTAGAAATCGTTTCTAAAGGCCCCTTCCCCGCCTTCACTTCCATATTTACAGCAGATGCATTTGCTATCCTAACTGCAATTAATAAATTCAAAAACTAAAAAACAATTATTTTCACAGACAGCCTTTCTTCCGTAAGAGCTATACACAATATAAACAACAACAGCGAAATAATCGAATCCATTCGGGACAAACTCATTACAAATAGTGAACAATTCAAGGTCTTTTGGATTCCAGCGGCATCAAAGGTAATGAATTTGCAGATGCTGAAGCAAAGTCGGCCTTAAAACAGCCTCTTTCAACATTCTATGCGTACAATAAAAAAGATATACAAAAATATCTGCTTGAAACATGGAAATATAAACGTAAAACAAACTGGTCAACCTATCATCATATTTATAAAAACTTCAACCATAATGCTGAGAAAGCATACTACCCTACAGATGTTTCAACAAAAACAAATAAAAACATTCCTTAGACTACGGATAGGTCATACTAACTTAACCAATAAACCTCTTATTACTAAAGAAACCCCTCCACTCTGCCATCTTTGCAACTAAAACAATACGCTTACCATAAGTCACCTTATTTCTTGCAAAAAAATTAACCAAATATTAAAAAACATTGTTAAAAAAAAGTATCTGAACTTTTAACCCAAACTTCAAAAGAAAATGTAAACAATGTAAACGGTGATTTTTTAAGAGCTTGGTTTTTGAAAATTCAAAAAAACACAGAAACTTGTAAAAAGTGAATGAAATTTTTATTTGGATCGATAAATCAATTTCTGCCATTTACTTTTTAAAAATAATTTCACTTAAATGTTGCCCGCGGCTACGCTTCAGGTGGTTCATTCTGAAGGTCCAATTTTGGCAAACTTTTTCACACATTTCGGCCGGAATCTCACCAATGACGCGTTCAATGTTGGCTTCCAAGGCAGCAATCGTGTTTGGCTTGTCCCCATAGACAATAGACTTAACATAGCCCCACAAAAAATAGTCTAATGGGGTCAAATCACATGATCTTGGTGGCCAATTGACTGCGCCAAAACGTGAGATCAACTGCTCACCAAATTCGCCTATCAATTGATGCATGGTTTCGCGTGCAGTGTGGCATGTGGCACCGTCCTGTTGGAACCACATGTCGACCGAGTTCAATTCTTGCATTTTCGGCAAAAAAAAATCTGTTATCATCGAACGGTACCTTTCTCCATTGACCGTAACCCTGCGGCCTTCATCGTCCTTGAAGAAGTACGGCCCAATGATGCCGCCTGCCCA
This sequence comes from Philhelius pedissequus, assembly GCA_910595825.1. NCBI lineage: Eukaryota > Metazoa > Arthropoda > Insecta > Diptera > Syrphidae > Philhelius > Philhelius pedissequus. Next base: position 106,993,901 of record OU343160.1, read on the forward strand.
TAAACCGCACCAAACAGTGCATTTTTCGGGATGCATTGGTAGCTGCTGAATTGCCTCTGGCTGCTCTTAACTCCAAATACGGCAATTCTGCTTATTCACGTATCCATTTAGCCAAAAATGAGCGGAAAAAAAACGGACGTAGCTTGCGAAACACATTTTTCACAGAGCACGAATTTTGATAATAAATTTCTGTTCAGGCGTAAGTCTATTCATGATGAAATGGCAAACAATACTGAATGAATTTGAAATGTCAAATGTTCGTGGAATTTGTCATGTGTGATCTGTCAAAAATATAAACGTCAAAAACCAAGTAGCAAAAAAAATCACCCGTTATATATGCTAATGGAAGCACTCAATTTAGAAAATCTCATATAAATATTATTTATTTTTTGTTTTAAACTACCTGAAAGCCTCAGTTGCTTAAGCTACAAAAAAATATTATTGTCTATTTAATTTATTTAGTTGTCAATAAATTTATAATAATAATAATATATTTAAAAATAAAAAAAAAACAATATAAATATATTTTTCTCAAATGAAATAGTCCACAAATCACTGAATTGATGTAAAAACTAATCGGATTTGAAATTATGAAAAATGGTTCAATGTCATCGAAAACGTAGGACTTTGTGTTTTAATTAAAAATAAATTAATAAATTCAAAAAGGTTCTATGTGGATTAATTTTACAAAGCAAAACAGTTCTATGTAACTTAATCGCGTTGTTTTTTGTGTGACAAAAAGTACGTTAAATGTTCTATGTTGAACATAGAATCTTATAGTACTTAATAATAGTGCGAATTCAATGAAAGTTCTATGTCTTTTTTGGCTGTAGTTTTGCCAGCAATTTAAAAAAAAATTCTTTTTTGTTCTATCTGAAAGCCGCTAAAATTACGAAAATTTTGGTATATAAGACTCATTTTTGGTATTTTGGTCGACACACAACCTTATAGTTCTCAGCCAGCGAAATATCAATATCTTTCTCATGCATACACATTTCTAGTTTTCCAAGTTTTTGCCATAATCCGGTGGCATTCCAAGTAATTATTTTGCGTTTTTCCGTCATATTTTTCTTTTTGTAGGGCATTTTGGCCGAAAACTGTTTTCGAGTTTAGTTAGCCTATCAAATATAAGTTTATTTGTACCACATTGCTCCTCAATTTTCGAGAGCATTATGTTTAAGGCGTTCGTAAGTGGATCACCAGCAGTATCATTTTGTAAAGATATGTTTTTAACAGTTATTTGGGCATATGTGTTGACACTACCTTTCTTTGGTGTTTGCTCTGGTTGTGTTGATTGATCTTATGTCTCTTTTCCTTAGGGTATCTAGGCAATTAACCTCTTAGCGGTCTTAAGAATTTGCTTTTCTACTTGGCTGTGTGGTGTTTTTGTGACTGCGTAAATTTTGATCGCCGTTTTTGTAGTTCTTTCTGAGGTGCAGTGTTTAGTAAGATTATTTCCGGCGCACTATACACACCTAGGTTCTTTTTTGCAATAGGTTTGCGTGTGATTGAATTCTTGACAGCGTTTACACTGTGGAATCAGTCTTGAACTCTTTCTTAAAGGTTCGGTCTTAACAACAATATTGAGGATTGTTTTAATTTTGTAAATATCGTCTACTTTCTCTGCCTTATCAAAAGTAAGTATAAATAAATGAAGACCACGCTGTAACCACATGTGTTTTGCTATCTTTTTTTTTTGTGTTTCTCTTTTGACGATGTTAACAACATCTAAGAACTTGTAGTTCCTCTTTAGGTCGTTAATAATATCGTCTTTTGGATATAATGGGTGCAAGCCTCTCGCTACAACACGTAAAGGTCTTTCCGACTTATTTTAATAAGTGTACTATTCTACCTTTTCTTCGTTTAGTGATCGCGACAGGAGACGATAACTTTCAGGATCTTTCACGCAAACTTTCCATTTGTTGTTATTAAGCGAAGTAGCTTTAAAGTCGGATGGTTCTAACGTCTTTAATATAGTTTGCAGCTGCTTATACTCCGCAATACCGACTACAGTAATTGGTGGCGGTGGCCTAATTTTAATAGGTTTTTCTTTAATATTGACATCTTTCGGTGATGCAATTTTTTCAGAAAAACAGGCCCCATCATGTGAGGGTCCTTTTATTTGAGGATTTATCTGTTTCGCGAGCTAGCTCTTCTTCATCAGTATCATAAATGAAAATTTTCGCTTGCGATGAGCTAGCCTTCGAGTCATTGTGATGTTTATTCTTCAACACCTCATTTTCTTTACGAAGTAGATCAACTTCTTTCTTTAACTCCTGATAAAGTTTTACTACTTCATCAAGTTTTTGACGAAGTTCTATTACCTTTCTCAAGAATTTCTGTTTTCATTGCGTCCGTTTTTACTCGCGCATCTGGTATTACCGGCGAACACTTCTTACCGTTGTCACTCGATTGGGATTTATTTTTGCCACGATAGTCGGTTCATAACCGTTTGAATATTTGCTTTATTAAAAGGAACAAGACACAACTTACTTGAACGAATAAAAGTTTTTTAATTAATTTCGAAAAAAAAAACATTTTCATAAATATCTAAAGCGTACAGCTTTAATTTATCAAAATAATTTAAACAAAGTGATTTTAAAAACAACTGAACAAAACAATCTGAGAGTGTATATTTAACAGTACGAAAGTTTCCCACCTTGGTATTTCTCATCTATGGTTAATGTTCCAATCAATTAATTATGGAAGTTTCTGTAAATAAAAGACAACAAAATTTATCACGCGAAGAACTTGAAGCTCTGGAAAAGTCGGAACTTATCAACAAGATAATTCAACTGCAAGCATACAATTTTCAACTGAAAAACATTCTCCAAAAGAAGCTTGATGCCTCCGATGCAGTTCGAAGAATGGGAACCGACGTTGGGCAAGAGTCTGCTGAAAAGTTACAAAAAAATAGTCGACAATTTGATTTTAATAAGTAAGATTGATGTATTAGTAAAAAAAATTGATTTAACTCTTCATATTACTTACTATGTAGATCCTCAATGCGTCACGTTTTACTTAAATTTCTTTATTTTGGATGGGAATATCACGGACTAGCATGTCAAGAAGATTCCAATGCTACAATTGGTATTTTAAAACTGATGTACATATTTATTTAATAATGTTACTACCAAAAGTTCTAGAATATCACATATTTAAATCCCTTATCCGAACGTGTCTAATTAAATCCCGTGAGACTTCGAATTACCATAGATGTGGTCGAACAGACAAAGAAGTCAGCGCCTACTGCCAGGTAATATCAATTGATTTGAGAAGTAAATTTCCGGAAGAACAACAGCTCAATCCAGAAACCATTCAAAATGAAATCGATTATTGCGGGCTGCTTAACAAAGTCCTTCCAAGAAATATAAAATGTATCGCTTGGATGCCACTACGTTCCAAAGAGTATAGTGCAAGATTTGATTGCGAAAAGCGAACCTATCGCTATTTCTTTCCTCACGGTGACTTAAATCTACCAGCTATGCAAGTAGGATGTGAACTGCTAACCAAATCTGAGGATGCAGATTTTAGAAATCTCTGCAAAATGGATGTCCACAATGGTGTCATGAATTACAAACGAAAAATCTTTTCTGCTACTATAAACGAATGCCCTAATCAAAATGAAAAGGAAAGCTTCAAAATGTGCTATTTGGAAATACAAGCTAATTCATTTTTATGGCATCAGATTCGATGTATAATGTCGGTGCTGCTGCTGATTGGACAAACGAAGGAGGAACCTAAGGTTATCAAAGAATTGCTAGACATCAATTCTAATCCTTGGTAATTGCAAATATTTATTTGTTTAATCCATTTATATTTTTTAGTGACTTAATGTTAGATTCTTGTTAATCTGCCAAAATTGGATGACCAAAAGTTTTCTACTGAATCCGAACGGGGTTTTTATTACAACGAATATAGCACAGTAAGAGCTTTTATATTCATTAATCTTATGCAATACGCTGCAACCAACCTGAGATACAAATGTTATACCAAATATAATAGATTTTTTGTGCACTTAATGTTAGTTTGAAAATAATGGTAGGAAAAATTCGTATTACCGCTTACCCAATCTATAATAGTTGTAATTTTATTATTATTATTAAATGTGCTTAATTTATAAGCTAGATGTTCATCCCCGAGAAATAAGCACAGTTTTGATTGTGTTTTACATGAAAATAATTTTTAAGCTAATTTAAAGAAATACGCATAATTATAACAAGATGTCGCATCCAGTACAAACAAAGGGAACCCAATATTTAAGCCTCCGTACTTAACAGGTAAAGCAATATGTTACAAACTCTACCTACCTGATCTATGTATACACAGTTCTCAGATCTGCAAATATTGTCATTGAAAAATTGTCCCAAGTGTCTTAAAAGTATGTGATTATTGCCAGAAAAAGCATTGTCAGGCCATTGTCATACCACCATCTGACAGTCAAATTGTCAAGTATCTGACAGTAATATGGGCACAAGTTTTCTCTATGGGTATTCATGAAACGGCGTAAAATCCAGATAAAAATAGGAACCAGGGGTGCCAGCACGTAACTTGATACAATCGGGCTTTGTTTATCCGTTCAGTCAAGATGATATAGTTACAGTTTCTTATAACAAAAATTCTGATGTTATTTTAAACACGGACATTAGCAACAATCTTTTAAGAATTGCTCAAAATATAAGAAATAATATTAAGAATTCTTTATGAAATTCTTGTAATCCAATCAATGTTTTTCTTATTGAAACTTACAAATTAGAAAAAATCTTAAAATGAATTCTTCATATGAATCTTTTCTTGAAACTTAAGAAATAAAAACAAAATTTTAACTTAAGCACAATGTTCTACATTTAATAAATTTATCGAAACTTACAAAACTAAAGAAAAATCTTGGTAAAAAGAAGCAAACATAATCAGCCCTATCAGGAGTTTCGCCCGAAATATTTTTGTTCCCCCGGATTTTAAAAAGCAATTAGGAGTTTCGCCCGAACAAGATTTCACTTCGAATTTAGAACTGATAGTTCTAAATAGGTATGTTCAGAAAACTGAGCTTTCAATAAATTTCCCCATCTCTGTGATGAATACAGAGAATGAAATCTGAACCTACTATTTTTTTTGTATATAAACAACCTCAAAGTCTGTTCGAAAAAAAAAAATGAATGCAGTATTGCAATTTCCTGTTAAAATTGTGGCACCTGAGTGCACTGAAACGATTTTTAATTCTTCTCCAATTGACTTATTTAGAAAAAAAAACTTTCTGAGCAAGCGAATACACAAAATTTCCCTCTCTATTTTTAAGCATGGTAGCTATTCGTGTTCGGAAAATTAACAAACCTAACAATCTGATGTGTTGTCAAATCAAGCGACGAATAAAAAATTGTTTTGTTGATATTTTTAAGGAAAAAGTGTAATCCAAGTGTTTAATATACAAATTATAAACTAAAAAAAATCATTAGAAATTAAAATTCCAAGCATAGCCGTGCATGTCCTATTGCTTGAGGAAGAAGAAGATGCAACACTGCGTCGAACTGTTCGGAGGCAGTTAAGAGATCACTCCAATCCGTTGCAGTTACCTGAACCATTGTAAGAATGAAATTATATTTTCAATTTCGTTTACTAAATAAAGTAATTTTTAGATTTCAATAGCTGTATAGAGGAAACAAGCCAGCTTTTAGGTATTTGCTGGATGTCTTAACGACCGCATTGCCCTTGAAAGTGAAATCCTTTGGAATTCCACCCATTGTTAATCTTGCCGCTTGTTTGCGGTTCTTTTCAGAGTGTGGATATCAAAAAGGTGTCGGTAATGAGTATCAAGTTGGATTGGCACAACCATCCATGAGTCTCGTACTTTCCGAAGTTCTCGATATATTTGAGAAAGAAATTTGTCCACACTGGATTACATGGCCATCACTGTAAGAACAAAGAAAAACAAGCCAATAATTTTTTATTAAATACAAGCTGCCGGGAGTTGTTGGATGCATCGATTGTACCCATGTAAATATAATTTCACCTAATGTGAATAAGCATTTATTTTATAATCGTTTTGCTGGTAAGAAGTATATATTTTATGACTGATGTATAAATATGTAATGACAAATTGTTTTACAGGTATGCAACGCATCCTGGAGCTTGTCACGATTCATTTATATGGAACGTAAGTGATCTAAGATGCATAATGGAAAATGATTATTTGCAGAATGACAATAACAAATGGCTCTTAGGTTGTTATTCAAAACTTTATTATTTTAATTCGATTTTGTTGCTAGAATATGCTGGTAATCCCTTGGAGCCATGGATTTTAACTCCATTCAGAACTCCTGAGAGTGGTTCCGTAGAGGAAAAATTTAACGAAGCGCATTCACGGGGTCGGAACATCATAGAAAGGACGAACGGTGTTCTAAAGAACAGATGGAGATGCCTTTTAGGTATAAGAGAATTGCACACTATTATCCCGCTAAAGCAATTAAAATTGTAAATGTTTGCTCAGCACTCCACAACATATGCATTAGCTATAAAAGTGACATACCACTCGTTACTGAAGTGCTTTTAAGCGAAGTTGAAAATGTTGAAGGAACCGAGTCAATTTCTAGCTACCTAACTGCAGGACAGCGCAGTCGTAATTGCATCGCAAACACACTTTGATAAGAAATAAACAACAAAATTATAAATCATATAAAACTTGTTTTTATATAACTTTTTATTTAGAACTAGCTTATAAGTTAAAGACTTTTGGTTTCATTATCATGTGAACATCATTTCTTTGCAAAAAAAAAAATAAATAGGTATACAAAAAAAAGTTTAACAAAAAATAAAATTATTTCTATACTCTTAACAAACAAAGAAAAAGAGAAAAAATAAGTAATCCAACTAACATAAAAAAAATTAAAAAAAAACACCAGAAAGAAACATTTACATACTTTCTTGCATATGTTTAATTTTCATGTCTTCCAACTCAATAGTTTTTTTTATTTTTTTCTCCATTTCAAAATTGTGGCGCTTTTGTTTGTTTAACTGCTCTTTTTGTTGATTCTGAATGCTATCTAGTGATCGGTACATCTTCTTCATACTCCTTTCTATTTCCTTGTTATGCTCTTTCATCACTACGATAGCTTCATCAATTTTAGCACAAAGTGCTTTTTGCACTTCCAGTTCATCCATAAGAATTTGTTGCGCTAATTTGAGAAGGAACAGGTGCTGGAGCCGAAACAGTGGCGATCTCCTGGATTTCTTCTATCTGTACCTCTTCATCGGATTCATAGAATGCTTCCGATTGGTACGTTTCTATGCTCTCATTTTCTTTATTTTCAGTCTGATACAGTCCAAACGAAGAGGAAGCAACGACACCCTCGACTGCTGTCTTCATTCCAACGAGTTGGAAAATTGCCTCCTCAGAGGGAGAGAACTTTTTGGTTTTGTTGGGTCCATAACCTTTTCCTTTTTCGTAAATTCTGTTTTGGGAGGCCTTCTTCGCACTTATCGCTTTTGGTCGGTCCACACCTGATAATGATTTGTTTTGTATTCAAACACAAACAAAATAAAATTGATTTCTTACCTTCTTCTATTCAAAATCGCTTTTAACTGGAGGCCCGTCGGTATTCAACTCCAGCGTTAGCTGCTTCCTAAATGCCGTTATTTTATTTTCATTTTCCTTTACGAAACCCTTGGCAATCTCAGGGTTTCACTGCATTTTCAACAAGAGCTTTTCACTTTCCTTTGAGTTTATTGAACTGCTCCTAAAATAAAAAAAATAGTTTTGTTAATAATAATAACAATTACTTTGAAAAACTTACATTTTAACGTTCTTGTTGTTTTCTTCGTCTCCAAAATATAAGTGAACATTTAAGCTGAAAAGGGTATGACGTTTCGCCCGAATTAAATGCTCATGATAAGGGGAATTTTTCGAACATGATTTTTTTTCGGGTGGAACTCAAAATAAGGGAACAGAAAAAAGGGATTTTTTTTTCGCGTGGAATGACATTCGGGCGAAACTCCTGATAGGGCTGAATAACAAATCTTTGAATATAGGGTATTCCTACATATCTTCTTTATCTTCAAAACCAAATTCACTTATAAATCTTCTTGGTTTCTACTTCTTGTAACTATTTGTTTTGCCTTCTTGGTCCTGGCTGGCCATTATTGAATCCTTAGCTCAGCGGTGGTGGAGTTCTTGGACCTATAAATACAAACAAAATATTTTTACCAGCCTTGCATCTAATTGGTTTGGATGCGCGAGAAGTCGCATCTACCCTCCCTGCATTGGTTGACTCCCTCGCCAGAGCAACCGCTTTCAAGGGCAAGTGACCAAGTAAAAAGGATCACAAAATTTACAATTTATAAAAAAATTAATATATTAAAGTGGCAACTCGGTCGATTTGAATTAAAAATTTAATTGAACCTTCGCGATTCACTCTTTTGTCTCACTTTTTCTTTATATTTATATTTGCTTTAAAAAAGTAATTTAAGTAAAAACCGAGCTATATTGAACAATTATAGATTTAAAAAATATACCTACCATTTTTGTAGACGGTATAATCATTTTCGCGAGTTAGTTAGGTTGGGCTATACCGTATTTTTTTTATTACCACGATCGGATTTCCTCTTGATTATTACTTTAAATTCAATCTATTTTTGTAAACATGATTATCCGGAACAGCTTGTAAGAAATTTTCCTTTTTAATTAATTAATTTATCCTTTTTGGAAACTTGATTATCCGGACTAGCTTGTAAGAATTTGTCTAAAATTTTAATACAATCGATAAAAAAAAAACAAAAGTTTTCAATTAATACTAATGTTTCACAAATAAGTTTGTTTGTAAACTTGATTAGACGGAAATACAATTTTACCAATATTGTACTTGAAAATTAATATCGCCTAAAATACATAATTTTTCAAATAATGTTACTTATGCCCACTTCAAACCATTCGTTTAACAGAAAAAATAAGGTTGAATATATTTCGAAGAAAAAAATGAAAAAAAAAATATGTGTTAATTGGAATTTTTAAGAGAAAAATGGCGATACGGAACTAATTTTATTTTTTTTTTGGAGCGATGTAGGCCAGTAATGGTAAAAGCGCAGTAGAGGTATGGATACCTGAAACTGTTATAGGGCTGGTCTACAAAATTCTGGCTTTTGACGACCACGGAACCCTGACACTTATTCGTCAGAGGTAGGGTGGGTACCGCCTGGGTCACTACAACCGACCCATACATGTATCTTGTGCTTTTGTTTCCCTTACACTTTCCCTTTCCCTTCACTATCAATAGCCCGCAATGCGGGTTCCGATCTCCTCCTTCTAGGTACGCTTTCAGTCGCACATCTGAGCATAATTGGTTAAATTTATTTTTGATGAGCCGATAGAGATGCTATCTGCTCGTATATCCCCTTCCTCTTCCTCTTAATCCTCTTTCAGTTTTAGACCGGCATGAATTTTAAATGTTATTTTTCTCTAGCTCTAGCCGCTCAACCGCCAGCATGTCGAAATCCTTCGCTGGGTGACGAAAAAAGAGAAAGAAAGTAAAAATCATTGCATGGCAAATTATTTTTTTCTATCCTTTCAGCATCCAACCTAGTCCAGCTCACATCACATCATAATATGTGGTTATACTACTGTTATATGATATATATGAGAAATTTATAACAATTTATAATTTATATATCATTACTACAGGCAATACTCAAAATGTGGCTGCATAATGTTATAACATATATATTTTAATGGCCATAGAAATACTAAGTCTTTTTCGTATTCTTAAAAAAAAAAAAAAAAAAAAACATTTTTTTAGAGAGCATTTCAAAATGTTTTTTTTTTAAATTTAAATTACAATCAATGACTATTCCTAGGTATTTGGTTTCTTGTACACATTCAAATTCATTTATTTTACAAATTATTTTATTTTCTTGCAATAACATTATTTCAGTTGTATCTGTATTTAATCTTAGTTTATTCATATTTAACTATTTTTTTATATTATTAATCAAAATGAATGACTATTCGTAAGTATTTGGATTTATTACAATTTAATTTTCATAAACTATTAGTTACATAATTATCTTTAACGTAAAATAAACCATCATCAGCAAGTAGTTTTAACTCACAATATTTTAGAACACTTTTTATATCATTAATATAAATTACAAACAATAATGTACCCAAAACTGAACCTTGTGGCACTCCTAAATCTGAATCTAATGCATCTGAACTTACCCCATTAAACTTAACAATTTGTTTTCTTCCAATTAGATATGAACCAATTAAACTCAGTTCCTCGTATTTCGTACCCATACAATTTTCTTAACAAAATCAATCTATCCAACGTTTCAAATTCCCTTTTGAGGTCGATAAATACTGCTGCAATTTTCTTCTTTTTATATATTATCTTCTTCCAATCTTTTATGACATAGTTTAAGAGCTGATTCACAAGAGTGTTTTCGTTATTTGACTTCAATATAGATTTATTGATTAACAAACTCACCTTCTAAAATCCGGATGTAGTGGCCACTGCAGCTGGATAATCTGGCCGATGACACAATTTTTTTGTCGTGGTATTTTTGTATTTATATGAAGCACTTTATTTTTACATCAATATGTATGTTAGTACCGAATTATTTATAATACGCGAAATGTAATCTTCTTTATACGTTTCGCGAATTAATAAATATTAATTGAAACCTAATTCAAACGTAAGGGCCAGGTTTCTTTTAAAATTACCACTAATTGATTTTCTTCTGAAGGAAGTTATTCTATTATTAAATCCAATACAAATTTTACTAAAAAATGATTTTTGTAAAAAAAAATTAACATATTTGTTTGAGTTCTGGTTGGGAATTGAACCAGGGACGCCCGGATCACTCCTATTTTTTAATGGATGTCTTACCACCTGAGATACGGTAGCTATGTAACTGTTGTCGCCTTATCTTCCACTTCGTTCTTGCGAACGGTGTATATACACTATACAGTAAGGCTGGCTGCCTTTGTGCCGCTTTAAACTATTTGAGCCCTTTTTTCTGAGCACCAGGTGCTGAGGCATTTTATTATTATTATTATTATTATTATTTATTAACATACAATTACAAATTACATGCTAATAGTGAAAGAGCACTAGCTGCAAAAGCTTTCCACTCAAAAGTAAATAAATTTTCTTAGATAACTAATTTGTTAAATTTTAGATAATGTTCGATTTTTAAAATATTTTCGGTATTAATAGTATTTAAAAATGAAAAAATGTTTTGATTGTAAGGTAAAATTGTGTTGATTTTTTTAGAGGCACTGCATGGTGAAAGGCCAAGTAGGTGTGAAATATTTAAGGTATTGTTACAGATTGGACACTGTGCCGGATTCTCTTTTCTTAGTATGTGTTGGTGGGTTAAGGTAGTGTGCCCTAATCGAAGTCGGACAAAAATTGATACTGTTGCTCTGGATATAGATGGTGGGTAGCTCGGAGTGCATCGATCAGTATTTATTTTGGAATAGTGATTTTCGTAGTTGCTCCAGCTACGGATTTTGTTCTTCTTAATGATTTGGTCGATGAAACTTTGAATATCTTTCTTTGAAAATATGTCAAAGGTGAAAACGGGTTTTCTATCGCAAGATTTAGCAGCTTCGTCGGCGTGCTCGTTGCCTGGTATCCCAATATGGCTTGGTACCCACATAAGTTTGAGTTTATCGGGGTTCCTTATTAGAAGGTCACGTATATTATTAATCAATCTGCTGTTGTGATTTGGGTTTGAGACGGCTTGGATAACAGATAGGCTGTCGGTGCATATCACTAGTTTGGAATTGGCTTGTGGATCTATTTTTGCAGCTTCGTGGATGGCTAAGCTTTCAGTGGTAAAAATTGAAGAGTAATTCCATAAAATTCCTGCCTTTAGCAAGGAGCCATTTTCTTCGGTTACAGCAAAGGAGGTATTGTGATCGGATTTTGATACATCTGTAAACAATGGAGTCCAAACCTTCGTGTTTCAAGTTTACTATTATTTCTGAATAAATAGAATAGTAAACCCTGCTGTTGGTGTTGTCTTTATTGTACTCTGTTAGCTTAAGTTCAAACGAATTTGGGCTTATGTTCCAAGGTGGGAGAGTGGTAGTGTAACCTTTGATACGTTTGAAGGGTAAGCCCATTTGTTTGGCTCTTGATAAGGCCTTAGTGATCGTTGATGGAAGACGCTTATTCATGTTTGTGTTGCTCGTTGAGTCAATGTCTCTGTCAATAATGGAGTTGTTGGAAAAAATAAGTTTTGCAATGATTTTCAGAAGACTTTCGGATTGACGTTGTTCCAGAGTAGGAAGGCCAGCTTCCGCCATGATGTTTTCAATTCGGGTGGTGCGGTACGCGTTGATGCTTCTTCTAGCTGATTGGTGGTATGGTGATTTAAGTAGGTTTATAGTAGTGGTTGAACATTTACCATAAATATAAAGACCATAGTCTATTTTACTTAAAACTAAAGATTTGGTTATGTTACATAATGTGTTAACATGGACATTAAGTTTTTTTTTGGATAAGTAGCTAACAATGTTGCATCTTTCAGCTAGTCTCTTTTTAAGGTTCATACAGTGTGGTTTCCAATTAAATTTACAATTAAATCTTAATCCTAAGATATCTAAGTTTTCTACGCTCTCTATATTTACATTATTTATTGCTAAGTTAAGTTTAGGACAGGACAATTTACGACATATATGTAAGAGTTTACATTTGCTCAGAGAGAGTTTAGCTCCAGAATTGTTGCACCAATCTACAATATCATTAATAGCTTTTGAAAAAGTATTTTCTGTTTTTTCTAAATCATTACGCTTGCATAAAATGTAGACATCATCAGCGTAAATGCAGTGGTCTAGAGAATTGTATTTATCAACGATAGCACTAATGTCGTTGAAAGCTATTAAAAATAACATTACCGACAAAGGTGACCCTTGTGGTATCCCGTTGTTAAGTGGTTGTGTAGAAGAATAAGAATTATTTATTTTAACAGTGATTTTCCTGTTCGACAAAAATGATTTAATAAAAGTATATATTTTCGGACCAACACCCCAATTAATCAGTTTGGTCAATATTAAATGAATACCAATTTTGTCGAAGGCTTTCCTGAAATCTAATGAAAGTATAGATACGTGATTACGTGAAGACAACGTATTTGATACGTAATGATCGATGTGTAGCAAGGCGTCCGAACATCCTCTATTTGGTTTGAAAGCGACTTGGTGTGTACTAATTATTTTTTTTGTTTCTAGGAACCAATAGAGACGTTTTGCAACTATTTTTTCTAAAACCTTAGACATACATGGAATAAGAGAAATTGGACGGTATCCATCTATGGAGTCTATTTCCTTGTTTGGTTTCGACAAGGGGATTATATTCGCAGTTTTCGAAGTTTGTGGGATGATTCCGGTGTTAAGTATTTCATTGTATAACAAAAGAAGTCTAGATTTGGAATTGAAAGGCAGGTTTTTTATCATGGGATAAGAAATGCGTGTGTTGCCAAGAGGTGGAGGAGGCATATTCGAAAGGCTGGCGATTTTTAGGTTGTTGAAAGATGATGAGAAGTTATTATCGTCTGAGAGGTTAGACCAAGAAATTGCGAAGAAGTTGCCTATGTCTAAAGCCGAAGAGATCGGACCTGTAGGAGTTTCGAGACATTTGATTTGCCGGGGGGAGTGATTACCAGTGAGGCAGCGGATATTATGCCAGATTTTGGGGGTGGAAGAGTTTGGATTGATCGTTGACGTGAATTTGGCTAAGGAGTTAGCTTTGCTTGTTTTCATTTCTCTTCTAAAAAGAGCATTTGATTTTTTGTAAGATATAAGGTTAGAAAGCATGGGGTGTTTTTTAAAGAGTCTGCAAAGTCTTATTTTTTCATCTCTAAGGTTCTTGAGAACGGGAGTCCACCAAGGCACCGTTCTGTTAGTTGGAGTTGGAGAATTTTGAGGTATTGAAATGTTGGCGGCGTACCGAATCGCTTTTTGTAGAAAGAAGGCTTCTTTATTTATATTTGAAGATGGAGCTTTATCATTTAGGAAGTCGTTTGTTGTAATTTGGTAAAGATCCCAATCGGCCGAATCGGTTTTAAATTTTCTGCTGGGAGAGGTTATGGACTTGCTTGGACTAGTTTGTATACGTATTACTATAGGAAAATGGTTACTATTATGAAGGTCTTCTAAGGTGTACCAAGAGGTTATGGGATAGAGAATGGGTGAACAGCATGATATATCGATATGGGTGAAGGTGTTGTGTGTGGAGAAGTTTGTAGGGGATCCGTCGTTTAAGAGCATTAAACCGGAATTCAATAAAAATTCTTCGATTATAGTTCCGCGGTGGTTAGAAATGGGGGAGCCCCATAGAACACTCCACGAATTTACGTCCCCACAAAACAATATGGGTGTATTTATCTGATTTATAATGTTGTCAAGATCAGATCGGGAAAACGTTTGTTTAGGTAAAATGTAAATGGAGAGGATGGTGAATTTCGTTGTGAAATTTATTTTTACAGCAAGTGTTAAGATGGGTGAATTACTATTGATTTGCTCATGAGGTATGTTTTTTTATGAGAAGGGCTATGCCCTGTTTACCGGTTAAGTTTTGAGGGAACTTGCAAAAATAACCCGAATAGGTTTTCGGAATGATTGGAGTAGATTGAAACGCACAATGTGTCTCTTGAAGAGATATAGCACATGGCGATCTTTCTTTGATTAGCAAGTTGAGCTCGTCGAAGTTATTAATATACCCTTGTATATTCCACTGGAGAGCTTTGAAATAGTTTGAAGGTTCTAAAGAATTATTGTTTGTCATTTGAGGGTGGTAGGTTCTATGACTCCGCTGCCCAGACGTTGAAGCACCGAGGCTCCCAGAGGAGTAGGAGTTAGAGTTGGGGTTGGTTCTGATTCTGGTTGGGATGGAGTATTGTTGTTTTTATTGTTCAAATTTGAGACAATAGGAGTGACGATTGTGTTTTTTTTTTAAGGTTGTGCTTGTGTTATGTTTGTGGTTTTAGTTGTTGATTTATTTAAATTAGCGTGAGCTACATTTGAAAATGAATTTGGATTGAAATGTGATTGTATAGGGTTTTGTTCTTTGTACAAACGTTTGGCGTCAGCCATGGTACATTTTTTTTTGTTTTTATTTTTAATATTTCTTTCATTTGGATATATTTTGGACAGTCTTTAGAGTCGGAAGGATGGGTGCAAAGCAATTAGCACACATTTGTTTAGTACATGCAGAATCCGCGTGAAGTGGAAGGCTGCATGTGTTACATACAGGAGTAGGGTTGGTGCATTTTTTTATTGTGTGACCTAGAATTTGGCAGTTACGGCAGCGCATCGGATTAGGGAAGTATTCAGTCACTTTGGCCTTGGACCAACCTATTTCCACTGTCTCCGGAGGTTGGAATGAATCAAAGGTGAAGAGCATTAGTCCAGTTGGTCTGGGTTTCGATTCGACGGTCTTGGTGAATTTGTATATTTCCGTGACGTTTTGGGATTTCATTTCGGAGACGATTTCTGATTCAGGCACATTTATTAAACATGGTGCATATACTATGCCTTTTGATGCGTTTAGCTGATTATACATATTGATTGAAACAGGACATAATCCCGAAAGATTTTTTTTTAATACTAATTTTTCTGCAACTTTTTGATTTTTGGTTAATATTAGGATTTTTCCATCTCTAAGTTGAGAAATTTGTTCGTATTCTGTGCTTATTGCGTCAATTGCCTTTGTGAGGGCAAATATGCTTATTGATGTAAGTGGTCAGTTTTCATTTTCAGGGGAAATTACGATGAATCGTGGATTTTTAGATAGGGTTTTTTTGGGAGTTCGGGAAAATCATCAAATATTATATTGGATTTTCTGTTTTTCTTAGCACTTGGTTCCGATAGCGAGACATCTGACTGTCCGCCAAACCGGCAACCAGCTTTCATTTTCGGCCCTGAGGTCATGCGGTTTTAAGGGAATAACACTACACACGCGATGGATTTGGGCTTTGGTCTGAGTGTGTGTGAGAAAGGAAGAAGGTAAAGGTTGTTTGTTTAGGATTAAACTGTATTTAAAGCGATAAGAAAATAAGCACACGAAAGCAGTCGAGTTGACAAGAGATGTGTATAGCACAAGAGCTAGTCGGTGACTGTGAGGCATTTTATTATTTGATTATTCCTTCCAAAAATTAGGTTGTGGTTGATTATTCGGGAAACCAGGATAATTTAATCGGGCAGCCGTAATAATTTGCGACTGCCGACTTTATTTCTAATAAAAATAAAATCTTAGTTATATGACGGCTGATTACGATTGTAGCAGCTTTGAGTTGGCGAATTATAAAATTCGCTCGTAATGCTTTCGATCGCGATGAACTGGTTGGCATGCTGGCTGTGTGCTCGGGTCGAGCTCGCCGGAAATGGGTGGGATCTTGTCCACCACGACTCAAAACACACCTACCACAAAAAACATTGAACATGTCAAGAAGAAAACAATAATTAGGTTTGATTGCGGACTAAACTAAAAATTAAGCCGGACGGATTATACCACGAGAGGTCGCTGAAGATGTTATTTCAGCGTAGTCCTGACCCACCCTACCATAAAAGATATCATATCCTTGTTTTTGGTATCTTCCCCTATTACAGCTTACCTTAATTTCAGCTCAGTCCATTTCTCCACCGTTTATACAACCGCCTTCCCCATCCCCTGAAAATTAATCGCTTAAGAAACCATCAAGCTATAAGCTTGCCTAAAAATCATTGAATTAGCCATAATACTCAGCTTTACAATTAAAAACCTTTTTATTACACATATAAATTTTATAATATATTGAATCTTACGATTATTTATTTTACTTTAGTATTTATATTGTTCGCAAAAAAACGAAATATTTAATATGAACGCAAAAAAATGTCAATAGGGTTACCTTGAATACGACGGCAATTATGCCTTATTATATTATATATTTATTTATCTAGTTTCCGTCTATATTAGTAATTGTTGATCGAAAACTTTGATTCGAAACTTTTCTAATTACGCTCCCCTTGCTGATACCTTTGAGGATATAGGTTTGATGACTTAGAAGACCTAGGTAACGATGAAACTTCCATATAAATGTATGCAATATATATAAATATATATATAACATATATATTTTGTTTTTTTTGTATCGGCGGAAACTACATGAACCCGATAAGGTCTTGAACACCCAAAAGGATCCTAAGCACTTTTACACTAAAAATAAAAAGAAACAAATTAATCTAACAACAAAAAAATGATTAGAAGATTTACCCCACGAGAATCTAAAGGCTTATATACAGGGAGGCACACGAATCGTGCTATAATAAGAAATTTAAATAACTTATTTTAATCGATGTATTTCATTAAATAACTAAAGGTTTTTAAAGATGATAGACCGCAAATGACCTCCATGCTCATCCACGCATATGCTGCAACTGATCAGAAAATTGTTCATTGCGGTCTGAAGGGTTGAAATTGGAATCGCTTCAATTATTGTCTTAATGGATTGCTTCAATTCAGTCAAATTCCTGGGTTTCGTTTTGTACACTTCCTGCTTGACATAACTCCATAAAAAAAGTCTGGTGCAGTCAGGTCAGGTGACCTTGGGGGCCAGTGGAGAGTGCAGTTTCTGGATATCAATTTATTTGGGAATTTTCGTTTGAGCTCCGCCCTAACTTGTGTGGCTACGTGTGCACTTGCACCATGTTGTGGAAACCAAATCCTTCTGAAAGGGATGCGTCTTCGGGAAGTTCTGGGCAAAAAACTCCTTCTACATCTTTAATTGACGGTCCCCATTGACAGTTTGTGTTACACCGTTTTCTTCAAAGAAGTATGGCCCGACAATACATCTTGATGCAACTGCTCACCACACAGTGAATCGTTCTGGGTGCAGTTCCGTCTCATGGAGCATTTCTGGATTAGATTCACTCCATATACGGCAATTTTGCTTGTTAACATTGCCGTTTAAGTCAAAATGGGCCTCATCAGACATGAACAAACAATTTATCAATCTTCTTCGGCCATTGCAATCATTTTTCGGCAAAATTCGAAGCGAACAGGCAAATCCTGAGGGTTTAACTTGCTTGTAATTTGGACTTTGTACGAAAACAAGTTTAAGTCATCATGAAGTGTCCGTTGTAATGACCGTCTGCTAACTCCAATTTGGCCCGATAAGTTTCGAGTCGAAACACTTGGATTTGCCTGTATTGCCGATGCAACAGCCACGATTGTATCCTGAACCCGAACATTGGGATCTCGATGATACGGCCTTCGTTCGATGCTTCCGGAGTCGGCAAACATGTTCACCAGCCTCATAATGGTCCATCTACTCGGGGGAGTACCGCCAAACTCCATCCTAAATTCCCTTTGGACGGAAATGACGGACTGCAAAGAATTGTATCGCTGCACTATCCAAATCCTTTTTTCAGTATCCCAAGCATTAATTTTAATAAATCTAAATAGTAGCCCATAAAATAAAAAAAAATAAGCCGATTACTCACACTGAAAAAAAGTTATAACGTTTAATTTTTGTAGCACGATTACTGCGTTACCCTGTACATACAGCTAGATTCTACATTTCACTTTCACTCGAAATAAAATCGAAATCGAGCGGAAAAGATCGTAGTTCTACAATTCGTTTTCAATTTCGAATTTATTGCAATCGGAACAAAGTTAAATTGTAGTGCTCCACAATTCGATTTGATGGGCTTCCGAACGATTTCAAATCGATCTTGTTCATTTGATGTGAAATAGTAGAACAAAAAACACCCGATTTAAAATGTAATTAAATCGTAAAAATGATTTTTAAAATGAAACTAGACAAGTTTATTGCACTTAAAACGTATTTAAAACGGGCGTAGACACAAAAATATTATGCAGGAAAAATAAATCAACTTATAATCATTGCATTCATTGAAAAATGGATCTTCCTATTATAGAAAAGCGTTGGACTTTGATTTGGCTGCGACATTCTAATAAAGGTATCGTCAATGCATTCTATGACGCCAGGAATATTGAATTTGATAAAAAAATGTCGTTTTGATTTACTTTGATCTTCATTGAATATTGCAATTTTTATCCACCTTGGACAAATTCGATTTTTCAAAATAGTTAGTACCTAATTCTGTTATCATTTTTGAAACAGTGCTTCGACTCAAAGCGATTTCAGGGGTGACATTCCGTCCCCAGCATACTTCCTAATTGACCTTTGGAAGCCTCCTTCGGTAAGAAAATGAAAAACTGCTGCTAGTTGTAAAGTTGTAGAAATTGAAGATTGTTTAAGTGGCTCAACAATTTCCAGCACCTTTGGGAAAGCACTTTTATTAAGACGGTAGTATGAAATATATACATGTACAATATAAAATAATAATTGACAGGTTTTAAATTTTGTTTTCAGTCTTAAAATAACATACGCGGCTTTCCTAGGAATTTCCACAATTAGATAACTCTCGCAGCCTAGGTCTTTTAACTTTTTCTTGTGCATATTTTTTCCGTTCAGGTTGTTATAAAATCTGTAGTACCTAATTAGTACTTTTATATTCTTAAATGCGTGAATAATTAAAAATATTAACATTAAAACAATTTACCAAAATAAAAATACTTCAATAATATCTCAAATGACAGATGTCAGCTGTCTTCAATTTCACGAAAAGTGATTTAAAAAAAATCGGAGTTACCAAATCGTTCGAAACGCAGAACACCGAAAATGAATTCATTCGATCTGCAATTTCGATTTCGGTTTCATTTCACTCGAATACTAGAACCTATAATAGATCGTTGAAAGTACCACAAAGATAAAATGAAGCAAACTAATCTTATACGAAATAAATATTTTTTTCTTTCTTGAGGTATTTTCGCAATGAATTCTTTTTTCATAAATCAGGGATTTTTGAATCAGGATTCAATTCGGAAGGCATCTTCTATCAAAATTTGAAAGGGGTAGGCGATCACGACTTCGGTGCTTGATAGTCAGTGATCGCCAAATTCGGATAAGAATATTAACAGGAGGATAATATTAAGAATTTGTATTAGCACTTATTACGGTCACTTTATACTTATTTGAATTTAATGATCATAATCAATAAGCATAAATAAAAGGATTAAATTAACACACTAAGCTCGGTAGGTACTAGCGTAAAGGTGCAATGTAGCTATATACATTACATCACCTTGCCCTTTGGACATGGACCCACAATATTCACAATCACTTTTTGTTACTTTTTGTTTTTCCCTCTTTTTTATTTTTTTTTATTAATTATGCTTCCTTTCAATAATTCTTTTAGTTTATCTTTGTTTTTATTGTAGGGCAAATAAGTTAATTATTTTTCTAATATTAAGAAAATAATAAAAAAACGCGTTTAATTTCTCAAACTATACGGTAGTTTAAAAATAATAATAAGTATTCCTCCCCAGCTCTGCCCGATGTAGTCGATGGTTACAATGCAAATCCTCTACCTGGTATCGATAATTCTATACCCATTAAATTTGACGCAACATACCGGACAACGGGTTAATCATTTCATTGCCCTTGCCAATCAAATCTATCCACTCAATCATCCGATTGACAGAATCTCTCTCTTAAAAAAATTCAATCCGAGCCAGACTGCCGAAAGTGCCAATGTAAATCAGGCTATCCACCCGCTATCTAGTAGTGGGACGTTAAAATTTTCAATACGCCAGCCATGATGTTATCCGAGTCTCGACAGATTCCTCAAAAGAAAGCCAAGAAAACAACGCGCCGACATTTTTAACAGCTTTTCATTTCTTCAAGTAGCTTGGCCATAAAAAACACGAATCAAATCCTCCCATAAGTATTTTAATAAAACTTCATCAATGTTTTTCGTTTACATCCCAAATTTATAACTTTTTGCAAAATTATGCTCTGAAATAATTTACATACATGAATGTGCTTATATAATAAAAAATGCCTACGCTTGTAGCTCACTTTTTTTTTTAAATTTTGCACGCGCTCAAGGGATTATGAATACCTTTTATATTTTTTTAACAGAGCGCGTGCATCTGATGAAAGAAGAGAAAGAAGGATAGGAAAGATGTGTGGCACGATGTTCTGAGACTAGAGCTGGTTGTTGTCTCAGATTTATCTCCAGGGATGGCGGCTGAACTAATGCGGAGAGAATTACCGTGTCTAATTTATGTATGTCTCTTATAATTCGCATTATTTTATTTATTTCGTTGTCATATTTATGGGTATTCTAGTTTACTCAATCACATTTTGTTAGTGTTATGCCGGCACAGCATGTAATGAGTAAACCAGCAACTCACTTTATAACAAATTTTAGAATTGATTTTTATTGGAATATAAGAAGACTAGACGACGGCAGGAATAGAACCTTGCAACCACGAGGTTAACAGGCGAGCACACAACTACCGCGCCACGGCCACCACCAGCTCACTTAAAAAAAAATATTAGTATGTTTTTATCATTTATTCGTGGATTGAACCCAGTACTGACTATTAATGCGTTTTCTAATTAGCTTTTTTTTTATTTATTTTTTTCTTTTGTCAGAGTTCTCAAGATTTACACTAAATTGGCTCTTGTAAATTGAAATAGACAGCGAAATGGATTGCCCAAAAATTATTTAGCAGAGAAGCAAATTGCTTCTCCAAATCATGAATGAAGGACAAGAAATAGAGCCCAGAACCACAACTCATCGCAAATAACTAGTCACACAGTAGGTCCACTATAGAACCCCGCACCCAAATCAGGAAGGTGTCCATAACAATATCAGTTTTTAAATAGTTTATTTTTTTTTTAATTATATTTTTTGGTATATGTACCCAATTTGAAATATTTATATGTAATTTGATAAGTACTTTATTAATTAAATTTTAGCACTATAATCGTTAATAAAAAAACAAAAATTTTTTTGAATGTCGATATAAGCCTGCCCGACTTGTGTAGGTATTTGCTCAACAATACCATTTTACTTCTTTGTTCTATTGTACTTTGCCCTTCCAACTTGCAGCCACTATTCTACAGCAATACTTGCTAAAACCCCTCTTTCCAGGAGCGTTGACCTCTTTCGGCGTTATTAATCTCTTTATTGAGTTTAAGTTTTCGAATTTCGTCTCTCAACCTGCCTAATTCATCCTGCAAGGAATTCTGCAAAACAGTAGGTCCTTTTGAGTCGTGATTTTTGAACACACTCTTAACCAAGTGTAATGTCGAATGCGATTATTTTCTGAACAAAATCGAATTATTTCTAAACAAAATCTGTCAAAACAGATCTTGCGTTTTTAGCAAGATTTCATAGACTTTACACGCAAACTATTTTGTGCAAGTTCCTTACAACAAACAAAAAATTGATCTGAAATGATTTGAAATAGTTGTTTGGAATTCGACATAAGAAATATCTACTACCGTATCGACCGAATCGTATCGACATTTTTCGTCCCTCTCCAACCATACGAGTTTCTTCTAATTACTTATACGTAGGTGTTTAGAAACATACATACTAATAGCGAGTTTCATTCAAGAAAAGATCTGCTCTTTCTGACAAAAGATTTCATCTTTTTGAATTTTGAGAGTTTCATTCCAATAAAGAGCAAATCTAGATCAAATCTTCAATTCAAATTAAAGTTTATTTATCTTCATTAGCCATTATTTATAAATGTTTACATTATTTGAAATCTTATATAATATATTATTTGTGTTTACACGAAAGATTGGATCTCTGATGGATTTTCAGATTTGATCTGGATGTACACATACATGTGTGTTCTTTTCTGCCAAGGGTAAAATGGAAAATATTTTGTCATTAATTTGTTGTGAACTAGTGTCAAAAAAAAAAAAATAATGGACGAAGAAGTTAATAATTTATATTTTATAAATTCAGTGGAGTTTTTGATTGCTTCGTCTTCCTCGTCATCCGTTAATTATGATGAACTTTTTTCAGAAATGTGTGTCAGTCATTCACCGATTCTACAATTAAGTCTGAAAAAAAGTTTCATGGAAAATATCAAATCTGGATTTTGAGAGGATATCTTTGAAATTTGAAACGCGCCATAAGCGTACTCAATACTATCCCTATACCTTTTTTATCCTACACGAAAATCTAAATCTACTGTGTACCTATTCATGTCTATGTCGCCGTCGCGCCGCCTGCTTACATCGTTTCTTGCTATCGATCGTCGGGATGGTTGAATAGTTTGTTTTTATTTTAAACAATTCGGTAACATTCTTGAAGTCGTGTACGGTTTTCTTCCATTTTTGTGTTTAACAGTGCTTGCAAGCAAATGTTCCAGCTCGGTTTTTTCGTATATCCTTTTTTAAAGCTTGTATTGCTTCAATTCAACTTCAAGTCTTCGCTTTTGTGTTTTTACATAACATTTGTAACACGCGAATGAAATATTATCAAAAACAAAAAAAAAAAACAAAAATTAACTATTTGTAAATAACTAAAGACTGACCGCCAGCAAAAAAACGAGCAAGACCACTTTGACAGCTCGATAAAATCAAGCAGATAAGGTAGGGGTAGGGAATGTATTAGATTTCTGCCAAAAGGTTGCTAGGTTTAAGCCTATACTAATTGTTGAGATTTAAGTTTATAAACACTTGAAAAACTAATTGCGGTTGTTATTACATACAAATAAATATGTAATAACACATAGGGTACATACAAAAACAAAGTTCAGTTACCAGTAGGTAGGTTCAAATAACATTTTTGAAAAATCACTGCACTTTTAGATTCCGCATAGAATAGTGGTGCATTAGCAAGAAGAATATAAAAAAAAAAAAAAAGAAGAACAATTTAGAATTTTGAGACAAAGAAGTTTTTTTTCTTTAAATTATAAAACAAAAAAAATTTAATAAAAAAAGGAAATTGGCATATATAATTTTTCTAATAAAAATAAAGATCAATTGAAGAGGAGGTTGCCTATTCGAAATATAAAGAAAGGGAAAGCTGGTAATTTTCGGCAAATCTGGGATCGTGAAGAGGGGAGCAGCGGAAGTCTAAGCTAAGTGCTAGCTCAAGAGCCATCGAATTAAATCTTCCTAAGAACAATTCAGAGTAATCGAAATAACACCTACAAACAACCAAAATCATTCAAATTTTTTTTATATTATGAATTTTAACGATCTAAGTCACTGATTTTATTTTTGTAAATTACATACATATTTATATAAAATTTGCATCCGTTTAATTTATATTTGTTTTATATTGTTTCTTATCAAATCCAAGATAGAGTAATTAACTTATTTTATTGATTGATGTTAATAATCTTTTTCGGAAAATAACGAGTGGCATAAGCAAAAAAAAAAAAATTGCAACGCGAACCGTAAAAGAAAAAGAGTGAAAACGAGGAATACGATCTTTTTTTGAATCGCGCGGGAAAGGTTGAATTAGAGGAACTAAAACTACATATAGTTAGTAGTAAAGAAAAAATACAAAAAGTGCATTTGGTTTGGATTTATCCAAATTACACCCTCCAGCAGCAGTGGCCACTTCCGCAGGGATAAATAAGGGTGAGTTAAACTTTTTACCATTGGATACAGTTATTATTATATGCCTATTTATATGCAGTCGTGGGTTTTCGATTAATACCGACCGTGGTTCAAAAAAAAAAAAAATAGTAAAATTAAAATAAAACGGAAAGTAAAGGGTTTATAAAAAGGGAGATCAAAGCGTACATTAATCGTTCTATAGACAAAAGAGGATTAAAGATCCCCACTTGTTAATAAAATCGAAGACGTTGGAATTTTTTTTGAGAAATTTGTTATATTCAAATTCGATTATTTTGTCTTTTTAAGAATAGTAAATTGAAACGAGAATCTTATGCTAAACTACATTAATTATTTTTGTATCAAAATTTGAATTAAAAATAAAATGTTATATTTTAATCTGAATAGATTTTGAAAGGTACTTTATTATTTCAAGATGAAGTAAATTTTTTTAGAGAAGGATGAGAGGGATGATAAAGGAGGGATGAAAAATTAAAGAAAGGAAAACTAATTTTTGGGGTTGTTTTGGCGAAAAAGCAACCATGGTAGGGTGGGACAAGAGAACAGATTCGCAGCGTCAACAACACCCAGATGCTCAGACTGGCAAAAGGTAATTTTTTTTGTAATGAGGTAAGGGTCAAAGAATACCCCTTTGGCTGAGCTGGTCGGTCCAATTTTACCAGCAAGACCCAACGAAGACAACTACCCCGTTACAATGGCGCCCAACGTGTTAGCCCACTATCGGAAGATGGTGCGGCTAGAATTTATAAGTCAAAACTTTCTTTTTGTTTTAATATTTTTCTTTTTATTTTTTTTTACAATTATTTTTATTAATATTCTTCAAAACAGTAATTGCATTTTTTTAGTGAGTCCCGGTGATTGGGTGTAGGGTACCTGGTACCGTGTTGCCACTGGAGGATGCATTTACTAAAATTTTAAGGCATTAAAGTGTGACTAAACAGTTTGAGTCCTTGCTTCGGTTAGTGAACACTGATCAAATGGCCAAGCAACATAGCACACACTTTCCTAGCTTACGCTAATGCTCGGAAGAGACCCGTCGATGTGAAAGGCGTCTACGGAGGTCCTTCCAGCATATATTATTTTTACATTCTCCAAGGGTTTCACAGGTCTTCACTGACGACAATCGTCTTTGATGTTCTGAAACCCGAGGTGAATACATTTTTTTTTGTAAGTCCTTTCTTAAATTAAATCTTTTCTTAGCTTATTTTAACTTTTGCTCTTATGTCTTGACTTATGAAATAGATTTCCTTCCAATGATTTGTCAGGCCTTTCTAAAGCCCTTTCATCCTTCTTGAATTTAATGATTGTTATATAATCAATTTTTTTTGTTTTTTTGATAAGTTCAATAAATCTTACAAGTGATATTGGATTTGATAACAAATAAAATAAATAATTTTTTTATTATTTTGAATCTTTTTGATATTTTTTTGAGACATTTTTTTTAAATTTTTTTTTTTGAAATTTCAATTTGTTTTAATCATTTTGATATATGTATATATATATATATATATATATAAAGAGAAAACTAACTATTGGTGAACAGTAAGTTTTTGGTTTTTGTGTTATTTTTGAATGAATTGGTTCTGGTAATATTTCGACCTGATAACTTTAAGGAGATTTAAAGCCCATTTGAGATTTGTTTTATACATATTTTTTTTCAAATAGTAATTTCACTGAAATAATTCTTCAAGTTTTGCTGATTAGCAAAATTTTTAATAGAACTAGTTTCGTAGTATGAACGGAGAGCGTCGTTCTTCAATACCCGATAACGATCTGAGTGGCATTCAATTATATTCCGAGGCTAGATTTGAAGAGTTCTAGCATCAATTTAGTAATACGATTTCACGTTTTAACCTCAATCAGTCGTTCAGTTTTTCTGATAATTTAAACTCATTAGTGAGCAACTCAACGAGCAATATGACGGACAACGGTGGAAACGAAGGAGTTTTACAAACTACGGTCGAAAATGAACCTAGTAATAGGGATTCCAGTCAGCCTCAGAATCAGGGCAGATCCGAGTCGATGGCAGAACTAGCTCGGAGGTTAGAGAAAACGATGATGGACAATCAAGTTAGAATGTTCCAGCACATGGATGTTTTTATGACTAATGTTCTGCAAAAGTTAGGTAGCTTGAGCTTGGCACCTCAACCAGCGGTGAATAGGGATACTCCGCAAGTCTCTGGACTTCAAACGGGATTTCCTTATGATTCCCCCCCGCCACATAGACCTAGGAGTTCATTTCATTCAGCGGGTCTTAGCCTATCTGAAACCTGCCGGCTAGGTGGAACATTAAATATGATGGCTCTGACGACGTGAACGAATTCCTATTTAAAGTTGATCGGATGCAAGCTGCATCTGCTTACACTGATGAGCAAATCACCGCTCACTTCCATATGAAAAAAGAGTTTGGTCGTTTAGAAAGTGATGTTGAGCTATATATGCGTCTTATGACGAGAAAACAGGGTGTCAAAGAAAGCTTTGACGATTTTTATACCTCGGTATGCACTCTAAATGACCAATTAAAAGAACCGTTCGATGAACACAAATTGGTAGATATCATCTGAAACAATGTTAAGGATAAAATAGGGGAAATTTTACTTTCAGCTGGACTGACAAAATTGGAAGACTTGAGAAACAAGGCTAGGGAAGCTGAAAGGTTTTTGAGTAAACGCAGTTCTATCCCTAAAACTGTGCATGAAATCGTATATTCAGATGATGAGGTAGAGGTACTTACGGGTGAGGAAGAAGTTGCTGCCATATCTTCAAATGGTAGGCCAGTTTCAACAGCAAACTATGTTTGCTGGAATTGTGACCAAAAAGGTCATGCCTACCACTTTTGCCCTTCACGGGTTAGAAATTTATTTTGCTTTTTGTGTGGTGCTAAAGGCGTCAATATTGTAGAGTGTGGTAAACACACGGGAAACTTTGCGAGGGACGAAAAGAAGAGTGGAGAAGTTCGTTCCCTAAAGAACAAGATCGACCACTCAAAAAATTAGACAACCAGTCAATAAACAACTCGCACATAATTCCGATCAAGATTCTAGAACGAGAAATAAAGCCTTCCAGCTCCAACCCTATTCAATCAGAGCCTACTAACACCAAAGCGTTACCGTCTCTTCATGAGCGTAAACTTAAATATTATAAAGCTCGTTCTCGAATCTTCTCATCTAAATATAATCCCGCCAGCGCTCAAGTTGTAAGATGCCGACGTCGTTTTCGTAAGCGAAAATATATTCGGAAACAAATTATTGAAACGATAATATCGTTAGAAACAGATGGGCGAATGTATGTAAACGTCGAGCTAAATAACGAACCTGTCTTCGGTCTCTTGGATAGTGATGCATCCATTTCGGTTTTAGGTAGAAAGTGTTGGGAGAGGGTAAAGGATATTGGTGTTGAAGTAAAGTCGTATTCGAATTTTGTGCGTACTGCTGACGGCAAATCGCACGACATAGTAGGATATTGTGAAATCCCAACAAAATATAACGGCATCATTAAACCCATTACCTTTTATCTGATTCCCAACCTATCTCAAAAACTCTATCTAGGTATGAACTTCTGGCGTGCATTTCTTTTGATGCCGGAAATCAATGAAATAAAACCCGATTTTCCCTCAAGTGAAGAAGAAGTTAGTTTTAAAGACGAAGCGGAATTAATAAAACTCTCGCCCGAACAAAAGTTTCAACTTGAAACTGTAAAAAGACTTTTTCCAAATTTTGTTGTGCTAGGGCTGGGCAAGACAAGTTTTGCTCGCCACGTGATCGACACGGGAGATGCCATGCCGATCAAATCACGCCATTACCCAATGTCTCCAGTGCGTCAGGAAGAGGCCTACAAGGAATTAGACCGCAT
Organism: Philhelius pedissequus; assembly: GCA_910595825.1. Taxonomy (NCBI): domain Eukaryota; kingdom Metazoa; phylum Arthropoda; class Insecta; order Diptera; family Syrphidae; genus Philhelius; species Philhelius pedissequus. Next base: position 107,022,215 of record OU343160.1, read on the forward strand.
GTTAGCTCTGGGAGTTATTGAAGTGAGTAACTCTCCTTGGTGTTGTCCAGTAGTTTTGGTCACGAAACCCGGTAAAGTTCGACTGTGTCTGGATTTTCGCAAAGTCAACGCAGTTACCGTTAAGGATGCGTATCCATTGCCCCATGTTGAGGGTCTACTTAGTCGCATTGGTGGCACACACTTTATCACGGGAATCGACTTGAAGGATGCATACTGGCAAATACCTCTTGATCAAAAATCAAGAGAAAAGACAGCATTTGCAGTACCAGGTAGACCTCTCTACCAATTTAAAGTTATGCCATTCGGGTTGTGCAATGCGAGTCAGACGATGTCGAGGGTAATCGATCAAGCAGTTCCAGGTCATCTCCGTGATAATGTGTTTGTCTACCTAGATGACTTACTGATTTGTACATCGGATTTTGAATCCCATATGCGCATCCTTAAAGAAGTGGCTGCATGTCTACGCAGAGCGAACCTCACCATAAACCTGGACAAAAGTAAGTTCTGCATGCGTCAGATTAAATATCTTGGGTATATAGTAGGTCAAGGAATCTTAAAAACAGATCCAGACAAAGTGGAGGCCATGATCAACTTTCCTGTTCCTAACACCATGAGGCAAGTTAGAAGATTCTTAGGTTTAACTGGTTGGTACCGACGCTTCATTAATAACTATGCCGATCTAGCTGCACCGCTAACAGATTGCTTAAAAAAGCAAAGGAAATTCGAGCTTACTCCTGTAGCGTCAGATAGTTTTAATAAGCTAAAGGTCGCACTTTCCTCGGCTCCAGTCCTAGCACAACCTGATTTCAAGAAAGAATTTATGATCCAATGTGATGCATCATCAGATGGTGTAGGTGGTGTCATTTTTCAGCTGGATGAGGATCACAACGAGAGACCTATTGCCTATATGTCGAAGAAGCTAAATAAAGCACAAAAAAATTATACAGTTACAGAGCAAGAATGTCTAGCCGCTGTCTTGAGGTAGAATAGTGGTGCCTTAGCAAGAAGAATATAAAAAAAAAGAACAATTTAGAATTTTGAGACAAAGAAGTTTTTTTCTTTAAATTATAAAACAAAAAAATTTAATAAAAAAAGGAAATTGGCATATATAATTTTTCTAATAAAAATAAAGATCAATTGAAGAGGAGGTTCCCTATTCGAAATATAAAGAAAAGGAAAGCTGGTAATTTTCGGCAAATCTGGGATCGTGAAGAGGGGAGCAGCGGAAGTCTAAGCTAATTGCTAGCTCAAGAGCCATCGAATTAAATCTTCCTAAGAACAATTCAGAGTAATCGAAGTAACACCTACAAACAACCAAAATCATTCAAATTTTTTTTATATTATGAATTTTAACGACCTAAGTCACTGATTTTATCTTTGTAAATTACATAGATATTTATATAAAATTTGCATCCGTTTAATTTATATTTGTTTTATATTGTTTCTTATCAAATCCAAGATAGAGTAATTAACTTATTTTATTGATTGATGTTAATAATCTTTTTCGGAAAATAACGAGTGGCATAAGCAAAAAAAAAAAAAATTGCAACGCGAACCGTAAAAGAAAAAGAGTGAAAACGAGGAATACGATCTTTTTTTGAATCGCGCGGAAGGGTTGAATTAGAGGAACTAAAACTACATATAATTAGTAGTAAAGAAAAAATACAAAAAGTGCATTTGGTTTAGATTTATCCAAATTACACCCTCCAGTAGCAGTGGCCACTTCCGCAGGGATAAATAAGGGTGAGTGAAACTTTTTACCATTGGATACAGTTATTATTATATGCCTATTTATATGCAGTCGTGGGTTTTCGATTAATACCGACCGTGGTTCAAAAAAAAAAAATAGCAAAATTAAAATAAAACGGAAAGTAACGGGTTTATAAAAAGGGAGATCAAAGCGTACATTAATCGTTCTATAGACAAAAGAGGATTAAAGATCCCCACTTGTTAATAAAATCGAAGACGTTGGAATTTTTTTTGAGAAATTTGTTATATTCAAATTCGATTAATTTGTCTTTTTAAGAATAGTAAATTGAAACGAGAATCTTATGCTAAACTACATTAATTAATTTTGTATCAAAATTTGAATTAAAAATAAAATGTTATATTTTAATCTGAATAGATTTTGAAAGGTACTTTATTATTTCAAGATGAAGTAAATTTTTTTAGAGAAGGATGAAAAATTAAAGAAAGGAAAACTAATTTTTGGGGTTGTTTTGGCGAAAAAGCAACCATGGTAGGGTGGGACAAGAGAACAGATTCGCAGCGTCAACAACACCCAGATGCTCAGACTGGCAAAAGGTAATTTTTTTTGTAATGAGGTAAGGGTCAAAGAATCACCCCTTTGGCTGAGCTGGTCGGTCCAATTTTGCCAGCAAGACCCAACGAAGACAACTACCCCGTTACACATTTTAACAATCCCTTAAATAAACTTCTTATTTGAAATAATTGGCTATTTGCGTAACCTTTTTACTTAAGTAAATATTAAGGAGAATTTTAGTGGGCTATAGGTCAAAATAAGATGTTATGCTGTTTTAATTCTGCGACGCTTCGAACATGGTCAAAGAATCACCCCTTTGGCTGAGCTGGTCGGTCCAATTTTGCCAGCAAGACCCAACGAAGACAACTACCCCGTTACACATTTTAACAATCCCTTAAATAAACTTCTTATTTGAAATAATTGGCTATTTGCGTAACCTTTTTACTTAAGTAAATATTAAGGAGAATTTTAGTGGGCTATAGGTCAAAATAAGATGTTATGCTGTTTTAATTCTGCGACGCTTCGAACATGGTTACGCTCATCATCAGGCCTTATTTTAACAAAAATAAATAAAAACAATACATAAAAACAATAAGTTAACATTATTTTCAAAGCTTACATAAAAACATTTTGAATATTGGATTAAAATCCCAACAATCTAACAGTTGTAGTGTCAATGTGTATAAAATAAACTATAAGAAAAGACAAAAAAGAAAATAATTGAAAACATTGAAAACGTTAAAAAAAAATTAAAATTACTGGTAATTCATCGCATTGGGTATTAACACTTTACACACAAATATTACTTTATCTTATTTACTACCAACAAACAGTGTTTTTATGAGTTGGGTATAGATGTTGCTAAGCCCTTCACAATCAGATCGCCGGTTGATAGGATTCTTGTTATTATTTATGTGCAGCATCTGCAGTAACATTTTTTTGAATATTGTTGCTCCGTTTGCAGAACTAATTGATTCTCCAAATATTGTCTATGTTCTTTTTGTAAACAATGTAGAGCGAGAGCAGTTTTTTGTGCAGCTCCATTGTTCAAACGAGATTTGTGTTCAGAGAGACGATTTTTCAATTTCTGTTTCGAAGTACCTATCAGCGTTGCCACAAAGAAAAGAATTTTGATTGCCAAAAATGTTGTGTTGATATCTAGGTCATGTAGGTAGGTAGTTAGTTATTCTTTTGCATTATGAATTTTAAAAAAAGATTATAAATCGTGTAAGTATCTATGTAGTTACATAGTTATACATATTATTATTTTTCTTATTCAGAAAGACAGTTTTGAACATTTATAAAGTAGGTACATACCTACAATATATATATTATGTAGGTAGGAAGGTACTTGCGATATAGCTAGGTATATTGCAAGTTTTGCATTCGTAAAAAATTAAACTTGACATTACGATGATAAAGCGATGATAAGAAAAAAAGTGGATATAATACCTATGCCGGCACGTTCTTTTAATTTTGTTTTTAAATATTAAAAAAGGGTACCTGCTAAACAAAAATGTCACAAAACCGCTTCGAAATTTCCTTTACCAAAAACGGATCCAAAAATTTTGATAAAAAGAATAAGAGTGTTAATTACATTTACCTAAATACATTTTTCTTGCGTTCTTATTAACGGCAAGTAGGTAGGTAAGGTACCTACTTCCAATAGACCAACTTTTCATATTTTCAACCTTTCATTATTCGACGATTAAAATTATTTTTTTTAAACAAATGCTCCTTACAAGTAGATATTAATAATATTGCACAAATTTTTAAGAAAATGTTTTTTCGATTTAAAAAAAAAATCAATTTTTATTAGGTAGGTAGGTGTGTCCAGTTTTACTGCATGCTCCCAGTGCCCCCTACAGGTAGCGACTATCCTTGCTATGTCCCGCCTTGGTCTACAAATGAGATCGTTTGTGCGGAATTTATTGTACGAAGGCCATATCATTCTAGTTATCGCGCAGTCGGTTATATTATTACATCTTTTGTTGGATTCTGTGAGATTAACTGAAAGAATTTCGCCCCTCATAGCAGCGAGTGTTATAGATACATTCTCTGCAAGCGAGCTATGAAGGGCTGATCCCTGTCGGGCCAACTCGTCTGCCCTCGATATCACTGTGTCCTGGAACCCAAACTAAAGTGATTCTATGGTTAATGTTCAGGTTTTCAAGCTCATTTCGACATAGTTGGACCAGTTTTGATGATATTTTTGTTGAATTTACGTCTTTGAAAGCCGCTTGGCTATCTGTGAATATTGCCGAATTTAGATTTTGAGTTGGGCTTAATTTAAGAATTTTGCATGCTTCTATTATAGCTAGTACATCAGCTTGAAAGACGCTAGCAAAGTCGGGAAGTCGGAAAGATCTAGAGACTTTCACCGACTCTGAGAAGAGTCCTGCTCCTACACCGCACTCCATTTAGTCGGTAAAAATCTGTACATCGAAATCTTGGGACACTTCGTCATCTTCCCAATTCTTCGTGGATGGAAAGATAACTTTAAAACCTTTGCCGAGGCTCAGAATAGGGTTGCAGTTGTCAGTGTTTTAATTTTGTTCTTCTATGACCTTTAGTCCAAATTATGCGTTTCGCCCAGGTACTACAGTTGGGCTCAGCAGTTAGATGCTGTAGTACCCTTCTAAGACGCAAAATATTAGTCGATGGCTACCGACACAAATAAAATGTACAGCTCTCAAACACTGAATTATATTTTTCTAGCGGAATTCGATCGAATTCAGGCACCGAGAAAATAATGCCCGTGATCTGGCTTGTTTAACTTTAATTTTGCTGTGTTGCTATGTCTGTAAGATTTGGCAAACCAGCATTTTGACTCTTTGAGTGTTAACGCCTAATGTTTAATGTGGAGGTCAAATTTAAAATCAGGAACGTATTCAGATTTTTTTAAATTACGAGCAAGCTTCTTCCAACTTTTCTCTTCTGCGATTCGCTATACCATGCCTATCTTGACAAAATGCAGAATTGTCTTATCTCTGAACCGAAGCGGTTTTATCAATTCATTAATGCAAAAAGGAAATCTGATGGTCTTCCATCTACCTTAATTTTAACAACATTTCATATGCCGACCCCAAAGTAGTTGCTAACCTTTTTGTCAATTTTTTTACTCTCTTATAGTGATCCTGTTAAAAATCCTGATCTAGAATATTTTGAGTTTCTGTGAAACAGTTCACAAACTTCGTAAGTTTCTCTCGAAATTTCTCTTTCGTCGGTCAATGAAAAAATAAAACTTCTTAAAGATGACTTTTCTCCTGGTCCTGATGCCCATAGTGGTAACGCGCTATGCGAACCTCTTACAATTCTATTTAAACTCTCTTTAGCAAGTAGTTTTCCCTACTTTATAGAAAAACTCGTTTATTTTTCCAGTTCACAATAAGGGAAATAAAAACGAAATCTCAAACTACGTCCGATAGCAAAACTTTCTTCAATAACCAAGCTGTTCGAAAGTATTGTCTATGACGCTCTTTGTTTTCATTGTAAGTCATTAGTTTCCCCACTTCAGCATGGTTTTATTAAGAGCAGGTCCACTACGACGAACCTAACCCAATTTGTTTTGGGGGTGGCCGTGGCGCGAAAGTTGTGTGCTCGCCTGTCAACCTCGTGGTCGTAGGTTCGCTTCCTGCCGTTGTCTATGTCTTCTTATTTTCCATTAAAAACCAATTCTAAAAATTGTCAGAAAATAAGTTGGTGTTTACTCATTACATGCTGTTCAGGCATAACACTAACAACATGTTAGTTAGATCTCTCACCAAATCATTTGTATTAAACTTGGAGCTTTTGGGTTCCCCCAATATTCATCCAATGGGTGAGATCCTACTTGGAAAACCGCCAATAATGTTGTATTTAGATGCTCTGTGTCCAATCCTATCAGCTTAGGTGTTTCTCAGGGTAGCCATCTCGGGCAACTTTTATTTGTCCTCTCCATTAATGATGTTGAAAGCATTATTTCTTTCTCAAACCTTTCTATATATGCCGACGACATGAAAACTATGAAAGTAATATCCACTACTGATTCTTCCCTGCTTCAAAATGACCTTAATTCTTTTCACACATGGTGCACTAAAAATTTCCTCGAACTCAATGCCACTAAATGCCAACATGACTTTTTTCGTAAACGCCTGTCCTTACCCTCTCGTACTTATCACTTTTGCAACGTTCCTTCAGTTTCCTTCATTCGCGATCTCGGCATTTTATGTGATAAAGAGCTCAATTTCCATTCTCACACAGATAATATTATCGCTAAGCAAACTCTTCCCTTGGTTTTATAAAGCGCTGGTCGAAAGAATTTTCAAAATCACTCTACCACATATGTTGGACCTATTCTTGAGTGTGCCAGTCAAGTTTGGTCTCCTTATCAAACCATCCACTCGTATAAATTTGAAGCCGTGCAACGCAGATTCCTCCGTTTCGCTTTACGAAACCTCGCATGGTATGATTCTCTTTTCCTTCCCCCTTACGAACATCGTTTACAACTGATCGACCTAAACACCCTTGCCAAGCGCCGTGCTGTTGCAGACATACTTTTCGTTCACCAAGTCATCACAGTAGTAATAGATTCTCCGCCACTTCTTAAATTAATTTTTTTTAAACACCAATCCACGTAACCTCAGATCTGTTCCCTTCTTTCGCCCTCCTACTCACCGTACCAATTATGCTCACTTTAACACAGTTACTAGAATGTTACGATTAGCCGACAGTGCACAGCAACTTCTCGATTTTAACCATAGTATCTCATACCTAAGAAGAAACATTTACTTAAACTATCCCTAATTCCCTACTCTTTAGTTTTAAGTTAAAATGATTACTAGATGGTTTAAGTTATTTAAGTTATCTAAATATTGTTAATACTTATATGCTTGAATTAAGCGAAATAAATAAAAAAAAGAGTTAGAAAAAAATAACAATTAGGCATCCGTTGGGCAATATCTTAAGGCCCCTGTGGCACCAACGGCAGCAGTTTTCTGAATTTTCTTAATTGTATTGATGTTGTATTGTTTGTTTAAAACGGGCCACCATACAATCGAACCATAAGCCAGGATTGGTCGTACTACTGCTGTGTATGCCCATAGGATTATTTTCGATAGAAGACCCCATTTTTTACCGAATGTTTTACTACAAGCGTAGAAAGTAATGCCAGCCTTCTTAGCCCGTTCTCCAATGTTGAGGTTCCAGTTTAGTTTAGGGTCCAGGATCGTAAATATCTCGCACTGGAAGATAGTGAAAAATTGTGGCCATGTAATCGAGGTAGTGTGAAAGTGGGTACCTTAGTCCTGGAAGAGTAACAATTCTGTTTTGCGTTGGTTTATCCCTAGTCCACAACTCGTGGCCCAATAGCTAATCTTAAACAGAGCCCTCTGTGATTTTACTAATCACTGTTAGGAATTTACCTGACACTCAAAGTCCTCTATTTACATATTTGGTATCGATGGAGTTCTCTAACGAAAGTATTATCATCCTGTCACTAAGCATAGAGATAATCCAATCTTGGATATAGTCAGCTATGCCATGGTTTTTAAGTAAGTCTTGAAGAGATTCGGTAATGACATTATTGAATGCTCCTTCTATGTATAAAAAGGTAGCGGGAGTATACTCCTTATAATGGATGGTTCGCTCGATCGTGTCCACTACTTCGTATAAGCCTGTCTGTTGATTTGCCTTTAAGGTATGCATGCTGCATGCTGAGAGTCATTCAGGATATTCCTTAAGCAAAAAGGATGTCAGGCTAATTGGTCTGAAATCTTTCGCGGATTCATGAATACGCCTGCCAACTTTCGGAATAAAAACCACTTTGACTTGTCTCCATAATTAGGGCACGTGTTTGTGGCGAAGACGTCTTTTGAAGATCATTTCCAGTCATGACACTGTAGTTTTTGGAGCATAATTGTAGTATGCCGTCTATGCCTTGAGATTTATATGGGGATAAAGTATTAATAGCCCAGTCAATATTTTCTCTTGTTATAAGTGAATTTAATTTGCTTGGTTGTCGCTTTTACATACTGGGAAGTGCGTTGTTAACAGTAAACTCATTGACTCGGTTGGAGAAACTGTCCAAGAGCCATCGCCGTTTTTCAACAACGAGGTGTTACAATGTTCCTACGATAAGACTGCTTAGTCTTGCGAAATCTTTAATGTTTTCAACAGAGTGACAGTACTCCTAACTTTGTTTATTTTTTTTTTGAAGATTGGTCTTGTCAATTTTCTAAGACTAGAGAGATCTTCGTTCCAGGGTGGTAGCGACTTACGGCAATATTTAATCGGGCAGGAGACCCTCAAAGCAGTATTGATTGCTGTTTCAAAGGTTTTAACCCTTGATTCAAGATCTTCCACCAATTCTCTACTGAGCCTCTGTGTGCAACGAATTTTAGACCTAACAACTTGACTGAATTTCTTCCAATCAGTTATTTTAGGGTTGCTAAAGGGTTGTGGGGTTTCGGACTCAAAACCAATGCTGGAGAGTATCCACTTGTGATCTGAGAACGAATTTTTAGGGGAAACTCTCCAATTTTCTACGATTGTGTTAAAGCTATTTACTACGGTAACATCGATAACATCCTCCCAACCTTCGTAAGTATACGAACTCAGAAAAACCTAGGTTGGTGTATCCATTCCGTTACAAACAGTCAGTTTCTTAGTGATAACAAAATTGAAAAAAGACTCATTTTGATCATTGATCTCTGAGCTGCCCCAGAGTGTGTGCCTTGCGTTTTCATCACATCCCAACACCAAGTTCCCAAGTTCGTCTTCTTGGATTCTGCCGTAATTGCGAGCTGGTTCACCTCCCCTGGTGCTGATTGGCGATCTCGATCACAGTAGGCGGATGCCAACAGTAATCGATTCTTGGATTTGTATTTTGTATTTGTATTTCAATTTTTGTGTTTGTATTTTAATTTAGGACTAAATTTCGTACACAAAAAAGCTTAAAGTATTTTTTAGCTAAAAAACAAGTTCTAGGATTACCTTGGTCCGTATTTGCGGTTTTATAGAAAAGGTTGTCCTGGAGGCCTCGCACCTTGAGACCATTGACCAGGGATTGAAACGCCTTTTCTAAATAATTATTACCATACATATAAAATTTAAATTAAAAAAAAATTCAGTGAGTCGTTTTTGAAAAATCGATTTCTCAAAAAAACAAAAATTTATTTATTTTTTTTTTTTCAAATAAATAAAAATATTTTTTAATTTGAGTATGTAGTTTTATTCACTTCTAGGCAACATTTGCAAACAAGAAATAATTTTATCCGTTTCATCAAAAAGTGAGAAAGTGGAAAATATAGAAAGTGGTTCTATGGGAAGTACCGTTAAAAATTACGCAAAAGAAAATATTTTGTACGTAAAACTGGACTAAACTAATGTAAACTCTCACATTTTTTTTTATCAAATTCCTTGAGCCCTTTTAGAGAAATCCTTTTTTTCTTAACGGTTTTTTTTTAAACATTTGTATGGAACGTACCGTTGTTTTTAGTCGTAGGAAAATAGTTTTTTTTAAGTATTCAAGATTATGTTAAAAAAGTACTAAATACGAAGTTTCGAAAAATCGATTGAGTCGTTTTCGAAATATTGAGTTAAAAAAAGTTGAAACATTTTGGTTTACATTAGTAGTCCTTACGGTCTTAAATGTGGTGATGTAATACCTCTTTTTAAAAAGGGTGAATCTAATTATATTCAAAACCATAGACCAATTTCGCTACTGCCTTCAGTGAGCAAAATTTTCGAAAAAGTAATTAACAGTAGAATTATGAAGTTTTGGTTTGGTTTTCAGAAACACAAATCATCGGAAGATACTCTTTTGGATTTTTGTAGCCAGTTATACAGTAATTTAGATAGAAAATTTAATACAGCTGGCTTATTTGTCGACATAACCAAGGCATTCGATATGGTTAGCCATCAAATTTTGTCAAAAAAAAACTTTATAAGGCTGGTTTTAGAGGATTTATTCTAGAATGGTTTGAATCTTATCTTATTAATAGGACTCAAATAATGAAAATAGAGAAAGTAGGAGTGGTGTTAAATATATGAACATTGGCGTGCCAGATGGATCTGTGTTAGGGTCAATACTATTCATAGTGTATAGGTATAGATTCTCTTTCCGTCTCAATTTTAAAGGCGTACTGATAGCTTTCGCTGATGATATAGATTGTGTATATGGTTCAGATAGTCTTTTGTATCTAGTTTTGGAAATCAATCGGGAATTTACTTAGATTATGGTTTGCTTACCATAAACTGGTTATTTGTTCGAACACAAAAATAATGTTTTTTAGTTTGTCTTACCAAAACACAGCAGCATAGTAGATATACACTATGATGAACCAGAATGTCAAAGATTCAGATTAACTTACTGTACTTGTTACTCTTTGCCCACATTTTCGGGACGTGTTGACTGTTCTGATAATTCCTTTTTAATTGAACAAGTTAGTGAGTTCAAGTATTTGTGTGGTGTCGACGCTTAAGATTAATGCAATGACCCCTTACTTCTGGTGGGGGGAAGTCAATTGAAAACAAGCGTTTGATTTACCGTTTTTACAGCAAGTGTCTTTATTATTTTAATCATCCTACTTTTATATAAAATAAGTGCTTACGC